>JAPQWN010000009.1:36236575-37486575 GCA_028538565.1 Umbellularia californica | reverse complement strand
ACTCTGTTCATTAGAGCCATAAATACTGCAGGTGCATTGGTTAAATCAAAAGGCATAACTAAAAATTCATAGTGGCCGTAATGAGTCCTGAATGCCGTTTTCTGTACACCATGATCTTTGACTTGAATTTGATGATAACCAGATCGGAGATCAATCTTGGAGAAATATGATGCACCCTCGAGTTGATCAAACAACTCATCAATCCTAGGCAGAGGATACTTATTCTTGATCGTCACTTGATTTATCTGCCTATAATCGATGCACATCCGCAGGGTGCCATCCTTCTTCTTCACGAACAGTACAGGTGCTCCCCATGGTGAGACACTAGGTCTGATAAAACCTTTGTCAAGCAATTCATGTATCTGCTTCTTCAACTCATAAACTCTGATGGTGCCATTCGATACGGTGCCCTTGATATCGGTGCAGTACCAAGCACAAGTTCGATTGTAAAGTCCATTTCCCTAGCTGGAGGTAGACCTGGCACTTCATCTGGGAACACGTCTGGAAATTCACAGACTACAGGAATGTTTCGCAATTCCTGTACAAGCTTCTTTTCTGAGACGAAGGCAATGTATCCTTCGCAACCATTACGCATCATTCTTTCAGCCTTAAGCGCTGAAACGAGCCTGGTGTCGTACTTCTTCTGGACTCCTTCAAATAATACACTGGCATTGGCTTCATTAACCCTAAAGGTAATAACCTTGCGGAAACAGTCTAAACAAGTCATGTACTTCGCAAGCCAATCCATGCCAAAGATTACATCGAAGTCATTCATGGTTAGTATCACCAGATCAGCTGGCATTGATACATCTCCAATTCTAACAGTGCATTGTGGAACATACAATTCACACACTACTTTTCTCCCTAAAGGAGAAGATAGAGTAAAATCATAAGACAATTGCTTGATCCGGTTTTACATGCCACTAACAAATGCGGGTGCCACAAATGAGTGTGTGGAACCGGGATCAAACAATGCAATTGCAGGTCTATTATCTACAAAAATTATACCTTCAACCACATTTGTGGCAACATCAGCTTGTTCTCTATTGACAGCATAAGCCATCCCGGCCATCTGCAGCCTGTTTGGCTGCTGCTGTTGCCTCGGTTGCTGTCTTTGCCACTGACGCTGTTGACCTTGACGTTGTGGCTGTGGTTGTTGCTGCTGTTGTGGCCTAGGAGGAGCTGGTAAGGCTAATCTCTGCGGGGGAGCAAGAAATGCTGCTTGACCCTGCGCAGGATACTGGTACGGAGTTCTATCATCTCTCCTAGCTTTCGGACACTGTGCCATTCTGTGTTCCAACGAACCACAGACGAAGCAAGCTCCAGTAGTCCTCCAACATAGCTCAGTCCTGTGACTTTTACCACAAGTCTCACAGACTGGCAGATTCTCTTTTCTCTCATTCCTAGGAATGAATCTCTGCTTCTGTTTCTTATTTCTGGACTGCCCTCCTTTATTAAACCATGAATAACCACTTCTCTTGGTGTTCACAGCCTCTCTATCTTTTTCTCTTTGGATTTCCTCAGCTGTGTATGCCCTTTCCACAGCATCATCAAATGTCATAGGCTTCTGTCCAGCCAATACGATCGCCTTGTAATCTGGGTTTAACCCAATGAGGAATCTCTTAACCTTATTCTCCTCAGTATCCACCAAGTCGGTAGCATACTTGGACAATTGTAAGAAGGTGTGGACATAGGTAGCTACGGTCATTTGACCTTGCTTCAAGTGTAGGAATTCTGATTCCTTTTGCTGCTGCACATGCTCGGGAATAAACTTCCTTTGGAATTGTTTCTTGAAAGTCTCCCAGATGTCCGGTGTGGTAATGGCTTTGAATGTGTCTCCCCCTCTAAACATAGTAGAGGTGAGCAACACTCTTTGCTTACGAGTGCAGACAACTGTGTCAAACACATCCTCAATGTGTTCCAGCCACTCATCAGCTTACATGACATTCTCAGTACCATGGAACTCTGTAGCTCCTCTCTTTCGAAACCTCTCATAAATAGCATGAGGATCCGCATCCTTATGCTGTAACACTAACTGAGTCTCAACATGAGGTTGTTGGACCAGTAGAATAGGTGGAGCTTGCATTACTTGCAACATAGAAGCCATTTGGGTTTGCATACCCAATTGTGCTTCATGACTCTTAGCAATCTGCTCGTTTTTTCTGGCTAATTGCTCCAGAATAGCAGCAAATCGAGCATCAATATCCGATGCTGGGGGAGGAGGTGTAGAACCATCATTGACAGTAACCTCTATGAAGTTATCACTCCCTGATCCAGAAGCCATGCTGTAAACAATACGGAAGGTAAGATATTCATCTATATACTTCCACGACATTTATATCTCATATAGTGAAAGCAATAAATATAAATCCCAAGTTGGATTTGTCCTAACCGTAACGTTCCTCACTTCGTTCTTAGTTATTCTAAGTCTTTTAAAAGTTCTTAACCTAGTTCTTTAACTAGGCTTTGATACCATACAATAAGTATGTCACGACCTGGGCCTGAGATCTGATTGCTTCGGACAGACCCCGAGTTGCGATATCATACTTACTCCCGTAAATCCTGAATTAACCGAAGTTAAGACAAGACTCACAAGGGATATCAAATCACAAAACCTGTCAATGTACAAAGTGCGGAATACATATATATACATTGACAATAAGTAACTTTACATCAGAAGTAAAGTTCATATACACCAAATCACAGTCCACTAAAACCAATACTGCACATTTAAAATACAATGTAGTTGGTATCTAATTACGTCTCAAAACTAAATATTACAAAAGCATTCATTTACACTCGCCCTCCGAACTACGCCCACTCCGCTAAACCTCCTGAAGGTATCGGATGGGCCTCCTCAACAGACGGCGCGGCCTCTGCAAGACCGGCACGGGCATCTGGGTCTGTGACATCATCAATAACACATGAACACGACAGTTCAACAAGACATATGCATTTTTCATGTTATCTATCAATGCAAGAACTCAACAGTTCTATATATAACCTAATTCAGTTCAAGAACAAATATCTATGTCAATTCATTGCTTTTCATTTCGTGTATTCAGTTTAAGCACAAGGAGGAAGGGCAAACCATTCATGGCCGAGGCTTCAAGAGCATTCCATTTTCCTTTATTCAATTTAATTAAGCACAAGGCGAAAGGGAAAACCATTCATGGCCGAAGCTTCAAGATTGTTTCACTTTTCATTACATGAATTATCACATATGGTGGAAATTTACCAGTATCTTGATCAGAGAGTACTAGCATTCCACGAGGCTCCGGAATGTCCCAACATCTACTGCAGCAATAATCATTCATTTATTCACTTTACTGTCACCTTTAGTGACTATTCATTTCATTATATTAATTCAATTCGTGCATTCTGTCATTTCGTGCATTATGTCAGTTCGTGCATTATGCCAATGAAGTTCATCTCTACTCAAGTCTATTCATACTTCTAATCAATTCTATTCATACTTCTAAGCCAAGCAAATGAGTGAAGCGTCCGTTATCCAATGTACGTGTTATTTTCGATGAATATCACGTTATGTATTTGATTCGTACATTAGGACGACTTTCGCTAACACCTATGTAGGCTTAGACATCACAAGAAACATCCTGCATAAAGTAGGCTTCACCCGCAAAATTCTCTCTGAGCTTGACTCAGCTGTCGGTTGGCCTGTCGGCTGACCGACAATACAACGTCAGTTGGCCGACAATAACACGTCGGTTAACCGACACTTTGTCGGTTCAAATTCCAGAAGCTGGATTTTCAATCCCTTTCCTGACACATTTGTCGGTCCGGCCTCGGTCAAGTATCGGTTGACCGACTATACCACGTCGGTTAACCTACACCCTGTCGTTTCGAATTCCAAAGTGCTGGAATTCACTGATACAGAGTTCAGTGCTATCGGTTAGTCTATCGGTCGACCGACACTTCCATGTTGGCTGACCGACACAATGTCGGTTAGAATTCCAGAGAGCTGAAAACTCTCTGATACAGCTCCCAGAGCTGTCGGTTCACTCGTCGGTTGACCGTCGGTCGACCGACACCTGCCCAGAAGCTTAGTTTTGAGCTTCGGATTTTCTGAAGCAAAAATTCCCAAAATTGGGCCAAATGAACTTTAAACTCTCTAAAACATTGTAAATCATAAGAATACACATGTACTTGCCTTTTGTGAAGGTTGAATGGATAAGAATACTAGCCAGTCTTGTTTATCAATACATGACACAGGGTTCCTACGATACATTCTAAGTCAGGTCCATATCCTAATTCTACAAGAATTTATGTTTCATACTTTGTAAGACCCCGACCCTCAATTTTCAGGTTTAGCATTGTTTTAATCATGATTTATTTTTTTAAATAAGATTAGAGTTGATTTGACTTTGTTTTTGAGTTTGAATAGATTTTTCATAACTTTGGAGAGTTTTAAGAGACCGTTGACTTAGTTTTGACCCAACCCTTGTAAATTGTATTTTTGTGAGAATTTATTCTTGGTTTCTAAAAATTCTAATTTTTATTCCTTTTGACTCATTTTATTGTTTTTAACAACTTTCATGTTTTGACCATCTTGATTTAATTCTCAGAAATCGTGTTTTTCGATAAAAAGGGGCAAAAATGACAATTTTCACTAAATCTGTCCATAAATTTTGAAAATTCCAGAAATTGAGGAAAATATACTTTTTGGAAAGTAGATATTTCAACAAGCAATTTTGTCTTCTTCGTCGTCTTCGTTTGGGGCCCGCAAACACTTGTTTTAATCCCTTGAAGATTGGGGCCCATGGGACCCACTTACCCACTTTATAAAAGGGCTGAACCCTTCTTCTTCTTCCCCATTCTTGCCTGCAACGATTCCAGCTGTAGCTGGAACCCTTTTCCAGCCACACATTTTCTCTCTCTCTCCTCCTATATGCTTACATCTTGTGTACCAAATGGAGGAATGATCTCCCCACCTTCTTCCTCTTCTCTCAAGCTTTCCTAGGATGCATTTTTCAAAAGATTTGAGCTAGGATAAAGCCCTCCTTCAAGCTCTTCTTCTTGGTTCAAGGTTTCAAAGGTTAGCAATGACATTTATTGTTTGAGATTCTTATTTTTCAAACCATTTAGAGTATTTTTCACTTTTATGCAAAGAGTTTTCTTGGAGTTATGCAAAGAATTGATTTTGCTAGGGTTTTCTCTTTGGGATTTTGGGGCTTTTGTAGGATTGGAGCTAGAGATCTAGTAGAGACCACTCTTGAGTGATTTTCTCCTCACTTTGACCAAAGGCAAGTGATCTTTATAGGATTTCTCATGTATATTGCTTTATGTTTTCATTATGGTTTCAATATTTTCATTAAGACATGTTTTCTATGTTTAGTTTCATAATGCAAGTTATTTTTATGCTCTTTCAAGTCATGGGTTTAGTTCTTCACTTGTATTGTTACTAATGATTTTTCAAGTCTTTAGAATCTTGTTGATCTTGTAAGCTTTTATGATTTTGTACATGGAAATGTCTATATGTTTCTCAATGGAGTGAATGGATTATTTATGGATTGAATGATGTTAAATGTTGTAATTTATCCCTTGGAAAGCATGGTGGCTTAGGGAGTGCAGGTTATTCAGAAATGGGAGTGAAGAAGGGAAAGAAGTTGTGAAAAATCTGACTCGAAACACACTGCCCGTGTTTTGTCGGTCAGGTGTCGGTCAGCTATCGGCTGACCGAACTCCTAAGTTTGGTCGACCGACAGCCAACCGAGGACCTGTCGGTCCCTTTTCCCGAGAGCTACATTTTCTGGACTGAGACTTGTCTGTCAGCCGTCGGTCGGCTGTCGGTTAACCGACATATAAACCTCGGTTAACCGATAGGTAACCGAGGACTGACCGAAATTTGCCAAAAGTACTGTTTTGAAGGATTTTTGTGAGAATGAAAACTAGACTAGGATTTAGACCTTTATTTGACATTGTGCACTTGGAATTCCAAAATGTAATATAACTTCGGGTGCACCAATTCTTGTCAAAACTCCGACATTTGGGTTTCAATTCCACAAAGGTCAATGATTGGTCTTGGCCTAAACTTGATAGATTTCGTGTTTGAACCCTTGTTCTGATGCTTCATGCATCATCGTGTTCTCGTTTGATTTTCAAGTACAAGTTCGTTTGAAGAATTGTTTCAAGAACCAAAACTCTTGTTTTGATGCTTCGTGCATTATCGTGCATTCGTTTGAATTCCAAGTATAAGCTCATTTTAAGACGTGTTTCAAGAATAAGAAAAGGGAATCATTTCTTAAGTTTGTTAAGCATTTATATTATACTATTTTGCTAGTCTCGTCGTGTCGTGCTTGTTAAATGATTTCCCTCTTGTTTTGACGTGTTCTCGAATAAGTATTGTCGTGTTTTATCCATTCATGATATAAGTGATTACCACTGAGCTTGGACTGCCCTTTTAGCTTGATCCACTATCCGGGGGTCCTTAAACATGTGGACTGTTTGCAGACTAGTCGTGTATTATATTACACATCGTGCGTGTTCGTGTTTCGGTCTACCTAGTGTGGCGTGGGATCGTGTCTTGTGTGTCGTGCTTGTCGTGCGTGCTTGCTCTTGTCATCTTGAATGATGGCGCGTGTCGTGCTTGTCATGCGTGCTTGCTCTTGTCATCATGTATGACGGAGAAAGGATGGGCTCGTGTGGATTTACTAATCATGATATTATATGTATTCATGTCTTGTTTCGTATATCATTCATGCACTCGTGATTTCTTGATAAGTATCTCGTTCATGCATTGTTTTAAACCTTGTAAATCTGTTTCAAGTTCAATAAATTGTTTTTAGTTATTGTTTCCTTTAAACTTTAATTTTGTTTATGCTCTTGCCTATATTGATCACCTGCCAGACCGTCGTGTCTGATATTCTACTACTTTGGTGCTCTAGATAGCAGGTCCTTGCTTTGAGCTAGTTCGTGTGCAGAGGGCTGTTGAGCCACGAGTTTTGCAGGCTTGTTGTGTCAGCGATGTCATGTAGACGTCATGCTTGACTCCGGAGTTACGTTACACGCTTGGGTAGTATTTGTTCTAGCTTGCTATTTTGTACGGCTTTTGTTAGCCTTTTCTTGGGAATTGTAATTAATGCACTCATTAATTTGTAACTTGAATATGTTTGGGTAATGACTAGCACGTTACTGTCAGCTCTGTATATTTTGATATTATGATTAGTTCCAGTCTGAGTTTGAATATTACTATGACAATCTTATGCTGACAGATTGATACAACACGGAACCCGATGGATGCGGATTCCGGGTCGTAACGTCTTGTAGAGCTTCCGCGAAATGTTTTCATGTGTTGGGAATTTTGCCATCCTCACACACGCGGATCCTGGGGAGAAATACAAATTTTTAATTCGCGTCCCTGAGATCAAATCCCGGTTTTGGGGGCGTGACATACTTAGTTAAGTGTTTTATGCCAAGAGAGTATACAAGGAATAATATCAACGGATAGAAATTCACAAGTCAATGAGGAATTACAATCCAAACCTAGGCAAGTAGTGTCATCCCTGTATTCCACATGTTCTAGCGGAGTACGTGTGGAAATTGAATCAACAATGCTTCTAGGAAAATTCCTTGGTGTACAATCATGTTAAGCATCTAATGGAACAATTCCATACGCATTCGATTAATCCATGTGTAATACACGAATACCTAGACAACCCATCGAAGCACACCAAGCCACATGCTACGATTTTAACCCCATTAATGGTCAAATGAGAGTGGCTGCATGGTTTCCAACATCTAAGGCCCAAACCTAAGTTATTAGTCTCATTTACAATAAAACATGAGATGAGCCAATAATCTGAGTATTTTCATTACTTCCCGACCTCTGATCGTGATGAAACTAGAACCATTGGATTCTACAACTCGATATCTTTCCAACGGTATATTAGATGTAGAATTCCAACGGACGGATTAAAAGTTATGCATCTCCGAAGTTCCCCTGTGATGTAAAAAAAAAAAAAAACAGTCCGATCGATCGGACAAAAAGGTCTGATCGATCGGACTGCAATCATTCACAGTTAGTAACAGTACCGATCGATCGGTCTGCAGGTCCGATCGATCGGCACTGCAACCTGAACCCCGAAAATGGGCGAAAGATGGATTTTCTTACCCTTTTTCCTCCTGCCAATCAATGGCTAACCTGCATAAAATGAGCCACCATGCTCCCCAATCATCACATTCATCATTTCCATCATCTCCAACAAATTATTGACAATCTATAATTACCAATTACAATATTTTATTTAACCAAAAACCCCCAAAAACCCAATCTAGCCTATAATCCCAATCAATAACAAAAGGCTTGGAATTAAGGTAATCTAACAAGAAAACATAGCCAATCAATAAGGAAAATACACACATGATCTATTATACAATGCAAATCTAATTGCCTCAACTAAGAAGAAGACTGGAAATTGGGGAAAACTTGAAGAGGAACCTTCTACCTCGGAAACCACCGATCTAACCCGCTCAAAAGCAATCTAACACGCCAAGAAGAAGGAAGGGAAGGAAAAGATCAGGAACAACCTAAATCTAACCAAAAGAGAAGGTGATTGAAAAGATGAGGTTAGGAGAAACCTTACCAAACTAAGATTAATGGAAAGAGGAGATCGAGAGGATGAAAGTAAGCAGTCCGGATCTTTGAGATAATCTCTTCCTGAGGAAGTTCTGGGCTTGAGAAGATGAAGAGGAAGAAGAAAGGCTGCTGAAGCTTGTTCGTTGCAGAGACAAATAAAGAACTAGGGTTAATCCCTGCTTAAGAAGAGAGGGAAGGGAAAAAGTCTGATTTGCCTTTAAGTGGGCCCGGTGAAGAAATGGACCACTTGAAGGGTTTGCAATCGTCGGATCGCGATGAGCCAAGAGACAAAAACGATCAGCGCGACGAGACCTTTCCAATGAACCCAAAAATCACGGCGATTGGAATTTTCTGAAAAACACTCAATTTTTACTAAATTGCAAACTACCCCCCTTGCTAAGGTCAAACGCACTCGGAATCGCACGAGACTTCGCAGAAACTATTCTAACATTAAAAGAAACTCACTCATGATTTAAACCCACTTAAATATCTAAAATACAATTAATTATAATAATAGCTAAATAAATGGGTCAATGGGCCTACTATTGGGCCCAACTGGCCCAATAAGGTCGCAGACCTTACAGTATCCTTCTTTCCTCAAATTGCAACTTACAATTATATGGTTATTGTGACTCTGATTGGGCTAGCTATCCCACTACAAGGCGATCCACCACTGGTTACTGTATTTTTTTGGGCCATAGTCCGATCTCTTAGAAAAACAAAGAAACAAAAAACTGTATCAAAATCATCTGTTGAAGCTGAGTACAGTTCCATGGCCCATGTAACTTGTGAAATCACTTGGCTTCGTTATCTTCTTCAAGACTCAGGAGTTCCTACAAGAGATACAACTAATTATTTTGTGACAATCAAGCCGCACATCACATTGCTGCGAACCCTGTTTATCGTGAAAGAACTAAACACATTGAAATTGATTGTCACATTGTTCGCGAAAAAATCCTAGAGGGTTCCTTAACAACTGCCTATGTTCAGACTTCGAGCTAGCTTGCTGATATCTTCACCAAACCTCTCGGCCATGAGCAATTTCATAGATTGGTGTCCGAGTTGGGCTTGATAGATCTTCATGCACCAACTTGAGGGGGAGTCTTAATATT
This sequence comes from Umbellularia californica, assembly GCA_028538565.1. Classification (NCBI taxonomy): domain Eukaryota; kingdom Viridiplantae; phylum Streptophyta; class Magnoliopsida; order Laurales; family Lauraceae; genus Umbellularia; species Umbellularia californica. The sequence goes on along the minus strand of JAPQWN010000009.1, from coordinate 37,476,867 downwards.
ACACATAATCCACATTATAGATCATGGAATCCCAAGTCAACATGGATCTTTTTCTATTCCTATAATTGAGTGATTTGATACTGTAAATACCTATTGTATATTCTCCATCCCTTGAAGTCAAGGATTTTTTCCTTGTAATCTCTATATATACACATACAGAGAGAATATCAAATATAAGAAGATTTGCACCTTTCTCACAAGTCGTAATGACCAAAGGTTTGATAAAGGAAGAGAGGAAAAAAAAAGAAATTTTACCAAGATGGAAAAAAAATAGAAAGTAACAAGTAGATGTGCCTCAAGAAAAGGAAGTCTAGGCAGTTTCGTCATTTCCCCTAACATGGAGAAGGTCGGGGAAATTAGAGTTTTTGGAAAGAGGGAAGAGAAAGTAATCTTTAAAGATAAGCTACAGGGAAGACCCCATAAAAATATTTCTTGCTCCCACATATTATTTGTGCAACCTGTAATCTTCTAAATGATAAACATTTAAAAGGGAGTTTGAAATGAAGTATCCCATAGACACGTCTCAAAGATCAACTATCTTGAGCGAAAAATAATAGGTTCCCAATTGCATTCTGGCTTGTTTTTTCTTTTAACCTTTAGTTTAGGTGTAATCTTATTTTCTAAAAATGTGATCAGTGTTAGAAAAGGAGAAAACATAGAGAAAGAAGATTAGAGGGAGAAAAGAGAGACATAATTTTCTTTTATCTCAAGTATGTGTACAAGTACAAGGGAGGAGGTTTATTTATAGGCAAAGTAACCTCTTAATTTGAAAAAACTAATCCCAATAGGATTTTAGCCCTAACTCATCTCTTGTGGGCATCCACCCATATTCCATATTTCATAACACTCCCCCTTGGTTGACCACCACTCAATGACAGTTGCCTCATTAAAAATCTTATTAAGGAAAAACCAAATGGGAAAAAACCAAAATGAAGGAAAAAAGGGTACTACAACATTCTGAAGATCATTGAACTGGTGTTGGACATGCATAATGCTACCTTGTTAAAACCGTAACTAGGAAAACCCATTGGGATAAAACCTAGAAAAAGAAAAAGAGTACATCGCACAGATGTCCTGGGTAGCGTACTTTAGGATGCCCTCCTGATTAACCACTCCCCCTGATGATAGCAACTATTCACATAGTTTGATGTTGAACTCCATGCATACCAATCTTATATATAGACTTCTAGAATACTGATTTTGGCAAAGATTTGGTAAACAGATCAGCCAAGTTGTTACTCGAACAAACTTGCTTGACTTCAATTTCATTGTTCTTCTTAAGTTCATGAGTAAAAAAGAACCTCGGTGCTATATGCTTAGTGTTGTCTCCTTTAATGAAACCTTCTAGAATTTGTTTTATGCATGATTAATTATCTTCATAGATAATGTTCGAGATACCTGCACTAGAAGGTAATTGATAAGAATTACGAACATGCTGAATCAAAGATTTAAGCTATACACATTCCCTACTATCTTCATAAAGAGCCAAAATCTCAGCATGGTTAGAGGAAGTAGCTACCAAAATCTGTTTAGTAGAATGCCAAGAAATGACGGCATTACCACTAAGAAGCACATAACCTGTCTGTGATTGTCTCTTATGAGGACCAGAGAGATAAACTGAATCAGCATATCCTACAAAACTGAAATTTCTATTATCATAAGAACAAAAAATTCCTAAATTAGTTGTTCCACATAATTATCGTATGATGTATTTAATACCAGTCCAGTGCCTTTGAGTTGGTGCAGAGTTATATTTGGCAAGTAGGTTCATGGAAAATGAAATATCTGATCCAATGCATTGTGCCAAGTACATCAGGGCTCCAACAGCACTTAAGTATGGTACTTCGAGACCCAATACTTCTTCATCTTACTGGATGAGACAGTATGGATCTTTCTTTATATCTAGAGACCGGATGACCATGGGGTGCTTAATAGATGTGCCTTATCCATACCAAATCGTTTTAAAACCTTCTCGGTATAATTAGATTGATGGACCAACATCCCACTAGAATTTCTTTCTATTTGCAAGCTAAGACAAAATCTCATTTTTCCAAGGTCTTTCATTTCAAATTCTTTCTTTAAATAATTAACAGTTTCCTCGAGCTATTCTGGAGTCCCTATCAAATTTATATCATCCACATAAACTACTACTATTGTAAATCCCTTCAAGAAAATCTTTATAAATAGACACGCGCAAATATGATTGTTTTCATACCAAGTTTTAGACAATTATTCACTAAGACGATTGTACCATATTCTTCTGGATTGTTTCGGGTTGTACAATGATTGCCTTAATTGGATTAAGTACATACTGATTGGCCTTGCTTCAGGCAAAGGAAATCCTACCGGAATTTTCATGTAAATTTGTCTCTAGGTCCCGAAAAAAGTAAGCAGTTACAACATCCATGAGTCTCATTTCTAGATTTTAAGAAAGTGCTAAACTTATCAGATATCTGAATGTTGTTGTATCCATAACAGGGAGTATGTTTCCTCATAATTAATCCTAAGTTTCTTCAGGAAATCTTGTGCCACTAATCGTAACTTATATCTGGTAATTTTATGCATTTCATTCATTTTTCTTACAAACACCCACTTGTAACCTACAAGGTTAACATATTTTGGGATTTTAACTGTAGGCCCGAACACACCACGTTTATTGAAAGACTGTAGACACATAAAAGAATCATCATAGGCCATCAAAGAAATTAAGTGAAGATTGACAGATGATTACAACTTAGACTAAGTCAAAGCTATGCATTATATTAATCCACTTAAGAAGACCTTTCCAATGATATATGGCGTGTCATGATCCGATGGTTGGATGAAAAGTTATAGCCCACCTCCATGAAGAAGCTACTCCCACGGAAGCAGGTCCATTAGCACCCTACTTCCACGGAGGCATGCCTGACACCAACAAAGAGAATTAAGCACCCATCTACATAAAGGAGTCACTTCCATGGAGTCATGCCCAATGGCACCTCGCCTCCATGGATGGGACATGTACACTTACATGAAGAGGTGCACATAAGCACCCATCTCCATAAAGGAGTCACTTCCATGGAGGCATGCCCAATGGCACCTCGCCTCCATGGATAGGACACTTCCATAAAAAAAGGTGCCCATAAGCACCCATCTCCATAAAGGAGTCACTTCCATGGAGGCATGCCCAATGGCAACTTGCCTCCATGGATGGGACACTTCCATGAAAAAGGTGTCCATAAGCACCAACTTCCATAGAGTAACCACTTCCATGGAGGCATGTCCAATGAGACCTTACCTCCATGGATGGGACACTTACTTGTAAAAGGGGTCCATTGGCAGCCCACTTCCACGGAAGCATGTTATAGAGTACCAAAGATTAATCTACCCCACAGAGGCGGTCCTCACAGAGAGGCAACCATCATAAAGAGGCCCTCATGAAAATGGCCCTCTAGAGGCGACATTCACGAAGGTGACCTCTTATAGGCATGAACATGGTAAGACTTGGAGACCACGTCACTAGCCTACAAGACCCACTGAAACCTGAAACTTACCCAACGAAAGAAGGAGGCACCCACTACCTCCACCGAAAGGGGCCTCCCGCCTGGGGCTCACGAAGGCACTAGTCACTCGCTTGTGGTAACCGTGAGGGCAGCCTCGACTCGGTGCAGGTACCTGAATGGTCGCATCAATGCGAGAACCCTTATATATGGGAGCTTTTTATGAAGAACGGCGCCTCGATTCTTTAACTATGGAAGGATGGCCCACAAGGTCACACCGCCACAAACTCACGCGAAGGCAGAGGCTATACGCAAGACCCTGTGGAAATATGGCCCATAAGGTCACTCCGTCACAAACCCCCACGAAGGCAAAAGTCGCACACCCGACTCTGTGGAGATATGGCCCACAAGCAAATCACGCCACAGAACCTCGCAGAGGCAGGGGTCGCATGCTTGACCATGTGGAAGGATGGCCCGCAAGGTCACACCGCCATGGAACCCTACAGAGGCAAAGGTTGCATGCCTGACCCTATGGAGGCACTACTCACTTACAGAAGTAGCTCCTACTCACACAACAACTGAGTGAGGGTCTCATTACTTGATGGAAGACCCCTGCCAGTTAGAGATATTTTATATTACAATAGTGGGGACCACACCAATAGGTTTGTAAATAGCACTGATCCCCAAGCAACAAAGGGGAGAGGAGCAAGGAGGAACGAGGAGGCTCCCTTAAGAGCCCCGACCTTAGTCTTTTAGTTTCCTGGTTCTCTTTGTAAAGGGGGCACTGGCGATTAGTCTCTAATCGACCGGGAGCTTAGTGTCAGCCCGGAATATCCATCACTGTATTCTTCTTTTCATTAATAAGAAATCTAACCCGGTCCCTCCTCCGGGTCGAGGACGTAGGCAATGCCGAACCACATAGATCTCATTGTCTCTTTTATCTCATGATGCATACTAACTTCTAACCCCTGCTAACTCCTACATTATATTTCACATCCAACTATCATTTTTGTTCTTACAGAGACTCTTAACTCTGCTTTGATGGCACTTTTCCATTTTTGCCAATCTTTTTTTTTTTGTCGACATCCATTTATAGTATGTGGTTCTATGTCCCAATCATCATCATCATTTTCCTTTGATATTTGTGTAGCTACCGCATATGCAAATGCATCATCGATTACAATTTCATTTCTATTCCATCTTTCTCTTGAATAATTGTAAATTATAGAGATCTCTTCATTATCTGGTACCGATGCCTCTTCAAGGGCTTTCAAAGTCTCATCAAGGACTTCCATTATTTTAGAGAGAACGGATTTTACCATAACCTTTTCAAGAGTGTTATGTACCTCTTCGAAAGGAACCTCTTTAGGAGCGTTACGTGCCTCTTCAGAAGGACATGATAATGATTGCTCATTTTTCCTTTTTCGCGAAGCTGAGTCATTTGAACCTATAAGTCTGCCACACTTCTAGTGTATTACGGATTCTTTTGCTGCTGTATTTTGACTTTGTCCTATGGGGACATTAATCTTAGCAGGTATATTTATAGCTGGCACATGTGACTTTGTCACCTTTGTTGCATCGTTAATTGCATCAGGTAATCTTTTTGCAATATCTTGTAAGTGCACGATTCTCCGTACTTCATTTTCACATTTTGAAGTTCATGGATTCAGATAAGACAAAGTGGAAGTATTCCTTGTTAATTCTCGTTGTTCTTCAGGAACGAGTTGTTCTACAAGAACAATACGTTCTTCAGGAACTAACTAATCTCCCCCTAACGACGGGAATATTGTCTCATCGAATTGATAATCTGAAAAACGAGCAGTGAAGACATCTCTTGTCATTGGTTCTAGATATCGGAGAGTTATTATCTACATAGATTTCCAATCTACGTTATGGTCCCATCTCAGTGCGCTTAGGGCTCGTATCATGCCAAAGCTTTAAAGTCTTGGAATCACTAAGCTTCGGGCTTAGTTTAAGCTTTGGATTTGTTGTTTTGCTCATAATCGGATGTGATTCGACATTGGAGATCGTCGTGTAATATAACCCTGAGGAGAGTACACTTATTTTTTTTTCTAGTATTTGCTTCTGGCTTCCAATACTAGTAAAGATGCATAATTATTTTTTGTTACCTTCACTTATAGTCTCAATGTGGTACTCATTCATTCTGATGTCCTTGAAACTAATCAAGTTTCTTCGAGAACTGCTTGAGAACAATGCATCTTTAATGAATAGATGGGTACCATTAGTTAACATCGTATGGGCTCTTCCGGAGCCTTCAATAATTTGCAAAAGTTCAATTATAGTGGATACCTTTCGTGGATTGAACACCAATTCTAAAAAAAACTTCTAATTTTTTCAGAATGGTGTGTGTGTTGTGGCACTATCTACCCGACATATTTTGTCCTCAATTCCACGATTCATATCTTAAAAAAAATAATAAACTAATATAACTATGCAACCACATGATAAAGATCAAACCATTCACCATAAAACAAAACATCAATTAAATAACAAAAAAAACCCAGAATAAATCATAAGTAAAAAAATTAAATTTGTAACGTTGAAAGAGTTAATGGTCTTCTAGACCATACCAAGGGGTGCTCCCAATTTAAATGCCTCATTATACAGAGGTTGGCTATCCTCATTAGTTGCTAAAAATTATTTAAGTACTTAATGCACAATTACTTGACAAACACTAGATAATTAGTTCATGAGCTTTATTGGGTTTTCAAGGTAAGGTGCTGGTCCAAACTTTCAAAGGTTATCCCATGATTTCACATGATCATTAATGGCAGAGGTTTTCATAAATAATTAAAGGGCTTCACTTGTACCCACCATACATAATGGGTAGTCATGTAATTCATGTAGTATCACATGACACCAAAATATATAAAGGGTTCACTGTGTTTATTATAGCATAATGAGATGTTATGTCTCATTCACAACGCGTCATACACCTGACACATACAGGGTCCAAGTTCTTACCCACAATGTGTTTAACAAAAATAGATGACTCTCGCCCTAGGCCTTTGGGACCCACCATGCAAAATCCTTGATGGTCCTACCTTCCAAGGTCGCCCAGGGGTATAATCCAAGATCCCTGGGATTGATCGTTGATCAGATGTCCCACTGGGCCCCACAACCTGTATTTATGTGAGAAAAATGCCAAAACAAGTCTCTCGCCTTAAGTGTCTGAAGCATGGGGATGGTGGGCTAGATAGGACCCAAGCCTCATGGGTCAATCATCATTGAAATCGTCCAGAGCCCGCCCCTTTTTAGATCCAAGGATCAGATTGATCAGCAAAAGGGGCATGGGGCCCACCACTCTTATCGGCCATGATTAGGTTTTGACAAGGAAGACAACTAGAACTCCATTCTGGTCTGATTTTCTGTTTCTACTGGACTCTCCTTCACCCAAGTAATCCACTTCTTCTAACTCACCTTATTCATAAAAGGAACAATTCCATCATCACCCACCATCAGTGACTGGATTTTTAGTCATAAGGCCAAGATTCTGGGTTGAACGACATTGCCGACAAGACTCACGCCCCCAGATCAATGTGGCCATATGGGGTCCATTCTGTGTGAGTCCAGCACCCATAAGGTTGCCCATGGGTCCATCTTTAGATCCTTGGGCTTGATTGATCATGTGGGATAGGTTGGCCAATGAAAAGTTTGAACATCAGGTTCTCAACTTTAAAAATCAGAATGGCTGGTTCTGCTTGAATTAGGACTTAAGGTTCATAACAGATGAATTAGAACTGCAGGCTTCTGCCAAATCTTCAGGTTTGAAGTAAAACTTCTGATTGTAATAATATTTTAAGCATAAAAAAATAAGTTAGCCAATGAAAAGTTGGAACATCACGTTCTCAACTTTGATAATCATAACTGCTAGTTATTTCAAGACTTCGTGCTTGATTTAATAATACATGAAATTAGAATTACAGCTTTTGTCAAATCTTTGAAGTAGAACTTCTGGTTTTAACAATTGATCAGAACTTTTGGTTCTATCAAATTTTCAGGTTTAATTTCACGGCCTTCTAATTTATTTAGATTTGAACAAAAAACTCTAGGTTTTGATTTATAGATATGAATCTACATGTTCATATCAGTATTCCAACTTCTATTACTATAGGTCCGTAGATCGGTGAGAACTTCTGGTTCTATATTGCGATCCATTAACATAAATAGTATCCAAAAAAATAAAGCAAACAAGATAATGAATAGAACACGAGTACCATGATTACTGTAAACAAGCATTATAAACTGGTTGCATGCATTCTAATAAACTGATTTTGAGGATTGCTCAGATACTACTTACTGTTTTTGAAGAAAAATATTACCCTTTTCTAAAATCCGTGCTAGGAAGGATTCCGCAATAGAAATCCACGCTGGGAAGGAATCTGCGCGGGGAATCCACAATGGAACTCCGCTTTGGGAAGGATTTCTCGATGGAAATCCGCTTTGGGAAGGATTTCTCGATGGAAATCCGCGCAAGGAAGGATTTCTCTTCTGTTTGGGTAATAAGACTAGGTTTTCTTCTTTCTCTTAGAGCTTCGTGCTGATAACGTGTTAGAAAAGGAGAAAACATAGAGAAAGAAAATTAGAGGGAGAAAAGAGAGACATAGTTTTCTATTATCTCAAGTATGTGTACAAGTACAAGGGAGGAGGTTTATTTATAGGCAAAGTAACCTCTTAATTTAAGAAACCTAATCACAATAGGATTCTAGCCCTAACTCATCTCATGTGGGCATCCACCTATAATCTATATCTCATAACAATCAGGGATATTTGTGACCTTTTATCTTACTGTACATTTATTCAACCAAGTAGCTGATGAGGGCTCACAGTATAGATAATAATACTACAATTTAGTTGAACTTATATGATTTCAATATGTTAAGACACCCTTAAAAGAAAATTGATTGAAATGGTTTAATTCAATAGCACTTCAATATTTTTAAATTGCCGTTTAAATCTAATGATGCCATGAGATCTTAACTTATATTCTCACTATTTTTAATTTTTAATTATTGATCTTTTATCCTTTTTTTAGCAAATATTAATTTCCTTAAACTACAATTTTTTAGCCAATTCACATGTTAGACTTACTAGTAAAAAGACTTTGGTTTTTAACTAAAAAGTGCACAAGTCAAATGTGAAATTGCATAATTTTTGTCAATGCAGAAACATTTTAAGAGATTTACTGACACCCAAACAAACCCATATAAATAAGATTAAAGAAAGCTTTTAAGCTATTAGCCTGAAATCCAAACATGGGTCCGGGCCCTCCCCCTCCAGTTGTTTGGCCTTGTAATAGGCCAGCACAGAGGCCTTAAAGCAGAGACAAAATCCACTCCATCTGTGGGCCAACAAAGCTACCAGAAATTTCCAAATATATGATTATATATGCAATTCTGAGATGATCCAGTGTCAATGGGCCCAAACTGAATCTAATCTTAAATGAAAAAGTCAAGTATCAACTTAAGAAGTCATAAGGGGGCAGTCCCAACCATCTATACACTAAAAGAAAAAAACCTCCCCCAACAAACTAATTAACCAATTATTCAACTTCTTTGAAGCCCTTCAAGGAGGAGATTCTTATCCCATTTACAAATCCAAGGTGGGCAAATAAAAGACTGATTCTGGGTAGCCAAAAGAGGGCCCACATGTGCATAAAGCAGTATTAAAGGAAGAGATTCTCATCTCACCTAAACAGAATCTAAAGAGTTTTTAGCTATAACCTCAGAGTTTTTCTGAATTACAATAAACTACCTATCCATTTTTTAGTTCTTACAAAGAACTACCACTCATTGTTATAATCAACAAGACACAAAGTTCTATACTCCTATACTTGCAAGTTGCAACTAGAGATCCATCCCTAATCCTCACTTTATACTACTCTTCCAATCTAGTTATTTTTTTTAATTAAAAGAAAAAAAGATAAGAAATAAAAAGAAGGCCTTATACCTTTTTAGCCAAGAGGCCCAGAATGGTATAGGCCTTGTACCTTTATTTGGGGTGTCAAGTGAAGTGAAAACCACATGATCCACTTTCTTATGGTTTTTTTTTTTCTACTAAGCTGGCCCTCTAATTAGGAGTGATACAATCAATATGAAGAGATTGATCCCTAGGATATGTGTACTATTGTGGTGCCAATACCACTCAACCATGAGCATGTTAGCACAAAATCCACTTATATTTTATAGCAGGAAGCAAGATTTCCAACACTCAAGTGGGTAAAAAATAAGAAAAGAGAAAATCTCTTATCCTATCCTAATTCCTAACATATAATACTGCTTAACAATATCACATTCTCAAAATTAATGCATTTAGACTTGACTTATTGCATTGTATTGTTCACTCTTTCACTTCTCTCCATATAATTACATGACTTTACTCACCCCTTAATCTAACTCGTAGACTGACATCCATTTTCTTAAGGGGTTGTTATTAAATCACATGCGTAATGGATACATATAAATCATGTTTGTTTGGTGTGATTTTGATTCGCATGTGTAAAATAGATATGTAAATGGTGTGAAAACTGGCCATTTTTTTGCCTATGATTTTCACACCTCAAGTGGTGTGAATCAGTTTCACACGATATTGTTATTAGGCGGACTGCTACAGTGTTATTATGAGCAGTCCACCTTTTATTTTTTTATTTGTTTGGGCCCCACTTGTAACATTTGGGCCGTTCATTTTCTTAAAAAGCTCAAACATGGTCATATTTCCAATTTTCAACCGTTGATGATACATAGAGGTTGAGATATCATCAACATAATTATAGGCATTGGATTAATCTATTGTACTAACATGCCCAGTTCGCCTTTTATGATTTTTTTAATGTTATGGGCCCCTCCGGTAAAATCAAGACCATTCATATTCTTCAGGAGCTCAAACACGGCCATATATCCAATTTTCAACCATTGATGTTGATTGGATGTTGAGATATCATCAAATAATATACAACCTATTTATAAATTCACGTGTGAAATGTTATGCTAGTAACAAACAATGGAATCTGATCCAGATGTGAGTCATTTACACATGCAAATGAGTCACATGTGGGTCATTGCACGTGTGAATCACTTTCACAGTAAACAAACGACCCCTAAGTATCCTGTAAGTAACTACTTTTTACCAAGTAGGTGATTCTAGATCAATTTATGAAATATACACTAAATTTTCAAAAAGGGCAAGAAGTACATTCAATTTAGCCTTCATCACAAATAACCTTGAGTCATTAATGCGAAAAGTCACAAATAATTTTTTTTTAGTAGTGCTTGTGAACATTTTTTTAGCACTTTTTTTGTATTGCCTCCTTTCACTCAAATTCTTTTGTGATAAAACAAATTTAAGCAATATTCTAAATGGAAATGTTTGTTTGAAAATTTGATCAAAAGTTTGTCATTTTGTGAAAATCTTTTGTCAAATGGATGTTTTGGCATGGGAGGCAGGTTTTGTTTGCAGCATGAAAGCCAAATTTGGGTTTATGGCATGAGGGCCAAAATTTTGTTTTTTGCATGAAAACCAAGATTTGTTTTTGGTGGCATGAGAGCCAAAATTTTGTTTTTGGCGTGAAAGCCAGGTTTTATGCCGTGAAAGCCAATTTTTGACATGGAAGTCAGGTTTTTGTGGCATGAAAGCCGATTTTTTTGGCATGGAAGCCAGATATTTGTGGCATGAAAGCCGATTTTTTGCGTGAAAGTCAAGTTTTGGTTTGTTGGCATGAAAACTAGGTTTTTTGGCATAAGAGCTGATTTTATGGCATGAGAGCCAATTTTTGGCTTAAAAGCCAGGTTTTTGCATGAGAGCCAAGTTTTTGGCATGAAAGCCAGGTTTTTTTTGGCATGAGAGCGGATTTTTGGCGTGAAAGCCAAGTTTTTTGGCATGAGAGTTGGGTCTTGGTTTTCAAAAATGCAAGTATCAACTAAAAGTCACCTCCCTACTGAATGGTCTTACAGGTATCGATGGAATGTCACATCCTTGCTTATTCGGTTGCAATTATCGATGGAATGTCCCCTCCTCGCGAATTTGGGTGCAAGTATCGACTAAGCGTCGCTTCCCTGCTGGATAATTTTGTAAGTATCGATGGAATGTCACATCCTTGTTCATCTGCTTTGCGAGTATCGATGGAATGTTGCCTCCTCGCTTTTCAAAAAATTTGTTTTATGGGTACTAACTGAAATGTCATTTCCCCACGATTTTTGAAATTTTGAGGTGTTTTAGACCTCGGTTTTTATTTTTAAATTTGGGTTATGGATATCAATTGAAATGTTGTGTCTCCACGAATTTTAAAATTTCGCAAGTATCGACGAAATGTCGCTTCCTTGCTATTTTGTAAGTATCGAATTTGGTTTGCATCCTTCCGATTTTGAGTTTTGCAAGTATCAACTGGCGTCGCTTTCCCGTGGTTTTTGAAAAACCATTTTTTCATTTAAAGACACAAGGGTCGTAAATTTTGACCTAAAACAATTTTTTATGGTAAAAGGCAGGGTGGACTAGGGTAGAAATTCGTACATCCTGATATTGTTTCAGACCATAAATTTTGGGTTCAAGGGTCGAAAATTTGGTCAAGTTAGGAAAAGGTTTCAAAGCTTGGATTTTTTGTGAACAATGAAATGATGAAAGTAAGCATTGTTTTGAATTTTTAGAAATTCCAACATAAGAATGAAAAATCTAAAAGGAGCAGGTTTGATGAGCAAGTACCTGAGAATATGCTTTGGCCGTGCGGGCATTGCTCTGACCCAGTGGTGTAAGTCTTCAAGGGTAGTACCACTTCAAGAACTTGCCATTAATGGGCAGCATACATCTGTCACCCTCTTTTTTTAGGAGAGCATATGCGCCGTTGGAGAAAACCTTGTCGATGACGTAGGGTCCCTCCCATTTTGGCTCAAATTTTCCTTTGGACTTGTGAGCGAAAACCATTGGTTTTTTTACCGCAAGGACCAAGTCACCTTTTTTGTAGGCGCGTTGCCAAACCCTTTTGTCGAAAGATCCTGCCATGCATGCTTGGTAAAGCTCAATGCTTTGTCGAGCTTCAAGCTGTCTCTCGTCGAGATTGTCTAGCTCTTGGAGTCTCAACTTGACATTGCTTTCTTAAATCATATCATTTTGCAAAGACACCCTTAGGGAAGGAATTTGTATCTCTAAGGTCACAACAGCTTTGCATCCATAGACCAAGGAGAATGGTGTGCTATGGGTTGGTCCTTGAACAATGGTCCAATAGGCCCATAAAGCTTTAAAAAGTTTGACGCTCCAGTCTTTTCTATAACTAGAGACCATTTTCTTGAGGATTTTGCAGAGTATCTTGGTGAAGGCTTCTGCTAATCCATTTACTACTAGATTATATGGAGTCGAAGGACAGCTTTTGATTTTGTATTTGTAGCAAAATCTGTAGAATCGGTGATCCCAGAATTGTGGTCCATTATCATGTACAAATCTTTTAGGTATGCCGAAACGACAAATAATGTGGGTGCACAAAAACTGAAGGACTGATGAGGTCTTCACCTCGCCGAGCGCAAATGTTTCTGACCACTTGGAGAAATAATCCATAACGGCGAAGATAAAGCGATGACCTTTGCTTGACGGAGGAGAGATAAGACCCATGATGTCCATACCCCAGGCTTCGAAAGGCCATGAGATTGCTGTGGGGTGTAGCCATTCTGAAGCCATATGAACATAGTCTCCATGAACTTGGCATTGTCGGCAGCGCTTAGCAAATTGCATAGCGTCAGCTACCATGGTAGGCCAATAATAACCTAACCTTTTTATTTGATCGTAGAGCCTAGGACTGGCCTGATGGGCTCCACAAAGACCAGCATGAACTTCTTTGAGCATTTCCTCGGCCTCTTGTTGTGACAAGTAGAGCAAAAGTACTCCGTTGAAAGATTTCCTGTAAATGAATTTTAAAGGAATATCCAAATGAAAGTTTGGGGCTCGTCTTTGAGTACTTACCCATCCTTTTGGATCTTTAAGGAGGATTCCGAACATGGTGTAATCGATGAATGGATCCCTCCAGTCCCCGATCGGAGGTCTGAGGATAGGATTCGACTTCCAACAAATTGGTGGCATTCAACAACTGCTTGGTGTGTGTTAAGAAGAGGGAGTATCCTTCTTTCACACATTGTAATATGCATGTTTTTCCATTCCTTAAAATTCGGAGACCCGGACTTCCAGGGTCGCCGGCAACCATGGCATGGGGCATTTTTCCCCTTTCGGTCGCCGTTTTTCTACCGTTTCTCCGATTTTTCTGATTCTTTTTTCTTTGGTATTTTTCCTGACATTTTTGTACATGTTTTTGGCCTGATTTCCTTGCAAAAAACTTGACAAGAAGCCTTGCATATCAGAGAGCAAAGTTTCCAATTTTCCGAAAGAGCAGCAGACTTTGTCGCGCAGAGTTGCCGATTTGCTGTCAAAAGCCAAACTAGGTCAAATGATGTCGGAATGACCTGAAATTTGAGGTGAAGCCTCCTGAGCAATAGATAAGACCAACCATAGGCTTTTGTTTGAGTTTTGAAGCCATGTGGGGTCCCGTCGCCGGTAGATTTGATTTTGTTGCGAGGGAGATGCCGCGTTTTCATGTGTGGTCAACCGATGTCCGATTGACCTGAAATTTGACAGTGAGACTATTGGAGTCATTTTCAGACGATCCATTAACTCCGATTTGGAAGTCATGGTCTCGGGGAGCTCCACCGCCGGGAGGCCTTATTTTTCTTCCGAGAGTTAAAGTCTGGTCAAATGTTGTCGAAATGACCTAAAATTTGACATCTACCCCTTTGGAAGCCTTTTGAAATCACCCATGTGCTATGTTTGATGAGTGATTGCCTTGGTGGTTCTCACCGCCAAGAGGCTTGATTTTGCTGTTCAAGTGTTGATGTGGGGTCAAACATTGTCGGTTTGACTTAAAACTTGACATGGAGCTTTTTGGAAGTATTTTGAGACCATCGATAAGCTCGGATCGAAAATCTGATGTCTTCGATGATGTCACCACCAGAGGCGCCTGTTCAGTTGCCGGAAGAGTGAAGTTAGGCCAAATGATGCTGGAATGGCCCGAAACTTCATGTGTACTCTTCTTTTGGCTGTTTTGAAGAATCTTGCAGTTTTTGTTTGATTTTGACAAGATTTTACGCTTGAAGTAGCATTGCCTGTTTGTGGTAGGATGCGGTTTCATGTAGCTTCTAGACGTCGAATAGGTAAAGTGACATTTTTTGTGTCAACACTACCACTTGTTAATTCCAATTAGAGTATAAAATTTGGCATTCCCGTACAAAAAAAGTTGATGTTCACTTTGTCTCAGGTCACGAAAGGGTTGGACCCCACGGATTCTCACATCCACTGACACAAGGAGTCCCGCATGCGAAAAAGCGAGCCGATCATCTACCCTTTTGTATGGGCCTTCACTAAAGGTCTCATGCAAAAAATAAGCTTGATTATATTATCACAGCCTTTGATTTTACATCTCTAAAGTTTAACAATCTTATCACCATAAAATTCTAGATATTCAATCAAACAGAGAATAAATATTTGAGGAGCATGAAACCGAGCCTGATCATTGGAACATGAAAGTGCAAAACAAGTTGCACTGATCAAAGGTGAGCCCAAGTGGACCTCATAAAACTAAAATGTACGCACAGTTTTTTTCGTATGAGCAAATCTTCCCATTACAAACTATCCTAAATAAATTTTATGTATTGTAATCTACCATGTTATATGTAAATCGGTCATGAACACGACGAGACATCCAAAGGCATCAAAATCTAAATGGGCTAAAATTCGGAAAAAACCACTTCTAAACCCACCCTTTATCCAACTCTTTGCCATCCTTTTTTCCCTTCACACATGCAAAGAATAGCATACCAAGAGATTGATATTTGAATAGCATATCAAAAGATTATTCTTCTTCACCATCATCAAAGCTTGTCCTAATTATACGAACATGAATTTTGGGTGAGAGGTTGATATGCAATAAAAATAAGAGTAAATTAGCGAAAGGTCCCTCAAAGCAGTTTTATAAGGCCTCCGGTCTAACAACTTTTTCTCTAAGGCCTGTAGTCCATACAGCTGGACATATTTTGGTGAGAGGTTCACATCAGACATTGTCATGATAGATTGGCCTTTTCAACTGATTAGGCATAAAAATTTAAAATTTAAAATTTAAAATTTAAAATCTTCCATTTCCCCTCTGTTATTTCAATTCACAGAACTTGATACCACCATCCTTCTGCGATCGTCTTCTCCGGTCCGATCTAGAACAACAACCAGATCAGGTTACCGGAGAGGACATCCTCTTCTCCGATAGAACGCTCCTCTTTCAATCAGAACGCTCTACATATGGGTCAGTTAACCCGACCTATACCCTGACTTGGCTTGGCCTGAAACCCATCGTATTTTTCTCTAGAAGAACTAGTAGCAGAGAAACGTTACCTTCTTCAATTTCTACGGTGGGACGGTTGTGCCGACAAACTGACGACGATGGTGACAACACACCACCGGCACACCTCTCCATCTCCACCATCTTCATCTTCTTCTTCCCCTGCACCAGCGCCACACACAGCAAAACCAACCTATGTGCCAAGAAATAGTCCCTCGTCTCTCTCTACTTTTTCTCTGCTCTCTACTTTTTTTTCCATCTCTTAGTCATTCCATTCTATTCCATTCCATTCATATATACATACTTCAATCAACTTACCAAATCATTCATCAAACCGGAATTGAATCCAATGTATAACTGGTTTGACGACCTTCCCCAAGATGTACTACATCATATCTCAACTCTCTCTACTCTCTGCGACACCATCAGAATGGGAGCTGTCTACAAGTCATGGTTTTTAGTTTGTCAATTGAGTACAAGAATCCGCTACCCTCAACTCCCTTGGCTCATGATGCTTTCGAATCCCAAGTTTGGATTTCGCGATTCAGGCGTCAAAGTTGTTTGAGAGGGAAGCCAAGTTTGGTGATGTCTGAGTTTTTGTAAAGTTTATCTGAGTTTTTGTCAAATTTAACCGATTTTTTGTCATGTTTATCTGAGTTCTTGTTAAACTTATCTGAGTTTTTTCAAATTTATCTGTTTTCTGTCAAATTTCTTAGCGTTTTTGGCAAATTTATCTAAGTTTTTTTAAAAAATTATCTAAGTTTTTTTAGAAAATTTGTTAACATTTTTTGAAATCTATTTGCATTTTTTAATTTTATTTGCGACTTTTGAAATTTATTTGCATCTTTTTAAATTTATTTGCATGTTTTGAAAGAAATTTAACAAAGTTTTGGCCAAAATACTTGAGTTTTTGACAAATTTTTCAGAAATTTGGAAAATTGATTTGTCTTAGTTTTGGCAAATGTGTTTACGTTTTTGAATTTTATTTGCGATTTTTGAAATTCATTTGCATCTTTTGAAATTTATTTGCATTTAAAAATTTTCTTTGGATGTTGTGATATTTATTTGAGT
Source organism: Umbellularia californica (assembly GCA_028538565.1). NCBI lineage: Eukaryota > Viridiplantae > Streptophyta > Magnoliopsida > Laurales > Lauraceae > Umbellularia > Umbellularia californica. Next base: position 37,459,938 of record JAPQWN010000009.1, on the reverse strand, counting down.
CTTTTGAAATTAATTTATATTTTCTGAAATTTATTTGGATATTTTGAAATTTATTTTCATCTTTTGAAATTTATCTGCGTACTTTTGAAATTTATTGCTTTTTTTAAATTTATTTCATTTTTTGAAATTATTTATTTTTTTAAAATTTATTTACGTTATTTTGAAATTTATCTGTATGTTTTTAGAATTTATTTGAAAATCTCATTAATGAGATTCCATTAATTGTGGCCAATTAAATGGTAGTTGACAATTATTAGTGGGATATTCCACCAATCATTGAATATGATTTAAAGAAATGGTAAATTAGACATTTTAAATCTTCAAATTTGAAAAAAGGATCTACCACACTATGAAATAAAATTATGAATCTAAAGACACAAAGTGAAAGAGTGCTGCTACCTACACACTACAAAATTCTTTCCACACACTGCATTTTTTAAAAAAATAAAAAATAAGAAAATTCCTAAACTACCCCTATCCCTCTCCTTCCCTCTCTTTTCCTCTCTTTACTCCGGCAACCCCTGCTCCTGAAACCATGCCGGCTGCCGCCCTACGCCGACCCATCTCCCTCTCTTCCTCTCCTGCTCTGGCAGCCCCCACTCGCCCAGCGGCAGAGAAGGGGAGGGAGGGAGAGATTGGAGGGAGAGGGAGGATGGGAGAGGGGGAGAAAGAGAGAGACCAGAGAAACGGAGAGGGGCGGAGGTGGTGGGTGTGGGCGGAGGGAGAAAGAGAAGGGTAGGGAGGGAGAGATCGATGGGAGAGGGGGAAAAGAGAGAGACTAGAGAAAGGGAGAGGGGCGGAGGGAGAAAAAGAAGGGTAGGGAAGGAGAGATCGATGGGAGAGGGGGAGAGAGAGAGACTAGAAGGGCGGAGATGGTGGGTGTGGGCGGAGGAGATGGTGAGAGGAGGGAGAGATCAATGGGAGAGGGGGAGAAAGAGAGAGACCAAGTTGGGTGTGGGCGGAGGGAGAAAGAGAAGGGTAGGGAGGGAGAGATTGATGAGAAATGGGGAGAAATAGAGAGACCAGAAGGGCAGAGGTGGTGGGTGTGGGAGGAGGAGGTGGTAAGGGGAGGGAGAGATTGATGGGAGAGGGGAGAAAGAGAGAGACCAGAGAAAGGGAGAGGATCAAAGGTGGTGGGTGTGGGCAGAGGGAGAAAGAGAAGGGTAGGGAGGGAGAGATCGATGGGAGATGGGGAGAAAGAGAAACCAGAGTGGGTGTGGCGGAGGGAGAAAGAGAAGGATAGGGAGGGAGAGATTGATGGGAGAGGGGGAGAAAGAGAGAGACCAAAAGGGCGGAGGAGATGGTGGGGGAAGGGCTGGGGTGGTGATGAGGGCAGTGGGGGCTGTCGAAGCAGGAGAGGAAGAGAGGGAGACGGGTCGGAATAGGGCGGCGGCCGGCAGGGTTGCCGGAGCAGGGAGAAGAAGAGGAAGAGAGATGGAAGGAGAGGGAGAGGGGTAGTTTAGGGATTTTTTTATTTTTAATTTTTTTTTAAAAATTTGCAGTGTGTGGAGGGATTTTTGCAGTGTAGATAGACACACTCAAAGTGAAATATCCAGGACCATCCATGAATGCCCCTAAAAATAAAATGATAGTTGCTATCATTAATTGTTAAAAAGTAGGGACATTTACCCTAAAAAAATCCCCTTAAATAGGGCAACCACAGTTGAGGATCCTAAACTTTTATAATGACGGCTGAGGACCTCCAGCCCCAATCATCTCTTCTTTTTTTTTCCCATTTTGCCCTTTTTTTTGTTGATGTCAACATAACCAGTTCTCTATTCTGTCATGAGTAATATTTGTTGATATCAACAAAATATTCATCGACATCAACATAGAATTGTATTGACATAAAAAAAAGCCCAGTTATTATAATTAGTGACTATGAATTTGTTGATGTCGATAGAACATTCGTCGACATCAACATAAAATTTTGTTGACGTCAACAAAATGTCCAGTTAACAGCATGAGTGACCTTGTAAATTTGTTAACGTCGACAGAAGATTCGTCGACATCAACATAAAATTGTGTTGACGTTAACAAAAATGCCCAATTAGCATAAAAAAAATTGAGTTTTCCGTTGTTTAGGGTTTTGTTGACATTGAGTAATCTCTCTCTCACTGTGATTAAGAAAAAAAGGGTAGGGCGTTGATCTCATTCTTTTCCTTCCTCTCTTTCTTTTATTTTACTGTTGCTGTTGATTTAGGGGTGAAAAACCTTATTTTTCTATTTTTAGGGTTATGTTGACATCAACTAACCAAGGGCAAAAGCAAAATAAAATATTAGATTTTGGGCTGGAAGTCCTCGACTCTCATTATAAAAATTTAGGATTTTCAGTTGTAATTATCCTATTTAATAAAATTTTTAAAGTAAATGTACGGAAAAATATACGCAAGTAGGGGTAAGAAGTTTCCCTAAAATGTAAAAACAGAAGTCCGGCTCTCTCTCACAGTGTGCGCGCCTCCTCTTTTTACATTTCCTTTGCTTTGCTTTCTCAGTTGCCCAGCTTTTCTACCTACCTTTCCTTTTCCGCGTAAGTTAGCATAGCTCCGGCTTCAATAAGGAGCCCTCTCTCTCTCTTTCTCAACAGACCAAAATTTGAAAACCCTAGCTTTTTTTATCCTCTCTCTAATAACCAAAACCCTAACTTTCCAAACCTCAGATCTCGGCCGAAAATGTCCTATCACTGGGGCAATATCGGCGCCTGGGCTGCCGACGCAGAGCAGGCGGAGGCGGAGGAGCGCGACCAACAAGCAGCGGCGGTGGAGGCTGTCGGATCCCACATCTCCGGCGACTCTCAGAGCTACCCCAGCCTCAGAGAGGCCGCCGCCGCCAAGCCCAAGAAGAAGAAGGCCACCCCCATACCTCTGTCTGAATTCAACACCGGCAACTACGGCGTCCCCGGGCGGCGGGACCAATTACTCGAACCGAAGGGCCTCACGCCGGATGAGATGCTCCGGCTGCCGACTCGTCCCAAGGAGCGGTCCGCGGAGGAGATGGAGCAGGGGCGACTCGGCGGCGGCTTCAGATCCTACGGACGCAGCGGCCCGTCTGTTGGCCGGAGAGGTGATGATAGTGAGGGTTCTTGGGGCGGCGGCGGGAGGAGATCAAATGGGGGATTTGACGATGAAAGGAGAGGGCCTCCTTCTAGGGCTTCTGATCTCGATCAGCCGTCTCGCGCTGACGAGGTTGATAACTGGGCGACTGGTAAGAAGCCTGTTGCGTTTGCTTCGACGGATTCTGGGCGGTCAGAGCGGTATGGATCGCTCGGGGGAGGCGGCGGAAGTGGATCCAGGGCTGATGAGGTTGATAGCTGGGCTACAGGCAAGAAGCCGGTTCAGACAAGGATGAGCAGTTTTGGTTCAGGTTTTAGGGATTCGGCTCCAGATTCTGACCGATGGAGCAGGGGAGGATCGCGTGATGGGGACCAGGAACGGCCAAAGCTGGTTCTTGATCCTCCTCGCGGAGGAGAATTGGCTTCGAACGAGCCTGCGAAGCCTCGGGCAAGCCCCTTTGGGGTGGCTCGCCCAAGGGAGGAGGTTTTGGCTGAGAAGGGTCTGGATTGGAAGAAATTGGATTCGGAGAAGACAAGCAGGCCTTCCAGCTCGCAGTCCAGCAGACAATGGAGCCCGCCTCCAGTGGCGGAAGCGGCACCGAAGCCCCGGCCCAAGGTGAATCCGTTTGGGGATGCGAAGCCTCGAGAAGTTCTGCTGCAAGAGAAAGGGAAGGATTGGAGGAAGATTGATTTGGAGTTGGAGCATCGCAGCGTTGACAGGTTTGGACTCTTCATCTCTTGTTTCATTTTGATTTGCTAGTTGAGGCATGGTCTGGAAGTTTGCTGCTGAAGTTTGCTCAGGCTTTTGCTTGCAATAAAAATGGTATGGGTTTTTATAATCTCTGTAGTTGTAATGCACCTGTCCAGTAAGCATTGCTTGAAAACCATCGATTGCTATTTTATCTATTTGGGTGTTTCCACCCATGGGTTGCTTGGTGGGAGCCTTTAATGCAGGGGGCGTTTCCACCTGTGTAGGATCTTGCAGGAGTCTTTTCCTGTCCCTATACCCATAGTTCCAAACTATAAATTTTCATAGGTCTAAACACAGCTATGCATCGATCATTTACTGCTTAGTTGAAAGCCTTTGCAGGGGCCTCCTAAGTTTGTGTCAAAGAAGTAATGAAAAAGGTTACTTTCTTGAATTTTGGAATAATGGGAACATGGGGTTATGAATGACAAAGTACTCATTTAGATGCCTATTTGGGGCTTCATTTTTTCATTGCTACTGAATTGCTACTTTCTCGTCATCGTCCATAGGTTTGTTAAATTGGTTGGTTTCAATTCTCTGTCAAACAGTAAGTTATCTTTCTTATAGGAGTTGTCAATTTCTCTGCCTCTTAAAACCAGACTTACATTGGCGTCTTCTAACCCAAATGCCTTTATTTACCTAGTGAGACGAGTAAATCACATGATGTGATACATTGTCTAGTTTCATTTTGATCTGTTAATTCATCTATCATCCTGATCCAAAAAAGATGGAATTCCCAGTTATCTTTCAAGATAGAGAGGCCATCCGTGCAACGAGTCATAATTACGGGTATATCCGTGGTATGACTTATGTTGAATCACTAGTTTCATTGTTGCAGAGGATTGAGATTTCTATGTTGTGCATCATTTCTTGTATTAGTTATATTGATCTATTGGCCACATGCTGAACCATTTAGGGTTCTGATTTTTTTATGTTTTTTGACTTATCATTGTATTCTCAGCTTTGGCCGTAGATTCTGAATGGAAAATATTTGCAGTTCACTGGGAATTTCCTTTGATTGTTAAACCCAAATTAACATTCCGACAGACATTTTTGTAGAAGAGGAAGAAGAAGAAGAAGAAGAAGAAGAAGAAGGTAATGTACAATTTGAGAAGGTAATGGCAACAGTTAATTGGCCCTTAGGATATAAGATGTTTGAGGTGGTTTCTGCTTCTTGTTTATGAATTATGATAATTACTTTTCATTCTATGGATTGGCGGAAGGCTTTTGAAGAATGTGAGTTTTACTGTTGCCCTACCACAAATGCTGGTCCTCTCAGTCAGAAGCCTCTAACAAGATCTTTGGTAACAAATTACATGGATTCACCCTTTTAGAGTCACCGGCTTTTATGACTGCCCTTCAAGTATTATTGAACAACTTGATGATGAAGATGTGATGATGAATGTAGAGGAAGAGTGACGTCTGATAATGTTTTGATTGACTGCCCCTCTCTCCTTTGATAGTCTGATTTGGCATAGATTGGTTCCTCCAACTCAAGTAGGAATCTAACACATGTTAACCAATTAGAGTATGATTAATAATCTCTTATGGGAACTGTGTCCAATCTAACTTTCTCTAACACAATCCTTACGAGGGTCTTGTGGCCTGGCCCCACATTCCCCCAATTGCTTCTGACCATGGTATTCCAACCCTAATGTTGTCAATTCCTATTGTTAGCTGCTCTCTCCCTCCTTGGAGGCTTTTGAATAACTATTATAATGGAAGTGTGGTTAAGGTGGGTTTGCGAAAAGTTTTCCTTTTCATGTTTGGGGTGTAGGGTCCATGAGAAAAAAGTGATGGGATATAGGGAGTTGGCTACATGGGAGTTATGAATGCAGTGTTAAAAAGGAGATTCTCTTGGCGTTATACACGAAGTGGCCTTTTGAGAATTAGTTTCTTTGCAGCGGATCTCAAATAGTTTTTATACAAAATAATACCTTTTGGTTATTCTAGGTTTTCTATTCAATCCCTTCTTTCAAGTTGCGCTTTTGAGGAGACCTGTTTCTTGCAGAGGTTTCAACCTTTTACTAACATATCCGTTCTCTCATCTCCTATTTGGATTGATCTGCACCTATGGTGATAGTGGCTTGGTCTTCATTAAAGAGGGTGGGTTCTCTCTCTCTCTCTCTCTCTCTCTCTCTCTCTCTCCCTGAAATCCTAGAGGGTTAACGAGTTGGAATGCTGATGAGGACATCATAGCTCCTCCATACAAAGTCTACAAGAGGAGTATGAAGAAGACTAAGAAGACACATACACACAGGCTTCAGTATGGTTGGATGACCATTGCCTGGTGTTAGATCGTGATTCTGGCACTTTTTTTTTTTCTTTTGAATGTGAAGATCCACTGTTGGATCTTGATTTTGACAAAGATCAATGGTTGGATCCAGTCCGGTCTAACATATGATCAAGTTGAAGATCCCATTTGGCAAAATCAGGAAGACCCCACATCAGGATGTGCCGATTGGGAGGAAAGATCAACAGGGTCCCAAATGGGGCCCACATCAAGACCGAACAACCATGGTGAACCGTATGACCGGCCTTGGAGTTTTCTTTGTTTACTTCTTTTTTTATTTTTTTATTTTTTTATTTTGAGACATTACGTTGGTTTATGTTATTTCTAAATTATTTAGTTTAGATGTTTTAATCTCGACCGTTGATGTGTTTAGCAGGTTGAGATTAGTTCTAGGGTTATTCCTTTGCTTATATAACGATGTAATGCCTCTCTTTTGAGTCAATGATCAATAAATAGAATTTCTTGGGTGCTTTTCCTCTCTCTTGCGATGGGAATGGTGTGATGCCACTAGGTGTGAAGCCTATCAGTTCTTAGGTGTGAAGCTTAGCGACTTTAGGTAATCTTCTGCTTCTTCTTCTTTCTTTATCTTTGAGGTATTGAATTTTCTCTTCCCAATATTCATCTTCATCATCATCATCATCATCATCATTGTTATAAAAAAAAATGTTCATCTTCACCATCAAGCCATCATACAAATCCTAAATCCATTGGCCAACCAAACCCTAACATCCCAAGATCCATATAGCCGACCCTATTCCCCACTTTCCACATCAACCGAACATCATCAAACCCAAATCTACACAGCCGGCCACATCCAAAGCCCAACTCCGATTTCTGAACTCCCAAAACCCAAGTATCCATTGCTGCAGCTCCCCAAAACCCTACTTACCTTTGGCTAAACCCCTGTAGTCCATCCCATCCCCCGTCAGAACCTAATCCAAGTCCAACCAGCCCAGCTGAAACCCAATCGTAGCCTAATTAGCCTTGGCCAAACCCATCCAAACCAGCCAACCAAACCCCTTCTGGGCCTCATCCACAGCAACCAAACCTTGTTGGAGCACATCCAAGCTCAACTGAACCATACCCAGGCTCATATAGCCCAGCTGAATTCTCATCGGGCCATTCCCACTCTAGCCAAACCCTACTCCTAGGGTTTTGACCTATTCGAACAAACCCTTTTGGACTCCATTGCCTATTCTTCATCCTTTGAGTTTGTTTATTGCTTATTTGGACATATTGGCCGTGGGAATTGTTCAAAACAAATACGAATCTTTAGTTTCTGAATTCCCCACATCTCAATTTTGTTGAAAACCCCTTTGAGCCTAGATTTTGTGAAATCCTCAAGAGGGACAGCAAATCTGCTTGTTGTTGGTTGATCCTTAAGCTAGTGGAACTATGGAAAAGATATTCTTCCATCGAGAGTCTCAATTCAGTTTTGAGAGGTTCACATTGTGGGATTATCACAAGGTCTTGATTCATCACTAATTCTCTAACTAAAATTCACATAAGTGATTATTTGCAAGCTAGACGTGGAGAAGGTCTACGGCAGAGTGGATTGGAAGTTTCTTCAGTATAGGCTCAGAAGAATGGGGTTTGGGGAAAAATGGAGAAAGTGGATTCAGTCATTCAGGAGTGTGTTTCTTCAGCCTGGGTCTCTATTATGTTAAATAACACTCCAAAGGGCTTCTTTTCGGCAGAGAGGGAGCTTAGACAAGGGGATCCTCTATCCACCTTCCTCTTTCTAGTTGTGGGGGAGGCACTAGGCCGGATGATAAAAGAGGCGGTGGATACGCATTTATTCGCGAGATTTAAAGTGGCTGGAAACACTTTTGCAATTAGTCATCTGCAGTTTGCTGATGACACCCTCATCTTCTGTGGGAAAGATGAAAACTAGATAAAAAATTGTTTAAGCTGTTTTTCTATGTTATGAAGCCGTGTCAGGCCTTAGAATCAATTTCTCCAAAAGTGAGTTGATAGGGATAAGAATTGAGAAGTTTGTGCTCCATGACTTCACATGTATCCTGGGATGCAACGTGGGGGATCTGCCAGCTACTTATTTGGGGTTGCCTTCGTGTGTGGGATCGGCGACCAAATCGTTGTGGAATCAGGTGGTGGGTGGAGAGAAAACTGTCTTCATGAAAAGCCAACTATCCATCCATCGGAGGAAGAGTCACCCTCATCAAGTCAGTCTTGTCTAACATGCCAGTATATTACTTCTCCCTCTTCAGATGCCCGGCTTCGGTAATTAAAAGATTAGAAAGGATGCAGAGAGATTTTTATGCCATGGATATAGCATGCATAAGAAGTATCACTTGATGGGTTGGGACTGGGGGTTGGGGTGTGTGGGGGGTACAGATGAACCTTGCTCTTCTGGGCAAGTGGCTTTGGAGGATAGGAGAAGGATCAGATGGAATATGGAGACATGTTCTGGAAAGGAAATATGGTCTTCCTAGACATGGGTGGGAACTGGGAAGTCAAGGATGCCTCAATGAAGTCATCGGCTTTATGGAAAGGAATTCTTTCAATTAAGAATCACTTTATGAAGAATATTAAATATCATATCAGGTGAAGGGAGGGGATGCTCTATTGAAAAGACTGGTGGGCGGGAGACAGGACATTAATTGATCAGTTCCCGGATCTGTTCAGTTGCGCTTTGGAAGCTAAGGTCAACTCATGTGTGTCAAGAGCTGGGGATAAGGTGGTTTGGAGCCCCATTTTAAGGAGGAACTTAAAGGATCACGAGGGACCCCAATTGATTTCGCTGCTTAACATACTGAATGGTGTGCACATTCGAGAGGGAGGGGAGGATATGGGGGTGTGGATTGCCTCAAAGGCTGGGCTCTTCTCAGTTTGTTCCTTCTTTTCTGCTATCCATATTAGTTCGGCAGGAAGGACTGTCATGAACATCATTTGGAAGACCAGGGCCCTGCCATGGGTGGTCATTTTTGGTTGGATGGCTATCCGAAAAAGAATTATTTGGATAACTTAAGTAGGAGGGGGAGGATAGTGGTTAATGGCTGCCCCATGTGTTTAAGAGAGGAGTCGTCGGTGGACTATCTCATGGTGAACTGCAAATCCGCCCAGTACATCTGGTGCTCGGTAGTGGAGTGGGTTGATTGTTGTTGGGTCTTTCCAAGGACCCTCCCAGAGCATTTTCATTCTTGGAGAGTTCCAACTGGGGCTCCTAGGGGTAGGGAATTGTGGAGATTGACCTTCCTTGCAGTCCTTTGGACAATCCGGAAGAAAAGGAATTCTAGGTGCTTTGAAGGGGTTGGGAACAGTGATCGTTCATTGGTGGAGAAACCAAGTTCTTGTTCACGCATTGGGTCTCCAATCCATCAATCTGTCTTTGAAGGGCTACTCTACTAAGCAGATAATGATGCATTGGAAGGAGTTGGCATTTTCCTTTATAAGGCCAACTTAGTCTGGTTTATGGGCCTTTTCCTGTTTCTTTTATGTTTTTCTTGTTCTCTTGTTTTTGCTTGTCAGTATACTTCTTTTGTACTGCTTGCTTCTATTAATGAAAGTAGCCATTAAAAAAGAAAAGAAAAAGAAATTCACATAAGTGTTGCTATCTGAATTTTATTTTTATACTTTAGTTGTGATCGTTAATCGTTTTTGATCTCACAATAATCATCTAAGTTAGCGTTGCACAGTCTTGCATCAGATATTTGGTTGGGATACCAGTTGAATTAGCCCTGGATCCGCAAATGATAGCGGAACGACTGTTGAAAGAACGTAGACACTCTCTAAGAGAGTTTGCCAAATCCTGGCCGAATTCAAGCTAGGACCAACTCCATATTTGGAGATTAGGAGGTTGGCCGAATTCCTCTCGGGATTCAATCGCACGAGCATTCTCAAACCAGAGAAAAATTCACAACCATAAGGGAAACCATTCAAATCTTCATTCTCTAAGAGAGTTTGCCAAATCCTGGCTGAATACAAGCTAGGACCAACTCCATATTTGGAGGTTGGGAGGTTGACCAAATTCCTCTCGGGATTCAATCGCACGAGCATTCTCAAACCAGAGAAAAATTCACAACCATAAGGGAAACCATTCAAACTTTCATTCAATAATAAAAAAAACTGTACTCCCTAATGGGAGTTATGCACGTATATAGGATGGAATTGGAGACGTTCCTTTCTAACTTGGAGTTCCCGTGTCAAGTATAGTTCCTACTTTCTCTCCTAAACTCTCGTAAAGTTAGAAATTTTCTTAAATGATACAAATCAAATAAAACTCCTAATAAAATACTCCTAATGAAATGGTTATCCTGTTGGGCCTGTGGAATGGGCCCAATAGGCTGGCTGACCCATGGGTCTGGTCTGCATGAACAGCTGTAAGGTTTCATCCACCATTCTGCGTTTTTTTGGCTGATTACAGATTCACGTTGTTTGCCATTACTAAATCACTATCATTGCAAAGCTCTTAGTGCATTGACCTGACCGAAGGTGGGATGATTTGAACTTCTCTCTGTTCACAAGGGCAGCTGTAAGGTTTCATCCACCATTATGCTTTTTCATGGGTTACCATTACCCTGCTAGACTTTTCTGTCCAGCATAACGGCATAGCTTGTCACTCGATGAGGATTTACTCATTAATAGCTCATGTGATTTAGAGGCTATATCCATAATTTATTTATTTATTTATTTTTGAAAATGGTGACTATAATATCCATAATTCTCCAACCCAATGGATTGACCATGCTAAGCTAGTTACCGGGTCAATTGAGTTGACCAGGAGGTTTGGTGGGTCAACCTTGGGTCAACCACATGGTTCGGTAAATTAATTTTTTAAGTGTTTTTATATGTACTCATAATAACTATGATAAAGAAAAAGCATGTAAAAAAAGTTCATAGGGGATTATTCTTCTTTAACATGTGGATGTGAAAATGCCATTTACATTTGTGAATGCTGCATATGTAAAACTTACACGTGTGAAAAACAACACCATGCTTGTTTGGAAGCACCGTTTTCACATGATAAACGTTGAATTGTTCGGATTACATGTGTAATATCTTCATATATCTCATAATCTATGAATTTTTAAAACACAAAACTGAATGTTTTGGGGTTTAATGTGTCAACAAACAATTTGAACAATTTGAATTAAAAACTTGGGGCCCATAGGAGTTGGGAAAAATAAAAGTTGGTGACATGGTGTGAAACCATCATCTGTCTGGGTGGAACTTGTACTGCCACCTCTTCTAACCAATAGGTGTGTTCTGTGTAATGGTTTTGCACCACTTGAAGCACATACATTTTAATATGAAAATGATCTCATCTACACACCATTTTCAGACCTCATTTATGCATCACATGCGTGTGTTAGTACATGATCATGCGTAACCGTTAACGCATGTGCATCATTTACATATAAAAATGAGTGCAAACAAATGTCCCCGATGTTCTTTTAGAAAAATCTAGATAAATTTCAATTTCTAATGCATATCTAGGTTACACAATTTTGCAAGTATTTTAAGACAAAAACTCACACAAAGCATTGAAAAACAAATAGAAAAGAATTCTATCAGTCAAAGCCTTTGCAAATTGCAAAATTTGAAATCCTTTACTATCTCTCTGGGTGCTTCTAAATAATAGACGACATTGGAGACCGAATAAAAAACACATTAGAAAGTAAATGACATACTATAGAGAGACAAAGTATATTTGGGAGCTATTGTAGCTGTATTTTCAGTTTCCTGCACATCTGAAATTGTCTTGTTCATGATAACATTTTTGAAATTTTGGATTGTCAATGTCTGTCTGGATTAAATTATTCAGACCTGAGACCGAAGACGAAAAGACGCTGAAAGAAGAGATAAACCAGCTTAAGGAACTGATGAAAGAAACCGAGGTCAATGCGAATGGGGAATTGGTGCCTGGGGCTGCAGAAGAACGTGACACTCTACATGAGCAGATACTTACCAAAGAAAGGGACCTGGAGATGCTGATATGTGATTTAAACAACAAAGTACGTTTTGGGCAGAGAGCAGCAAGCGACAGGCCCAGCTCTGGAGCAGGCAGGATTGCTAGCTTTCCTGATAGGCCACCATCGCAGTCTGGCATGCCGGAGGAACCAAGAAGCATGGAGTTCATGGAAAGGCCCCGATCTCGTGGATCTGATGTTTGGACTAGGTCTGGAGATGACAGAAAATCATTTCAAAGTGTCAGAGAAAGAGGCTTTTTTGCTAACAGGGATATGGACAGGTATGCATATTATTTTGATTCATTATCTCCATCTTCTGCTACTTTCTACAGTATCTTATTTGACAAGGAAAAATCATACATAGGTTCACATCCTATTCTTGCCTTTTGGGCTGTTATCAATTTAGATGATTTATGATGTTCCTGTCCCAGAGTCTGGTGTGTACATACATGTGCACAGGCCATTATAAAAATCATAGAAGTCACATTATAGGCCTGTAAAACAAAAGAGGAACAGGAAAAGAAAAGGGCAATGATTCACATGATGTGAAATTGCACTAGTTGGTGAGACTAGGTTTAATAATTTGCTGCTATTTTTGAGTGGTTTACATGTCCCATTTGTAGCTCCTATAGAAGGTTTGGCCTTGGATGTGATCAATCTTAGATGTGTGCTGTGTACAATGGATATGATATGCTATCCATAGGTGAGCATCTCTAGCTAGGTTGGCCTTGGTGGCAAGCATTTTCTAATGTCACCAGATTCATAATCATGTACACCTTTTTTTTTTTTTTTATTAACTGTGTGCTTGTTTTTGGTTAATTAAGCTTATTTTTTGGCAGAGCTGTTTATATTTTTCCGACTGAATTTTGAGAAACTCTTTCTCAATGAAGGATCCTTCACTGATTATAATTGCATTCATGAGCAGACAGATTTGCACTTGCCTGGAAAACATGATATTTATTTGTATTTGCATTGGGAGGATTTGGTTTATCAGCTGAGAAAAACTAGGTTTGTTTTATTTATTCTTACTGCCAGGCATCTGACCATATCACAGGTTTAGTAGGTTTTAGTACCATGTCTGTATCTTTGTAAATGCGGACCTTGAAAATACCAGGGTGGTTGTGCAGGCGGACATCTTGATTGTTTATTTTTCGAAAGCAGTTGGTGAATAGGAAAATATTGGGGGTGCAAAAAGCTTCCTTTTCAAGCAACAATTCCCAACCTTTCTAGCAATTCCCAACCTTTCTTTCTTTTTATATCTACAGTGTGGGACAAAAAATGATTGGCTACATTTACTATATACGAAGTATGCTATTTGTTTGACGGCTAGTCCTAAAGCCTGTTGTTTTGTTCCCTTTTGCAGGTCCAATTCTAGGGAAAGATGGTGAATTTGTTGATGGGTGGATTCATTGAGTTTCTCCTGACTTCAGAACAGAATAATGTTTCCTTTTACTTATTTGTTTGCTTTCTATTGGGGGGAAAAAGGAATGAGAAATATGGGTACTGAGAACCTCTCTTGATTCTATTTGTGCCTCGATATGGTGTAATATTTCAAAAAATTTTTCCATGTCAAGGCAAGCGTCCTTATTGATGTTTTGATCGTTATACTCATTAGATCTCATTTGACGTGATGAAAACATGTTATTTGCTTTCTTAGGCAGGTCAGTTCATGATACTATATATTGAGTTGAGCAATGTCTTTTTTATTGTCATAAATATTTGGTAGTAAGGCGGCATGCACACTAGAGTACAAAAACCACCATAGTACAATGAACTGTAGATAGTTTGAACTGTGGACAGTTTATTACAGACTGGGGACAGTTTTCTACACCTCCATTTTTTCTTTCTGGCTTTTCTCATCCAAAACTGATACTAAATGATCCTTTTGAGTTTTCACTATAGTTTACATTTGATGATGTCTCATATATCACCATATCAATATATTCCTAGGCCCAATGTAACTACTTATTTATTGTAGAAGAGAGTTTCTATTGTATCATTACATTCTTTTTTGTTGTTTATGGATGAGGGCACCTGCAGTCTACTGAACCTGAATTTATGCACATTTTCTTGATAGCTTTCACATCATTGGACATTAGTAGGAAATAAATATCAACCATTCTAGTATGGCTTTATTACATATGCACCTTTATTCCAACATGCTCAAACCATGATATAGCCTGCAGACATGGGACTTGCATTAGCCCATGTCTCAACCAATTGACCCAAAGCCATGGCCCATGGGTGGTTTAAGTTGCTACTTTATTTCAATTTATATTTCATATTTTCTAATGATGGCAGGTTTCATGTGTCACATCATTGCCAGAAATGACTTGAAATTGGATTCATTTGATAGCTTATTTTTATCATCTCTTCTTTGAGCTCAAGTTTGTGCAGTTCTAGCTTTTGCATGGAGAAAGCTATGTCCTAATTTTCTGATAAGAGTCAAGGAGTCATGAAATATTTCTACGTTTTTGTTATTTTTATTTTTATTACATTTAGATGATGAGGAATTCAATTTTTTTCCCCTTTTGTTCACAAAAATAGATGTAAAGACTATCAGAAAGGGAGACTGGAATAAGATCCTTCTCTCTTAGAGACTGCTGTTGTATCTTTGTAATCTCGGTGGCTTGTATTGTGCAGGATAATGCCTATGCACCTATCTTGATGCAACTGTGCAGCTTGGTTCTCCAACCAACTAAACAGATCAGTTGTGGGTCTTGATCTCTAAATTTAGTAGTTACTTAGATTAGGAGAAGTGGTCTCCTGCAAGCAGTGGAACGTGCAGGCTTGGGTGTGTGCCATTCATCATGGATGGGTACATGTCATTCAAGGGAGTCTCATGCTATGCAGTGTGTGTGTGCAGGAGAAAATTCTTGTTAGGTAAGATTGTAGAGAGAGATTTGTTAAAACCTAGTCGTGCCTGTATTAGATTTAGAATCAGAGTAGCCCTGATCTCATCTACCCTCAAATCTGTATAGATGTGGCAAAAGGTGGCTCAGATGACACAGAAATAGCAAAATGAGGTCAGACTTTAGAATTTAAAGAACAAATTTTAGATGAAGATCTATGAAGAAGAAGAAGACGGCGACTAGGTCAAGATCCAACCATAGAACTTAATGCAGTTGTTTCATAGATCTTCAGGAAGCATATCAAGTAGAAATGGATAGAAGGTAGATCTACCATTAGTGCCATCACATTAGAGTCTTGATATATGATTAGAATAAGCTTAAAAGGAGACGAAAAAACAATTGATTTTGCGATTGATAGTTTTGGATCAACAATAGAAGGGTGTTTGAACTATCAAAGCATTCTTGATTTGACTGCGTGCAGCAACTAAAATCTAATGGGTGTACTCGCACTTAATTCAAATTCGGCTTTCTATGGCAAATCTGGTAATATCCAAATGTCCATCAACAAAGACAATTTGAACCCAGGATCCGGCAAATTCGATGGCGAGTTTCCTCCAACCTGTTTGATTATTGTCTTGTGGTCTGGGTTAGCCGAACTAGTCAATTTGGGTTAATCTGGGTGTGACTCTGGTAGCACAACAGGGAGAGAGAGAGAAATTGACGGGACCCCTTTCCTCGGATGTAGGCAGTTTTATGTCTTCATCTTCATGGATTGATTGCTTGATTATTTGAGATTTATGGGTGCATGTTTCATCGTTGATCGCAGGTTTGTTTGTTCCACTGCACCACTTTCCCAACACAACTGAGAGGAGATGATGCAATTATATATATAAATATATAACAATAGCAGCCCTTTTTAAGAATGACTCTTTACCCAAGTGGTAAGGAGCGTTAGTTCTTAGCTGGCTGTCCGGGTGCTTGTGTGGGCTTTCTTTCCGCTTGCATGAGCCTCCTTCCTACTTGAGTGGGCTACACTATTTTCCCGTATGTATGCTGGGTTTCTCTTGGGTCCCAGCCTAGCAACCCTTCTTGAGAGGGAGCAACATATGATCAAATGCTTGGGCCTGGGCCTTTTTTGCTAGATCCACTCAGGCCCATGTCTCAACCAAGCGATGGAAGCGATGGCCCGTAGGTTGTCAAGTTGTGACTTTATTTATTTAAATTGCTTCCAACCTTCTAATGACGCTTAGATTTCGTCTGTTAAACGATATCAACAGTTAGATGAAAATAGGTCTGTTGACTAGCTTATATTTATTCCTGCTTAGCCTAACGGGCCATTTAGAAACTGTAATCTAATTAATAAGAGCTAATTAGATTAAGGTCTAAAATAAAAGATCTGACTTTTTAGTCCTAATCTACTATTTGTGAGTTTAATAAAATTATAAAAAAGCACTTGTTTCATTAGGTAATTGGGGCCCACTTTTTAAAAATCACAATGTAGAACTTGCCATTTGCATCATTTTGAGAAATCATGAGATTGTTTTCATCCGAAACACATAAATTTTACATTTTACAACTCTACCCGCGTTAGCTACAAAAGCTCTAAAATAATAATAATAATAATAAGCAGCTCCTCATAGCCTTTTTTTAGAGTCAAAAGCTCTAATTTCTAAATAAGCTCTAAAATTAGAGACTTAATTAGAGGCTTATCAAATGCTCCAATATGTAAATAGGCTCTAAATCACAAAATAAGAACTTATTTCTCGAGTTACCAAAAGGGCACTAAGTTTGTATAATTCGACTCGTATTGAGAATGCTATGCCAGTTTTCCTTTTCAGACAGGGTATAGGAGATTTATGAATTTAGGGATATTATTTTTATTATATTTAGATGGATACAATTGAACTTATACTTTTTGAATGGCCTAGATTAAATTCTTTTTTTTTTTTTTTTTTTTCTCTCTTGTAAAAAGAGATGTAAAAGATTGTTAGGAAAGGAGATCCGAAACAGTTTTTTCCCTACTAAAAAATATATATATTTTTGATAACTCAGGGTATCTCCCGCTTAGCCCACCCTAGGAGCCTTTGGTATTGAGCCTAAGGGACACTCGATTCTGGACAACCAATGACTAATCCCTAGGGGCACATGCAAACATTCATATCCACATGCACCGGTAAAATTATGGGAGGCAGCCAGCGGAGATAGTCTCTTGTTAAAACATTATCAGTACATATCACACTACTCACTTGCAAAATATATGATATATTAGAACAAATCATTTCTTTTTGCAACTAAAACATCACTGTAATATTTCATAACCCGGGCATGGATACTTAGTACAATGAGCTGTTGTGACAAGCTTGGGAGATTTCAATGGGAGGGTCAGAAAGGCCACCATTGAGAATTCTGTTAGCAATCCACTGGTTGGCAGCTTGAGAGTAATGCACCCCATCCCAGCTAATGTACATGGAAGGATCAGCACAGGATCCACCATACACCTCTGTACCATTTACCACTACCTTGTTCCCACAGCCTACAGTGTAAACTCCATCCTTGTGATCCCCACAGCAGTATTTGAGAGGATCCAAGAATCCTGCATCCACATACCCCACCAAACAATTTTTTTTAAAAAAATATCAGGGATTGGACGATGCAGATCTATCTTAAACAGAGCAGGATCACCCCATGGTCCATCCTACCATGTGCCCTGTTTGGGTTTAGTTTTCTTATCCCTTCAAATCAAATATCAAAGGCTTGGTATAATTTTCTTTTGTGGAGTGGAGTTCAGGCCCATTTACAGCTTGGGAAGTTTTAAGAGGGCCAAAAGCCTAAATTCTCCATCATTAACTACCCGATTGATTCTGGGCCAGATATTTGGGGTCCAAATAAACAAACATGCTGGGCCTGTGCGGACTGATTATCACCCAGACTCAGCTCATCATCCCCTGTAAGTTCACAGGTATGTTCTATGGTTCAATACCATTCTAAATTTTTTTTTTTTACTAATTGTGCTGATAATAAAACCAATCGCGTATCAGATCACTCGTGTGAGCTCTCAACACTGTCCAGTGCTTACCTTGCTTCTTGGCTTCGCTGATCAGTCGAAATTTTGCGGTGTATACATCGACGTAGGTCAATGCGGCTTCAGGTAGAAGCTTCCTGAGTTGGGTCACCCTCTGTTTGAGCTGCCTGTTGAACTCTTGGGCCACCTCATTCTGGGGCTTCACACACCCATACTGGTCGAGGTTCCGCGGCTTGAAAGGATAGAATATAACTGAGTAGGGCAAGCAACCAATGGGCCCTGTGTTGTGTATCCAAAATGACCTGGCCCCTTGATCATAGAGTTGCTGAAACATGAACAGAAAGAGATTATAAATATGTGAGATACATTCTACAAGCTAATAGTTTCAAGTGGGCTTCAACATCTATTGTTCCTGGGCCAACTGAAAATGTTTTCACGTAAGGCCCAATAAGCTTAGTTTCCAATGGTTTTGGCCCACTACTGTTCTTGGCCAATGGAATATGTTCAGGTAAATTCAAACTAGCTTGTCACTTCTTTGGAACATAATCTATCTGTCCCCATTGGTTAGGTTAGGCCTGGGCCAACTAAAAATATTTGAGATTAGCATTTAAACTAGTTAATGCTGCATTTTGACTATCAGGTCTTTTATAAAAAGTTGTCATTGGTTTTCAAAGTTTAACTCTGATGACTTGAAAGGGTAGAAGTCAATTAACTTGGGTGAGTTTGACCAAGTTTTTGACAGAGTTGCCCTTTGAGTTGACTCATTTCAACTCAACCGAGTCAGAGCTAGTTGAGTTGAGCTTTTGATTTTTGCATTCAACAACTAAGTTAGATTGGGATGTACCTATCCCAAGCTTGGAGGGACAAGGGCAGTGTCAAATCATATAAAAGTAAAATAAATGTTAAATCAAAAATTGAGTCTAGCGTGAGAGAGTATTAATTGTCGAAAGTTATATGAAAAAACAGAGATGAATTTATTGTCAAGAAGATGAAATCAAACATATATATGAACAAGAGAATTAGAATCTGGGCTTACTTGGACTGCTTGATCAAACTGGTTAAGGATGTTAGGAATGGATGCTAGCACTTGGTCATCGCTCATGGACTTGAAACCAGCAGCAAGGTCGTTCTGTCCAATATCCAGTGTGTAGAGAGCTTCGGTGAACTCTTTTGGTTTTGGGAGACGACTTTTGATGCTCTTTTTGCCTTGAGATTTGAGAACAAGCATAAGACACATCCCTCAGCACATGTACCGTCCATTTAATAAAATCTAAAACAACTTAATGAAATGTAAATGATATTTAAGATCCTCCAAAGTTAAGGAAAACATACCCGCTTTCACTAAAATTCCTAAAGGCAAATGCATTTGGATTGACATTTATCCAAAGGAACATTTTTTTACAATTCCTGGCGTGTTCGCGCCTTTATTTGTTTGCAATGTAGAGAAGTGCAGCAAGAAAGAGAAATTAAAATATAAATAAGGGCATGTTCGGATACTATCCTCACAGTTTTCCTTGCCATCGAGGAAAATATATGTTTGATTGTAGCGTGGAACTAGTGGAGGCTCGGGTGTGAAATCTGAACCCTTCATCATCTCTGGGAGGACAAAAAGGACCTTTTTGGGGGCCCGGGTGTGAAATTTTAAATCTTTATTCATCAAGGATTGTGAGAAATTTTCAAAACCTATTTAGCCGTTGGCATATAATGTAGATGGTAGGATTCCTTGAAGCTTGCCAAACGTGGAATGCAATGATTCCTCCACTCAGAAATCCTCATTTAAGATAGCCTAGTTCCAGGGGAGATGAAGGAACCGGATTCCTAGGCCTAGTGAGGATGGTATCCAAACATGCCCTAAAAGAAAAAGGAAAAAAGAACCCCCAATAAGCGGGAGAATTCTTTTTTTTTTTTTTCTTCACATTTTCTTACCATCTTGATAGAGATTGATGGAACGGGCTTTAAATTGTTGGAATTGCCAAAGTTGCACGTTGAGGGAGAAAGGACTAAAGCCTCCGAAGAATAAGGTGGTATTTTGCGGCCGAATCGTTGATCCTCCGGTTGCAAAATTTGCCCCATGTCGAAAATTTGCTCTGAGGGAGTCCAAGTAAGGACTCAAGTAAGCCAATCCTAAGCTCTCAGCTGTTAATAATAGTAGACAATAAGTTAGGATGTTTGGTTTATACAAAATAATGAAACTAAACTAGTTATAAATAACTAAATTTCAAACGCTAAGAAAGACCAGTCAAATTAACTGCAAGAATTCTTTTTTTTTTTTCCTTGAAAATTTCAAATTCTAACAAGAAAATGTTGTCTGAAAACTGTTTGATTGAGAGAATTCTCAAAACAAAACTGAAACTCACTTGGTTCTTTTAGCCTCCGAATGGTTTTTGGAGATTAAAATTTGGGGAATTCCAGTAATAAAAACAAATCGTAGAAATTCGAACCAAGTAGGGCAAATCTTTAAGAATAAGTTAGGCTGTCCTATTTTTAGCAAACATTAAAATAGATCAATTTCATTTTAAATCATTCTCGTTGGGTTGATGCAAATATGCAATAGTTAATGTGACACCCCCGAGTCCCACATCGACTATGGAGAGAAAAGTGAATAGGGTTATATGTAGAGCTTACACCCTTACCTTGCATGAGACCTTTTGATGGGATGAGGCCCATCAGAAGCAAAACCGTGAGGCCCGCGGGCCAAAGCGGACAATATCATGCACTGGTATGGGCTGGAAACTTGCATTTCTTGGGCACTTCATTTTCCTTCCCTCTCACACCTTCTCCACCCTCTATCACCAACACCCACATCACAAACACCCACATCCATATTCCTCCAATACCCATTTCCTCCCTCCCTCTCTCTCTCTCTCTCTTTCTCTCTCTCTCTCTTATATATATATAGCCGTGTGGTGCATTGAAACTGTTCCATGTGCTCTACAGTATGGGTGGATATGTTCCTGTGACCTCTGTAACCGCTTTGAGGATCTTTCTATTCTCGGTTATTAATTTATAGCTCACACTCTCTCTACCAATAGTTGAGCATCTTCATCTTTCTATTCTCGGTTATTACTTTATAGCTCACACTATCTCTTCCCATTGGCTTGTCATGAAGCATGGGGATGGAAAAGGTAGCTCTGATTTTCTCACAACCTCATAAAGGCCCACTATATTTTGTTTCTAGATTTTCTTTTATAGTTTTTGGGCACTTCATCCCAAGGGGCTGGACCAAGAGAGAACCCGACACGTGGGAAGGCAGCCTACACACATAGGAAGAGGGGGGCATATATATCCAAGGTTTGAACTTTGAACCCTCCATGGTTAGGTGAAAACTGCTGCCTTCCTCTGATTTTTTAAACCTAAAACCTCCTTTAAGAATGCCTCCTTACCTAAGTGGTAAGGACTAAGGAGCGTGCGTACGTCACCTCTTCCTACTTGTGCGGACCTCCTTTCCATTTGAGTGGGTAACTTCCCGTGTGTGTGTGCGGGCCCTCTTTTGGGTCTTAGTCCCTTGGCTGGGGTTCCAAAAATAAAATAAAATAAAATAAAAACATCCTTCATTGGACAACTTGAGTGTAAATTATATGCAAGCAATCAAATGCACAAACAAGATTTATTCATTCATTCATTTATTTTTGCTGTTGGGATCAGGAGAGAAGAGAATTTTGAAGGTTCAAAAAATGAAACCCTTCATCCCAGTAAACATTAAAATTTTGGGGGCGTTTTTTATTCCGCAAAAAAATCTCACCCTTCCACGCTTGCATTTGATCTTTGGTTTTATGCATGTCATTATTATTTTATTTACATATTTTACATAGGATCAATTTGCAGCTCCAACTCAAGTGAGGAGATTTATATTTAGTAGATTTGATATTACAAATGAGCCCCATTGATGGTTAATACTAGGCTCGGCCCACTTACTTTTCTGATTTTTACATATTTTTATAGGAAAATTCTCAAAAATGTCCCACCTTAAAAATGCCCCCCCCCCCCCCATCTTGGTTTTCATGTTGAGTCAATCTAGTCTTTTCACACATTACCCCCATATGAATAGTCATAAGTCCAAATTTGACACTCATTCAACTTTTCCTCACCGTTGGATTAAAATCATGATGAAACGATGTCTCTAAACCATTAGATTTTAGGGTCATAGGTCAAAAGGTTAGGATGATCTTTTGGAGTCAAGATTTTGCATATCGGTAGGCCTCATATAGATCTTTCCAACCAATAGATTTCCATAATCATCATGTATTCCAGTGGGCCCAACTAAGAGGAACATTTTCTCCTAAAAAATATTCTCCATATATATATAAGTATTTAAGCATTTTCCAAATATCCCTATTTTTTCATATATATTCTTACAATATGTGTTTTTTTTTTTTTTTTGTTTATTATTTCCTTTGTTTTTCCTTTTTACCATTGGGCTATTTTTCTATTAGTGGTGGGCGGAGTGTTAGGGTCTATTGCATGTTTTATTATTATTATTATTATTATTATTTTGCATCTACAGAGTTTTAGTGCTTAGACATTGAGTTCCGTAAAAGTTGTTGAATATTACTTCTCTTTGTTCTTTTACCCATTTGTTGCAGTTACCGTTTTCACCTATTTCTAAGTTGTGCTTTATATGACTTGCCAATTGGGATCTATATCCAAATATGCCAGATTCTAACCAAAAAAAAAAAGGAAAAAATGTTGGTTGAAAACTTACTTTGATTGGGAGAATTCTTAAAAAGAAACTGAAATTCACTATGTTATTTTGGCCTCTTAATGCCCTTTGGAGATTAACATGTGAGGAATTCCAGTGATAAAATGAAAGCTTGGAAATCGCAGCAAAGTAAGGTAACTCTTTAAGAATGAGTTGAGGCTGTCTTATATTTAGCAAACATCAAAGTAGAGCAATTTCAATTTCAATCATCCTAGTCTAGTCAATTTAGTGGTTAATCTACAAATTCTCTTGTATCTAAAGGTGACGGCGGCATCCATTTAAGATAGACCCACGTGGCTTAGTAGTTAATACATACCTGTAAGATCAATGATGAGACGGCCATCACAGGCCCTCCCAGCGGGTTTCCGAAAGAAGTCCACTCCATTGGGAGGAGGAACAGGCAGAAACGCAGCAGATATACCTCCAGTGTCTGAGTTGGAGTCTCCAAAGTTGTAGATGGCTGGAAACTCGCATTTCTTGGGCACTTCCTTTTCCTTCCCTCTCACACCTTCTCCACCCTCTATCACCAACACCCACATCACAAACACCCACATCCATATTCCTCCAATACCCATTTCTTCCCCCTCTCTCTCTCTCTCTCTCTCTCTCTCTCTTATATATAGCATTGTGATGCATTGAAACTGTTCCATGTGCTCTACAGTATGTGTGGATATGTTCATGCATGTGACCTCTGTAACCGCTTAGAGGATCTTTCTAGTCTCGGTTATTACTTTATAGCTGACCCTATCTCTACCAATATTTGAGTTTCTTCATCTTTCTATTCTCGGTTATTACTTTATAGCTCACACTATCTCTAGTCTCTACGCATTGGTTTGTCATGAAGCATGGGGATGGATAAGGTAGCTCTGATTTTCTCACAACCTCATAAAGGCCCACTATATTTTGTTTCTAGCTTTTCTTTTATAGTTTTTGGGCACTTCAGCCCAAGGGGCTGGACCAAGAGAGAACCGGACCTGTGGGAAGGCAGCCCACACACATAGGAAGTGGAGGGCATATATATCCAAGGTTTGAACCCTTCATAGTTAGGTGAAAACCGCCGCCTTCCTCTGATTTTTTTTAAACCCAAAACTTCCTTTAAGAATGCCTCCTTACTCAAGTGACCAGGACTAAGGAGCGTGAGTACGTCACCTCTTCCCACTTGTGCGGCCTTTCCATTTGAGTGGGGTAACTTCCTGCCTATATGCGGGCTCCCTTTTAGGTCTTAGTCTCTTGGCTGGGGTTCCACAAAATAAAAATAAAAAAAAGAAAAGAAAAGAAAAACCTTAAAACCTCCTTTATGGGACAACTTGAGTGTAAATTATATGCAAGCAATCAAATGCACAAACAAGATTCATTCATTCATTTTTGCCGTTGGACACAAATTTTATTTGGTTCGGTGATCAAGAGAGGAGAGAATTTTGAAGGTTTGAAAAATGAATCCCTTCGTCCTAGTAAACATTAAAATTTTGGGGGTGTTTTTTTCTCTGCAAAAAAATCTCACCCTTCCGCGCTTGCATATGGTCTTTGGTTTTACGCATGTTATAATTATTTTATTTACATATTTTACACATGATCAATTTGCAGCTCCAACTCAAGTGATGAGATTTATGTTTAGCAGATTTGATATTACAAATGAGCCCCATTGATGGATTTATAGAAAAGTCTGAAGATTTCTCTTATTCCTAGCAAAAGAGAATTGAGAGCTGATACTCATATGTAAAATAGGACACTATAATACATGAATAAATGCATAAATTCATTTTATATAATTTGCTCAATCTGAAGGTTGGCCCAACTAAATATGGCTTATTGGGAGGTGTAGTATTTTTTAACTAAGATTTTAAGGTTGGATAGATATGCCAGACAGGGCCAAAGAATTTCTCTGATTCCAAGAGGATCTGGATTGCCAAGAATGCATCAGGAGTAGACCACCCAACCAAACAACTGTTCAGACATCAGAAACCACAGGCTTGGCCAACTTGACCTTTGGGCCAGAGCATCTATATATACCGTTAGGCCCACTCTCAGGATGGCCCGGGTCTTTCACAGTAATGTGGATCGTTCAGAGAAGCTAAGCCCACAACTAAGGGTGCAACACCCCGTGGATTGGGTCAGGATCGGCGTTACCCAAGCCTGACCCAAATTTTTTATAGGGAAACCCAGATGAACCCGACCTGCTTGAAGCTGTACAAGCCTGACTGGAAGCTGAGGGCAACTCAGGTGGTACCAGGTCACTCAGGACTGGCCTAGCACCCAAATTTCTTGATTCCCTTTTCTTTATGAAGGATATGTTTGGAGAATTTCCTCCTACATGGTAGGCCCATCTACTAAGAGTACTCCGACCCTAAAAAAAAAAGCTCGCAAAACAAGGGCTTTTGTTTTTTAAAAGGCCCGAGGGCCGGGCTTGCCAATTTGAGCTCCGGGCTTGGATAATACTAGGCTCGGCCCTCTTACTTTTCTGATTTTTACATATTTTTATAGGAAAATTCTCAAAAATGCCCTACCTTTAAAATGCAAACCCCGCGCCGCCGCGCCCCCCCCCCCCCCCCCGGGCGCCCCCCGCCCCTCCCTTTTTTATATTGGTTTTCATGTCGAGTCAATATAGTCTTTTCACACATTACCCCCACTTATCTTGGTTTTCATGTCAGTCAATCTAGTCTTTTCACACATTACCCCCACATGAATAGTCACAAGTCCAAATTTGACACTCATTTAACCTTTCCTCACCGTTGGATCAAAATCATGATAAAACGATGTCTCTAAACCATTAGATTTTAGGATCATGGGTCAAAAGGTTAGGATGATCTTATGGACTCAAGATTTTGCATATCGATAGGCCTCATATGGATCTTTCCAATCAATAGATTTCCATGATCATCATGTATTCCAGTGGGCCCAACTAAGAGGGGCATTTTCTCCTCAAAAATGGCCGGGCACTATGCAGCGCTGCCCACATATATATATATATATATATATATATATAAGTATTTAAGCATTTTCCAAATTAATATCCCTATTTTTTCATATATATTCTTACAATATGTTTTTTTTTTTGTTTATTATTTCCTTTGTTTTTCTTTTTTACCATTGAGCTATTTTTCTATTAGTGGTGGGCGGAGTGTTAGGGTCTATTGCATGTTTTATTATTATTATTATTATTATTATTATTATTATTTTGCATCTACAGGGTTTTAGTGCTTAGACATTGAGTTCTGTAAAAGTTGTTGAATATTACTTCTCTTTGTTTTTTTTAGCCATTTGTTGGAGTTACCGTTTTCACCTATTTCTAAGTTGTGCTTTATATGACTTGACAATTGGGATCTATATCCAAATATGCCAAATTCTAACAAAAAAAAAAAAATGTTGGTTGAAAACTTACTTTGATTGGGAGAATTCTCAATAAGAAACTGAAATTCACTATGTTATTTTGGCCTCTTAATGCCCTTTGGAGATTAACATGTGAGGAATTCCAGTGATAAAATGAAAGCTTGGAAATCACAGCGAAGTAAGGTAACTCTTTAAGAATGAGTTGAGGCTGTCTTACATTTAGCAAACATCAAAGTAGAGCAATTTCAATTTCAATCATCCTAGTCTGATCAATTTACTGGTCAATCTACAAATTCTCTTGTATCTAAAGGTTGCAGCGGAATCCATTTAAGATGGACCCATGTTGCAGCGGAATCCATTTAAGATGGACCCATGTGGCTTAGTAGTTAATACATACCTATGAGATCAATGATGAGACGGCCATCACAGGCTCTCCCAGAGGGTTTCCGAAAGAAGTCCACTCCATTGGGAGGAGGAACAGGCAGAAACGCTGCAGATATACCTCCAGTGTCTGAGTTGGAGTCTCCAAAGTTGTAGATGGCTGGAAACTTGCATTTCTTAGGCACTTCTTTCCCACTCACACCTTCTCCACCCTCCATCACAAACATCCACATAAAAAACATCCACACCCATATCCCTCCAACACCCATTTCCTGTTCCTCTCTCTCTCTCTCTCTCTCTCTCTCTCTCTCAAATAGCATTGTGATGCATTAAAACTGTTCCATATTCTCTACAGTATGGGTGGGTATGTTCATGTGACCATGTGTACTGAAACTGGTCCATACCCTCTGCAGTATAAGTTGGTATGATACACGTGACCACTCAGTATTTGTCTATTCTACGGTTACTACTTGAGCTCACACGGCTTCTGCCCATTGTTTTTGTTAGATGTAAAAGACGACATACATGCGTTACGTTACGTTGAATGGTCAATATGCTAGTCACATCCTTATTCATCTATAATGGTTGAGTATTAATAGAATAAAACATAGGGCTTGAATTTACAATCTATCCAAAGATCTCAACAATGCAAACACCAATGAGTCTCCGAATATGTAAATACTTATTTTGATAAACAATAAAATATACAAAAGGTTGTATCGAAGGAACGAATCTTTAAATAATAACAGTAAAATTAAACGAATAGGGGTGGGTTCCTAGATTAAAGAAATAATAAAATAAAGTACCGTTGACTCCTTTCTTATTATTCCATTCAAAACTCTCTCTCCTGCCGACACTCACGTTCTTTGTGCAATATATCTTCTTATAAGTTTATTTATCCTCAATTAGGGATTATATGCTTCATTAAACTTGCTAAATTAGCTATTTTCTATCTAATGAGTATTTCAAACACTTATGAAAATATCCCTTTAATATTTCTAAAATTACAAATAGGTTCTCATGTCCCAAAAAAAACTGTATGGCCTTTATGTGATCCTATAACATACGTAGAACTCCCATGTGGGTCCGTACAAATTATCACTACAACATATTGCACTTTTAGCGATGAAAACGTCACTAAAACGTCGGTAAAAACCTTTATCGACGAAAATATTTTCGTTGGCTAGACGTCGGTAAAAAGTCGTGGACAAAACATTTTACCGACAAAATATTTTTCCGTCAGCAAAAATTGGATTTTTACCGACAATTATTTGAATTTTACCTACGTTTTAAATACGTTGGCAATATTATTTTACTTTTCTAAAAATTTAATAAATACTTTTACCGACGTTTATTTTCGTCGGAAAAATAAAAAAGAAAATAAATAAAAAATGAAGCACTTTTACCGACGTTTTATTTTTGACGGTAAAAAAAAAAGAAAAATAAACAAAAAATAAAAGGACTTTTACCGACGTTTAGTTTTCGTCTGTAAAATAAAAAAATAAAATCACTTTTACCGATGTTTTATTTTCGTTGGTAAAATAAAAAAGAAAAATAAAAAATAAATAAAACCACTTTTACCGACGTTCTTTTTTCGTCGGTAAATAAAATTAAAAAAAAAAAAAATGAAACCACTTTTACCGACGAAAATAAAACGTCGGTAAAAGTGGTTTTATTTTATTCTTTTTTAAAATGCCATATTCGTTTTTTTAATATAATTTTCCTGTAAACCTGTTCATATACCTATATTCAATATAAAAAATGTATCAAAACAAAAGTTGCTAAATTAACAAACAACCATCGCCGTTTTTCATCTAATCATTCATCTCATTAACCAAATATTACAATCAATAATGATACAGTCCCATATATATATATCCAATATACATAAACAAATAAACAAAAAAGAATAAAACACCCCCAAAAGTCTGCAACTGCGACAATCAATTTGTAATGAAAAAAACAACATTAGAATCTTTTCAATGAATTAAATTATAAATGAAAGACAAACACGTATATATATAAATCTTTCCCTAAGTTTTTCGGCGGCCTATTTTTCAGCCTAAGTGTTGTGAATCGGGCGGTTTTTGTGTCTAATTCGATAACCGGAAGTTCGATTCACTAACCCTAAATTCCAACAAGTTACTTTGGCCTTGAACAAGGTACCTGTGCTGCTTTCTGGGCCGTCCGATGGCCGATTCCCATTTTCGACCTCCAACGGCCTATTTTCAAGACTAAGTGTTAAGAATCCAACGTTTTTAGGTCTAATTCGTTAACCGGGAGTCCGATTTACGAGCCGTCAGCTCATGCAAGTTAATTTCAACTCGAATGAGGTGCTCGTGCTGGTTTCCAATTTTTCCGAGGGCCGGTTCCCATTTCGGACCCCCGGCGAACTGTTTTTGAGCCTAAGTGTTGGAAAATCCAATGTTTACGCCTCTAATTCTCTAACCGGGAGTCCTATTTGCGAACCGTCAGTTCCTACAAGTCACTCTACCCTTAAGCGAGGTGCTCGTGACGGTTCCCAATTTTTCCGGGGGCCGGTTCCCATTCCGGACCCCCGGCAGGCCGTTTTCGTGCCTAAGTGTTAGAAAAATCCGATGTTTTCGCCTTTAAATCGCTAACCGGGAGTCCTATCTGCGAACCGTCAGTTCTTACAAGTCACTCTACCTTTGACCGAGGTACTCGTGCTGGTTTCGGATTTTTTCGGGGGCCGTTTCCTGTTCTGGACCCCCGGCGGGCCGTTTTCAAGCTTAAGTGTTGGAAAATCATCGATTTTCGCTTCTAATTCTCTAACCGAGAGTCTTATTTGCGAACCGTCAGTTCCGTCAAGTCACACTACCCTCGAGCGAGGTGCTCGTGCCGGTTTCGGATTTTTCTGGGTGTCGTTTCCTGTTCCGGACCCCCAGCGGGCCGTTTTCGACCCTAAGTGTTAAGAAAATTCGATGTTTTCGCCTCTAAATCTCTAACCAGGAATCCAATCTGCAAACCGTCAGTTCCTACAAGTCACTCTACCCTTGAGCGAGGTGTTTGTGTCGGTTCCCGATTTTTCCGGGGGCCGTTTCCTGGTCCAGACCTCCGGCAGGCCGTTTTCGAGCCTAAGTGTTAGGAAAATCTGATGTTTTCACCTCTAATTCTCTAACCGGGAGTCCTATCTGCGAACCGCCAGTTCCTACAAGTCACTCTACCCTCGAGTAAGGTGCTCGTGCCGGTTCATGTGGTTAATGTACAAACATTTTATGTGGTTATAAAATATAACTCCCACTTTAGTTAAAAATAGAAATCATGTTGTTGACTAAATCATTACCTTCTCTAATTCATTCATGAGAAGATGACACATCCCTTGTCGACGATATTTACAAGATGTACCGATTAGAGGCATTTGTGCTGCCTTTTAACTGAAGATCCTAGAAAACGAAACACAACAATTGGTAGTGTCTCATTTTCAGCATACATTGGACCTATTCCAGCCCAAAGGGGAGAAAAGAATAAAAATAAAATAAAAAAAGATCCACTATGTAATGTTAAGGGCAACCACTAAAGCATACCAGAATGCAGCCACATATAGAACTTCAACTCCTTGCTCCAAAAGCATGACAAAGAAATTTCTGTAGTCTGCTCGGGGTACATCAGACCTGCAGTAAGAAAAAGGACTTTTTATCACGCATAAAGAAGCAGTGTTTGATAAAAGTAAATTAATAGTAAAGTTCATCTCTCACTCTCTCCCTTTCAAAAAAATCTATTTTTGTTTTTTAAAACCTACGAGAGAACAGTGAAAGCTACCAAGAATGAAAAATCTTCATACAAGCATTGCTTCTTGTCTGTAAGGCAAGCCATCAACCACTTTTATCCGGTGATTTTGGAAGACGAAGAAGAAGCCCACAAGTCATCCAAATTCCAAGCAGATTCACCCTTAACTGTGCAATTCTTTATTTACTTATGTTTTGCACCACAAGTTTATTGCTCAAGTTTGTGTTTTTGTTTTACCTTTTTCCGTTTTTCGTTGATTTCTTCCTATTATTTAGGCTTAGCCATCATGTTTCCCTATTAGTTCATTTTCAAAACAAAAAAAAAATGTTTCCCTATTAGTTATGTCGTATTTGGATATTTTAGTCATCTAAGAATTTTTTTCCCTTTAATCCTTGGTAAACAAAATTTATATTAAGGAGAAATGAAAAGTATACTGAAGTATGTACATAGATGTACACAGATGGAAAATGTATGTTCGGAACTATATTACGGACAATTTTAGGTAAAAGATAAATCTAAAGAGCTTTCTCAATTTACTTTGTGGTGGTCATAATTGGAGGCCTCCTTTGCACATTCACTGCAAGGTGCAAGTGTATAGGTGAACTTGCTCATTAAAAATCTGATGGGAAAAGAACATCATGTTGTGGAGCATCACTAAATCTTTGAAACTCTTAGTGTTTGAAGCTTCGTTCATTACCTTAATGAATAAACTCCTGCCTATATCTTCTCGTTCCATCATATAGTATTGTCAATAGATTTCACTCATTATGTTGAGAGAGAGAGAGAGAGAGAGAGAGAGAGTAGAAAACAAAAGGGATAAAAAAGTAAATATCCACATAATATGATATGAGATAGACAATACAGCCCTTTTAAGAATATATATGTGAAGGTGATTTATAGGCCATCTTCACTAAAGTCTCAATGAGTTATGAGACATATATGGGACATTGGGAATATAATCAAGTACAGTGCTCGTGGTCACTTCTGATCAGGCATCCAATCAAAACAATCATCCAATATCGACCGTGCAGCCAAGCGTTTCCTTTGATCCTCAGTTATGAAGTCATCAGTGGATGTATTGACACTGTGACTGGTTTCTTTCTTTGGTAACATGCTCCAAATTACACCGTCTAAACCTGTTGGATTTGCTTTCCCCATAAGATCATGAAGACTAACAAATATCTGCATCACACAATAACACAACAACTTGAAACAGATAATATTATAACTCGCCTAGAAAGATATTATAGTGAAAAATTGATACTAAACAACAAAACCTTATACATAGAAGTTAATGGAGGAAAGGCCATAATGCTAAAAGATACAAATGACAGATATCTAAATTGAGTACAAATGAAATGGGAGTTCCACTTACCATACTCATGGTAATAGAAAAGAAAATAGAATAGCAGTAAAAATCTTCAATTGTAGAAATTTTATTCTAAAACCAGTACCATACGCCTATCAGAACAAATTAGACAAAGCATATCATTATTAATATCATAAAGAAAATCTACATGTGCTTTCTTTTGTAGATCCGACTGGGTGTAGAAGAAATATATATGAAAAACAAATGTTCATGATCAATAATCTTTTCCGTAGAAAGAGACTGAGTTTGCTTTGTAGCCAATGGTTACGAAAGTGAAAAACATACATTGGGTAGTGGAGATCTCTGAAGTAACAAGCCACAAATGTGTTCATACTCTGAACAGAGGACCATGAAAAATTGTACCACACTGGTTTCTTTCTTTCTTTTTTTGACTAGTAAACTGGTTTGTTTCCTCGACATATTATTCATCTAAATCAATTTCTTATTCATCCACTTGCTCAAAACTGGTCCTTTCTGGACTTTAGAATTATCATACAGTTGGTTATTCAAAAAATTAAGCTGGGAAAGAGTGAAAGGTGAAGAACAAGAAGAAGAATATGATGATGATATAAAATGAAACAAGAAAAAGCTGATGTTAAAAATAAAAAGGGAAGGAGGAAGAAATAGCAAGAAACAAAGAGAAAAGGACTAGATTATAGAGTGAAAGATGCTACGATCGCCCCAACAAGATAAGGGGAAATTAGAATAAAAGAAAAAATAGACCACATGGAAGAAAAGAAAAAAAGAAGAAGAAGAACCTATGTACCATATGAGAAAGATGAGACCTAATACATTTATAAAAATCAACTTGAAAACTACCTTTTGTGCATATACCTCCTAGAGCAATCATTGATTTTAACTTTCTTTTTCAGGTAAATCCTATTAATCACTGACTTTTATCTCTAAACTCGTTTCCAATTTCTTAACCTTAGAATGAGAATCATACTGAATTGAACACAAAGTTTTTGCAAACCTCATAGAAGTGGATAGAAAGAAGGAAATGACAAGTCCATTATAGAATTTGTATGTTGTGCTACAAAGTAAATTGTCCTATCAAATTTGCTCAAATAAAAGAAATATTATCAAAAATCACTCAAAACTGAGCAAAAGGAACTCTTCCAATGAGACAAAAAAATGATACAACTTATTCAACAATTCAATTCAGATAATTGAATTGACAGAACTTACAAATTGATGCAACTTGTAGTACCATTTTTAGCTATTTTGATTTGATAAAATTAAAGAACTTTACCGAAGAATCATACCTTTGAAGTCCAACTGCAATGATTGCCGAGTGACACAGTCGAGCAGTTGAAATAAGCATCGAATCCAGAGGACAAGGATGGTTGATTTAACCACTGACCTTTGGGCTAGGTCAGCCCTCTCCAATAAACTTCTGTTGGAAATTTATATAAGTGAGAAATAAAAAATCAATACATGAGATGCCATCATAAATGCTACATTTTCAGTGTTTATATATTTGAACTAGTTATTATGTTAAAATTTCAAGAGAATAATCTACTACCACAGGGTCTCATCATGATCTCCAGTAGCTGTGCCATCACCAGCAGAAGTGGTCCCTCTCGTGATGTCGAGATAACTGGTCGGATCTATCCCTGCCGCAACTGCCAACTATTGAACGAGGGCCTCAAGTGCACGTGTCCTCCTATCCTAATCAGCTAGCTGCTCCCGTATGGCGATCACCTCAGGATCTGGTGCCCGAGACTGTGTGGAAGAGGTAGAGGTCCTTGTGTATGTCCCATAACCTTTTAAGTATCCCGACCTCTTCCCAAGCACATCGACAGCAATTTGTTCCTCCGTCATCAGAGCTGTGATAGAGGGCTGTGAATGCTCCTCAATCCGCAGCACCAAGGCTTCCTGCCATTTAAATCAATAAGGGAGTTAGAATGCTTTTATGGCATTATTGATCACAAGTGATTTATCAGCAAACGTACATGTCTCTACTGAGCCACCTCATTTACCCACTCAATACTCTTTTCTCTGTAGTGGGTATCGCAGAAGAACTGAGTAATAGGCGGCGCTTGACCGGCATTCTGTGCCGTTTGTCATTTGAAATAGCTTTGTATTAGATATGAACCTAGCTACATATTGATAAATTAATAAACTTAATCAAGTTTCTTCATATGAATATAATTAGTACCATCAGAGACATCCTTGATGCAAATGACCTTAAGCCACTAGTATGATTATATGGCAGCTTGGCTCGACTCTCTTGAGGTTATTCGACTTTGCCTGCATAGAAAAACAATAAGACAGTAGCAGTCGTTTATAAAATCATTACTAATAGAATTACGTTGGAATATAAATCATTGTTGTAGATAAACATCCCAAAGTTACCTTCCAGGTTGGTGATTCCCAACATTGCAAGACCATCAACTGCCAGTCAGCTAGATCACAACCCTTTGCCGGGTGGTCCTGTGGTCGGGGAACCCCCTGCACCAACAACTCGAGATAGTGACTATGCAGCTCGTACTTCCAACTACTATACAAAACCCCGCATTGGCGGTCAATGTCTGCCCTGAGCTGCATATCGCCCTCGTAGTCCCCGATATCAAAAATTTGTTGCAATTAGGGGAGAGCCATATAAAGATTAGTAATAACAAAATATAATCAGATTTTGTAATGCGGAGCACAACTATAATCAATTTGGTTAATATTTCTCGTTTCAGTTTACCTGAATTGTAGCAATGATGGCAAGCTTGATCCCACTGTCAAGCTTCTTCTAGCCATGGGGCTTGACTGGGGCAACCTCTCTAATGGCTAACCCAAGATGGTTAACCAGTGATGGGGCATGTTCCCCTTCCGGCCTATGACTGGAGATGGGGATCGGGATTGGGATGTTATGACCTAGTTGTCTTCTCAGCTTTGTCACATTCTTTCCTTACGTAATACCCCTTACACGGCTCGGAACCTTTGAGAATGGGGTTGATGTTGTTAAGATGAAAGTGCTAAATGAGTTAGTGAACACAAATCATTAAATTGAGGTGAACCATTCTGAATTTTAAAAGGTCATAATTTTCTCACCTACGCTGCTCCCGACTGCATGAGGACTCGTCGGAGGCTGGGACGGCTGAGGCTGTGTCGACGAGGGCTGTGTGGTCGAAGGTTGAATCGGCAGAGGCTGGGGGGTTTCCAAATCAGGGGTGCTCCCTAATCCTACATGTCATATTCCATGTCATCATTTTCCTGACTATGAACATCATTTTCTTCTTCATCTTCGTACTCCGCCAGTGTGTCATCCTCGTCTTGGCCATCCTCATTTGCTGACTCATCATTGAGAACGATCTCAGGATCTAGATCATCCCTAGAGTATTGGACACTAGTACCATCGACGAGGACTGGGACAACAAATGTCGTTTTGTGTTGCTGAAATGCATCATTAGGCACATCATCATCATTGTCGTCATCCCGCTTAGAGGGTACATCCCATACTCCCCGAGGATTGACCCGTTCTATAACCCTCCAATTTTTTCCTCTGTTGGTGTCATTGATGTAGAAGACTTGTGTCACCTGACTTGGTAGGACAAATGGATCATCCGTACACCAATGACCCGTGATATCAATGCTTGTAACATGGTCTTCGATGTTTATCTTGTGCTTGGTACTAGTGTTGTACCATTCACATTCAAATAAGACCACTTTACCCCTGTGCCGATAGGACAATTCCCAGACTTTGCAGATGTAGCCATAGTAGTCATGCTTCACCCCTTGGCATTCCCCTTCCATGACCAAGCCATTACTTTGGCTCCTACGACATTTCTCACGGTCGATAGTGTGGTATCAGACGCAATTGCAATCACACCCCTGGTAAAGATTCACTAGGGATCTAGGGCCATTTACTAATGACCACATCTCATCAAAAGCTTCTGGTGACCCTAGAGTTCGCAATTGATTTATCTACATAAGCAGATTAAGACAAATGTATTAAACTAATGTTATTTGAAGTGCAATCCAATAATATTTAGCAATTAAAATGATGATATTTTATGTCTTACACGTTGTTTGAACCATCCTGCAATTCTTTTCGTTGTATCTGCCCGACATCTCCACCTCTTTGATCTTGCACTAAATTCGTGTGTTCCCTACTCAAGATAGCTTTTAATGAATAAGTTAGAGTAGAGAATGAATAAAAAAGTTAACAAGCATTGCATAAATATGGCTAGATTGAAGCACATACTGTAGATACAGCTCCACCTAAGGGCAATTATTCAGCACAAACCAATGAGCCATGTCACGCTTTTTTTTAGAAGGATCATGTGCCCTTGGCATCAGTCCGATGAAACGGACAGTTTGTGTGAAGACCGACATCCCCGGGCCACGTTCTCCACCATCATCATAGCTCTCTACTCGATCAGTCTGCCTTAAATACATTGAGCAAAAAGTGAGGCACTCTTTGACAATGTAAGCCTCAGCGATCGAACCTTCAGGCCGAGCTCGGTTGCGAACGTACCCTTTTAGGGTCTTCAGAAACCTTTAGACAACCAAATGCAAGGCAGTTAGTTGCACTAATACATAAATAATTAATCAATGGTCATCAACTATTACCTTTCTATCGGGTACATCCACCGATATTGCACCGGTCTACCAAGCATGGCCTCGCATGGCAAGTGAACCGATAGATGAACCATCACATCAAAGAAAGAAGGAGGAAAAATCCTCTCCAGCTTGCACAATATTAAAAATATTTGCTCCTCCAATTTTTTCAAATCATCGTGTCTCTGTGTTTTCGAGCAGAGGTCTTGGAAAAAGCTGCCTAACTCAAACAATGTTGTACAGATATCCTTATTTAAAAAGCCGCGCATGCCAATAGGAAGGATGCGTTGGATAAGGATGTGGCAATCATGGCTTTTTAAACCAGCTAATTTATCATTTTTCGAGGTTACACACCTTGAGAGATTCTCCGCATAGCCGTCTGGGTATTTGATCGACTTCAAGAATTTATAAAATCCATCTCTATGTTTTGGTTCTAGAGTGTAAGAGGCATGCGGCTTCAAGCTGGATCCAATGCCCCTCTCCACTAGATGCAACTCTGGCCTGATGCCCATATTTTTCAAATCCTTACGCGCTTTCTCGGTGTCTTTGTTTTGCCCTTTATGCCCAAAATTGTTCCAACCAAAGCTACACAGATGTTCTTCTCAATGTGAATAGGATCAAGGTTGTGTTGGAGTTTTTTGCACTTCTAGTAGGGACATTCAAATAGGATGCTTTTCTTTGTCCAATTCAGTTCTCCGGAGTCACACGGTCTTTTGTTATTCTTTCCAAACTTGACCGGCGCTAGTTCTTCTAGCTGGTCTAGTACCTTTTGCCCTGGTAAATCCAAAGAATTCTTTTCATGCTCAGGTTGACCGTTGAAGGCCTTGCTTCTACGCCATTGGTGGTTCAGTTCCAAGTATTTTCGATGGCCAATGTACCAAATCTTATCTTTCAACATCACCCCTAACGAGCTGTCGTTACACGAGGGGCAAGCATTATAACCTTTTGTGCTCTACCCAGACAAGTTACCATACGCAGGAAAATCATATCGTCCACATCACAACCGCATGCATTTGAAAGGTCTGTTTAATGGAGGCATCATAAGTCGATACACCATGATCCCACAAGTCCTTCAACTCATCAACCAAGGGTGTTGAGGTCAACGTCCACCCTCGCTCCTGAGCGGTCATAATTGTGGTCGAGCCCTCGCCCTCACCATAAAATCATTGTTGTGCCGTTTCCTATCACCAATTGGTTTTGGGATAAGTGGTAGCTCAATGGGGTGTAAGATCCTACAAGTGGTATCAGAGCCTGGTAGGTCGGGTGTTCGAGTCACGGGATACGCGTTTTGTGAGTTGCGCAGCAGGAGTCGCGGCGGTTGTGCCGTTGAGGGAGGGATTGTTGAGGTCAACGTCCACCCTCGCTCCTGAGTGGTCATAATTGTGGTCGAGCCCTCGCCCTCACCATAAAATCATTGTTGTGCCGTTTCCTATCACCAATTGGTTTTGGGATAAGTGGTAGCTCAATGGGGTGTAAGATCCTACAAAGGGCCTCAGATATACATCGATATCGTTTCCCGGTGAGCTTGGTCCCGGAATAAGTAATGACATCATCAAGAATGGCTCCTTCATGTACATCCATGGTGGTAAATTATAGGGCATAAGTATGACATGCCACATGCTATAAGAGGTGCTCATGTCACCGAAAGGATTGAATCCATCGGTGGCTAACCCCAGCCTCACATTACGTGTCTCTTGGGCAAACTTTGGATATTTCTTATCAAATTCTTTCCATTCCACTGAATTAGCCGGATGCCGCGTTATCACATTGTCAACGTGCTTATCACTGTGCCATCTCATCTCTGTGGTTGTCTTACTTGACATATACAATCTGCGTAACCTCGGTATCAATGGGAAGTAACGGAGCACCTTATGAGGGATCTTCTTTTGCTTGCCATCATTGACCTTGTACCTAGGCTCTTCACATTCTGGACATTTATCCAATTGAGCATTCTCGTTCCAATACAACACACAATTGTGTTTGCAGGCATCTATGTTCTTGTATCCCATGCCCAAGTCACGTAATAATTTCTTCGCCTCGTAAACTGAATCCGGCACCACATGACCTTCAGGTAAGAAGTCCTTAAAAATCTGCAGAACCTTGTCGAACGACTTATTGCTACACCCACTTTCTACCTTCACATGCAATATCTTGATGACAAACGATACAGAGTATCTGAGCTTTTGCATCCTAGGTACAGGCCACGCTGAGAAGCCTTAAACAAATTTTCGAAATCCTGTACGCCATCCCTCTCTTGAGTATCTTCCTCCAAGTAAGTTCCCCTACGATGGTCCTCTATCAACTCATCGTATTCATCCTGGTTCTCTTCTGATTCATCATCGCTCTCATCCGAATCATCGGGTTGAACTATAGGTTCCCCGTGATATATCCACCGTAGGTATGAGACCATCATTCCATGAATGTGCCGATGATTTCTCACGGTTACATAGTCATGCTTTCGATGGTTACAACAATCGTTACACGGGCAGTTAATCAACACTGCCCTGCCCGAATTCGCCTTTGCAAAATCAATAAATGAGATCATCCCCAGCTATGTACTCCGCACTAAATCGGTTTTGATAATGTAATATCCAACTCTTGTCCATATCTGACATAATCACAAGTAATTAAAAATTAGAAATTAGAAATAGAATCTGCTCACCAATTTGAATAGATTGAATGTGTTTATGAGGTCCAGCTTATTGGGCCTACTTCAATTCTTTTTTCCAATGAAGATAAATATGTTATTTATCTTAGAAGTCTTCAATTTATAATAAGATCAATATCTTGTGTTTCCAATTTTCCTCTCACTTCACTGAATAGAGCCTTTACAATATCAAACAAGCCAAACATAACACATGTTGCATAAAAAAATACAAAAACAATCTCATTGGGCACCTACAAGTGGATAATTGTTACTTGGTACCATAAAAGAAGGCTCATTTATATTATTGGTTTGAATATTAGAAATGTAACAATATACTTCAACATAAATGTTAAATGGTTAAACAGCTGCTCCATGGAATCTACCTAACATAACAAACAACCTATCTCTTAGTGCGATGCTACTTAGTTCTCACATGTTTAGAATTGAGTGTCCCTTGGGCCCAGGGCCAAAGGCTCCTGGACTAGGCTGGGTAGGAGATACCCAGAGTTATAAAAAAAAAAAAGGTCACCTCTCACAAGCATGCCAATTATGAGGGAGTGAGGGATCAACAGATTTGAATGAAACCTAAGGTGAAATATCAACTCTATTAGAGTATCCAAATCCTTTCATCGATCACCCTCGAGTTTAATCATTTTAGAGAAGCATCATTTAATCCAAGAGTGACTAACAGTTGGATGAGTGCAAAATTTGCGTGGCTTGGACGGATCATATTCAAGTTCAAAGGTAGCAACTCACGGTACCAACAATATTCACTAGTTCTTTGGAATACAATATTCATTGAGTTATAGGACTGATTTATTATTATTATTATTATTATTATTATTATTATTATTGGTGTTTGTACCTAAGGAGTAGATCTTTCCATCATTCCCCTCACCAATTTTCTTACCTATGTTATGCCAAGTGTGATGCTTTAACAGATCAGCATCCATTATGTACAACATAAAGTATACTTAAAAAGTAAATAACATCAATATATAGCATCCATATGCCCTAATAGGATATTTTTATTAATCTGGGCTTAGTAGTAAACTCAAACCTTGATTAGAATGTAATGATTGAATTTAGATGGGATGACTAGGCCTGTACTCCAAACAAGTAGATTCGGACCTGAATAGGCCCCTGTCCAAGCTCAAGTTCAGCTTAGCTCATCTCATTCATATTCTTGAAATGACCCAAAGCAACTTATTCTCATATATAGCATAATCTTATTACATCTTCTCATTAAGTAGTGTTTTTGCATGCATTTTTATAACTAAAAGAATAGAACTCTAGTTAATCTAGACCAGCAATAATTATAAGCCAAGTCCTAGCCATCCAAATAAAATAAATAGAAAAAAACTGTAAAACTATCCCTTATAATCTTCATTCATTTTCACCCTGCTAGAAAATTGATCATAACTTTTTCTGTACAAGTAACAGTTAAACAAATTATTTGGGCTTCATGAAAATCTAAATGAATAGTTTAACCAAGAAATACGATTTCATATCACTCTAATATCTTTTGACACATGAGATTTAGTTAATTACTATTAAAAGACAAAAATAACATTCAATAGTGCACAACTGATTTGGACATGGACCAAAGGCCATGGTTGAATATAGGAGAGAATGGTAAAGGCTCAGAGGGTGGAGAGAGTACGTGGGTCCAATTTCATTTTCATTCGAGAAAGGGCGGAGCATCGTTTTCTACCAAAGAGTGTAATATTTTTACATCTGACCACACCATCACTCTTATCACCTCTGCACTTACGTCGACCATTTCAACAAAATTGGTCTAGCTGCAGGCAGTTGATAGCCTTGTACCCAGTTGATTATATGATCTGATTTTGGCCTAGGCGGCGTATAATTTCAATGCGTAAACGAACTACTAATGATCAAACAAATCACAAAAAAAGAAGTGTAGAAAATATGATGCCCCTCTATGCCATTTCAAATCCAGCTTCCATCAGCTTTCATATATATATATATATAAATTGTTGATAAACTCTTCAAGAGATGAGAGAGAGAGAGAGAGTACAACGAAGAAGAGAATAACCTCCTTCCACAATAATAAAACCAAATCAACAGAGAGACAGATAGCCTTTTGTAAAGGAATAATTGTAGATGCATGATGAGTTTAACTAAGAAACCGGTAGGTTCTGGGGTTCCTTTTTCTTATTACGCCCTTGACATAAGAGCTGGTTAGGATAGCACAACAAAATTTGTATATATTTTGGTTGGGATATCAGCCAATGTGAAAGTTTATATACTCAACTTAGTTGCATCTTTCTAATGAGTGTTACTAAATTCTACAAGGGATTTTGCTAGGATCTTTCTTGTCATTTCTTTGATTCCATATATGTCATATAAGAAATTTTATTTGACCACTTAAATATAGATTATGTTTTTTCTACAGCTTTTGGCCGAAGACTGCTATGATATTGACATAATGGTGGACAACATGATAGGACTAGAGTTTTGTGAGAAGGTCAATAAATACTTATCACATGCTGGAGAACAAACACATGGCATAAGTGTTATTATGCAAGTCATATATTCAAAGCTAATGGACAATGTAGCGTTTGTAACTGGTGCCCTTATGTAAGGTCCGCGACCTTACTAGGTCGGTTGGGTCCAATAGTAGGCCCATTGACCCATTTATTTAGCTATTATTATAATTACTTGTATTTTAGATATTTAAGTGGGTTTAGATCATGAGCGGATTTCTTTTAATGTTAGATTAGTGTCTACGAAGTTTTGTGCGATTTAGAGTGCGTTTGACCCTGGTAAGGGGGTAGTTTGCCATTTAGGGAAAATTGAGTGTTTTTTTGAAAATTCCAATCGCCGTGATTTTGGGTTCGTTGGAAAGGTCTCGTCACGCTGTCTCTTGGCTCATTGCGATCCGACGATTACAAACCCTTCAAGTGGTCCATTTCTTCACTGGACCCACTTAAGGGTAAATCAGTCTTTTTCCCTTTCCTCTCTTCTTAAACAGAAATTAACCCTAGTTCTTTATTCATCTCTGTAACGAAAAAAAGCTACAGTAGCCCTTTTTCTTCCTCTTCATCTTCTCAAGCCCAGAACTCCTTCAGGAAGAGATTACCTTGAAGATCCGGATCGCTCACTTTCATCTTCTCAATCTCCTCTTTCCAGTGATCTTAGTTTGGTAAGGTTTCTCTTAACCTCATCTTTTCAATCACCTTCTCTTTTGGTTAGATTTAGGTTGTTCTTGATCTTTTTCCTTCCCTTCCTTCTTCTTTGCGTGTTAGATTGCTTTTGAGCGGGTTAGATCGGTGGTTTCCGCGGTAGAAGGTTTCTCCTCGAGTTTTTTCCAATTTCCAATCTTCTTCTTGGTTGAGGAAAGTAGATTTGCATTATATAATGGATCATGTGTGTATTTTTCTTATTGATTGGCTATGTTTTCTTGTTAGATTACCTTAATTCCAAGCCGTTTTGTTGTTGATTAGGATTAATATGCTAGATTGGGTTTTTGAGGGTTGGGTTAAATAAAAGATTGTAATTGGTAATTCTAGGTTGTGTTTAATTTGTTGGAGATGATGGAAATGATGAATGTGATGATTGGGGGAGCATGGTGGCTCATCTTATGCAGGTTAGCCATGGACTGGCAGGAGGAAAAAAGGAGAAGAAAACCCATTTTCGGGGTTCAGGTCGCAGTGCCGATCGATCGGACTTGGAGTCCGATCGATCAGATGTGTTGTTAACTGAGACTGATTACAGTCCGATCGATCGGACATTTCTGTCCGATCGATCGGATGGTAATTTTCTGACAGCACAGGGAAACTTCGGAGACTTGTAACTTTTAATCCTCCCGTTGGATTTCTACATGTAATATATTGTTGGAAAGCTCTCGAGATGTAGAATCCAATGGTTCTAATTTCATCATGATCGGAGGTCAGAAAGTGATGTAAATACTTAAATTATTGATTCAGTTCATGTTTTATTGGAAATGAGACTAATAACTTAGGTTTGGACCTTAGATGTTGGAAACCATGAACCTACTCTCATTTGACCATTAATGAGATTAAGATCGTAGCACGTGGCTTGGTATGCTTCGATGGGTTGTCTAGGTATTCGTATATTACACATGGTTTAGCCGAATGCGTATGGAATTGCTCCAATAGATATTTAACATGATTGTACACCAAGGAATTTTTCTAGAAGTATTATTGATCCAATTTACACACGTACTCCGCTAGAACATGTGGGATACAGGGATGACACCACTTGCCTAGGTTGGATTGTAATTCCTCCTTGACTTGTGAATTCTATCTGTTGATATTATTCCTTGTACACTCTCTTGGCATAAAACACCTAACTAAGTATGAAACATAAATTCTTGTAGATCTAGGATATGGACCTGACTTAGTGTGTATCGTAGGAACCTTGTGTCATGCATTGATAAACTGGACTGGCTAGTATGGAAGGGATTATCAAGTGTTTGACTTGTCTTGTATTGTCTTTGAATGAGATAATCCGTATGATCATATTGTGTGCATTGAGCTAGCCAGACTTGCTTGTCTTGATCTATTCTCATGTCAACACCACTTTGTTTTATTGCATATCATGGCCATCTGCAGATTGGGGTTTATTGATGGGTCGGTTGCTCGGACATCGGGGTGGGCAGTCGGCTTTGGACGGCGTCCATGGCGTTGAATAGCTGGGAGTGGGTTAGGACCGTGCTGCTATTCCCAGGACCGAGAGCTAGGATCCCATTGGAGCCGGACTTTAATATCAGTAGTCTGGTCTAGATTGTTACTGATACCCCGGGAGGTGGCTTGGACACCGTCGGAGTCTCCCTTTTGTTTTTTGCATTGCATTGTTTGCATAGTGGTTGTTGCTAGATGATGTTAGGAATTTCTGTCATTGTCTCACACTATTATTATTCATGCTTTATGCCTAGCTCTATTTTTCTTGTATTCACATGATATTATACTTGTCATTATTCTATATTTGATGCATACTATGCCAGATTATACTTTGTTTATCTATTGCTCAACATGTCGTTGACTCTGTTCCTTGGTGTGCAGACACCCCAGGTGACTACTACTATGAGGAGCAGGCAGGTGAGGAGATCACAGAGGATCTCCAACCAGCTGAGGAGGAACGAGAGTGGCGTGCTGATGACGTAGAGTAGCGTCATCGATCCCAGCATGAGAGAGATTCTTGGGGACTTCATTTAGATTTTATTCATTCTTTATTAGTTCTCGTTGGACCTTCCACTTTATTGACATATTTCTATTGTTTTAAATGGCCTTGATTATTGGGTTAGCCATTTTAATAATTTAATACTTTGTGTAGTTTTATTTTTAATCCTTTGAAACTTAACATTTAATGAGATTCATCATTCCATTGTCGATATTCCATATGTGAATTCCATATGCCTAAGATTTTGTGAATTCCGTAAATTTTTATTATACTTAAGGCTTGAAATATTATATCC
The DNA here is from genome assembly GCA_028538565.1 of Umbellularia californica. NCBI lineage: Eukaryota > Viridiplantae > Streptophyta > Magnoliopsida > Laurales > Lauraceae > Umbellularia > Umbellularia californica. The sequence goes on along the minus strand of JAPQWN010000009.1, from coordinate 37,415,853 downwards.
TCACAGCGGACCTACGATCCTTGGGCCTAAAGGACAAAAAATTTAATTAGTCCTAAATTTCACTCCGCGGATCCGGTTATTTCTCTAATCGGGTTCTGGGGACGTGACATGATGGTATCAGAGCAATGGTTGGTCTCTCACGGTAAAAATTGTAGAAACCATAGGACGCGTGTGAAGACTTCGTTAGTTAGTAGGTTGGTCTTTTAGCTCTATTTCTAGCATTGTATTGTTAGATTGAGGCATAATGGAACTAACATTGCATATTGTACAGGGCAATGGCCGGTAGATCCACTCGATCCAGTAGTGTGCCACCACCGGAGGGCAGTTCATCTCAGAATGGCTCCGATAATCAATTCCACCAATTCATGGCGGCATTCATTCAGTCCCAAAAAGACCCGGTTGAACGAACTAATAAACAAAATGAGGATCAGGCTGTGTTCCAAGCTCAGATGCTGAAGGTAGTACAGAAAGTTGGCCAAGCACAACCTAAGGAATAAGACCTCAACGATTTGGTTGAGAAGTTTAGGAAGAGGTTTCCACCTGAGTTCCATGGCATAGAGGACCCCGCTGATGCTGATGAGTGGGTTGTTCAAATGGAGAAGATTTTTGAGGTGTTCCAGTGCACGGGAGTTCCAGTTAGCGACCCACATGTTTCGTGGGGCAGCAAAAAGATGGTGGAAAACCGTCGAGAACCCTTATGAGACAATCACTGAGGATGTAGCCTGGAAGACCTTCACAGAACAGTTCCAAAAGAAGTTTATCCTCGAGCATTACAGGGATCAGAAGATGGAGGAGTTTGAGCGATTAGTCCAGGGTGATTTGTCAGTGTAGGACTATGAGATTTCCTTCACCTATCTATCTAGATTTGCAGAGGCTCTTATTCAACCTGAATCTAAGAGAGTTCGGAGGTTTATCAAAGGATTGCGAGCAGACATTAAGATGCAAGTTCAGCGCAGCAAGTTGACTACGATGATGTGGTCAAGGAAGCATACTGGGCAGAGGAGTCTCTGAAGGATGTGATTGCATTGGAGCACCAGAGGATTTTGGTGTTGATGCCTCAACCCAAGTCACAGAGTTCATCATCCCATCACTTTCAGCAACCAGCACCGAAGAAACTGCGGTTCGAACTAGTGCTGAGACAGTTGCCGCAGCGGATCACTTGCACCTATTGTGGGGGAAGTCATCATGCTCGCTATTGTAGGAAACAGTCTGGGGCATGTTTTCATTGCGAGGACACAGGGCACAAGGTTCGTAACTGCCTAGGGAAGATAGGAATGGCACCACCAACATTTCCAGCTCCGGCACCCAGGCCACCACATCCTGCACAGTCGCTGAGACAGATGCCACCTGCACAGGCCAGACCCTAACAGCACCAGATGATAGTCAGACCACCCCAGCCACCGTATCAGCGTCCTGTAGTACCATAACAGCGATTTCAGCAGAGGCCTCCAGCACCCCCCAGATTCCAAACTCGTGGTCTTAGGCCACAACAGCAGTATCACCAGCAGCGCCCCCAGCAGGTAGGGAGAGCTTATGCTCTGACGCATGAGGAAGCAGAGGCTGCGGGCAATGTTATAGAAGGTACACTTTTAGTTTGTGGATTTGATGCTAAAGTCCTATTTGATCCTGGATCCATACACTCATTTATTGCACCAGCTTTTGTACTTCACTTAGGGGAGAATAAGGAGACACTACCTTATGATTTGATAGTAGCCACCCCTATAGGTAGATCAGTTCCTTGTAATGTCATCTACACTAGATATAGTGTTCAGATTGGAGAAGTTCAGCTAACTGTCAGTTTAATCATCTTACCAATGTCGGAGTTTGATGTGATACTTCGTATGAATTGGTTAGCAGCAAATCGAGTGGTGTTAGATTGTTTTAATAAAATCGTGAAGTTGCAGAGTGCAGACCGTAGTGTTGAGTTTGCTAGCACTGAGAAGCCTATCTCCACTCGGTTAATTTCAGCATTGAAGGCAGAACGGTTGATGATGAACGATTGCGAAGGATTTATCGCGTTTATCGTTGAAGACAAAGAGTCCAAGACTATTGATGAAATTCTAGTAGTGTGAGAATTCCCAGATTTGTTTACGGATGAGATCCCTGGTTTGCCACCTGTTCGTGAGTTGGATTTCACTATAGAATTGATGCTAGGTACAACACCTATTTCGAAGGCCTCGAATAAGATGGCTCTAGTAGAATTGAAGGAGTTGAAGACTCAGATAGAAGATCTGTTGGATAAAGGTTTCACTAGACCTAGTGTTTCACCGTGGGGAGCTTCGGTGATATTTGTGAAAAAGAAGGACGGGATAATGAGGATGTACATAGATACAGACAGTTGAATCAGGTGACTGTTAAGAATAAGTACCCGTTACAGAGGATTGATGAGCTATTTGATCAATTGCAGGGAGCTTAATTCTTTTCGAAGATAGATCTGCGTTCCGATTACCATCAGCTACGAATCAGGAAGGAGGATGTTCCTAAGACTGCAATCCGGACGAGATATGGCCATTTTGAGTATTTTTTGATTCCTTTCGGGTTGACGAACACACCAGTAGTTTTTATGGCATTGATGAATAAGGTGTTTGCCCCTTTCTTGGATCAGTTTGTGGTCGTCTTCATAGATGATGTGTTGGTATATTCGAAGACTAAAGAGGAGCATGCGCATCACTTGAGAATACCTTTACAGCTTTTGAAGGATAACCAATTGTATACTAAGTTGAGCAAATGTGAGTTTTGGTTAGAGCAAGTGGCATTTTTGGGCTACATTATTTCCAAGGATGGACTAACAGTGGATCCCAAGAAGATAGCGGCAGTTGTTAATTGGGGTAGTCCACGGAATGTAGCGGAGGTTCGCAGTTTTCTTGGATTTGCAGGTTACTACAGGAGGTTTGTGAAAGGGTTTTCTACCATAGCATCTCCACTCACTAAGTTGACGAGAAAGGACATTCCGTTTGTATGGACGAAAGAATGTGAGAAGAGTTTCCAAGAGTTGAAGACTCAGTTGACTACAACACCCATACTTGCTTTACCCTCAGGAAGTGGAGGATTTGTGGTTTACACAGATGCTTCAGGGATTGATTTGGGTTGTGTTCTCATGCAGAATGACAAGGTGATAGCCTATGGGTCGAGATAGTTGAAGGATCATGAGAAGAAGTATGCTACGCATAACTTGGAGCTAGCAGCAGTGGTTTTTGCATTGAAATTGTGGAGGCATTATTTGTATGGAGAAAGATTTAAGGTGCATACAAATCACAAGAGCCGACAATACCTGTTCACATAGGGCGTTTGAATAACAGACAACGGAGATGGATGGAGTACATAAAGGACTATGATTTCCCGATCAAGTACCATCCTGGGAAGGTGAATGTGGTAGCAAATGCTCTTAGTAGGAAAGCAACATTCAGTGGATGTCTAATGCCTGAATGGAGATGGATGGAGCAATTCAGAGATATGGATGTGGAAGTATGGCCAGTCAATGAGAAAGTCCTAGTTGCTAATATGGGAGTTTGGGAGCCCGAGATAGTAAACAAGATTAAGGTAGCCCAAAAGGACGATCCAGACCTGCAGAAAATCATTGAGCATGTTAATGACAATCCAGAGTTTAGATTGATTGATGGAGTACTATACTGCAAGGATAGGTTGTGTGTGCCAGATGTTCAAGACAATAAGTCAGAGTTGATGACTGATGCGCACCACACCAGATACTCTATTCACTCGGGGAGCACCAAGATGTATTAGAATTTGAAGAATCACTATTGGTGGGTGAAAATGAAGAAAGAAATTGCAGAATTCGTTTCTAGGTGTATGACTTGCCAACAGATCAAAGCAGAGCACAAGACGCCTCCTGGTTTGCTTCACCCGTTGGAGATTCCACAGTGGAAATGGGAGCATATCACCATGTATTTTGTGTCAGGGTTGCCAAATACTATGAAGGGCAATGATGCTATTTGGGTGATTGTGGATAGATTGACTAAGTCAGCGCATTTCCTACCATTTAAGACTGGCCAATTTATGGATAAGATGACTAAGATGTACAGGGACAATATAGTCAAGTTGCATGGAGTGCCTAAGTCCATAGTATCCGATCGAGACATTAAATTTGTCTTCCGGTTTTGATCTACTTTTCAGTCATCTATGGGTACTCAGTTGAAGTTTAGTACAGCTTACCAGCCTCAGACAGATGGACAGTCGAAGCGTACTATTCAGACCTTGGAAGATCTTCTCAGAGCATGTATTTTGGATTTTAAGGAGAGTTGGGATGAAAGCTTACCTCTGTGTGAGTTTGCCTACAATAACAGCTATCATTCAAGTATTGGTATGGCACCATTTGAGGCATTGAATGAACGGAGATGCAGAACTTCGGTATGTTGGGAAAGTTGGAGTTCGGAGTTTTCATGGCCCCTCAGAGATTGTTGATTCCAGTGAGAAAGTCAAGGTTATTTAGATGATATTGAAGGAGTCTCGGGATCGTCAGAAGAGTTATGCAGACAAGCGGCGAAGACCTTTAGAATTCCAAGTGGGGGATATGGTGTTTTTTAAAGTCTCTCCGATGCAAGGTGTTGTTCGATTCGGGCAGAAAGGGAAGCTTGCCAAGAGGTTTTAGGACCATTTGAGATCAAGAGCAGGATTGGAGACGTGGCCTATCGTTTGGTACTACCGCCAGAGTTAGCCAGTGTGCATGACATTTTCCATGTCTCAATGCTTCGGAAGTATATTTCAGATCCTACTCACGTGCTGCAGCACGAGCCACTTCAGCTACTGGTAGATGTAACCTATGTGGAACTGCCGGCACTGTTCATTGATACCAAGGAGAAAGTACTACGTACCAAGACCATCCAGTGGGTCAAGGTACAGTGGGAGCATCAAGTGCGGATAAAGCTACGTGGGAACTGAAGGACCAGATGCAGAAGGCGTATCCTTATCTCTTTCCTGCTGAGGTATATTTAGGCATTTGGGGGACCACATGTTCTTTTTAGAGGTGAGAGTTGTAAGGTCCGCGACCTTACTGGGTCGGTTGGGCCCGATAGTAGGCCCATTGACCCATTTATTTAGTTATTATTATAATTACTTGCATTTTAGATACTTAAGTGGGTTTAGATCATGAGCGAGTTTAGTTTAATGTTATCTACGAAGTTTCGTGCGATTTAGAGTGTGTTTGACCCTAGTAAGGGGGTAGTTTGCCATTTAGGGAAAATTGAGTGTTTTTCCGAAAATTCCAATCGACATGATTTTTGGGTTCGTTGGAAAGGTCTCGTCGCGCTGTCTCTTGGCTCATCGCGATCCGACGATTACAAACCCTTCAAGTGGTCCATTTCTTTACCGGACCCACTTTAGGGCAAATCAGTCTTTTTCCCTTCCCTCTCTTCTTAAACAGAGATTAACCCTAGTTCTTTATTCATCTCTATAATGAAAGAAAGCTACAGCAGCCCTTTTTCTTCCTCTTCATCTTCTCAAGCCCAGAACTCCCTCAAGAAGAGATTACCTCGAAGATCTAGACCGCCCACTTTCATCTTCTCAATCTCCTCTTTCCATTGATCTTAGTTTGGTAAGGTTTCTCTTAACCTCATCTTTTCAATCACCTTCTCTTTTGGTTAGATTTAGGTTGTTCCTGATCTTTTTCCTTCCCTTCCTTCTTCTTTGCTTGTTAGATTGCTTTTGAGCGGGTTAGATCGGTGGTTTTCGCGGTAGAAGGTTTCTCTTCGAGTTTTCCGACCAGCTGAGGACACCTCAGGTGACTACTACTATGAGGAGCAGGTAGGTGAGGAGATCCCAGAGGATCTCCAACCAACTGAGGAGGAACGGGAGTGGCGTGTCGATGACGTAGAGTAGCGTCATCGATCCCAGCACGAGAGAGATTCATGAGGACTTCATTTAGATTTTAGTCATTCTTTATTAGTTCTCGTTGGACCTTCCATTTTATTGACATCTTTCTATTGTTTTAAATGGCCTTGATTATTGGGTTGGCCATTTTAATAATTTAATACTTTGTGTAGTTTTATTTTTAATCCTTTGAAACTTAACATTTAATGAGATTCATCATTCCATTGTAGATATTCCATATGCCTAAGATTTTGTGAATTCTGCAAATTTTTATTATACTTGAGGCTTGAAATATTATATCCTCACAACGGACCTACGATCCTTGGGCCTAAAGGACAAAGATTTTAATTAGTCCTAAATTTCACTCCTCGGATCCGGTTATTTCTTTAATCGGGTTCGGGGGACGTGACACCTTGGCTGTAAATTTTAATTGCTTCAAATGTTTATTATATGTAGTCTATTTGCATGCCTTTTCCTTTTGCCCATAAGTACTTGGGTCAAGTGCAACACTTTCATTGTTTGAATATCAGATTTGTGTGCATGTTACCTCCAACATTTTGACAGCAAGTGTTTATTTAAGTGACAGACGACGGTCATGTGAATCCCTGTGGAAACTGCATACTGCAAATGTGAGACTGAGTTTGTGCTTTACGGAGCCATTCAGTTTACTTTCTTCCACTATTTTCAGGTACAATGAGTAATCTGAAGATCCAAACAAGCCAAAAAGCGTGTAATCCATCTCATTGCATATAATCCCACCAAATGGAAACAAGAAATGGCAAAAATTAACTAAAAGGGTAGGAACCCAAACAAGACATTGATCCCAATTACACATTCAAAAAGTAAAATCACAAAATCTTCACTTCAAAAATCCATTCATATTCAAAAAACTAAAAAAGGAGTACCAAAATTACGTCCAAAAGTGGCTCTTTCACAAAGCTAAAATGCTGCAGCTACAGCCCGCTTCCTCGGAGTAGCTTGAATACTTGAAATTTTGTAAAGAAGAAAATCCAAGTGAATCAATTGCTATCCTTTGTGATCCTCACTATATCCCAAAAATATACACTCTCAATTTTCTTATTCCGCTGTGAAGCATCAATATGAGGAAAACAGGCACACCCCTCTGAAAAAGAATAGAGTCTTCTGTTATCTTCTGAAACAATCTCTGAAAGGCTTCAGTGGTGGCTGAAGACGATTAAAAAGATTTATAAAGCTGTATTAAACGCTTCAGCCCAGAGAAATTGAGATACCTTACTTGACTTGCAAACATCAAGGATAGAGCAGTCTCGGTAATGTGTCTATCTTTCCTTTCAGCCCGTCAAACCTTGCGTAATTTATTAGGGCAGGAAAGCTTATGAGAAATCCCGGCTTGCTGCAAGTAGTCAGAGAACTCCTTGGAGGCCTCCTCCATCACTTCTGAGAGTTTTGATGGATCGATCAAACATCTTCTCCACCTTTGTCCGAAAGAGGCGAAAATCACTTAGCACTTCACTCTTGTGTTTGAGGAAAGAAACCATGTATACCGACTGAAATCATCTATGAATGTAACGTAGTAACGATAGCCAAAGAGTGAAGCAACGGGTGCAGGCCCCCGAACATCAGAATGCAGAATTTCAAGGGCATCAAGCCTTGAAAAAAAAAAAGAACACCGGTTTCTTAAGGCTTCAAACTACTAGTCATTAAGACTACTATGAAAGATAAGTAAGGAACTCCTTTCACTTAGAAGTTTTGCCTGCTTGCATCTACCCCCCTTTTTAAAAGCACTTTCTTTCAATCTCAACAAAGCAAATGAAAGCATAACTCTTGTTGTCCTCTGACTCTTTTTGCCTGCTTGTGGAGGTCTCTCGGGTGTCTACGGCAGATCCGATCAGTCTCGTGATGAAGAGAAGTCTGTCTTATCCGATCTTCCACTAAGAAAGGTATCGTCACGACCAGGTCTTGGGGCTCCCACTGCTTGGGAGATTTTCTCTTCATCCGGGGGTTCATTTCATTATGAACTAAAAAAGTTTAAGGCTGATTAGTGAGGTCTTAAAAACTTCATACAATGAATGATCAGCCATTCCATTCCATTTGTGCTTTCAGCAAGTAGGCGACGCGAATCTATGGTTTCTATGTTTCAATCGGATACCAATTGCTTGGATGCGTTTGAAAGCCTCGAGATGAATTGACTCTTGCAGAAAAAATGCTTTATAGTTTGGAAAGGTTTGTCTTGTGTCTCCGTAACAAATGGTCCATTTATGGATGGGCGAACGACGGAGATTGAACCCGCGCGTGGTGGACTCACAATCCACTGCCTTGATCCACTTGGCTACATCCGCCCCTACCCCCGCACAGGTTTCAGTCTCTATCTACGATCAGATCCTTTCTGAACCCCCCCTATGACCGCTATAAAAGAGCTGCTTTTTCCGAGAGTTGCAAGTCTATTGTTTGTTGTGTTTCGGAATTAGGGGAAGCAAAGCTTCAACAAGCAAGTAGAAGCTTCCTGGCAAAGCTTCAAACAAAGAGGTTGGGCCATTGATTTGACTTCACTTTACTTAATATTTAAGATACGGGCCGGGCGGGCAGTGAAGGCTCGTTTAGTAGACAGCGAGCGAGCAGCAAGCTACGGCTTCAAAGCCCTTACTATATAGGGGCCTTTTTTTAAGCTGGTTGCAGAAAAATCTTGTTCAGAATCTAAAGATGGCCTTGTCTGTCGGTCGAAGAAGGCCACAAACAAGTGGAAGCAACCGATGCTTTGGTCATTCAGTTGACTCCTTGCTGCCAGTCCGTGCTTGTTGTCATGCTGGCAAATAGGGGGTTTCGGCTGGTTTTACCTACTATTGGATTTGAACCAATGACTCTCGCCGTATGAAAGCGATACTCTAACCGCTGAGTCAAGTAGGTCAAGCTGAGTCAAGTCAGATAAAATAGACCTATAAGAGAAAGCCAACCAAAGCGCAACCAGAGTTCTCCGCGGGGCTACGCGCTAAGAAAGAGAAAGCGTTATCGCTATACGAAATGAAGCAGCGGCTAGCACGCTAAGATCAACCACTTGGAGAACGCGGAGCCTTTCTTTCTCGGTCGTCTGTCTTAATAAGTTAAGTTGATTCCGATTCATGCGGTCGTTCTCTGCTGCATTGGTGTTTTCACTCCCCACTCTCCACCATAACAATTTTATTCCACCATATCTCAGGAATAGTCAAAGGAAGTAGGCGGGTCCGAGTAGGAATAAATTCACTAAGAAGTAGGGGCATACATAAATGGATCAATTCATTCAACAAGATCCGTTCGGATCGGACCAGGATGAATGGGATTGGTCTGACCTCTCGCTCGGATGTAAGACTCCCGCCGCCGACAGATGTCCCATGCCACGTTTCGTGAACAGCTATGCCCGAGAATGAATGAATTGTGATATAGCGCCTAATAAGCCACTGACTGTAGGAGAGGAAATAGGGGGCCCTATACCATACATCCTGCTGCCTCGGGACGACTGCACGTTACATCATAGCAGCACGACCAAATGGAGGCGGAAACCAGCAAGCGTAGGGCTGAAAAGCCCCTATTACGTAAGGCGCGCTAGCACGCTTACTACGTTTTTCAGCAAGCAGCAAGCAGCTCCGAAAACTCCAGTGCGCTCCCGCGCACTCCGGCTTTCGAGCCAGATGGCTCTCAGCCTTCGTTTGCTGGCTCACACCCCCCTATTCTTTAAAGGGTCACCCTTTCAGGACCTTCTGAAAAAGAAGGAAAACCAAACAATATAGACATTCATAGTGTTTCGTATACCTTCTCTGAAATTAGTCTTGAATCGGCGAGGCAGAGAGGGTAAGAGTGAGAGAAAGAGAAATTAGTTGTAAAAATTCATTTTTTACCGACGTTTTTTTAGAAAACGTTGGTAAAAGTTTACTTTTAGCGACGTTTTAATAAAAACGTCGGTAAAATTCACACTTTTAGCAACATTTTAAAGAAAACGTCGGTAAAAGTATGACCTTTTAGTGACAAAATTATATACGTCGGTAAATAGTATTTTTTACGGACGAATTTATAAAAGCGTCGCTAAAAAACGTCGTTGAAAGTGCAAGTTGTTGAAGTGTATAGATCACCTATTTTAAATAAAAATACTTGCATTGGTCTATTTCTTGAGGATGGCAATTGGAGTAATTTGAAATGAAAGGAGTGAATGCTTTCTCAGCATGAGGGAAGGAACCCAGGAACCCCCATTTACCATACAGAATGATGAGTTGAGCATTTAGGTCGAACTTAAGTATTTAAAGCCCAAGCTCAAAGCCAACCTGGATTGTATGCGGGTTTCAATATCTAGGCCGGAACTTAACGTAACCCAAAGAATCCTAGCCCAAATTTCACTTTTGGCTGGACTAGGCCTCGTACATTTGGGTTTAGCCTGACCATGCCAAGTCGCATTGCCTCCCGCAAGGCCACAACCAAACCTATCTTGGGAGAAAGCCGCTTCCTTATCTTGTTATCTTCGACCAAGATACAACAAACAAGACACGCAATGCCCCAAAGCCGGCCACTTTTGCAGTCTTCCTAACTCCTTTGTTAACATCTATCAATGATTAACTGACCATTCTCTTGTTCTCGGCTATATACTTTCTAGAGTTCATTTTTCTCTGCTCACTCTACCCTCCACCACTATTCACACCATCTCCTCAACCATGGAATGGAGATTCAAGAGAGATTTAGCAAAGGTAAGCTCTCATCATCTAGACCCTATAATGATTTAATTAATATATGTGACATATATGGTAAAGATTGTAAGTACTGACCAAAAGGGTTTATTATGGATGTAAACACTAGACTAATGGCATGTCTGAACTACTAAACCATGGTCGAAAGTAAATTCTCTCACCTGTTGGAGATTATATCTACCCTTTATTTTGTCATTTATGCTTGTTAAACATGTCAGTCCCAGTGGGGTTGACATCGGATCTGTTCTAAATGTTTTTTGTTGGTTCCAACAATTGTAATCACCTCGAACGGCCTGTGAATGATAAGGATCTCTGGATGATCCGAACCAGGGTTCCCATCATCTTATAAATCGCAATTCCAAAGTGCTTGTAACATGAGACTAAATTCCACATTTCTTTACTAGAATGTCAAGATAAGCCATGTGAGCTAGAAATTGACCCAAAACTCTCTAAGGTATTTGTTTTATGTAATTGGATTCTTAGGAATTCTAAAACTTTCTATTTCTACAAATGGTTAAAAATGAATAATCAAAGATGAATATCGAAAAATGACCATCAAATAAGAAGTTGAATCAAGGGAAGATGGGAGATGAACACGATCCATTAGCCTAGTAATTTAGATAGTAGAAAAGCCAAGGTCCCATTGGCAGTAGTACCTTGTACCCTTCACCTAATAATCCTTTGGTGGAGCTTATTTGACCGTAAATTCCTATGTATTCCATGAAAACAAACATGCTTAAAGCAACTAGAGATTACTCTTCGCAATAGTTTCCAAAATTAAGTGAGCATTTCCCCAAAAAGATCTCTCAATATGAACAGTTTCCAGGATCAACATATCAGATGACACGTTAAGAGTTGCTAGTTTTTAGAAGCATGAATTCTAGATTCCAGACTACAAAACAACACATATACAATGACTACTAGACTTTCACCCTCCTAATTCATGCAGGAAAGCAAGCCAGCCGTAACCATGCAGCAGAAGCTGGTGGTGAACCGGAGGCCAAGACAGCCAGAGCCAGCAGAACCCGTTCCAGACATCACCGACCTCATGAATGATTGGTTTTTCGGGACTGCGAACACGGAACATAGAGCATATAATTTAACAGGAGGGGGAGTAGAGAGGGAAGAAGAGGAGGTTGGGAGGAACAAAAACAGTAAGCTTACACATGAATGGCTGGATGAAGCCAAGAGGATTGTTGCCATGTCTCCTTCCCGAAATGATTCCCCTACTCGATTAGTCGGGTCACCGAGGTTCGCCGCAGTGAAACTTAGTGATTCTCCGGCGGCACTTGACCGGAGAGACCCGCTTTCCAGATCTGCAAGGAGGTAAGTTTGATGTAGGTTCTGTAGCTGTGTGTATAATTGCAGTATATCTTAAAATCATGGTTTAGGACTTGGTAACTGAGAATGTCAAAACTGTTATGTAAGCATGTAACGGTTGGTATTGTTACAGGTATCTATGTACATGGTACAATATGCATGTATGGATATAAATGGAGATACTTGTAACAGATATAACGGCACAAACAGTTAAATGGTTCGATTTTAATCTTTGTTTTTGTTTAAAAGATGCTTTTATTAAATTTTCTAGGAATGATGAATACAAAATCTTTATTCGAAGGGTTCTTAGAGTGTTATAATTAAATTATAAAAATAGCACAATATACCATTGTATGGAGCTTTGATCAAGGAGATATCATATAGAGAAATCCCATATAACCGCATTCCACCATGCTCACTACCTAATGTGTTTGCACTCCCTCCAATTTGATACTTATTTTATTCGTTGCAAGACGAAAAATCAATTTCTTTAAAGATCATTAGACATTAGCATACAAATCAAGGGTCTTGGCAATTTAATGGGCTGAGCCTTTTGTGACCTAGCTTAAATAAACATCACCTCCCTCTATTCTATATAATATAATTTCTTTTACATTTTGTTAGTAAACGGGTTTTTTTTTTTTTTTTTTGAACTTTATATGCATGTACATATAAAACTTGTTTCAGATATACAAAGTTTAGAGATTGGTAGTTTAAAATAAGGTAAATATTAATAATTGATCATCGAATAACTTTTTTTAATGAAAATTATATCAAGAGAAGATGGAAAATGAATACCCAGCAATCACCCAGGTAATTCAATACCAGAAAAGTGATGGCTCCATCTACATCTTCACCTTATATCATTCGCCCCTCACCTTTTTAATAATTTTACATTGAACATGGGCGGCGCTACATGGGTGTCAGACCCCACTAAGATCTGAAGAATTATTAAAAAAAAAATTTAATAACTTGAATTTACGTGAAGATTTTGACCCCACTCAATGCCTAACTTAATGGGCCATTTGTCTACCAAAATAAAAATAAAAATAAATAAATAATGGTCTCAACTTTTGTTTTTTTTAAAGAAAATTTTCTTTTTTAGACATTCTGTCATTAACTCTTTATTTACCCTAACTTAACCTCTAAATACGGTATTCTCCCCATATTAGAAGGAGAAAATTCTAACATTTATATTTAAGCATATAGACTCCCAGCCCCAGCCAAGCAGCAGAGGGAAAAAAAAAAAAGAAGAAGAAAAGAAAGAAGAATTGTAGAATTGTTTGAGAATTTATGTTTATTTTTGTTTGAGAATTCAATGCTATCTTTATTGAACTGTCGGAAATAGATTATTTGATAATTTTCTATTATATTTGTCGAATTATCGAAAGCAGATGCAGATGTTGATAAAAGGGAAAATAAATTTATTCGATTTGTGAAACATAAGTCTTTTGTTGACCCCAATGACTTAAATTTCTGGAACCGTCACCGACAGTGTACCTCATTTAATCACGAATCCTTATGCATTTATGCAAACAAAAGGTAGCTAGTTACTTAGTTTTTCTTTTCTTTGGTAAATACTTACACCCATATGCACACACTATTTTGATTGTTTGTGTAAAGTTGGAAATGCCCCCAAAATTTTATATTATAAAAAAAAAATGTAAATTTCTAAATGAAATAGCAAAATCTTCCCATATAAAAGTTCTAATCTTCTATATTTATGTTTTCTTAGATTCGTCCACATCTACAATGACCAGAAGAGTATCATATAAACAGTGGATTGATATATTGGTTCTGTCTAATTTTTTTTTTTTTTTTTTTTTTTTTTTTTTTACTATCGGAGGGTTACTGACCCTTTGGGCTGGACTAATCCCTTCGAGCCCAGAAGGAAGCCGGGTAAATTCCCTGTAGCTGTCTAACTAATGTAACGGTTTTGGCCCTAGCCGCTACAAAGTCTATAACAGTGTTTATGAACTTACTTTGATCTTGAACTGACACAAATAAAACCGAAACAGGCACAGACCCGCGGAAAGCTTCAGTGGAGAAATCCTCTCGAAAACCGCCACCAAACACAACCGTAACAGATCCGAAACGTTCGAAACACCCGAATCGGACCAATCTCCTGCTGCAGCTGTTCATGAATGGTTCTCCAACATCCTCAATCCCAAGCAACATCAAAACGCCTCCTCCGTCCAACAAGATCGCGATTGCGATCTCAGCCCGACGGCGGGGATGCGGCCGCCGAGGCAGGCGGCGCAGCCTCGCAGATCGAGGTTCCAGAAGGACGCCGCCGACTCTCCGACGGCTGGGGTGCCGATCATGTCGAGGCGGACGTTTAGGGTTCCGGCGGCGGAGGCGGAGAGCCAGGTGCTGTCGCCGCCGAAGAATCTGGTGGAGTCATCACATCGGAGGTCGATCTCGTCGTCCACGTGTTCGAAGGAGAAGCTGTCCAGGTCGAATGGTGGTGACGTGGCGGGGGTGGGGCCCGGGATGAAGGAGGGTGAGATCGGGCCGTTGAATTCGTTTCTAAGGGAACAGAGGGTGAGGATTGAGAGGATTTCTAGAGGAGAGATGTCTGGGAAGGCCAAGATCATACTATCCGGATCTGATTATAACAGTTACGGTTTGTTCCTTCTTTCCTTTATTAACGGTAATGATTTCTCCATGGGAATTTGTGGGGCCCACTTTTGATTATTTTTGCCCCATTCATCATACTCATGTGAATGAACGGTTAGATGACCATCCATCGGTTTTTTATTTTATTTTATTTTCAACCGTTCAAAATGAACGCCTCCCTTAAATGGAAATCGTTAATTATAATATTTAAAATAGGTCTCTTGGGACTTTGGGTAAGAGTTCTGGGAGAGGGATGTGTGAAACTCCACTTAAATGCAAGTCATTTGCTCCTGGAGATGTATTAATTGTAATTTAGTAAGAGTTTGTCTATTGTAAGATTGAGCACATGATTGATAATGCGATTAATACATATGATTAATAATATATAAGATTGTACTAATTGTATTATCAATTATGTGCTTGACTTACGATTGAACCAAAGGAGATGGAATTTATTTTAAATGATTTGAATTGTCAATAAGTGGTGTGGAAGACCCGGGGGATTCTAACTCTTATAAGAGATGTGTTGCACTTTGAACTAGCACGAGTGAGTGAGATAGAAAAGATTTGGGATAAAAATGGATAATATTGAAAATCCTAGCTGCTTAAAATAGATGCCCAACTAATATATGGGGTGTCTTCAAATTTTACACAAATAGAAATCGGTCCCACTTTGGGATTGACCTTTTCTTATAAATGTGATTAGGACAATCTTATGCATATTTGTTACACATTTTTTTTAATCAAAAGGTCAATCTTAACCCCTATTTGGTAAAATTTAAGGTGTGTTTACTTTGATCAGTTCGGATTTTCAATAGTTGGGCCTCACGATAGAGTTGCATTCCATCGCCTTAGGAGTCCTTCAAATCAAACACTTCATAGAATCCAGATTCAATGATAAAAAGGTGGGCTCTGCTCACTTATCATGGACGGTTGGTATGGAGTTATGTGAGTGGGCTAGTGAAAGTCTCCTACTTGTCACATGTGATCATCTGGGTCGTCTGTTTTGTTTAAGGTGCAGGGTGGTCGGTGTGTTTGCAGGCACGAGCTCCATGGTGGCTGCCATATGCCATGCGTGGCTGTTGGAGAACATTAGCAAGGAAAAGAAGAAAAAGGAGGAGGAAGAAGAAGAAGAGGAGGAGGAGGAGGAAAGGTGGAATGGAGTAGTAGTTCCTGTGATGAACTTGAAGAGGAGGAGGATGTGGAAGCAGAAGCAAGCTGCTTGGCTTTTCCACCACCTGGGTATTGATGCTAGTGCACTGCTCTTCTCTGATGAGGTACTTACTCTTCTAATTGGGTCAGTTAAATAATTTAACTTTTTTTATTATAATATTTTAAAGGGAAAGTATCAAAAACTATAAAACTTTTTTTTTTTTTTTTTTTTTTTGCCCATTTGAAAAAAAGGTGCATGAAAATTTGAATATTTTAAAAAATTATTAAAGTTTTCCACAATTCTTTCAATCATGTCCTCTCAATAAAAAAAAATATTTAAAAATGACAAAAAAAAAAACCCTTACATCATTTTTTAAAAATTTTACTTTAATAAATCATTTAAGATAAATCAAGTCCAACCCAAATGGCCTAGTGGGGCCCACTTTTACTACCTTTATACATGGATGGTTAAAAATAAGAGATTCCAAATGACAAAAATACTATATTCATTAAACGGAGGAAAGAGGTTTTTTTTTTTTTTTTTTTCTTCTCGGGTTAAAGAGGGAGGAAAGAGGTCAAGAAAAGACAAAAACCTTCTTTAAGGGAATGGCATTTTTGTCATTTTTCAAAAAAAAAAATTTATGGAGAGGACTTGATTGAGAGAATTATGAAAAACTTTTATATATTTTTTTTTGAGATATTCAAATCTTCATGTACTTTTTTGAAATGAGTAAAAAACTTGAATACTTTTTTGAAAATCTTCCTATTATAAAATAAGAAGTTCTAGAATTAAACCCAACCCAACCCAACCCGCACACCTGTCACAGATGGGCTTGGATCACAAATAATAAACCCGGCACGGGTCTAGTGAAGAGCGGGTCATGTGTTGGTTTGTAAAGATTCGAGTTTAGCTCAAATTGTATCAAATTTTTTCAGACCCAATCCATTGCCATTCATAGTTGACAGTCAAATTTATACGAAACGGTCAAAATTGAATAGAAAAGCGATTGAATTTAGTATGTAGTGACTGAGTTCTTAAGATTTCTATGCACTAAATCATGGTTCTAAACACTGCCCAAATCAAGTTTTATCACCCTGAGAGTAGGCCCAAGCATACTGTCTCAGTCTGAAGGTTACCGAGCCTGGGTGAATTTGGCCTAGTACTCAGTCAGACTCAGCCGGACTCGTTTGACTCGATGATCTACCCCCAAGTAACATAGGTGTGTTTTGGTAAGTCAGAAACAATGTTGAATGGGTTTTAATCTATGGGCCTAAACCACAATTTGTAACACCCAAAAAGTGGCCTGTGTTCTATTGTGGACCAGGGAAAACCCAGCTGTCCTAGCTCAACTAGCAGTGCAACCTGAACATAGAAACTTTGAGCTTGCTAACATTTTCCTGCAATTTTGTATCAGGTGGATCTTGAAAATCTAATTGTTTCAAGGCAACTGAGTATACTAGTAGTTGGACAAGATGTTCTTAAAACAAATGGAGAGGTGAGTATTGATTGATAGCAAATTATCATGCAAATAAAGTTTTGCTGTTCATGTTGGTCTTCCTTGGTATGCGTTGCCTTAACCACCATGACATTAGTCTTTGCTCTTATAACATTCCTTCACATAATGTTTGCTGTATCATTAGGTGGGGTCCGAATGCACTGTTCTTACAGATAACTACTGTGAGGATGCTTATGATCTACTGCAGACTCCCTATTTGAAAGAACTGCTGGTATTTTTTTTTTCAAAACATAGTTTGAACTAACTTGTTCTTTCTCATTGTTCTCTATTATATATATATATATATATATATATATATATATGATGAAACGAATACTATTTTGATTTCGTTTCTGTTCTGTTTCGGTCATTCTCTTAGTTTAATCTTCTTCCAGCTTGCAGGAATTCTATTAGATACAGAGAATTTAAGTGCTGCTGCTAGATACTCTACAAACAGAGATGCCGAAGCAGTTCAGTTGCTGTTGGTTGGTTCACCATCAAGTCACAGACATGTGTTCTACGAGCAATGTAAGATACTTCACTTTTTTTTTTTTTATAAGAATTGTTATTTTTGAAACCTGTTACATGGGACTATATTGTAAAGTTTGGTTTATTTTGAACTCAACTAGTGATACAAGATCAGAGAGACAATTCTTTTCTAGAAGCCATGCAACAAAATTATGGGAAGCTCCCTACAACAGGTATCTAACATTAATCTGTTCATCTCTTTTTATTGAATAACCACCTAACTGATGCTCTGTGTTTTTATTCGTCAAGTTGATTCTACTGCGAAACTCCAGTGCTTTACGTTCAGTTTCTCCTTTTAAGTAGTATCCAATCTGCATCTGTAAAACTGCATGGATATGGAAAGCAATGTGTACAGATGCAGGTCTTGCTAAGAGAACCTGATTGGAATATCATCCATAGTATATCAAGAGGATAATTGTACCACCCATGTTGGAAAATGGGTCACTCGTGTCATATATAGGCTGCTCATTAGGTGGGGGCTTACACACCAAAGCTTTGAGCTCGTCAAGATAGAGATCCAAAACTCATTAATATGAGTAGGACTAGTAGAAAAGTAAGGAGTTATGATCTTCAAGTATCCTTAGAAGTATTAATTTTGGTAAGAGTTTTAAAAAGTAATCACCCAAGGGTCCATAACTCCATATTCTATAATAAGATGTGCACATGACATTTGCTTCCTTTCTTGTGGTGATAGGTGATGATAAGAATGGGTTTATGCTGGAGCATAAGGTTTCAGTAAGGAAGTCGGTATCAAATACTCAACAAGAAACCAACAGGCGAACTTCTGATACGAGTCCCAGCAATATGAAACCTATGAAGAGCAAGGAAGTTTCACCAAAATCAGGTATTCTAACATCACTGAAGTTTCATGTGACTGTAAGATTTGGATTAACTTTTGCATGCTACATCATTTTGCAGTTTTTGAATGCTAGCATTTTCAAATTATGCTAAATTATCTTTATTACCAAATGATGTTTCGGATTCATCTGTAAACACGACAAATTATGAACATAGAATTGATGTGGATTTCAGTAGATGGGTTTTTTTCATTATATTGTTCAAAATCTTCAATGCACAAGAGGCTCAAATGACATTTTGTTCAAAGTAGAATGAAGACTCGATACATGATAGTTATTTGATTGTAAAGCAGCTATAAAATATATTTTTTTATTGGTAACGATGAATTATAGTAAAATAGATGAGCTACAAACAAAACAAAGAACCCTACACCAATAGATACGGGAAGCCCTATGGTATAAAAGAGATATACCAAAAAGAACAAAGGAAACTACGAAAACAAAGAAATTACAAGGTGAAAGAAACTAAATCAGAAGACCTAACCACTCCTTGTTTTGCTAAAGCATCTGCAAAACTATTAGCCACCCGCCCCACATGCTGAAGATGTTATAAGAGAGAGGATCTTATAGAAGAGCCTTATGTATAAATATTATGGTAAATACTTTAAATAATAGAAAGAACTACTGCCAAATATTTTCCGTAGAAAATTCTTAGAGAAAATAAGAACTACTTGCTAATTTATGATGATGAAATTGTAAAAGGCTCTCCAATAATAAATAGGAAGTGCACCATGTAAAATACTAGGAAAAAAGACCAGGTGAAAACACTCTTGTGAAATAAGTTGGACATAGTTTGCCACCATGAAAATCGTATACCACTAAAGGAGTCAGCATTGACATCTGATACTAGAGCGAACGAAAGCACCTCTAGTTACCCCTATATAGGAATGAGTGGAAATATAGAACTTAGAAAAGGCCAACTACAAACAAATAAGCTAAAGCTTCAATGACAACAACGATGGAAGATTAAGGTCAAATTGTACAAAACTCGTTTATGTGTCAAGAGCCAGAGTAGCTACTAGTTAATAATCTATTACTAATACATATTTACTATTTAATCAATTTAATGGTGATGTGAACCTGTGTACAACTGATATGATAATTCATTTCATTGTGATATCATTTTTATCCGAGCGAGCTTCTGTGCTTTAGCCATAAAATGCTATCATGTTATGCTGCGACAATTGAGTATAGCAGTATTACTCATAAAGTCAACCCTTGAGTGAAAGAGCCCTGCAGAGTAACATAAAATTTACACATATTATCA
This sequence comes from Umbellularia californica, assembly GCA_028538565.1. Lineage (NCBI taxonomy): Eukaryota > Viridiplantae > Streptophyta > Magnoliopsida > Laurales > Lauraceae > Umbellularia > Umbellularia californica. Next base: position 37,396,106 of record JAPQWN010000009.1, on the reverse strand, counting down.
AGTAAACTACAATCTGATTTGTATATTTACACTCTTTGTTAACAGCTAAACAGAGTCAACAAGAAGTGACACCACCGAAACAAGCCGCTGAACCTTCCCATGGCAAGAACAAGTTCTTTCTAGCGAAATGGTTTGGTTTTGGTTCAAAATGATATGAAGGTCTTTCCTACAATTGAGTGTGCATCCAAAATCCATGAGTGAGAACTAGGATCTTATTATAGAGGACATGATAGAGATCTTCCTCAAAACTTTAAGGAAAGCTTTCCATATCATGAATGATGTAGTTAGTTACGTGGATTTTGTTTAGTGATTTTACAGATATGTACTATGATTATTTATTCCTTTGTAAGAATGTTGAGAGTAGGCATGGTTGTGTAATGCATAATATAGTATTGATTGTTGTGAGCAAAAACCATTGACTTCTTAATGTATTGCAGAGATTTCCATTTTGTGATGAACAAAGCGATTTGGGAACCTTTCTCTAATTACTAGTAGATCCATGTTTATCATGAGGCAAATCATACAACCTAGACCCTTAAATCAAACCATGGGTGCATAAGTTTTGCATGTGACCTTCCTCATATTAGATATACTGCTTGCTCGTAAGGAGTCCATACAATGCATCCAGATGATTGGAGCTGAAAATGCCCTATATACCACTACAAGCATTTGATCCCTAGAGAGTTGGCTATAAAATGATTTTTGGCATAGAGGAGGAAGAGGCAGGTGAGCCCAAAGAAGAGGAAAATGAAAAAAGGGAAAACTAGCTATTAATGAGTCAAATCCAAACCTGCAATCTTGTTCAATACACTATTAGAGACCACTTTAGGATGTGTTTGGATGTTTGGTGTAGTTAAGTGAGGTGAGGTAAAGCCTCCATTATCCAGACAAGAAAAGACCAACTTGCTACATGTTTAAAATGGTGGATTCAAGCAGCACTCATATATTGAAAGCCCAACTTGCTACATGTTTAAATAGTTCAATTCGAATTGAGTGCGAGCTCATGCTATGATTGCAAATGTTGAGATCCTACCAAACTTAATAGAATTTGATTTGTTTAAGATGGATGATGTAGTACTAGTGTAATTACTGAAACAGTTTATCTTGGTCTGTTTGATGTTTGATTCAAGAGGCAATGTTCAGTTGATGTTCGCCGCTCTGTAGATCTAAGAAAGTTCTACAAATTTTCAACCTTAGGGCAAAGTTGATTTCAAGCAGAGTGGACTTCAACGATCCTTATATTTTCTTTATCTCTATTTTTTTCTTAATTAGCTGAGTAAGAAAATAGGAGATTTTCAGTTCCCTCAAACAATCCAGTGGGAGGTTTCAGTTCTATTGAAATATACGAGCATCATTTTATTTTACTTTTTTTGTTTAGCTTGGAGTTGACCATAACAAAAGAATTTAGATAGATAAATATGGGGCATCTCCTATGCTTTTGGGCCCACCTAGGATGCATTCAGCTCAAAGTGGTAAGTGGGATGTCTATGGAGCATCTAAGAGCATGGGTGAGCAAAATATTCCTCCAATAAGATAATTCTAACCATTGATTTTAAATGTTTAAAATTTAATGGTTTTCTAACTGTTACTTTGTGCCTGAATCCAATTGTGATTAATAGTTAAACAGTGTGAACTTTGGGCAGTGCCTAGTCATGGGAGGTAGGAGAATGGCTTGAATTTGTCAAAAGTATGTCCCAGTACAGAATGCAGAGGAAGGAAAGGGGCTTAAGCCTTAAATAAAGATGGACTGATGAGAAAAGCATTACAAAATTATACAGGGAATTTCAACATCTAATTATTGGAATCATGGACCAAATCAAGCTCAAAATGAGGCTCACCCCATGAACAAAGTGTCTCTTGTAGCTGGTCATACTCGGATGCGCTGGGCCATGTATTGTCTAAATCCAGCCCATCTTGTTATTCAGACCAGAAATCAGCTTATAGGAATAGAAGTAGGCCCAAGCATGGTCCTTAAGGGCCCATTCTTAGTCCATAAAAAATTCCTAGAATTTTCATAAGAAGCCAGTTTTCATCAAAGGGGCCAAAGATCTACAAGGGACCATCAAATGATCCCCTTCTATATGAAATGGTCATCTGACCCCACCTTTGCAAATTAAATATTAGGAATTTATTGGTTCCCTACAGGTTATCCTAACTCTGGAACTCTATGTGCAATTTATGCTAAAACAAATAGGCCTTAGTGAAGTACAGGGTGGAACTTTGAGCAGGCATTGGTCCAGGCTTGGCCCATTTAGTTATTGGACAAGAAAACTCAGGCCACAGAGGAGCCCAGCACCTAAAAGTGTTACCTTTTACCACATCAAAGAGGGCTGGATTTGGTTTGTGGCCGGGGTGACCTGACCCACTTGAGAGTTGTAACAAAGTCACTTTCCATTGACAACCTGTGAACAAAATCCACTTTACAGCAAAACAATGATGCTATGAATGATTTTTCATTGATTCATTGAACTGGGATCCTCTTAAAAACTAGCCCTATAAAAATATCAGTGGGGCTATCTAAGAAATCCGAACCGCTCAAAAAATAACAGGCCCACCCAATATCGAATCCGAATGATCAGGGGCCCATTTCTGTAGTAAAATTGTCTGATGGGGACTGTCACTTTGAACGGTTTAAAGCTCAGAAAACTCCACTAATGGATTTGCAGGGCAGAACCATAGTGCAGCAAAATCTAGGACACTAGGAGTGGGGGCCACATTCAAATGATAACGCATTTACAAACCCTAGCACCCATTATATCAACTGCAACAAAATCATCCATTCAATCACTCAGGGTCCACTGTTGACTAATTATATAGATGACATCCATTCTATTTTATCAAATAAAAAGAGAATTTAATTATGTGTTTAAAATGTAATTAATCCAAGAGTGCTCCCCAAACACATCGGAGCAAAATTTTATATATAGAGAGCTTCAAAATGTACACCACTTTCTTCTTTCCTCTCTCTCTCTCTCTCTCTACACCCACCGTTGAAGTGTGGGGATTTTTAATTTTTCCTTTGTACACCCCCCATAATACCTAAACTAACCTCACCCTACCCTACCGGCAGGAGAGAGAGAGAGAGGTGGCAGTGGTGGTGGGCGATGGAGGGTTGTGAGAGGGTCAGGAGAGGCAGCAAGGTTGAAGGGCAAGGAGGGAGACGGGTAGTTTGGGAATTTTCCCTAATGGTACATTGATAATAATTTGGGAGTTGCTATTGGCACACAAAATTTTCTCCCTTCCCACACACACATTAAAAAAAAACTGTGAAAGTACTTTTTTGCCCACCCTCTTCCTTTCTCTCTCCCCCACCTCCCCCTTCACCTCCAGTCGGCGACAGCTGCATCCCCTCTCCTTCCTTCCTCCCTCCCTCCCCACTGTTTTGTCCCTCTCTTCCTCCCTCCCTTCCTCCTCCCCACTGTTTTCTCCCTCTCTTCCTCCCTCCCTTCCTCCTCCCCAGAAAACCTCTCTTCCTCCCTCCCCACTGTTTCTCTCTCTCCTCCTCCCTTTCTCTTCCCCCATCGCCCCTTCATCGACGGCGATGGCCAACCCCTCCCCTCCCCTCCCGCCTCCCCCCACCCCCTAGTTTTCTCTCTCCTCCCTTTCTCTCCCCCTACCTTCCCCATCACCTCTGGATCCGACCACCCTCCCCCTCCCCCACTGTTTTCTCTCTCCCTTCTCCCACTCTCTCCCTCCCCCACTGTTTTCTCTCCCCCTTCTCTTCTCCATGTCTCTCCCTCCTCATCTCTCTCCCTCTCCTACTTTTTCTCCCTTCTCCCCGTTTCTCCCTCTGCCTTCCTTTCCTTGGTTGGTGGCAGATCAAGCAACATTGCGACAGCCCGGCTATCCGATCTGCCGTCGGCCGGAGGTCAAGGGGTAAGTGGGTAGAGAGAATGAGAGGGGGTGGGCAAATAGGTAATTTGAGAAAGTTTTTTTTTTTTTTTTTTAAATGTGTATGTGCGAACGGAGAAAACTTGTGTGCCAATAGCAGCTCCCAAATCATTTTCTTTTAAAATGATCGGTGTGGAAAGAAAAAAGTGATGTGCATTTACAAGCTCTTTTCATATAAGGACATTCATTATGAGTGGAGTTAAGAGGTTTACACCTTTTAAGTCAGCTACTGAAAAGACCCCTGGTTCTTTTTATACCCCAACTAAGGGGGTTGGTACCTAATCAAACCCATGTGAGTGAGAGAAGCCCTCGGGCGAAGGAGGGAGAAAGCGACCTCGGGTGAGGTCTTGGGTGAGGGAAGGTGGCATGCCCAGGGTCAATCCCTTCCACTGAGGTATGATGTCATTCTCAAGATCCCAATAGTTGCTCAGTTGGTTAGCAACTCTGCCTCTTCCAATTGGCTAGGGTCCAATCCCTAGGTACGGTGATCTCTTCCCACGTGCGTGGGCTCTCTCATGGATTTGATCCCTCTTGATTGGGTACCCTAAAAAAACCTACTAAAAAGGATCCTCTAATGGGTGTGAATTTTGTGCATGGTACGAGTCATACAATTTAGACCCTTTAGCCGAACCATGGGTGCGAATTTTTTTGCATAGGATCATTCCTAATATCAGGTAAACTGCTGGCAGGAGTCCACCCAATACATCTAGATGATTGGATCTGAATACACCCTGTTCTTACTGTTCCAAGTATTTGATCTCTAGAGCTATAAATTGATGGCTTCCGAATTTCCACTGAGGCTATCATATTTAACTGAGCTAATAGCAATGGTGTTTATTTAGTTGTAAATACTTGAATTGAATTAATACCCTTCAATGTATTTGTTGTGTTTGTGGTGAGGTGTTTTGTTGTTGAAAGACTTAAAAAATCCATATCTACATTCTACTCCAATATTGATCTCTAGGTCTAATTAAGTGGCGCCAAACATAGCATAAAAATGATTCTATAAGTAGCTTTGTTTTTGTGATTAATGGAACTTATCTTGATGCAGGAGCTTTCAAAGGCATGAAGCTATTTTCTCCAAAAAGAGGCGAAAGCAATATTAAATTTCTTTAGCTAACCAATATTATCAAAGCCTCGAGGTGTTAGTAGAAGTAGCATAAATACTTTTGAATACTTTTCTTTGGGTAGAGCTCACTCCTCAACACTCCCCCTTGGATGGAATCCGGTCGGTGTACTTTTAGCGACACATTTTTTTCGCGTCGAGTTGTTCTTCTTGGATTCGAACTCGCGACCGGTTGACTCTAATACCATAAAAGCTTTCAAAATATATCCATAAAATCATTGGCTATTCGTGGATTCATCATTATTGCAACTTGCTCCTTTCTTAGCCTGTCGGTGTCGATGGCTCGCTGAATCAGATCTGTCGTGACTTCTTCCAGAAGCTTCGGTCATACAGTTTGATTTGATGAAGAAAGCGAGATCGTAAGGCTTGAGCATTTGGATGGATGAGAGAATATATTTGATTTTATTGAAATAGAAGAAAATTGACGGTGCTTATTGCGGAAGCAGCAATGATAGGACTGTGCCCGGCTTGATCACAAGATGATCACCAAACCCCAGCTCGTATCATATTAAATTTCTTCAGCCAATAGCATAAACACCTTTTAATACTTTCCTTCGGGTGGAACCCACTCATCCTTGAACGCCAGGAACAAAGGATACTCCAAAATCCGCATCCTTTCACATGCACAATGATTGATGCAATCAAATGAGAGATCGAGTACTAGTCTATCAGTAAAGTGGTATATTATTGAAACTGGTAGGTACTTTACTAGTATTGGTTTTAGCTTTATTCCTCTAAGAAATTTAAGGAGTCTAGCTAATTTGGCTTCACAAGCAGGACCCATAGGCATGACTTTGTGCTCCCTCGGGCCATTCATTTTTGTTGGGTTTGCCAATGAATCCCCCTTTCTTTGTCCAAAAACTAAAAAAAGACCCCAGTTTATAACATGAGTATCTCTGATGTCTTTGATCCAACGGGACTAATCCCCCGGTGCCGCCAACAAAAAAACGGCTCTCAGTGTTGTATTTTTTTCCCGTTTCCTATTATTTCCTCTAGAATTTGTGGCTACATTGAGTTTCTAACTGCATTTATCTTTATTGATTTAGTCCAACGGTGATTACTGGCAATACAAACATTAGGGTGACTGTCATAGTCATTGGGCGTTGGTGATTGGCTCAGCCTCAGATTCCAACAGTGGACCAATTTTAGAAGAAAATCGAACAACTATCCAGCGAATTTCAACACCTAATTATTGGAATCTTGGACCAAATCAAAGCTCAAAAAGTGGTTCACCCCATGAACAATCTGTCACTTTTTTTTAGGATTGCTGGTTGGGCTGGGATAGGCTGGGCCATGTATTGTCTAATTGCAGCCCATCTTGTTATTCTAGTGCAAAATCAGCCTGCCGGAATTAAAATAGGCCTAAACGTGGTGTGTAATGGGCCTGTGTGCCCCATCCATATTGGATTCCAAGGAATTCATAGGGGCTAAAGATTTACATGGGACCATCAAATGACCCCCTTCGTTAGAGGAAATGATCGCCCGGCCCCACGCTAATCAATTCAATCTTTGCAATTCAATGGTTTCCTATAGATCCCTCTTTTGACCTTTCACTTCTCACCTCTTATTACCCCCTTTGATATAAGCCACTTTACGATAAGTTCCTAAGAATTTAATACCAATATGGTAAAAGGCACCAAGGCCTTGTTTAAATCCCTAGAATTTGATTTTCTACAACCATACTACCTAAAAATCTAGTTACCTATAATTGATTATATAACAAAGAACAAACAACTGTGAATTATGGGTAACATAGGATATCCAAACTCAAGAGCTTTGCAATTTATGCAAAAACCGAGTTAAGAATATCAAGATAGGTCATAATGAAGTATCAAGTCAAATTGTGAGTAGACGTTAGTCGAACTTGTCCCATTTATTAGTGGACAAGAAATTCATTCTATTTACGACCCTATTTGTTTGCCATTGAATAAAATAAAAGTAGAGTAAAATAAAATCTAACTATCTAATTTTTCTTCTTAAAAAAATACATTTATAAAAAGTACAAGCGACATATAAGAATAGCTTGTCCAATAAAAATGCAGTCTCCTTAAACACTTTTTCTTTTTAGTAATGAAAAGCAAACATCAACTTTTTGAGAAATTCAAGGGACAGTCGCCACGGACAAGCGGCGGACAGACGCCTGTGTTTTTGGTGCCTCGAGAAGCGTACGCGCTTCAAGCATTTGTCCGCCGTCTGTCGCATTACTCCAACTTTTTTCACTCTATTTTTATTATATTCCATGGCGCAAACAAAGAGGCATGTAGCCCAAACCTGCATCAATGTAGGTTGGATCTGGGTTTGAGGAGACCTGCCCCAATTGCAAGTTGCAATCAAGTCACATCACATGCCATTAATAAGTTGTGAGCCACATATACCTTTACAGCAAAACGCTATATATGACTGATCATTTCATTCATTCATTGAATCAGGGTCCTCTTGGGTCACCCTTATTAAATATCAGTGGGGCCCACTTGATGAAATCTGAACTGCTAAAGAATCAGTGTACCTATGTTGGGACAACAGTGGGGCCCAACTCGTTGGGGGTGAAATCGACCTATGGGGGGATTATAGTTTTGAATGTTTATATTTTGGAGGTGGACCCCACTTGTGGATTTGCATGGCTGACCTTGAGAATCCATACTCCCATTCAATTTTCATCTTTATTCCCAATGAAGTGTTGGATACTCCTTTGAAAGTAGCTGCTGTTTGACTCTGGGATTGTTATCTTCTTTTCATTGGTTGAATTGCTGAATATAGAAACCAAAAGACATGTCATGGTTGTAAGGGCTTCTAGGGTTTCACAAAATGACAGAAATGTGGGAGCACCCAAAACCCATGGTCCTACTTAACTGGTTGATCCTACAGTGAAAACTTAACTCAGGTTTGGAGGTGTGTCTGAGGGGAATGCTCTATTTGGGATTTTCCTTAGGGGATTTGACAATTCAATGCCTTTTAGATACTCAATTTCCAAATTCATGACTCAAAGATACTAAATGTCACCATGGTCGTTTGACCTTAGCTCCCATGATATCATGGGTTTTTAAAAACCCATGATATCATGGGATCCAAGTAGCTTTTCAACTTTTAACATGTAGATCCCATGATATCATGGGTTTAAACCCATGATATCATGGGATCCAAGGCCAAAAAAAAAAAAAAAAAAAGGGAAGACCGGAGTCAAAGGACTCTAGTGACATTAGCTTACTTTGAGTCATGAATTTGGAAATTAGGTATCTAAGAGGTACTGAATTGTCAAATCCCCTTTTCCTTATAACAATGGCAAACATTAATCTCTAAAAGAATTCTTGAATTTTCTGTGAGAATTAATAAAACTAGATTTGCAAAATGTCCCTTTCGGCGTGTAGAATACTGAAATTTCAATTTTCAAGATGGTATATTGTAATTGAGCATTTATTAAATCAATTGGAAACATCAGTTGGGAAATTCATAAAACCCCTAAACAAGAATCCTCAAAATTCTTACAAACAAATAAGCTCAAAGGGATCGTTATTTTACAAGAGTACTAAGAATTCATATTAAGAGAATTACAGACCCAATGTAGGGCCATCTAACATTTCAAATGTAGGACTTCCAAGAATTCTATAAGTTAAAAGTGACTTTTCAAATGTATTGGCATTCAGTATTCCATCAATCAAACACAAATATTTGAAAAAGCTAAGGGTACAACTTTCACATCAAAGTTCTTTTGTTTTTTTCTTTTGTAGAAACAAATTCTTGTTAGAAATACCTCTACACACACACACACACACATATATATATATATATATAACAATAAGAAAGACCCAGGAGGTCACTAAACCTAATATTCGGAAGATATTGGGAGAGCACTTGGTCAAGCTGAGTCTAACTTGTTCGATCTTTCCTAACTTCGGAGACTTATCAATCTGAGATGACTCAGTCAAGTCATGGCTAGTCATCTAAAGCTGAGTCGGATTTCCCGTCTTTGCTATTACATGGGAACTATATATAACACATGTTGGGATCTTCGTTGTAGGTCCCATAAAAAGATAATTCAGATATTTAATATGAATACCATCCCCTCTAGAGATATATCCTTATATTACAATTTAATTGGAGTGGGTCCCTACATTCAACTGAACACTGCATCAGTAGAGATGCCAAGTCAGTGCTCAATCACATTTTCAATTATGTGCTCCATCTTTTAGTGGGACTTACTCTTGTTAAAGTGAAATCCTGGGATGTCACTGGAGGAGTTGGGATTCTTCGTAAACGGTTTGTATTATTTCTATGTAGGTCAAATAATAGAGTTCTCAGCATGTGTTACAACTGTGTAATGAATGCCACAGGTATCCAAACTCTTTTAAAACTTGTTTCCAAACTATGTATCTTCTAATTGCCTAAATCAGCCAATTGCTGCTAATTGATTTTGAGTGACTATTCAATTTCTTTTGATTAATTGACACTACCTCCTTCTAATGCCATGCCCTACCAACTAATGGGCCATTAATCCTACTAAGTAATGGCCCATTAAATATCCAAATTAAACAGCCCATCCGTAATTTCCCATTTAATTCCTAATGAAACCCAGGCAGAACGTTAGTTCTTCCTTTCCTCTTACCCAATGCAGAATGCAGGCAAGTAATGTCACGATCGTTTTTCCTAACGTGAGATTATCTCACGCCTTTCTCCTCATCATAGATCTCATTCGTTGGTTGCATTTCTATAACGTCCACTTGCAAAGGCTCCTCATTTTTTCTGCTTTAACGATTGGAAGTTTCTCCCTGCGATTTTGGGGAATCATGGAGATCTCCACTGCCAAGTTGCAAACCTCCTCTCCCCTCTTTTACATCTCTCTCACTTCATGGTCTTCTTCTTCTGCAGACATCTCTAAAGTCCACTTGCAAACACTTGACTACACTTTGATTTTTGCTGTAACATTTCTCCAATCACTAGGATAAAGGTAATGAATCTTTCTCCTTTGAACCACTTTTCGTTTCTGCTATTTTTCTTCAGCTTTCCATTTTGTGTCAATTTTCATATTTTCCTCCCCTATCATGTAACTTGGTCTGGATACGCACATGGTGTTTGGAAAAATGCCATTGTGATAGGCTTGGTCTGGATACGCTGATTGTGTTTGGGAAAAATGCCATTATGAAAGGCTTGACTTCATTTTGGTTTTCGCTGCAACATTTCTCTAATCACCAAGATAGAGGTAATGAATCTTTCTTCTTTGAACCAATTTTCGTTTCTGTTATTTTTCTTCTCTTTCCATTTTGTATCAATTTTCATTTTTTTCTGCCTTATCATGACCCTTGGTCTGGATACGCACTAGGTGTTTGGAAAAATTCCATTGTGAGATTTGATTATAACATTTAGCTTAATGATTGGGTTCACATGAACGTGGGATTGATTAATTTGATAATAGGATAGTTTTGGATGAAGTGATGAATCTATCATGATTTATGATAATATATGTTTCTTTGTGTGTTGTGTACATACTATTAGCTAATTACCATCAGAAAGAGATACACATGGAGAGAAGAAGGTACAGCTAAACCTATGGAATCATATGTCTTTATTTGTGTGTTTATGAGTTTTGGCCCCCTTGATCAATGCCTGATTTTTTTTCCAAATGTGTTTGGTTCGAAACCAATTTTGGGATGCATTATTGTTTTGTAGAGAACAACCATTATTCCTTTTTTTTTTTCCGTTTGGCTATGCACACGTAAAAAAAAACAAGCACATAACACACTTTTACATCAAAGCACAAGCTACACAACTATCTGACTACAAACTGCAGAACTAAAACGAATTCATTCCTTTTTTCTCTTTTTTTCCGCCAAATTTCATTCTCTCAAAAAAGAACCAATTGTGAAAGGTTCTCAACACTATCAACTACAAAGACATGCTTGAGCTGAATCAAACTCAAAAGAAAAAAAAAAAACATCTTTTTTTATATGATTTGAATGTTAGGAAGAAGACCAAGATTGTGACTCCCGAAATGATTCAATTATCATCATTACTGTTATCATCTTAACCTTACCTCACTGATCTGGGGTTGGCAATTATTATCTTTTGTTATAAACACTTTAATTAGGGAATGATGAGATTTGAGATATTCTTGGTGCAGTTTAAGTCATCTTTGTTAGTTTAGGTTTTCTGTTTATTAAGGATAAAAATGATTGAGTCTGGCTGGACTCAAATTAGAAGGGGACACATGATGTTGCTTACTGTCCCAATATTGCCTCCACCTAGTTCTTACTTCATTTGTATTTAGTATTATTAATTATATTGTTCCTTGATTTTCTTTTCTTTTTCCCTCCTTTCATCTCAGACCTGCCAAAATACATGTGGATTTTGTAACTGTGTATCAAATAAATTGGAATTTGGGTAGTTAGGTGTAGCCTGACTTAGGTCAGTGTATTAAACTCTTTGGCAAAGATATCTAGATTACGATATATTAGCTACGCCCAAAGGAGAAGAAAATCTATTCCACCTGAACAACTATGCTTTGTATCATTCTATCTGTTATTTGGCTTTTTTTATGGAGAACAAGTAAGATGAGAAAATGAAAGAAATGTTGCTTGCAGTAAGAAAATGTCCGCAAAAATTTTCTTATTACATAACCAGTCCTGTTTTGATTTGCAATTTCCATTGAAGTAGTTTTATTATCATTTTACTATTATCACAACTTTATTTTACTCTGCTTTTCAGACTCCATTGATTTTTCGATACTAACAAATTAGCGTACTCAATACAATGTGAACCTTGGATATATGAAATATCTTACAGTGACATTAGTTGTTGATTGCACTTAAGCAACTTGCGTATAGATCCCAAAAGCATGACCTTAAATATTGATCATCCTGCAATAACTTCTAATATTTCAATATTAGTTACCCTCAAAGTTGAACAAATTCTTTATACATATTTTATTAGGAAATTTGTGCATAACAAACCAAAATATATGTCAAATACAAAGTCAATAAATTTCATTGGATTTGAATATATATATACACATGTACTCTGCTATGGTCATGAAAAAAAAAAAAAAAAACTCATGTTACCAATATCTGGATGGACCCCTCATTTTGTTTTTCCTTCTCCATCATCATTGGATGTCATCACCACCAGTAATAATTTAAGGATGAAAAGGGCAGAAAGCATCATATTTTAAACTTATTGTGCTCTTCAATTTTAGTGACACGCCAAAGGCCCAAACACAGTACATAGTGCGATAAATTTCAATCCTTTCTCTATATTCGAACTTGCTGTGATTCCGTCCACACATTTGCGGAATTGTGAGTATTTGCGTCACATCTTATTAGAAATTCTATAATTTTGTAAGTTATTTTTCATTGGTTTCCATTGTAGTTTGGCCCTTTGCTACTGACACCTATCGAAATTGTGTTGTTTTTACTTCTTTTGGAAAAAAAATGGCCAACTAAAGAACATATTAGACCTAGATTGAAATAAAGGGCTTCGACCTGGACCCAAATCAAGATGAAAGTAAATTATATATTGTTGTAAATAACATATTTAAGTACATGTATAATGTATGGTAGTTGTGGTGGTATTGAGTCCCTTCTGGCTATGAAACCCATGGACTTGAACCTGGATTAAAAGATTTTCACTGCCATGTACAGTGGAGCAAACCCACCACCCCCCACCCCCCCCCCCCCCCCCCCCCCCCCCCCCACATTTTTTAAAGATGGGTCCTCATCCTCAGGTACTGGAGAAAGACCATTCCTTACCCAAGCTGCCAACCCAACATTTTTTTAAAGTTTGGCTCGACCCTTTTTAATTTCAATTCAAGTTTACATTAACATTTCAGGCTTAGTAATAATTTTCTTCACTTTCTTGATAACTAATGTCATGTCTATAAAGTACTTTTAAGAACAAAATATCTTCAGGTGCAAATTCTTTTGGTAGAATCTTCATCAAGATGTCTTGCATGCAGTGGTATTAAACTAGAAGTTTTTAGCAGAAATAGATGTGCAGTAGTTCTCATAGATTCAGCAAGCTTACTCGAATTTAACAAGTTATTGTGGAGGTAAAAAACCTTAATGCATGAACAACCGTATTTTCTCACAGTAATGGGCACCCAAGGCTAGATTATTTTCAAGCATTTTAGAATGGCATCCCATGTGTACATAAGGTCCCAACATAATGTGCTGTCTTCATTTAAGGCCTTAATAAATAACACAGGATCCGCTTCAATTAAGACGTTGTCTAATTTGACCTCTATTTAAATGGTTAGGCCTTTAAGTAATATGTAGTTCAGCCATTAGTGACTGAGCGATTTTTATCTAACTGGCATAGGAGCGTATACGTTGGCCAGTGTGATCCCTTGTGATGTCTCCTATCCTTGCATATCTTGATCAGCAATTTACTGCCTATCAGAGTAGAGCTTAATAAGACTTTGGAGACATAGTTGACATAGTGTTTAGTAGTGCCTAGTACCCTTTTGCACCCGCAGCTTCTTTGCCAGATTCTAGTTGTGTATTAGGTTTAAGGCTTTGTTATGGATAGATGATGGATTTAGTGGGGCAGTTTGCAATCCTTTGTTCCTTTTGTTATTCATAGGTGTCAAATTTTAATGGTTTTGATTTTTCTAGCAACATTCGAGTAAATTCAAGTAACCTTGGAGAATTCATAAATGCCCAAGCACGGCATCCTGCCACGGTTACATCATTGAATGCATAATCTTCAAAGACAGAGAATCTTTGAAGGTTTGGCAGTTTTAAGCTGTTGGGTTATTCTTTTTCTGTTGGAAGAGAGAAGTGCGGATCTACAATGAGAGAGAGAGAGAGAGATTCACATTCCCCAGACTCAAAAAGAGGTGAGAGAAAGTGAGATTAGTAGAGAAATTTGAGGTGGGTAGAACTAGAAAGGCATCTCTCTCTCTCTCTCTCTCTCTCTCTCTCTCTCTCTCTCTCTCTCTCACACACACACACACACACACACACACACACACACATAAGAGACATAGATGACACATACAACTGGCAAGTATCGCGATGCAGACAAACTCTGTTACTCTACCTACTAAACCCAATAAACCCAACATTACCATCTAGGAGATGGAATGGAAGGGATTCTGCAGTTTACATTTATGTCCAGTGTTCATATGAAAGTTTGAGATATTCCTTGGGTTATGTGGACATCTTCTTGACATATGGGTTTGGGCTATCTATTATATGACTAAATTATTGTAGCTTCTTTATTATATTGGGTCATTTTGGTCAACAAATAAATTATATGACTATTTATGTTATCTTATGGTGAGCATATAAGTATAAACCTTGCGACTGTAATTTTTATCATATCAAATGGCCATTTTACTTAATTGGTTTGGGGCATTTCTTTATATTGGTTCTCCATGTTGATGGTCTTTGAGCATGTTTGTGAAGGTAAAAAATCCACATCCCAGATTTCTCATTTGTATTTTTATAAATTGATATTTCTTCTTTTTATTCATCTTTGAAGAGTATAAGACTACATCTACAACTTTTTTGTTACACTGCAAGCAATCAAAGATCATGTTATTAGTTTAGGGATTTGTAACAATCACTGGGGCCAATAAATAAATAGAAGATGAAGAAGATGGTTTTGTTCGAAGAATACTAAGTATCCTAAACTCTCTAAAATCTACAAGTTTGAGTACAATTTAAACTATTTTGTAATTAAAGTTTGTGATTAAAGAACATCTCTTATGTAATTTTCTCACCTTAAAGTAAAAAAAGTACCCAGAAACTACACTCAAGAAGTGTCCGGTACCAGACCAGATCGTTAGGATCATTGAAACATTATGGCCACTCAAAAGTAAGGCATATCATGTGACTGACCCAAACCATTTCACTCTCATTTTATGCCTAAGTGTAGATGAAATAGGCAACTTGCTTTGATGTATCAGGACCATCATCTGGGTCGATAGTCTTTATGAACATATGTTTAATGGACTCAATTGTTCGTCTTCCAAAAGGACGATCTTTTATTTCAAATACAAAAGCTTATCGGCTGTGTCCAGAGTTGTTACAAGCATATTGTTAGAAGGTTGAGCACATATTATCTTAGTACTATTGAGTCTGTCATATTTTTCTGTTGTGCTTTGGTCGCTCTCACGTAGGGATTGCAGCGAGTAAGATAGAAATTTTCTTCAAGATGTGCGTTTGTTTGTTATTTAAAGTTTGTTGGTGATCAAGATTGTTAAGTTTTTTAGGATAGGTGACAAGTTGATTTGGTTTTTTACTTTTTTCCTTTTAATATGTCATTGTCCATCTTCATATTGTTGCATAACAACTGTATGTTATGATGCTGGTGCCAACTATGTTTGCCTTAAAAATATTGTTATAGTATTTTTATCTTTTCAGTTCACACATCCATTTCGCAAATATGCTTTATGACCACTTTTTTTTATTTATCTTTTATATTTCTATATTCTAGATTTGCTCTGAATATTTACTTTTGAGTGATATTGCACATCTTGACTAATTCCATCTGCATCTGACTAATTTCAATAACAAACAGATGAAAATGAAGGAACATAGGACTCGTGCTAACATCAGAATGATATGTTCTGCTCCAGGTAACAGTAATTTCTTATGATAGTTAAGAAATAGAACAAATAAAGCACATTATTCACATAGAAGACTTGAAATATTTAAAGGATGTAATAGGTAACAAACGAGATGTTATGGTTAAAGAACATCTAAAAATACAACCTTAACGAGTCCAGCAACACAATCAATAACATCAACAAATTTTTTAAATCTAAACTCAAAGAAGTATATAGATAGGACTTCACTACTTTACAAAGGCATGTCATATGAATTAGTTTTCCTAAAAAGAACACCACTTAATAAATACCACTCTATCTGTAGACATACCAGTGAGGAAAGCAACTTAATAGTAAATAGATAAGAATATTGCATCATTTCTGTTACAATCATTGCTTGAAATCATAAAATGCTTACAAGTGGAATAAAAAGTAAACAGAAGTTCAAACAAGCACGATAAAGTCGAAAGTTGACTGCATAAAGATTTTTACATGCCCAACTAATACATCTTTGCCACAGTGAATTTTGAAAATGGACAGTACCTAGAATATAATTATATCCTTAGTACTGGAAACGAAAAATGACTGAATGAAAATAAAAGATTCTACTAAGATTAATAAATTATATAACTCTTTATGTTATCTTATGGTGAGCATATAAGTATGAACATTGCGACTGTAATTCTTATAATATCAAATGACCATTTTATTTAATTGGTTTGGGGCATTTCTTTATATATATGAGAAGTATCATTTACATCAATAAAGACATTAATACAGTTTCTTGCCTTTCTTCTTTTGTATTTATACATTGATCACATATGCTAATTTAATTTATATATAGATTAATTCCATTTATTTGTTTTTAGTTCAAATATCAAAGATGAGGGAGGGGTCATTTTGGTCAATAAATAAATTATATGACTCTTTATGTGATCTTATGGTGAGCATATAAGTATGTTTTTTTGTATAATCGATGAACCTTGCCACTATAATTTTTTTCATATCAAATAACCATTGGACTTAATTGGTTTGGGTTATTTCCCTATATATATATATATATATATTACATTGATCCTACCCCTACACTATCTTCTATTTCTTTGATATTCATATATAACTTGCTGCCATATCTATCTTCCATTTAGAATGGCATAAACTACTACCATGAATATTCTGAGCCTTTGTTCAAAACCTTTCCGTTTATAAATCATTAACTTGCTAATTAAGTTATATGAAATGCAATTTGCATGCAAAGACGGGATATATTTTATTGAGTCATAAAAGAATATCAAATTATAGAAAAATAAAAAAATTCATTGCCTGGCCGCATTAGGTAAACAATAAACTTTTTTAGAAACACAAATACAATATTTGATAAACTTTTATGTTAAACATGTTAACAAAAAGTTTCTTGCCCGGTATCTTGATCTTTGATATTTTGCTCCATCTCAATTAAGTCAACATGTTAAAAAACATGTCATATGCCTAAATTGCTTCATGTCCCATTTGCAAGCATTAATTTCCATAGTTTGGAAAAGTTAATATGCGTTTTCTTCTCACTATATTCCCTTAAATTATTTGATCATTTTATTGTATTTATTATTGATAATCTCATTTTAGTACTTCTTACCTTATCTTTGATACATGCTTTTCTCTTACTTTTTAATCCATTATAGATCAAATGTGGCGACACTGCATAAAATAAAAAATATGACTAAAAGACACAAAAGACAGAGGCAATTGCACGAATTAATTGATGCACAAGAAGAAGGAAGTAAGCTTTTAGTAAATAACCAAAAATGATTAATAGATTAAAAGTAGTTCATTTCCAAATGTTCGTTGTGATAAAAAAATTTGACAATATAAAAATGGCACAGATAAACAATGATTAGGATATCTACATTGGAGGCACAATCATCCAATGTGACGAGCGAACTACACATTGACAGTATCAGGTGTGGAGCTGACATAGAAAATAATGAGAGATTAGTAGATGTGCAGATCAATGTCATGCGACTCAACACCAATGACATTCGTAATTTCTCAAATTCGACAGTTGATACATTACTCGGCAATAATTTAATAGATGTTCAAGTACAAGATGGATCAAATGCAATTGGTAGCATAAGGTCAATGCAGAGCAGTGAGAATAACTCAAGTATGCACAATCACAACTGCAAACATTTACTGTCCAACTAATCTAACAGTATAGGATGAATACAATTTTAAAGTCATGCTGATTTTTTGCTTAAAAAAATAATAGGTACTAATAACATTGGCATTCTTAGCCATCAAGAGACTGCCACTGGTCAATTGACAGCGATGTATAATGGCATGTTAGTTGAAAACAATTTAATTGATGTGCAAGTTCACGAATACATTGTTGCGAGTAATGACAGAAGATCTACGCATAATAGTAGACAAATGCCAAGTATGTTCAATCTAAACTTGCTTGGCTTATTCTATATATAATATTATAATAATTAGCAAACATGTGCCAATAGTTTTCTTACAATAATATATTATATTACCAATAGGTACTTTCAGTAGGCAACACGACCTAGGTCATCCTACAAATGAATGTCCAAGATGTGGAGGTCTTATGTGGCAAGATGAAAGGTCTAGCCAAGGAAAAAGAAACGGACATAATATCTTTTACCAATGTTGTCGAGATGGAGCCATAAAATTGCTCCTGTTAACTAATGCACCGCCTCCTTTAGTTCATTTGCTACAGTGTGATAGTGATAATCACAGTGTTGATTTCAAAAATCAATAAGGGCTTATAACTCATTGTTATCCTTTACTTCAATAGGGGCATATATAGATTATGGACTTCTAAGAGAAGGAGGAGGACCTTACACTTTTCGAATTCATGGACAATGCCACCATTTAATTGGATCACTACTACGGAAGAAGGGCAACACCCCAAGTTCTGTCAGTTATATATCTATGACACAGAGCATGAATCACAAAATAGAATTACCATTATGGATAGACCGAGAAGTTCTGGAAGTATAGATAAAGATATACTTAGAGAATTACAAGCAATGGTTGATCAATTCAATCCATATGCCCAAGTATTTCGAAGAGTACGCAATTTATATGGTTCTACACCTCCACTGGACTTGACTATGAAAATCTTAGATACAAGATTTTCAGATGGAAGGCAATACAATCGACAAACTACAAATGAGGTCATAGCTTTACTGGTTGGACAAGGATCAGTCCAAGGGTCTCATCGTGATAGTCTTATTTACTACCAGCGGACAATTGCAAAGAATCAATGAAATGCATCCTAGCTATATGGCACTGCAATATCTACTACTATTTCCTTATAGAGAAGATGGATGAAGAATTAATATTCCACACAATATGGAAAGCTCAAGTGCCAGAGCCAAACAAACTTATGTCTCCATCAAAGAGTATTATTGCTTTAGATTACAACAACAAAACTCAGAGTCAAAGACATTGTTGCTTAGAGGAAGATTGCTGCATCAATATATTATAGATGCATTTGCTTCCATTGAATACAACCCGACTTTCGTGGCTGCACCGTAATCAAAGCAAACTTCGCTCAGATCTTTACCGCGGATTGCAAGATGCAGTAAGTGAAGGCGATAATGATGCATCCTCGGTTGGTCATGGATTCATATTATCATCATCTTATACTGGAGAACCCCGATATATGGTCAAACAATATCAAGATGCAATGGCCATATGTAGATGGGCCGTACCTCCGGATATGTTTATCACTTTTACTTGTACTCCATATTGGAAGGAAATACAAGACATGCTTACTAGCATTCCTAGTCTAAGGGCCGAAGATCGTCCAAATATTGTTGCAAGGGTTTTTAGGTTGAAATTGAAGGAATTGATTCATGACCTCCGAAAAAGAATGCACTTTGGTATAGTCATCGCAGGTAGCTGTAGACAAAATTCCACAAGTCATTATAATTTTATATTATCTTCGCAGACATTGAAAGGAAATATAATGCATTATATTTATGCTTTGCCCATTGCAGATTTGTATACAATCGAATTTCAAAAAAGGGGATTGCCACATGCACATATCCTTCTTATGCTTGATGGGAACTAGAAGCCAGTGATACCTGATAATGTTGATGATATCATATGTGCTGAGATACCGGATCCTGAAAATGAACCGGAAGCATATGATACTGTGAAAAGGTGCATGATACATGGCCCATGAGGGTTTCTAAATCCAAGATGTGTTTGTGAAAAACAAAGATCTAGAGAAAAAGAAAATTCGTGTCTACATGTTATGACACGAGATGTATATTGATTTATAGGAATTCCTTACAAGATTTTGGAATAATCTTTTTAGATATGATTAGATACAATTTCATCCATTAACAATCTATAATAAGGAAGCAGGATCACTACTTTCCTCTCGTAGCATATCTTTGAGTAGGAAATGATCTTTTGCTAAATTGGTCAATCCTTATGTGGGGTGGCCCTCATCTTGACAGATTTTGTATGAGTTGGCTCCATTAATTATCCTCTTGAAATTGAATCATGTTGCTATGTTTGATAGATTTGAGATTCTTGATGTCATGGTTGCTATATTTACTGGTTTTGACCATTTGGTATGCATGATGTAAGTGCCTAAAAATTATGGACTTGATTAGGCGAGTATGAAACTCGTGATATTGCTGTTAAGCTCCTTTGGGGAGACTGAATGCCTGAGACCTGAAAGGAAGAAAAGGAACAAAGGTCAGAGCCCTTGGCTGCAGTCAGCCGAAGGCACTATGATGCCTAAGTTAGTGGTGTCACTGAACGAAGGGAGAGTGAGTGGGGAAGAAGAGAGTTCAGGCAATGTGGAACACTAATTATTACATTATACCTCAAAAATGTTAAAAAAAGATGAACTTAGATTGCTTTTTATATTCAACAACGTTAAAAAATGGGTACAAAAGATTAGAGCATAATTCTAAATTGTATAATTTTTAGCTTTTTTTTTTTTTTTGCCATGTTGGGCAACTTGTCAATAGTGATATTTTCAACATGAAGACTCAAGGATTGATCCCTATTTGTGTGAAACTTGTGCCAACACAAATTTGCCATGAGTGTGTTGGCCATAATCTTAGCATTTTTACAAATGAGTACATGATTATAATTAAAAAAATCAAATTAAGTATTCTGCTGATCATAATATGGGGTTGACATTTAAAAAAGTCTTGATTTTGACCCATTGTTTAGAGTTTGAATCCTTCTAAAATTTTATTAAAATCACTAACTTTGATGAAACCTTTGTCATGTAATTGGTATAAAAAAACTTTTAAGCACCTCTATCTATAGTAAGCCACATGAAATTTCTTACTTACGAATTAAATTAGATCTAATTTTTAATCTAGATTTTACATTAAAATATTATAAATCTAGATTTTGATAATAAATTAAATGAGTTGTGCTTATTATGAATTTCAAACTTTGAGAGGATCATGATTCTATGCTTAATAATGGGCAAGAAAAATAAAAAACAAAAGAAGAAAAATCATAGTATAATGCATATCTTATTGGTGATTTGATGAGTTGTATTTTTAATGAAAGTAAAAGACCAAAACTCCATTATGTATTTTAAAAGTTCTATTCTTTACTACGAAGAAAAAAGACAATTGACGGGCAAATAAGAGAAAAAGAAAACTTGAGTAGGGGCAAAAGGATAAGATCAAAATCTATTGTTGGATATGCTTTATCCTTTTTTGTAGTGAAGGAAAATTTGAGAGGGGGCAATTGACTCCTTTCAAATGTATGTGGCTCCGTCCCTGTCTTTATACCCTCAAGTAGTTAAAATAAGAAAAAAAGTGAAGATCCATGAATATCCACATAATCTCTTATTTTTAATGAATTAAGGGGAGATTAAAAATAAATCAAACCGTAAGGAATTCAAAGTCCTAGCTACATCTCCACCTTATATATTCCAACTCTCGCCTCTTATTGTAGGACGAACTCCTATTAAAGTAATATTTGCAAATGTCAATAAAGGGAGTTCGGATCCCTGTTGCAACTATTACGTACATTGGAACCATATAACTTGTTCCTGAACTCCATTGTTGGTACCTCATAGGGATAATTTGGACCGTTCAAAATGAATCACATCTCTTCAGGTGATAAATCCTCAAGCTTCAGTTCCCACATGACAAAAACGTGACTAGTATGAGTAGAATCGCTGCTAAAGTGGTATTATCAAAGTTTTTATCATGTGATCAGCTATATGGTGGAACCCACCTGATCTGAGTTGAAATTTGAGAATATATCACTAGTCACTGGGTTCCGAGAATCAAATTCATCTTGAATGGTCTTGAACATCTCTATTTTTTATGCAGGCGGGACGATGGAGTTTCAAGAACTTATTATATCGTTTGGTGTAATAGCTTTATCTTATTTTGTAGTAAAGGAAAAGTTGAGAGGGGGCAATTGACTCCTCTTAACCGTACGTGGCTCTGTCCCTATCTTTATGCCCTAAAGTAGTTAAAATAAGAAAAAAAGTGAAGATCCATGAATTTCCACCACATAATCTCTTATTTGAAATGAATTAAGGGGAGATTAAAAATAAATCAAACACTAAGGATTTCAAAGTTCTATCTACATCTCCACCTTATATATTCCAACTCTCACCTCTTATTGTAGGACGAACTCCTATTGAAGTAATATTTGCAAATGTCAATAAAGGGAGTTTGGATCCCTATTGCAACTATTATGTACATGGGAACCATATAACCTGTTCCTGAACTCCATTGTTGGTCCCTAATAGGAATGATTTGGACCGTTCAAAATGAATCACACCTCTTCCGGTGATAAATCCTCAAGCTTCGGTTCCCACATGACAAAAATGTGACTAGTATGAGTAGAATCGCTACTAATGTGGTATTATTATAGTTTTTATCATGTGATTAGCTGTATGGTGGGACCCACCTGGTCTGAGTTGAAATTTGAGAATATATCACTAGTCACTGGGTGCCGAGAATGAAATTCATCTTGAACGGTCTTTTAACATCTCTATTTTTTATGTAGGCGGGTCGATAGAGTTTTAAGAATTTATTATATCGTTTCGTGTAATAGCTTTGAGAGAGGATCCACCATGCATCTTTTTGAAGGAAATGAAATTTATTTTAAACGGTGCGGATTAATAAGTGGGGCCCATGGACCATGGTGCAGATATACAAATCCCACTCAAAAGAAGAGTTCCGGGGATCGAGACTCCAATTTGGCGGGTATATATAACATATAATCATCATGTTTCCCACGTTACCTGCTACCATGCAAACCAGAAGTGTTACACGAAAGCATACTCCCTCATATTCTGTTATTTAAATGCCCCTATTACGGTCAGCTCGGGCAGTTCGGTCAGCAACCAGGCCATCTCTCGCTTTCTCTGCAGATCTCTCGCTCCTCCTCATTCTCTCTCTCTTTCTCCAATTCCCCTCATGTATTTCCAGAATTAGGGACTTCGAAATCCCCCAGAATTCCAGATTTCCGGGAAATGGCCGGAGATTTCCCGTTGGAAACAGACACAGACGATTCCGATTCCGAATTCGTGGAGTTCGATCCGTCAGGGCGATACGGTCGGGTCAGTTGGTTTTCAGAGAATTCGATTCGTTTCTCACCACCCCTTTTCTTATCTTTCATAATTATATGCAGGTTGATGCTTTAATCTTGAATTCATTGCCCCTCCAATGTTTGCTTTTTTGAAATCTTGTTTAGATTTTCTAATTCTCCTGTTTGATTGCACTGTCTAATCATTTGGTTTCTCATAAAAATGAGATTTTTAGATGATTGTTGTGTTCTTTAATTATCCGTTGATTGGTTATGTTTTACTTTTACATTGTTAATGGATTTCTGTTGATGATTATGCAGTACCATGAAGTATTAGGAAAGGGCGCTTTCAAAACAGTGTATCTATCCTTTCCTTCTTTCCCTTTTCATTTTTCTCAATTTAATTCTGTATCAATGATGATATGTGCAAAGTAGAAAGACTGAATTGAAGTGGTTGTTGGATGGGTTTTGATTGAAAGCTGTGATTTTTTTTTTATTAGCTATAGAGCATTTGATGAATTGGAAGGGATGGAAGTGGCTTGGAATCAAGTGAAGGTGGGTGATGTTTTGCGCAATCCTGAGGACTTGGAGCGTCTGTATTCTGAGGTCCATTTGCTGAAGACCCTCAAGCACAAGAATATAATCAAGTTTTACAGCTCATGGGTTGATACCAAGCATGATAACATCAATTTCATTACTGAGATTTTTACTTCGGGGACGTTGCGCCAGTGGGTTCTCTTCTTTCTTTTTCTTTCTTTTCCCTTCTGTTTCTTTCATAGGAAGATGCACATGTGCACTTTTGGGGTGAAGATAGGATGGATGAGGGCCAAATTGGGGTGAGTGCCAATTCATGGCGGGAAGTGATTTTAAGGGAATTGGATTATTATAGATTGGAACTTTTTCCAAAGTTTCTATTATGAGATCTGTCTCACTAGAAACTTAAGTAGACAGGCACACATTCATGCACAAGTATTGGTATTCACCCCAATTCGACACTCATCTAACCAATATAAAGTGTTGGATTTAAATTGCGAAGGTTAGTATGGTTTGGTTTAGATCAATTTTGGTCTACCCCTAATCCACTTGACAGAGCTGATCATTCTCCCCTCTCCCCATGTTTGGCATTTATCCAAGAGGGTCCCACAAAAAAAGTTCCTTATTTTAAGATACAAAACTGATTTCCTTTTTAATGTATGCCATAGATATTGCATTTTGATCTCTTTTTTTTGTTTTTTTTCTTTTTCTATTTCTTGAATTTCATGGTGGATGCTTTAGCTATATAGTACACATCTTGGTAAATGACTTCTTCAATTGCTTGGAGGAGGTATTAAATGTCCAGTACAAGTAGTTGTGTATTATCATATAGGAATTTTGATGATCATATAATATATAGTTTTACTCAATTCATATACAACTATCACCATGCAATTTAACCATCAGGTGAAACGACAACAAATTTTCATTTTTGTTTTTGGAAGTGCTTTCCAACTGTATGGTTATTTATATGTTGCAACTTCTTGCTTATGATCATTCTTCGTGTATACGTGTTTATTGGAATTGTTCAGAAATCTGTTTGGTGATCTTTTATAGGTACCGGAAGAAACATAAACATGTAGACATAAGAGCTTTGAAGAATTGGTCGAGGCAAATCTTGCAGGGTCTTCTATATCTTCACAGCCATGACCCTCCTGTTATTCATCGGGATTTGAAGTGTGACAACATATTTGTAAATGGAAATCAAGGGGAAGTGAAAATTGGTGACCTTGGATTAGCAGCCAGTCTCCGCCAGGCCCACTCAGCTCACAGTGTCATCGGTGAGTGATTCCTTGTGTTTTTGGAGAATGTTGAGGTTGGAAATTGATGTCTTTGTAATTGTGGTTGTAGGGACTCCGGAGTTCATGGCACCTGAGCTTTATGAAGAGGAATATGATGAGCTGGTAGATATCTATGCTTTTGGCATGTGCTTGCTGGAGTTGGTGACTTTTGAGTACCCATATGTGGAATGTGCCAATGCAGCCCAAATATATAAGAAAGTGACATCGGTGCGCTTTCTATGTTGCTAGATTAATTTCTCTTTATCTATTTTAATTTTCCTCCAACTTCTATAATTTCTTATCCATCATTGTCTCTATCACCACCAACTTAAGTGGCAAATGATATTGGACCAGTTAATATGAATAGCCAATGGAAAATTGTTCTCATTTTGAGAATGCCACCAGTGGAAAGGAATACCAAAAGTCTCTTTATCTATTTTAATTTTCCTCCGATTGCAATAATTTCTTATCCATTGTTGTCTCTATAGTCTATCACCATCAACTTAAAGTAGCAAATGATATTGAGCCAGTTAATATAAATAGCCAATAGAAAATTATTCTCATTTTGAGAACTCGACCAGTGGAAAGGAATACCAAAAGCTGGAGAAAGTATTGAAGTTGCGAGGAGCTACAACTTACAAAAACTATGATTCTATGTATTTACAATACATAAATCATGATTTGAGACTGGAAAAGGGGTATCTGATGTTAGGGCAGATATTAAGTTTAGCTATCAAACACTGTGTGTCTACATTTGGCACAAAGATATCGGGTCTGGACTCTTTTAATCAGCAGTCTCCTTGCATGGATGTACTACACCCAAAATATCACTTCGGTAGTTCAGTTTGATGACCTTACCCACAGTTTGGATCCTGAAGGGACTTCTGGTTTACAAATGACCATTTTTTATGTATAGCAAAACTGATGAGATTCTGAGGGCGGACCCAAGTGTTGGACCGCACCCGTGTGATTCAAGAGACGCCTTTGATAATATATTAAGAATTCGATTTTTTATTAAATCTCTTCACTTGACTATATACACCGCACCACCCAAAAGAAAATCCTGGGTCCGCCATTGTTCTAAGACACCTGATCAATGGGTTCAAAACATGAGGAAAATTAATGCCGAGAGCTAGAAGCATTCTGGAGGCTCAAGACCACGCACTGAATGGGGTTCCAAAATACATTGAAAGGTTTCTGCATAAGGAGACATTGTCCAGCCTTGCCTCTTAGATATGCAAAACGTGGCTGCACGTAACTCAAGTCACGTGTAAGCCTAAGATCTTGTGTTTGATTAATCTTTGTTGCATATTTGCCTGCAAGTTTACAGTTCTTTCATATTTCTTCATTACCATAGGTAACCAAAGATACAGGTAACCCTAGTACAGGATGAAAATGGGGCCTAAAGCTAATCTTTACAGCTCAAGGAACTCTACAGAAAATGGTGTTAGTGTGATGTTAGTGTGACAATCCACAGAAATGATGCTCCTGTAGATTGGCTACAATATTGTGGTATATAATATAACACTATCGCAATTGCTAAAGTTCTGTATTGTTAGACATTGTAGGCAATAATGTTTCTAGGGGTTTATCATCTACATTATACAGCTATGGTTTTTTCATTGTAAACATATGAGATCAAATGAGTCAGTGACCTCCTTTTCAATCATTATGATTTTGTTCGTTGGTTATGGTGCCACTTACATAAGTTATTGAATATAAGATGTGTCTTTTCTGGAACCTTGGGAGGGACCATAACAAATTGGGATCCAGTCCATTCCATTCAAGAGGCCAAATTCTATGGAATGAGTTGCCGGTGGTAGAAAAATTAGACTTGCTGAGTTTGACAACAACATATGAAGGGATCTCTTCTGAACAACTCCCATCCCAGCAAAAAATCCAAGTGAAAAAGTAAAACAAATCTCAATAGGAACCAACGTCCTGTATGAAAAGAATTCAGGATGAAACCAACAAATTTCGAACACTATATTTGAAGAGATAACAAGTGAAGGAAACTGCCCTTTACTAAGATGGATTACAAATTCTCAAATGATGCAAAGTTTATTTCCTTTTCTTTTCTCTGATTCTAGAGGCTTTTCTCTTCTGTGAGGAACTCAAGAGGGAAATCCTTAAAGACACCCATGCCTGACCACGTACCTCTCTCTCTCTCTCTCTCTCTCTCTCTCTCCATATCAACAAAAGCTCAAACCCATTTTCTAGGAAAGAAAACCTCTCTTCTCTTTAATCTTCTTATTTGAGTCTGATGGTCATTCATCTCAAGATTGTCAAGTTGGTCTTTAACATGTATACAAATGCCATCATCAATTTTCTCCCCTTTGATCTTCAATTTGATGAATGGTATTTTAAACGCTCTTATAAAAACTCCTTGTTAGATCATTAAAATCCTGCAACCGGTCAACAAGATTGAATCTTTTTTTTCCCAAATAAAAAAATGTTTTATTGTTCTGGAGAGTTTGATTGTTGATTTTCATGCGAGATCTTGTTTTCTTGGACTTTCAAAATCTATCCTTTTCAATCTTTTAACTGGATGAATTTGCTATTGATTTGGGTTCTTTGTTGTGAATTTTGCATTTGTTCTGTTGTGAATTTTGTATTTGTTCTGATTATTTGGATAATCTTTCTATATTAAACTCTCTTTCAAATTTTTTTGGAGTCCTGAAATAGGTCTTGATTCTTATGATCCTATCGTCTCTCTCTCTCTCTCTCTCTCTCTCTCTCTCTCTCTCGCGCGCGCGCACGCACACACAAAATAGTGTGCGTTCGCATTATTGGTTGTAGTGGTTGAGGTCAATATGCTATTTTGAAAAGAGCAGCGCTACAATCTAAAATCTATTAAAGCCAAGCATTTTTAATTTAAAACATTGTTTTTCCTATTTCTTCTCCTCAATAGCATTTCCTAGAGGTGTGTCTACCTTTATATGGTTCCAAATCACTTAAAAACCACAAGATTGGCATCCACACAATATTTAAATTTTTTTTACCACTTAAAAAATTCATACCATTATGCCGCTACGTATCACCACAACTGCTATTTAGCGTTTTAGCCACTGCCTGCTACGCTTGTCGCAACCGCTATTTTGATCCTTGACATACATGCACAACTAAAATATGAATTGGACAATTTGATTTGATTTTGGTTACCTATTCATGAAGGCATTTCTAATGCCATTGTTGAATTTCTAGGGCTACACCTTGAGTTAGGGACTCTCAATCTCATGTTTTTACATCATTGAAAAACTATTGGGGCTTACTTTGTATGGAATTGGATACTTATTGTGAACCTAGATTTCCAACCCAGTGGGTTTACCTGACTTCAATTGCTAGGTCAAGTTGATTAGGAGACTCAACAGGTCGACTAGGTTGAAATAAATATTTTATTATTTTTAACATAAATATTTAGCAAAAATAAAAAAAACATGTAAAACATCCATAAACACATATTTTCTTATAGAAAATCTACATAATTATATATTCTAATGCATATCAAGGTTTACATAATTTTGTAGGAAAAAATTACAAAAAGCAGTGAAGAACAAATGGGAAATAGGATTACAGAAAGCATTACCAAATACATAATTCCAAAAGCATATTCTATCGATAGAAAACTTTTGCAAGTTACAATTCTTAGAATCCTTTACTATGTTTGTCTCAGTGCTTGCAAAGAGAACATTGGAGAACAAATGCCAAAAAGAAGAAAAAGTTGAATGAGGGCTTGATTAAATACATTCCTTATAGGTCAGAACAAATCAGGGAGAAAGATTCTAGAAAGGTGAAAGTTCACTTATCAAATTATGTATGAATGCACTAATGTGGGGGTATGCTTTATGTTTGATTTGATTACCTTTCCAATAAACCCAAGTTCGTGCAATTCTAATTAGTATCAAGGAAGATATGACCTATATTTGGATGGGGTATACCGGAATTATGATTTTAAGGTATTTTTTTGTGATTATTGTTTCCATTTAGTTGTAGTGCTTGATATTGGAACATCTGATGCCTATATTATATATTAGATCAGTAGCTTTTGATGAATTCTACGGTAGAATGTTGCAATCATGAGGTTATGGCCCTGGGTTCAATTCATGTTACCAAACGAGAGAGAGAGAGAGAGAGAGAGAGAGAGAGAGAGAGAGAGAGAGTTGTAGGGTAGAAACTAGAAAGTAGATAGGTTTCATAATATAAGCTCCTGTTTTCCGTTGTTGTGCAACCTAGGGTTTTGTGCTTTGACTAGATTTTCGTGCTTCCTTTTCTCTTATTCTTTTGCTTGGTATGAAGACTGGTGATGCGTGAATCTACTGCCTATACACATGAATCCCTAGAGTTTCAACATGAATCCCTATGGATTTGATGTGTAGCGTCTGGAAGATTGGATCTTCTGGGGTTTGATACTTTGACATGTAACCTTGATTTGGACAAGAGGATTTGATTTCAATTGCAACATGGAGATTCTCTCCTAAGTTGCAACATGAGTGTCTGAGTCTATTTAGGAGGCATTTGATGGTCCACTAATCATGAACTGATATCCAAGCAATGGGATTGGCTGGTAGAAGTCATAAGAAAGACCTTATAGGTGTCATTTTCGAGAAATGTAGTATTATTTGGTAATAAGGTTGATTGGATTTGCCCATGTTATAAGTGAGTTCGATTGCTTGACATTGTAGATGATGCAAGACTGTGCAAAGCTAACCTTGTGGTGGTGATTGTGAGATTAGAAATGAGTTCACAATTCACAATTAAAATATAAAACATATTCAGATCAAACCACTTATGTTGAATTTCAATTAGGGAAGTATTGATGATCCTAGGCCCTGTCACAACCCCACAATGTGAACCTCTCAAATCTAAAGTGAGAGTCTCAATGGAAGAATGTCTCTTCCACTAGCTTATGGATCAACCGACAAGAAGCAGATTTGTTGTCTCCCTTGAGGAAGGGTATGCTTAAAGTGGTTTTGTTAGCTATAGGGAGATGTGATAGTGTGGATTGACTAGTGCTTAAATTCAAATAACAATCCCACAATTGCAATTTGTTCAAAAGGATCATAAACTATGTTCATGTAGTGAGAAACAACCGCAACTATTGAACATCTAAGATAGGAAGGTCGAATGGGTCAAAAACCTCATGAATAGGGTTCGGCCAGGCAGGGCTGAATGGGACTCGGCTGGGCTGGATATGACCAGGATGGGGTTTAGCCAAATGGGAATTGGGTGTTGGGAGGTGTGTGTGGCCAATGGTGGTTTTGATGTTCGGGAAGGTGCGAATATGGAAAACTGGGGTTTCAAGGGTTCAGTTAAGGGATATGTATTTGGAGATGTTCGGCTGTCGTGGTTTGGGACTAAAAGAGGCTTGGCTTGTTTGGGTTTGAGTTTGGATATGGTTTGGCTGGTTTGGGATGGCTTGGAGGAGGGTCAGCTATGGGGATTGGGCTTGAAGAATGTGGCTGCATGGTCAATGGATTTGGGGTTTGGGGCTGATTTGATGATGAAGATGGAGATGGGGAAAAGAAAAATAACAATACCTCAGTGAAAAGAAAAGGAGAAGAAATAGAAGATTACCTAGAAGTGGCTGGGCATCACACCCAATGGCATCACACCAGTCCCATCAAAGGAAAGAAGGAAAAAGCACCAAAATTCTTGTTCATTGATCATTAACCCTCATCAAGGATATGCAATGCCTTAAT
Organism: Umbellularia californica; assembly: GCA_028538565.1. Classification (NCBI taxonomy): domain Eukaryota; kingdom Viridiplantae; phylum Streptophyta; class Magnoliopsida; order Laurales; family Lauraceae; genus Umbellularia; species Umbellularia californica. The sequence goes on along the minus strand of JAPQWN010000009.1, from coordinate 37,365,476 downwards.
ATAAGCAAGACATTGTTAGATATCCTTGAACCAAGCCAGAAGCATACAAGAGATCACAGAATCATACAGAAGAAAGAGACGAGTTGCAAGAGAATATCTTGTGTTTTGTATTGACTATCGATCCATATATAACACAGTATGGAGAGATTAGTGGATCTAATTACATGATTACAGGTATAGATAAGGAAGCTAATATCTATCTAGTATCTATTAACTACTCATACAATCTTTTAGATTTGTGGGGTGACCCATTAGGTCTAACTGACCTGCTGACCTATATCTTTACACCCCCTCTCAAGCTTTGGATGGAAGAATGTGACCATCGAGAGCTTGGAAAGTAGCTCCGAAAAACGAGAGGTGGAGTGCCTTTTGGTGAAAAAATCTCCCATCTGAGCAGCTGATGAAATCTGTTAGAGCTTTATAGTACCACTCTGAACATGTTGACGAATAAAATGATAGTCAACTTCAAGATATTTGGATCGTTCATGGAAGACATCATTTGCCAGTTTCCATGCACTTTCATTGTCCGTAAAAAGGGGTAGATTTAGGAACTAGAACTCCTAAATCCTGAAGTAACCAGCGAAGTTAAATAATTTCAGTAGTGGTGAGAGTTACAGCACGATATTCAGCTTCAGTGAAAGACTTGTGAGACAACTTCCTATTTCTTGCTCTTCCAAGAGATAAGATAGGAGTCAAGAAAAATGGAGAAGCCTGTTGTAGAGCGCCGATCATTGACATCTCGTGCCCAGTCGGAATCAGAATAGCCATGCAGAGTAAGATTTTGACTGGAGGAAAGGAGGGCACGGTTGGAACTTCCTTGTAAGTATCTCAATATGCGCAGTACAGCAGCCCAGTGAGTATGAGTGGGTCGCGCAACAAATTGGCTTACCACATGTACCGCAAAGGCAATATCTAGTCTAGTAATGGTAAAATAAATCAAGTTGCCGACCACCTCACGATAACAAGTTGGATCAGAAAGTAGATCTCCATCAGTAGTTTGAAGCTTCAGATTATGTTCAATTGGAGTGGAGACAAGCTTAAGATCTGTGAGTCCAACTCGTTGGAAAACTTCATTGCAGTATTTTGTTTGGGATAAAAGATATCCTTTGGGAGAGTAGGCAACCTCAATGCACAAAAAGTACCGCAGATTGCCCAAGTCTTTCATCTCAAACTGTCGCTGAAGAAAACCCTTCAAGGATAGAATACCAGGAGCATCATTGCCAGCAGTAATCATATCATCGACATAGCGTAACAAGAAAATACATCCAGATTGCGAATAGCGAGTGAAGAGAGCGGAGTCATGAGCACTCTGAGAAAAACCAATGCTGATAATGCTAGTACTAAACCGTTCAAACTAAGCACAAGGGGTTTGTTTGAGTCCATAAAAATCGCGTTTGAGATGACACAGAATGAGGAGGTCTCACGACGCCTAGAGGAGGATGCATTTAAATTTCTTCCTTAAGGAATCCATTCAAAAATGCATTCTTGACATCAAGCTAATAGAGTGGCCAATGTCTAACGGCGGCAACAGAGATAAATGTACGGACAGTTGTCATCTTAGCAACTGGATCAAAAGTCTCATAATCTACCCCATATTCTTGTGTGTAGCCTTTTGCAACCAAGCAAGCCTTGTAACGATCAACAGAACCATCAGATTTGGTCTTGATCTTAAATATCCATTTGCAGCCGATAGCCCGTTTCCAGGAGGGAAGAGGAACAAGGTCCCATGTTTGAGTTTTCTACAGAGCTGCAAGTTCTTCTGCAATGGCAGATCTCCAGCTCGGAAGGATTGTGGTTTTGCCAAAGTATGAATTGCTGCAAGGAAGGACGTATACGTTGGAGAAAAGTGATCAGTACAAACAAAGCCGGAGCAGAAGAGATAGGCCCATGGTCAGAAGTAGGAGGTGGGGCTGTAGATTCCGAAAGAGCAAACGAAGTTTTGGGCCGACGATGATGTGCCTGCAGGGGTGGAGGAGAAGGGGTATCGGAGGGAAACAGGTCTGGAAAGGGATCAAGAGTATAGACCGATGGTTGCTCAGGAGAAGGAGATTGTGTAGGTAATAAATAGAAAGGTATATCTTCCAAGAAGGTGACATTACGAAAGACCCGTCCTATTGGTTTGAGGATCATAGCATCGATAGCCTTTTTGTTCAATGCCATACCCTAAAAAGACACGAATAGTGGATTTTGGGGAAAGTTTGGTTCTCTCATTATCATGCAATAGAACAAAACAGGTGCAGCCAAAAACTTTGAGATAGGACAAGTCAGATTTATAGGAGAACAATTTTTCATAGGGAGATGTGCCAGATAATACAGAGGATGATGTTCTGTTAATCAGATAGATGGTTGTTGAGTGCTTCCCCCAGAATTGCAGTGGAACATGCGAGGAATAAATCAAGGATCTAGCAGTCTCTAGGATATATCTGTGTTTCCGTTCTGCTACTCCATTCTGCTATGGTGTGGCAGGACAGGATAATTGAGCTAGAGTCCCTTGACTGGTCAGGTAAGAATGAAATTTGTGGGACATGTATTCTCTCCCAGAGTCAGACCTGAATATTTTAATCCTCATGTCAAACTGAGTGGAAACCATGGTGGAGAAAGCAGTGTAGATAGTGTATAACTCAAAACGGTTTTTCATTAAATACAACCATGTATATCTAGTGAACTGAAATCATTAATAAACAACACATAATAAATGGAACCACCTTTCGTTGGCTGAGAGGCAGGTACCTAAACATCAAAATGCACCAAAGCGGAAAGAGCATTAGTAAAAGAAGTGCTTTTATTATAAGGGAATACATGTTTACCAAATTAGCAACCAAAAACAAGTAGAAATGTCTGATACAGAAATGTTTCCAAACACGCCAATAGAAAATAAAAACTTTATTTTATTTAAAAATAAATGTCCTAAACAAGAGTGCCAAAGAGCAAAGGGTGATGTAAAGGAAACAAGGGAGACAAGGGAGATGCTGGATGATGGAAGATGCAGCGAGCGGAGATAGTAGAGTCCTCCTGACTAAAGGCCTGTCACAATCTGTCTTCCGGTGCGCGGATCCTGTACAGAACAGCCAGTAAAAGAAAATGACACTAGAAATCCAGAAGAAGTCAATTGACTAACAGAGATTAAGTTGATAGACAGGTGAGAAACACACAAAACATTAGTGAGAGAGATCAACTTATTTGAAACGGGGCCAATAAGGGAGACGGTAGAGGAGTGGCATCTACTGAATGGATGGTGAGAGAGCTAGCAGGAGTATCACAATTATGAAGTTTGGAAACATCATATGTCATTTGATAGTATGCACCGAAATAAAAAAAATCCATGTAGTATCATGAGTACCTGAAGGACCAGAAATCGTTATGGCAGAACCGAAGGATGGGGGGTAGTGGCTATCTGAGAAGCAGAACCAGTGGAGGAAGCCAAAAATAACTATTGCATGCGCATATCAACCATAGCCTGAATCTGAGATGCAAGATCCGTTTGCAGAGGCACAAAACTATCATCTTCAGTAACATTGGCAGCATAGGGTCGCTGTGAATAAGATTGCATGGGACCATGATTGAGTTGTTGACCAGAGTGTTTGTTCTTATTATTTGGCCTTTGAGGTTTGGTTCGGCAGTCCCGTTTCCAATGTCCTTTCTTCTGACAATAATTGCAAAAATCATTGTACCTGATGGAAAAGAGCGATCATTCTGTAAGGTACTATCATTTGCTGACAGTACATGTGTGGGTTCCACATGTTTCTTTCTTGTAAGAGAAAGTTGAGTTTGTTCTTCTACCAGAAGTTCTGAGAGTATTGCATCATCGAAAGGCAGTGGTGACCGATGTAATAATTGACCATGAACATGTTCAAAATCAGGGCGAAGGGCCATAAGAAACTGAACCAAGCGAATCTGCAGTCTATAGACTTCAAAAGTGTGAGCATCATCAGTTGTTTTAAAAGTGGGTTCCATTAGAGCCAGTTGATTCCATAAGGAAGTCATTTTGATAAAGAAATCATGAATGGAGTCATTTCCTTGGTCTGCATTTTTGACTTCCCATTCTAACTGATACCGGCGAGCAGCATTAGACTGAGTATACAATGTTGCTAAATAATCCCAAGCAGCCTTAGGATAATTGAATTTAGCTAATTGGTTCCCAATAGATGGATTGACCGAATTGGTAATCTAAGAATTTATTTTCCCGACGGAAGCTTCCCATTCCTCAAAAGTAGCATCCTTACTATCCGGTGTAGGGATCTGTTGAGCAACATATATCCATAGTTTTTTACCTTTGAGGAAATTTTGTATGAGATGGGACCAATAGGGATAATTTGTGCCATCAAGTTTGACAGTAATACCTTAAACAGTTCGATCAAAAGAAATTGGAGTAAAACAAATTGCTCACAGATTGAATATATGAGAAATCCAGCCCCAAAGCCAAGTCAGAATTGAAATCCAACCACATCAACTAACCAGATCTTGAAAAATTCTGATAAAGTAGGCCCAGGTGACTTGAATCTGAGCACAGATGAGTGCTATGGGCCCCACTGAATGATCAGATGAAAGATCACAGTCACAGCAAGCAGATCTAAAAAATCCAGAAAATTGGTCCAGACGACCTTGAATTTGGGCACAGATCTAATCTGTGGGCCCCACTGGATGATCAGATGGATGATCAGATCACACAGTGGTCTCTGCCTCAAAAATCTGAAACTCCTCTAATTGGAATTTTGATGAAAGCTTGAGAAACAAGAATTTTGAACGGTCTTGATGAAAACTATTTGCATAAAGATGACAAGTGCAGATCAAAGAGAATGGCCTACCTCAGATGATCAGAAAATATGGGAAAAATGTGCAGAATTCCTAGGATAGATGGGCGACCAGGATAGGAAGATTTCTCTGATGTAGGGTGATCAACAAGTGGGCCGCCTTTGATCACAGCAGATGCAGTGCTTCTCACAGACGAACAGGACTGTCTCAGGGCTCCTCTTATGCTTGAATGGACAGACGATCAGTCTCTGATACCATGATAGATATCCTTGAACCAAGCTAGAAGCATACAAGAGATCACAGAAACATACAGAAGAGAGAGACAAGTTGCAAGAGAATATCTTGTGTTTTATATTGACTATCGATCCATATATAACACAATATGGAGAGATTAGTGGATATAATCACATGATTACAGGTATAGATAAGGAAGCTAATATCTATCTAGTGTCTATTAACAACTCATACAATCTTTTAGATTTGTGGGCTGACCCAGTACATGGGTTGAGGGCTGACCCATTAGGTCTAGCTGACCTACAGACCTATTTCTTTACAGACATAAACCTATAGCAACCTACAGCTAATCTCAACCATCTAATCAAGGTCGAGAAAACATCCAAACTTAAATAATCTTAAAGACAAACCATGAAAATAACTCCAACTACTTAAATAAATAAAACAATAAAAAAAAAAAAAAAACAAAGAATGGGCTGGGCCGTACGGCCCCATATAGTCACATAGATGGCTCCCCTCTCAAGCTTCTCACCTTTGCCTTCTTGATGGTCCTTCCCATTTGGCACATCCTGATGTGGGGCCTTCCTGATTTTGCCATATGGGGTCATAAACTTGATCATATGGTAGATTGGACTAGATCCAACCACTGATCTTTGCCAGAATTAATATCCAACAGCGGGTTTTCGGGATCAGCACGATCTAGCACCTGGGAATGGCCATCCAATAATAATGATGCTTGTGCATGAGTCTGCTTCTTTCTCATCTGGCAGACTCTGTATGGAGGAGATCTGATGTCCACACTAGTAGATGATTAATTTCTCAAAGGTTATAACTTTTCTTTAGTGACAAACTAAAGTTTTGAAAGGAGAAATGAAACAAAACTTATTGATATTTGATAATTGATGGAAACAAAATAATAGTTTGGATTAGTAAACTATAATGCAAACTAATTATTCAAGGTTAATAAATTGTGAGCTATGATAACTGATGGCCTAAAGTTTCTCTCAGTCATATTTATATGTTGAGGGCATCTGAATCGACTCCTCAAGTCAATGAGTTGATCCCACACCTTGGCTGCTGAGTCAAGTCTGGGTCATAAGTTTGCAAGCTATAAATTGGAATCATTAGTATTTTAGTTTTGGTCTAAGTGTAAAGAGCTAAATGTAAAAGGGAATGGAATGATTCAACTTTAAATAAAAGTCAAGTAAAGCCTCCATTTTTCAGACTAGATGTCACATCAAATGCACTTTATTCAAAACTCCTTCCATCTTTTCCAAAAAAAAAAAAAAAAGTCAAAAAGTAACTACCTTTATCCACTAAAAGCCAAAAAACTTCACTTTTCCATACAAAAAGTCAAAAAGATGCCATAACAAACAACTAAAAACAAAATACCATCATAACCCACTTATATTATATTCTTTCTTCAAAATTATCTTTACTTCACTTGACTCTATTAGAAGAGTTACCAAACTGGCCCTAAAGGACTCAAATTTGAGGTTCTCTCAGTTTTGTGCAATTTGGGGTTGCATTCAGCTAGATGAAGATTTCTTTGTTTTGGGATTCTTCAACCTTGGATTTGTCTCTCTACTCTGTGTTTCTTAGATTTGCATTTCTTGGCAGAATTTATTATGCTGTTGATTATTGTGATTTTCCCATACATTCATTAATCTGACAAATATGAATCCTATTTGCAAGCTGCATTTGCCCTTCACCAACTAATGACAGATGATGCACCTAGATGGAATTCTGGCAGATCAATAGGTTACATATAGATATACCATTCATTTTTGGAAAGTGTTGTGAAGGGTTTTTATCCTGGATTGACCGTCAGAATTTCACATCCACATTGATGTAATGGGTCATCATCCACATCAATGTCAAGCTGGTTGCATGTTATCCTGACCTCTTGTTAGAAGGGTTGTGTAAAGTCTGCTAACATATACATATACAAATAGGGGTCCCCCTCACCTGTGCACGCTCACGCTGAAGTGAGATTCGTTTCTTGTGGGGCCCCACCTGAAGATGGGAGTGGCCGTTACTATTAGGGGGGTCCGTATTTTATGGTCCACTTGGATGGATCATCAGATGGACCCCACTAGGTATTTAGGAACACAATGCTCATGGTGTTCACCTAAGGTTTTTCCTATATGTGTGTGTTGCTCTCTCCTATGGATGGTCCCTATTGATCTCAATGCGGACCACCTTGTGGGGCCCAACTGGGGCCCGTCAATCATGGGGGCATTGGGATTGGAAGATATGGATGTGATCTACCCATATGCAAAATTGTAAGTCCATCAAATTATCCTAACCCTTTGATCAGTGGCCCATAAGTTTAACGACTTTATATAAAAAAAAAAATGACCCCTCGTTCCAATGTTCGAGTCCCTTCAGATCGGTGAAAATCCAATGGATCAGGTGTAAATAAGGGGTCTTGATGGTCCATTTGGATGTCCCCATGAAGACTGTCCTTAAGAGTATTATGTTATCCAGAACACCCACCTTTTCACTCCTTTTTTTTGTCATGGGGCCCACCTTGAGTGTCAATCTAGTTTCCCCCCCCCCCCTAAAAAAAAATAGTCACAAGTCCAAATAGGACACTCATTGAACTTTTCCTCACCATTGGACTGAAATCATTATAAAATGATGCCTCTAAACCATAAATTTTTAGGGCCATTGATCAAAAGGTTAGGATGATCTTATGGAGTCAAAATTTTGCATATAGGTAAGTATCATATGGATCTTTCCATCTAAATTTCGAGATGGGGCCCACAGTGGGCCCCATAGAAAGTTCTCACGGTGACTCCATGAGAATAGTTCTCACCTGAACAAAGCCAATATATATAGAGGGAGATGCTCTGTGAGAGATCTAACCTTACTATGAGAGATAAGGTGGGGGCCCTCACATCCATATCCTATGCCAGCAACTTAAATGTGAGGGCCTCCATCTTATCTCTCATAGTAAGGTGAGAGTGTCTCTCATAGGAGCACCTCCCATTTATATATATATATATATATATATATTACTATGAGAGATGAGGTCATCCATATCCTATGCCAACAACTTAAATGTGAGGGCCCCACCCATATCTCTCATAGTAAGGTGAGAGTGTCTCTCACAAGAGCACCTCCCTATATATATATGGGAAATGCTCCTATGAGAGTAACTCTCACACTGCTATGAGAGTAGGGGGGACCTATTGGATCCATATCCAATGTCAATAGCTTAAATATAAGGGTCCCCCATACTCTCATAGTAGTGTGAGAGTTACTCTCGTAGGAGTATTTCCATATATATATAATGATTTTCAGGTGCGACCACACCCACACACTAAATTTCACACGTCTCCTAGGGTTTGCACCCATACGAATTGATTGGACTGTTGGATCAAATGCATACCCATCCAAATGGACTGTACATTATTAAACTTGTGGAGCCCGGATGTAGATGATAGGATTTAGGGTTGGGGTTGATTTTTTGCAGAGATGAAGGGCCCTGAGAGATCTTTCGATCCCCCTAGGTCACAGTCCCAGGTGGGGCCCCATGTGGGCCCCATATTGAGGTGCGCGAGTCGCTCACTAGATCAGTACTCATACATACATACATATACATATGGGAAATGCTCATATGAGAGGAACTCCCACACTACTATAAGAGGGGTTGGGGGGTACCCATTGGATCCATATCCATCCATACCTAACACCAACAGCCTAAATATGAGCCAGCACTCCCCCCCCCCCCCCCCCCCCCCCCCAACCCCAACTCTCATAGTAGTGTGAGAGTTACTCTCATAGGAGAATTTAATGTTCATGTGCATCCATCCATCACAATAGGGTGAGGGACACTTTCATAATTGAAAATATTCACGTGCAGAAGAGGGAAAGCCTCATAAGTGCTCATAGGGTGAAGAGTGGATGCACATGAACATTCCCCTCTCTCTCATATATTTATAGTCAATCCAACGGTCCAGTAAATTCGGATTTGACCAAAAGTTGGTGGACATGTGCAATTTAGGGGGATCATGTGTTTGGTTCACTTGGATGGACCAAAGTTGGGCCCCACAAGCATGAGCTTACGAAATTTTCTCCTAAGCTTGAGCTTAGGAGAGCCTTGTTCTATATATATACATATGATCCTATGGGTATGTCTTGCATGGCACCTATTGTAAGAGACGACTTGTGTGGCCCACTTGCACCCTAGGATCACCCAACTTGCAAATGTCAGGGGCCCCATGTTTTTAACACTCCAAATGGGACTTACCGTTGATTGAAAAAAAAAAAAAAAAAGGATCGCTTCTAAAACCATTGAACTTTTAGATCCATAGATCTAAGGGGTTAAGATTATATAAAAGACTTATAATTTTGCACACAGGTGGGTCACTTCCAGATCTTTCAATCCCCACCTCCCCATGATTGGTTGGGCCCCACAAGTTGTCTTTCACGGTAGGTGTGTGTGAGACATCTGCATAGGAGCACCTCCCTATTTATATTTGATTGTAAAATGACTTCAACCCATAACCTCATGGTTGCAACAGTGAGCACCTTCCACTTTTGGACAGGGATGTTGGTCATTACATCCTAGATTCTTACATCGCAGTTGTCACTTATTGTAAGGATCACTGTTGAGAACCCAAATGGAGTTAAGATCTATGCACTTGATGACTTTTGCAATTAACAGGTCTGAGATGGTGTGGTTCAAACAAGATTTGAGAAACTTATGCTTCTTTAATTTGGTAGGATACACAGTATTTTGTTATATTTTTGTTATGGGTTTAGTTAATGTTTTCTAAACATTTGATATTTAAAGATTCTAGCTGCTGAACGATGCTTCTTTATGTTATGGTTCTTACCTGTTGGAAGTCAAGTTTGGGTGTAAAGATTTTAGGAAAGCCTATTGGCCTAGTACAGTGACTTGAGTTGGAATTGCTTTAGTATTGGAAAGTTTATGGTTGGAAGTTGTAGTGATGCTTAATAAAATGAGTGATGTGACAATTACAAATTTAATAATGATAAAATTGAAGTTCTGAAATTTCCCTACTTTTCTTCTTTGGCGAGTGGATGCTCATCATCATCATTGTCGCATAATGGTCGCCAATGCCATCATCATCATCATCCCAATCCAAAAGTTTGGACATCTCGATCTGCATCAGGATGCAGAAAACTTAATCAACAGTCATGGTCCTCCAACTAGTTGACTTTCTGGGAATGGGCCATCTATGGTAGTGGGATGTGTATGGAGACGGAGTGCTTGATAGCTCAGATCTGATTGTTCATCACTGAATTTTATTTCTTAAAAGAATGTCTATATTGTGATATTTTTGTTTTAATTGTTTTACTCCTCTCTTTTGGTCATATTTTCTTTCTTTATTTTACTCATATTTTTGCATTAAATTGAGATAAAGGTTTCCAATAGCCTCGGACACTTCTCATTGTAATTTTGTTTTAATGCTCGTGTAGGGAATTAAGCCTGCATCGTTGGGGAAGGTGAAGGATCCTGGAGTTAAACAGTTCATTGAAAAATGTATTTCCAAGGTTTCCGAGAGATTGCCTGCTAGAGAGCTGCTGGTGGATCCTTTCCTCCAATTAGATGGGGAGAATGATACCATGGGTCATCCATTGCAATCTGATATGAGTCAGTCAGGTAGACAATTCTTGCATGTGCCCCCATATTTACTGTTGTTATTGTAGAAGATTATAAACCATTGACTGGGTTTTTCTTTTTGAAATAACAAAAACAAAGGTGGAAACACACGTGCTTCGGGTGGCCCACTCGAGGGAAGTAGAGACTTCATGGTTAAAAGTCAAAGGAAAGACGTCAACACTATATTTCTAAAACTGAGGATTGCAGATTCCACTGGTTATCCACATGTCTCTAAACTTCATTTTGAGTATTTATTATAGGTTCTTGAGGCATGATCCTGGCCATCAACATTTCCTTAATGATATAATTGCCTTGTGGGTGTCCAGGTCACGTTCGCAACATCCATTTTCCATTTGATGTTGAGGAAGACACTGCAATCAGTGTTGCCAGTGAAATGGTTGCAGAGTTGGACCTTACAGATCAAGATGTTACAACCATTGCTGCAATGATTGATACCGAAATACAGACCCATGTTCGTGGGTGGGTCCCAGATGAAGCATTCGAAGATAATCTTGGCGATGATGCATCAGTGTCAGTTCTCTCTGACTCTGAAACTAAAGACGAGCTTTCTGCATTGGTTAGTGATTGCAACAGTCCTTCAAGTGGCCTTGTCCTGGATCGGCTTCCTTCGGGTAGGATGTATTGGTCAGATTCATCCAAGGGTCTCGGTGGACTTTCACCGGGAAAGCCTGGTTATTCAAACTTATCTTCTGAAGCGGGTGTACACTCCAGTGGCAACTGTCCCAATGAAGTTTGTGAGCAGGCAGGTTCTCCTGATTATGATAACAGACATAATAGGGATTATTCAAATGCTGCATCTTCACATGATCAACAGAAATGTGATGCATCTTTGATTCACAAAAATAGAGAAAATGATGACCCATCAGTATGTTCTGAAAGAGAAAACTTGTCCTCTGGATTAACTCATCTGGACAAGCAAGAAGTTCATGCATGTTCTGATCTGAGATCAAGTGGTAATGACATTGTGATCACAAAAGACCAGCATTCAGGTAATAGATCAATCTCATTTGAGAGAAGTCACGAAACATCAAATGAGACACAAGATGTGAAGATCATTATTGAGAAGCTAGAACATCTCTTGATGGAGCAGCAAAAGGAACTTGATGAACTAAAGAGGAAGCATCAAGCAGCCATCAAGGACCTTTTGAAGGGATTGCCACCTGAATATCACAGGAAATTTGATTATTTGCCACTGCGTTGACGGTTCCTGAATCCAGACTATAAGATACATAATCAGATCCACTGGTATTTGTGGACTCCATATTTTGTATTTCTCCTACCCCGGAAGCATTTTCATCTTACATTCGCAACTGTTCTTCATAAAGAACCTTGGAGATCCTTAGTTTCATCCATCGCCAATGATCTGGCCATTCACTTTGTTGAGGAAGTTGTGAAGCAGTAGGCTAGGCTGGATGCAATAGATGGAAGTTCACACTTGGCACACGATGAAGAGTTAGAATGAGAGGTATAGGTGTAAGTTGACCTGTCATTAAGGAAGAACTTGACATAGAAGGTCTGCAGTCTGATTTGTTTTTGATATCTCCTATTATTCTTATATCTCTTTCCTACGTTTGAAGAAATTGATTTATCAATTTTTTACCACATTTGTGTACACTGTATCTATATTTTGATGTGGACCCATAAATAAATGGGACATGAGTTGTAAATATTTCCATAGCAGTTGTGTTTGAACAATCTTGTTCACCAAGTTGTATTCGTGTAACACTTGTGTCTTAAAGATGGAGAAGGATTTATTTGGAATTAAATTAATTTTTCATTAATTAAATATTTATTTTATTGTAAGGTTATGTTTTGTTTGAGCTATATCCAATTCACAACAAGATCCGAAGTAGTGTGGGTTCTCCATGGCATTCTATTGTTTTATTGTCTTTGCTAAGACCGAAAGTATGGATCCTAAAATTTACGAACTTTTGCACTGAGTCCCTTAAAGTATTACTGTTATTTAATTCATTGCTTTTTGTTTATTTTTTGTGTCACCTCAGCAGTTATTGTATTGGTATCTATGCCTTCATTCTGCCTGCACTGATTGTTTGGACTGTTATATTTTTCCACTTGAACTTCTCAAGTCTGCAAGCAAATATTTTTCCACTTGAACTTCTCAAGTCTGCAAGCAAATGGAATGGAGTTATGTTTATTTGACAAGTTGGATGCTAAAACATGATTTGATCTCTTCGTTTATTTTCGCTGCTTTAACTTGGTTGGAGGATATTGGGCTTCTAAAGTTTCTTCAATTCTGACAAGAATTGAGCAAGACATGGCTCGTCTTTTAGTAGGGTAACTTACAATTTCTATAAGGCTTTTTGCAACTCTTTCTTTAATTAATAATGAAGACTGATATAAAGATATCTCAATTATTATATATTATAGAGGTAGGATTCGATTTCCAAATTAGATTCCAATTTCACAATTGATTTTAAAATTGGAGCTCAATTTCGATTTCAATTGCGAAATTGAAACTCCAATTTCAATTTCTATTTTGATTGGAGAGAAGTTTCAAGATTTACATCGAGAGCCCACTTTGTTAACATTTTTTAGGTGAATTTAAAATGTTAATATATCTACTATGGATCGGAGATTAAAGAATTCGAATGATACAAGAATTCCACCTTACCCAGCCAAATCAAAATGAGTCTTCTTTAGTTGAATTAAAATTCTTACTATATCTATTATGATTAGAAAATTTTAGAAGTTTGTGATTTTAAAGTTTATCCTAGATAGTGATTTATACATATGGGCTCCATGTACAATAAACATTTTTTTTTTAAGTAGACCTCATATTCTAATTCCAAAAGGTGGGGCCACATGTTGTAATTTCTAAACATGGCCCTCCACGCAAATTCCTAAAGATGGGTCCATGTTGGAAGTTTTAAAGTTGGCCCCATCATGTACAGTAATTTCTATATCCTTTTTCTTTATATTAGATTTTGGAGAATTGATTTTTCTTTTTTATTTTTCTCTCATGGTTTCCTATTTTTTCTCTTTTAATGATTATTTTATTTATTTATTAAATAAATACTAAAAAAATAAAAAAAATGAGATTACTTTAAGTTATGATGTAATTTCACAAAAAAAAAAAAATCAAACTTACATTTTTCCTATGCCACCCATTTCCGATAAAGATTTTATGACTGCAATATAAAATAATTCTATAATTAATTTTATAATTAATTTAAAACTGAACTCATCATATTTATGGAAGATGTTCAAAATTATAAGATTAAAAATCTTAAAATAATATCAGCATAAATAAAAAGAATAGATATGAAAATAAATAAAAATATAATCAAGTAGTTTTTCATATAAAAAATAATCATTTCAACATGCTCCATTGATTTTCGGAAATATGTTCTATCAATAAATCGGATTCAAACCACATCTGTATCCTTATCCAACTTTTAGTCTATCTATTTGGGAAATAAAGAAGTCCAAATCCCTTTTGTTTAAAGGCAATTGATATATTTTAACTGGGTTCTAGGTTATATAATTTAGGTTATTTTCAATTACATAAGTTTATACAGTATTCTATTTTGTTAACATATGCATAATATAATACATACATAAAAAGTAATAAGTAGAAGTAAAACCTTTGAAATGAAAATTGTTGATGAATTCATATAGTCTTTGACATGTACTCAAGCACCCATAAAGTTGGCTTAACTTGATTTGGGTAATACGATATACTAACTTTAAAAAAAAATGAATTAAAATTAGGTAAGGGTGAGAGACTAATATATGAAAAATGAATAGGAGTGTTTGAATTAAACAGAAGAACATACCCTATTTATTAGCTAAAAGTGTCATTGATGTTTGACAAGTGTTATCTATTCAATTGATATTAAAAAAGTTGTAACTCCAAATGTCACTAATTTAAACTTCCACGCAAAAAAGATGATTACATGTACTATGAAAAAAGTGATAGTACAAAAGTTGTTTGCACCCAGGGTTCGAAATTGCACTATCACACTGGGGTCACAATGGATTTACTCGGCTCCCCCTGAGCCCGTAGGGATTATTTCTACCCAAAGGGCTAGGACACCCTCCATTATAAAAAAAAAAAAGTACCATGAAAAAAAGATAGTCTAAAGATAGGAGTTAATGATTGGTAAGTGTCATTTATCAAGTTGCTATAAAAGAAATTTGATTACAAATATCACCCACCTAAATCATCACACCAAAAAGATGATAGACAAAGAAAAAAGTGATAATTTAAAGATAGGGAGGTGGAATTGAATGTGTTGAATAGTGCACGGTAGTATTTTGCTCAACCTAAAGTTTACTCATTCATTAATTATGATAAAAATGTCAATCCAAATGCTTTTTAAAGTTATAAAGGTTAACTCAACATTTAATTAATAGGTCGCATTCAAGTTAAATTGTTGGAAAGTCAAGGTAAAGTTGGGTCAAGAGGTCATATGTCACAAATGAACTTTAATCCAACTCATTGATTAATTGGGTTAGAGAAATGTTAGTTCAAACATATGAAAAAAATGAACTCTAACTTTGAATTACCAAGTGGATTCAAGTTTCCAATTCACTGGTAGCTTGGTGGTAAGGTACATTCCTTCCATAAAAACAACTAAAGATCAATTCCTTACTGTAGTGCTGATAGTGAGGGACTTGATTGATTGAGTGAAGGTATATGATTATTTATATTAAAAGGGGGGGAGTTCAAGTTAGGTTGGTAAGTTGAGTTAAAATTGCTACTCCTATCAATTTTTTTTCTAACTTTCTCCAATTAAAGAATTATAGCTATTTTACCAACTGCCTCATGACAAAGTTCTTATTAATTATCATAAATTAAAAGAGTTTATAAAACTATCTTACTTTTGTTTCATTAGAAGGTAACTCGCACTTGACCTAGGCCTAACATGTTTCCATCAACCTAATTTTGTTTTATATTTATAAGTTTGTAATGACCTCGGTAGTTCTTTATTGGGTCGGAGATTCATCCTTTGCGTATGATTCAATTGAGTTTAAAACTTGATATTTTTTTAATGCATTACAATTGGATTGACCACTATATTTTTTACCTTCAAATGAATAAATTTTTTATAATTTATTTACAAATGTGAATGTTGTGACCATTTTCTTCTCAACCATTATTATATTATATATTAAAGTTGTTACAGAATTAACTTCAGTTCTAACCCTTCCAATTTCAAACTTAACCTTTAAATTTCAAATTTCTTTAATCCTAGATTTTTTTTTAGTTGTTAAATCATTTAAGGGTGACTGTAGTCATTTTTTATTTTTAAATATTATTAACATAATTACTTCATTTAATTTATAATCCCATTGATCAAAATATACCTACAAGAGAGATTCTTCTTTCTCGATAAGAGAGAGCGTCATGTCATGTCCATTTCACTTGACAATTCAAAATTATGATAATACACTCTCTACATTTATATAACTTTTCCTTCACCCAAAATAATCTCACTTTATATTTTATTTTTCCTCAATTTGTAAATGGGGCTTTTTTTAGACTTATACTTAATAAATCTCATTATGTCCCTCCAATTGAAATTAGACCTGTAAGATTGATCATGCTTAAAATACTTGATCATAAATAAAAGAAAAACCAAATTACTTGATATGTAGTTAAAATTTATATTAATTTCTTACTTCTCATAACCTTTTATTTTTTTAATGTTTAAACATTGACACCAATAAAATTTAAATAATTTTTAATTCATAAAACTAATTACATCTTTAAGGTTTTGACCTTAATCAAGGCTACTATGACAAATGTCCATGCTTTAAGCACGGGTGGTCAAGCTTGTTGGTTATTATAGGAGATGAGTTGCTTTGATAATGTTTAAAGCCCACATTTGTTCAGAAATAGACTCATGTAAAAACATTTGTATTAGTAAAAACCAGTGAAGTATCCACTCAGTAATCAAGAACTGGAGATTTTTTTTCCCCACAAACTGAGGATTCATGACTGGAGGAATTTAGGTGTAAGCAAAAGCCTTTTGGGTGTAGGGCCTTCATTCAGTATGGTGTGAAAATTAATCAACTGTATTGTGGGTGAGATATTGTTTGTGATTATGTTGTCTTTAGGTTGCATTCACATACCTAGAGTGCTTAAATCCTAAACTATAGCCCTCTGCCATGAAGCTTAATGGGTATGTCCAGAATATATTCTTGACGATTGAGGATGAGTTCCTTCTTTTTATTGTGATTTCTTAGCAATCGGTAGATTTTACCTTCTGTGATCTCTTTTAACCAATTTGTTTATCATGAGTATAGTAAAATTAAATAAAAAGGTACATGATGTGACTTGCCAATCTTGCCCTTTTTTCTCTTTTAACTCTCTTCCATGAAAACAAAGAGGCCTGTAGATTTGCCGCTCTTTCAGAAAGTATCCTTCCCAAACTTAGCCTCACATTTTTTATCCCTTCCCTTCTCTTTTCCCCTCCTTGCACCATTCTTTTTTTCAACTTTTTTCTTCTTTTTTATTGTAAGAACTGTTTACTAGCTTGATGTGCCAATGGAAGCATTATGAACTTTTTTGATGAAATCCCCAACAATGGGGCTTCACATGTATTGTGAATGGAGACTGGGAAAACGTTGTAAAACATTACAGTTTCCTTTCCTCATGTGCTGCATGAGTTGCCAAAAAGGTTTCGTGGGTGAAGTCCAATTAGTGTGATCCTATTATTGTGAGGCTTTGGAGGAAAATGGTTTTGCTCTCACACTTGCCTCATTTAAAAGTGATCCAACTGATAATTAGGTAGGCTATAAATGTCCAATGCCATTTGATCAATGGGCAAATAGAAAAAACCCACCAGCAGAGATTCAGGATGTGTGCACACAAATTGGTACAAAAAAGTGATGAACTGAAACCAGGGATCAGAGGGATCAAGAATCATTAAGGGACTCACAGATGAGGCTTTAAAATATATATATGGATAGAAGAGCCAGTTGCACTAACACTGACAATTATCACTGTCATGTGGAGGCAAGCTACTCAAATTTAGTAATGAGCAGTTGGTACTTGCATTCCATGGAAGGTACATCTTTCATGATACTGAGATATACACTAGTACATTAAACAAGAAGCATTTTGATTCGTGTTCCATCATCATTTATAGATTGAAATAAGGTTCCTACATACATCGTTGACTAAATTGGCCTTCACTTAATGATGGATGAGAACACCAGCAGCACCAATTGGATGATATGAGATTCAATAAAGGCTCACCACCAAATGATATCTGACTGGAAATTGGACTGAAAAGAGAGGAACACCTAGAAAATAGTTGATAGAACCAACTGCTGAACAAACTCAGCTCGCTGCTTTCGTTCTTCATCATCCTGCTCTTGATCTCCATCAGATGTAGACAGCTCGGTGCTGCATTAAAAAAGACAGCAATGTCAGAAAAGTTATTTTTTCAGCAAGTAATCCAAAAAGTTTCAGATGTGAGATGACCATGTCTGAGCATCAACATGCAGCATGTTAACTAGGGCCCTCAACAAGCTGATCCGGCTCACGAACTAGCTTGACAACCCTCAGTTAGGCACAGGTTTCATGTCAGGTAATTGAGTCAAACTCAAGCTCAACTCCAATATGACAAGACCCAAGCTCGAGCTGGTGCATGTTTCAGCTCGACCTGGGTCAAGCTTGTTAAAAAGTACTGAAGTGAGGGCTTTCCTTCAGCTCAACCTCGAGCCCTGCTCAATTAAGCTAACATACATAGATTTATATCCAAGTCCAAGCTCAAGCGCAAACTTGACTCATCAATATATGTAAAATGTTTATATGAAGCGGACAAGCCAGGCACAAGGCCCAAGTCAAGCTTGCGTCATCTATAATCATGCTAAAGCCTGTGCTCAAGCTTTTGGTTAAGAGAGGACAAGCAGAGCTCAAACTTGGCTCCTCTAGATAGACTCAAGCATGAGCCATGGATCAGGCAGTCGAGCTAAAGTTCAAGTTGGAGCTTGGCCATGCTCGGCTCAGTTGCACCCTTAATGGCAACTTCTCTTCAGTGCTTTTTTTTCTTTTCTTTTATTTTTCTTTCTCAGATGACAGAGAGCCTTCCTTGCAACTTCCTTAAGCACAAGAGTCCCACTATGACGATCATCACTATGACGATCATGTTTGATGTGAAGGAATTGAATCCCACTAAAATAATAATCTTGAAGTAAAAGAGAAGGGCACTAAAGTGCTAATGCATTGTAACCTGGGAATATACCCAAAACATTACTTGCTAGATCTATCAGAATGACGTTAGTCAAAAATAAGAAAATGAAGAAAAATGTTCTTTGGTCTATGGAAATAGAGTACATAATATTTTTTTTTATAATAGTTAAACAGCAGACAGCTTACATTATATGTAACTATATATATTCATTTAATGGTAACTACTGTATCACAATAAGGATATATGTACAGTATATTAGAGCTATACTGAAACAGAAGAAGAGTAATTATTATTATTCTATTTCTTGTGTGTGAAAGAAAAACAACTCTTTGTCATAGGCAAAGAACAAAATACTGGAGACAACCAAAAACCATATTGGAACACCTTACTCGGGAGCCATATTGGTGCACCTTAATCCCCGCCCCGCTAGAGTTAAGGATGCTTGAATCAAAGAAGCTAGGTCCGTCACCACCTCAACCACATCCACTATTCCCCAAGGTGCTTCACAGTTCCCGGAAGCCAAACAGATGGCACAGATGGGAGTCACCTTCTATATAACCTTTCCACTTGAGTATTCTTGTTTCCCGACATATGGCAAGTTACCAATGGAGAAGATTATACTCCATACATGCCAAGTTACTTTTGCAAATGGAGAAGATTATAAGGACACAATTTGGTGTGATGTACTAGCAACGGATAGCGGTGATATACTATTGGGAAGACCATGTATGTACGACAAGAAAGGAAATCATGGCATGCATGACAATACTTACACGCTTGCTCACAATGGAAAACAAGTTACACCACATCCTATGAAGCCGAAACCACCAAAGGGATCAAGACCCAGTGTTGCAAAAGCAGCTCTTTAAGTACATCATGCCTATAGAGGCAACATAAAAAAGAACCGAGTTCGAGGTCGAACTCTTTTTTCAACCCAGGGGCTATGATGCAAATCGGATTAAGGCCCGTGGCCCATGTGTGGGACCACCCAAGAGAGTTTAGATATTTTCTAATCTTACTAATTGTTATTAGATTTCTAATTCTATTTATAAAGTTGTAAGTAGGATAGTTTCTAAAATTATTTAATTTCCTAGTTTGATTAGGTTTCTTGGCCACCAAGTTGTATATCTATCCTTATTACTTCCATCCATCTTCTCTTCAGCCTACTGCTTCTCCTTGAGAGGCCATCAACCTGCATAAAGAAACTTTTCCTCACCGGACCGGTTGTTGGCCTATGTTGGACAAGTCCAAACCATTTTTAGACGAGTCTCTCTTAATTTATCATCTATTGATGCTACCCCTAAATGCTCTCAAATGTGCTCATTTTTTATTCTATCATTCAAAGTTTTACCATGCATCCATCTTAACTCAACATTCTCACCTCTGCTCCAAAACATCACTAAAATCTTGAATCCGCAGAATCTTTCAAGTTTGGAGCCAAATCAAAAGGAGGTCCGAAATGAATTTGACAATTATAGGGGAACTGCCCAAGCTGTTCACCTAGGCCCACAAGCACATGCCAACATCCCAGTCAATTGTCTGGCCCTATGTCTCACTTTTTTCTTTTTTTATTTTAATGGCTGTGATTACCCTCATTTTTCATCAACTTGCCACTAGATCATATTCTCCATAGTAGGGAACATCACAACAACTACTTTCTTTGGTATCACTTTTAGGTAGTAAGCTTGAATGAAATAAGTACCTCTTCGCGCCTACAGGTGTTGGCACAACCCTGGAATCAATACCAGAGTTGGCATCTCGTTTATCTTCGGCATCTGAAAGAGTTAAGCCACAGAAAAATGGTGACAGAAGCGGATCAGGCATCAGATCAACTGTGTTTCTCCTAGCATTCACAGAAGCAGCTCCTTCTCCCAAAAAGGAGCTCAGTTCCCGCACTTCCTTGCCTAGCATTGCCGAACTGTTTGTCCACAGGCCTGTTCTTTGGGATTTCCTCCTCCTCTGTACATCACGCAGTACTTAATGAGTTTAAATATAAGAATTTCAAAAAAAAAAAAAAAAAAAAAAAAAAAAAAAAAAACATTCATTAATCATAAAGCTCTAAGGATACCTTTAGCATATGAGCATGCTGCATTGTAAAATGCCCGACCATATCCCTACCTAAATTTTCTGCACACACTGGACATACCTGCATATAGCAGTCCAAAGGCAATTTCTGAAATTGAATGATAAATCTCGAATCTAACAGCACATTTCATAGGAGGGAGGAAATCCAAGAAAGGGTTCTATGGAGAACCAATGAAGAACCAATGAAAATGCAAGCATGTTTTTTGTGTGTGTGTGTGTGTGTGTGTGAGAGAGAGAGAGAGAGAGAGGCCTATGGCTCCTGTGTCAGTTTCTCTGTAAAGAATCTTCTTTTTCAGCAAAGAAACTCGCTGAAAATATCATGTGGCTGCAACTAAGATTCTTAACTAAAATATCAGCATGGCTGCAAAGGGGCTTGTAATGGCTCTCATGCAAGCCTTTCTAGGGTTTTTCTCCCCTTTTCCAAACTGTTGCTACATATACAGGTGAAAGGAAACATAAAATATGAAAAAATCATCTGAAAAAAATCCCCAGATGCAAGAATTATGTAGCATGAGAGCATTAAAAAAAAATATGTGGAACATTAAACTTCAGGTCACCAATCATCTGATGAAAAGCATCCAAGAATAAAAACTTAAACAGTCCTGGAAAGGAATATGGTTTGTGCAGAATTAATCTTGTTGTCGACAGGTTCTATCGCAAAACTATTAAAGGTTGAGCTTCAATCTCACTTGCACTATGCTAATCTGGCCATGGTTTAAAAAAAAAAATTCTGACTTGGCTTGACTTGGACGAGTCAAATGACTCGATAAAGCAGTGGAAGAAAAAAAACGAAAACCGAGTGCGGTCAAGGATAGGTCAAAAACTTGTTCACTCTGCCCAACTTGGTCAAGACTCAATGAAGGCAGAAAGAGGTGGAAAAAAATTGGTATTAACATAACTTTGTTTATATATATATATATATATATATATATTTCACTCCGAGTTTCACTTTCATGACTTAGCCAAATACTGGGCAGCATTTTGGGTTGAGTTTTCAAGCTTCTAAAAAACGAATTGACAGCTGCACTTGAATGAAAGTTCCAATCCAAACAACTCACTTGACTCTCATCTAGAACACCCATATTGGTTTTGTTGAACAGTGTATAGTAAGTCATTCATGTTATAAAACTTGGCTGGTATGACTCAGACCAGGCACCTACCGATTTGAGTCAGCCTCCAAGTGACCCATTGTCTGAGTTATATGGGAAAAAGGACCAAAATGAAAACCAATTTCCCCACATTTGATTGTTTTATGAAGATGTTGGAGGCTTTTGGACTGATATTGAAAGATCAAAACATCTTCTTGTGGAAGATCTATGCATTCAAAGATTGGAGGTACTGTTCACATCATCTTTCTGTTCATCAGTCTGAGTGGAAAATTAAACACAACCACCAACTACTATTTAAATACGTTCAGAATGACTGATACACATGTGCCATAAAATTCTAGGTTCCTAGGACAACATTTTCCATTGTCAGCATTTTTCACTACTTTAAGCATTTTGTGGCTATAGGATGCGATTCAGTCCGAACCAAGTCAACTCAAGGATGACTAAGTTTCTCTCCGAGTCTGACTTTTTAAAACTTTGAATTTATTCAGAAAACCCAGTATAAATGGAGGGGATACAGGTGTGCATCACATTGGTTCTTTTTCGTTAGTGAGGTAATATGGTGAACAATCGTAGCTGTTCATCAATGTATTTTTTTTTTAACCTAGAATTAATTGGGGCCAGTTTGTTTCATGTAATTAAATTCCCATGAATTCTATGACTATATTTCTAAAAGTGGTTTAAAATGAAGAATCAACATCAAAAAATCACCGTCAAATTGAAAGAAACCGTTGGTCCTAGATGGGTGTAGGAACCGAACTCACCGAAAACATGTGTGCATTCAGGTATGAGATAGACCCCGTGAACTCGCTGCAAATACTCTCAGATCTACTGGAATATCAACCAAGGGTTCCCATCTCCCTTAAATAGAGCAATCTCTAGGACTCATGACCCAATCTCGATTCTTATCTCTCCTGTAATCCCACATCTTCTCGCCAGCATGGGAATTTTGCCAAACTAGGAGTCTGAACCTGATCCAAACTCTACGAGCAAGAGTCTGATCGTTATCCGACTCTACCTGATCAAGACTTGTTGGGAGTTCATCCACAACACACCATCGAGGGCTCAATCTAGCGTGGGCTCCATGGTAGTCGGACCACGCAATTTTCCAACAATCTCCCACTTGACATGAATGTCATGTATATCAAACGTGCCAACGTACATCAAAAGCATATGAGTCTCATGCGTATCGCATGCCTTGCAAATTCCTTTGTGGGCAACGGCTTGGTGAGAGCATCAGTTCTTTAGAAGGTACACAAGAGATCTCAATTTCTCCTTTTTCCGCTCTTTGATAAAATGATATTGTATCTCAATATGCTTTGATCGGCCATTAAACCTTGGCTCATTCACCAAGTAGATGGCAGACGTACTATCTACGGTTATCAGTATAGGCTAATCCTCTCTGATTAAATCCAAGCTGTATAGAAAATTTCTTAGACAGCGTCTTGAACCGCAGTAATACATGCTATATACTCTGCCTCGGCCGTAAACATAGCCATTGAGGTTTGATTATTGCTACCCCAAGAGATTGCACCTCCCTCCAGAGTATACACGTAGCCCGTTTGTTGACTTTCTTTTGTCCAAGTCACTGGCCCAACCACATCGGAAGAGTCGCAATTTCAGGTCATCACCTTGATAACACAATTGCAACTTCAATGTACCTTTGATGTACCGTAGGATCATCTTAACCGAATACCAATGAGGTAATCCAGGGTTACTTAAGAATCTACTCATAAGACCCACGGTGAATGCAACATCGGAGCTCATAAACAACATCGCATACATGATGCTACCCACAATCTCAGCATGAGGCTTACCACACATCATTTTCTTATCTTCCTCAGTCATGTGCCCCTATTTGCTGGACAATTTTTCACTTTTTCTAATGAGAGTATCAATTGGCTAGGACGTCCTCGTATCAAACCATTTTAACATAGTTTCCAAATTAGACTATTGTGACAAAGTCAATAACCGATTCGGCCGATCACAGGTGATCTTTATGCCCAATACATATTTAGCCCCAACCATGTCCTTCATCTCAAATCTTGACTTCAACCAATATTTGATTCCATTAATGGCATCCAAATCATCACCAGCAATCAAAATGTCATCCACATACAATGACAAATATAAATAATTACTCCCACTGCGTTTAACATTGAAACTTATATCAACATTAATGGGGACAAAACAAATTTCAATTAAGACCTACTGAAAATCCTCGTGTTGTTGCCTCAACCACTATTTGATTCCATTAATGGCATCCAAATCATCACCAGCAATCAAGATGTCATCCACATACAATGACAAATATAAATAATTACTCCCACTGCGTTTAACATTGAAACTTATATCAACATTAATGGGCACAAAACAAATTTCAATTATGGCCTACTGAAAATTCTCGTGTTGTTGCCTCAATGACTCTAGGTCCATAGAGTGCCTTTTGTAATTTGTACACCTTGCCCTCATGACCTTGCACCAAATAACCTACAGGTTGTTTCATGTAAATCTCTTTGTCCAATTCGCCATTCAGTAAAGCAACTTTTACATCCATTTGGTGCAATTCCAAGTCATGATATGCCACAACCACCACAAGGGTTCTAATGGATTGGAATTTTACGACCAAGGAGAAAGTTCCATCATAATCAATTCCTTCCGCTTGCGTGAATCCCGTGGCCACCAACCATGCTTTCTATTTATCCAATGATCCATCCGAATTGAATTTCTTTTTAAGAACCCATTTACAACCGATGGCCTTTCGATCTTTGGGTAGATTAGATCGACTAACAGAGGTCGTTTCCCACCTTTGGTTCCTAGAAAATCAGTCATGTTAGGTCGGGTTGACCCACGTCCAACCTCTCTGCCCAACCCAAAAGAAAAGGAGCCCAGACAATCTTTAAGCGATGGTATTGCGCTAATGTTTGCTAACATCAACACAACACAAGGCGCTGACGCAAGAACGATACAGGCATGATGCACGGCTGATGCAAGCAGGGCCCAATCAAAGTTTCAGGCTAGAACTCTTACCAATAATATCTAGGTCCTCGAGATGCGTCGAGTAGCCCCGAGAATCAATCCACCAGTTGCTTTCGTTTGTGTCCACCATGATGGATTCGGTGATCACATCAACATAATCCTTGACTCCATGTGGCACCTTGTTCTGTTGCACATTCTCCTCTTTTTCTTTTTTCTTTATCCAGACGTTCCACACGAAAGAGGCCATGCTTCCTACAACTGAAGCAATGCCCTTTTTTTTTTTGTGCCTTGCTTTTCGATTTGCCCCTGTACTTCCTCTTCCCTTAAGCGGCCAACGAGCCACTATCAGAATTAGTTTGGGCAAGTAATGCAGTAGGCACAACACTACAGGCATCTTGCCTTTGTCCTTCGGCAATTAATTCAACCTCAATCTCTTTAACGGATAATGTTTTTTGAAGGCTAAGGGTCTGAGAAACTGTTCCCCATGACGGTGTGGGAGACTTTGCAATAGATACAGTCGCTACAACTAGTGACCAATATCCCTTCCCAAAGCAATTACATTCCTCAATCTTATATTCATCTAGTCAATGTAGTCATTAATCAAGGTTTTCCTTGAGGCATTTTATAATTAACATAACTACTAAATGCCTCCATAAGGTGGGACACGGTGAATGCATAGTATTTCTCAATTAATTGGTCATAGATTTCCTTTGCTGGAGTAAGTTGCTCAAATTGCTTGACCAAGTCATTGAAAATAAAGCCAATCAACAAATGCCTCGCTTATTCATTATCATATTCCCAATTAACATAGGCCTCTTTTTCATCATTGGGAGCATTATCAATAGGCTTCTCTAGTTCCTTAACAACACAAGAACCTCCAAGTGCAATAAGGCATTCATCCTATGTTTCCAAAATAGTAGGTTCTTCCCGTTGAAAATGTCAATTTTGGCGAGATCGTGCAATGTAGTTTTAGCAAAAGTCATAACTACATACTAAAGGTAAACAAGGTCCAAATACCATCGACTATGATCACAATCCAAAAAATTTCCAACAGCTAGATTGCAGCTTTGTCACTACAACTGCGTAGTGCTCGTCGCCACAAAACCACAGAAACAAACCACTCAACGATTGGAGTTCAGATGAGTGAGATATCGTCGGTCAAATTTCTAGTCTGAAACTTTAACTGGGGCCCACTTGTATTAGCCGTGCATCATGCCTACACCGCTCCTAGGTCAGAGTCTTGCATCGCATTGATGTCGGCAGACGTCAG
The DNA here is from genome assembly GCA_028538565.1 of Umbellularia californica. NCBI lineage: Eukaryota > Viridiplantae > Streptophyta > Magnoliopsida > Laurales > Lauraceae > Umbellularia > Umbellularia californica. The sequence continues at coordinate 37,339,220 of JAPQWN010000009.1, read as the reverse complement.
CGTTGTACCAGCGCTTAAAGACCGCCTAGGCTCCTTCTGATTCGGGTTGGTTCACGGGTCGGAATTAGGTCAACTCCACCTCACTCGATTGATTTATGCAGGAACCAGAGGCAGGAAACAGCCGCTCCTTTCCTTTTTCTCTACGAACGATTCTCGAGACAAAACAACAAGGCAATAAAGGCTTTGTCCTTTTGTCTGCTTAGTTGACGGTAGAGAATAAATAAAATCAAAGTCTGAACTGGCTCCAATTTGGCTTGGCTGGGCTTGAACCAAGCCGATGTGCAATAAGAACAAAGGGAGATCACGACTCAACTTTGGTATTGGCTTGGCTTCTATAAATGGCTTTTGCAACAACAAACAAAGGCAAAAGATGCCCTATTTCCTCTCGGTTTTCGTGCACCAAAAGATAAATTTCACCATCTTATTCCTTTGTTCTCTTTAATTGCAGAACAAACAAGGAAACCAGAACCCGAGAGCAAACCTAAGATGAAGAGAGTTTAGATCTCGTCGATCCACAACCCTATCACAAGATATAAACCGTCAAACACAAATAAACCCTAGCTCTAATACCAAATGAAAGAAACTGCTGGTCCCAGATGGATGTCAGAACCGAATTCGTTGAAAACCTTTGTGCGTTCCGGTGTGAGATAAACCCTGCAAACTCGCTGTGAATGCTCTCAAATCTACTAGATGATCGACCAAGGGTTCCCATCTCCCTTTAATAGAGCAAACCCTTGGAGTTACGACCCAATCTGGACTTTTATCTCTCCCAAAATCCCACATCTCCTGAGCAACGTGGGAATTTTGCCAAATCAGGAGGCTAGACCTGATCCAAACTCTACAACCAAGAGTTTGATCCTTATTCGACTCTACCTAATCAAAACTTGATGGGAGTTCATCCGCGGCACACCACCTGACTCAATCTAGGGAAGAAGATGAGAAATGAATACCGAGCAATCACCCTAGCAATTCAAAATAGGAAAGTCAATGTCCCATTTGTAGCACTACCTTACATCCTTCACCCCTCCCCTCATCTCTTATAATTCTTCAGTAGAGATCATTTGACCATGAATTCTTATGTATTTAATTCCTATGTATTCTATGCAAACAAACAGCCCCAAGCGAAAAATCAGTCAATTCTTTACCAATAACATGAATACAAAAAGAACATACTGCTCAAGTTGAGTTTCTATACTTCTCATACTTGTAATTGCAACATAATGGTAGCCATTTCTATGAAAAGAATCTAAAATCCAAACATATGACCATTCTAAAATCAAGTGCTTTGTTGGATTGTTAGGTTTCAAAAGTTACAGCAGTCATGCTTCTTGCGCTACATAACTTTCAACTGTACATAAAATAGAAAATTCAGACTGCTGTAATTGATGAAAAATTACATGAACATTCATCACCTAGAATCCAGCAAGTCATTAGTTTTCAATGAGGTTAGTTTAACTAAAATGAATTAAGTTAATTATCTCATACCGCATTTTTCACATCAAAGCAATGCTCTTCTTGTAGATGGGTGCAGAGAATAGCAACCTCAATATCCACGTAACAGAAGGGGCAGGGAAACAAGGCTCGCATTTCCTCATCTCCTTCAGAATCAGCCAGGCACAAATGTGCTTCTGTTGAACATCAAAGAACTGTGAGATGAAACATCACTTTTCATAAAGACACAGTACATGAAACAAGCATCTAACTATCAGCACCCAGCAAGGCATGTCAAAAGAAAACATCATTTTCTGAACATATTAAAAAGCCAAAGAGCTAACAAGCTCTCTCTCTCTCGAGACTGAGGAGATAAGTAAGAACTCAAAGCGTCCCATGAACAAGAGTAGACATGAAGTTTGTCATAACAAAGAAGTAATTAAGACACTTCTCAGCAACCCCATATCCCTTCACACACATCAGCAGAACAATCCCCATCAGCTCTGGCCCTTCTGGGTGCCAAGTGCAAATTATGGATTAAAAAAAATCAAGAGTAATAATAAATGAACCGGGATGATGGGTAAGTTAGTGTTTATATTCTTTTGCTCTTCATGTATGTTTGTGCGGTATACACACAACAAGCCTTCTAAGAACCCACATAATCCAACACAAAGGCCAAAAACACAGTGAACCTTCGGACCCCTGCTTTGTTCATTTATGATGGACAAAAAAAAAAAGTGTCCCCAGAATTATTGCCACATTGCTTTCAGACTCAAAAAAGAGAATCAAGAAATTCTACAGATATTTAACAAAGGAATTGTACATTAATCAAGTCCTGCTATCTATACAGGATTTCCAATGACCTAAAAAATAGAGGATTCCAATTTACTAAAAAACATTCACTGTCTAAAACAACAAAACTCAATTATAAAAAAAAAAAGTAAGTATTTAAAAAAATAGCAATTTCACAATTCAAACAAAACCCCAAAAATACCAAAAAATAGTGGGAAAAGAAGCTCTTTTTGAGCTACCCAGAGAATAATTTTTAGAGAAAATAACCAAAAAGAAGAAAACCCAGGTTAGCTAAATCACTCAAAAGAAACACCCACATCCTACTTTGTTTAGAAAACACTGATTCTACACCCAAACACATCTTCACAACCCAGAAAACAAAATTACCTCAAAAAGGCAAAAACCCAAGCAAGCAACGCACTGCTTCATCACAGCAAAAGACCAAGAAAACAAACCCAATATCCACATCAAACAGAAAGTTTCAATCTTTATCATAAAAAACTAAACAAAAACATATCTTTCTATCAAGAACCCAAATTACAGAGCAAAAAAAAAAAAAGAAGAAGAAGAAGGAAATTACAAAGAACTGGAATCTTTTTTCTCATCTTTCAAAACATATACCTGCACTGAGTCTTGAAGACTGCATGGCAGCTTGATGCTTGGCCGATTGAACTCTAGCAGCCCAGAACTCCACATCCATGGTAGCCTCTGATTTCACTCCAAACTCCACAGTTTTTCCACTGGAAAGTTCCTTTTCTCTTCTCTTGTCCGTAAAAAGTAGTGCCTGCTGCTAATGTTTGTGGGTGTGCGGTGTCTGACTTCGATCTAGCCTCCTCGACGTTTTCGTAGATTGATGAAGAGCAGCCTGCCATGTGGCGGTTCCACCGCTATGGTGACCCCACGATTGATGGAAGCCTGTTGGGAGAGGGGGTACTGGAAAGTGTAGACCGCCGTTCACTGGAAATTGAGAGGGTGTTTTACGTGTGCACTACTGCAATGGTCAAAGCCGAATCCGCGTCCTACAGCGCCGGCCGGTAAATTTCGATTAGTGGGGGCCCACCTTGATGCTCACATTGTGTTGGCTTGTACAAAGTTGGGTTAGATTTCACTCTGAAAATTAGACCCACTGTTAAATTCATCATTGTAATATGTGTGAATGAAACTAAAAGAAGTGAATTTAATTGTGCATTTTAAAAGTGTTTAGTTTTTATGGTGGGGCTAAATTGAATGGATTGAAATTTACTTGATCCAGTAGTATAATTAAGAATAAGATTTTAGGACAATCTTCTCCAAGGAACTTGCTAACATGAAGTTCAATTTGTGGGGCCCACTTAGATATATATTTATCATTGGAAGGAGGTGATAGATGGAAAGGCCTCCTACGTGGATAAGGGGAAAAAAAGACAATCCCATTTGATTATTCAAGCCCTTATTTATCAGCCTTAAAGTAAAATAGTGTCACTACCGGAAGACTTTTTTGAAATCTAATTTAACAGTGAGTGAAAGTTCAATAATGTAAAATTGACTTTAATGCCAAATCGTGATATGAAGAGAATATCAAATGGGCTGCATAAATCAAAAGTAGGCCTCATAGAGTTAGAATACACATGCATCCGCTCTCCCAAGGACATTGGAAAAAACTTAAACCAGTCAAGACTTAGGCTAGCTATAACCGGATAGTTGTTATAGAGTAGTATTTGCTTGGGACGTCGGTATCAATTTTATAATTAAAAAAGATCTAAATCAGTCAAAATAAAATCTTACTTAATAAGAAAAACCATTATTAGTGTGAGGCTTAATTGTCTGCCTAGTTATTTAGTCTAACTAAGCCTGATTGAAGCAAGTCTAATTGTAAGATTTAAAAACAACCAGTAAAAATAATGAAATAAGCTAAAAATCAAGGAAAGCCACCAGCCCATCACTTTTAAATGTGGGTTTCCACTTTATTTACACAGATCAGAATGGTGATTGAGCAATTGAAGGGTTTTGGTTGACCTGACCATATCATGGAGACTTTGACAAGTGATCCTGTTTTCAGACACTTCATGTGACATGTTTTATAGGGATATTGTTGGCCTATCATGTAATAACAAATTCGTAAATGAGGCATATGATAAAAGTTAGCATCGTCAATGTTACTGTTTCTATTTTAATTGTTCATTTCATTTTCTTAGATCTGATGGATAGTTGATTCACAATCTATTCTTTTTAATCTGGTGGGTTCAGAAGGCCCATACGCATACCATTTGTCCGTATTAAAGGTTGATATGGCCCCATCGAACCCCAGAACAAGTGGGGCCCCATGGTTATAATTTTTTTTAATTTTAAAATATTTATTGTTTTTTTTTTCTAGCAGGATTTCCCTATTAGTACTTGATTATAGGAGGATGTTTAGGAGAGATAATCGGATATGTGTATCACTGATAACACGTATATATGAAGAATACTAAAAAAAATTGCCCATTTTAAAAACGCCCATTTTTTTGTTCCTTTTTTTTTTTTTTTTTTTGTCATGGAGCCCGTGTTGAGTCAATTTAGTCTTTTCCATTCACTAGCCCCACTGAATAGTCAGAAATCCAAGTTTGACACTCATCCAACTTTTCTTCACCATTGGATTGAAATTATAATAAAATGATACATCTAAAACTACTAAATTTTAGGGCTATGGTTCAAGAGATTAGGTTGATTTTATTGACATAAGATTTTGCATATAGGTAGGCCTCATATGGATCTTTCCATCCAATGAATTCTCACGATCATCATGCATCTAAAAAATGCTACATCTAAAACTACTAAATTTTAGGGCTATGGATCAAGAAGTTAGGATGATTTTATTGACATAAGATTTTGCATATATGTAGGCCTCATATGGATCTTTCCATCCAATGAATTCTCACGATCATCACGCATCTAAGTGGGCCCAACTATGGGGACATTTTCTCCTAAAAAATGCCCGGGCGATGTGGGAGTGTGGGACGCTCCCATATGTGTGTGTAAATTGGCTATAACTTTTAAAGTTGACTTAGAGTATGTGCATGCAAGGAGGGGATTATGTAACCCATGGGTTTTGTTTCGGTGGTCGAGAGGAGTTCTACATTCCTACCCCTCCCACGGAAAAATAAAATCCTCTCTTTTCGAGAAAACTCAGTTCATTTGTTTCTTTTTTCACACAAAAAAGTGTTGCACCAAATGACAAAACAGTGGATTGCTCAGAGAATTTGGACTGCACAGAAATTCAGGACAATAAACTCTCTATCACATAATCCTTTCATTGCATAAACATCCCCCAGGACATTTTATTCATAGAGAGGATACCGGTTCCATACATTTTTGTTTCCATGGAAGATAAGTCTTGCATTCCCACTCCTCACATAAGAAAACTAAGATCCTCCCTATTTGAGAAAAATCAATTTATTCTTTTCCCTATCACATAAGGTAATGTGTTGCACCTGTTAGAACCGAGTAAAGTCAGTAATAGTTCAGCATTTAGGAGACAGATCTGAACACAATGAATTAAACAATAAGCAGATACAGTATAAAATCACTCACTATTTGAAGGCACAAATAGAGTGTTGCTGTAGAAGTTTTGAAGTGCAGTAACTCGCAGAAGATGAATGATCAAGGCTAGTGTTACACACTATGTCCTTAAGACAAAATTCGCCTTCGCAATGATGCTTACGAGCTTCAACAGCGTTTGTCTCCCAGGATATAATGATCAGAACTACAATAGTTGCAACACTACAAATTGTGTAACTGGCGAACTAAAAAGTGTAGCAGGACTCTCTCCTTGACTCTGATGATGACTCGAAAATGCAATGTACAACGGTAGCGAAAATGGATGATCAAAAGGCATGACCGAGATTCATATTTATAGCTTGAAACAGGTCTCTTCAATGGAGGTTGCATCTGTTCAGAACAATGACTGTTCAGTGAACAGATGCATCTTCTTTGGACACACCTCATGGGTTTGGACACACCTTTTCAGATGCGAAAGGACACACACCACTAGGGACACATCCCATTTGCAAAAAGAAATTTTATTAAATAAAATTTCTCCAAAAAATTAATGGGTAGTGGATTGAGCCAGGCCCAACTCGCTCGTGAAGCCCAGGCCTGGCCCGGGGCAGCGCGCATGTGTGTGGTGGTGACCCCTCCTTGATCTAAGTCCTCCCTTCTCCACAAAAGTGGGATGCCCCTTGGGGCTCATTTTATACTACCAAGGTAAGTATATTTATACCCAAGAAATGTTTTGCTCCCAAGCAATGTGGGAAGCAAATTCAGCACTTCCTTTATTTCCATGTTTAACATGTTCAAGTAGTAGTGTTTAGGAGGCAATTTCTCATTCATTCCTTAATGGATTAGAGCAACCCAATACATGTCATTAATATACTCATGGAGTATAATACATTCCCATGTATTCCCACCGAAAAGGATAAGTGGGTCCAACTTAGTTTTTGGCTCAAACTTTGACAAAAGTAGTGTTGCTCTTAGCCATTTTTCCAACCTAACTTATCTTGCCTCATTCTTTGAACATATAACAACTTAACTTTAATGTGACCTATTAACACTTTGTTATCTTACTTTTTGAGTGATAGTTTAGATTAGTGGCATTTGTCAATCAACTATGATATATTGTCTTTTAAACTATCATTTTACGTCATGGCACTTGTTATTCTTTTCGTGTGATTAGATGAGTGACATTTGTCAATCATCTCTGACTATTTTAACATATAAATAAGACATGTTCTTCCATTTCTATTCATAAACCCTATTTAGTTTTCAAGGCTTAGTTTCTCACCTTCACCGACATTTTATTTCATTTTCTTAGAAAGTTTTTTTTTCATCGTATTGCCATGGCAAATTGAGCTGATTGATGCTAGTGGTGCCTAAGTCCATGTTGGAACCTACATGAATTATGACAATTCTCATTTTAAAGGTTTTGCTTTTACTTTTTCTTTTTATGTATGTATTAAATTATGTGCATGTACTAACAAATCTCATATCATTTAATACATACATAACATAAAAGATATTTTTTAAATAATTTTCTTGTGCTTTTTAATTAATATAGAAAATCGTATGCTTTAGACTTAACTCAAAGTTTATTAGTTGTTAAAACAAGAGGGACTTAATTATGCCATTCCATTTTCAAAATAAGTAAATTAAAAGTTGAATAAGCACACAAATGTAGCCTAAATTTAGCTCATTGATGGAATGTATTTTTGGAAGATAGTGAAACATGCTGAAAGGATTTTAGATATGAAAGATTAAATGATTATTATTTTTTATTTTTCTTTTTGTTTTTCTTTTCGATTTACACTGATACTATTTTGAGTTATTACCTCATGCTTGTAAACAATCTCAATAGCTATGATGAGTCTATTTTTTAAATAAATGATAATGTTATTTCTGAATTTATTTTTCTCAATTGTAGTCATAATATCTTTATCGGCAATGGGTGGTATAAGAAAAAAAAGGCATGCCATTAAGTTTTTATGTTTAAGAATTACATTTAACTTAATCTAACATGATATTTGTTTATTTTTTATTACTTATTTAGGAAATAGAGATTTTATATCATTGGTTTTAAAAGTCATTAGAAGTTCAAGGAATGAAAGAAAAATCTCTTGAGCAATAAACGAACAGAGAAATTTAAAGTAAAAATAAAAAATTAAATTAAATTAATCATGAATGAAACTTTAGAACTTAAAATGGAAGTAAGAACAATGGTTATTCGATAAGGCTTCCAGATCATATAGGACACTTTTATTGAGTAGGGTTCTTCTTACTTTAGAATATAAAGTTAAAATTATGTCAACATCGGGAGTTCAATTGAGTAACCATTTGCCAAATTGAACCTTGATTTTAAAATCAAATCGCCCAAAAAATCATATATATATATATATAGAAATCAAAAATAAAAACTATATAATACACTAACCTTAAAATATGGGTAGAATCTAGAATCTAGTATCTATTATGATATGTTCTGGAGTAGGGAAATTTTATGGAATTTGAGTATAATTTGGATAAACTTTGCAAACCACATCTAAAGGTAGTTTAAAAATGAATAGCCAAAGGTAAATTTCTAAAAATGGCCATTAAATAATGTCTCCTTTGGTAGTAACTTAATCAATGGGAAATGAAAAATAAATACTCGGCCATCACCCCAATAATTCAACTATGCTTGAGCCTCAACTCTGGTAATTATTATTTATGAAAGGGATTGATTTCAATTAGAAATCAGCTTAAGTTTCAAATTTGATTTTGACTGGTGCTCAATTAGTTTTGAGCCTGAAGCCCTATCGTCACAACCACTGCTCTTATAAGTTATAATAGTTTCTTTATAATAGTTTGAATTCCAATAACATTTGACATTCATCTCTCATTCAATTCCTCTTCTTGTAATGGTAACACTACAAACTTTGCTAGGTGACTGCTTGTATACCGGGAGCTAGGGGTGTACAAAAAAATCGCTAAACTGCTAAATCGATCTGGACCGATCTAAACCGGGTGGTTCGGATTGGTTTTGTAGTAGATCAGTTTGGTCACAGTTCGGACTTCTTTCAAACCGTTTGGTTCAATTTTTTATTTGAAGGTGTGGTTAAACCGCTCAAACTGAACCGAACCGAAGCAATTATATAAATATATATATTTTTTAGAAAATATATAAAGGAATATAAGAAATTACTTGAAGAAGACTGGAACCTTCACTCCGTTACTTGAAGTCCAGCATCTCTCACCAATTGAACTGCAATTTTTTGTGAAAAAAATAAAGCAAAATAAATAAATAAAAATCGTAACCGAACCGAACCGGTTCCTTTCGGTTCGGTTCGGTTCGAGCACATGGGTGGTTCACTCCTATCAGGAGCTTCGATCAAAATTTTCCTTGTGACACATCAGTATCATTATGCCATATTAAGCAGTCAAGCCTCTTTCCTCCTTATACGTTTTAGAATCTAAAAAACCTACAGTGAAAAACCCTCATCTTTTGTAAGGTGCCCGACCTTAATAGGGTGTTTAATTTTTTAATATCGGCAATTAGCCTAATTAATTGTGATTCTAACTAATTAGGCGAGTTTAGTTACTAAGCGAGTTTCTTTTATCATTAGAAAGTGATTTGTGAAAGTTTCGTTTGGTTCCGAGTGCAATTAGTCTTTATAGGGGGTTAGGTAGTGATTAATAAGAAAATTGGTTATTTTTCCAGAAAATTCAGTTTTTGCCGAATTTGGGTTCATTGGAAAGATCTTGTCGCGCTTGTCATTTTTCGTTCTTGACTCGTCACAATTCGACGCCCCGAAGTCCCTCAAATAATCAGATTTATCTCATTTCACTCAAATGGACATTTTGGTCATTCTCTCCTCCATCCCTTATTTTAAAACTCATTCCAACAACTTATCATTCATTTCTTCCTCCTTTTCACTCAACAACCGATGAAGCTTCTTCTTCTTCTTCCTCCTTCACTCTCTCTTTTCTTGCATGTGGGTTCTCGGCCATCTTAAGGACAATCAAGGTCACCAATCTCTTCCTCTTTTCTTCCTCTACATCTTGATCCCAAAATTTGGTAAGTTTCCCCAACTTTCTTCTCCTCTAATTTCCTTCCTTGTTGCTGTAACCATGTTGCATGCTGATGGACTCTTCTTCCTCTTCCTTGGTGATCTTTGAGTGTAGGAGAGAGACCTTGGAGTGTTGGTTTGGCTAGTGTGTGTGTGGAGAGCTCTCCTCCTCAATCTCTCACTCAAATTTCAATTTCTTTCATTTCCTTTGGTGAAGGCAAGTAGATTAGCTTTATATATTGCTCATACATGTGTATCTCTTGTTTCTTGGAATGGTTCTTACCCCAATTGCTTAGATTTCCCTAAATGTCGAGCTTGTTTTGATTAATTTGATTAAACATGTTAATTAGGAATTTTTCAAACATTTGAATGTAAATGGACTTAATTGTATTTGGGTGGGTGGAATGGAATGGGTGTGGAGAGAGCAAGAGGCTCCTTTTCCTATAGAAAATGGTCATGGAGGGGAGGGGATTTCATTCCCCAAGGTTTGGACTCAAAAATGAGTCATTTTCAGTCATTTTCTGCAATTCTGGGAGGTCGGCTCGAGCGGACCTGTTCCGCGGTTAGGATGATCATCTTCCGGAAGCCATAACTTTTGACTCGTTCGTCGGAATTTGGAGTTCTACATATCGTCGGAAATCCCTTGAGGTGTAGAATCCAATGATATACTAATCTTAATGATCAGAGATTGGGAAAGGAAGTGGGTATTGGATCAATGAACTAAGCCCTTATCTCTTTTGGAAAGGGATTCTAAATCTAGTTTGAACCCTAGGTTGGAACCTATTAACTCTACCTTTGTATGACCAATTGGAGAAAATCAAAACGAAGCACGTTTGGCTTGGTGTGCTTCGTCTGTTGTCCGGGATTTTTCGTATATCAACGTAACTTGGCCAAATGTGTGTGGAAATGAGTTAATTGTGCCCAACAACTTCCGTACACCATGGGCCCGCCAAATTCAGACACCATCGACTCATTCTCCATACGTACTCCATTGGGGGACACGTTCGATACACGGTGGACAATTCTTAACCTAGGATTGGCTTGTTCTTCACTCTTAACTCTCGAATCTTGTATTTGTAGCTTGTCGTACCATGTACACTCTAATCTTGTATGCTTGTATAACTTGTAATTTAACTTGTAAAATTAGGATTTGACCGAACTTAGAGTGTATCCTTAGGTATTGATGAACATGTGTGGATAGACTTAAAAGATGACTACTCATGGAACTTGGAACTTGACTTGTATCTTGGCCTGACTTAGAGTAGCCCTCAACTTGTTATCATATACTTGGGAACCTATCCACATGTATTTGTCTTGGACCTTGTGTCGTATAAAAACCATCATCATCATTTTGCATTCATGACCAGCTGCAAGTTGATGATTATAAAGTGGGCTGGATAACGGACACTAGGGTGGACATTCGGCTTTGGATGGCGTCCATGGTGCAAATAACTAGGAGCGACCTAGGACCGTATAACTATTCCTAGGACCAGGAGTTAAGATGCCCCTAGAGCCGAACTTTGGGTATTCGTAGTCGGCTCGGACGTCACTTATACCCCCGTGAGATGGCTTGGACTTCGACAGAGTTCCCTCTTGCTTGACATTGCATTTTATAGATGGTTATTCTTGTTTATCTTGATAGGATTTACATTGTTATTTGACAATCAATCGTATTACTCATGCTTTATGCATAACTTGTACATTGTTATCTTACAATTATGTACTTGTCTTTACTCTCTTTTGAAACATGTTATGAATAATGTACAATTATGTACACTGCTTATCTTCTTGCCAACATGTTGTTGATTCTTTATTCCATAGTGTGCAAAGGACACCTACTTCTATTACACCGACTCGGATGCCGAGGCAATCCCAGAGGATCCTCAACCGGGAAAGGAGGACGAGGTATGAGAGTGGGTGCCGATGACGTAGCTTAGCATCATCACTCCCAGCACTAGTGCGCGTTACACGAGGATATCTTCTATCGTACCGCCTCATTTCATCTTTTGGTTTAGATCTTTTGGACTTATCTATCTTAGCACTGTATATCTTTTGTACCATGACCTAGGTTTTTGGGATGGTCCTGATGTTTATAAACTTTATATATTTTATCTTTTGAAACTTGAATATTTATAATGGGATGAATACCGTACTTGCTTTGATATTTCTACAGGTTAATGATGTGTTTACTGGACAAGTCTCGTTGATTAATTTGTTAATGAGGCTCAACTACACAATACTCACAGCGGACTTCGATCCTTGGGCATTAAGGGCAAAATTTTTTAATTAGCCCTAAATTTCACACTCCGGATCCGGTTTAATCTCTAATCAGGTTCGAGGCCGTGACATCTTTTCAACTCCATTGACCTATCTCTCATTGCCTCTACCAAATGCCTCTCTCTAAGTCTTGGCCCATTGTTTTGACAAGGAAGGAGATGGAATACTGTCACGCCCCGAGATCTGAGGCCCCTGGGACCCTCAAATTTCGTGACGCGATGGTCCTACTTCATGTATTGATTAAATGTCACGTAAAAGAAATTAATAACCCAAATATGCCATTGCACTCTAAATAAACCATCCATAAACAATATGGCAATCTCATAATGCCTTATATCTAAACTAGAAATTCAAATGATCCACAAAATAAATATTTTCTCAAGTCTACTAGGTAATAAAATAAAGTGATGCGCTGCTCATGTCTCCGCCCAACCCCGTAAACATCCTAAAGTTCCTCAAATTCCAGATCAACTTCAAAATCTGGAATAAAAAGAACAAAACAACTATATGAGTAAAACTCCACAAGTAAACAGGCACAAAGGAGTTCCCAATTCCCCAATGTCATACCCAAAAGGGCTAAAATCCGAGTGTGAGCATCCCCATGGTGCGTTGCCCATACTTTAGAGGATGCCTTAGAGGTCAATGGTATATATTTTTCAAAGTTTGATAATGTTCAGTTTTAATCTACTAATTGAGGAAGGCTAGAAAAGCGAATCAAACCATATATTAATGTACAAAGCTCCAACCTTAGGATGTAATTTCAGATAGCTCATGGAATGTATTTCTCAACGATAGTTCATTGCACAAAGTTATGATCTTAAGGGGGAAATATCAAGTCAAACAAGTTTGATTGTAGCTAAAACCATTAATCGGGATTGAGTCAAAAATTATTATTTTCTAACCAAATCAATAATAAACAAATATCATGCAATTCTAAGATGGAAAGATCGGGCTCTCTCACCACGCATCCAGGCATAGATTACAATGGAAACATAACAAATCCTTAGATACATCATATTGGTGACAAAGAGTCGAAAACTCTAAGTACTAGAGGATCATAGTAAAGTTACTTGCCTTGATCAATGGAGGATGATGGTTCTGGTTGACTTGACCCGCCTTGGCCTAAGCTCTTTGGTAAAGCGATGTGGGTCCCTGATAAAGATGGTTTTTCAGTAGTCAGTAATTAGGTTAGGTATGTGGGCACAGGCATGATCTATTGGGTTTGTCCGAGACTGAGGACAAGTTGGCATGATTTTAGGTCGAGTTCAAAGCATGGCTATGATTTAGATGAGCTTGGTTTGACCCGTATCTTGATTATTTGGCTGAAGAGTTGAACAAATGAATTTACAGGGTGGCCTAGCATAGGTGGGCTGGAACTAAGTCCATGTTCAGCAGGAGGTCATAAATAGTTGGGTTGAGTGCACAAAAGGAGCCCATGTTTAAAGTGGGTTCGGTTCCCCATGGTTTCGATTGACTAGATAAAAAGAGAAACAAGAAAACGTGGAGTTCGGGTGAGATAATGGATGAGACAGGGAGATGGAATGAGGGTTTGAAGAAGGGAGTTTGAGGGTGCAGGGTGTGGACTGGTTTGGTGAATAGAGTTTTGGTTTTATTTGCCTTAGTAGATGGGTCTTGTTTGAGTGTTTCACAGAGATGGAAAGCTGCACCGGGTTTGATGATTTGCAGTGACTGATTGGTTGCAAAACAGGTGAGTTGGTGTTTGACTGGGTTCAGTTGGAAGGAATGGGTTGCTGTCATATATGGCGTTTGGAATGTGTGCAGATGACTTGGGGATTGATCTAGTCATTTGTTTGGATGGCTCAGAGGAAGATGAAGAATAAGGAGATGGTACTAAAATTGGGTGTGTGCTGGGTAAGATGGGTGCTGACTATGTTTGATTAGGATGATGAAAGGTAGTTTTGATAAAGGTTTTGGATTTTAGAAGGTGATATGAGGTTGCATGAGTAGAGTTGGGTCTATGTGGCTGGGACCATGATGGAGAGGTGGGACGTTTCTTAATGGGTATCAGGAGTGGGGCACATATTGGATGGAAGTTATTTCTAAAGTGGGCTCTGCGTGGATTGTCATGAGGGATAGAGAAGAGGAAGACGGATGGCTTCGATGGCTAAGATGAGTGGAGATATGGGAACAATAATGATAAGATGGAGTTGGGATGACTTGTTAAAGTGATGATTGGGTAATGGGTGCATTTGGTTAGGAGAATTAAAAGGAGATGATGGTTGTTGGAGAAAGGTGGTTGTATGTTACAGAAGTATGAAATCAAGATAATGAAAAAAATAGAACAATAAAGCAACCACACACACTCTCTCTCTCTCTCCCTCATAGGATCTACCCACCTTCAAGCTTCTTTTTCAAGATCTCTTCCGGATAACTTTTTAAGGTACTTTTACTTTATTTCACTTTCTAGTTATTCGTTTTGAGGCTGATACTGGTATGTCTTTACGCTCAATGCTAGTTTCCTTTCTAGTAGTTGTTAGTACTTTTATCTTTAAGTTTCTTTTCTTAGTCTTCCTTTATCATGTGTGTGTGTGTATGGAGATTCGTATGAGAGAGGGTGCTTTTTATAGAAGCTGAGAGAGAGAGTCTAAAAGTAGAGTAGGATAGGTATAAAATAAGATCTCTTTTGTTATTGGCTAAATAGGTAAAAAGTTAAGAGTTTGGGTTCAAGTTAAGTTCTCAAGAGGGAAATGAGGTCTTATCACATCCGGAAAACCTTAGTTCAAAATAGACAATTCCAATCCTATCACGACAATTAAAACTTAAGAAGAGTCCAATATATCTTTTAACAAAACCCTATAAAATTCAAACACCTCTTATCCTTAGATGGATCCTATTAAGAAAATGCTAATAAACATAAGAAATAATAATAATCAAAATAACTTTAAAGAAAAGGTAGAGTCCACACAAGATATAATCTACGGCTAATATTAATTTAAAATAAAATTGAGAAATTGGGTCCTTACAAATACTGCTTTGGATGATTCCATGGATTTAGCTATCAAATGTGAAGAACAACTTCCATTAGGGAGAGAGAGTTGAAAATGTTTGACATCTAAGGTACATGGACATGTTGTATAGATTTTGATAACCAAATATATTTCATTTGTGTATGTATAGTAAACATGACAGGATGTTGGGTTTATGAGAAATCCCACCAATAATGGGGTGCTATGTTGGATTTGATTTTGTTTTCTTTTTGTTTTTTTAAGTCTTTTGAGTTTGGGATTGGATATTTTGAGTTGGAGAATGGGAAATTGAGAAATCCCACATGGTTGAGAATTAGGGTTTGAAATTGGATTCAGGGTTTTGGGTTTTATTTTATTTATTTATTTGTTCATTTTGTGAGTTTTTTTATTTTGTAAGGTGCCTTTATTCCATAAAAACAATTAGGGATTAATCCATGGCCATAGCAATGATGGTGAGAGACTTGTGTTATTAAGTGTGAGTACTTATTTTAAAGAAATTTACAATTTGGGTTGGCTGTTGGAGTAAGAAGTTCCGCATATGGGAGTGACAACTCCCATTGGGAGTTCATCTGTTTGGGGTTTACGATTTAGGAAATGCTCTTGTTTAAAGGTTTTGGTTTATGGTTTTAGATTTTTTAAATAGCAAATTTCTGGTCTTGGGTTCTAAGTCTTGAGTTTGGACATTAGAGATTTTGACTGGTTTGAAGCTTTTGATTTATAGTTTTGGATTTTATGTCTTGAATTTGGACATAAGAGATTTTTATTTGAAGTTATTGTTTTTTTTTTTTTTTTATCCTCCTATTTTGTGAATAGATTGGGGAAATGGGAAATTCCATATGGTTAGAGAATCAAGATTATAATTCACAAAGCATTTGCATGGGCCCACTAAAATATAGTTCTATAGCTAAAAGAAGAGAAGTTTCATGCTATACCCCGACCCCACTTAGCTAGCCTTCCAGTCAAACTTGTTACATGTATGATGGAAGTCATGGACCTTTTCAAAAGTATTATATGTAAAATGGTTTATTTGTTGAATGCTATATACATTTTTTATAGCTTCTATGAAACAATAGCATCTGCGTAACCACTTTGTCTTGATTGGAAAAATACTGATACCACCTTTTAAACCTGTAAATTGGTAGCTCTTAGTGCTATTTTGAAAATCCAATGCACGGGCATTTACATTTAGACAATTAGATTTGTAGTTAAAGGATAAAAACGGAAAATCAGAAAACAGAGTATGAAAATTGGAAGATAGTAATATGCAGCTTTGCAAGAATCTTCTTTTGGTTGTAAGGATAATGGATTCTAATACTAATAATTTTTCCAATGTTAACTGGCCCTATAATCGTGTCCATTCTGTATGTATCTTGGGAAATAGTTGTTCTTTTTTTTTTCCTCCACTAATGTTTTCGTTTTGGTGAGAGCCTTCAATCATTCTTATCAATAGCCTTTTGACAAATTTAGTGAACAATTCCAACTAAAATGACTGTTACATAAAATACTTTACAAGCTTGTTAAAAAAAATAATCACAGAAGAACTTTGTCTTTATTAATTAATTCAGAACATGAGTTAAAATCATTGATGATTACACAATGAATTTATCATTCACTCAATCAATCAGTTCCTCATTATTATTAATTTTAGTTTATTAATCAAGCTGCATGAGACTACAACATGCATTTTAGAAATAATATGGCTCAAATATAAAGCAAAGTGTGAAACAATAGCTATTTTAATTTTTAATCTTTGGGTTTAAAGACTTGAATGAAATATACTTATGGGCAGATATCAACCCTATGTTACCTTGCCTGGATTTGAAAATGGGTCTAGGTTGTATACCTTACCCGACCTTCCCTAAGGAGGCAAGAAGAAACCTTCCTGCAATTGTCATATATACTTTTTTTTTTTTTTTTTGCTTAAAGGTAAACTTTGTATTAAGCAGAAAGAAGAGCTACAAGAGAGAAAGCTCCCAAAAGAAAACCACAAAAAAAAAAAGGAGGCTAGAGGAAACCTACAATGGGCAAGGCACCTAGCTGCCAAGACTCAGAAAACATAGAGAACCAAACTGGAAGAAAGGGACTAGGCTATTCACAGAAAACAAAAAAACTAAAAAATTGCTCTGCATAGTGAGGAAAAGGATCAGAACATGGACAGAGATCAATTCAACATAGTCATTGCCATTCCTTGCAGATGATCCCTGATGATAGACTTAGCTTTCTCTAGAGAGGGCTTCCTCGAATTGAACTTGACGTCATTTCGGAGGACCAGAGAACGTGAATAACTTGGAAGAAAATAACTGCTAAACTCTTACTTCCTGCTACATCTTTGCCTCTGGAAAGTAGGTTCCAGATGACTGTGGTAGAGAGGAAGTGGGAGGGCTAGGAACCAGAAGAAAAAAGAATCCATGTCCAGAGCTGAGAAGCCAGTCGTAGGAGAAGAAGAGGTACACGTCCGATTCATCTTCCATACAACAATTTGAGCATCTAGATGCCATAGACCGCCCCTTCTATTTCGCCCATTGCTCTGTTGGAGTTTTCCAAAGGATTAACCTCCAACTGAAGCAAGCCAGCCTTGGGTTGATCATTTTGTTCCATAAAAGCCCAGACCTAAACGATTCATTGTCCCTAGTCCGTAGCAAGTTCCAAGCTTCTTTCATAGAGAGATCCCCTGAAGTCCTATCTTGCCATAGTAGGTGGTCCTCCTCGGAGTAGCTGCCAATGGAGATTGAGGTGGTGGAGAGATCCAGGCAGTCCTTCAGCTAGTTAGGGAGGTGGTTAGGGATACACCAAGAATTCTCCTCTATGATGTCAGCCACCAAGTCTTTCTCAGAGAACTGTAAATTGGAAAACCTGTCAGCAATTGGGACTTGATCAATCGATCTATCAAACCACAAGGAAATAGACTGCCCATTCCCAATCACCCATCTAGATTTCCTTTGGATAAAGGAAGAGAAGGATCTCATACTCTTACAGATGCAGTAACCTCCCCTATGGAAATTCGGCTACCAAATAGCTTTCCCTCTTAGATATCTTTCTCTATACCAAATTGCCAATAGAGAGTTGGAAGAGTAGACTAACCAAGCCAATTTTAAAAGACAGGCTGCATTGAACTCCTTCACTCTGCGCAAACCTAGACCTACCTCTGACCTTGGTAAACAGACTACCTCCCATCTAACAAGATTGGACTTCAGTCTTTTTGGATTGGCAGACCATAGAAAATTTCTCATCAACCTCTCAATGAGAAGACAGGTCTTCATAGGGAGAGAAAGAAGTAGAGAAATATAAAGAGGGATGGAAGATAGGACGTGCCTAACAAGAGTCGGTCTTCTAGCAAAGGAGAGAATCTTTGTTTTCCAACCAACAAGCCTCTGCCTAATAGAGTCCAAGACCTTATTAAAATAAAGGTAAGGAGCACTGCCAAAAAACAGGGGGTCCCTAGGTAGACGGAGGGAAGAGAGGCTTTATTGATCTCAAGCAGGCCTGTTACCATAGAAGTTCTTCTAACATTGCAATTCCCCAACAACAACTGGCTTTTCTGCTGGTTGAAGCTCTAGCCGGAAGAGTCTTGATAGGGTCTGAGAAGACTTTGAAGCCTCCGCAGAGGTGTCTGGGTCCATTTTAAGGGAGAGCAAATAAGATACCAATAAAGTTGTAGGGAAAGAAATGTTTGATTATGGAATTATGTTAACCATAACCTCACATGGAGGATAGGTCATAGTATAGTTTATAAATTACTTGAAATTCATTTCACAATGTCAAACTCTTTCAATGTAAAATATCATTGATTCTACTTATCATTTGAGTTATATTAAAATGTATCTCCATTCTACTCTTATTTGAGTGCAATGTAATTATCGTCTAATGCTTGCATGTGTTCAGTACGGGCATCCTTCGCTAGTCTTATTGAGCCAAGCTCATGTTTCAATTAGGCTTAGATCAAAATCAATTCAATGGGATCGATGCTTGAACAAGGGTGGAAATTGATGTGATCAATTTTGAGATGGGTAATTAACCGACTCATTAACAATATTCATTGGACATTCTAGCTATTTCGACTTGAGCTCAAGCTCTACTTAGATTTTATTTCAAGCTTGAGCTCAATTGGAGTTGAACTAATTAAACTTGCTAAATTGATATCGAGCTGAATTCTAAGTTGGAGTTACACTAATCAGACTTGAGAAAAATATGAGTTTGGACATACCTGCCATGCTTGGTTCAACTTTGATATGGTTGCATGCAAGCATTATCACAAATATTGTTCTCCGGAAATTATAATCTTAAAAAATATTGAGATGCTTTAAATTTTGAAGTTTACAGGGTATTAGTCCTTGAGATATTATCTGTAAAATGTTGCAGAATATAAATGATGATATAATTTTTGTATATATAGATTTTCCTTTTTTTATACCATTTTTGTGATTTTTTCATGATATTCTCATTTTCTAGTGATAATTTAAAAATAACGCAATATTCTCTAGAAAGTATCATTTCAGGAATATGTTAGAAGGGTTCTCTACCCCTTATGAATACAAGAATCCCACACAGAAGCAATTCAAAATTTTCAGTCGTTGCATTTAATTAGGAGGCCTTGCTTTGTGGTACTGCTGCTTCTGTACTGATCATCCTGTAGGTGAAAAAAGTGTTGTATCTCAATTCTCAATAGGATTGTAATATTTTAAAATGCCATTGATGTTTGTGACACAAGAAGTAAGAAGGTGAACATTTGGGCAAGGTTTGTGATGATATCCAAAGCTGAAACCTCAATGTCTATGCCATTATGGACTGAATCATAGGATAGCTATAAATAGCATATGATAGCAAAATCAAGATTGGTAAAATCAGGCCAATGGAAAAAGACCCTCGATTAAGGGTTAGTATGCAGAACACTCCTAATTCAATTCACTGCATGGTCCACTTAAGGTTACTATGCACAATGCTCTAGATTGAATACATCTACATGCTGTTTTTCATCTGCAAGTCCCTTATTGGGGCAGTGTGGGATTTTCATTACCTGCCGTTCACAAATTAATACCCTAAATTATAGACACGATTCGAAAATACTAAGCACTTGACATGCAAGACTGATGTCAGAGAAATTTTTTTTTTTCCTTTGTATCTTCCTTTTATCTTAATGAAATATTTTTATTACCAATAAAAAGATATTATAAGAGAAAATGCTATGATTGTCGTGAAATTGGTGATTTCTTGCAATCTTTGAGTTTTTTATAAATTGGATTTTCTTGCTCATCTTCTAAAAGGCTTTCATATATTGCCATATAATATGAAAGATGTCGCGCCCCCAAAACCGGGATCCGATCTCGGTGACGCGAGCATGGGGAGAATTTGTAGTATTTCCCCTCCCAGGATCCGCGTGTGTGAGGATAACAAATTCACAACACATCAAAATATTTCGCGGAAGCTATACGAGACGTTACGACCCGGAATCCGTATCCATCGGGTTCCGTGTCGTACTCAATCTGTCAGCACAAAATTGTCATAGACATATTTAAATTCAGACTGGAACAATTCATAATATCAAGATATACAGAGCTGACAGCAACAGGCTTATCATTACCCAACATATTCAAGTTTCAAATTAACAAGTGCATTGATTACAATTCCCAAGAAACAGGCTAACAAAAGCCGTACACAAAAACAAGCTAGAACAAATACTACCCCATGGTGTAACGTAACTCCGGAGTCAAGCATGACGTCAACATGACATCGCTGACACTACAAGACTGCAAAACTCGTGGCTCAACAGCCCTCCGCACGCGAACTAGCTCAAAACAAGGACCTGCTATCTAGAGCACCAAAGCAGAAGTATATCAGACACGACGGTCTGGCAGGTGATCAAAATAGGCAAGAGCATAAACAAAATCAAGGTTTAAAGGAAACAATAACCAAAAACACTTTATCGAACTTGAAACAAGTTTACAAGATTTAAAAACAATGCATGAACATGATACTTATCAAGAAATCATTAGTGCATGCACGATATACGAAACAATTTCACGTTTTCGAAACTAGCATGTATACTTATAATATCATGATTAGTAAATCCACAAAGAGCCCATCCTTTCTCCACCATACATGATGATAAGAGTAAGCACGCACGACAAGTACGATAAGCACAACACGATAAACACGATCCCACGCCACACAAGGTAGACGGGGTGTCCGGCCGCGGACCCGGACCACGAACACGCACGATGTGTCAATTCAAGACACGACTAGTCTGCAGACAGTCCACATGTTTAAGGACCCCCAGGTAGTGGATCAAGCTAAAAGGGCAGTCCAAGCTCAGTGGTAATCACTTATATCATGAATGCATAAAACATGGCGATACACGTTCGAGAGCACGACAAAACAAGAGGGAAATCATTTGTCAAACACGTCACGACAAGGCTAGCACGATAGCATAATATAAATGCTTAACAAACTGAAGAAATGATTCCCTTTTTCTTTCTTGAAACACGATTCTTGAAACACGTCTTAAATACAAGCTTATACTTGAAATTCGGCCAAATACACGATGAAACACGAAGTATCAAAACAAGATTCTTGGTTCTCGAAACAAATCTTCAAACAACTTATACTTGAAATTCAAGGCGAGTACACGATGATGTACGTAACATCAGAACGGAAGTTCAAACACGAAATCTATCAAGTTTAGGCTAAGACCATTCATTGACCCTTGTGGAGTTGAAACCCAAATGTCGAAGTTTTGATAAGGTTTGGTGCCCCAGAAGTTATAGTACATTTTGGAATTCCAAGTGCACAAGGTCAATAAAAAGGTCTAAAACCTAGTCTAGTTTTGCTTCTCGCAAAAGTCCTTCAAAACAGTACTTTTTTGTAACTGTCGGTCAACTCTCGGTTAACCGTCGGTTAACCGAGGTCGATCTGTCGGTCGACCGAAGGCTTGACCGACAGATCCCAGCCCAGAATTGTTGCTCTCTGGAATTCAAACCGACAGATCCTCGGTCGACCGAAGGCTTGACCGACGGATGACCTGACAAAAATGTTGCTCTCTGGAAATTGAACCGACAGGTCCTCGGTTGGTGTCGGTCGACCTGTCGGTCAACCGAAACTTGACCGACACCTGACCGACAGGACTCGGGCAGTGCATTTCAGTTCAGAACTTTTCACACTTCCTTCCCTTCTTCACTTCCACACTTTCACCACCTGCACTCCCCAAGCCTACATGCTTTCCAAGGGATGATTTCATACATTTTCAAGGCAACCCATCCACAATTAATCCATTCATTCCAAAGAGAAACATCAAGGCATTTACAAGTATAAAATCATAAAAACTAATAAGATCAAACATGATTCTAAGAGCTTGCAAAATCATGGCTAACAAGACAAATGAAGAAGCCAAAACTCATGACCTGAAAGAGTATAACATGACTTGCATTATGAACTAAACATAGGAAAACATGTCTTAATGAAAATATTGAAACCATAATGAAACATAAAACAATAAATATGAGAAATCCCATAAAGATCACTTGCCTTTGTCCAAATGCCAAGCAAAACTTTCACAAATCCAAATCAAAGAGTTGATCCACGAAATCTACACAAAAGCCCCAAAAGAAAGCACATAAAAATCACCATTTTTGTCACTACAAAGCCCCATTTCGAAAATGGGTTTGAAAACATAGAAAACAAGTTCTAAATGAACTAAAAGAACACCAAATGAAAAGAGGAACAAGAGCCCTAACCTTTAGCTAGCTGAACAAGGAGAAGAGAGCTTGAAGACGATGAATAGTGTCGGGGATTTGGCTCAAAAACGGGTCCAATCGAAGCTTGAGAAGAGAGGAAGAGAATGGTGGAAACGAATCGGGAATTGGAGTCTTCTTGTGAGATGATTTCAAGGGAAAAGATCAAGAGAAACTTGCTTCTCAACTCCACTCTAGGGCAACCGTTGCAGGAAAATGGAAATGGGGAAAGAAGAATGAGGAGAGAGAGTATGAGATCTTTTATAGTGTCTGGAAGGTGGGTCCCAAAGCAGTAGAACTAGAAACGCTTAAAACATGGTCTTGCGGACCCCGGATGAAATCGACGAAGAAGAACAAAACGATCGTCGAAAAATCTAGTTTCCAAAAAGTATATTTTCCCCAATTTCTGAAATTTTCGAAATTCATGGACAGATTTAGTGAAAATTGTCATTTTTGCCCTTTTTCTCGAAAAACGCGATTTCTGAGTATTAAATCAAGATGGTCAAAACATGAAAGTTGTTTATAACAATAAAATGAGTCAAAAGGAATAAAATTTGGAATTTTTTGAAACCAATAATAAATTCTCACAAAATACAATTTACAAGGGTCGGGTCAAAACAAAGTCAATGGTCTTTTAAAACTCTCCAAAGTTATGAAAAATCTATTCAAACTCAAAAACAAAGTCAAATCATCTCTAATCTTGTTTAAAAAGCTAAATCATGGTTAAAACAATGCTAAACCCAAAAATTGAGGGTCGGGGTCTTACAAAAGAATTCCCTAAATTATCAATAAAAATAGTAATTGAGATTCTATAATGATTTTAGTTTAATTAGTTTATCCAACTAACAAATATACTGAGGCTCTTCATTAAAATTGAATGAAGCAGAGAGAGAGAGAGAGAGAGAGAGAGGGGATAGGTGAGCTTATACCAACACCCTCCTTACACAAGAGGCAAAACAAAAATAAAGAATACAAACAAGACATGAAAAGAAAAATACCAATAAAAAATGCTTCCTTATCCACTCTCTGTTTTGCCAAGGAATCTACCATGGCATTGCCAGAAAGATTTACATGCTTGACAACCACTTGAAAGAAGAAGCCAAAAATCTAATATCTTTGATAAAATAATGAAATTTCCTTGGAATCTTATCCACTCTCCACACAAATAAAAAAAAATGGCATTAAAGAAATCACTTTCAACAATCAAGCTTTCATGAAAAATGCCAGAATAAATTCTAACGCCGCTTCTGGAATGGCTAAAACCTCTACTTCATTTAAAACTTTAACTCTAATAGGCTTAGAGAAAGAAATCAACACCTAACTCCAACACCTGCCAGGCAGCCCATCTTAATTCTACATAAAGTTTTTTTTTTTTTTTTTTTTTTTGAGTGGTAATTCTTCATAAAACTTCCAAATATACTTTGGAAAAGTATCCACATAACCAGATATAATAAACTCATTTTTAGATGTTATATAACGTGTGTGGCCTCATAGACATTTAAAACTTGTAAAGAATGAGCCTCTTGTGACATTGGAAAAAACTTTGATAAAATGACAAGCAGACAGGCAAGTAATTTTATCCAAGCCTCCACTGTTCATTGATTAGACACCAGTGAATTGTGTGGCACAAAATAGTTTGTAGGCCCACCAACATGTGCATTGGTGGGACCCACATTGTCAGTTTGTGGGAGGTGGAACGTGCTCCTTTTGCCTCAGCATTCTGTCCATTTGCTTTCCAGATTTTTGCCCCTTTCGGCAAAGACTAACACGTAACGTAGTCCAGCGGACTACCAAAACTAATAATGCTCTAGAGAGTTTGATAAATTTGAACCCCTCCATGGCCATGTTCATAAATCTTTCAGTGGAGGTCACTTGTAAAATTCAAATAGGTCAAAGTCAGCATCTCCTTGTGTGTCACTGATGGGCCTAGCAGAGTTGGGTCTGCCATCATAAATATTAACTCGTATTTAGCTTATCTGTTTAATCTGACAATGAAACCAACTTTAACAGGAAAAAAATTTATCATTATCTCAATACAAATAGGGACAATGATTATAAGTAGTTTAAATTTAATGATTGGGTGGCTTGGATTTCATGACGATCTCGGCTGGTCTCTAAGAAGAAAATGGCAATGGTGAAAAATCGGTTGAGATTTGGTGTGGTCTGGGTATTGGATCCAAACTAGGGTTGAAAAATGGGCCGTGCCGGAGTAGAGCTAAGCCCAAGCTATCATGGCCTCGGCCTAGAACGGGCTGTGCCCTCCACGGGCTGGGTGGACCTACGGGCCAAATGTTTTCTTAAAATGCTTTTTCATCCTTATTTTATTCTTTTATGCAACCATGAGTTGTTCCATTCCAATAAATGCATGTGATTGTTGAAGAGAGAATTTCAATGAGACTTCCTAAGAGCCATTCCAAATCCTTTCTTCCATCGTTGTCTCCTGACTTGTGCAAGCATTGACTACTTCATTTTCTAAAAAGATTTGTGGAAGCATTAACTCTTAGATTCATGCAAGGTTAGAAAGATTAACTTCTCTAAAACAGATAAGAGATGAAATGGGGACGCAGTCTTGTAAGGCCTCTAGTCCAATAACTTTTTTCTCTAAAAAGCATATAGTCCATACAACTTGATATATTTTCGCAAAAAGTCATTAGATATGCAACATCAGAAATTTTCATGGCTGATTAGC
Source organism: Umbellularia californica (assembly GCA_028538565.1). Classification (NCBI taxonomy): domain Eukaryota; kingdom Viridiplantae; phylum Streptophyta; class Magnoliopsida; order Laurales; family Lauraceae; genus Umbellularia; species Umbellularia californica. Next base: position 37,313,764 of record JAPQWN010000009.1, on the reverse strand, counting down.
CCTTTCAACTGTTTATGCATAAATTTTTAAATTTTAAATTTTCAAATTTTTCATTCCCCCTCATTCATAGGGCATGGTTCTCCCTCATTCGTTCCACTGAGAGGTTGGGGTGACGCGAGTCTAGCACCGATCCATCTTCCCGAAGTGACACAGATCAAAGGTGGGCCACTGCATAGATCTGCTCTCGTTGACAGCCCTACAAGTGGGGTAGGTCTCAACGGGTGTGGGACCGTGGGTTCTAATTCAAGTTTGCAAGGCAAATCTGTCGTGAGGAGGGAAAAGTTTCGAATGGATTGTCTCGTGTGTGCCTATCCCATTGAAATCTCATAGAGATCGGAATCGTACGCAGATGGTGTTGTTCCTTTCTACGCTTGTTGGAAACACACATGGGTAGGCACACTTATTAAAATAGAGGTTTTTACTTGGTTGAAAAGTCTCAGACTTTTCTCTTACAGAGAACGTGATTCTCTAGTCGCCGAAGCAAGGCGTCGTTGCCGGATCTGTGACTTGCCGTTGCCGTAGAAGGCTACCAGTCTCGATGTTGCATCCACTGGAATTTTTTTGATCGTCGCCGAATGCAGTCGATGGTGCTGCACCATCGCCAGAGAAAGAAGGTAGCAGGGCTGTTATATCACATTTGGCAAATCTATCAAAGTTTTTATTAAATTTATCTGAGTTTTTGTGCAATTTATCTGAGTTTTTTTCAAATTTATCTGATTTTCTGTCAAATTTATCTGATTTTCTGTCAAATTTATCTGAGTTTTTTTTTTTATCTTTTTTTTTAATTCATGTGAATTTTTTAAAAATTTACGTCTTTTGGAAATTTTTTTATATTTTTTGAAATTTATTTGAATATTTTGAAATTTATTTTCGTCTTTTTAAAATTTATCTGCGTTCTCTTGAGATTTATCTGCGTCTTTTGAAATTTATTTGGAAATCTCATTAATGAGATTTTCATTAATCGTGGTCAATTAAATGGTAGTTGACCATTATTAATGACATATCCCACTAATCATGGGATGTGATTTATCTTTAAATAAATAAGAACTTCTGAAAAAATAGTAACTTAGGCATTTTAGGTTTTCAAATTTAAAAAAAAAAAAAAAAGACTTGCCACACTATGAAAAAAGATTCTGGATCTAAGGCTAGAAAGTGAAATGTTCAGGACCTGTCGCCAAATGTCCCTATTTTTTTGGATGGAAATCGGAAGGGAAGAGGAGGAATGATGTTGATAGGCCAGCCCATGGGCCATTCCAGGCCTAGGCTAAAATGGGTCGTGCACATATTGGGCAGAGCCGTGGCACGTTGATTGGTAGTCCCGGCCCAATTACATTCCTAATTGAAACCCAAATTACTAGCAGGGACCCACAACTAAACTTGCTCCATACTCGGTTCAGGTTGTAGGAACTTTACCCATACATTAACTTAAAAGACTTGTACTACGACAACAAGTTGCTCGGTTAGTAAGCAATCCCTTGTGTTATCTTATTGTTCAGGGATCGATTCTTGGGTATGCCACTCTTCCCATTTTATGGGCTATCTTGCCAATTTTGTGGGCTTCCTCTTTCCACTCGTGTGAGCTCTCCTTTTGCACGGTGTGGGCTTCCTCCTATGAGTGGTGTGAGCACCCTTGGGTCTTGGCCTCCTGGGCTAGGCTGGGGTACTAAAAAATAAAAAAGTCTTGGAGCAGATCTCAAATCCAAACCCACCTCAAGCTAAAATGAGACTCAAAATGCATATATACTTATAAATACACTTAATAACCAAACCAAACCAAACCAAGCCTTTTCCCACTAGGTGGGGTCGGCTATATGGATTTGACGACGCCAATCAAATCTGTTTAGGGCCATGTCCTCCGTTAGATCCATGTAGGCAAGGTCATGTTTAATAGTTTCTTTCCAACTTCTCTTGGGTCTCCCTCTCCCTCTCCTACTCCTGGCAATCTCTATGCCTTCACACCTTTTAACAGGTGCTTCCATTGGACGCCTTCTAACATGGCCAAACCATCTTAGTCGATTTTCTCTCATTTTATCTCCAATCGGTGCTATTCCTACTTTGCCCCTAATCTCCTCATTCCTAATCCTATCTCTCCTTGTGATCCCGCACATCCATCTTAGCATTCTCATCTCCGCAACTTCCATCTTCTTAACATGATTATGCTTTACTGCCCAACACTCTGATCCATATAACAATGCTGGTCTTACCGCCACCTTATAATACTTTCCTTTAACCTTGAGGGGGACTTTCCGATCACACAAGACCCCCGAAGCACTCCTCCATTTGGTCCACCCGGCCTGAATCCTGTGACTTACATCAGTATCAATCCCTCCATCCTGTTGCACCATCGATCCAAGGTACCTAAAGTTTTCTTTCTCTACAATCTTTTGTGTGCCTAAACTTACTTTTATGTTACCAAGTGTCCTACTTTGGCTAAACTTGCACTCCATATATTCCGTCTTGCATCGACTTAGCCTAAACCCTTTTGTCTCTAACGTTTTCCGCCATACTTCTAGCTTAGCATTCACTCCTTCTCTCGTCTCATCTACTAAAACAATGTCATCTGCAAATAGCATACACCACGGCACCTCATCCTGAATATGTCTTGTAATCTCATCGATAACTAGGGCAAATAAGTACGGGCTTAACGCTGAGCCTTGGTGTAGACCAATCGTGATAGGAAACTCCTTAGTCTCTCCGCCAGTCGTCCTTATAGATGTCACGGCTCTATCATACATATCCTTTATCGCCTCAATATATGCGACACACACTCTTTTCTTTTCCAGTACTCCCCATAGAATCTCCCTAGGAACCCGGTCATAGGCCTTCTCCAAGTCAATGAACACCATATGTAAATCTTTCTGGCCTTCTCTATACTGTTCCATTAACCTCCTCAGGAGAAAGATAGCCTCCATGGTTGATCTCCCAGGCATGAAACCAAATTGATTATCTGAAATGTTTGTTGTTCTTCTTAGTCTTCTCTCAATAACTCTCTCCCATAATTTCATCGTATGGCTCATCAATTTAATCCCGCGGTAGTTCGCACAGTTCTGAATATCTCCTTTGTTCTTGTATATGGGTATAAGAATACTTTTCCTCCATGCATCAGGCATCTTCTTGCTCTTTAGCACTACATTAAAAAGTTTTGTCAACCAATTTATGCCATTCTCCCCCAAGCACCTCCAGACCTCAATAGGGATACCATCTGGCCCAACCGCTTTCCCATTCTTCATCCTTTTCAATACTTCTTTAACTTCTTCCCTACTGATTCTCCTATAGAACATATGATTCGATTCTTCCCTAGAAATGGTAAGCTGTCCCAATTGTATGTCACTACTACTGCTTTCGTTAAATAACTTGTAGAAGTAGCTCTTCCAACGCTCCTTTATCTCATCGTCCTTTACTAATACCTTTTCATCCTCATCCTTAATGCATTTAACTTGGTTTAAGTCCTTGGTCCGCCTATCTCTGGCTTTAGCAAGCTTGAATATCTCTCTTTCGCCTTCCTTAGTGTCAAGTCGCCTATATAGCTCCTCAAATGCCTTTGCCTTGGCCTCACTAACTGCCTTTTTGGTTTCTCTTTTTGCTTCTTTATACTTTTCCAAGTTTGCTGCATTTCGATCCCTTTGCCAAGTTTTAAAACTCTCTCTTTTAACTCTTATCTTGTCTTGAATGGCCTTGCTCCACCACCATGCCTCCTTCTGTGCCGGAGCACCCCCTTTGGATTCTCCTAAGACTTCTTTCCCTACCCTCCTAATACACTCTGCTACCTTATCCCACATATTATTTGCACTCTCATTTATCGCCCAAACGTCTTCCTCTAGTACTCTATCCCTAAATGCTAGTTGCTGATCACCTTTCAAGTTCCACCATTTAGTCTTTGAGCATCTATACAACTTCTTTTTTGTAGTCCATCTTTGTAGCTGCACATCTATGATCAACAACCTATGTTGGGAAGTCAAGCTCTCCCCCGGTATCACCTTGCAATCTTTACAAGCTAAGCGGTCTCTTTTCCTAATTAAGAAGAAGTCAATCTGTGTCCTTGAGGAGCCACTCTTATAAGTCACCAAATGCTCCTCTCTCTTCCTAAAAAAGGTGTTAGTCACCATGAGATCATAAGCCACTGAAAAGTCCAAAATATCCTTCCCTTCTTCATTTCTATTACCGTATCCAAGTCCCCCATGTACTCCTATATATCCATCTACGTCGCGTCCTACATGGCCATTCAAATCTCCTCCTATGAAGACCATCTCGCCTTGGGGTATCTCTAGTAGCACTCCTTCCAAATCTTCCCAAAACTTCTCCTTATGTCCATCTCCTAAGCCCACCTGGGGGGCATAAGCACTAATTACGTTCACTATCTCTTCTCCTAACACTAACTTAATTGCAATAATCCTATCTCCACAACGCTTTACATTAACTATATCTTCCTTTAAGTCCTTGCTCACTACTATGCCAACCCCATTCCTCGCTCTATTAAGTCCCGTATACCATAACTTATACCCAGTCCTCTCGATCTCTTTAGCTTTCTGTCCCATCCACCTTGTCTCTTGCAAGCAGGCAATTGCGATTCGTCTCCTTTCCATTGTATCCACCACTTCCATAAGTTTCCCAGTTAGGCTCCCAATGTTCCAAGTACCTAATCTCAGCCTTCTATTTTGGGCTAGCTTCCTTACCCCCCGCACTCGTCCAATAAAGTGTGGGGACCCTTGCCTATTTAGCACTGCACCCGGGCGCCGATGCAGCGGTCCTTGCTCACTTATCACTGTACTCGGACTATACAGCGCGTCGCTACGTAGGGGACGCCCCAACGAAATATCATTAGGTCTCAAATCCATAAAGAAATCCGACTGAGTATTGTGCTGGCTGTCGGCTACCTAACGCACAACCCTCCTCCTTTGTCCGGGCTTGGGACCGGCTATGTCAAGGATACCCCAACATAGGCGGAGTTACTTATAAATACACTTAATATACACATAAAAATATACACCAATTATCTAGTGCGAAGAGGTGCCTAGCATGGGGCCTCGGATAAAACCCACCGCCCCACCCCGAAAAAAAAGAAAAATGCCGGGTCCCATGGGTTGGACACCCATACGAATGGACTGAACTGTCGGATTGATTGTGCACTCAATTTAAACTGTAAGCTCGGAGCCCTTGATTAATGCCAGTTGAGTCACCGTACACGGCACCTTGGTTGGATCTCACGTGGGTCCCACAGCAGAGTGCACACCGGATAGATCCTCTATAAATATATGTTATAGGATTGTGGCATCAAGTATTCAAATCCCCAAGTGCAAATGCTGTGGTCCCAAATCAGATCCAAATTAAAGATGGGTCCAAGTTTTGTGATCTCCTTCCCTAGTTTCTTAAATTGGGTTCACAACGAATAATACTGAGATGGGATCGAAATGAAAAGCAGACTAGAACATGGAATCATGTCATTAAGGTTTTGACCTCCATCCTGTTTCATGCCAAAAAAAAAAAAAAAACCAAAGTGATCAAACAGTTATAGGTCAGCTGGTCAGAAACAACAAATACCCTGTTTATGTTGGTATTTTGGTGTTTCAAAACATTTTTAAGGTTTTTGTCCTTTAGTACTTTTTGTTTTATGGGTAGTGTAGGCTATTGAAAAACAACTCATCCCACATTGCTAAAATTCAACTTTTGAAGATGGTTTATATGTGTTTTCATTTCTTTAGTTTTTAAAGACTCTTGTAGGCTTTTGCCATGGGTCCTATGCGCGCACGCGAGTCAGGCTTGACCCGAGGTCCTGGGTCCGAAAACATTTAATCGGGCGTGCATCCGCGACGCGCATCCTGCGTGTATATCGCGCTCAGGGGGGTGCAAATACAGGCCACCTGGCCTAGAGGGACCCGTATAAACACAGCAACCTTAATGTGTTTTAACGTTGTGCCTTAATGGAGATTAATGGCCAGGGGGGGTGCAAATATAGACCGCCTGGCCTAGAGGGACCCGTATAAACACAGCAACCTTAATGTGTTTTAACGTTGTGCCTTAATGGAGATTAATGGCCTAACGGACACTAATCATATTATAAATTAGGATCATCTGAGTGATCGCGACCAGACTTGAATCAGGGAAGGCCGTTGTATCTCGTCCTAAGGAGTCAGACGTGCCTCGGTCACAAATCTGTTCTGTTGCCGTTTGCTGCTCGGCGACTTCCGCCAACAAATCACAGCTGCATAGTCGGGTACTATTGTTTCATTTTTCAATTTGACAGCAGTCTATATTCTGTTATATTTCCAACAGTTTATGGGGCGAGAGTGCGAAACTAAAAGCCACAATTAGAAATTTTATTTTGATATACCATATTGATAAGTAGGTATATTTTTTTAGTATATAAATCTCTTATATTAGCATATAAGTAATTGTGCAACAAGTTGGGCCATAGCACTAAACCCTTAACTCAGATCTGGTTGGGTTTGCACCTATACTCCCATATTCAGGTCAAGATTAGTCCAGATATCAGTGGCAAAGGTGGAACTTTTTACACCCCCTAACTTCAAAATATAGGCCCTCAAGGAAAAAAAAAATTACATAGGCAGATAGAGCTAAAGGAGGCCGGGGTTGGGACTTAAACTTTTCGTTTATTTCATGTATTTTTTTACAAAGTGACCCCCACATAACTTATTTCTTTCATTTTTTATTTTTTTACATAGTGACCCCTGAAAAAATATTCTCTATGCCAATCTTTCCATCTAATGGGAGTCACATGGATAGGTACATGCATTGAAGAGGTAAAAGATGGCCTGAGTCATGTCATAATCAGAACCTACTTTAATATGCAGTTTAAAGATTGTTAAACAGGACAAGAGTTTAAGTGTAATGAAAGTTCTAAGATCTCAAAAGGCATAGGTAAGAATCGAAATCCATGAGAGACCAATGCAAATAAAAGAATCTACTGTAGATAAGCTTGTCGTCAATCTCTTTTTAGAAAAAACATGTGGCCACAACAAACCACAATAGAAAGTATGTGACTCTCCTTATTAGGATATAGTAAACTCAATTTGCAAGCTTTATGCTCATTGGAAGTTGAAAAGTAATAAGGTCTGGAGACAAGATTATGGAAGGATTAATGAAATGCAAACTTTTGTGTGTATCTGAAGAAAGGAATCTCAGCTCATCACTTTCATCTTTTTTTGAGTTGGCAAAGTACACTGCTGGGTCACTATGCTTTTAAATTATTATTTTTCTTCATTTTTATTTCTTTTACCAGCCAAGGCTGCTGGAACCTTGATAGACCTAACTATCACATAATTGAATCTATTACATATTCCAAGCACCTGAACATGCAGAGAAGAAGACCTACTGATCGAACACTAGACAATTGGGTGACAACTCAACTCCCAACTAGTGGGATATCCCTCTATTCTTCTTTCAAACTATTATAATATATTAAGCTAGAACGTTTGGGTTTAATTGTAGAGATAATTAGAGAAAGGTCTCTCATATAGGAATTATAAAGCCTCTAATCCATCAACTTTTCCTCTAAGGCATGTAGTCCATGCAACTGGACATATTTCGGCGAGAGATCCCTGGATACAATTTTGATGACTGATTTACCCTTTCAACCATTTTAGACATGAAATTTTAAATTTTCAAATTTCAAATCTTCTATCATCCCTCTTCTTCTTCAACCCGGACATGCTGGATCTGTGCTTAGGGCAAAAAGGAAACAGAGGAAGAAATGAGAGACGAGAAAGGAGAGAGGAGATGGGCCGGAGCCAAGTTGTCTGACGAGAATTTCATCAAGAAGCACACCGGGCCCGAAGTCCTGTCGATCGCGAACGCTGGACCGGGGATGAACAGGTCGCAGTTCTTCGTCTACACCGCCAAGATGCAGTGGCTGGACGGGAAGCACGTGGTGTTTGGACAAATCTTGGCGGTGAGATCCAACGATATTAACATGTTTGGTTTAAATATTGACGCTGCTTCGTCTACACCGCCATTTGTTTTAAATGATCGCGATGTAAATGGCGATCTTGGCTGGTAAATGACGAAGCACGTGGTGTCTACATCGCCAAGACCATGTTTCATTATAAGAAGAATTTGGGTTCGAGAAGAACACGAAGTGAAGTTTTCCAATCGTTCGCCGAACGTAGTCGACGGTGCTGCGCCATCGCTAGAGAAGGAAGGCAGCAGGGCTGTTATATCATTTTTGAAAAATCTATGAGTTTTTATGAAATTTATCTGAGTTTTTTGTGAAATTTATCTAAGTTTTTGTCAAGTTTATCAAGTTTTAACAAATTTATATCAGTTTCTGTCAAATTTATCTTAGTTTTTCATTTTTTTTCAAATTTATTTTAGTTTTGCGCAAATTTATCTGAGTTTTGGACAAATCTATCTATGTTCTGTGACAAATTTATTTGAGTTTTGGACAAATCTATCTGAGATTTTGGCAAATTTATCTGAGTTTTTGAAAAATATAGCTGAGTTCCTGACAAGTTTATCTCCATTTGGCAAATTTTAACTGAGTTTTTGAACTAAATTCAGGCTGTTCTTTTGAAATTTATTTGCATTTTTTTAAAATAAATTTAACTGATTTTTGGAAAAAATATTTAAGTTTTTATCAAATTTTTCTGAAAATTGGAAAATTCGTTTATCTTAGTTTTGGCAAATGTATTTGCTTTTTTTTAAATTTATTTACATTTTTTAATTTTATTTACATCTTTTGAAATTTATTTACATTTTTTAAAATTTATTTGGATCTTCTGAAATTTACTTGGATCTTTTGAATTTGATTTTCATCTTTTGAAATTTATTTATATTTTTTGAAATTTATTTGGATCTTTTGAAATTTATTTACGTCTTTTTATATTGACTTTCATCTTTTGCAATTTATTTATATTTTTTGAGATTTATTTGGATTTTTTAAAATTTATTACCATCTTTTTAAATTTCTCAGTGTTCTTTTGAAATTTATTGCGGTTTTTGAAATTATTGCATTTTTTTAAAATTTATTTGCTTTCTTTCGAATTTATTTGTATTTTTTGAAAGTTGTTTTTGTTTTTTAAGAATTTATTTGCATTTTTTTAATTTTATTTGCGTCTTTTGGAATTTATTTTCGTCTTTTGAAATTTATTTACATTTTTTGAAATTTATTTGGATCTTTTGAAATTTATTTTCATATTTTGAAATTTATTTACATTTTTTTAAATTTATTTGGTTATTTTGAAATTTATTTGGCCAATTAAATGGTAGTTGACTATCATTAATGGCATATCCCACTAATCATGGGATATGATTTTGAAGAAAGGGTAAGTTAGACATTTTAGGTCTTCAAATTTGAAAAAAGGACCTATCACACTATGAAAAAAGATTGTGGATCTAAGGCAATAAAGTGGCATATTCAGGGACCCGTCGCCGAATGCCCCTTAATTTTAACTGGCAGTTATGCTTTTTTCTCAAATGTTCCGCATTTTCTTTCCACTATTTCTCTCATGCAACTACCCACTTATAACGCTCTCATCAAACCACTCACAACTACTCTCCACTTTTTGAAGTTTCAGTTTTTCCTTTATATAAAACTCTCTTCTACCCCATCTTTTCTATTCCCTTATTGCCTAGTTTTTTCTATTTTCATTTTATGCATTCTGCTCTATGAAACAGAGGTACTTTCATATCATTTTTAATATATGATTATTTATTTTGCAACGCCGGGAGATACCGTGCTCTACTGCGCTAGTCCTTACATTACAGTTTTCTTACATTATAGTTATTAGCAATGTCCCACGCTGCAACAACTAAGACTTCTAACTGATCTATTTTTTCTTGTCTTTTCTTTATGTTTTCTGATTTCTCATGATTCTGTGTTTGGTTCCCCATGTGTCGTTCTTAAAACATATGAAGTTCCACATAATTTCTTTTCAGGCAGGCCCTATTTGTTTTCATTGAAATATATAAAAATCAAATAAATAAGATAGTTAAAAATGAAGATCATAGGTGAATTTACAAAAATGAGCATCAAATAGCATCTTCTTTTTATTCTGTTTCTCTAAAAAGAAAATGTTATTTGAGGTTATTTTTGAAAACTCACATTTAATCTTCATTTTTAACCACCATATGTATTCAATTCTACAAACAAACGGGCCCACACAGATGGAGGGATCCAAAGTGCCATGCATAGATGGGGCCGGAGCCAAAACTAACTTACTTTTCTTTGGACTTCATCTCTCCAAATTTTTGTGCGTGATTTGGTTAGTCTTCAGTGAATAGGTCCAAGAAAGAAAATGAAAAAAATGTGATTATTCCCTTTTTATTGTTAAAGAAAGAAGAAACAATTCAGTGATTGGAGATGAGGTGGTGAAGATATCAAGATCAAAAGATCCAGGGTAAAAGGCTAAAAATTTTCTAAGGGCAAATACAATAGTGGATTTAGCACCTTGACTGTCAAATTCAGTCTGCTGCCAATTTAAAAGAGAGGCAGAGATAATAGGTGAGCCCCACATGAGCAATATATGTACAAAGATTTTGCTATGAAAACCATCCTCGCAATTTTTGTGGGAACCAGATTATGGGACAAATAGGCCTACCCATGATCAATCTATCACATTCATTATCCTCATAAATAAGCAAGCTGGGCCAAATATAGTCCCCCAAGACTTAAAATCTGATCAATAAACAGGTCAATATTGAGTTAGGTTCACCCATTAGCCTCAAGTCAACCTAAATGCACCTGCTGCCGCCCAACAAACCCCACCCTTTCAGATGAGACCAACCCCTTCGAGTTCTTTCATCAATAGGGCTGCAACAAGCACCATACCATATAAACGTATGATTGGAATGGGTAGGAGCCCATTCCATCAGAATCATTAGGGCTGCCTATGGGCTTGGCCATCCTGATATACCTATCTGACATTGGGCTAGACTTAGCCTGTGCTTTTAGTCCCATGGGCTGGCCAAAGGCCTACTTGTCTGGCCTGATAATTAAACATACTAAATCCTGAACTTATGCATGCACCAAGGCCCGGCCTAACCTGGTCTAACCATCTACTAAAAATGCATGTATAGATTTTCAGATGCACTGGGCTGGGCCTATTTTTAGCCCGTGTGCTGGATCTGAGTATATTAGGCCTGACAATTAAACAGACCAGGATTGCACAAGCATTGGCCTGGCCCGGCCCGGCCCGGCCCATGAATATTTTAGGCATTACAGATATTATTCAGTCAAGCAGTTGCCTCCTGGTGCCTGCCAATGAGGCACTGACTGATTGGTAGATGCCCAAGGCCAATAAGACAAAGTTGTCATTGCCTGCACATGTGCAATATATACATACAGTCCATGACCAATGAATTTTTTTTTTTTTTTTGATAACCCATGACCATTTAAACTTGATGTGATTAATCAAACTTATTGCTCATAAGAAAAGCTAATTGGAGTGGAAAACTATGGTTTTCTTACATTTTCAGATTTGATACATTACAACAAAAGAAAGAAAAAAAAAAGAACAGAACTCTCAGGTTGTTAATTCAGAAAGCTCTCTCTTTGCTGCCTCAACCAACGTAGACAAGAAATTGCTAGCATCACAATTATAAGGGCTGGTCAAGGCTGCATGTGCCAGGAATGGAAGTTTTCTTAAAGCTCTTCCACTGAGTCCCTGCAAAATAAAAAAACAAAAACATAAGAAAAGCACCCAAACAACAATCACAACTGAAGCATGTTAGCATCAGTGCAAGCGTCCAACTAACTTTCAGTTATGAAAAAGATAAGTACATGATGGCAAAGTCATTTAAGGATTCAAATTCCAGACCTCACAAACCTCCGCTGCCTCAAGCAAGCGTTTGGACAAAAAAAGCGGACCTAATGGCACCTGTGCCTCCACTGCATTTAGCTTCTCTCTTAAGCTTGCATAGCTCAAAAGAATTAGTTGATCATGTTCCTAGACAAAATACAGAATCAAACATAACCATGAGAGAGAGAGAGAGAGAGAGAGAGAGAGAGAGAGAGAGAGAGAGATAGACTAGACTATTGAATGAGGTTCCAGAGAATTTAAATGAATTAGATTGATAAATGTTATGAGATGCCCATGTTCAACAAAAATTGTAACGTGTCAGAACATACCATTATACACAGAAAATCTAAGCATAATCTATTTAATAAGGTGGCATGTCTTCGGAGTGGGTCAAATGCCAACAAGGGAATGTTCACACTAAACATCAGTTCAGACTCGGCAGTCTTGATTGAGTCAACAAGTCAATACCACAGATACACACACATGTGAATAACTGATCAGATGAGCTATATATCTCAATATTATCATGAGTAACTGCCCATGTAGGACCGTACTGTGAGTCCATCTCCCCCCTAAAACCCACTGCTCCCTCTGAACCGGCACCAGACCCAGTTTGGCACATGCACAGACTATATCCACCATTGTATCTTATGTGTAAAGTTTTTACCGTTTTCCCACCTTTGATCTTTAACATCTACAATATCTGATGGCCAACCTTGCTGATTTTTTGCCTAATCATTATACAAGTCTATAGACCATTCCATCCCCTCGGCCGTATGCTGATTGATCATCCAGGTGTGCCCACAGGGCTGTCACTCGCATTAAGCCTCGCAACAGATCATTTTTTCTATTAGAAACAAGTGGAGAGAGAGAGAGAGAGAGAGAGAGAGAGAGAGAGAGAGAGAGAGAGAGAGAGAGATTCTGGATCTGGCCATTGTTCCTAAGCTAGTCACAGTCTTGACCTATGATCAATTTCCAGGCCAGCACCCACCCACCACTAAACAGGAAAAATGTTTTAGCCCTAAATTCTTGATACGAGCAATCTAGTTTTGCTCACCCTTGAATTGATTGTGCAAGAAAATTGAGAACAAGCAGTTCATCTAATGGGTAAACATTTTCCAACTAATGGGCCCTCAATCCAAGGGTTAAAATGGCTATAGGCCACCATTTTTTGTACACTCAGATCACTCATACACAGATCCCTCTTGCTCCCCATGATTGCTACACACCAACGTGGATACCAGAGAGAGAGAGAGAGAGAGAGAGAGAGAGAGAGAGTGTGTCTGTGTTAATCTGACCGATGAACCTATATACATGATGAATGTGCATGGATCCTAGGTGGATGGATGACTACATCTCAACCAAACATCTGAGACCCCTAGCCCAGTCACCTGGGTGCAACTTATTTTCAACTATCAAAAATGGGTTTTGATATGATGACGCCCCTAGGGTGATTGGAAAGAGGCAAAACTTAACCCAACCCCTATCCATGTAGTCCCCCATATCCCACCAACCCAGGGCCATGGCACACCAGAATTTGTTAAAGATCTCTAAGCTGAGTGGATAAAGCTCTATGTTTAGTTCCACATGTACCCTTAGATCTCAAAATTGGCAGGATGAGCAAGTAAATATATACTGTTCATGAAAACTCCAATATTAAAAGGAATTTTCTGTGAGCCTTTTGACAAAAGCATGAGGCGCATGTGTTAACAACCACTTACTCTAAAAGCTTAAACTGATAGAGAGCGGTGTAATAATGTTACAACCCCCACCCCCCAAATGGGAATTACACCCTCCATGGGAGAGAATACAGGGGCTCCGCATGTTTATCACACCATTCGTGGGAGAATACAAGGCACGACGGCCCCAGGGATTCAACCTCCCGCTCTGATACCATGTCAACAACCACTAACTCTAAAAGCTTAAGCTGATAGAGAACGGTGTAACAATGCATATCAATGTTACAACAACATGAACCATGAGTCTCCTATATGTATCACCACCTATGGGGTGTATACTTTAGGGTGTTATTTGACTGCTTTAGGTTGTTATTTGACAGCCTCATCTACAAATAACCAGGTCCCCAAGCCTAACAAACAATTGCTGTGACTTTACCGTAATGTACAATATATTTCTTTGCTGTTCTGAATATGCTAATTGTTGTCTCAGTGGATGCCTATTTTTGGCAAATTGTAAGTGCTTAAATAGCAAAGATAGTCTACCTGTGAAGACAAAATTCCTGTGCGTAAAAGTTCCTGGAAGCAAGACCTCAGTATCTCATAGCGCGCTTGAAGAGTAGGTGGGCCAACATATGCCTTAATATCAGCTCGGTCAACAAAAGCAATATCTGCAATCTAAACAACAATGAGCTCATACACTTTGAACAGTTGAAAGCCTTCATCCATAAACTAGTCTCACTCAACAAAAGTGCATGCCCATCTATATAGAAACATAGCACATGCAAGCAATGGGAATTGAATATCCACAATGAAGCTGAAGAATAAAGCTTAGGTTTTAAATGACTAAGAAGATTATCATGGAACTAGATAACAGAAGATATAAGAGTCTACACCACCATGCAAGGTCAACTGGAGAGATAAATAGAGCTGGTTCAACAAATGATAGATGTGGAGTTCTACCCATTATCTATGTTACATGTAAATCTGATGAATTGCCAATCCCTAAAATAGAAGGATGATCAATAAGCTTTTCCAGTTGGAAATGGAAATTGACTTCAATAGGCTCTCTCCCAAAGTCGTGAAGGTACAAACTATAGAGTTTTTGTTTTTTACTTATTTTATTTTATTTATTTTATTGAGAATTTTACTAAAAGAAAAAGAAAAAAAAAAATAACTTAGACTTAGTGAAGACCAAAAAGGCCCCTCAAATTTCGATATCGACCAAAAAGGCCTAGAACGGTATCACCCTTCTGAGCGGCGATATCACAACCCACCTGTTTTGCATATGGGGGATATCACCGCACACCTGTATATTCTTCTCCTTTCTAGAGACTGACAGGGTCACTGCTCACCTATATCATCCTCTTCCTACATCCATCCATCAACCCAAACAACCTCTCCAACTTTGCCCTATATTTCCTCAACTCCAGCAACAACCCTGCCCTCCTCACCAAAAATCCCCATAAAGCGGCCAGCGACTCCGCTGGAGCCGCCACTCGTCTCCACTCTCGCCAATCGCCTCCTATAGAGCCTTCTGGATTAGGACCAACCCACATCATCTTCGATCTTCTGTCCTTGAACTTCTTCACAAAGAACTTACCTTCGAATTCAAGGAGAGGGGTTTGGAAAGGGATTTTGAAAATAGGGTTTGGAGGCTTTGGAAATCACAGGAGGGGAAGGAAGGGGAAGAGGAGAGAGGTTGGAGTGGTGGAGATGGAGAGGGAAGAGCAGAGAGGAGATTGTAGACATGGTGAGTGTGAGAGATAAAATAAACGAGCAGCAATATGGCCGCTCATGTATATAGGTGAGCAAGGACATCCCCGCTGGGTGAAAAAAAGTGGCAGGAGGGCCTTTTTGGTCTTCCCAAACTCTAAGCGGATTTTTCCAGTTAAATCTTCTATTTTTTTTTTAATTGTTTATTTTTTAGATTGTCAGTTAAGTATCCTAAAAGCTTCTATTGACAGAACTAAACTGCGACATCATGAAACATCAAAGGAAACTGAGACAGATCATATTGAGGCCATTTTCTGACCTATAAACATGCCAAAACATATTGATTCTCCTCTATTGGAGCCACTAGTAAATCTGCACTTACGTACTCATTCCTAATTGTATCATTTCTTGTTAATTGACATCTCTATATTAACATAAGCACCTGACCCAATGAACTTTCTCTAGTTTAAACTGTAGTATTACAAAATGTCCCTATAATCAAAGTGGCACTCAATGGTTGCACAACACTCCAATATCATGTCTCCACTTAGCCTGTAATCTTCATTGTGACATTTAACAACAAACCCATCATCTTGTTCTATAGTGTTCCATTTTGATGAACTTTCAGACCACTAGAGTTTCACTCCATATGCTCTGCCTTTGTTCTACCAAATTTAAAACCATTTGCCTCAAGCTTTTCTCCAAAGGTTATTATGTAGCTGACTATCAGATGGTCTGCAAACAACATTAAACCAAGAGAATTCATGTTCTGCCTTTAGGTTTGATTTCATTTCATCAATCAAAATTCTAGTTATAAACAAAATGATATTGTTATCCTTCCATAGAAAAATTATACATACGAAAAGCAGTAAACACAATCTAATAAATGCTATAATAATGATTAGAGTAGCTCAGAATCGTTGGTGTTAAGCTGTAAACATATATCAAGGTTTGCTAGCTCTATGCAATACCAGAAACATCCCACCCCCACACCCACCCCCAAAAAAAAAAGGATTAGTTTCATAAAAAAAGCTCAATGCTGGCATACCAATTGCAGTTGTTATGTTTGAAGTTGTAAGAATAATGACGTTGGGCCAAGATTTCAGCCTGTCCATCTGAGTAAGTAAAGCATTAACAACCTGAACATGTCGGAAATATCAATATCATTAGAGTTGAAACCTAAAAGAATCCTATTATAATATATTAAAGAGAAAGGATTTTGGCATTGATTTTGACCATCTGTTGTTATTTTGACTTTTTAAGTTATTCCAAAAATCTAGCACGTTCTCTCCCCACTTCTAATGGAAGCTGTCCACTCATGCAACTCCCATAGCTTATCTCTTATCCCATACAACCACTAACTTTTATCTCATGCAACCACATAAATCTACTATCCACAACACCTCTTTTTCTACCCAACTTAAATTGATTTCTTTGCCAAACTCATATTCATTTCTGCATATTATCTTGCTCCCTTTGTATCCTACTTCTACGGCTCTTTTGGATTCTTGAATCAGTTGTTATTGTCAAGGTTTTTTCTTCTCTTCTTTTCTTTCTAGAAATTTACTTTTGTGTATAATGTAAACTTGCATATGATATGTTTCTAAATTGTCTAAAGTTAATTATTCTTCAAAGGTATGATGTTTTCTTTTGATTATCGATGAATAGAAAATGATTTTGTTCAATTCATTTTGCTTTTTATTCCTAACCTATTTGCTGTAATTTTCTCCCTCCTCCGAGATTGCCCAGTTGTTAAATCAAAGTCTCCTCAAAATTTTTGAGTCTTAAAGTGCAATTATCATTAATTATTTTTCTTCTTTATATCTATTTTTATAGTATATAGATGTTTAATTGGCAATGTATGGACATCCCTGTGCTTAGCACGGGTTATTGTGCTAGTGCTTAATTGATCAATTAACAGAAAAATATCAAACACTCAATTCATCTGAGGGTGTAATCCAGAGGTGCAAAGGAAGATTACCCTGATCGAATCTGAAGGTTCTGAACCAGACAAGGCCGCCTGCCTGGCTGCGGCAAGGCTTTCAACTTCATCTGCATCACCGTACACCATAAAATTATGAAAAAGGAATGGCGTGACTACAGTAAAATTACACTGCTTAATGTAACCAATGAGCTCAAGTGGCTGGTGTGAAGGATAAGATAATATAGTTATCAATATCATTTCAGGCCCAATTTCGGTCTGGCCTCCAAAATGAAAAGTTTAGTCCAATTCGGAATTTCGGTGAAACATTTTGGAATTGCATTTGGGGGGAACATAAAAAATAATATATAAATATATATATGAAGAAAAATAAAAATTAAAACAAGAAATATGGATTTAACCCATTCTAATAAAACTTTTTGAAATTACATTTTGGACAAATATAAGATATACAAAGAATATATAAGTATAAAAATCTTTAAAATAAAAAATAATTAATTATGTAAAATTTCATTTCGGCTGAAATCCAAAATTGGCTGACATCCGAGATTTCGGCCGAAATGGACCGAAATTTAAAATGAAAAGTCTCATGCGAAATTTCGTTTTGGCCACTTGACCAAAACGAAAATTTTTGGCCATTTTGGCTGAAACGGTATGAAATTAATAACTATGTAAGATATACAAGGATAAGATGTATGTATATCATGGGATCAGTTCTACAAATTACAAATAAAAACCCAAGAGAGAAAAAAAAAAGCCTAATATAATATAGATGGGGGCAAGGTAACAACATAGAAACCTAAAGTTCATATAACTAGCATGATGCCCATAAACAGATACCAGTATGAAAACATGTGGAAACAGGAATATGACACACTTTTTTTCTAAAACTCTCAACAGATGGGACATGAAAATACTAGTTAGATTTAAGTGTTATGTGTTCAACTTGAGGTATTTACCAATGCTCTTTTTTTAACTTTAATTGAATTCAGTAGTTTCTTGAGCCTGCCAGTTCAATAAGAATAAGACAATCTATAACGTCTTTTACAAGATATCAGCAGAGAATTCCTTTTTGTTCATTTCATATTAAAAAAAATCATAAAATTATTACAGGATCAACACATATTGTAAGACTAAGACAACAAGCTAGAGATGTCAATGGATCTCTGATTACCCGGGTTATTCATAGGAGCCGTCCGGAAAAACCCGGGGAATGGGCCCTTGTTTTGAACCTGATTAATAGGGTTCAGGTCCATACCCAGGTACCCATGTATACAAGTGATGCGTGCAACCATCTTCATCATCAAAGCCTTGTCCCAACTATGATGAATTGATGATTTCTAATTCTCCATTATCTCAGAATTCATGTATAAAATAATATATTAATAAATATAATATTAATGTTATTATATATGAAAACTGAACTGATTATAGCTTGCACCATAGTTTTTCGGTGCTTTGTATTCAAAACATTAGATTGTGGATTTGATTCCTATTCCCAATCTTCAAATATTGTCATGTATTTATACTTTGAATTAGGGGCAGAGAAAGGTCCGTGTCCAATTATACAAACTTAATCAGGTCAAGTCCGACTAACCAATACACCCCAAAAGCTTAAGCTGTAAGGACCCCCCCACCCCAACGTGCCTAGTCCCGCGATATGTAGGCCCATGCGACCTGGGGGAAAATGGCTCCCAGAAGTTCAAACTCGAAATCCGGTATGGCTCGCAACCCACACGTGCCTAGTCCCGTGATATGTGCCTGTCCATGTGACCTCGGGGACAATGACTTCCCGAAGTTCGAACTCAAAATCTAGTGTGGCTCTGATAACATGTCAAGTCCGACTAGCCAATACAACCCAAAAACTTAAGCTGTAATCTGCTTAACAAATCAAACCAATTCTAGGTTCATCAATAGTCACAACATATACATCCCTAACAAGCCCTAGCGAAAACGAATACTGTAACTCTACTATAAAGATGATGTAATAGTTCTGAAATCAATGTTCAAATACCAAAAGCATATTCTTCAGATCTCCGACAAGGATCAGGTGATAGTTTTGATATTTCATCATATAAAATCAATTGTTCAAGTACCAATCAAAGGAAAAGGTATTGGCAGCAAAATGTATGACACAATATCCTACTTAGATGTAAAGAAAAAGAGGGCTTTAATCACAGGTAAGAGAGTGTACCAGCACAACATAGACTACTGGCTTTTGATGATAATATATTAATATTTAGCATAGAATAGCTGATACGGATTTGAGAACTAGCTATGAATAAAGTGGTGGAATACAAAGGATAAACATTGAAATCATTCATAAAAGGAAGTGTTGAGGCAAAACGACATTAAGTATAGAATAGCCAATGCGGATTTAAAGAATTGCCTAAGAATAAGGTGGTGGAATATAATGGGATGAAATATTGAAATCATTCAAAAAAAAAGAAAAAAAAAAGTGTTGAGGCAAGGCAATTAAAAATGCTTCAAGTCCTAAATAGTATAGGGCCAAATGGGGAGTTCTATAAAAAAATATTTTCAAAGAAATACTTCAAGAAACCAAGGAGATGAAGAAGAGGATTACACATGAACAATCCGGTAGAATCAGCAGTTCAAAAGGCCGTTGAGGAAAAGCAAACCCTATTCATAGAATAGCCAAACACAAAACAAAAGAGGCTAGAAGAAAAGTATAACCTGACTAAGAACACTGCTAAAAAAGTCCTAATCAAATCCAAGTAAAAAACCTATGGAGACCTTTTATATGCAATTGCAAACTAAGGACAGGGAGGGAAACTATGATTTATAAGCTTGCCATTGATGCAGCCCCAGATCTGCAAACAAAGACCAAGTCAACATGACAGAAGTTCCAATTCTGCACCTTCCAGACTTAAAGATCTTTCAGGTTAGTTATGATGCACCCAATATGGGTATTGGAGTCGTCCTTAGCCAAGAAGGTCACCCATGGCCTTCTTTAGTAACAAACTCTATGAAGTCAAACAGAGGTTCTCCACCTATGATTTAGACTTCTATGCTTAGTACTAATTCTTCGATATTGGTGACACTACTTAATTAGAAAGGATTTCATCTTATTCTCTTATCATGAAGCCCTCAAACATTTACATTCCCAACAAAAGCCGATTGCGCATCACGCTAAGTGGAGTGCCTACCTCCAGGAGTTCTTTTTTGTCATATGACATCATCATCATCATCAAAGCCTCATCCCAACTATGATGGGGTTGGCTACATGAATTATGTTTCTCCATTCTGTTCCATCCAAAGCCAGATCCTCTAATAGGTTGCACTTCTTAAGATCTATTATTAATTTACTACTACTTCCATCAATATCTTCTTCGGCCTACCCCTTCCCCTTGGTTGGCCATCAACCTACATAGAAAAATTTTTCATCACTGGCACTTTTAGTGGCCTGCATTAGACATGTCTGAGGTGTCAAATACAAGATGGCTCAGGCCCATTAGGCCCACTTGTAAGGGTCGACACAAGTTCAGGCCCAAAATGGTGATATCCAATCACGTTGATTTGGTCAAACAAATTGTATAGTTTTCTTCCTTCTTTAAATATTTTTTCATGAGTATTAGATTGTAACATGATTGATAAGCTGATTTGTAGCCTTTGATAAGGCAACTGTACGCAATATAATGGGAGAGAATCTCCAAAGGAAATACACAATTTTACAATCCAAAAGTATCTTGATTGCATGCTACGAATGTCATGGTATCAGAGCTCTTGATTTTCAATCATCCAAGGAGTTGATCAGAGAGGATCCACTCTCTCTCGTGAAGAAAAACAGATCAAGGATCTATTTCTAGAAATCGTGTTCATTCAGGATCTGCGATAGCTCAGATCTACTGCGGCCCACCTGTGATCATCAAGGCATCTTCAGCAACCATTCCAGCCAAGGTTGTCTAGGTCTTTTGAGTCTTTTAGTGATTTTTTCAGAATTTTTTGGCACTGCCAGGTTAGTCTTTCGATCATTCTTGTGATTTTTCAAAATCTTGCACAAGTTTTGATCAAGACCGTCCAGAATCTTGGATCTACACTGGATTTAGATCAAACTTGTTCCAGTCTAAGAAGAAATAGGGATATTACTCAGATCTACGATCTGATTATTGTTCAGATCCATAAGTGGGGCCCACATTGAGGTTTTTGTTGAAAAATCTTGGCCATCTGAAGCATATTTTAGGGGTCTTTTTGGGTCTTTTTGGTTCTGTTTGGATTTCCATCAGTGATCTCTATATCCCATCATCGGATTATTGCATCCTTGCTTCTATATTTTGAAAAAGCCTTATTTTGGTGATCATACATCATCATTTTTTGCTATCACAGTTGCTGGATATCTCTATTAGTATTTTTTGCCACTGCCATCTTAAAAATGGAGAAGTCAGAAGTTAATTTGATTTGATTTAATGGTAAAAACTATCCAGCATGAGCTTTTCAATTTCAATTATATCTTGAGGCCAAAGAACTATGGGGATTTGTTTCTGGTTCTGATCCAAAGCCTACAGAGGATGAAAAAAAGATTTCTAATTGGAATACAAAAGATGCAAAAATTAAAACATGGATTCTTGGGTCTTTCGAACCTCATCTGATTCTGAACCTCAAGCCCTATATGACCTCCAAGGAGATGTGGGGTTACTTAATGACAATTTATCATCAAGATAATTCTGCAGGACAATTTCAACTTGATTGTGAAATTGCAGAATACAGTCAAGGCACCTTGTCCATCCAAGACTACTATTCCGGTTTCCGCAATTTGTGGAGTGAATACGATGGGATTAAATATGCTTTGGTTCCTAACAATGTTCTTAAAACTATACAAGACCTTCAAGCCTCAAGTCACAGGGACTAGTTTTTTATGAAATTGCGTCCTAAATATGAGACTATAACATCGTCTCTGCGGAGCCGGAGCCCATTAACATCTTTGGATATTTGTTTGAATGAGCTTCTGTGAGAAGAACGTATTCACACAAAAGCCCATATGGAACAACAACACACTAAGACTTATATTGTTGCATACTCTGCTAAAGAAAACACTCAGTCTCTTCAGACCTCACAGTCTTCTCCAACTCCTCGGACTCAGGATATGAGCAAAGTCCAATGCTACTCTTGCAAAAAATATGGACACCTCGCAACACAATGCAACCAGAAATTCTGTAATCAATGCAAGAAGAAGGGACACAACATTACTGAATGTCGCCGCCGTCCACAACCTCGGACTCCCAATGCCTATGCTGCCAAGATTGATTATTCTACTGTTGATGCTACATCCACATCTGTGCCTTCACAGCCTGGCTCTTCTTCCACTGCTCTCACTTCAGAATTAGTGCAACAAATTACCGTCAATGAATTTTCTGCACTTGGCATCACAGGTAAATCTAAAACCCCTTCTTCCATTTGGTATCTTGATTCCGGAGCATCAAATCACATGACTCATTCCAGTGCACAACTTTCTAGCTTGACCACATATAATGGCAATACTCATGTTCAAACAACCAATGGCGGATATCTTCCTATCACTGCCATTGGAAATATTTCTAGTATCATGCCCTTAAAGAATGTTTATCACTGCCCCAATTTAATTTCAAACCTTCTTTCAGTTGGACAACTCGTTGAAAACAATTGTAATGTTTCCTTTTTTTCCTCTGGTTGTGTTGTGCAGGACCAGATGTCAGGGAGGGAGATTGCGAGGAGGATTAAACATGGACGCTTATTTTCTCTTGATCTATCTACTCTAATTAGGACTAAATCAGCAAATGATTTTTGTTTTTCTGCTCAAAATAATTGTCAATTATGGCATAGTAGGCTTGGAAATCCTAACTTTACAACTGTCTCACATGGTTAATTCTGGAATGTCGAACTCAGGCTTTTCTAAGTTCGTTTCTTTTGATTGTGATACATGTAAGATGGGAAAAAGTAAGACTCTTCCTTTTTGTGTCTCTACCTCTAATAGCATTCAGTGTTTTGATTTAGCTCATAGTGATGTTTGGGGTATTGCTCCTCATTTGTCTCATGCTCATTATAAATATTTTGTGACATTTATTGATAATTATAGCAGATTTACATGGGTCTATTTTTTACATTATAAAGTTGATGTCTTTAATATTTTCAAGATGTTTTTATCATATGTTGAGAATTAATTTTCCACTTGCATTAAAGTTTTACATTCTAATTCGGGAGGTGAGTATGTTTCAACAGAGTTTCAAACTTTTTTACAACAAAAAGGAATCATTTCTCAAAAATCTTGTCCTTATACCCCTCAGCAAAACGGGGTCGCTGAAAGGAAAAATAGGCATATCCTTGATGTTACTCGATCTATTCTTATTGAATCCGTTGTCCCTACAAGTTTTTGGACAGAAGCTCTCAGCACTGTTGTCCACCTTATAAATCGATTACCCTCTTTCTCTTTAGAAAATGAGAGTCCTTTTTATCGATTATACAAAACTACACCGTCTTATGATGATCTACATGTTTTTGGATCGGTGTGTTTTGTTCATTTACCTCCTTCTGAACGTAACAAACTTACTGCCCAATCTGCTAAATGCGCATTTCTAGGATATGCTAGTCATCAAAAGGGGTTTCTTTGTTATGATCCTCAAATACGGCGCATTCGTACCTCCCGTAATGTTGTCTTTTTCAAAAATCAATATTTTTTCCAACAACATCTTGATTCTGTAGAGTGCCCTTCTGTTGTTTCCTTACCTGGTTTTTCGGACAAAACCCCATTTGTTAAATTTGATCCTAATTTCGTATATCAAAGGCAGAGAAAAGCTGCAACCACGAATACTCCCCCAAACGATCCCCCAACTGCATCTGGTCCAACTGAAGACCCTCCCTTGTGTCATTCATCTCGGATTTCAATGCCTCCAACTCGTTATGGATTTACCCACACTTCCTTGATGGCCACCATGTCTTCTGCATCTATTCCGAACTCATATTCTCAAGCTGTGCAGCATGAGTGTTGGAATAAAGCTATGCAAGATGAATTGGATGCTCTTGCACAAAATCATACATGGGATGTGGTTCCATGTCCTTCTGTTAAGCCAATAAGTTGCAAGTGGATATATTCTATCAAGCTTAAACCAGATGGAACTCTGGATATGTATAAGGCGCGTCTTGTCGCTCTGGGTAATCGGCAAGAATATGGTATCGATTATGAGGAGACTTTTGCTCATGTAGCAATGATGACCACTGTTAGGACTATTCTTGCCATTGCAGCATCCCAATCCTGGCCTCTATACCAAATGAATGTCAAGAACACATTTCTACATGGTGATCTCAAAAAAGATGTCTATATGCGCCTTCCTCGGGGGGTTTCATCTATCATCACGGGTGTTGTTGCCAAACTAGGGCGTTCTCTTTATGGCCTCAAACAAGCCCCCCGAGCATGGTTTGAAAGTTCCAACATGCTCTTAGCCACTTGGAGTTCCATCCTAGTCCCTATGATCCATCCATGTTTCTTCGTCATGCTTCTGCAAGGATTACTATTCTTCTTGTTTATGTGGAGGACATCATCATTACTGGTACCGATGCAGCTATGATTCAACAACTTCAAGCCTCTCTTCGTGAATCTTTCCACATGAAAGATCTTGGCCCTCTAAACTATTTTTTAGGTAAAGTTCATCAATCTGATAAAGGCATCGGACTCCGTCAACATAAATATGCTCTTGAATTAATTGAAATGGCAGGACTTCAAGGCTCTGCTCCAGTCGATACTCCAGTAAAGTCAATGTTATCTTCAGCAAGACAGTGGGGATCCTCTCTCTGATCCTACCATCTATCGTCGCCTCGTTGGTAGCTTGGTCTACTTGACGATAACTCGTCCTGATATTTCTTATGGAGTCAATTTAGTAAGTCAATTCATGACTGATCCTAGACATCTTCATTTGGCTGCAGTACGACGTATTATTAAATATCTAATTCGGACACCAACCCGTGGATTATTTTATCCAGCCAACAACTCCCTTACACTCAAAGCATACTTAGATAGTCAGATGTTGATTGGGCTAGTTGTCCGAACACTCGTCGTTCTACCACAGGATTGTGCATGTATCTGGGTGATAGCTTGATTTCGTGGAAATGTAAGAAACAAGATAAGGTCTCAAAATCTTCCACGGAAGCTGAGTATCGTGCCACGTCTGTTGCTTGTTCAGAAATTCTTTGGCTTCGCTGTTTGCTTTCGGATCTCGGATTTCCTGTTGATAGTGCCACACCACTCTATGCAGACAATACTAGTGCAATTCGTATTACTGTCAATCCAGTTTTCCATGAACGCACTAAACACAGAGATTAATTGCCATTTTATACGCGACGAATACAATCATGATGTGATTAGCCTTCCTCACATCTCTTTTGATCTTCAAAATGTTGATATCCTCACAAAGGGGCTTCCACGGCCTCACCATCAGTTCTTGGTTAACACTTAACAAATTGATGCTTGTGGATTCCCCGACATCAATTTGAGGGGTGGGTGTCAAATACAAGATGGGTTAGGCCCATCAGGCCCACTTGTAAGGGTCGACTCAAGTTCAGGCCCAAAATGGTGATATCCAATCACGTTGATTTGGTCAAACAAATTGTATAGTTTTCTTCCTTCTTTAAATATTCTTTCATTAGTATTAGATTGTAATTAGATTGATAAGCTGATTTGTAGCCTTTTAATAAGGCAACTGTACTCAATATAATGGGAGAGAATCTCCAAAGGAAATACACAATTTTACAATCCAAAAGTCTCTTGACTGCATGCTACGAATGTCTTAAGGACTTGTTTGGTATATCTACCCTTATTCCAACAGAGTCATTCGAAATAGAGCCATCAAAAAGGGTTAGAGCTCTTATTTTCACAAACCTAGAAATGGGGCCTTTCATTTTAAGAGGATTTACTTCTACGGTAGAGGATAGACCGACTGCCAAACGCTTTTATTTTCCAAAACCTCTGTATGCCTTCAACATTTAGACAAATCGAGGTTGGAAATTATGATGCCAAACATGAGTTAAACCATCTCAAATGAGTTTCTCTTATTTTATCACCTATTGATGCTATCTTTAAATGCTCTCGAAATGACTCATTTTTCACTTTATTCTTCCTAGTTTTGCCACACATCTGCAACAACATTCTCATCTCAGATACACTCATTTTGTGCATGTGTTGCTTATTGATTGGCCAACATTCCGCTCAATAAGTCATAATTGGTCTAATCATTGTCCTATAAAATGTTTTCTTCAATTTTACCAGTACGTGCTAATCACAAAGTAATTAAGAAGCAAGTCTTCACTTCAACCATCCCGCTGTTATCCTATGTTCGACATCTTCCTTAATCTCTCCATTCTTACTAATTATCGAGCTAAGGTATTGAAATAAATCTCTGTGGTATCTCTGTCATCCAACATAAGGCCGTCAAAGAAAACCAAGTAGCAGAAGCATTTGAGCTGTCATAAGCATTTATTGACTTCCATGTCCATTACTCTTCATGGATTTTTCAACAAGATAATGCTAAAGATAAGGATATTGAGTGCATCTATATTGGTCTTCTTAATGGAGAAACTGTTAAGCATCCACCTTCAAAAATCATGATTGTTATCTTTTTCTGTGTAGACAAATTTGTCTACCAGCTGCCTCCATCCGAGAGCAAGTTATACAAGAGCTCCACACTAATGGATGTAGAGACACTTGGGTCGCTATAAGGCCCTTGGTCTTGTTAGAGAAAGGTATTTTTGGCCCCACATGAAGTCCTATATTGTCAAGATTTGTGAATTAAGCAAAGTCTCGGCTTGTGAAAGGCAATAAAAAGAATACATTTCTATATCAACCCCTACTAGTTCAACGTGCTCCTTAGGAAGATATCGATATGGACTTCGTTCTTGGTTTGATAAAGACAAGACGGAAAGTTGATTCTATAAATGTGGTTGTGGATTGATCTCAAAGATGGCTCACTTCATCCCTTGCTCGACCAATGTTGATGCTTTCAAGATAACCCAAATCATACTTCCGAGAAGTTTGTCCTCATAGCCTTTTTCGAAGACGATTGTATCGGACCATGAGTTACTTTTGGAACGCATTTTCAGATGACAACTAAGACAAGACTGTAGCGTTATAGTGCCTACCATCTATAAACCGATGGGCAAATGGAGGTGGCGAATAGCAATCTTGACAAGCTACTACATTGCCTGATTAACGATCAGATTACTACATAGGATCTAGTGCTACGAATGGCTAAGGTTGCTTACAACAAATCAATTATTAGGTCTACCAGAATACCACCTTTTGAAGCAATGATCAAAGTCATGAATGAAAACGTAGCGGCCGATATATTGGCCGTAGCGTGGCGGTATCGGCCCTCGCACCCGTAGCGGCCGCTACGGGGCCGCTACAACCGCTACAGGGCCGCTACAGGGTGAGAAAAATTCCTGCTTTCCATATTTTTTTAAAATGCATAATAAGACTTATTTCTTTAATTCTTCTCTCCAAAAAACATTTCTACACAACTTTTCTACCCTTTTACGTTTAAAAGAACACCAAAAAACACATGATCTTGCCGAATTACAGTCGATACAGAGAGTTCTTCTCAAGGATTCTTTTCTAAGTACATCCTATTAGACACCCCCTTCGATAGATGTATTTTTTGTCTCTAGGTACTCTTTAAGTCTTGACTTCATGACATAGTTTTTTCTTTTATAAGCCTTTCATTAGTTTCTAAGTTAGCATAACTAAGCAACATGAACACATATGAAAAAAATGATCATTACTATTATTTTCTATTTATATTATACAGCGATACAGGACCCATACAATGAGGGGACCGCTACACCCCCTTATCTTAGTTACTTTTGCAAAAAAAAAAAAATACATTTTCTCTCATTTTCCAATATTCTAAATTTTCAAAAAAAAATTCATATTTTTTTGACGATTTTTCCAAATTGCACTGCTACACCGCTACGTGGCACAGCTACGTAACGTTTTGGCGGCCTATGCCCGCCGCTACCGCTATTTTCATCATTGATCAGAGTGCCCCCACGCCTTCTAGTTGATTTAGCTCCTCTACTCGTAGAAGCACAACCAAGTGGCGAGGAAAAAGAAATTATCCAGCAGGTACACAATGAAGTCCAAGGCAACATTGCCACTAGTAATGAGAGTTACAAGTAGCACGTTGATGCATGTCGTTGCTTTGTTGAGTTTGTAGAATGTGACATAGGGATGGTGCGAATCCATCCTTAGTGATTCCCTCCAAGAGCCACTATAAAGCTACATCCTCGAAATGCATGTCCATTTAAGATTTTGAAGAGAATAAGTTCTAATGCCTATGTTCTAGATCTACCCCCAGGTTTAAGCATGAGCTCTATTTTCAATGTGGAGAATCTCGTCATCTACCGAGGATACCACACTAATGAACATTTTGAAGAGCACATTCCCACTTGCCTCCAGCTGCATGTTGTCGATATTCTTGATGATTAGATCATATCCACTCGTGAAGCAAGTTATCAGAAGTTTCTTGTTCACTGGCAAGATCGCCCTCACTCTGATGCATCCATGGATCACAACTACTGATACTCAACGTTTTGAATCCAGATCTTTACAGGCAATATCAGGCCACTCACCAAATTCGATTTTTTTCCTACCCCTAGAGAATTTGTGCAAGTCAAGCCAAGCCAGGGTCAACTGTGGCAAACCCATGACCTAGGGGTCAATTAGGCCATTGGGCTCAGCCCACAAGCCCATTAAGGGCCAGAAGATTGTCGCGGACTACGGAGTTTTGAAGTGATTAGGGATCTTTCAATTTAGTTGTATTTGATTTGTTTCTAGAAAAATTTGAGGATATTTAGTTTCCTTTTTAAATTAGAGAAGAATTAGGAATTTGTATTCTACTAAGAAGAGGGGGGCATCCAATCCTTCCTATAAATTTGCAACCTCTCCACTAGTAGGAGACTTTCATTATTTCAAAAATTGATTTCTTAGTTTTTCTTTTGATTGAGAATGTTTATGTGATCGTGAGTGTTTGTGTGCATGGGGTCCATTTAAGGATTCGGCCAACCCCCTAATGTAGTTGGTCTATTTCGTTCCCCGAATCTAGGTTGCATCAACCATATAAGATCTCAATAGTTTCTAATAAAAATACAATAGTTAAAAATAGATGCGGACGCATTGTTTTGAGAATTAAAATCATATCACAAAGGGCTCAAGGGGTTGAGTCAAATTGAATCATGTCTATTGTGAATCCTAGAATTTTCTTTTTTTTTTTTTTAAAAAGAAAATCGAAAACATTAAAGTTTCAGGACAAAAAAAACAAAACTAAAAAAGAGAAAATGAAAATAAAGAATTGTAGTTATTCATTATCCTTACATAGAAGCATCAATACTTCAACAAATAAGACGTGGCACGATCACATTGAGAACATCATTGACATATATCAATCTATCATATATGATATGTGTGTTAATAATTAAATATGTTTAAGTTATCAACATTACAAGGAAAAATAAATTAGTTGCAGTTTTTGTTCTTTTTTTTTTTGGGCTCTAGTAAGTACTCACACACCCACACACAAAGTACTTGAATAATAGTTGAATAGTTTAGGTCTTTAATTTAAACATCAGATTAGTTTCGGAACTAGTATTAGACATTTCTCAGGCTAAGCCACTCAAGTCAGATTGATCATAAATTGCAGTGGTTTTGGTTCAATAACTTCTTTTCACATTATAGTTGCAAAAAATTCTGATTCAATCATTGAAAAAATGAATATTGTAATTATCTACCAGGTTCCATAAATAGAGAGAGCAAACTACGATAATCTCTAGGATGACTATCTTACCAATCAAAACAAATACCAAGTTGCTTTCTTCCTCCACCATCTCTTGAATTTTTTGGAACAATTTTGCTACCTGGTACAATTACAGTGTCTCTAAAATGACAATAGCATCAAATATTTAAGAAAACCTATGAATCAACTTTATGAAATGCAACAGAAAAGAAAAGGTTAAAAAGCATTTGCCTATTAATTCAACAAGGCATTTTCGAGATGTTAGACATTACTTTTCTTAAAGTGATATGATTCCAATGATCAATGAAGAATTGAATTCAAAGTAAAAGCATAATGACTATATATTGGTTCAGGAAATTAACATCACAAGCTCACTTAGCAATCAACATTTTATTTTTATTTAAATGTAAATTTTCCCCCCTCATTTTAAAGAAACTAAAGTACGGATGAATTATCAAATAATTGACAACACTCAGGAAGCAATTGCATAATGATAGGACGCCCATTTACAGATATGAATACTGGTTGACAAGAAAAAAAAAAAATGCACATGAAATGGGGATCCCAACAATGGCACACTATTAATGTTTTGCTCTGCTATTCTCATTGAAATGATTCAAAACAATGCTGATAATTTTCATTTATCAAACTGATTATAGTACTCATAAATCATAATATTGTTGGTCATACGGTTTAAGACCTAGAGGAACAAAAAACAGCTAAATTGCATCCTGTAAGCATGAAGTGTTCTGTAAAAATATTCTGCGTCATATCAGAACTACTGCAGAAGAAAAATAAAAGCAGTATGATCCTAATGCAAGCATAAAACTTGCCAAGTTTCTTTAGTCCACATGCATTGGACTAAGTGGCACCAATAGAAGAGTTTTTTTTCTCCTTCACTTTAGCAGAGACCATATTTCGCATATCAAATGATATCTGAATGACTGAATGACATAAACTTGGGCACATTTGATGGGTTATCCAATTGCATATTTCAAAAAACCCAACTCCATACAATTTTAACAAGAATTGAGCAAGACGAAGACTTTTCCGATGAGGCAAATCAAAGTTTCAATTTCACGATATTTGTCAATATTTATTTTATTTAACTATAAGGTTTAAGATTGAAACATGAAATAATAAAGCTAGACTGCTCCTATGGTATCATTATATATAGGGGAATTCCGGCCCACTTTTTTTTGTCATGGGTCCCACCTTGAGTCAATCTAGTCTTTTCACACACACAACCCTCCGATGAATAATCACGAGTATTAGGGATTTTGTGTTGCAATTTTGATTGGATGCATTCTCATGTTTTCTAAGTTAGTTTCTTGCATTCTCTTTACTTTTAAATCTTGAAATTTTCATGCATAGTCTAATGCAAAGTAGTAATGGGGAAGAGCACCCAATGGGCTACTCTTCAAGCCAAATGGCTTAAGGATAGGGATCCTTACGGATCAGGTTGTCTTGGCCTTACACCACAGACAGGATACACACACAATCAAGAGGAAGCTCAAATTCTACTTCATACTCAATGTCCCCATTGGAGAAGATTACATCTCCTTATATAGACAAGCAATCACTGTTCTATCCTATCATGCTAACCAAAACTAAGGGAATGCTCAACATAGCATAGGATGGTGTAGTATAGGGCAGTGCTGATTTCTTCCCCGAGAAGTCAGCTTACAAGATCAGCTGAAAATGTGGACTTACTGCTCCTTTGTGGGCTTGGACCTTCATGCATGATTTCTTCATCTTTTAAACTTGATTTTCCATGCAAAAATATTTAAAGATTAAAAGAACATCATAGAATTTTTGGGTTGCATCATTTTCATGTGTTTTCTATCCTTATACCAATCCTCAGTATTCTAGATAACAACCTTAGTATTCTGGATTGCAGCCATAGTCTTCTGTATCTTGGATCCTAACCTTAGTATACACTATACAGTATCCCAACCTGAGTATTTCGGATCCCAACCTCAGTATTTCTAACAGCCAAATAAACTAGCCGTTGTAACTCAAATCTTACCGTTGGAACTGTCTCTATATATACATAGCTCATCCCAATGGCTCAAGGGGATGAATTTTTTAGTAGAAAAGGGGTCAACCAGGAGGTTCAAGGTGTGAAATGCTAGAGAGGAAGAGATAAAAGAGAAAAAGGAAGGACTCTCTTCATGATTTAAGCCAAGTTAGTTTAAACCTTCATTTTCATTTCTTGCATGCCAGATAAAATCTTTTATCCTCGTTCTTAGCATGTTTCTACTTGGTTAAATCATCTCATTTTTGTTTCCACAGCATGAAAATCACTTTCAAATGTCTTTATGATTTTGGTTCCAACAATGCTTAGACATAACTTTTGATTCCTTTCATAGCATGTTTCTTTGCTTGGTTGAATCTATTTATTCTTGATTCCATCACATGAAAATCACTTTCAATCTATTGTATGTTTTGGTTCGACAATGCTCATTCATCTCATGTCATGCTTTTAAAGCGATGATAAACTGATAGTGATTTGATCTTCATTCTTCCATTAAGTCGACATTTATGCATACCATGTGTTTGACTTTGACATATTGCCTCAATCAAATTATATCTTGATTTCGTATCTTTTAAAACCCAAATCAAGCTCTAGTTTATTTTCAATCTATTTGGCATATTTTCGCATACTATTACTTTCATTGATTGATGGTAACACGCACATTGCATTATAATCTTTGTATATGCACATTGTGTGTATTAGGCCAGAATATCACTTTAATATCCGCCTATTTTAGAGGCATCCTCTTGTACTTCATTTTATCTCTATTTGTGTATTCTAGATGCATTTTGAGAGAAAAGATCTTCATTGAAAAGGTTATTGCTTAGCCTCAAAAGCATAAGTGGTTGTAAGGTTTGAGGTGAACCGTAAACCTCCATTGATTTAGTGGAACTCCGGTGGGATGTAGGGACACAAGCCGGGAGTGGATGTAGGCAACTTGGCCAAACCACTATACCTAGTTGTGTTATGGTGAATGCTTATCATGTATGCTTCTGCACGTTGGTTTCTATAAACATCCCTTGAGCATAATTAGTAAAAAAGAATTTAAAATTGTACAAGAATTAAGCTGACCCTATTCAACACCTCCCCCCCCCCCCCCCCCCCCCCCCCCCCCAAAGGGTTTGGATCCCGGACTTTCAACAAGTCTAAATTTGACACTCATATAACTTCTCCTCACCATTGGATTGAAATCATAATAAAATGATGCCTCTAAACCATTAAATTTTAAGGCCATGGATCAAAAGGTTTGGATGATCTTATGGAATCAAAATTTTGCTTATCGGTTTTTTCCATCCAATGGATTTCCATGATCATCATACATCCCGGTGGACCCAACTACACGGGGCATTTTTCTCCAAAAAAATGCCCGGGCGGTATATATGTATCAATCTATACATACATATGTATATATATAGGGGGATCTTCATATGCATCTATCCCTCACCAAAAATGGTGAGGGACACCCATTTTGGGGTTGTTTCAAGTACAAGAGGGAGGTACAAAGTACCCCTCTTGTACCACTCTTGTACTTGAAACACCCCCAAAAGGGGTGTCCCTCACCATTTTTGGTGAGGGATAGATGCACATGAATGTTCCCCATATATATATATATATATATATATATATATATATATATACACACACACACATATATATGGGAAATTCTAAAAAACATCCCTTTTTGCGCCCCTCTTATTTTTGGTCATAGGGCCCATATTGTGTCAATCAAGTCTTTTCAAACACATTAACCCCCCAATGAATAGTCACAAGTCCAAGTTTGACATTCATCCTATTTTTCCTCACCGTTGGATTGAAATCATAATAAAATGATGCCTCTAAACCATTAAATTTTAGGGCCATGGATCAAAAGGTTAGGATGATCTTATGGGCTCAAGATTTTGCATGTAGGTACGCCTCATATGGATCTTTCCATTCAATAAACTTCCATGATCACCATGCATCCTAATGGGCCAAACTAGGAGGGGCGTTTTTTTCGGGCGCTGTGTAACACTCCCTACACACACACACACACACACACACACACACACACACACACATACATATGTGTGTGTAAATGAGAAGAGATGATTTCCTTCCTAGAGACAGTTTTCATTATCATTTAAAGCGTTGTTCAAAAATTCAACCCAACTCGCCTTCACCCTGCCGTGTTAACTCGAGTGCATGTGAATGTAAAGACATGGTAAATAACTAGCTGAGCAACAAGCAGTGTGGAATTGCAGAGTCAAACATAAAACTTGGTCATGTTGAGCTTAATTTTCAAGTAAAACTACTTTGCTGAGCCCACTAATCAAATACGACAGCAAATACATAATTGGAAGGGAGGATGATTGGATATGTTTTGAGGTGGCTTCCTATCATTTACAACTTTTCCACCAACCAATTGATGCAAGATTGATGAATTTCTATTTCTACTCGATTACAATCATTTTTTTATATTCTTGAAGCATGGCAGGTGGCCAACACAATACCATGATGGACTAAATTAATCCAAGTACGCAATTAGAGTTTAAAAAAAAAAAAAAAGGTTGGGTAGAGTCCTACCTTATCCAGATGTGCATATGCATAACCAGGTCCAGGGGTGGGGCCTGATTAAAAGTAGGGTCCAATACTCCGATCTGCACTAACAAGCCCATATCTGACTGGAAAGATGGAGAGTACCACCCAGTTCCCATGAACATTCAGATTAGGATTTAGAACATAGGTTTCCATCAATTATTGGAGCACAGGGACAACTTCACTTTTTTTTGTCTTTTTTATGGATGTTATGAACATAAAAAGAAGAATATGTTATATGTACTTATTAAGAGGGATTAAAAGAGATTAAAATGCAACCTTTTCTTAGCATATTGAGTATTGACTCGTCATATACTGGTCCAGAATCTTATAACCAGGCCTGACCCATAGGGCTTACTTGGGTATCCAGACCCTGACCCTTTCAGGTCGGATCAATCACATTAATGATTTAACATGAGTGATAGCCTATTAATTTTTCATCACTACAGTCCTAGATAAAATTCCACGATATCGTCTCCTTAGACCATATCCTGGAATAATGAAGTTGGGGCCACCTCCTTACTCAGCATCAACATAGAAGAGGACAAGTATACAATGATCCATAGGGCCAAGGTGAGCTTCATGTTTATCAAGTCACAAGACAAGATGATTGGAACAAGCCAATATGACAAGGTAAAAAAGTTATTTCTTAAACACCATATTAGAAGGCTTCTAACATGGAAGCACATACCAATTTGCCACTTTCAGAAAACCATTTGCTGAATAAAGAATGTGCATTTACTTCAATCAACTGACACTGTGAGTACCTGATATGTGGAGATTAAGGCAAATAAGTTACATTCAGGTATTAAAAAGGTACCAATCATAGATCACTTTGTTCCATAAAACAAACCTGGAGCTGAAACGTATAGAAAGTTTTTGAGCTAGCGCCTTGCATAGAGATGTCTTTCCAGTTCCTGGGGGTCCATGTAAAAGGACAATACTGCAAAATACTATACAGTCAACAAAGGAAAAAGATATACACTTCAATCACAAAATTTTGCAAATTATACAGTACAATTAGAAAGTTCTGATTTCCTTTCAAAAAATAAAATTGAGTATAAAAGCTTTCAGAAGTAGTTGAGAACTAACGACTTTCATCACTAAAAATGTTTACTTGCAAAAAACATGACACTCCCACTAATTGTTTCAAGGCCAAGGAATGAATCCCATTTATAATCCTTCCTTCTATTAAAATTTTGAGAGTTTTGCAACATCTTACCTTTGTAGGACAGATATTAGTTTTGTTGTCAATCAGGTTTGTCACTTCATGTAAAATCCTGTGGTCTACACCTTATGATGGTCAGAATATAACTCAATAGATGCCTCTATCTTCACAACTTTATTTAACCTTACACAGTGGGTTAAAAAAGAGACAAGATAAACACACCCATCATTCTGTTTTGCTAAGACCAACATAAAATTAATTTCTAAAGACCAATATAAAATTAGTTTCCTGTGGGAGAAGGCCCCAACTAGTAGCTTGATATTGCATACTCGAGCATAACTTCTGTTACACTGCATCATACCAAAACAAACACTTACAAAGAGGGAAGACATACGAGAAACAACTCATCAAGCAAGTGCAGAGGTGTTTAAGAAACACTTGAGGAAAAAATAAAAGAAGGAAAAGAAGGATGAACAACATTTGTAGATTCATAATAGAAGCATATTGTAAAGCAACAAGAATTATCTTTAACTTATAATTATTAAAACTTATATTAAAAAAAAAAACCCTAGAAACCAAATGCAAAATAACTAAATTTCATTTGTGCTTCAAAAAGTTTTCACAGGTTACAGTTATAATTTGTATGCGTTCCATATTCATTTTGCACTTTTTACTAATGTTTCAAAGATCTTACTGACGTTTCACTCTAAACATGGTCAAATTTCTATTCTGGAAAAACATTTCACACTCTTTTAGGGTATGCTAGCCACTATAACATTCACCTACCAAAGAAATATCATTTTCAGCTCTGGTGATAAATTCAAATAATTAGATCAATAAGACACTGCATTCTATGAGGAACGATCTGATTACCGTTGAAACTTTTGCACCATATTCATGGTACAAAGGACTTCACGATTCATAGAAGAGCCACCTTTTGAAATGGATTACTGTAAAATGGATGTCAAACGCCCATTGTCCAATTTTAAGGATAATCCTGACTGCCCATCAGGAGCTTAGAAGATGTATGGTTATACTAAATGTCGTCAAGGGGCTCAAGTCATCCATTTGCATGGTCACCATAGGCAGGATACCCAAATTTCTTATTCATTAATCAAAGAAAATGCTAATCTTTTGATCAGTACTTCTAATACTCAACATTTTATCTCCCCAGGTTTTGCTTACCGATTCCATGACACAAGGCAAGGATCAACCCCTTTCTCTGTAAAGAGCAAAGCACTAGCAGCATACTGCAACAACCTTTTCTTAAGACCTGTTTCATAAATTAAGCTGAAGAAAAGAATAATGTTTCAGTATACAATAGTCATTAGTTAAAACTCTGAAGTTCAAATTGTCAAAAGGATAACAGTGACCCAAACCTTTCCCACATGCCATCAAATTCTTTTGCAGGTAGAACCCACTCATTGAAGCTAGAAAGTAGTTCATCTCCACTTAGTTCCTCACCAGGTCCCTCTTCATTAAGCTGTCATGTAAGATGCATGTTCCACGGTATTTAATTGTAAGTTATGTTTTGGTAAAGTTTGAACTAAAATGACCCAGAAAAAAAAAAAAGAATAAATTGCTCAGGTAGTGCCAGTCATGAAGCAATAGTGTACTTTTAATATGAACAAAAAGCATTTACAACTTAAAAGGAGAGAATAATTTCACTAGATGTACTAATAATGTGAAGTTATTAGGATGACACACATAAAGACGTCAAGAAAATAAAAGTTATTAACAGATTAATATGGCGCCAATTTTACTCAAATAATTCCATTATCACTTAAAAATTAAAATCCAGGCACAAGTTGGGTTTATCAACACAAAATTAAAAAAATTGTCATGACAAAAGTACAAAAAATAAAATGAGCACATTTTTATATAGAAATGAAAGGAAACTGGAAAAAGAACATCAAGTACATGCAAGAGAAGGATTTAGCTTACAACTAAAAACTACAAAACCGAGAAACTGTATATTGCATGCACTCCAGCAATGACCACTCGCTTCATCTCATTTTTTTCATATATGACATGGGCCTGTGTACATACTTGTGCCCCCCAAAAGTTGTGTCCATTTCAACTTCCTCATGGAATGCACCCACGTGAGGAGGTTTTTCAAAGAATTTTGTCTATAAATGCACTAGTGTATGGAAGTTTTCATATAGAGAGAGAGCCTACAATTAAAAACTGCAAAACCAAGAAAATGCATACTTCATGCAGCTCAGCGATGAATACTCGTCTCATTTTTTTTATATCAGATGTGGGCCGCAAACATACTTGTGCCACCTGAGATTTGAGTTCATTTCAACTTCCACATGGGATATTTCCAATAATGCGCGCGTGGGGGGGGGGGGGGGGGGGGGGGGGGGCGCCGGGGCCTGCTCTCACTCTCCACTTTGGGAGAGGGAGGCCATTGTTTCTATTTTCTTTTGTATTTTAGTTTTTGTACCCTCCTTTCAATGCAGCTCATCTTTTGTTTATGGTGTCCATCTCCTACCCTTCTCTTTCTCCATTTCATTCTTTTCCTCTTCCTTCAATGTTTTTGTGCGTGCATTGGGGTCTACAGTCAACTTCAGTTGAAACTGAAGAGAATCAAGAAAGATGATCTCACATCTCTTCAAAAGTACAGACTACAGTATCACACAGCCCACCAGTGACGGCAGTTACCCTTTCCTTCCACCCATTCACCACCATTTATCGGAGTGGCTATTTCCGGGAGACACCCATAACCATCACAGCAACCCATGGCGTTTCGGCTCGAAGGATTCCAGTTAGACATACTACAATATTAATAAGCAATGATAAACAAGGGGTGAAAAAGAATTCGAGTGCTAAAATTACATGTCCAATTCACCTGAAATACATGAACAACAGGTTTGACTTGCCAAAACAAGAGGATTTCATGATTCTCTATGCATTCATCTGCAAAACCAAGAAGTTAAATATCATAATTATGCAGACTGGCACCAATGAGATATTAGACCCTGCAAAACTAAAGGTGTTAAATTGTCATCAATAAGTTCGTATGAAAAAATGGCCTAATCTTTGCTTACCTGTGTCACAAATTTGGATCCTTTTCACATTTTCCAACAGAAATGGGTCATCAATAGGCACTGGAACAGGACCATCTGTATAGGTTAAGCTTCTTTTCTCAAGCATTCTGAGAAATACAACATCAATGAATCCAACGGAACAGGACAAATAATGAAATCAGGAATTGCACACGAAAGTCAACAGACGTAGACAAAAAATTTAGAAACATGGAAAGCCAACTCAATCAATGTCAAAAGGAACACGTATGAATAGGAAATAACATAAAGAGCTGAGAACATTAATGTATTTTATAAAAACATCTATAAAATGGTTAAATCGATGATAGAAAAGGAAGAGAAAATTCAAAGAAGTGTGCATTTGGAGTGTAAAACCCAAGTCACAAAAAAGTAAAGATATATCCAAATTTTTACTGACTTTGCCAGATTTTACTAGTCCCAAGCCGAGATAAAGGAGGCCTGTGTTGGGTATGTGCTAGGTTGACAGCCAGTGTTGTCACCACCTAAACATGAATTCTAAGATGAAAGATCAACAGATATTGGGAATCCAAGAAAGAGGAAACAGATATATCACATGATAAGGCGGAAACTTGACAGACTGGGGCCTTATGAGGGTTAAAAATAAAAATAAACCCTCCCACCACCACCCAACCAAAAAAAAAAACATAAAAATATTATTTTAAAAAGATTGATGTTTAACGTTTTTCAAAGTGCCATAGCACTGTCATCCCTAAATACCATTTTTTTTTTATATAATTCAGAGTAGATAGAGTACTGCCTCTTAAAGGCAGACACAGTTTGGTTTGGCACGGTTTTTATTTCCACCTTCCAGCATGAGAGTTATAGCTGGTCACCAGCCTTACACCAACCCTGGCCCTAATTATATGTGAAGGGAACGTGGAACAATCAAAGTGACCCAGCCAACATATAAGCAATAAGACACAATAAAATGCTCACAAATCGTTTGCTTGGAAATGGAAGAATAAGGGACATTCAAAAGGAAGCTATCCCAGGCAGTCATGCAAATGAATTAACGTTGGTCAAACACTGTTCATGTGTCTCAGTCCCCTCTTCCACTGTTCTCTAGAAGACTTATAAAAGAGATCTCATCTCCACATGTCAATATTCCAGAGAACTCCAGAGTCTTGAACCAACCCACTTCACCACCCCATGGAGCCTCACTTAGCCGACGTTATGAGTGGAGATGGAATGGGCCACGTGGCCAAGTGCTCCACCACTTAGTTCTCCACCGACCTACAATGGAAGGGCTATATATATGGGGTCCTTACTTCGTTTGTGAAATGTAAGCTGAAGCATTGTGTGAGCAAGTGTTGAGTGCAGTGAGTGAAGTGTAAGTGAGAGGTGAGGGTGTGGTGAGTGCAGCACAGTGTAGTTAGTGTGAGTGTCATGTATATGAGACGTGTTGTGATATGTAGTGTGTGTTCAAGGTGTAACGTGTGTCTCATGTATAAATTATATTAATAGAATTCAAGGGTCTATCTTGTACAACTTAGAGGAAAGTGTGTTGTCTTGAGTCTTGGGTCCATCATAGTTGGGGTTGTGTTTCCGACAATTAACACATCAAAAAAGGGGCCATTGCCAGTCCATTCATTGCGTATCACTAAATAGATGATGAGGCATTTGGCTTCCTTAAGAAAGTCATATATGCCTGCACGCAGCACTCGTTTCCCACCACCATCACCATGACCACCATCTCCAACTGCCATATGTTTTGCATAATTTTATGACTAGAAGGACCCACCCTGTACAAGCTATTTAACTGCAGTGATGTCCATTTCCCCGGATCACCACCGAACTAGAATGCAAATAATAACTTCATTCTGAGGAAACCCCAATCTATCACTCTATACTCCAATCCAAACCAACAAAGAATTCGGTGCAAATACCAAAAAGGCGGGTCCTCTCTAAGAACCCACAGAAGCAAACAGCTCTCTAACAATCCCAGCTTTTAACCCTCAACATTTCCCAGAGAAATCAAACACAACCTTAAAAACCCTTCTCAGACTAAAACACAAAAACCCAAGTCAGATAAAGAGAAAACGAGATGAAAATAGATAAGATCTGAAGAGAGAGACCTCTCTACTGCTGTCTGAACATCTGCAATTCGAGCTGTACTCGAGGATTTGAGGCAGACCTCGACTGCAATACCATCAGGAGACGAGAAGATGAAAGTTAGAATCTTGAAATCGTAGAAGTAGAAGAGAGAAGGGGAAATGCGAGTACCTGAGACGAGAACCTTCTCGACGGGAGAAAAGGGAGAGGATTCGGTCTGAGAGACTCCATTGGGCTTGCAGAGTTCTGCATCTGGGGGGTTTTGGAGAGAAATCTCCATTGGAGAACTCATTCTCTTCTTCTTCTTCTTCTTCTTCTTCTTCTATAACGATTCTAGGGTTTTAGCAGAGAGAGAGAGAGAGGGAGAGTTTTTAGGGCTTTGAATTTGAAAAAGGGGAAAGGAAGATGAGAGTATTTGATTGAAAAGAGAAGCGGGAGAGGAAAAGGGAAATTT
Source organism: Umbellularia californica (assembly GCA_028538565.1). Lineage (NCBI taxonomy): Eukaryota > Viridiplantae > Streptophyta > Magnoliopsida > Laurales > Lauraceae > Umbellularia > Umbellularia californica. The sequence continues at coordinate 37,272,550 of JAPQWN010000009.1, read as the reverse complement.
TCATTTAGCCCCTCTATGTTTAAGATTATAAGAATATAATGCTCTAGCTTCTAGGGGTGTATAAAAAATCCAATATCACCACAAAACCGAACCAAACCAACCAAACTGAGCGGTTCGAATTGGTTTTATGTAGATCGATTTGGTTAACGGTTTAAAAACCATTGAAACCGCTTTACATCGGTCGGTTATCAGTTTGAACCCATGGTTAACCACCTAAATCGAGCTGACCGTATGTATTAACTTGAGTATTGAGTTTTAACTATTTAGCTTTAGGGGAAGCGCTTGTATATACTACTTGCATGTTACATGTTTGATGAAAGTTCTACAAAAAGTGTGCATTATTGGGGTTTTAGTAGCGCTGCCGAGGGGTTTTGTCTGACCTAAGAGAAAGTGAACTATGAAAAGGCCCATCTCAATTAGTTCAAAATTGAGGTTACATTCCACTCAAACCCATGTTGTTGGCAAAAAAAAAAAAATAGTTCCTTTTGTATTGAATTCATGGGTCTTGATGAAACAATGTGGTCTAGGTAGGTTTTATGCAGAGAAATAGGTACGAGCCTAACAATTTTGTTAGTGTATTTTACCAGAACATTTAAATTGCTTCATCTCATTGGCCTAAAAAGTTTGCTGAACCTGGCCTGGACCATTCAATCACACGACCGGAAGATAGATGGAAAGAGTTCATCCATCGTTTGATGTATGCTTCCTTGGTTGAAACAAATTATGAAATACATTTTAGTGTTCATTACAGCTTCTTATCATTCCATTTGATGGACCAAGTTTGAACTGCAATTTTTTTGTGAAAAAAATAATAAAAAAAATAACTTTAAAAAAAATCATAACTGAACCGAACCGAACCGGTTCGATTTGATTCGGTTTTAGCAAATGGCCGGTACAGTTCAATTTGGAAAAATAGAAAACCGATAGGTTCGGTTTGGTTGATGGGAACCAAACCGAACCGAACCGCCCATGTACAGCTTCTAAATTTTTCTAAAGCCACTTGTGTTAATAATCTAAAATGTATTGGAGAACGCCCTTGACTTGTAGTCAAAGATCAGATTTTGTCCTCTGATGGAATGAGATTGAGATTGAGATTGAGATTGAGACGCTTTTTAATATAAAATAAATGAAAGTTTTCTTTGATGTAACTTGATTTTGGTTGAATTAACGATGTTGATAATCTTCAACAAAATCCATGATTATTTTGTATGAAGTTTTCGACTTTAATTTACATGAGACTAAATTTAGGAAATTTTTATAATTTTTGAGAAAAAATACTGTGAGTTTTGCTGAAATATGAAGATTTTAGCCATTGATTAAATGTCACAGTGGTTGATTGGGATTCTTAGATTAATAGAGTTGGTTATTGTGAAAATTGGAATAGCAGATGATTTTTTGTAATTGCAATAATTACAAGTGGCTATATGTGAATTGTGAAGGAAAAAAAAAAGGAAAATGAAAGTGGCTGAAGGCCCCATTTGCCAATTTAGAACACTTATGTGACCCAACCAGTCTCATTGGGCCTGTCGATCTGACCCTCTGGTGAGGTACTTGGCCAACTAAAGCATGCGAAAATGAAGACTTTTTTCTTTTCTTTTCCTAAGACTAGGCTCAATTTTGAAAAGCATGCCACCTTGAGAGCAAAGCCACGGCAAGACCCTGTTCCACTCAGCTCCTTGGTTGTATTTATTTTATATATCAATGCATGCTTAGTTGCACATCTAACATCTTTTTGTGAGCATCATTCATGTGGACCATTTTTTTTAGCATATAGAAGCACATATGATCAACCCAACACTGCAGATTCAATACAACCCATTAACTAGCATAATCTCAAATTTGACAACACTCCAACAATTACTTAGCGTGGGATTGAAATTCTAAAAAAAAACCTCTGATAAAGTCATTAAACTTAAGTGCCACAAATTAATGGGTTAGGATAATTTAACCGAGTTGGCTTTTTGCATCACATATGGGTCTCATTCAAAACTTTTGATCCACCACATTTCCCAAGCTTGGTGTGGCCCCAAGTGCACCTCACAAAGAGGATCCAAAACAAGGTGAGCACTTGAGCGAGCACACATGTATATATGGGTTGCTTAGCAAACACTCAAAGCTTTTTTTTTTTTTTTTTGAAAAAAAAATACCCAGTATTCTTTCTTATTAAAATAAATCCCAATGGGCCCTCCTACATACATAAAAATCAAGGGAGGCAGGGGATTGTGAAAAGATTTGAATCTGGATGAGGTGAATACGATGAGCTCATCCTAACCCTTAATTTAATAAGACTTTAAAGTTTAACACTCTACACTATGCAATTTACTCATGATGTAGTCCAAATGTAAATAATATCCGAAAAGGTGTAAATTTTTGGCTTGTGCCAATTCAATGAATTCATGGGATTTGGTGTGTATGAAAGGATTGAATTGGCTTAATGTGGCATTTGTCCTTAGGAAAGAATCAGCCACAATAATTGAAGCAAAAAGAGAGAGATTCCTCTGTAATAAGAACCCCAGGTCAAGATCAATGAAAATGAAGATAGTGACCAATCGATGGTCTCCCTACGCGTTGATAACCTTCTGAATCAGCCCATATGTAATGCTTCAAATATGGGTTGTGACCTTGCTCTTGTCACTGACTATGACTTTGACTCTTATGAGTGACTCCAATATTAAATGCCTCATGTAGATACTGGATGTTGAAAAAAAAATATATATATATATATATATATTCATTACAAATTGAGAACCAATGCATGGACAATGCCATTAAAAATGTCCATGCCCAAGACCAAGAAAAAAAAATTTGAATTCTATTCTTGGATTGTATCATTTGCTAGACTGTTTTGATTATCAATGTTCTTATTGTGACATTTATTTATGAAATTTTTATATAATAAATATATTTCTCCGTTCTTCATTCTTTCTTTGTATGTGAAATTTTCCTTTCTATGCAATTCTTCATTCGGTGATTGCAACATGCTTGTAATAAAAGATGTTAATATTGAGGATGGATCGCACCAAACATCCCGACAAAGAAATTGGTAAGGGCTTGTTTTGTAGAGAGCACTTATGACTGAGAATTCCGACCGTCAGGTATTCATGAAAATTCTTATTAGGAATGCTTTGTTTGTGTGAAATAAATATCTACAAGGGTGGATTTCGGGCATTTGAAATCCCAAAAAATGAGCATTTAGAATGCTTGGGATTCATTGAGCATTTGAGGAACTCTGAGAATAAGAGCATTCCAGGGGAGTTCGGACTGCTCAAACAGTCGTCTTCCCTTGGAGTTTTCAAGCAGAAAATTAAAAGTAAGAAGTTATTTTTCTCATCTTCTCTCCTCCAACTTCTCTATTTTTCATGTTTTTTTACCATTTTGATTTCTTACATCTATCATGATCTTCTTCTTTGAATCCCATTTTTATTGCCATTGGAAGGAGTAGATTTCCCATTGACCTAGTGTCAGGTACTGCTCCAATATCCAAAGCACCGTATAGGATGGCCCCAGCAGAACTCCGTGAATTGAATAACCAACTGCAGGAATTGTTATCTACACAAAAAACCACTTAAAAATTATCTCAAATAACCATTGAAAAAAAGTGCCAGCTCATATCATGGTTTTAATAGGTTTAGGCTCCTCTTTTTAGGTACTCATATTTCTCAACTGAAGCATGCTACTTATCTTGTTTAATATGCATGGAAGGTATTATCTTTCCCAGCTTATATACTAAATTTATTTTTTATTCTATTAATCTCAAAATATTGCATCATCACATTATATTTACATAAAAAATATTTGCTTAATCGACGACATAATTGGAAATTGTTGTTATAATATCTGTCGTAGTCAATATGGTAGCAATATGTTCTAAGTTAGTTACATTATGGTTGCGCTTAGAATATGAAAGACCAAGAAAAAAGCATCACATTTCATCATTGTTAAATGATGTATGGGACAAAAAATTCTTGTCTAACACAAGTCCTCAATGCCATGAGAACCTCCAAATGGATTCTAAGTACTTGGGTATATTGCATGACACATTCAAGTATTGTAATCTCCTCCAATCAAGACACGTCTTATCAATTGATAAATAAATATCTATATTTTTTACATACATTGGAACAAGATGTTACTAATAGAGTGACTGCACATTGATTTAACCATTTAGGAGAAAATTGTTAGTTGTTATTTTCATGAAGTGCTAAATGCGATTTGTAAAATCTCGCCAGACAATATTTTCATTTCGGAAAATACTCTAATTTTGCATCAAATTATGACGAATAATAGATTCTATCCATGTTTCAAGGTTAACCCTTATTTTTTTTTTCTAATCCCAATAATTATTGTTCACATTAGCTGGTTCTCACTTTGCTCAAAATTTTCATTCACTTGTTAGGATTGCATAGGAGCCATTAATGGAACTTATACCCCCTCATGTCCCATTTTCAATGCAAGCCATGTATTGAAATAGGAAAGAGTTTCAATCTCGAAATAGCCTCATGGCATCTGGATTTAACATGAAATTTCATTATGTGCTTGTGGGCGGGGAAGGTTGTGCGACAGATGCTAATGTGCTTTGGTCTGCGATGAATAGGGGAGATCGGTTGAAAATCCAGGATGGTAATCTAAATAAACTTTCTACACCCCTACATGTTGTTTAAAATTTTCCCTTTATTTAATCTTGACTATTTGATTTGCAAATATGGGTAAATTTTATCTAGTTGGTGCTGGTTATAGTAATCAACTAGGGTTCTTGAAACTATATAGAGGCATCTATTATCATGTTAAAAAGTTTAACATCGATTGCCCTCCGATGCATGCACAAGAGCTTTTTAATTCAAGTCACTCCTCATTACGCACCACAATAGAAAGGGTGTTTTCCTTGCTAAAAAATCAATTTCCCATCTTGAGGTTGTCATGTGACTATTTATTAACTACCCAAAGAGATATTCTAATTACATGTTGTATTCTACACAACCATATATGGCTATGTATGGTGCTAGACATGAATTATGTAAAACAATAAGAATGGCGCCCCAAAATGCCCTGGAAATTAATCCTCAATTAAGAGTTCTAAGAGATGAGGTGACAATTCCAATGTGGACTATAGATATATGAACTATATTTCGAGACTCCATAGGCAGTTCATAAGTTACAAATATAAGAAATGACATAAAAACAATCATGTAGTTTTTGCATCTACAAATCATGGTGTTTTCTTTAATGAGACCATCTTTTCCAAAAGCAATTCTTGGCATAAAATTTTTTGTCATCAAACGCGGATCGCTTTCATGGAGAAAATTGATGTTCTTTTGTAAATTGTATTTTGTGGTATATAACATTTATACATTAGATCTTATGGTAATTTCAACCCAAGTGTGTTAGGGTTTCTTGTCCACTACTGTTGGGATTTTTTATATAGCACTGATATATTAAGTACTTATAATATAAATTTTATACACTCAAATTTAAATAAGACGAGTAAGAAAAGAAATCTACCATTGGGACCTAAGACAGGAAAGAATCCAAATAGACATGCTTTTGCTGATCAAGGAAGAGGTAGAAAGATTGGAAGAAAAACTATACAGAACCTTAGTAGGATGAGGTTCTTGCAAAGATTAAGGAAGAGACCGGATGAGAACCAAACATAGTTAATGCAAAAAATAAGTGGGAAAACTGGAGGATTCGATACAAAGAAGTGAAGCAACATTTAAATATGTTTGGACTCGAATGGGATTGTTGTAAGCTTAATATACATTGTTATACCGTTCTCTATCAGCTTAAGCTTTTGGAGTAAGTGGTTGTCAACATAGTATCAGAGTGGTATGTCAAGTGTTTGAGTCCCTGAGGCTATTGTACCTGGTATTCTCCCACAGAGGGTGTGATTCCCTTGCGGAGCCCCAGTATTCTCCCATGGAGGGCGTAATTCCCATGAAGGAGTGCGCACATGTAGGGGGATATTGTAAGCTTTATATATATTGTTACACGTTCTCTATCAGTTTGAGCTTTTAGAGTAGGTGGTTGTCAACATGGATGACATTCGAAAGATGGTAACAACCCCAAATGATGCGTGGAAAAGTTTAGTAGAGATATATCAAAATAGTACATTAATTCACTCTTTAATAATAAAATGAATTATTTCCTAACATAGTTAACTTTTTACAGGCAAAAAACAAATTGATCGAGTACAAGACTCTTCAAGTCTCATTCTTTGATGAGATACATGACCTTGTGTGTTGAAGGTAATAATGCCATACTGGCGGCGAACGTAGCACTATAGATGTCAAGGCTATGGTGATGGATGAAGAATTTATTAATGCTATCTTTGGGACACTTTATACAGGATCAGATGTTATGGATGATGGCAGTTTGCCTGAAGCAAATGTACAAATACTTAAGACAAGCAGGCTTACACCAACCCACACTAGCAGTAAGAATACCGGTAAAAAATGAAGGATGCAAGTAGGTAAAGAGATAAATAATATGTTGACCATTGTTGCAGTAGCCGTTAAAAATTTTGAAGAGGAGATAAACACACTAGAACCTGTTCATATGTTGATGAACAAATTGACAACCAGTGTGACATCATGTCCATTTATACCTCCGCAAGCTTATATTGTAGTAATTGAATATCTTGCTCAGGATGAGTGAAATGCCAACTTATTTCTCACCTACAATGATGAAATAAAATAATAGTGGTTTGAAATGCATTTCATCCGGCGGTGGTCGTTAGAATTTTAAATGGGATGTGTAATTGATGGTAAACTTTTGCTTTTTTGGGATATTGGGATGTTTTAACCTTTGAAGTTCTGAACTTGTAACTTAGACCTATTAACTTTTGAACTTTAAGGACAGATGAAATTAGTTGATTGACTGCAATAGTTTGGGTAGATGAAAATTGAGATACTATTCTATATAGTGGATGAATTTAGTGAACGCTTCTTCTTTTTTTTTTTTTTTCCAATAATAGGATATGGTTGTGGATGAAGAACTCATTGAATGGATGGATAAATAATACATAGACATATGATTGTAGATGAAGAATGCATTATATGGATGGATGAATCTCCGCTTGTGTAGACATATGGTTGTGGATTTCATTTTATCAAATATCATTTGTATGACCTTTATTTTTATATAAACATTTTATGTAGATAATTTGATGAATGAAGGAGCTTTATTTACGTGTTGATGAAGCAAGCGTAATAGGTGTTCTGATAATCATTTGGAATGGAGCTCATATAAGGACTCTCATCTTTTATGGCTAAGTGGGACCCATACAAAAATCTCTCAAGAGTAATTAGATTTCTTATTTACAATTATCTAAATTCATATTTAAATTAATTTTGTATTTTTAAAATTTTCTTTTGTAAAAATCTAACAAAGAATCCTAGCAAGTTACCAAACAATGAATTCATAGGATTCAGAGTGAATTGAATTCTAAAGTGTGAAATTACAGGATGAATCAGACATGGAATTGAAATTCAAGGGAAGTTTAGCAGCATTCTGAATTTCAGCATTTCTAATTATCCAAATTTCAACCGTCATAAATTCTCCAAATGCTTGCAATTCAATAGACTCTTATGAGCATTATGAATTTCATCATTCCAAAATCTTCAAATTACAACAAACATGAATTCTCCACATTTCTACAACCAAACGGGTCATAAAGGTTGAGGTTGTAACCATGTTGACAAGTGCAATAATAGACAAACTTACATTGCATACATGTGTACTCCTGGTGGAGTATTAGCCCAATCCTAATGTAAAAATGAATTTATGGTTTTTCTTCCCTCATTTTTAATTACTTAATCAAAGCATCTACATGATGCGATGCAATGACAAAGTAAAATTAACATACCTTTTTAAAACCCCATTCAACATGCTCTTCATGCATCCAACATGGGGAAATACATGTCCGGACTTTTTGTTCTTTGTTCCTAATCTTTTATCATGGTTCATGTTGTCATCATTCCTTCCACTTTGTTTGATCTTCATAAATCAATAATCTTTTAATTAATTCTTGTATAAATGCAGCACATACTAAAAGAATTTATATTTTCGTAACTTTTTCAAAAAGAGGTAAAAAGCATAAAGTTGGTTGAATTAAACATATGAATAAAGTTTGCCAAAAAATTTAAAGCACTCAAACATCTATTTGAATTAGTTTGAAGTCAAACAGACACAAGATGGACTTCCTAAATAGTGGTGGCTCCAGGAATTTGAGTCAATGAGGTCAACAAAAGACTTATCTTCCGCAGATTGAATAAATTTATTTTTCCCTTTATCAACATTTGTCATCTACTTTCGATAATTTGACGAGTATAGTATAAAACTCTCAAATAATCTATTTCCGATAATCCGACAAAGATAATATTAAATTCTAAAAAAAATAGAAATTTTAATAAATTGTTACTAATTGTTCTTAATCCAAAAGCAAAATCCAAATACATAAACTCCTACAGCTACCCTCAACAGGTTTTTAGGTTTTCATATGTTGAAATCTTTCCATAATATATAGATTCATTATCAACAATAGCAACCACATCCTTTTCAATATATGTAACCAAATAGTCATTCATCCATTGATCTCTTGTTTGATTACGCAACCTTTTATTTACATACTTCATTGTTGAAAAAGCTCTTTCTACCGTCGCAATTACTGCTGGTAAAATCAATACCAATTTTAAAAGCAAATAAACCAATTAGTATTCAATATCCTTCTTTGTCTCCACTAATTTTCTAAAAATGTCATCAATTCCTTTAAGTTCTAAAAACTCATTGCTAGAGCGCATATCAGCAATGTGAGGCCATTAATTTTATTTAATTTTTGGTAGACACTTGGCCCGTTAACTTAGGCGGTGGGTATTTTATGGTGACTTTTGTTCACTACCATATTAACAAAGAAAAAGTGTAAAATTAGCTAATGTGGGGTGAAACTCTTAAATTGAGTGGAGTCAAAAGCTTCCCATAAGTTCAATTCATGAAATTAAAAAAATTTATTTTCAAATATTTTTTCAGATCTCAGTGGGGTCAATGTGGAGCTGCCCATGTTCCTAAATAGCACCATAGTCAATCATAAAGTTATGACTCCATCCATTAATATTTCATAACATTTTATAAATAAACCACTAGACTTTTAGTTCTCTCTCATTATATGAAGGGGCATCGAGTCCTGCTCTCACCCAACTACCCAATGTTCAATTATTGCATGTGCAAGTGGTCTTCTTCCTAGCATGTGCTGAAGTCCACTCCCGCATCAGTTAGGTCTCTGAGCGGTCTAGTAAAAAAGACCACATCATCCTAATCAATTTATAGTCCATTTGCATCAATTCTAGAAGAAAACTGTATAGTGAATTTGTTTAAAGAAAGTGCATGCTTGAGCCTAAGATCAACACCACAAGTTAAAAACATCACTGAAAGTTGCATAAATGAACACCAGTGGAATCAAATCCTTTTAAGAAGTAAAATTAGCAACCATTGGTCTCATTGTCGCAATGTCCATTGGAAGGCCACAACTAGGCCCGTTAATTTGGCCCAGAGCCAAGGGCCCTGCCCGGTCCTCAAAACGCCCTTGAAATGAGAGCTTTTGTTTCTAAGCAAAGGCCCTAGGCCGAGATTGGACAAATTTTGCATGCCTTGAAATTTGAGGGTTGGGTTTGGACAGTACTATCTCAGCCCGGCCTTGGCCCTAGCCTTCTTACTTTTATTTATTTTATGTAATATATATAAATATATACTAAAATGCCCTTATAATAATCACTTAGTAGAAATAAAATAAGGATATAAAGGCAATTTTATACCCACCTATCCTTTACAAAATGCCCTAAAAATCCATACACACATACTTGTTTCATTTCATCAATGTTTAATGGGAAATGCTCCTATCTATGAGAGTAACTCTCACACTACTATGAGAGTAAGGTGGGACTCATTGGGTTTCTATCTAATGCCAACGGCCTAAATATGAGCGTCCTCCCCCTTACTCTCATAGCAGTGCAAGACTTACTCTCATAGGAGCATTTCTCATATTTAATTATTTAATTAGTTATGTATTGTACTTAATGGATAAGCAATAAGTGTTGTATGGTTGCGTCTAATCCATTTATTCCAATTTTATTACTTTTTATTTAGGCTTTTTATATATTCTTGCTAGTGTATTGTGTACTCCTTCCTATTAACAAGGACGCACTTTTTCCTCCATAAAGTTATTTGAAATGTCAACCAATTCATAGAGGTAGTTTGTATGTGTATAGAATTTCAAGGATATGGGGTGATCCAAATATCATTTTAATTAGATAATTATAACTCTCAATTCTTAAAAGTCTAAACTAAGGGTCTGTTTGTGCAGTGCCGCAAGAGAAGAAACTCAGATTTTCTCTTCCGCAGTACTTCTTTCGGATGGGGGGAGATGAGAAACACAGATCATCGCTAGGAGGGGAAAACCGAGAATCAAGACACGCCGGAGATCACTGATCCAGGGAAACTTCGTTGCACCAAATGGATTGAGGAAGGAAACGGATTTTCCGGCACCTTGTCGACTGGTTTTCTACGGCATCTTCCCTCTACACAAACGGGGCCTAATAATATGTTTCAAATGCATATAGATTTTTGTGATTGAAACCCAACAATGCTTAATAATCAAATAAGTGTCATACTGAAAATAATGCCAATTGATAAAAGGTATGTGAATGTAAATTGTTTAAAATCTTCAAAGATAAGTCATTGCTGAAATGATTTCATATGTGGAAACTTTAATGAAAGCGTAAAATAGATTAGACTCTTTAACCATTTTCCTTTCTTGACAAAATAAATAAAATTGCATGTCTAGAGCACAAGTCACCAAAGGACGTATGACTTTGTCCAATAAAGAAAGTTTTTAGACGCAACTTATATTCTCCATATATTTTCTTAATAGTGCATTTACAATTAAGGTTAGACAGGATAACGTTTAGTCTCGATTCTTTATAACATTGTAAAAAATATAGATATATTTTTTTGTTTTGAATTCCCAAGCCCTACCCTAGCCCTCGAGGGTAGGGAAAGAGCCTAGGTAGTGCAAGCCCTCTGATGGATTTAACCTACCCAGGTCTTGCCCTGCAAATATTAAGGGTAGGGTTAGGACAATCCCAGGCTCGGGTCCTACCCTAGCCACAATCACATATGGTGTTGTTAGAAAACTTATAATCGAAAGTAAGTATTAGGTGGGATGACCATGAACACTTGGCAGAAAAATAAAGCAGGTCCACTTACCATACAAAAAGATGAACAGTGGAAAACTATTGGCCAACAGTCCAGAGTTTTTCTTTTTTTGGTAGAAGTATAGAGTTAATGTAGACATGTGGCGCCCTAATGGTGAAATCAGCTTGATGTTTTAGGCCGGGATATAATCAAGATTGATCTGATTGGTTTTATTGCCTTTGGTTATCTTTTAACTGCATTGCCGGTGATAGGGATGGCAATGGGCCGGGTTTTATGTTTCTACTAGGGGTGGGTTTGTTAGTGATTTCTTTGGAACAGAGTGGGTTTGGGTTTTGGTCATCTAACATGCCCTGCCCTGTATATATAATCTATATATATTTTTTATGACTAAAAGTATAAACAAAATTCATATGGTGCAAGTGGTATTGCGGCATTCATTTACCATGCATTTATATGTTTAAAGTTTTTAAGCTTTAAATTTGACCTAACCCATGTCTAAATGGGGCGGATCTGATATCGCATACCAGTGACCTGTCACGGGTTGAGTCAGATTTGGATGAGACAAAATTGAAACGGGTGGGTTTGAGTTTACCCTAACCTACCCCAAACCCATCTCGTTGCCATCCCCAGCTAGTGAGCCCTATACAGCTTGAGCAACCAACAGTTTTGGGTAAGGGTGTTCTTGGCTAGACTGGCCGAGGCATATCCAGTCTGGCCTACCTTTAGAAAACCCAATCCAGACATGGGCCTAGGCTCACCTTACACATGTTAGACCGAGCCTGTTTCTTTAGTGGAATTCATGGAGTTCTTGTATGGAGAATTTTGGAATTCTCAGAGATAGTGGGATTCCTGAATGCTCCCTAGTACTTAAGCATCCATAAATTTCACCAAAAAGCTAAGGGACTAGAATTCTTGATTTCTCAAAAAGTCATTTGAGACCTTTTAGGTGGCTGAAACTTTGAAATGCTTATGAAGAAACATGGTATAAGGGGTCATTTGTTTACAATCATTTACCTATATATGTAAATGATTCCCAAGCATAATGGGTGCATAACATCAAGATTATTTGTGTTCATTTATGGATGTGGTTCATAATTAGGCGTGAGAATGGTGTGTAAAATAAGGCCATTTACACACCAAGTTTTCATACTTGAGTAGGCACGAAAGTGATTCACACCCGTCTTGCAAAAAGATACTAGCATAGTCCCTTGCATGTTGATTGCATTCTCACCGCCTTTATTTTTTCTAATACTTGTGGCTCCTATATTTGTAATTCAAACCTTTCATTTCTTTTATTGAGCTAATAAACACCAAATCTTGCAGCTGATTATCTTAAATCTTCAGAGATTTTGAGATATTTGTGAAAAAGTTGTAACCTATATATCTAATCTTTTTGCACTTCTATGTGCTCATTCATGATCTGAACCGTTCAATATTCTTATATTAATAGTATATATCAAGATGTTTAATTTTATGACTTAATTCTTTATGGGTTTTGAGAAATTTGTAAGAAAGTCTAAAAAATCCAAATACATCTAAATCCCTTGGATGTACTCATTTACTCATGTGAACAACGTGATTTTGAAAAACATGATAATGTTTTTCATATGTAGTGTAACATTTTCATAAGAAGCATTTACATATGTAAATTGCATTTTCGTATCACATGTAGAAGGCAATTGACCCCAAAGGGCCTGTATGGTTATCCATATGTGAAATAAAATGAAGTGGATTTCGTATGTGGAGTGGAGTAAAGAGAAGTAGGTTAAAGTTAAAGTAGAGTACTTCACTCCATTTGGATGCTTATTTTGAAGTTAGGGCCTGTTTGGATAAATGAGGAGTGAACAAAAAATGAAGTGGATTTCACATGTGGAGTGGAGTGAAGAGAAGTACGTTGAAGTTAAAATAGAGTACTTCACTTCATTCTATTTTGGATGCTTATTTTAATGTTAAGGTTTGTAGTAAATTCCACTTTTACTCAAAAAAAAAAAAAAATTGAAGTATTTACTATTTAGAGTTGAAGTGAAATGGAGTATATGTAGCTCACAACATTACTTCATCTATCGGGATAGACTCATCCAAACATGGTAGAGTTGGAATTTTAGACTGTTGGGGAAACAAGCCCTAAAAGCTACATGTATCACTTATTTGGACCAAGCCGAGCTAAGTCTGGACGGGCTTCAGGTGGTGTCAGTCCACCACTGAGACCAAGACCAAAGTAGAATCAATTATTTCGTGGGCTTTGCATGTTGTTTCCTGGTAGTTAGAATGCACATTGTGTTCAAATTTAATGAAATACATTACTGTTTACTAAACAATACATTTTACATTTTACAGTATACTGCATCTAAATATTCAAATTAAACTTCCTTTCTAAGTATATTTAGTAGGCTACATAGAAAAACACTCATATAATAGATATTTGAGTTAATTAAATTTAGAACTCTATACAATGAATGCCATATATATAAAAATTCATCAATGGCATAGATGGGCAGTGAGCCAGAGAAAAAATGTCGCTCCTTCGATATGATTTTAGGTAGAATCATCTCAATGGACTTCAATTTAATGGTTTCATAAGTTACATTCTGTTATAAAATGTAGTTTAATAGTGAGATAATTGTGTCGAATTAGGGTGAGTGTCAATTCAAATGGTGTTAGCAATTGTGATAGTGCGCATTGATCGTGGAGTATTCCATGTAGGTGGTAATGAGTTGCCTCTCACACATTCCATAAGGAATATGCCTCTTAGGAAGAAATCTTAAAATTGATTAGTTATTAAATCATAAAGAGTAATATTTCATGCTCCTTTGATGATTGAATCTAATTTAGTGTATTTAGTAAACTGAGAAAAAAAGCTCTTCTTTCATAAGGTAATTAGGGCCCACTTTTGGGAATTATGTTAATTAAGGCATGCATTTTTAAAAACCGCAATGTAGAACCTGCCATTTGCGTCATCTTGAGAATTTTAAGAGGTTACTTCATCCAAAACACTTCGTGTATCTTGCATTGTGCACATCCTTTGGCATTAGCTAAAAAGGCTCTAAAAAAACCAGTCTCACTTAGCTTATGCATTTTTAAGAGGCAAATGCTTTAATTTGTAAATAAATAATAAAATCAAAGAATACAATTAGAGGTTTACAAAACTTTATAAAATATAAATAAGCTCTAAATCACAAAATAAAAGCTTCTCTTTAGAGTTACCAAATGCCCCTTTAGGGTAATTAAGAGGTTAGGTATAAAAAACCAGGAGGGCCCGACAACTCAACCTGTTCCGGGCCAGATATGCTTGTCAATGGGGTGGGTATGGGGCGGGTCGCCATGCCCCATACCCGCCTCGGTAAAAAATTCCCCATCCCCATACCCGCCCTAGTCGGGTCACGGGGAAACCCAACCCGTCCCGCTGACCCGGTTGCCGGCACTTATTTTTCAAACGGGTCACGGGCAACCCGCCCTGTTCCGTTGACCCGGTATTCAAACCCTACCATATTCTCAATTTTAATGACCAATGAAGACTAAAAAAGTTACTTAGCATATTTTTTTTGTTAATTTTGCAAAGGTCAGAAGCTACAATTAACATACACCAAACAATTAACATAATCCTTCAAGCCACAAACACAACACAAGACACATGACAAAATTGTATTTGTACATTGGATATAAAGTTTAGGCTTTATTGTTTATGGTTAGTTTAAAACTGACAAATTGTATTTGTACATTGGATTAGTATGCTACAAGATTAACTCACTCATAAGTCATTTACTTGAGCTTTGAATTAGCATATGGTTTAGAGTTTAAGGTTTATTACATTAAGTTAAGTAGTTTAGGGTTGATTACATTAAGTTGGATAGTATAGGGTTTGGGGTTTAGAATTTCATGTGAAATCTTTTATTCTAATATACTTTGTGTCAAATGTCAATTGTTAATTTCAAATACTTATTAGAAATACTAATAGATTACTCATATTACTATATTAGATGAATTACAAACATGAAATATACAATAAGGTTTAAGCCTTAAGGACTACTAGGGTATAAGGTTTAGGTTTTAATGTTTATGGATTAGGGTTTAGGGTTTAGAGTTTAAGTTTTATGTAACTAATTAATTTATCATATATTTGTGTGAAATCTTTTATTCTAATTTTTTAATGTTGACACTTGTGAATTTGATATACTTATTAAAAATACAAATAAATTACCCATATTAGATAATATATTACTTATTTACAAATCATTACATATTACATATAATTAATTATAATTAATTTTTCTATAAGAATTAATTATAATTTTTTTTGAGAAGAATTATAATAATTACTATATGTTTAAATTTATATATAATATTATATATATATCCGGGGCGGGTATGGGGCGGGTTGGCCGTCCCTATACCCGCCCCTGACCCGGTTAGCTCTTTGACCGGGTCCGGGTCAACATGCCCCGATGACCCAAGCAGGGCGGGTAATTTATGACCCGACCGGGTCGGGTCAACCTGGTCGGCGGGTTTTCCCCGCCCAGTTGACAAGCCTAGGGCTAGATCAGACTCTGCCGAGTTTTAAACACTGGGTCCCACCAGTAATGGACTCAAAGACTACAGCCATTGTATAAAAAGCTTTTAATGTTGAAACATGTGGTAGAAAACATGAGATCCATGGAAAAAAAAAAAAAAGGAAACGGATTTCCTGTTTGAACCACATGGGGTTGAGATGTCACATCTTATTTCTTAAAAAAAAAAATCACATCTCTTTAAAAAAAATTTCTTCCCAGGTGGTATCCCCTAACTGATCCAAATAGGATTTCTCCGTTTGGACCAAACAGGGGATTTGAATCTGAAAAGAAAATATCGCCACGAGAGGGAGATCCACAAGTAAAGAAGAAAATATGGCAATGACATGACGTGAAGTGTTGATAGCTTTAAAATGAGACAAGAGAGGTGGGTTCATGGCAAATTGAGTGCACAAGACTGGATTGACAGATGGAATCCACTCGAACCGTCTGAATTTAGACATCTGGCCAGAACAAATTAGATGCTTCTTGAACTCTCTCTTCTGAGTTTAATTCTTTTTCTTATTCCTGGTGGGTTTGGAAAGAATCTTTGATTAACTTGGGGCCATGAAGGTACACTTGTGTAGTAGTAGATCTGTGGTGGACCATGGCTATATATGTAGTTAGTTTTGCACCGTTGAAATGTGAGCCCACTAAGAATAAGACCACTTATTCCTGCTGGGTTTGGAAAGAATCTTTGTTTATTTGATTGATTAGATTAAATTGGGGCCATGAAGGTACACTTGTGTAGTAGTAGATCTGTGGTGGACCATGGCTATATCTGTAGTTAGTTTTGCACCGTTGAAATGTGAGCCCACTTAGAATAAGACCAAACCAACACCTGGACCTTTCTTAGTCTTCTATTTACAATTGTTTTGATTTTGATATGGATCCCATCCCATGAAGAGGGAATATTCAGATACCATATAGAAATATTCTCCTTTTGAGTAAAATATCCAACACACACAGCTCACGTGATGTTCTCAGTCACTCAACCTATGTTCCGTGAGGCCATGACAACACTTCTTGCGGCGTTTGAGCGCCCAAAGACATAAAAGTATAAAACACAACCCACCCCAACCCCGGGCCCGCCCCCGCCCCCAGGTGGCCCGACCCAATTTACACCCCTAGCTGCACCATGTAATTTTTTCTAATATAGTGGGGGCACTATGTCGAAAACAAAATAAAATTTTAGAACTTTTGTTTTGAGTTGGTCCCAACTTTAAATTAAAAGTGCATAAGACATGAACCCCAATGGGTAGTTCAGTTGGTTTAGGACCACGGTTTGCATCCGGAGGTTGTAGGTTCGAAACTGCACCACCACACTGGGGCTACAGGGGAGTTTACCAGACTTCCCTCTGGACCCGGAGGGATTGGTCCAACCCAAAGAGTTGTGAACCTTATGATAGCGAAAAAAAAAAAGTTCTTAAGTAAGACATGAGTTTCAGACATTAATATTAAATGAAGTAAGTAACCAAAAAATATAGAGATGTATTTGTGAAAAGGACTCCCCCCCCCCAAAAAAAAAAAAAAAAAAAAAAAGAGAAAATAGATTCATCTAAAAGGTGACTTTTGCCAACACACTCATGGTTATGTGACGTTCGCACCTTAATTTTACACATTTATCGAGAGATTGATTTTGATTCTTGGATCCACAAGTTAAAAGTACATGTCCCAGCCAGTTCCAACATATTAGCACCTCCCAGTAAAACTAAGGTTGCGTTTGGTTCGCGTGAATAGAGGTCGAAATGGAATGGTCATTCCGTTTGGTTCGCCAAAAAGGGGCGAAATGACCATTACTTCCGGAATCCCGTTCCTTTATGTGAGGGAATCACCATTCCATCCAAGAACGGAAGGAATTACCATTCCATTCATTTCTAACTTTTTGTTGAGACCAAAATACCCTCGCTTGTAATATTATTATTATATCATAATAATAATAATATAATATCTTTTTCACCCAACCATTGTGGGGCCCACCCAAAATATTATAATAAAATATAATAATATATTATTATATCATAATAATAATAATATAATATCTTTTTCACCCAACCATTGTGGGGCTCACCCATAATATTATATCTATCTATCTACTATTATAAAAGAGGCTATGTTGCATGGTTTTTTCAACCAACCATTGTGGGGCCCGCCCCCAAATATTATAATATAATATAAAATTATATTATTTTGAGAAATTGCAAAATTCTCACTACACCTTTGTGGGGCCCACCCCAGAATATTATAATGCAAACTTTTTCACTACAAATTGTGGGGCTCACCCCCAAATAATATAATATAATATAATATAATAATATATTATTATGAGAAATTACAAACTTTTTCACTATACTTTTATGGGGCCCACCTCCAAATCATCCACCACAAACAATGGAAATGTGACAGTAGAATCTAACAAGGGTATTTTGGTCAATCTTATATAAATTTGATTCCATTCCAGGCAGCATTCCAGCGTACCAAACGCAGGAATAGGAATCAGAATTCCATTACTAGGTTGATTCCTCAGCGTACCAAACGCTGGAATGGAATTGACTATTCCTACCTCATTCCATTCCATTGTCATTCCGGTATCCATTCCATTCCTGCCTACAACCATTCCAGCGAACCAAATGCTACCTAAAGGTGCACTTAAGTGCCTTGGTAAAAATGTTTGGCAGGCATGCAATATAAAGTTTCTGAAGGCGGGCTGCCTAGGGATGACCAAACTATTCTACTCTATAAGATCATCGTTCCTTTTGATGCTAAAGGGATTTTGCCCATACAACTATCTTATTAAGACTTGACATTCACCGGTCAAAAAATTGAAAATTTAATAAATTTTGTAGAGCTATTTATATGATATTGCACCTTTCTTGCATAAATAGTTTTGAAGATAATATTTAAACTTCAACCGTTTTGAGTCAAATATTAGCCGCATCGATAGCTGTGTTATGGGCTATAGGGGAGTTTACCTGACTTCCTTTTGGATCCAGATGGATTAGTCCAGTCCAAAAAATTGAGAACCCTCCGCTAGAATAAAAAAAAAAAAAAAAAAGCCCGCCTTGTCATCAAATGTTAGTTCTCAAATTGATATCCAATTTTAGGTTGGAACACATCTTAAAAGGGGGAATGTTAATTTAAATGGTCAGGAATCTTTTTTTTAACAAATGCAAATGAGCCTTGTTGTAGGGTTCCAACATTTCAAACTCCTATTCCTTCGAACATCCATAGGAGTGCTGATAAGACTGTTAAGACGTTATCAGTGATCACCCGCGCAATCTACGAACGCTTCTCACGCACGCCCAAGCCCAACTGTAGCCTCTGATAAGTGGACCCCATCGCATCTCCTTTAACACCAACACCAACACCAACACAAACGCAGGCACAAACACATCCGCTCTCTCTTTTTCTTTCTCGTTCTTCTCTCCAAATCTTTGCAGCAACAGCAACAAGAAGGAGGAGAACAGAGAAACCTCGAAACCCTAATCCCCAATTCCAATGCTGAAACCCGTCAAGGAGCCATCTCCGCCGTCCACGTCATCGCCGGCGGCGGAGAGCGCCTTCTCCTTCTTCTCCCGAGGGTGGCGCGAGGTCCGCGACTCCGCCGGCGCAGACTTCCAGCTCATGCGCGCACGCGCCACCTCCTTCAAGAACCTCGCCACCTCATTCGACCGCGAGCTCGAGAACTTCCTCCTCAGCTCCGCCTCCTCCCTCTCCGCCACCATCCGACCGCTGCCGCCTCCGCCGTCCTCCCCGGCTGAGATCGAGTTCGTCAAGCGGCTCCAGCCTAAGTTCTCTGAGTTCCGCCGGGCTCCGGAATTCAGCCGGAAAGTGCTCCAGAAATGGACTCCGAGGTCCCGGATCCGCATCGACCTCTCCGCCATCAAGAACGCGATCGTCTCCGAGGTCGAGGACTCTGTGGGCCTCGTTGAATTGGATGGAGAGAGGAGCTGGCGCATTGGAAGGGGGAAGATTCGAGGGAAGGAGTTTCGTTGGGATTGGACGGGGGATGAGGAGTGGGAGCCGATTCGGGTGTTGAAAAAGAGGTTGAGGGAATTCGAGAGGAAGAGCTCCTCTTCGGATTTTCTAGGGAATTTCAAGAGCATTGAGTTTGTGGAGAAATTGAAGGCCACCTTGGTATGTAAAAGTTTTAATCTTCATTTTTATTGATCTCTCTTGCTGCAGAATTTGAGAAATTTTCATTCTTTATGTGATTTATGGGAGTTTTGGGTTGGGCTGAATTCCGGGATTTTGTTTGTGAGAAGGAATGAATTTACTGGTTTTTATGATCAGCGAAGTTTGAAGAGGCGAGGAAATGAAGAATTTTAGTTACAGGGTGATGGGTGGTTAATCATTTTCTATTCTGAGGAAGATTGTTTTAGAGCATTTGATAGAAAGAAATTTAGAAATCCTAGGAATTCAATACCCAATTAAACAAATGCCCTTTTGGGTTTCTATTTGGCTTGTTTGTTCAGATGTATAACTAGTTGGCATCACTCTGGACCTGATATCCTACTATAGATCGATTTCCGGGGAAGTGCGGAATGTGGTGAAGCCTGCAAATCTCCATTTTCCAGGTTTTATTGGAGTATTAAAAAGGTTTGGAGTGAAGGGACTGAGGTTTAGAAGTGGTGGGTTCATCACTTTCCTAGGACTTAGTTTATTAGGGAAATGGAAGGCCATTTTCTATCCTATCCAAGGGGAGATTATTTTACGGCCCCATGTGTTCTTCACCTTCAATCCTTCTCTTTTTAGTGTGTTTGATAGGAAGACAATTGTGTAGAAATCCTAGGAACCATATAACTGGTGGAACAAAAGGTGCTTTTACTGTTTTGGTTTGGCTTGTTTGGCAAGATGGATGATTCTATTGCTTTATTACTGGATCTAAAATCCTGCTGAATTGATTTCTGTGGAAGCACCAAACAACTGTGGTGGAACCTTCAATGTTTCATTTTTCTTAATTTTTGTTTTCCCAAATACTGGAGAATTAGTACCTGAAAAACTGGTTACCATGAATGTTGTCGGACGATTCTATATTTAATGTTAGCATGATATTTATTAATGACTTGGATATAACTATGTATCTTTTTTATGAGATTTAGGAAGAAATATATGTGCTACTGTTTATGACTTTTGGGATTCAATAGTCAGTATAACCATAGGTATTAGTATTTCTGTTGCTTGAGGACATGTTTGTTAAGGTGGTACTAAGGATAAGTGTAAAAGTATCTGTGTCACAATTTGTATGAGTATTATCTCTAAACTCTTACCTGTCTGCCTTTAGTTCTCAGCCTTTTTTTTAGCTGTATGTTTTATGAATGAAATGTGTTGGCGGGTGGGTGTGTGTGTTCAACAACTGAATGTATGAATTTTAGTGGACGCAGAGCATCATGCTCTATTCTTAGCCTTATATTGTCTTCTTAGTTAGTCGGCTTTTAAAATAAACATTTCATACTTGCTTTCATATTAAAGGAGATGGGTTTGGGCTGTGTTTGAGCATTTTCACATTTCCTTGGTGGTTTTCTACTCGTGGTTCTCTAATATGTAGCAACATCTGCAAATTTCTTATTTTTACTTTGTCACTTGAAGCGATATCTTTTAATTAGCATTTATTATTTAACACTAAAGAATACAAAATTTTCTGATGTACTGCTTTACGTTCTTGCAGAAATCAATCTATAAAGAGCCTCAGGAATCAAAGGTTGGTCCTCATCCCATTAATTGTTTCCAACTTCTCATCTATCATGGTATTTATTTGTTATTAAGTTTACATGTGCATTATTTTTCATTAACCCATACTTTTCATTGATTAATGGGGTAAGGCTCAGATAATGATAATGATGCTTACCGGTGCTTGTATCACTGTGTTGATGTGTAGCTGGACCCCACAGTTGCAAAAGATGCATTGATAATATAAATATTGATGTGGAATGGAGGGAGATACGGGGCAGGTACGAGAAGGTGGATGGATAACTGGTTTCACACCCGGAGTCTCAGGCTTCGTGCCATTCCATCGTCGTAGGAGAGATTGCAGAAGAGTGCAAAGCACCAAACATTTTTTTTTTTTTTCATTAATCATTGTCTGGAGCCAAAAGTAGGCATTATATTTTTATATAGAAAAAGTTAAAAACCTAAAACTAATCTCAATCATAGAAATAGTTAATGGTCAAGATTAAAACACTTAAGTACTTGCATAACTCAACAAAACTCCAAATAGTTAAATAAATAAAACAATTTAAAAATTTTCTGCCTACGATAGTAAACCGGCATTTGGCTTCACTTTTCCATAAAGACTAGTATCTACACTTTGTTTTAATGTTGAAAACCATGGGATTTTTTCTACCCTAGGCGAAAACCCCTGAGCTGAATTGCATAATATATGGACTGTTTGTTAGTGGCAGTTTGCGTTTATGCAACTACCTGAGCTTCTCTTTTCTATTTCACGTAGGAAGTGCTTCCATTGGATGTACCTGAACTTTTGGCATATTTGGTAAAGCAATCTGGGCCCTTGTTTGATCAACTTGGTGTAAGACGAGGTAAGAAGAAATTAGTCCTTGGTAATTATTTTGTATGTTTATAGTCAACTGAAATTCCTCTGATCCGTTTCAAGTGCTGGAATGTTTTAGACATTTAGTTGAGCAGTCCCATGACTTATAACTATGTGACTTGATACATGTGGTAGTTACTATAACAAAAAAGTGGTTCTTACTATATCTTGCATGCAACATGGCAAACTGGAGAAATTGGGTGGTACATTCTAAGGGATTGGAAGAGTAACAATAAGTTGTGAAGATGGCACATACATGCATTGACAATATTCTCCAACAACTGGGGAAAATATACACTTGATCGGATTTATTTAAGAGGTTGTTCATACCTATAATAGGCTGTGGATAGAACATCTCCTACTCCAGATGATCCTTTTTTTTTTTTTGAATGGTTACTACAGATGATCCTTATGCTAACCATTTACGAAATTGAGCTGATTATTAGTATGTTAAATTTTTACCTATCTGCTTACATATACACTTGATTGGACCCATTAAAGAGGTAATTTTATCTAGAATAGGCTGTTGATAGAACATCTCCTGCTACAGGGAATCCTAATGATTTACAAAATTGAGTTGATTATTCGTATGTGAAGTTTTTACCTATTTGCTCACATGTAAACTTAACTGGGGCCAATAAAGAGATTGTTATTACCTAGAATGGGCTGTGGACGGAACATCTCCTGCTCAGATGATCTTAACCATTGTGTATCTGCTCATTGGTTGGTAAGGAGTTCTAATTTACCCTACCCCCAACCTATGATACACGGATACTTCGAAATGGGCAACGTATCGTGTCGTATCGTATCCGATACTTCACTTTTTATGTGTAAAATCCGTGTCCTTTTCGTATCTATGGCGCATCCTAGCCACATCTATGCCGTATTTGGGCATCATAGCCCCCGACATGTGCCACAGCAATGGGACCTTTTGCCAAATCCATTTTCCCCTTAAGTTATGTATTGATGCGAACAGTGGAGGGAAAGATGCGGGGTGGATGGGCTCACGCCAAACTCCGATCCGGAGGCGTTAGAAATTTGGGCTCTCACCAAACTCCAAACCAGTAGGCATTAGAGATCTCCAAGAGGAGAAGGAGAAGAAAACTCCATTTTCATTAATCATCAACCATTATTGATTAACCGAAGAGACTTTACATCATTGTATAGGAAAATAAATAACCCTAGGACCAATTTGTACCATCCAAACACAATGATGGTCAAGATTAAAACATCCTACTAAACAACTTAAAACGTAATTAAAATATCTAAATAATATAAAAATAACATAAAAATGAATGGGCTGGGCCTAAAGGCTTGGTTAAGATAGACGGGCTGAGCCCATTGGCGGCCCATGGGGGCCATGGTTCTGTCCTGCATAAAAAATTCTCAGGTGAACATCCGTGGTATGATAAAATGTGTAAAAGCGCCTGAATGTAGTGGCTGGTTTTACAGAGTTGCATTCTAATTGGTATGGATTGAACTGATACATTTTCTCCCTCCTTTCTAAAAATACGCCAAACAAGTGCAGGGGAACATAAAAGTGAGCCCCGTGGGCATAATTTGAGAGGGTGCAAAGGCTAATTCAGATCCAGTGACTATAACTGCAGTAAAAAATAAATGATCACATGATTTTAAAGGGCAGTATCTTTTTATTTTTCCAATTATCATTTTATACTTACCAACTTTCTATATCATTGGCTCATCATGGAGGACATGTATTGGAACCAATTTTTCTTTTTCAGTTGATCAATTTTTTTTAGTTCAACTTAGACCTTGATCATGTACTTTCTGAATGTTCCGTAGATGGCTACTAATCAGATATGATCATCTGATCATTGTAATGGTGGAAAATGATATTTCTTGAAGAACTTTTAACTGTATTCTTTTATTTATCATCTATAGTTTGTTTTATTTTATCACTTCCATTTTAGTTTTATTATAAATTAATGCCAAATTGAGTCTCATGAAAAGTTGACTGAGTTGAGTCTTTCCAAAAATGAATTCATACCATTTTCTTTTTACCCAAATCTGGGTTCTGCTATGTTAATTCTTTCCCACATTGGAATGGCTTAAAAGAGCTTTCTTCCTTTCTTTAACAGAATAGGGTGAGAAAATGAGAAAATATGAACAAATGAAGTTGGAATGGCCATACTATTACATTTTCTTGGCTGTACCGGTCATTTCATGCAAAATTTTGGGTACCCAATTGTTTAGGTGAACCCAAGATTCTGAAACATATCAAACGATATGTATGGTGTTAGCTTAAACATTTTGACCTTGATTAGGCTTTCATCAAATCGGTGAGATTGAGCTAAACAATAGGTGACCGAATCTAATATTCATATTGTAGTTTTTATCCTTGTCAGCATTATTGTATACAATCTTATCATTTCTTGGTTGAATAAATTTGTATTACATCTATCCAAAAGCTTGCAGCAGGATGGTGATTTCTATTTTTTTGGTTTTTTCGAAATGGATTGGATTGTGACAAGATTATTGTATTCTTATCATTGTATTCTTATGCAGATTCAATTTATTGTTGCTTCTAAATAGTAAATACATCGATACTATCAATGGTGCAGATATATGTGACAAGATTGTAGAAACTTTATGCAGCCGACGGAAGGACCAACTTATATGGCGTTCTATATCTCCAAGTGAAACATCCCTCGTTGAAAATGAGAACATTCATGAAGAACTTGACCTCAGGATAGCCAGTGTTCTCCAAAGTACAGGGCATCATTACGAAGGGGGCTTTTGGAGTGATTCTGTTAAACATGATTTTACCGGCAAGACACGTCATGTTGCGATTGTTACAACTGCTAGTCTTCCTTGGATGACTGGAACAGCTATAAATCCTCTGTTTCGAGCAGCATATTTGTCCAAATCTGCAAAGCAAAAAGTAACCCTGTTAGTTCCATGGCTTTGCAAGTCAGACCAAGAATTGGTTTATCCCAACAAACTGACTTTTTTTTCACCAGAGGAGCAAGAAACCTACATACGCAGCTGGTTAGACGAAAGGGTCGGCTTCAAGACGGATTTCAAAATTGCTTTCTACCCAGGAAAGGTGAGTTCTTGACAAGTCATGTTTTCATTAAGAAAATTCTTCTAATTTCTCAAGAGGGGACAACTCACTCCTTGGTCAAATTTTAAGTCACCACACAGACTTGAGGTTTATGCACCCACTTTTCCTGAATATATGTGCATGTACAACCGCACAGACTGAGGCATATTCACTCATTTTTTGCCACATATATAGTCTCTGGGTGTTCATCCACTTTTGCTACATATGTGTGTGTGTTCACCCACTAATATTACATGCTTGCTTATGACATAGATCCATGAAATATGTGCATATTGTATAGAATAATATTCCACTGATTCAACTTAATTGGGCTGTTGTTTAGTGAACTGTGTTAGAATTTTCAGTTATGTACTATACAATGTATTATGTTTACCTACATTTGTTTATTTGGCTTGCTTTCAGTTCTCAAAAGAACGACGAAGCATAATACCTGCTGGAGATACTTCACAGTTTATTTCCCACAAGGAAGCTGACATTGCAATACTGGAAGAACCAGAACACCTAAATTGGTACCATCATGGAAAGCGCTGGACGGACAAATTTAATCATGTTGTTGGTGTCGTCCACACAAATTACTTGGAATATATCAAGAGGGAGAAGAATGGGGCTATCCAAGCTTTCTTTGTGAAGCACATAAACAATTTGGTCGCCAGAGCTCACTGCCACAAGGTATCAGTCCAACTGTGTGATTGCCTTTGTGCCCGTCCTTGTTTGTGCTAATACCTGAAAATGAGTATTTGTTGCATTTGGATGGCCCCGAGCAGCAAGCAGTTTGAATATTTAGCATAGTTGATGGTAATCTTCTGCTGTGCATTTGAGGAGCCACAGGATCTGGAGAGTACGGGAGCTGACACTCTTTTCTCCCTCTCACCTCAAACCATTACCAGCATCAGTGCACCAATCACTGATATTGATTTGGGTGTAGAAGTCACAGTACAATATCCAATCATGTGATTTTGTGGTTCCATGATGCTTTGATCTCACAGTAGAATGGCTGATACCATCCATCCTGCAATGCTAGTTAAGAGTAATTGCAATTGTGTATACATTTAAATGGACCTTTAATTGTGAAATGTTTTAGATGCTTTTGAGAATAACGATGATTCTTGCTACCCTAAAAAACTATCTTTCATTTTATTATTATTATTATCATCATCATCATTATTCCTAGTAATGTTACCGCCATCATCATCGTCTGTTGACTCATGCCAGAAGTTTAATTATTTTTAACTGAATTATTGATATCCTGCATGCAGGTTCTACGTCTGTCTGCCGCAACACAGGATCTACCCAAATCTGTCATATGCAATGTTCATGGTGTGAATCCCAAGTTCCTCAAGGTTGGAGAGAGAGTGGCTGCTGAGAGGGAGCTTGGGCAGCAAGTTTTCTCTAAGGGAGCATATTTTCTAGGCAAGATGGTTTGGGCAAAAGGCTACAGAGAGTTGATAGATTTATTAGAGAAGCACAAAAGAGACCTTGATGGCTTCAAGTTGGATATATATGGGAATGGAGAGGACTCTCTTGAAGTCCAGTCAGCTGCCAAGAAGCTGGAACTGAATCTTAACTTCCTCAAAGGGAGAGATCATGCAGATGACTCACTTCATGGGTATGACATGAATTCCTCCCTAGTTTTATTTTTAGAGGCTCATTATTAGTATGTGAGGGCTATATATTTCAGTTCTTAGGGGTTTTGAAGTTACCTTTGCAGAGGTAGGCCCTATTCTAGACAGTTGGCCTTCTTTTCCTGAAACTGATCCATCCATTCTGGAAACACACTTGAATGTTAATCACTGGCCTTCATGTTGTTTTTATTTTATTGTTCATGATTGAATTGTCCGAGTAAGTTTTTAGGAGTATGCACCACTGTGATATATCAGTGCTGGGGCTTATCTCTTGTATAGTTGTTTCCATGCTTAATTAGTGATGGGTAAGCATCAAAATAACGGTTGCGGCGGGTGTAGCGGCCAGTGGCCAAAACGCTACATAGCGCTTGTGGCGATAATAGCAGTGTAGTGGTGTGAATTTTTTAAGTGGTAAAAAAAATATGAATATTGCATAATGGCCAATCTTGTGCCTTTTTAGTGATTTGAAACCATATAAGGGTAGGGACAACTTAGGAAAGGCTATTGAGCAGAAGAAAATAGGAAAAACAATATTTAAAATTAAGATTGCTTTGCTCTACTAGGTTTTAGATTGTAGGGCCGCTATTTTCAAAATAGCGTAGCGGCCTCTACCGCTACTTCCGATAATGTGATTGCTACGTAGCGTAGCGGCCGATATTTTGAACTGTGGTGATGGGTTTCCCGTTGAATGCATGGGGACTGATGAAATGGCCCATCTACTATAAATGCTGCCTCTGACCCTAATACTAAGATAGATGGGAAACCAGAAATATCAAGTGTTTACTCTTTATTTTCTTGGTAGGCCAATATTTTTTTTGAGGATGGTTGACATATTGGTATGTGGTAATAACATCTGATATTCCATCTGGATATTGGAAAGTATCAGTCTACACTGCCAATATGTCAATCGGTATAATATGCACACATTTATGGAGGGGTGATGAAGCTGGTATATATTTTTATTTTGGGCATTTTCAAAATCGCGCTTTATATTTCTTACAGTTGACACAATTTCTGCATTTACCTTTTCTTGTAGTTACAAGGTTTTCATAAATCCTAGTGTCAGCGATGTTCTCTGCACGGCTACAGCTGAGGCTCTCGCCATGGGAAAATTTGTGATCTGTGCTGACCACCCGTCAAACGAGTTCTTCCGCACATTCCCCAACTGCTTGACTTACAAGACATCAGAAGATTTTGTTGCTAGAGTAAAAGAGGCGTTAGCTAGTGAGCCTCAGCCTCTCACTCCTGAGCAGCGATATAACCTTTCATGGGAGGCTGCGACACAGAGATTCATGGTGTGCTCTGAGCTAGATAGAGTCTTAAACAATTCTGAAGACTCGACCAACCCAAGAAAAGCTAACAGGAAGATGATAAAATCGGTTTCAGTTCCGCCTTTGGCAGAAATGGTTGATGGGGGGTTGGCATTTGCTCATTATTGTTTCACGGGGAATGAGATCCTGAGGTTGGCAACAGGAGCAATACCTGGTACACGTGACTATGACCAGCAGCACTGTAAGGACTTGCACCTTTTGCCACCACAGGTGCAGAATCCTGTCTACGGTTGGTAACCAAATTCACCACTCTGAATCAATAGCCCGCTGTATATTATATTTATAGCTAACTTAGAGAGTCTGTCATCATGTAGTTGTTTCTGATGGTTAATATTAGTTTTCTTTCTGTATGATTAATTCATTTCTAATGTCAGGAAATGTCCTTTTAATCCCTCATTTTGTTTTTATTGGTGCTAGTTTCCTTACTGTATGATTAATTCATCTCTAATTTCAGGAAATATCCTTTTAATTCCTCAAATTCTTGATTAGGGGTGGGAGACTTTTATTAGAACTTTTGAGAGATGTACATGGAAGGAAAAGAAATGAACTACTAAACACAACGTTACAAGATTACTGTTGGAATATATGAATATGATTCATATAGACGTTTGCGTCAGGAAAAAAAATATACAGAAGAAAGGATCATGCAATGATCTTCTGACTGTTATCAAATCCCTGTTTCGCCAAAATATACACGATCTCGTTTGCACTTCTATAAACTACCGGAGATGGGATGTATAGTTTTGCTGTTCATACAGATCTAAAATGTCTCTTGAGAATTGCTTCCATCCTTCAAAGTCCTGCTACTGTCATTCAATGCCTAGTTCGTTAAGTTTCTGTAGTAACTTTCCAAAAATCAGTTACCTTGAAACCTAATTTGAATAGGTTGACTGCTTCTCTTGATGCCAATACTTTAGCCTCATTGGATTCTTTGATGCCCACTGAACCTGAATTGGTGCTGAATCTCTCGTCTTCAGTTTCTCCACGCTTTCCCTGTGCCTTCAAGTGGGTGCCCCATTTAGCTCTTGCAGCACCATCTACTTTGAACTTAAATCAATCTCTTGGCGAAGGTTCACCCGAGAAATAATGTTTGCCAAATTATTTAAATATCCAAATCATGCACCTAGTTTCCCATTTTTTTTTTATCAGGACCCATTGTGGATTTTTGAATTGAATCAAATCCTCCCCTTTGTTGTTAAAAATCCCATCGGTCATGTTTTCTCATGGAAGATTCTTCCTGTGCAATTCCATGTGGGAGGGAAACTCAGGGGGTCATGCTTTCCCATGGATTTTTTTTTTTTAACCTGCGCGTGCTGTTCCATGTGTGCCTTGGTGAAATTCAGGGATGTGGGACCTGGTGAAATTCAGGGGGTACTGTTCCTTTTCGTGGCAGTTCAGATTTGCACGCTTACTTCCTCTTTGATATGGGTCACCTAACATAACTACTTGAGGTGCCATCTCCATTGTATTTTGCTCTTCCTAGATCCCCAATGATGTAACTAAATCTTGTATAGTTCTTGAACTCACTCAGAGTATCCTCCCTCGGTGGCAGGGCTGTCGGGGGGGGGGGGGGGGGGGGGGGGGGGGGCGGCCTTGGAGTTATCCTAGCCCTACCCCCAATATATGCAGGGCTGGGCCTGAGCGGGCCAAAGCCTTTGGAGGGCCTGCACTATCTAGGCCCCTACCCTACCCTCGAGGGCTAGGGCAGGGCTCAGGGCCCTCTAAAGAAGAAAACTATTTTTTTTTTTTTTTTTAACATTGTTACCAAAATTTGAGTGTGATCGAGCGTTATCTTGTCTAACCTCAATTTCAAAGGAACCATTAAAAAAAGACTTGTTATCTTGTCTAACCTCAATTGCAAATGAACCATTAAGAAAATATCAGGAGAATATACTTTATCTCTAAAACCTTTCTTAATCTGATAAAGTTATACATGCTTTGGTGACTTGGGTTTTAGACATATGATTTTATTTATTTTATCAAAGAAGAAAAATGGTTAACGAGTATGATCTATTTCACACTTTTAATATGAGTTTTCACATGAAATCATTCCAGCAGTGTCTTATCTTTGAGAGTTTTAAACAATTTACACTCACGTACCTTTTATCAATTGGCATTATTTTTAATTAAACACTGATTTGACTATTATGCATTCTTGGATTTTAATCACAAAAATAAACTCACTTAAAAAATACTATTAGTTTAAGCTTTTATGAATTGAGAGTTATAATTATCTAATTAAAAGGAAATTTGGATCACCCAATATCCTTAAAGTTCCATGCACATACAAACTACATTTATGAATTGGTTGACATCTCAAGCAACTCTATAGAGGAAAAAGTTTATCATTATTAATAAAAAGGAGTGTATCCGCTTTTGCACTAACAGGGATTTATAAAAATAGAAGTCGAAAGAATAGTTTGCTGTGTGCTCACCACACGGCTTGCACTCGGAGGTTGTAAGTTCGAAACTGCACTACCACATTGGGGCTATAGGAGAGTTTACCCGGCTTCCCTCTTGGTTCGGAGGGATTAATCCAGTCCAAAGGGTTGGAAACCCTCTGATAGCAAAAAAAAAAAAAAAAGGATTTATAAAAACAATATAAAACACCTAAATAAGAAGCAGTAAAACTAAAAGAAATGGATTAGAAGCAACCATGCAACACTTATTGATGATGTATTAAGTACAATACATTACTTAAATAACAATTAAATATAGATGAAATGAACCAAGTATGCATGTATGGATTTTTAGAATATTTTTTAATGAAATTGAGTAGGGCAGGGTATGAAATTGCCTTCATATCCCCTCCCCACCCCCTCCCCAACATTGAGGTGAATGCTGTGGGATAAGGTAGTGGATATAGATGGAGGGAAATTTCCTCCACAACACGCACTCTTGCTGGAGAGTGCATTTGGAACATCACTAAAGGCAGACCCCTCCCTCATGCTGAATGGTAGTTATGTACAGGAGAAAAATCATACTATAGATGGGACCTTAACTTTCTTAAGATTTGAGTTACTAGGGTGAAAGCTGGATATTCATTTCCCCATCTGTCCTTTTTTAATTTCCATTAAAAAGGAGGCTATTTGATGGTCACTTTAAATATATGCCTTTTATTCTTCATTTTTAACCACTTGTAGAAATACTTGTGTTAGAATTCTTAGGAATTTAATTACAAGAAATAAATGGGCCCTTAATAAACAATTTTAATTTTCATGTGATTTCAGCACTCTAAGATTTATTTATATATCGTTGCATCTAAGGGTCCATTTGTTTCATGGAATTGAATTCCTAGGATTTCTAGGAAACATATTCCTAAAAACGTCTAAAATTGAAGAATCAAATGTGAAGATCTATAAAATGCTATAAATAACATTCCTATTAATGGTAAATGAATACCCAACCATCATCCTAATGAATCAAATCCTAGGAAAGTGAGGCTCACGGCTTCACCCCCTGCTTCTTTAGTAATCCATTGTAGGAAACCATTTTACCATGAATTTATATTCAATTCCTTGCAAACAAATGCAGTGCATCTTAATCTCACTCGATCCAAGGGAGGCAAATATCTATCTAGCCTCTTGACTGAACCATGCCAGGGAGGTTGAGGATGAAAATGGGTCGGTTTTGAGTCGATTCAGCTTGAGATAGATAGAGGACATTGGTAAAAATGGGTCAGGTGTGGTAAGGTCCCAGTGTACTCGTATCTGAACCCGAACTACTAATAGGGACCTGTGTTTGAACCCCCAACTCAAATCCTCTCCAGGTCACAAAAGCCATACTCATATCTGAGTTTAAATTAGGAGACCTGAGTCAGACCTGGGGCCAAATAAAGGGCCTTGACCCAGACCCAAATCCAGCCTTAAATTGTTGAATCCAATAATGATCACTCATCCAATCACAGTAATATTTTAATTTTTTTGAACTTTTAAACAGTCAGGCCTACCTTTGATAAACAAATCAGATCCACCAAAATGAGCTTTTCTTGAGCCACCAAAATCAACATTCAAGCCAAACAAAAGATGAACCCACTTTGGAATTGTGGGGATGGTCCTAGCCAAAAATCAGTTGAGCCAATTAATCAATTCATTAAAAGCATGACTCAGAATAGCACATGTGGCCACATGTGGGCCCATTTAGATCTAATAAAGCATACTTTAGCTAATATCAAGTACAGAAGTACTTGACCAGGAGTGTTGAACCAAATCCTTTTCTGTGACAATGTAGGGAGTGACTTGTTACCATTAAATTAAGTGGATACTGATGTAATGACTGTTTGTTATCATGTAAATATGGGGAAACTGATGTAAATGACTGTTTTGTTAATAAATAAATCACACTGATCTCATCTCTCATGCTTTTGTGCTTCTGTTGCTTTCACTCCAAAGCCAAAGGTGCTGTGCTTTTGTGTCACCAATATGAATGAATAAAAAATCACATTGCTTACACTTAATGAGGAACAAAAGGACAAGATATTACAGGGATATGCCACAGTATCTCTGAGAAGGTGGAACAAAAGGACAAGATGTTACAGGGATATGCCACAGTACCTCTGAGAAGCATGTTTTAGTACCTTCCAAAGCTTGAGAGCATATGCCCTTTTAACTTAAAAAATGAAAATTACCCAAAATGGAATCCAAGGAGAGTGTCCTTGATCAGTAATTGAATGTTGCTTCAATGATATTAGGTTGGTTTTTTATTTTTTTTATTTTTTTTTATTTTTATTTTTATATTTTAAATTTCTGTTGTATATGATTCCATTCAATTCCCATTCTTAATGTATATAGTACTAAGCATGCACAATGATTTTTTTTTCTTAGCTGAAAAAGATTTTGGAGCTAGTATCTTGCAATCCAGGCCATTCATCAAAATAAACCCATAGGGGATGGCCCAAAAGACTAGATATTGAATGATAGAACATACTAGCCATCGAACACTTCTGTTTTTGGGAATGTTTGAATAGTTTACTGGTAAAGGAATATAAAGTAAATCTCAAATTAGGAGAGAAGGTGATGGTTGAGTAAAGGTGAAATATGTTTTTTGATAAATTAAAATTTTTATTTTCATAAGATAAAGTAATTTGAAGTGATATGAGAAGGTTATGAAAGGTTAAAGTAATCACTTTACTTAGCTTTATGTGGTAGAAGTAAAATATTCTAGCTGCTGGGACTTTACTTTTACACTTGTTATGACCAACCGAACATGGGTAAAATAAAATCTCTAACTGCTTATATTAATTGACCTCTTCTGAAACAAACATTTCCTAATCTTGATTGGTGGACCATCATATCAACAGTTTTGGATAACTAGTCGGTTGTTCCACCTTGTGGCAGAATTGTCATCTTGAAAAATATTTACTTCCCAATTGGGGCCTCTCAAGATATTATGGGGAAAAATGCCATACAACTTTCTTTTTTCCTCATTTGTTATGACATGGATATGGGCTTTTCACCCAGTAGGACTAATCTCCAGGTGGTGCCCACTAAATTCACATACATACACCGTGGGCAAATTCTAGGGCGGTTTCGAACACAGATGTGGGATGCAAATCCACACCTTATGCCACTCCACCAACTCCCATGTGGGTAGAAAAATGTAATAGAACACTAATCGGTTTTTAATTAATAAAAAAATGCAAAAAGTTGAGGAACAAATGTTTAGTTTTTCTAGTATTCATCAATTATTTTGATAATATGGTGTATTTCCTTGGGAGATTATTATCTTGCCAAATTGTTAAACATTTTGATATTAATTTTTTGATAATGTCAAAATCATATAATCATATACATCTAGACAGCAAACACACTCTGATGCATTGGGATTTGGGATACAATCTGCCCCATTGAATCATTCAAGGGCCATTCAGGACATGGGTATCTTGTTCTATATTATCATTTGGATATGTTGTTAGTGGCAATCTAATATATTCTAGAACAAGTTTAAAAGCTGAACTATTCTGTCTGACTCTCTAATCCCAAGAGAAAAAGTTACATAGATCTCAATATTAAAATCAAAATGCAAAAGTAGGGAGTTGCCAAATGATTTTACTTTAAGCTTTTAAGATAGATTTAAGAAATCCAAAATTAACTGGTGGGCTGTGACATGAATGAACAACAACTTCAGCTAAGGATGACAATTTAAATGATGCTCCAAAAGCACCAATGTGCAAAAAATTGTTCACTGGTTTTAGTGATCCGTGACACCACGGAATTTAAGCCACCATTCTCCGGGATACATTCACATACCTGGACATAGAAAATTATGGTTAGACGAGCTCAACTCAAGGATTATTAAAGAGGTGAGGGGCGAAGGATATGAGTTGAGGAGAGTATTCATTTCCCATTTGCCCTTTATTCAATTTCCATTAAAGGGATGGATACTTGATTGGTCATTTTTTAATATTCACCTTTGATAGTATATTTTTAACCACTTATGCAAATAAAAGGTATTAAAACTCCTAGGATTTCAATTATACAAAACAAACAGGCCCTTCCTGATAATTAGATCCTTCCATAAAGAGGGCCACCAATTTAGGAGCGGCAAACGGGTTGGGTTGCGTCAAAACAGGTATCTATGGGTTCAGAGTCAACCCATATCCGGCCAGTTTTTCAAATGGATTAAGTAACTTTACCGCTTCCAATGTGGCTCAACCTATTTAACCCTGCCCCACCTATAGAATCTTAGTTAAAACCAATATATTTAAAAAACTAAGGCTTCATCTGGATTAAGTTTTAATGCAATAGAAAAGAAGCCCAAAATATTAAAATATATTATTCTAGGCTCTAAATATTAAATGATCAATTTTTTTTAATAGGTTTAGATATGCAGGTCGACCCAAATCCAACACATTTATATAGATTAGGCGATTATGTGGGTTGAGCAGATTGACCCTAACCCAACTTGTTTAAATGCGGATTAGGTTTTTGTGACTTGTGACCAACCCATAGCAATGGGCGGCTTGTATTGATCTGAACTGATTGAGCAAATGCAAACCATTGTATGGTTTTGACTGTCATTTTCAATTTTCTTTTCAAAACAGAGAAACCCTTGAGACGAAAGTGGGGCCTACTGCATGAATGGTTTCGATGAGCATAACAAATTAACTTATCATTGACCATCTGTGGGCCACGAATTGAATCAGTGCTCTCACAGAACAAGTGAAATTGGGATGGAAGAAAGAAAAAAAGAGAACTCTGCTTCTCAAATCAGCAGAGTGCCCTATCAAATTGTTCAATGTGCTTATTGATGCGTCATGTATCTTTTGTATATATGTACTAGTCATTGCCCGTGCCTGAAGGCACAGCGCACCATGCTCTGAGCACAACTAAATCTAATTACTCTTCTTTTAACCACCTAACAACTAACACCGCCCATAATTTAACAAATTTAACTCAAATTTTCTATGTGGCCTATTGGATCAATCAGCTTCAAATCAAGCCCAGCCGGATTTTATTTTTTTAGGTAAAACAGCCCAGCCAATTGGACCATTGTTTAACCACCATTGAATACCAGAAGTGGCCCACTACTATAAACAGTCTAGTTTAATTGCATGTAAGCCACGTTTGCATCTGCTACCAAAACAATCCAAGTTAGCCCAGATTCCACAATCCATGAAAAACAGCATATATATGTGAAGGGGCAGACTGGTAAGTTGTGGGCCCAAATTCTACACTGTTCAATCACTCAATTGCAATCATAGCCGTGTATTTAATCATATCTTTACTTGCAAGGAAGTTTTGAAAAGATAATGGCACGTTTCGTAATTTCACAGAAAACCAAGGACACTCCCATATCCTTTGGGAAAAGATAATGGCAGGTTTCGTAATTTCACAGAAAATCAATGGCACTCCCGTATCCTCTTGTCTTTAGTAAAAAGTTACTGCCCCTTTGTTTTCAAATAATAACAAAATTACCAAGCTCTTGAATCCATTCTCAGCCCTAGGATTTATATACATAAATCCAAGGGTCCAAAATGTCCAGGGATTCAAATACTGCTCCCCCTTATTATATAGATATTTCATGTTTTAGAGGACCACGTGCTTCTCTAAGCATTATCTAATTCATTCCTGCTGCAACCCTAACCAGGCCCCAAACTCCCTTCTTTATGTATTTCTTTAAGTAACAGTATCCTTTTTATCTTAAAGATATTTAAGTGAACTGTCTTTACATAAGAACTCTTCTGGTATTAGTTTATTTTCGAACTCCACTCATGGGCAACTTACCTTTGCTTACATGCAATACCTCCCAGTGAATTGCCACAATTCAAAAATTTGACACTCATTCGATTGGGTACTGATCATTGGGATGAAATCCAGAAAAGCAATGAGCTTTTATAATTATAATTTTTAGGGGCTATAGATCATTGGAGAGAGGATGGCTTGATGGGTAGATATATTAAATCCCTAGGTCTCATTGGTATGTTTTCATTCCCTCTTCTTCATGATCTGCATGACCCTTAGTTGGCTCAAGGACTATATTGCATCATCATTATGTGCAAATAGTTTTCACATGAATAAAGTTTATATATAGGATTTGTACACAAGGGCTTGGCTAAGAGTTGACGCAGTGGCAAAGTGCATGGGTCTGCTCTCTATGTCTTGTGCTCGAAAATGCCCCAAATTTACTTTGTGTATTTGTGTGGATTTAACAAGCGCCACCTGGGGAATTAGTCCTGTTGGGTTAAAGACCTTAGGGATACCCACAGGGATTGAGTGTTATTGGCCACAAAAATATGCTCGGCTATTTTTATCAAAAGAACTCCAGTTTTAGAGGATCGTCTCGATGCATGATAGTCAGAGGTGGAACATGGATTGAAAGATGTGGACATAGATCGGGAGAGATATCATATTATTTAAACGATTTTAGCACTTGACAAAGCATAACACACAAAGAAAAGAAGGGAAGAAGATCACAATCCTCAACCTGATAACCAAACCTTAATTTACAAGGAAGCACTATGGAAAATCAAGGTTGAAAAACTCGCGCTTGGATTAGACTCAACTCGTCTAGCTCTAAAATATTGACTCGGAGTGAGTCAATTCGATGACTCGGGAAAGTCATTTTTAAAAATATTTTTGAAATACATAAAAATAGATCAAATACTTATAACACTTAGATATACTTGTATTTAATAATAAATTTAAATTAGTTAATTTATTACATTTCAATCAATCATTTTGAAATTGCTAACTCCAAACCCCAAGCATTAATTACTTATATTTCACTTGGCTGAGTTTACCTTATATTTTACTTAGTTTTTTGTCAAAGCGAGATGACTCGATAGAGTCAAAAGTCAACTTGTTGAGTTTTCCAACCTTGGGGCAATCCCTAGAGAAACTAAAGTTCATACTTTTCCATCAATATAAACAAAACAATAACTTACATATATGGCATCTAAAACCCTAACTTTCTCCATATAGTTAAAAATCACTACAAATTGTACAAAATACAAACTACATCAAAACCCTTGGACTATCTCTAAATTACTTCTAAGGCATTCTACAAAAGTTCAAGTTCAAATGGATAAAAAAGTCCTAAAATAAGCAAAATCAAAACTTACTATAAATTGTAACTTACATATGAAAGCTGCATTTTGACCTTCCAAATGGCCGTATTTTCCTCCTATAGCACCTGCTATAGGGTATTAAAAATTGTCGAGCACATACATAGCTTCAAAATTAGTACATGATCATTTTGTAACGATATGCAGATCAAAAGCTATGGCCATTTGAAGTTAACATTGTCGTTTAAGCCTTTTGGATTGATTTCTTGCAATATTCTTGCTTCAGAAATTGTATCATCACTTATTCTACATCAACATGATACAATTTTGTTGTGCTAATTGCAACGGTGAAGGGTAGAATTTGAATATTCGTTGATTCAAAAGAGGTTGGTGTATGTGAAATTGTTAATGGAAAAGTGGATCCAAATATAAACATCGAAAAAGAAACACAAAAAAGCGGTTATATGTTGAATTCCACTACATACAAATTTATTATATTGCCTCAACTATCGCCTCAAGGTTTTAGTAGGAATAGTTAGGTAAGAAAATTTAATATGGTATAAGAGCACACCAGTTGTGAGTTCAAATACCAAGAGGAATGATTATCACTAAAAAAACGTTTACACAATATGAGCTTTCGTACAATCCGGCATGAAGTATTAGAGTCCAAAGTCTTGGTGGACATTTACACAAAACAATGGCAGTGCAATGACTTTCTCCATTATTCGAACATGAAGAAGATGTGTATTTTGGGGGTAGCATTTGTTCATTCTAGAAACTATGAGTGTTGTTATATGTAATGTGTAAGGTTTATATGGGTGTTGGCTAATTCATTGGGTAATGGACAAAACCGGGAATCCAATTTATAATGTATTTTATAGATGGACTGTCTAGAAGAAAAGTTGAAGGAAGAATTTCATCAGGACTCGAACAGGCTGAGCACTCGAGCGCACATCAGGCTAAGAGGACCTGTGCAGGAGCACGTTTTATGCTCAAGAGCTGACCTTAGGCAGAGGCTTCATGCACTTGAGCGCGACATTGGGTGCTCGACCTCCTAGTTCATTGGAGTCCGGAATAAACTTGGAATTGTTTTATGTTTGGACTTCTATTCCTTTCCAAACTTCAAGGGCTATGCATACATGAATCCTAACCTATAAATAACCTCTCTCTCTCTCTCTAGTCTACGGCACTTCTCTCCAATTCCAAACCCTAGAGAAAAAATCTTGACAGATCCATCATCCTCTCTAGAGCCATTATTCTGCAATGTTGAAGATCAAAGCTTGGTTTTATTTCCGTCTACTCTCTCACAGCAGATATGCCTTGAAGATGCGTTCAAGGTGTTAATTTCAATCACGGTGCATGTTTACGGCGAGGCATCGGTAAATCAAGCAATCCTTAGTACAGATTGTTGCACACACACAAAACAAACCGAAAGTGGAAGAGAGTTATGCATAGTAGAATAGGAATGGAAGACTTTTTCATTCATTGTACCATCTCATTTACATAGACCATTTAAATAGATAAAGGTGACTAACAATAAAGGGACAGGTGTCCCATGAACACCTACTCTGTAGAACTAACAGAGTCACTGAAAGGGTAGGTGTCCCATAAACACCTAGTCTATAGAACTAACACAAGGACACGTTTATAGACTTCTTCAAGCAAAGACTTATTCAAAGATAGTTAAATGACATATCAGCATAACATTTGAATTAAAATAATATTCTTACACTGCCCCTTAATTCAAATGCCTTCAACACCAATCGTTCTTCGTAATTTGAATAACTTTTCTCTTGAGAGAGCCTTTGTGAAAAAATCAGCAACTTGTTCCTTCATGCTGCAGTACTCCAGCTTCATCTCTTTCTTGGCCACAAGCTTGCGAATAAAATGATGTCGGACTTCAATATGCTTT
Source organism: Umbellularia californica (assembly GCA_028538565.1). Classification (NCBI taxonomy): domain Eukaryota; kingdom Viridiplantae; phylum Streptophyta; class Magnoliopsida; order Laurales; family Lauraceae; genus Umbellularia; species Umbellularia californica. The sequence continues at coordinate 37,232,802 of JAPQWN010000009.1, read as the reverse complement.
GTTCTTCTATGGAAGACCGGATTTTTTTGTCAATTCAATTGTTGACTTGTTGTCACAAAATAAAATTGTAGCTTCTTCTTGCTTTTGCTTCAGGTCACTTACAATCGTCCTAACCCACATGGTTTGACAATCTACGTGCACTTGTTACCGAGAAGGAGATAAAGCTGGACTACTGCAGCAAGGAGGAACAAGTTGCTGATATTTTCACAAAGGCTCTCTCAAGAGAAAAGCTTTTTTTTTTTTAGAACTACTCATTCAATAATCTTGTAATTTTGCCAACCACAGTTCACTTCCATGTTCAAGACAAAATGGAAAATGGAAATTTTCACTTAAAATCTCTATTATCCTCAACCATCTTCCTAATAGAAGTAGCTCATATATATTATTATTGCTTGGTTGTCTGTTGGCCTAGACGGTAATGCCTATGGTTTTTTCTCGAGCAGAGTTTTCTATGTACAAAATCCCGCATCTCCTTCTCTTGTGGATTGATTGTTTATTTACTAGATTTAGTTTAATTAACTAGATTAATAATCGGAGCTAAAATCTAATAGAGATACAGATTCAAGGGACCTTAGCCTATATTAAGGCTTGAATTAGCGACTTTCATAATGGATGCTTTGAGATTTGAGGTGGTACAAAAAGTTTTCTTGTAGTCAATATATGATGTTGGCTACATTCCTTGTAGTTGTAAATGGTGTTATATGTTTATCATGTTTGGGTGTAGATGTGTATAGTATACACTTTGCTTAGCCAGTGACTTTCCCTATCATTTCTTTTTTATCGTGGGAAGAGAAACTTGACTAGATCAGGGGCATATATTCTCAATAGAAGGTTGACCACTCAATTTAAATAGTTTCCCCTTTCAGTGTTAATTGACGATCACACTAGATAAGTATTGAGTTAGCCAGAAAACTATCAAAATAGTCAAATAATGAAGAATTAGACTGATATCTGATGAGTATGAGCTAGAAATATGACGACCAAATTAGTTATGTGGAGCTCTTGATTGGGTTTTAGTGCTCAATAAGCATTGTCCAAATGGTCATAATGTTGTGGAAAAAGAGACTATACAGGATATGGAGAAGACATGTGTCACATCTCAGTCCCGAGATTACTTGGACAAGGGTAATCTCCGAGGTGTGACATGCGTACTTCCGTGAAGTTTGCACTCGTCTCGGGTTAAGTCCGAAGCACGAAGGATAAAACAACCATTTCATATTTAATGCGGACGCATCTATACATATACAAACTTGATATCATATCATGAACAATCTATTAATGTTTAGAATATAAACAAAACATATTTATGTTTAACCACACAGATAGGGATTTCAAAAATACCCTACACATTTACAAGAATATAACATCAAGTGCCCAAAATACTATCTCCAAAAAGACAAAACGATCATATTGTCTGTATAAGTTCCCTCCAACAGCCTATCTCATGACGCAATCTGAAAGAAGAGGACCAGATGGTGCCCTCGGCTGTCCATTCTTCAAGTCCTGGAGTAACCTCCTCTTTCTTCAGGGTATCCTCAGGCCCGGGAGTTGTACCTGCATCTGTGACACCAATAGATAGCGTCGTGAATATAATAATTCACTAGAGTATAAGCAATTCATAATCAACGCATGCTCTAACTACTTAGAGTTGATGACAGATGATTAAAAGAAGTCAAATAGTATAATACTAGGCAATTATGCATTTTTAGAACTAAGGATGCTTTAGGAACCAATGATAGATAACTTAAACTCAAGTTGGCTACTACCTTAGCTAAATCCTTAAAAGAGAGCACTCATGTTGGATGTCACCAGTGACCCGGTCAAAGGTTTACCTAGCTACTCGGTTCTGGAGTTCTAGTGCTCCAGACTACCTACTACGTAGTGGCATTCACACACACACACACACACACACACACACACACACACACACACTAAACCGAACCTAACCTCGTCGGGTTTTGTAAGGCCGAAGCTAAGTATAGTCGACCTCATCGAATCAATCACTAATGGACTCGAGTAAACAATTTTGTTCAATTTGATTCAATATGATCTATTTGATCTCACTCATATAATTTATTAATTCATATCAATTCAATAGTTCACAATTTACTCAATTCATGATTCCAGTATCACATAGGATTAACAATTGTAATAACAATAAAGGTGGGTATAAATCATGCATTTGCCAACTATTTAAGAATTGGAATCCACTAATATATTATGCCTCAATATGCATATGCAATTTGATTATGGGAATCAAGGTGTGTTACTAGCCATTCCTAATCCAACTATCCATTGTTACTCACCATTCCACCCGATGAAACCTTAGATAATTCAATGCACTGCTATTTTTCTTTAGTGCCACGAAATATAATAAGTACATTGAGCTTCCTAATCCAACACCCATGAAATGATGTTAAACCAACGCATAGACTTCATGAGATGATCTTAGGCTCAATTGATCATTCCTAAATTCTTACTTCTGTTAGACTTGGGGAAAGGTTTAAGATTCCAATCTAAGGCACTACAAGGTCCTTCAAAAGCCTAAGAATCCTACTAGTTTAATAAGGTTACCATAAACGTCACTAGAGGTAATTATGGAGGTCAAACATTAGCTTAAAGCGGCAATTCCCAACGATTGTCTCGTCGAAAATTGACCCTGACAAATCAGTTAGGTCCACTCGAGCGGATAACGTTATTTATACTTTATATCAGTCAGGTCAACAACTATAAACATTCAAGACATTCTGAATTCAAAAACATTTATTCTTTATTTAACAAACTTAAATTCCTTTCAAATGAACATCATTTCCCTATCTATACTCTTATTTTCAATTGTTACCTGATAACATAAATTCTTCCTTTCATAAAGTCACACATCACATAAGAGCATCAATTTCAATTGAAAATCTGCAATAGAAGTTCTGGTATATGGGTTGCAGTGGTCGTAAAAAGAAAATAACAGAAAAAATATAACATTATAATTTTATGCTCATGCATCTATAAGGAAGTCACTGCACAACCGTGGTATGAAAATATAACATTCTAATTTTATGCTCATGCATCTACAAGGAAGTCACTGCACAACCATGGTATGAGAGTTTTAAAATAAATTTATAACTATTTCTCATTAACTACTATTGCTAAATTTAATTTAAAAAAATACTATTGCTAACTATTATTTTAAATTTTCAGGATTAGAGTTGTAGCAACTCGTTGCTTCTACAAGGAAGTCATTGCACAACCGTGGTATGATAGTTTTAAAATAAATATATAACTATTTCTCATTAACTACTATTGCTAAATTAAAAAAATACTATTGCTAACTATTATCTTAAATTTTCAGGATTAGAGTTGCAACAACTCTTTATAAGTCTATAGGAACCATTTCAGCAACGTTATTTGGAAATGAAATCAAGAAATTGTCTTCATGCACACCGATTGAAATAATGCAATTTTCTGAGCCGGTATAAAAGTATCAAACATCTTGATATAACTAGCCTCAGATAAAGATAAAATATTAAAATAATCATTTTTTTTTAATATTAGGGACAAATTGGTAAAATCAAAGACATCATAAAAAAATTCAATCGTTAGGAATACATGTTTCAGTTGAAGTCCTATGAATACAACTCAAGAGTAAACTTCACTATTCTATTGATTAATGATGTTCCTAAAGAGAGTCAAATATAGAGAATGTGTCACAAATTATGTTCTGTAAATATTAATTGTAAATATCAACTTTTATTATGGGTCCTACTTGGGCTATATAAACTAATCAAAGAAGAAGAACAACTGATGGGTTCTCACTACACATTTTCTTATTCTGTAAATATACTAACCATTGTAAGTGACTCAAATCGGTACTTAGTTTCCACATGAAGGTCGCTCACAGACTTAAAGATATGGTTAACTTTGGATTACATCAGACATTGCACTTATGAGGTACTTCAATCTACTACTTCAGATTCTCTCATTTTCTCCTATAACTTTTATGCTTGTACTTGAAACTAGAATATATCATAACATATAAGTTTCATTGTTCTTCTATCTATCGTTTTTTGTAAACAGTTTTGACTAATGAAAGAATTTTGTTAATCCGTTTTAGAATTTCTATTATCAATTGGAACCAATCATTCAATTAGGTAGTTGTAAACTACTCAGCTTATGAACTTCTTTTTCTTTTCGTCGTAGATTTGCTTCGAATGGACTAAATCTTGCTTATTGCTTTTTTCTTTCTTTTTTTCCTATAAATCTTCCTTTGGATTTTGATATGTACGCTACTTTTTTTATTTAGATATATAATTTTACATATATAATATTTCAATAGTTAAAATTTTCCATCTCCTTCTCTCTGGATTAACCACATTTTGATTCTTGCTTCTTTTTCTCAATTTCCAAAATGTAAGCAAAGTGATAGACCTCATGGTCACACCTTTGTATAATCGCTTAATCTTGTAGGATTAGTTCAAAATTATGCTCTATAAGTGGCAAAATTACATCTTTGTTATTACTTGTTGTATCTTATTCTCTATCTGCTTGGGCTATTCATGACCAGCTGATACGAGCATTTTTTGATTTTTTTTTTCTTAGGAAACATTATTTAATTTTACTTACAAGGCACATCCTTATGGTACTTCTTCCTAAGCCATTTTTTCCTTGAGTGACCTTATGGGGTTTGTGCATCAAGCGTAACAATATAAAAAATTATCTACGAAGAACTTTATTATAATTTTTAATTTATCCTACTTAGCCAATATCGTTACTGTAGTGATTGGATAAGAGGAGCCATGATATTGTAGGGATTCTTTCTTCCATTCTAAGATCTCACTTGCGTGCATATAATCCAAATTTTTCAATGACCTTGAGATATATGATAAATTAAATATAATTCATTGGTTGTTACTTTGAATTTATAGTTTTCAGTTCACAAACATCAATGTTTCTTTCAACCTGCATGCTTGATTTTGTCACTGTTCATAAACAAACTATAGCATACACAACAAACTTTGCTTTTGTGAACGTTTAACAGAGCATTACATGAAGGAAAGTGATATAGACATAGAAAAAAAGGATCCAAATTCCTTGAAGATTGAATTATCCCCACCAAAAAAAGGATTAGAAAAAAAAAAAAAAAAAGAATCCCCAACAATGCAGTCCTGCATTTCCGTTATCCATTCTTGAAATCCACTTAAGTATCTGAAATGCATAATCTAAACAACAAATAACTGAAAGTCCAAGATCCAAACCTGAGGGGGGTGGGGGGTGGGGTTTGAATAGGGTGAGCTAAAAAACCTAGACCAATTTTAATTTTCTAATGCCAATTATGCTTTGAAAATCAATTAACTTGACTATAAGTGAAGTTTCTAAGTTATACATGAACAAGTAAAGAAACTATGTAATCATTCAACATTGGCATTAACAAGAAATATTAATAAACTAAACATATGAGCATCATCCACACAGTAAAAGACCAACTACCATAACAACCAAATTTGTAGTGGTTCGGCCAATCATGTAACGCCCCAATTCTGAATACCGAGAAAACTGTTTAGGTATCCGAAGTTGGCGCACTACTTCCCGAAAAATCCGAAAACTTTCAAGATTGTAGGTCCGTAGTGAGGTCCAATTTAAAACCTTTTGAACAATATAATAACAATGGTTAAATTGCGGAAGCATGTAAAAGATAGCCGAAGCAATGTAACAATAGCGGAAGTAAATATAAGGTATCACATGTACTAAATCAGATGTAGCAGGGCTGAAGTCCAACCTAAAATATCAAATTATAAATATAAAGTGTTTACACATATTGGACTACCTCCCTACTCACAACATAAATCGTTCAAAACCCAAAATAAAGGAGTACACTCAAACCTCCGGTGTTGGTATTCCATCCTCCAGCTCAACCTCCTGGTTGGCTGGTCCCCAACCGTAGTCACCAACTACGGGCGCTTCGACGATTGCATCATCTTCGTAGTAGGGGTCGAAACCTTAACACCAAGAATGGGTCAGATCCAAAGATCTGGCAAGGCACAGTATACAAGTAACATATGATGTATGCATTAGAAGAGTAGAGAGAATCATAAAGTTAATGAGAATAACAATGGTACATAATATAGGCAGTTGAGCATGATAATAATCAGAATCAGGATAATTAAGTAATCTATTCTAACATACATCAAAGTGGCACATTGACACAAACCGGATACCGCAGGATATTACGCCGCAGCCCTCCCATACTGAACACAGTCGCGGTGGAAAAAAGTAATAGTGCTGGGGAATGACGAGCCCTGCAAATAACACTCATCACTCACAATCACTCATCACTCAAAAGACTGGACCCGGTATCACACCGTCCGTCTAAAACATAGTTCATTATGATAGTCTACTCATCACTCAACACTCATTATAGCTCCTACCAGTGATGATCAGTCAAAAGGGTGAGCTTAGAACAACTGAGTGAATGTTAATGCCGACTCAAGAAAACAATATAGGTTTGTGTCTGTCTAGGCTTTGCCTTGCGTGAGCAAGGTCCTAACAAAATCCCTAAGAGGCCCAAGTACCAGTTCAATCCATGGAACACAGTCCAAGTCCAAGTCCAATCATTGGATCCATACCAAGGCCCACCAAATACATGGCTTGGTCTAAAGCAGTCTAAATGAGATAACAAGTCCATTTTCCGTAATAATCAGTCCATTCTTATCCATATTGAGTCACAAGCCCAACACAATCCAATCTCTCCATCCTAGGGTATCATACATCCAAACTTAGGCCATATAAGAGTCCGTTTCGCCACAGACACGGGTCAATGTTCACCCAATCACATCACCAGGTCACTTCTAAATGATCCTAGGCTCAGGTTTTTCATTTTTCATTTAATTAACAGTTAAAAGCAACAGTAAGGATATAAGAGTACTGACAGTAATGTATTAAGTTAAGTAAACCTCCAAGTAAGTGAATCAATAGATTTATCAATAGTCCAACCTAAGTATTGGTCCGCATTCAGATCCGGGTCCATCTCAGTTAATTTGATCTCTAAATGAAGTCTCAAATACCAATGAATACTGTGTTTGGTGCTCCATAAGTCACGGGCATCTTCGACGACGTTTAAGGATCGAATCATCGTCAAATTCACAATCTAGACCCTACTTAGTGGTTCCCACGAGTCAAGGTTGAGCCACACCATTGACTCGGGCTTGATACATCAATGGAAATCTATTTGGATGGTTAATGGGCCCCATAATCGATCATAACATCAAATATAGGCGGAACTCAGAAGTCATTGCTTGCAGTGTGGGAGGTCGACTTGGCTAGGGTCGGGTCGACCTGCTACATAGAGAACATGGGCAGAGATCTGACTTGAACTCTGGGTTTTCCAGTGTATCCGGTCGACCTGGTACACAGGTCCACCTGGATCAAACAAAATGCAAGTTATATCTCAGTTCCTGCGTTTTTCGGTGTATCCTGTCGACCTGGCACAGGGGCCAATCAATCGTGCATACTGATTTCCTGAGTCTGAAGAAAAGTCCAGCTCTCAGTTAATTTCCTACAAATCCTGTTTCTTCAATCGACCGAGCACAGGGTCTGGTCGACCAAGTACAAAGGACTGAGAATCTTGCAGAAATTAACTGGGACTTGGTTTCTCCTTTTGCAGTGTCGCCGATCGACTGCACTGCAAATCGGTTGACTGGGTACACACGCCTAATAACAAATCCAGATTTCGGGAATTCTGCCTTTTCAAACCAATTTCCAATAAAAACCCACCCAATCTTGTCCATTTATCATGGAAACATCATCAAACATAAAAAACACTTCAATATATATCCAACCATCCACACATGGGCCATTGATCTTCCAAATAAGATCAACTCATCTATCAATGGCCAAAAATCATGTAAACAAGCTCAAATGATAGATCTAAGTATACATACATCAATTGAATTGAGATCACAGAATCAAGAGAAGGAAAACATGCATTCTATGCTAATTAGGTATATTGCACTTGCCTCAATCCAATAAAAATGAAAATAGAGAGAGAAAGAAAGATCCAAAGCTCAAAATGCAAATCCCAATTCCTATGACTTTCCAATCACACAAACCAGCTCAAAACTCAAATCTAGAGAGATCTTTAACACCCTGTTGACACCAAAAATGTCACTTTGCCTCTTCAACATCAAGAAAGCTACATGAAGTCGCAACCTGCCATAAATAGGCAATGCAACTTCTCCAAAAAAACAAATCTTGTCAGAATCAAACAAAAACTGCAAGATCCTTCAAGACAGCCAAGGGAGGAGTACACAAGGAGTTTCGGGCCATTTCGGAATCATTTGGCCTAACTTCGCTTCTCCGACAGCTAAATTGGCGCTCCCGGCGGCAACATCATCGAAGACGTCAAAACTTCGATCAGAGCCTACGGATGACTCCAGCATGTCTCAAAAGGGCTCCATGCCAAATTTCAAGTCAAACCGACAACGTTTGACCCTCCATCAATGCTCAAGCAACAAAATCAAGCCTCCCGGCGGCGGGAACCACCAAAGCCTTCGCTCATCAAACCAAGTGCATGAGTGGCTTCAACATGCTTCCAAAAGGCTGCACGTCGAATTTCAGGTCATTCCGACAACGTTTGACCAGGTTTTGACACTCCGAAAGAAAATCAAGCCTACCGGCGGCGGAGCTCCCCGGGACCATGGTTTCCAAGACAGAGCCTGTGGATCATCTCAAAATGACTCCAATAGGTTCCCTGTCAAATTTCAGGTCAATCGGACATCGTTTGACCGCACATCAACGCGCGGCATCTCCCTCGCAGCAAAATCAAGTCTACTGGCGACGGGACCCCAAACGGCTTCAAAACTCAAACAAAAGCCTATGGTTGGTCTTATTTATTGCTCAGGAGGCTTCATCTCAAATTTCAGGTCATTCCGACATCGTTTGACCAAATTTCAGCTTCTGACAGAAAATCAGCAGCTCTACGCGACAAAGTCTTCGGCTTTCCCGGAAAATTGGAAACTTTGCACTCTAAAAATGCAAGGATTCTCATCAGGTTTTCTACAAGGAAATCAAGTCAATAAATGAGAAGAAATGTCAGGAAAAATACAGAAGAAAATGGCAACGAAAAAGACCGCAAAACGGACCAAAAAGGGGAGAAAAACCCCTAGGGTCGCCGGCGACCATGGAAGTCCGGGTTACCGGATTTTTCGCCGGTGACCAGTTTTTCCGTCTCTTTTCGCGTTTCGCGCACTTTGGCCCCTGTGGTTTCCTGAAAATGTGATTTTTAGTGCTTGAAATTGACTCATATCCGACGACATCTCAGATCCGCCGTCAAAAGCATAAAATCATCATTGATCGCTCCAAGATCGCCGACCGGTTGACCTAAAAAGTGCTCTTTTTGTCCGACCGATCGAGAAATCGACAAGACAGATGTCACCGGCCCGCTGCTGGCTATCAATGTCTGAAATTACACGGTCATCCGATGTCGATCAACATGTAGATCCATCGGTGATCATCTCCAAAAGAATCCCAAAAGACGCGGTGCGGCCCGCGACTCTTCAACTGCTCGGCGACCATTTAATGCAGTTAATTGACTAGCTTTATTGCAGTCATTAATTCATTTCTTTGGACGGCCCAATCAGAAGCAAGCATCCAGGAGTTACAAATCAATTAAGTCATGGCATTCAAGCCATGAAACTCCTCCCATTATGGTAATTAAGGTGATTAAAAGCCCTTAATCTCCATTGGCCAATTAGATTCAAGGAAAAAAGAGTTACAAAATCAAGAAATAAATCTTGTAACTCCTCCCATTAAAGCCATTAAAGCCCATAAACTCTCCTAATGGCTACCAAGAGCCTATAAATAGGAGAGCTTTCCAAGAAGAAAGGGATCGGAGGAAAAAAGAATTCAGAGCTCGTATCCAGAGAATCCCGAATTCCAGACAGACAGAGTCTAGAGAAAGAGAGAAAACTCTGCTGAAGTTTTGCACCGAGCACCACTACAAGGTGACAAAAAGTCCCTTGGGGGGTACTCCCCCTTAAGGTCCTTGCCTTCTCCCGCTGCCTCCAATGGCTTAGACATGGCTTTTCAGCCCGTCTACTTAGCTTTTTATTGGACATAGGACCTCCTCTTGGTCTTTTTCCTCTAAAAATCTGAGGTTATAGCCAAGCCAAGCGAATCAAGAGCATCCTCTGTTCTCATCTGCATGGATGATGGCGAAGCCCATACATGGCTTGCGACCGTCAATCTGAACGAGTCCCCCACAATCTCCTGAAAAGTTAGATCCTCCTTTTCTTGCTTTTCATTGTAGTTTGTATTTTTCTAAAAGAGACAAAAATCACAACTCTTGTCTTTCATTATTGATGAGAATTGTAAATCGGCTATAAACGCCAAAATCGGCTATAAATGCCAAACAAAATCGCCTTTCACGGCAAACCAAGAAAATGTCTCTTTTCTTAAATATTTGTGCAATGGAAAACTTGAAAGAAGTTGATTTCCTTTTTACTTGCGAAGGTTGATCTCCGGATTACCACTTGCAATTCCAAGTAAAATAGAAAATCTGGCACACCCACACAAAGAAATGTTGATGCACGCTTCAGCCCCCCGGGCGCGAAAGGGCCGGACCCGACGGACTCCCATGTCCGCCGACCCTGGTAGCACCCTCGGCAGGAGCGCGTTCCATCAAGCTGGCACACCCGGTGGGACTCGTTCATTTGAGAACACGGTGCTCGGAAATGAAAATTTGCATATCACACTTTTTGCTCTATGCTTATACTTCCTTTCCGGATTCCTTGGCTACTTTCTAGCTGGTAGCCTATGTTGGATTTTGCATCTTAAAAAAAAATGAGATGGGATTTTTTGGAAATTTCTATTTCTTTGAGTTTGTTTCCACTCTTTCTCTTTTCAAAAAAAAAAATAAATAAAAAAATAATCAGTTTTCTTAGTTTGAATTCAAAATTGAGAAACTTTGATCCTATCCTATCGTTCTTTGGTGCTTGCAGAAATGTTGAGCCCGTTCGACTAAGGTTTTGGGCCATCGTTTCTCTTCGATGAGTTCATTAGAGATTTCAAAAAAAAAAAAAAAATAAAAAAAAAATAATCAGTTTTCTTAGTTTGAATTCAAAATTGAGAAACTTTGATCCTATCCTATCGTTCTTCGATGCTTGCAGAAATGTTGAGCCCGTTCGATTTAGGTTTTGGGCCATCGTTTCTCTTCGATGAGTTCATTAGAGATTTCAAAAAAAAAAATAATAATAAAAAAAAATCAAAAAAAAAAATACAATCAGTTTTCTTAGTTTAAATTCAAAATTGAGAAACTTTGATCCTATCCTATCGTTCTTTGCTGCTTGCAGAAATGTTGAGCCCGTTCGACTAAGGTTTTGGGCCATCGTTTCTCTTCGATGAGTCTATTTGGGATTTGGAAAAAAAGACATAGATCACTAAGGTTAAACCAATTGCGTTCTTTGATCATGATTGACTCAAGAAAAGCCTTGTCCAGAGTGTGGAGACAGCTTGACTGTTCTAGGCAAGGGTCCTCCAAACGGGTTCATTAAGTAATCCTACCCTTACCTGGGGGCAATTCTATCAATTGAGATTTCATAAGACCGGGTTAGGAGGCCTATGTGTACTCTCTCGACTTAAAAAAAAAAAAAACCTTCAAAAAAAAATATATAAAAATAAAAAAAAATCTTCAAAAAAAAAATAAAAAATAAATAATCTTAAAAAAAAATATTTTAAAAAAAAATAAAAAAAATAAAATAAAAACAAAATCATTTCAAAAAAAAAAATCTTCAAAAACTCGTCACTTTTGGATTCAGATTCGAGAAATTGTGGTCTCTTTCCTTCTGAGTACTGGCGCTCGCGGAAATCGTTGAGCCCGTATTTGAATCGGAATGCCACCTGCTCTCTTTGACGAATCCATTTCTGACCTTTCAAAACAGAGAATCCCATCTCATGGATGCGATCTCCAACATTTGTGCATAGCGGTACTAGTACGCCCTTTCAGGGTCTACTGTATCTGTGACCGGCACATTTGTAACTCCTACCTTATATTCTTCTTATCTCGAGCAAGCTCCGCTTCTCGATAAGTCGAATTTAGGTATACAATTGCTTCTACCAGTCATTGGAACGCTCATTTCGAGCCTACCATGCTTGCAACCAGAACAATTGTACCCTCTATGGCTTTTTGCCTTCTTCATATTGCTTGGGTCATGTCCCTTGAGCGATTTGAAAAGACAAAATCATAGAATTCCCCATTTATGATCATCATATTCTTGTGATTACTAATGGATGTGGTCTTGTTTCAGAAATTTTGAAACTAACAATGGCAGCTTCACTGATCATCACCTTCGATGAAAACAAGCACCAGCTCATGCTTCAACAGAAGCAAACCGAGCGCACTTACAACGTGTCACTACTGTGACACCAAAGGCAACTGCCGAGAAGCAGAAGACCCCCCCTCAACGTGTCACTTCTGTGATACCAAGGGCGAACCCCAAGAATACTAAAACCCGCGGCATCCCCGCGAAACCTCAACCAACAACCAACCAGGTCTACCCTAAGACTTGGTCTCCAAGACCTTCCCCAAAACAAAGAAGGTCTCAAACCTCCACCAAGCCAGCATACCTGGCCCCACTCAAAGAGAACCAGTTCTACCCTCTTGCCTACATGAAAGAGGAGAGACCCATCTCCAACTTGACTCCCAAGTCAACCCAGCATGAACCGGCTTGCTCCCACAAGCCCAAAATCAGATCATGCATCACTAGGCCTCTACAAGCACATGCCAAGGCCTACACTCCTTCAGTTCGACCCTTCATCTCTACAGGGGCCGAACTCGAAAGGTTCAAAGCTTCACTGCAACAGGCAAAGGACCGGGTCCGCATCCTGTCCTTGCCCAATTACAAAGAAGACAAGCTCGGCTGCTGCGCCCAAGGGAGTACATCCTTCATTGTTAAAGCCCAGCCAGAGCTGACTGAAGCTCAAATCGCTCGTCGAGCACGCCGCCGTGCATCATATCGACAAAAGAGACTAGAGAAGCAACGGACCCAGCCTCCTACACTTCAAGTCTCCCACAAATGGGTCGAAAAAGAAAGACCCGACCAAGTTGCTGCCGTCCATATGGTTGGAAAAACCAGAAGACGCCAAAAGTCAGCATAAAAAACCCATGTTCGACGTTCGGTGACCCGTAGCGTCACCAGGACACGAAGACATCCCGAAGAATCTCCTGCCCCTTCAAGCCAAGGACGGGAGAGTAATCCTTCATCAAGCTCTTCATCAAAAAGAATGAGCCCCAGCTCAGTCACCAGGACGGTTTCTTCGTTTGAATCCCGAGGAATGAACGTCCTGGTTACAAATTCTGAGCCACCACCTCAGAATCCACCTCAAGATGATGCGCTCACACGCATCCAGCAGTTGGAACAAGGCCAGCAGAGGATTGAAACTCTGATGGAAAACCTTCTCATTGTTGTCCAAAATCAGGTGAACAATGAGCCTCCTCCGAATCATCGCAATAACGAGGAAAATTGTGAAGAAAATGAGTCACGCGCCCTTACCAAAAAGGACGTAGATAGTATCCTCGCCAAAGCTAAAAAAGAGGATATACTCAAAGAGCATGGGATCAAGCCACCATATCCCTTATGGATGGACTCAGTCCCATTCCCAACAAAATTCAAACATCCTACTCTCCAAACATATACGGGGAAAGGATCAGCCAGACAGCACGTCATCCACTTCAAGATCCTGACGGGAGCTATTGCAGATCAAGATGCCCTCAAGATCCGCCTCTTTGCAAGTACCCTAAAAGGTACGGCCTTCGATTGGTACTCCACTCTGCCGGAGAACTCTATCCAGAACTGGGCAATGCTAGAGACACGCTTCCTGACCCACTTCCAATGTGAGGATCATCCTGTTACTATGGCTTAACTCTGCAGCCTAAAACAGGGGGAGAATGAGTCAACATACGACTTCATTCACAAGTGGAAAGCAATGGCGTACAAATGCTCAGATGTACTGCCACAAGCGTCGCTAGTCGACATCTGCCGAAACAACATGAGAGCTAGAATCCGCTCCATGATCATCGGCAACAAATCAAAAAACCTGGGAGAACTCCTGGAAGCTTCTATGGAAGCTGAAACGGTGATTAAAGACCTCAACAGTCAGAAGTCATCAAGAAAAGAACCAACCGCCATTGTAACCTCTAAACCAAAGAAAAAAGAGGTCCTCAATGTGCAAACCAAGTCAGCTCCTCAGCAACCAAAGAAAGCTGAAAACAGAGCTGCAGGTAAGAGACCTGAACTCTCTGATGCCTTCAAAGAACGTGTAGAAAAGAAATATCCGTTCGATGAAGATGTTGAGGAAATCTTTGAGGCTCTCCTAGCAAATGGCAAACTTATTTTGCCAGAGCCCAAAAGACCGGGAGATGTTGGCAAAACCAATGATCCCCGATACTGTCCATACCATCAGATGATCTCACATCCTCTCAATCAATGCTTCGTTGTGAGAGAGAAGATCAATGAGATGTGGAAAAACGGAGTCATCACCTTTGACAAAAACTATGGGACTGCCTCCGTCAACATGGTGTCATGTGGACAAACACCAAAATCACCGAAGAAGAAGATCACTACTTCCTTCATGGTGATAAACAAAATTCAAGCGTCCGAGGAGCTGGTTCCTTTCCCGTCACCAGACGGACAACCTATATGGGTACATCCCGATCTCCTAGAAGATGAGAATTGGGAGATCGTGAAAACAAAGCTGATCGCTCTACAGCGAAGGCTGGCTAGGAAACATCTCCTCAAGCTCAAACGGCAAGAGAAGACCCAGCCAAAACAAGAAGTCCATGAAAAGGCAGAGGCCTCTCCTACCACTTCACTCGGGGCAACAGAAACGTCCCTTCCAGAGACTTCAAAGGCGGTAAGAAACTTCACTCTCAGTGATTTCATGCCACCTCGATTCAAAAAAGAAGCTATGCAGGGGGCATCATACTCTTGCAACTCGGTAGTTGGATTATCCATTGATGGGTACGAGTCCAGCGACACCGACGATGGATTCGAGCCCAACTACACCGGCGAGTGGGAGGAATCTCTTGAAACAGGAGAATATCTCTCCGATGAAGAATGGGTTCTTGAAACTCACCTTATGCCAGTAATCTGGTATAACCCTTTGCAACCACAAGGATCCTGGTCTGATGATGAAGAAGATCAAGTGGCCGCACAAGAAGATGCTGTTAACCCAGCACCTGTCATTGCTCCAGTGGAAATCAACTATGTTGAGCCACACGGAGAAGACGAAGAAGAGGATCTGGCTCCCATGCCTGATCTTGAAGAATATGCAAGGATCTTGCAGCGTCTCGCTCTAGAACAAGAGCAAGATCGCGTTAACGAGCCTCCTTGCAACCCAGAGCCTGAAGTCCCTGAAGATAATCAGGTACATCCACCCTTAACTCCTGAAAATAGAGAACATTGCTGGATAGACGATCCTCTTACATCCGAGGATGAGTCTGACTCCGAGCAGGCAACATCTCCTATCAAAGCTTCCTGTAATGTAATATATCAGGACTATAACTCTTCTGAAGCGTCGTCTGATGAGATTACCTATACTCCGACGACGCCTAGCAATGTATCCTCTGGAGCTACCTCGTCTCACGTGACTTTCACAGAGATGACACCCTCTCAGGTTTCTTCTCCCGAGACTGTGACTTCAGGATACACATTCTTCCCGACTGATCATCATGAAGAAAACCCAGATAATGATGCTTGGGATGATGAAATAGTCAACACAGAAGAAAAGCTGCTGGATGCTGTTCAGGACTTGCTCCCGGAAAATACTCCGTGCAACACAATCACTGAGGATGGCAACTCTGCTGCAGATACATCCCCAGTAGATGAAAAACGACAGCCTCTTGATCCTGAAGACAATCTTCCAAACGAAGATCCTTTTCAAGAAGCTCTCGAAGTTGGTAGAGGCACTCGCTCGGGCCGGGACTACCACAAAAATTACAACCAATCTTCCTTTACTTATGTAAATCCTTCAAAAAAATATGTTGTAAGCGCCCCCAGTGGCAACAATGATGAACATGCAGGCCCTAAGGAGGCTTTCAAGTATGATTTGATCGAGCACTTCAAACACATACCTGCACGACTGCACATCCTGGATTTATTACGAATGTCTCCACGCACTCGTGATAATCTCATCTCAGAATTACAAAAACTGAATGAGGATGTCGACAAACATGCCCCGCAAGTCCTCCAAATTGAAATGGACTACCGGGTCAAAAACTCTGAAACTTCCTCAAATGGAGAAAAGAAAACTGAGGGATCATGCATTGAATGCCTCTCGGTGCAAAAAGCAGCTAGTGCAACCATTGCCTTCGACAAGGATGACCTCCTCCTAGGCGAAATAAAGCACAACCGACCCCTGTACTTCACAGGGTACATCAAAGAAATGCCGATACATAGAGTTCAGATCGACCCAGGTTCTGCACTCAA
Source organism: Umbellularia californica (assembly GCA_028538565.1). NCBI lineage: Eukaryota > Viridiplantae > Streptophyta > Magnoliopsida > Laurales > Lauraceae > Umbellularia > Umbellularia californica. Next base: position 37,216,330 of record JAPQWN010000009.1, on the reverse strand, counting down.
CCTCATCTCCACTTCGGCTCTCGAAGAGTTGGGCATCCCACCCAGCAAGCTAAGCCACACATCTGTATCTATCTTTGGATACGATGGGAGTACTCAAAGGCCTATCGGCAAAATCAGGTTCAAATTGCAAATCGGTGATCTTATCTCTGAGGTCACTGTGTATGCAATAAAAACCCCCTCATGCTACAACATCCTTCTCGGATGTCCTTGGATACACGAGAACGGTGTTGTCCCTTCAACTCTACATCAATGCATCAAGTTCGTCGGCGACGACGGCATGGTACATCGTGTCTTTGCGGACAGAAAACCCTTCAAAGGTAAAGAAATCCACATCGCAGACTCCCAGATGTATGAAGGAGACAAAGAAGAAGAGGAAATAGCACCCCCTGCTGAAAATCTCCAGAAAGATAAAGGCAAGGCTCCTCAAAAATCACTGGAAGAAAACAAACCCTCCGGCAAATTAGAAGAGAATAGTCAATCTCCCTTCGTCATCTCCCTCAAGAATTCAAAACCTTTGGTCATCACGACTAAAGTGAAGAAGGAGAAACAAAAGCCTGGGGGCAAATTTGTTGTTTCTCTCGTGTCTATCATGCAAGACACAGACTCAGACTCAGAGCCAGAAGACGATGCATCGTCAAGCCAAGCTGACACTCAGCAAGTTCAGCCTGCTCTCACTCCGATCGAGACACCTGCTGATGTTGAAGATCCTACGTCTGCTATCTTTGTTGTTCCGGCAACATCACCAAAGCAAAGACCGATCTTCTTTCATAGATCGGATGCTTCTTCATCAAGTTCCTTGCTTGAACCTTTCCAAAACGAAGGTATGCCTCAACTATCTCTATATAGTCCTGTGGCACAAGCTATCATGAAGAAAATGGGCTTTGACGCTCAGAACCCAGTCGGTTTGGGAGAAGGCCGCGGTATTCTCACGCCATTGGGGCCCGCCTTGACCAAAAGGCAGCTGGAAGATTGGAGACTCTACGGTCATGTAGAAAAGTCTTCATATGGGTTAGGGTATGATCCGGACACTCCCCTGAGACAGTTGACACAAAGGCTTAAAAGTCGATTTACCGACCAAGCCTCAACATCTCAAGTCCATAAAGACATCGATCTCCCTGGATATCTCTTTGAAGAGTCGTTTGACAAAGATCCAGGAAGCTCCTCCAATTGGTACGATTTCTCTGATGATGAAGAGGAATCGCCCGATGACACAGACAGGTGGCATCTTGACCCAGAAGAACTCTCGTCTCCAAAAGAAATACCAGACTCAATAGGCGATTGGGACTATCTCATAGCAAGCCTTGAGGAGATCACCAATCAAGAAAATCCATGGAAAGGAACAGAGCCTTGGTCTGGTAATGCAGTTGAAACTCCAGAAGGTTTCGTTGAGTTGGAAGCCTCCGAAAATATTGTGGAGGAACCACCTTTGAACCTTCCGACAGAAGATCTTGTTCAAAAGATAAACTTGGGAACACCTGATAACCCACGTCCTCTATTCATAAGCAAGAATATAAAGGATGATGAGTTACCCGAGTATATCTCTTTTCTTCGTGAGTTCGTTAATTGTTTTGCTTGGTCTTACACTGAACTGCCTGGTTTAGATCCCAAAGTAGCAGTCCACAAACTCAATCTTCAAGAAGACATCAAGCCTGTCAAGCAAGGCCAAAGAAGATTCCGTCCGGATGTGATGGATAAAATAGAACAAGAAGTTCAAAAACTCAAAAGCGTTGGCTTCATCCGTGAGGAACAACATCCTGAATGGTTGGCCAACATTGTCCCCGTGACAAAGAAAAATAGGCAGATCAGAGTCTGTATTGACTATAGAGACTTGAATGGCGCTTGCCCTAAAGATGAATTCCCGCTCCCCATACCAGAGGTAATGATTGACAATACTTGTGGATTCGAGTGAATGACATTCATGGATGGCTTCTCTGGCTACAATCAGATTAAGATGCATCCTGAAGATGAAAAGCACACTTCATTTCGGACTCCATTTGGCGTGTATTGCTACACTGTCATGCCATTTGGTCTGAAAAATGCTGGTGCCACATATCAGAGGGCTATGATGAAAATATTCCAAGATATGCAGCACAAGACGGTCGAATGTTACGTTGATGACCTCGCCGTCAAAAGCAGAAGAAAAGAAGACCATCTCAAAGATCTTCGGGAAGTCTTCCTCCGACTCCGCAAACACAAACTGCGAATGAATCCTCTAAAATGCTTCTTCGGCGTCTCGTCGGGTAAGTTTCTCGGATTCCTTGTTCGGAAAGTTGGAATAGAACTTGACCCCATAAAAGTCAAGGCTATTCTAGAAATGCCCTCTCCAAGAACCTTGAGAAAATTAAAAGGGCTCCAAGGGAGATTGGCCTACATCAGACGGTTCATCTCCAATCTTTCGGGGAAATGCCGTCCATTCTCTCGATTGATGAAAAAGGGTGTAGACTTTGTCTGGGATGCCGACTGTGAAGCCGCATTTCAAGATATCAAGTCATACCTGACCAAACTCCAGTGTTAGCTGCCCCTGCCACTGGAAAACCATTCATCTTGTACACAAGAGCTCTTAATCATTCTGTAGGCGCTCTGCTTGCACAAGAGAATGGTGAGGGAAAGAAAGCTGCTCTATATTACTTCAGCCGCATGCTAGTAGGTGCAGAGCATCGTTACTCTCCAGTCGAAAAAGAATGCCTTGCAGTGATGTTCGCCGTACAAAAGCTACGTCACTACTTGCTTTCCAACACAGTCTACCTCGTCTCAAGGATCAACCTCTTGAAGGTCCTTGTTACAAAAGCAGGTTCTCTCAATGCACGACTGGCAAAATGGTCAATCCTTCTATCACAATTTGATATTAGGTATGTGCCACAAAAAGCAATCAAAGGCCAAGCTCTAGCAGATTTCCTCGCAGAGCATCCATTGCCTAAAGATTCACCACTCAGAGATGATCTCCCAGACGAACCCGTCTACAACGTGGAGACCTTCTCGCCAAATGCCTCCTGGGACATGTATTTTGACGGTGCAACCAGGACAAATGAAAAAAGACAGCTGATCTCGGGAGTTGGCATCCTCTTTGTTAGCCCTAACAGATACATGATTCCACATGCTTTCTCGCTATTGGAACCATGCACAAACAATGCAGCTGAATACCAAGCTCTGATCCTAGGATTGGAACTCGCCATTGAATCCGGTATCACCATGCTGGAAGTCTTTGGAGACTCTCAACTGATCGTCAACCAGATGAATCAGAAATATGAAGTCAGGAAGCCTGATCTGCTGCCTTACTACAACAAGGCACAATCGCTTCTGCAAAAGTTTGACATCTGCAACATCACCCACATTCGTAGAGGTGAAAACATCCGTGCAGATGCCCTGGCTGGACTTGCTGCATCTATGGCAATTCAAGAAGGAGAAAACATGCAAATTACAGTGTGTGAGAGAAGGATCCTCCCTCCTCTTAACACACACCAAGCAGTTGCTGAATGCCACCGAGTGGTTGGAAGTCGGATCTCTATCCTTCAAACTTCAATCGGCGACTGGAGGGATCCGTTCATTGATTACACTATGTTCGGAATCCTACCTGAAGATCCAAAAGAATGGGTAAGCATCCAAAGGCGAGCCCCAAACTTTCATTTGGATATCCCTTCAAAGATCCTTTACAGGAAATCCTTCAATGGAGTACTCCTACGCTGCTTGTCACAACAAGAAGCTGAAGAAACACTCAAAGAAGTTCACGCTGGTCTTTGTGGAGCTCATCAGGCTGGTCCCAAGCTCTACGACCAAATCAAAAGGTTGGGTTACTACTGGCCTACCATGGTACCCGACGCAATGCAATTTACTAAGCGCTGCCAACAATGCCAAGTTCATGGAGACTACATTCACATGCCTCCAGAATGGCTGCATCCTACAGCAATCTCATGGCCTTTTCAAGCATGGGGCATGGACATCATAAGTCCTATCTCTCCCCCTTCAAGCAAAGGTCATCGCTTCATCTTCGCCGCTACGGATTATTTCTCCAAGTGGTCAGAAGCATTTGCGTTCAACGAAATGAAGACCTCATCAGTTCTTCAGTTCCTGCGCACCAACATCATTTGTCGTTTCGGCATACCCAAAAGATTCATCCATGATAGCGGACCACAATTCCGGGATCATCGATTCTACAGGTTTTGCGACAAATACAAAATCCAAAGCTGTCCTTCGACTCCATACAATCCGGCAGCAAACGGATTAGCAGAAGCCTTTAACAAGACACTCTGCAAAATCCTCAAGAAACTGTTCTTTAGTCACAAAAGAGACTGGAGCGACAAACTGTCTGAAGCTTTGTGGGCCTATCGAACCACCGTTCGAGGACCAACCCATAGCACACTATTTTCCTTGGTCTATGGATGCGAAGCTGTCGTGCCATTAGAAGTCCAAATTCCTTCTCTGACGGTATCTCTACAAAATGACATGACTCAAGAAAGCAATGCGAAATTACGACTTCATGAGCTGGACAATCTCGATGAGAGACGGCTCGAAGCTCGACAAAGCATTGAACTTTACCAAGCACGCATGGCAGGATCTTTTGACAAAAGGGTCCGGCAACGAGCCTACAAAAGGGGTGACTTGGTTCTTGCGGTAAAAAGACCAATGGTCTTCGCACACAAATCCAAAGGCAAATTTGAACCAAAATGGGAGGGACCCTACGTCATCGACAAGGTCTTCTCCAACGGCGCATATGCCCTCCTAAACATGGAAGGCGACAGATGTATGCTGCCTATCAACGGCAAGTTCTTGAAGCGGTACTACCCTTGAAGACTTACCCAACTGGGTAAGAGCAATGCCTGTATGGCCATAACCTGTTCTCAGGTACTCGCTCGTCAAACCCACTCTCTTTAGAATTTTCATATCAAATGTCAAAATTTCTAGAGATTCAAAAACAATGCTTACTTTTATCGTTTCATTGTTCAAAAACAAAAAAATCCAAGTTTAGGAGCCTCTCCCTGATTTGACCAAAACTTTCGATCCCTGAACCAAAATTCATGGTTTGAAACAAAAAATCCGGATTCAGGGATTTCCACCCTAGTCCACCTTACCTTTTACCGCCAAATGGTTTTAGGTCAAAATTTACGACCCTCGTGTCTTTAAACAAAAAAAAAATGGTTTTTCAAAAACCGCGGGGAAGTGACACTTAGTCGATACTCGCAAGACTCGAAAAATCGGAAGGATGCGAACCCCATTCAATACTTCCCAAAACATCTAAAATCGTGGAGACACAACATTTCAGTTGATATCCACAACCCAAATTTCAAAGGTTCGAGAAAACCTAAAATCGTGGAGACACAACATTTCAGTTGATATCCACAACCCAAATTTCAAAGGTTCGAGAAAACCTAAAATTGTGGAGACACAACATTTCAGTTGATATCCACAACCCAAATTTCGAAAATCGTGGAGAAGCAACAAACCAGTTGATATCCACAACCCAAATTTCGAAAATCTTGGAGATGCAACATACCAGTTGCTATCCACAACCCAAATTTCAAATGGTTCGAGAAAACCTCAAATTTCAAAAAATTGCGGAGAAACGACATCAAGTCAGTACCCGCAAAACCAAAAGTTTTGGGAAAAGCAGGGAAGCGACGCTTAGTCGATATTTGCACCCCAATTCGCGAGGAAGCAACATTCCATCGATACTCGCAAAATCTAACCCGCGAGGAAGTGACATTCCATCAATACTCGCAAAACCGAATGAGCAAGGAAGCGACATTCCATCGATACTTGCAAGACCATTCAGCGGGGAGGCGACATTTAGTCGATACCTGCATTTTGAAAACCAAAATCCGGCTATAAATGCCAAAACAAAAATTTTCGGCTATAAACGCCAAAATCGGCTCTCATGCCAAAAACAAAAGTTTTGGCTCTCATGCCATCTCAAAATTCGGCTATAAATGCCACCAAACCGGCTATAAATGCCACAAACCGGCTATAGATGCCACAAAACAAAAACCCTGGCTTTCATGCCAACAAACCAAAACTTGGCTTTCAAAAAAAAATCGACTATCAATGCCACCAAAATTGGCTATCAATGCTAGGGGTGTACACGGATCGGATTGGTGCGGATTGGGCCAAATCCGTCACCAATCCGTTGGTAACGGATTGATGGATTTTGAATCCGTCACCAATCCGTTGCTGTTGAAATCCGATCCGATCCGATCCGTGGAGGACCGAATCGGATCGGATTAATCCGTTCAATCCGTTCCATCAAATGTTAAAACAAAAATATCAAATATGTTGTAAAAAAATTACATTTTGAACCCTTAATTTTTTTCCTTATTTTAAATTTAAACATCTTAATTTATATTTAGACCCCTTATATATATTTTATATTTAATGTAAACATCTAACTGAGGGAGGTACAAATTTCCAGGATTCATTGTTGATTATGACCACTGAAATGAGCAGGATGGGTGGTGTCAATTACGTCGATCCAACTTGGCCTAGACTCCAATCCAACTAATAAAGTGGGCTTAGAGTGATCCAGGCAGAATTATGAATTACTAAAAAGGGATCAGTACTCAGATTCTTCAAGTTGGGTCAATGGATGATATCAGACCTCCTAATAACTCATAGTGATACTACTACCCAGATGACCCAAATAAAACAAATAAATAGATATGGATGTATGGGTCCAACATCTGGACCCATTTTTAATGAAATTTCTTGTTTTGGTCTATGAATTGTGCATATCGATGCCCCAGGATCATATCATTCATACATGTTAAGTTTATTTATATATAAATAACTTGGATTTGGACCTCAATTCAGGTTATTTATATTAGTATGGGTCCAAGTTTGAGGTCTTTAATTTAAAATTGGGTTGGGGCCTTTCAGACACATGGGTATATATATTTTATATTTAATGTCAACGGATCGGATCGGATTGAATCCGCGGATTGAGGGTGAAATCCGCCACCGATCCGTTGGTAACGGATTACAAAATTTTCAATCCGCCACCGATCCATTTACCTTCGGATCGGATAAAAATCCGCGGATCAGATCGGATTGGATCGGATTTACGGATCGACGGATTTTTTGTGCACCCCTAATCAATGCCACCCAAACCGGCTATAGATGCCACAAAACAAACACCGGCTTCCATGCCAACCCAAATTTTGGCTTTTACGCCATAAAATTTCGGCTTCCATGCCATCTCAAAATCGGCTTTCACGCCACAACCAAAATCAGGCTCCCATGCCAAAACAATTATTTGACAAAAGATTTTCACAAAAAGACAACCTTTTGATCAAATTTTCAAACAAACACCCTATTTAGCAATTGTTTTCAACACAAAAAGATTTGAGTGAGCGTAGGGAAAAAAAAAAAAACGAAAAGTACCAAAAAAATACATGTGGTACCAAAAAAAAAGGGAAAGTGTTCATAAGCACTACAAAAAAAGAAGTACCAAAAAAATACATGTGGTACCAAAAAAAAAAGGGGGGAGATAAGAGAGAGAGATGATAGTTTCTGATACTAAAATCAGGAGCTCAGCCAAAAAAGGCCTCCAGCCAAAGTCTTAGCTCCTCGAGCAAACTCTTAGACTCGGCTGTCAGAGTTTCCAAAGCGCGTTTCTTCAGAAACTTGCCATGAGACGCTGGAGTAAGGTTCAATCCCTCTTTTACACCGGGAAGATTACTCCAAACAGTCTGCCATCCTTTAACTTCTTTAGTCTTCCCCTGAAGAACTTGATCGGCATCTGCAACCCGGCGGATCAGAGCACTCTCCCTGTCACGAGCCTCTGCTATAGCAGCCCACTTAGCATCAACTTGTGCCTTCAATTGCTCGAGATGCTTCCTGGCCATTTCGACCTCTCCATCAAGGATGTCAAGGTCGCGCTTTAATCCAAGGATGACTAGCTCTTCCTTATTCTTCTCTCGGACTACCTGCTTCCTGCTCTGTGTAGCCTCATTCAGGTCAGATTCAGCCTTGCTAAAAGGGTCCAGGAGTACCTCCTTGAAGAACCGGTCATCAGGAAAGTTCATGGTCTCAAACCATTTGTCGCCAAGTGCAATGATCCTATCAACGATCGCCCTGGCACCTGTGACATCTAGACCGACTTCTTCAATATTGGTGAGAATCTCCTTCACGTCCGGGATCATGCCAAATCCTGCCTCCAAGTGTCCAGAAAGGAGAGTCTTGATCCAAGAATTCAAAACTCGCACCAGCATCTTCTTTGTAAATTGAAGAGATGGACTAGAAGAAGATTCACCTTTCTCCGTTGGCCGGCTGCTCATATCATGACCCGTTGGAAGAAAAACAAAAGAACTCTGTCCAATTGGAGCTGCCAAAGAGGGAATCTCAACACGAGGTATCTCCTCAATCATGTCAGAACTGGTCCCTACCTCTGGGTCGACCTCTGACATCCCTTGCTCTGATTCTGAGGGAAGTGATGGACTCTCTTCCGTCCCTTCAAAATCTGCCAAGGAAACACAAGAGGGTATGAATATGATCCTGTTAATAAAAAGCATTATCAGGATTGTTATTATAAAGTACCTTCCCCGAAGAATGGCGGGACACTTTCTTCCTCCATGAACTCATCGGAATCATCGCTAACATTGGCGTCCAACGATGGTTCAAAATTGTCAGAATCCTCTGGCAAGTCAGCTGACAAGAAAGCAAAAGCTACGGGTTGGCAAATGACAAGCACAAAAAGAAAAAAAGAAAAAAGACAAAAAAAAAAGTCATACCAGTCGGAGATTCCGGAGTCACTCCAGAGTCCCTCGGTTCTTCTTCAGATGCCACAACCGGATCCGTCACTGCCTCATCAGTCGGAATCTCAGGCATCATCAAGTCTTCTTCTTCTGCTAAAAAAAAAAAAAAAAAAAAAAAAAAAAGGGAAAAGCAGAAGCAGAAAGCAGACATCAAATCAGAACATGGGAGAATCCATGAAAAGAAGCAAAGAGAGAAAGCAGAAGAATTATACCTTCATCAATGGTCTCTTCTCCATGGCTCCTCTTCTCTGGAGGCTCGTCGACAGCCTCTGGCACCTCCTCGTTGATGGTAAGAGGGATTTCCATGTCAGGAGAGTCCTCATGTGGCCCCTCGCTGCGATGATGACTCCTCCTCTTCTTACCTCTACGGGTTTGCTTCCTAGAAGAACCCACCCCACTATCAGAGTCAGGTTTCTCACTTGACTCCTCACTGGATGATCTACGTCTGCCAGTAGACTCCGCGGAAGCTCGCCTCTGTGCCGTTTGCATCCAAGCATCAAACTCAGCTTCCTCCTGTTCTAGCTGCTCTAACGCCTCATCAGGCACTGCTCGAACAGCTTCAGAACCGATGACGCCTTGGTCACCGAGAAAGCTAATCTTGGGCTTCTCTCCAGAAAGGAAGGCCCAAACTTCCTCTCGCCGGACGCCATCCGACTTTCCAATGCCTTTTTCGGAAGACAGCTTTACATCAAGCTCCTTCTTGGAAAGCCCCCGATATGCCAAAAAGCTCTCCGCGAACCATTTCGTGAAGCCGGCAGTCCGGAAAGTCGACAACGCAGGATAAGAAATCATGGAAGTAGTGTCTTCAGCACTGTAGAAAGCCCATGCATTTCTGCCATCCTGCAAACCGCCAAAGCGTTTTACCATGCTTGAAGGTGCTCCAACAACACCTTGTGAGAAGCCCAATTGCAGCGCAAAGCGAGAAGGTACATACGGTTGGATATCGACGAAAAGATGTCTGCGGTACACCATCGTGCCGACGCGTATGCTGAAAAGCCACTCCTTCTCTGCATTTGTCAAGGCATAATGTCTCCCTGACCCTGCCCGGGTAGAGTCACGGGGGGCACCAAAGTCAAAAACCTTCTTCCGCAACTCCGGAGAAAGCTTCACTGAAGACTGCCCCACCTAGGCACCAAAAAAAAAAAAAAAATATTCCAAGCCCCATGAGCTTCCAAAGAATCAAACCATCCAGCCTCATATACCAAATTGAGCCAAAATCTTGAAATTGACATTCCACAAAAATCCAAACCACTCCAATGGGCCTACACAGTCCTAAAGAGTGACCAAAAACCAAATCCTGGTCCCCTAACTTGCCATATACAGCTTGTTAGGTCACAAGACCAAAGCCAAAAACCAAATCCTGATCCCCTAACTTGCCACATACAGCCTGTTAGGTCTACAAGATCAAAACCAAACCGATCCCCTAACCTGCCATATATAGCTGGTTAGGTCACAAGATCAAAAACAGAAACCCAAATCCACATCCCTGATGTCATCTTCAAAACTTTGCCTCGAGATGGTACTTGATTCCTTTCATTACCATAAAATTCCCCTGGAAGCTCAAAGGCTACTCTACCAAAGGAAAGATTGCTCAAAGACTCTTGGTCAAGACACAAGCTCTCCTTCAAAAATCTCTTCGAGGCACATCGACTACAAAAGTCAAACAACTCGTCCCTGTACCTCGAGGGGGCATTTGTTGACACCAAAAATGTCACTTTGCCTCTTCAACATCAAGAAAGCTGCATGAAGTCGCAACCTGCCATAAATAGGCAATGCAACTTCTCCAAAAAATCAAATTTTGGCAGAATCAAACAAAAACTGCAAGATCCTTCAAGACAGCCAAGGGAGGAGTACACAAGGAGTTTCAGGCCATTTCAGAATCATTTGGCCTAACTTCGCTTCTCCGACAGCTAAATTGGCGCTCCCGGCGGCAACATCATCGAAGACGTCAAAACTTCGATCAGAGCCTACGGATGACTCCAGCATGTCTCAAAAGGGCTCCATGCCAAATTTCAAGTCAAACCGACAACGTTTGACCCTCCATCAATGCTCGAGCAGCAAAATCAAGCCTCCCGGCGGTGGGAACCACCGAAGCCTTCGCTCATCAAACCAAGTGCATGAGTGGCTTCAACATGCTTCCAAAAGGCTGCACGTCGAATTTCAGGTCATTTCGACAACGTTTGACCAGGTTTCGACGCTCGGAAAGAAAATCAAGCCTACCGGCGGCGGAGCTCCCCGGGACCATGGTTTCCAAGACAGAGCCTGTGGATCATCTCAAAATGACTCCAATAGGTTCCCTGTCAAATTTCAGGTCAATCGGACATCGTTTGACCGCACATCAACGCGCGGCATCTCCCTCGCAGCAAAATCAAGTCTACTGGCGACGGGACCCCAAACGGCTTCAAAACTCAAACAAAAGCCTATGGTTGGTCTTATTTATTGCTCAGGAGGCTTCACCTCAAATTTCAGGTCATTCCGACATCGTTTGACCAAGTTTCAGCTTTTGGTAGAAAATTAGCAGCTCTACGCTACAAAGTCTTTGGCTTTCCCGGAAAATTGGAAACTTTGCACTCTAAAAATGCAAGGATTCTCATCAGGTTTTCTACAGGAAAATCAAGCCAATAAATGAGAAGAAATGTCAGGAAAAATACAGAAGAAAACGGCGACGAAAAAGACCGCAAAACGGACCAAAAAGGGGAGAAAAACCCCCAGGGTCGCAGCCCGCGACCCTGGCCCATGGTCGCCGGCGACCATGGAAGTCCGGGTCACCGGATTTTTCGCCGGTGACCCTTTTTCCGTCTCTTTTCGCGTTTCGCGCACTTTGGCCCCTGTGGTTTCCTGAAAATGTGATTTTTAGTGCTTGAAATTGACTCATATCCGACGACATCTCAGATCCGCCGTCAGAAGCATAAAATCATCATTGATCGCTCCAAGATCGCCGACCGGTTGACCTAAAAAGTGCTCTTTCTGTCCGACCGATCGAGAAATCGACAAGACAGATGTCACCGGCCCGCTGCTGGCTATCAATGTCTGAAATTATACGGTCATCCGATGTCGATCAGCATGTAGATCCATTGGTGATCATCTCCAAAAGAATCCCAAAAGACGCGGTGCGGCCCGCGACTCTTCAACTGCTCGGCGACCATTTAATGCAGTTAATTGACTAGCTTTATTGCAGTCATTAATTCATTTCTTTGGACGGCCCAATCAGAAGCAAGCATCCAGGAGTTACAAATCAATTAAGTCATGGCATTCAAGCCATGAAATTCCTCCCATTATGGTAATTAAGGTGATTAAAAGCCCTTAATCTCCATCGGCCAATTAGATTCAAGGAAAAAGGAGTTACAAAATCAAGAAATAAATCTTGTAACTCCTCCCATTAAAGCCATTAAAGCCCATAAACTCTCCTAATGGCTACCAAGAGCCTATAAATAGGAGAGCTTTCCAAGAGGAAAGGGATCGGAGGAAAAAAGAATCCAGAGCTCGTATCCAGAGAATCCCGAATTCCAGACAGACAGAGTCTAGAGAAAGAGAGAAAACTCTGCTGAAGTTCTGCACCGAGCACCACTATAAGATGACAAAAAGTCTCTTGGAGGGTACTCCCCCCCAAGGTCCTTGCCTTCTCCCGCTGCCTCCAATGGCTTAGACATGGCTTTTCAGCCCGTCTACTTAGCTTTTTATTGGACATAGGACCTCCTCTTGGTCTTTGTCCTCTAAAAATCTGAGGTTATAGCCAAGCCAAGCGAATCAAGAGCATCCTCTGTTCTCATCTGCATGGATGATGGCGAAGCCCATACATGGCTTGCGACCGTCAATCTGAACGAGTCCCCCACAATCTCCTGAAAAGTTAGATCCTCCTTTTCTTGCTTTTCATTGTAGTTTGTATTTTTCTAAAAGAGACAAAAATCACAACTCTTGTCTTTCATTATTGATGAGAATTGTAAATCGGCTATAAACGCCAAAATCGGCTATAAATGCCAAACAAAATCGCCTTTCACTGCAAACCAAGAAAATGTCTCTTTTCTTAAATATTTGTGCAATGGAAAACTTGAAAGAAGTTGATTTCCTTTTTACTTGCGAAGGTTGATCTCCGGATTACCACTTGCAATTCCAAGTAAAATAGAAAATCTGGCACACCCACACAAAGAAATGTTGATGCACGCTTCAGCCCCCCGGGCGCGAAAGGGCCGGACCCGACGGACTCCCACGTCCGCCGACCCCGGTAGCACCCTCAGCAGGAGCGCGTTCCATCACACCCATACCCACATCCACAAGAGAAGTGCTATAAGGAAAGAAATCTAGAGAGAGAAAGAGAGATTTCTAGGGAAACTGAACTAGGAGAAGGTACATACCTTGATTAGAAGAGAGAGAAGAGACTAATAAGATAGGGAGAGAGATCCTTAGATAGATGATAGTTGTAGCTGTAATTGTAGGTGATAATATCCTTCTACTTCTTGGAGTTCTAGATCTAGGGTTCTAGAGAGAGAAAGGGAGGGAGATGAGAGAATTGGAGGGAAATGAGGGATAAAGAGAGAAAAGAGAGGGAAATGAGAGAAGAAGAGAGAAAAGAGAGGAAAAGGAGAGAGGGAGAGATCACATAGGTATGGGATGGCGAGGGTGTAGTTTATATAGGTTGCGGTTTGGCTAGTTACTAGATTAGCCTTTTAGTTTGAATAGAAATGGGGATAAGGTCACAGGTAGTTTGGTCTTTTGGTAGAAATTTTAGAAGCTTTTCAAGTGGAAACCCCCTATAGTAAACCTTAATTACTAGCTAGGGCCTCTAACCCACTAACTAAATCTACAAATTATAAAAGACACCCTATGGAACCTATAAAATACACACAAATGCTAATTAGACTAAAACTTAGAAAAAAATACCTATCTACCCCTATTAATTAGTACAATTAGATACTATAGGCTATAATATAGCATTCAAATTTAAAATTGGGGGTCCACAAGGGATGGGGCCTCACAAATCATGCCTATATCCACTCCGGATTTCTTTACCGGATTTTCCACTATTTCAACTTGAGGTTTAGGCTCACCTCTAACCTTACAACCACATATGCTTTCCTAATGCTTAGTATTAACCTTTACAATCACTTATGCTTTTCTAAGGCTTAGCAATAACCTTTACAATAAGATATTTTTCTTTCAATTCAATGCCTAAGAATGCACTAAGAGAGATGCAGTTGAGTACATATTGATTCCTCTTGACATAGGCTGATATTAAAAGTGAAAACCCAATCTAAGACATGATGAATGCAAAAATCTATAAAAGATGCATATGCTTGAGGCCTTCTATCTCTTTTTGAAATTGAATGCTCATAAATGATCAAAAGGTAAAAACCTAAATGAGAGATAGAGATGTTAAATGATGCACACATATTTTGAGATGATGAACAAACTAATTTTAGAAAAATTAACCTAATTCTAACATGTTTGTTCAAAACATAAATTTAATAACATGTGTAAATCTATTCAAATGTTGAAGTCAAATCATTAATCATGTTTAAAATCAAAGAATGTTAACAAACCAACATTTGAACAAGTTAAGTGAATACTAAATCATGTCATTTAATGAAAATAAAGTTTTAAAGACAAGCATGAATTAATTTTGAGATAAAGGGAGCAAACCCATTTGAAGAATCAAATGTTTAAATCATAGATTTGCCCTCCTAGCCTTCCTCTAGCCTAGCATGGATGCCCCATCTTCCTTGGCCTTCAAAAGTCTCAAAAGTGTTGGCTCAAATCCCAAGGAATGGCACAAATTTATAGTAAAAAGGCCTCCAACGGCTCTCTGGGTGGCTAGCCGACCTACAACGATCATATTTTTGAAAAGTTCCTACAGGTGGTTAGCAGTCGGTCAACAGACGGCTAGCCAACTGGAATTCTTTAGGTCGGTCAGCCGACTTCTGGGGGTTATTTCTAATTTGAAAATGATTTTCTAAGTGGGACTTTTGGCAATGAAAAATTTGACTTGAATAGAGACTAACATGTTTAAAATGGAGTTTCAAAATGTGATACAAAACATGTTTATGAATAAATTTCAAAATTTCATTTTATAAAACTTTTGAAACGAATTTGAAAAGATTAAATCATGCATAAAGAGCAAGTCTTAACTTACATGATGTCAAACGTGAAAACTTAAATGAAAATGCATGAAGATTCCAAAATTAAAAGGTACGAGTGTATGAGAGATCAAGCTATGATGAAAATGAATGCATCCAATCAAATTGTAACAAATAAAAACCCTAACAATATCATCCATTCCTAACGATCTACAACACATCCCAATGCAACCAAGAAATTAATCCACTTTCTCACATCAACCCATATTGTTGTGCCTACACCCAGTCGGCTACCCTGTTCATGTCATACTTGCACGGCTTCTTTGAATATTTTCTCTAAACATCACTCATACCAAAATCAAACCGTCTATCGCTAAACACTTGAGAAATATTTTCTTTATATTTTAAGTTCTACTGGTCTCTACAATTTGGTATTTATCAGGGATTGGCATTCATCCTATGCTTTATACCATTGTGGTTGTGCATTCTCATTTCTATCTATTGTTGGTGGTCAACCTATCATTGGATTTATGTTTATAGGATTTTATAACATTTTCTGTGTGCCATGCAGAATGCAAGAAATACTATTTGGCCTCATGATCCTCGCACTAGGTGCATTGTATTAGAACTCCGTCTTGGGTTATCCGACCCAAATCAACAGCTTGAAATGAAAGCATGGTTAACCCCATTGTGGTGGGGATTTTTATTTGACCTCTTCAATGGATGTGCAACACTAACATACAAAGTGCAATCATGTATTTCAGATGCCTATCGCAATTTTCTTAGTCTAAGTTGATTCTCTCATGTCATACTCTTTATTGCACATATGAGACAATATTTTTTTTACTTTGCTTTATATTGTGTAACATCTTTGTCCAATCATGTAAACTGCATACCTTTCATTCTTAAGTCAATTCTGATGGACATAATTGTGCATTCAAGTTGGTTTATATGGGAACAATAATAACAACACTACCATTTTGCATATTTTGAATTATTCTTGATAGATCTTACATTTTATTATTAAAACAAATATCTTCTTCACTTGCCACAGGTGGTGGCCTCATTTGAAAAACAAATCAAGAATCTTTAGCTAGTCTCGTCATAAATTGGTTGAAAAGAGCTACATGTACTCTTCTCTTTACAGTCCACCATCCATAATAAAGATTATCATTATTTCATCTTAATTAATTTGGCGTTCTCATTTTTTACCAACTTCTCTGGTCAGCATTATGAGAAGCCTTTTCTTTGCCTTTTTCTTTACCAGAAACACATGAATACATTAAAAGGCAACAAGAGTTATAAGAGATTACCTCTTTTTCTTTCTCTGTTGTTCCTTCATTTTATCTTTGTCCACATTTTTCTGTGATTTTAGCCCTACTTGACTTTCCCTTTATAGTGGCTTTCACACATTGTTGGACTAGGATACATCTTCAAATACATCAATGACACACCAACTATTATTCTTATTTTCAAATATAGATACAACTTACATCATGGAAACTTATTTTTGTTTAATGCCACCTATAATTTTATACATATATGCATGTTCAACAATACATTATACATTTTTGGGTACGTAGAGAAGAATATCGTAGTATAAATGTGTGTTCCATGCATGTGCCTTGCATGTGCAGGGCCCAACTAGTAATTTATTAAAGTGGTTTTTTTTATTTTTTATTTTTTTTTATTTTTAAAACCCGGCCAAGGGGGCTGGACCCAAGAGAGAGCCCACTCACACATGGGAAGACAGCCCGCACAAATGGGAAGAAGGCTTGTACAAGTGGGAAAGAAGGCCACACAAGCAGGAAAAAAGCCCACACAAGTGGGAAAAGGTCGTGTACCCAGGGTTCGAACTTTGAGCAGCTAATTGAGAACTACTACTATTTACTAGTGAGGTATGTAGCCGTTCTCATATTAAAGCGGTTTTGGATCTAATTTTGAATGTCGGTTACAATTTTGACAGGAAGTTTTATCTTTTTTTTGTTTTCAAATGCTCCACATTCTCTCCCCACTACCTATTTTATACAACTACCTGTTCTTTATCTCATAAAACCACTCACGTCCGCTCTCAACTTTTCAAGGTTTTACATATTTTCTAAAAACTCTCATTCTAACCCCACCTCTTCTATTATCTTTCTACTCCAACTCTCATTCACTATATGAAAATACATTTTTAGCGTCAGACTTATAGCGGCGACTGGTAAAATTCATCGCTAAAAGATACTTATAGTGGCGGCCAAAGCTGACCCCCGTGGTAACGCAATTTTTAACTTACTTTTACCGACGGCCCCTGATATGACTGACGTTAAAAGTATTAGTTGGGAAATTTTTTGTTTTTACCGTCGAATTTATAGCAGCGGCAAATAGTTTTGAGGGTAAAGGAGTTTTTAGCGTCGATCACATAGCTGACATGAATTTTCTCCAAGATTCCTCTCATAAGTATTTAAAGCTTGGATTTTTACACTCAATTTGTATTTAATGTGTGTTCCTTTGTGCCGATTCTGGAAAGAAAGCAACCTTTGTGCCAATTATGGAATTATCTGCACACTTGAATGTTTACATGGATTTTTCTCCTTACATGTTCTCTACATAATCCAATCAATTGTCTATGTTTTTGTTATGAGTCAACTGTATACTATATTTCTCTTGTTTGATTCATTCTAAAAGATAATTCTTGCCTTTTGTTTTGTAATTTAAATTGAACTTTTGTCTTTGTTTGCTTGATTCGATTTGGGCTTGTTCTTCCTTTTTCCTTATTCTTAAACCTAGTTTGTTAATTTGTTCCTTTTTTTTTACTGGAACTGGATTTTCCATTCCATGGTTAATAACTTGTTGTGCAGTGCTTAATTTGTTTATTAATTTGTGTGGAACAATAAACTGTCTTTTGTGAACACCCTTGAGGGCTGTATGAGGTGATGCACTAAATTTTCTTATTCATTGTATCTTACAAGTTTTTTAACTTTGCAGCCCTAGAGAAATTCTTAACCCTTCTTAATGTTTCTTGGAATCTTTGCTTTATTTGCGGTGTTGTTTTGCTATGCTTAAGGATCTTCTTGATTTTCCTTTTTCTTTATATCTTTTAATTTTTTTGCTTCGCTTTTAGTTTGTGAAGGATATGATTCTCATGTTTGGATCTTTTGGACTGTAGGAATTCTTGGATATGCTTAAAGATATGATTCCCCTTTAGTTAAAGAGGCATGTAGTGATGGTATGTTTACTGCTCAGTTCAGCTAAATGAAGCACCTTTCTGGTGTTCCACATCGTTTGTTTGCTGGGTGAAGGATACTGCAAATGTTTCTCCTGTCAGACCATCCTAACCCTTCAATTGGGTCCTCATCGTGCATGGATAAATGGTTGTAAATTGTCCATCTTCACTAGATGGGCACTGTGATTGGTACCACCAAATTCAATGACTAAGTAGAAGGTGAAAGGTCCCACATATCATATTTTTTGAGTTTCTTGTTCAAATTACTGAAGGTCTGTAAGACCCCGCCCCGAGTTAATCAAGATTAACTCTAATTAATAGCAATTAATGATAATTAATCAAGTATAATTAGACTAATGATGGTTAATGACCCAACTCAATGAGATTAATCTCAAATGAATTTGATAAAGTGATAATGAAGGGATTAAATGGATTGAGTGAGAGTTTAGACTCAAACTAAGAAAATAAGACCTTTTTCGTAAATACGGATTTATACGTATTTTGTTGAATACGGAAACTCCTGATACCAACACGCGTATCTCGATGAGTACGTTAACTTTCGTAATAGGCTCGAAGTCATTTGCCAAGAAATCAACCAAGTGAGCCTTCATTTGACTTGGATTGAAAATAGGTGAGAAATGGAGGGTTTAGTTGCAAAAGGGAGCTTATATAAAAGAAATGAACTTCCTTGAGTTCATTCCATTCAATCATTGCAGAGAAAAACCCTAGACACCCTTTTTCTTCATTCCTTCTTCCATCCTCCTTCATCAAGAGTGAGTTTGGGATTGACTCTAAGTGACTTTTGAAGAGATTTCATCATCTTCATCTTCTTCCTCGCCTTGTTCTTCCATATTGGAGTGTTGAAGCTTCATAGAGAACTCAAAAGCCCTTTCCTTGGAGTCACAAGTAAGTATTAGGATCTCTTTTAGTGCATTGAAGTTCCATTGAATGATTTAGAGTAGTTTTAGCACAAAATAGCTTATAGAGTAGTATTTTGTGTTTTCATGGAGGTTAGGGTTTGGATTTGGGGATTTCTCATCTCAAAGGCAAGCTAAAGAAGGTTATTACTTATTGACTTCAAGAGGCAAGTATAAATGCTCATTTATGATTCAAATGCCAGCCTACAAGTTTTATTGAGTTATAAGAGTTGGGTTCTCAAACCCTCTTCTTAGGAATGGAGATTTTATGAATTTGATTTAGTTTTATGGACTTTATGATGCTTTAATGATGGAATAGAAGTGTGATTTTGTATTTAAATGATGAATGAGGAGAGGACAGGAGGTCCTTGTATGTGTTTATATGTTGTGGTTTGAAATGGAGAAGAAGAGAGTGGATGTTCAGAATCCAGAGTCTGGGTTCTGGACAGTTCGCTCGAGCGAACTAGGAGTTCGCTTGAGCGAACTAGTTTCTGTCTGATGCGAGGAGTCATCTGTAAGTGTCCGCTCGAGCGAACTTTAGGTGCACTCGAGCGATGAAGGTTCTGTCTGACGTGAATTGCAGTTTGTAGATGTTCACTCGAGCGAACTGGGAGTCCGCTCGAGCGAATCCCTTGTCTATTGAGTCCGCTCAAGCGAACTTGGATCCGTTCGAGCGAACTTGATACTGGCCAAAAAGTAACTGTAAGTGAAAATTTGGCTAATCGATCGAACCTATTGGTCCGATCGAGTCCAGTGAATTTTGGATTTATGGGTGGTAATATATTTTAGGAACTAAATGCACACCTTAAATATAAATGTGATGTCCATCGATAATAACACGTGCATTTAATAACCAATGATTACACCTAGTAATTATCTAGTTTTAAGATAGAAACAGGTAAGACCATAAAGAACTAATGATTCCTGTAATTCAATTGGAACTATAATGACTGAATACAATGAACCATTGAACAATGAATAAATGCAGTGAATTAATGAATAATCCTGCTGCAGCAGATGATTGGGGTGTTCCGGAGCTCCGTGGTGATGCCAGTAATCTCTAATCAAGACACTGGTAGATCCCACATTGAAAAAGTGCAGGGGTCTCCGAATTTCTAGATTGGTATACTCAAACAATCCAAAAGTGTGCAGAAAAATATAATATGCAGCGGAAATAAAATCAACAAGCACACATCATAAGGACACCAAGTTTAAGGTGGAAAACCCTAACCGGGTAAAAAACCACCGATCCAATCTGGATCAAATCAAGCACTATGAATCTCGCAATTACAAGAAACTCAGATCTCCTCCCTAGATATCCCCTACCCAAGGACTGAAGTTACCTTGTGTCGCTTCACGCTTCAACGACTTCACACCGTTGATTGCAACAGATCCAGACCAGCACTTGACTCCTCAAATCTTCTCGCAGGAAGAAAATCTTCTACAAAGGATGCAAAAGAAGTGACTCTAGAGAACTTGGCAGCACAACTTCATAAAGCTCTAGAGAAGAACTCTCTCAATGATAAACACTAACTCAACACTTTGAGAGGTGAGGTCTGTATTTGCAATAGCCTTAGAACCCTTTAAATAGCCCTTGGTTCGTGCTTAAGGTTTCCTAAGATATTTAGGACTAAAACAAGCAGTTTGAGCACAATCAGAATATCAAGTTTCCAATTTCATCTCACTGTCCGCGCCAGGTTCGCTCGAGCGATCTCTCGGTTCGCTCGAGCGAACAACCCTCTGTTTCAGAACTGGGAAAGACAGAACACTGTTCGCTCGAGCGGATGCAACGGTTGCTCGAGCGGACCCCTTTCTGGATGATCCGGAAAATCAGCACTCTTTCTCCAGCAGACTTCTTCTAATTCCTTCAGGCTTCCTTCTTCTGAGTCCTTTCAAACTTCTAACTTCAAGGTCCTTTTCTAAATAGAAAATACAACTCAAAGACCCAGAGTTTTGTCCAACCCATGAAATTAGCCAACACTAAAAAACCTAACAATCTCCCCCTTTGGCAATTCATGGACAAAACTCCCTACGACAATACAATTTGATCTACCCAAAATGAAACCCAAAATACATTAAAAAAAAATAGCACAGCAATGTAGATCTGCATTGTCTCTGACTCAGTTTGATCTTCTCAGCTTGATCTTCTCGAACTCCCCCTTGATCAGTCATTCTCCCCCTTTTTGTCCATAATTTGACAAAGCTAAAAAATACCAGCAGCTTTCTTGTCAATTAAGATCTATAGCTCCCCCTCAATAGCAACTCCCCCTGAATGTATCTTCATATCAGCACTGGGGGTGGGAGCTTGATCTCCTTGATCAGGGCTTTTCACATGTAGCCACCCACACTTGTGTAGTTTGATCTTTCATCAGAGTGTGAGCAAACTCCTTAGGCAAGTCTGATTTTCTAACCCAAATTGGAGTAGTCTTGGGTGGAGAAAAATTCTTCCGCCATTGCTTGGTCTTAGGTAGACGGTGCAATTTCTTGCAATGGGGACGAATGTGTCCTTTTAATCCACAATGATGACAAGTGGATGTGCGTGCAGCTCGTGACACATTCTTTTTCTTGAAACTACTCAACACATTATTTGAAAGTGCAGTATGTGGAGTAGCATGTGCAACACTTGAAACAAAAATTGTTTTACCTTTAGCATTTGAAGAGGATGCACCATGATCATAACCAAGACCGCTTCTGTCAAAAGGAGGCTTCTGACTACACAAGATGTTTGTAAGAGTCTTCGAACCAGTGTTCATCTTGTTGAGAAAGGCTTGCTTGACTTCTAGCTCAGACAGATTGATCTTCAGTCTCCCTTGTAGATCTTGATTTTCAGCTTTCAGTATCACTATCTCTTCCTTCAGATTCACTATTTCTTTTTCAGCCTTCTCAAGTTTTTGACCATTAGTAGTCAATTTTTCAGCCCAACTGTTTTTCTGGCTTTCCAAGAGATGAACCTGTTTCAGCGCTTGCTCTAATTCAATTTTCAAAGTAGAATTTTCTTCTTGAGCAGCCTTGAACTTGATAGTGATTTTGTTACCATACTTGGTCATCTTGACACAATCAGCATAGGTAGCATGGTACAACTCTTCCCAATCTTTTTCTTGATCTGACAACTCATCTTCATTATCTTCATCAGCATCACTGTCAGACACAGACTTAGCCATGAATGCTAAAAACTTGCCATTCACATTGTTAGAAGGATCATCCTCGGGATCTTTTGCATTTTCTGTTTCTTCTTCAGAAGATTCTTCATCCCAAGTTGTGTTTAGAGCCTTTTGCTTTGTAGCCTTTTTCTTGTTGGCACACTCATTTGCATAGTGACCATAGCCTTGGCATTCAAAACACTTTGTTCCTTTTGCAGAATCCTTCTTCTCAAATTTGTAATTTTTTTTTATTGGCTCTCTTTGTCTTCATGTATTTTTGATAATACTTCACAAACTCAGCCATATCATCTTCAGCTTCAGTTTCAGAATCAGACTCAATTTTCTTTACAGGCTTCTTTCTTGATTCTGATGTGGCTTTCAAGGCAATGCCCTTTTCTTTTGATTTGCCTTTATTTAACCGGTTTGCTTCGAATGTCTGAAGATTTCCAACCAGTTCATTCACCTTGAGGGTATCCAGATTCTTATTTTCTTCAATAGCATCAACTTTAGAATCGAATCTGGAAGGTAGAGACCTCAAAATTTTCTTGACAACCTTGTGTTCTGGTATTTCTTCCCCCAGAATGAACACAGAATTGACAATTTCATTCAGATTTGCATAAAATTGATCAAAGGTCTCATTCTCTTCCATCACGATGGTTTCAAAATCTCTATTCAGCATTTGCAATTTAGATTGCTTCACCGTGTCTGTACCCTCATAGACTGTCTGCAAGACGTCCCATGCTTCTTTTGCAGATTTGCAAGTAGAAATTCTTCTGAACTCATCAGCAGAGACTCCATTGTATATGCAGTTCACAGCCTTGTTATTACAATTGGATCTATACTTTTCATCCTTAGACCATTCAGCTTTAGGTTTAGGAACGATTTTTCCATCAACCACAGATGTTGGTCTAGAAAACCCATCTTCAACAATATCCCAGACATCATCATCAATGGATTTAAAGAACCCAATCATCCTTTGCTTCCAATAAGAATAATTAGAGCCATCAAACAAAGGAGGCTTGGAAGTTGATGTCCCTTCTCTATTGAGCACCATTCTAGAAATCTAGTAGGATCAGACACAACAAAATAGTGCAACCCGCTCTGATACCAATTGAAAAAGTGCAGGGGTCTCCGAATTTCTAGATTGGTATACTCAAACAATCCAAAAGTGTGCAGAAAAATATAATATGCAGCGGAAATAAAATCAACAAGCACACATCATAAGGACACCAAGTTTAAGGTGGAAAACCCTAACCGGGTAAAAAACCACCGATCCAATCTGGATCAAATCAAGCACTATGAATCTCGCAATTACAAGAAACTCAGATCTCCTCCCTAGATATCCCCTACCCAAGGACTGAAGTTACCTTGTGTCGCTTCACGCTTCAACGACTTCACACCGTTGATTGCAACAGATCCAGACCAGCACTTGACTCCTCAAATCTTCTCGCAGGAAGAAAATCTTCTACAAAGGATGCAAAAGAAGTGACTCTAGAGAACTTGGCAGCACAACTTCATAAAGCTCTAGAGAAGAACTCTCTCAATGATAAACACTAACTCAGCACTTTGAGAGGTGAGGTCTGTATTTGCAATAGCCTTAGAACCCTTTAAATAGCCCTTGGTTCGTGCTTAAGGTTTCCTAAGATATTTAGGACTAAAACAAGCAGTTTGAGCACAATCAGAATATCAAGTTTCCAATTTCATCTCACTGTCCGCGCCAGGTTCGCTCGAGCGATCTCTCGGTTCGCTCGAGCGAACAACCCTCTGTTTCAGAACTGGGAAAGACAGAACACTGTTCGCTCGAGCGGATGCAACGGTCGCTCGAGCGGACCCCTTTCTGGATGATCCGGAAAATCAGCACTCTTTCTCCAGCAGACTTCTTCTAATTCCTTCAGGCTTCCTTCTTCTGAGTCCTTTCAAACTTCTAACTTCAAGGTCCTTTTCTAAATAGAAAATACAACTCAAAGACCCAGAGTTTTGTCCAACCCATGAAATTAGCCAACACTAAAAAACCTAACACCCACATATAGACTGAAAAGTTCCTGAAAAGCCATGTATAAGCCATGTAATGGAATGCGTATTGAATGAAAAATGATATTGGACTAAAGGGTCCCATAAGCCATCTAATAAATGTTCAACGTAATCCGAATGACATGAAATGAATGAAATGAACTGACTAACACTTCCCTTGGGAAGAAACTGTACTAAATGACAATAATACTATCGTAATTGTAATTTAGTCATTGATTATCAATTGGCTACATTGTACAGGATATTGCGCTAACCTAGATTTAATTGTCTAGAATTGTTACATTGACAAATGGATAAGTTTAGCATGAGTTATCATAAATGTATTTGTATATTGTTGAACCGTCGTGTTCATAGTGTTATTGATGGCATTACAGGCCCAGTTGCCCGTCTCGGCCTTGCAGAGGCCGCGCCACCAGCGGAGGAGGCCCATCCGATACTTCCAGGAGGTCTAGTTGAATGGGCATAATCAGAGGGCGAATGAATTGGATATATTTGAAAACGTTGGGCATTATTTTGATAGATATTTTGTGTAAATCATTTTAAAATGTAATTGGATGTTCCCTGGATTGTATTTTGAATATGCAGTGGTGGACTTTATTGGATTGTAATTTTGTATATGCGAACTTTACTTTTAATGTAAAGTCAATTATTATCGATGTATATATATATATATATATGTTTCCGCAAAAATGTACATTTGACAGGTATACAAGATAGATCCCTTGTGAGTCCTGTCTTAACTTCGGTTAATTCAAGATTTACGGGAGTAAGTATGTGGATTCGCGATCCGGGTTAGGCCCCGATTAGTCCGATCTCGGGCCCGGGTCGTGACAAGGTCTTTTTTATTTTAATGATGTTTTAGTATAAATAATGTGGTAAGTTCCAAGTGACTGCTGCAGTTGTTTAAATCATCTCTAAAATTAATTCTTCCATGGACCATGTTGATAGTAATCAATAAGAATGATAAGATGCCATTTTCTATTTTAGAGGACATCTTTATTGTTTTTCCACGACAAAATCACGATGCTGGCCATTGATAATTTTTCTTTGTGAATGCTACTGTTATTGTTTTTGTATTTATCTAAGTTGTGGCGAGGATTGGTAGATCATGAAGATGTTGGTAGGTAATTTTCCTTTGTGAATGCAACTGTTAATGTTTCTGTGCTTTATGTGGTGTGGGCTGATATTTGTAAAAATAATAAAAAAAAATACTGCTTTTAGCGGCGGCCATATGATCGACTCTAAAAGTAATATTAAAAAAAAAAAACTATTTTCAGCGGGGGCCACTTGACCGCCGCTAAAAAAAGTGGGTTTTAGCGGCAGCCTTTTGGACTATTACCGGTGGCCAATGGGCACCGCTAAAAGTTTTTCTCATTGTCCTAATAACCGACGGATTTCTTTTACCGACGTTCAGGGCCGCCGCAAAAACACCATCGACCGCTGTTAAAAACTTTACCCACCTGACATGTACCGTCACCTAGCGGCGGGTACACTGACCGCCGATAAAAATGTTACCGAAGGCCAGGACCACTTTTACCGGCCGCCGCTAAAGGCAGTTTTTCTTGTTGTGATTCTATACCACTTAGCACTCGTAGTATGCAAATATTTACTTTGACCTTCTCTTCTCTTTTGTTTTATTTCTAATTTTTAAGAATAAGATTAGTAGGTGATAATTATTTGGAGGTTTTCATTAGAAGGTAATGAATTTATGAATTAATTTTATTTTATTCTTATGTCCTTTTTTTTTTCAATTTGTTTTTTTTTTTTTTTTTTGCAAATGTTTAGTCCTTCTACAAATGAATACTTAGTTTATTAAGTGATTAAAAATGAAGGACCAAAGGTGAGTATCGTAAAATAACTTCAAATAAGCTCCCCCTTAATAGAAATTTAATAAATGAAAGATGAAAAATGGATATCCAACCATCACCCTAGCAATTCAATTTTTTAGAAAAGTAAATGTTGCCTCTACTTCTCTACGTCGTATCTTTCACCTCTCACCTTTTAAATAATCATCGGTAGAGATCATTTTGTAGGAACTATGTGGTATACTGGTCACAGGTCCCACGTAATAAAAAAGATGGTGAAAACCATAATAAATCTCCCCAGGTAAGTCTTGATCCGCGTGAATCTCTAATTAGCAGATCAGATCTTAATCCCACATGGCTTAAGTATGTGGGTTCCTTGGCTGAGAAGGATCCTTATTTACCGAAGGTTAGAGTAAGAGGAGCCCTTGTTTCGGAGGGATCGAGAGAGAGAGAGAGAGAGAGAGAGGGTTAGAGTAAGAGGAGCCCTTGTTTCGGAGGGATCGAGAGAGAGAGAGAGAGAGAGGATATTTCAGTGGTTCTAGAGTCAAGACCTTTAAAAGAGAGAGAGGATATTTCAGTGGTTCTAGAGTCAAGACCTTTAAAAGAGAGAGTGGATATTTCAGTGGTTCTAGAGTCAAGACCTACGAAAGTGGGAGGCATAGGGAATGATATCAGATGTGGTATCGTGTTGATGTAGGGTGTTCATTGAAATGACATTTCCTTTTACGTTTAGGTTGGAGCAGGCCTTTGCAAAAGCCTTGCTCTTTTACATTCCCTGAAAGGCATCAAGAAGAAATTCCATCTTCTCGCCACTTGCAGCTTGCACATTGGTTGAGTGGAAAACAACTCAACCCCACTTTCCTTCCATGGATTTTTCTTTATGTGATCATGTCTTTAGTGGTTCTGTTCAGGACCATCATGTCATAACTGGTTATATTTATTCATGTGGAAATGAGCAGCTTATGTCTTATCTTCCAATCTTATACTAAAGTTTTGTTTGCATGAAAATGGGTATTGTTGTTTTGAGCAAACAAAATTAACACAGCTTGCTTAGGTTCTATACCTTTTCTGTGTGCTCACCTACTTTTTTCTAGTTTCTTTTAGACCCGACTACAGTTGGAGTGCTGGACTAATCTTGTCCAATAGTACTAAATTGTTCATCAAAGCCTTTTGATACTCCATACAACAGCCATTGTAGCTACTGTTGTATTCCAATTTAATCTTTAGTTCCCCAACTCTTCTTCACCTAGATCAAGTTGTAGGGCCATTAAACTGTTAAATCTCTTCATATATGTCATTACTTCTTTTTTCTTCCTCCTCTATGTTGACATTTGTCGGTGTCCATCTTGCCATTGTGGAGAATCATGTGGCCCTAATGCCATGGATTTCATGTTTTGGACATCTTTATTTCCTTGGTTTTGCCCCCTCCTCATTTTTACCTTCTTTCATAAGAAAAAGAGAAAATTATTAAATAATGATGGCATTTTTTGTCTGTTACTTATTTTCTAAAGATATGAAAGAACTCATGATTCTGTCCCCTCTTTCTTAATTCCTTATCCTCTCATGAGAAAGTGAGCAAAACAAGTGGATCTCCATGATGGTGCGCACTTATTGAAAATCCGAATCGCTCAAAATGAATGTCATCCTTTCCAGTGGCATTTTGCTAAATTTTACTCTAATAAGATTTGGACTCACCCTAAGATTGAACATAAAATTAATAGTGTTATTAATGCATTAATCATATCAGCAATTGTATAAATCTCACGGTGGGACCTAAGAAACATTTGCACATGAAAAAGTTACTATGAACCCTTCAAATATGTAAAATATATTTCATATCCCTTTACATATGTACGCTATACTCATTTGAAAATGGTGATCCTGAAAAAAATGGTATTGGTTTTTACATATGTAACACTTGCATATGAAAAACTTAGAGCCCTTTGCATTTGTGAAATCCATTTTTATATCCCGTGCAAAAAAGCAAACGGCCTGTAAGAGAATGGAACTACCAAAAGAAAGAAGTGCCACAACCTTCTAGCATAAATTGCCAAATATCTCCGACCCAGACGTTAGGGATGGCAACAGGTTGGGTCCGCTGTAACTCACTCCTGCCCTGGTTTGTACCTAACCCAACTTGCCACGAGTTTGGGATATGTGACCACTATATGATGGTACAAAAGTTGGGTGCAGTTCGCTACAAGCTATCCTATATTTCTTTTCTTCTAAAAGACATGTTAAATATTTTAAGAAAAACTTTAATTGTCAAACATAACTTGTTACTAATGAATATGAAAATTGGTCATAAATAGACTAGTAGAATGAAGTAGACAAAACCCAAGATAGCTCAGTTGGTCTAGGACTACGGTTTGTACTCGGACATTGTAGGTTCGAAACTACACTATCACATTGAAGCTACAGGGGAGTTTGCCGGGCTTCCCTCTGGGCCTGGAAAGCTTAGTCCAGCCCAATGGGTTGGGAACGCTCCGATAGCAGGAAAAAAAATGAATGAATGAAGTGGACAAAACCTAAGTCAAAATTCATAAATTCATACCTGCCTTAAACTCAAAAGAGCCACTAAAACTTGACTTTAATAGGAGTAGGTCATCTATTGAATCCAAAACCATTGCCATCCCTACCAACCCTTGGTTGAAGAAAACAAGCACACAACAACATATATGAAAAACTTATTTTTTCACAAAAAGACTTTTCTAGAATTAGCTCACAACGTTTAAGCGAACAATACTATAAAGAAACACTATTTCTGCTGCCAACTCTTGGTTCAAATTTTTGTCAGAAAAAAAAAAAAAAAAAAAAAACCTCCTGGTTTGCGAGGATATAATCTCAATCATTCGGTACCGTCTAACTTAAGAAGAGTTCTAATTAAAGTAGTAAAAGACTTCTCCCTAACTTACATGAAATTAATGAAATAATTCTTCTAATTAACTCTGGTTCATTATCTACTAATATTTGTTATAGATGACCAGTTTGCTTTTTATCAATAAAATTTAATGAATTTTATTAAATTTTAGTTTCTCCTGAGATTACAAGCCAAGAAGAAATTGTGGCCAAATATATCACATAACCCCTTAACTTGCTTCTAATTGCTCACAAGTCAAGTGCTATCTAGTATCAATGTTTACATGGCCATGTGCCCATATTTCATTGGCTCCTTCAAACCAGCATTTTCCGGGGAATCGGAGTTGGGTCCGAGTACTGTGATCAAGACATGGGGGCCATTGACATCGTCGGCAAGCGGTTTTATCCGGTGAAACGATGGCATCCTCTCAGTCACAGTGGCCGGGTTCTTGAATTTTGCCTTCCGGCCCAGTTCATCAACGGCCTCGGCGATCTTTTCTGTTTGGGCAACGATCTCGACGAGTAGCGAAGCGATGGTGGCCGCCGGTAGGATCTCTAAGATGATGGTGATCTCCGAGGAAGTGATCTTAAGGGTGGCTTTCAGGCTCGCCGCAGCGGTTTTTGCACTAGCCACATGGGCCGCAACGGCCACCGGTTTCATCATCATTCGAATGGCCAATGCTAGTTCCGTCAGCGCCTTGCCGGATTCCGAGCTCATCTTTGTGCATGCATCTTTAATTCTTTCCAGGAATTCCACTGGTGTCTGCAAAGAGTAGTAGTAGTAGCACAAAGTTAATTTCATTTAGCAAAATAAGCAAGTTAGTAAGGTACAAGCTGGGCTTTTGGGGGCATTTGTTATTGTAGATACAAAATTGGAGATTTTTGTAATTCTACTTATAAGCGGGGCTCTTGGGTGAAAAAGGACCTAACATGACCTAAAATATGGTACTATACAATTTGGGTTTTTGGGTAAGATCTTGGTAATACCCGAATTAACCAAGGCCCAATTATCAATCGGGTCTAATTCATGGACTTGGGCATGAAATCAGTAGACTCTATTAGGGCCACAACTGGATTTACCGAATTATGATTAAAATCACATTGTCGTTGTTATTGTTATTAAGATTATATACTGTGGGTATTTATTCAGTATGACCTATGAGGATATGCATTCGGATCCAATTATCAATCGGGCCTATAAAAAAATGGTTCACACCGAATTTGTTTGAATCGGGCCCATTTCATTTATACTTTAATCCTCCAAATTAATAGATAATATATGTTCTTAAAGTGGGCCCCATCCATAAGGGGGGTGAAAACAGAAAAAAAGCATCCTCACCTGAATCTTTGAGCTGATGCATGAATTCAGAGCATCTATGGAGCACGCGCATTGGCAAGCCAATGCTCCGATCTTAAGATACTGATCCCATGGATGACGAAATCTGAACCGTCCATGACCCGGTTCCCATCTTGCAAAATTAGCCTACAAAATTGCAAAACAAATGACGATTTAAAAAAAAAAAATTTAATTTTGACATCAGGGGTAATCTAGTAAATTCATAAAAATTTCATCAAAATTCGTAAACATTCCCAGCAACAACCGAAGAAGAAGATGCTCTGAAAGGTATTTGGGTGACAGCGAGGAAGATATCATCACATGTTTATTTCTTCAATTTTGACCCAGGATCTAATATTTTATTACGAAAATGCCACTGGTCTGGACTAATCACTCACTCACCAAAGCTTCTTCAGAGCTCTTTGAATTCAGGATGCTTTTATAGGCCTGAAGAAAAGACTTGTCTACTTTTGCAACATCAGCTTTCTCTCTTCCTTCTTCCTCTTTATTGAAGCACTCAGCTCCAAAGCCTGTAATATTTTCAAGTATTAGACTCAATAGAGAGGACCCTATAATTTTTTTGAAGTATGAGGTCACATTAGAAAGGAAATAAGAGGGTGCTTGTGTTTGGGTTTTAGTACCTTCCAAGAATTTTGCAAGCTTTTCTATGTTGAGTGCTACTAGCTCTCGGAGCTCTTCACCAGCCCAAACAGGGCAAATAAAAATGGAGATGAACACACAGGTGGAGCTACCAATGGCGATTGTTGATAATCTCTGGTGGGCCATTTCGACCAGGTCATTGACTCGGTACCCAGAAACCGCGACTAGGCTAAATGTCAAGATAAAAATCAATACTCCATAATCATATCTCGCCTTGATGCCAGGGAAGAATCGTGCGAACGTCGAAGACACAGCTGCATAAAAGATGTTTTGAATGGTTATTTGCAGAAGAAATATGCATGGTAAACAAGGGCTTGTGCTTCTAAATGTGGGTCCCATGGTATTTAAACCATGAAACGAAAATGAGCCTGCAGGTTGGAAGAAGCTAGCCATGCAATTTGTCCTTTCTATGCTGGTTTTGAACCACTGTAGTACTTTTCTTTATGTTGATTTGGACCAATCTTAATTAGTTTGTACTTTTATACATCAATCAATGGTTTTTAAGGCTGACCCATCATTGAGATTTTTAAGCCATACTCTATATATGGTGGGAACCTTCTGATCAATGGTCATGATTGCTAACTTATGGCGCATAAGTGAGATGAAAGGGTTTGGACCATGCATTTTCTTTCCATGAAATGGGTCTTAACTCTAGTCACTATAATATATATACCTATTAGAAAGACAAAAGCTCCCAGAATTATAGGCTCTCCTCTCTCCCCTGAAAGGCTTGCCAGGTGATGAGCTGCAACTCCTAGAGCACCAGCCAGTAATGTTGCAAATGCTCTATTCAGACCTTTACCCAATGTTGCACCTGCAAAATATTCAATTCATGTAAGTGCATAAGAACTAGAAAAGAATCATATGACACTATGACTTTTGTCTCTCTCTCTCTCTCTCTCTCTCTCTCTCTCTCTCAGATGTTTCTGTCTAAATTCTATTATGACAAAGCACATGTATGCATATTTGGGTGTTCCTTGGAGAAGGCTAAACCCACCTACAGTATACTCAAACACCACAACTACGGTCAGCACGGCCCACATCGCAGACATTCCGAAGCCACCATAGAGAGGTGTACAATAGTAGAAGAGGGAAACCAGACTAAGAGCCAATCCCACTTTGAATGAATGAATAATCCTCCTTGGATCATCTTGTCCAATCTTCTTCACCTTCTTCAGCGCACCAGCTATGCTCTCAATAGCACACACAAAGAAGGCCTCAGCCCGCCGCATACATCTTGTGAAAAACCCAACTTTCTCATCCCCTCCAAACCCAATTTCCATAGCTTAAAGATGGAGATAATGCTTGTATGAACTGGTGCAAAAATCCCAAGGGAGAGAACTAACTCAAAATGCGCTTATAGGTCTCTCTAGTTTCTATTACTGGAGAGAGATATCAGAAAGGGAGAGAAGAAGATGTATTGTATGTGCGAGGTACAAAGACATGGTTGTCAAGTTGAACTGTGGCTCATTTATAACAAGAAGGGGAAAGGAGGAGTGGCATTTGGATTATTTTAATGATAAACATCTGTGATGCTTTTTGTACTTTGATTGGACAAAGATTTTCTTTGGTAGAATATTCAAGATGGACTGATTATGATGTGGCTCGGATCCATTAGATTGCAAGTAAATTGAGTTTCAAAAAGGAGTTGATGGGCCTTAAGCTTGAAACCAGTTCCATGGTAAGGCCCATCTGAATTCTGGATTTAACTATGATAAAGCTGTGTAGCACTTTAAGTGTGGGGGAAATACAGTAGGGATAATGGCATACACTAGCAATGTTAGAACTGTAAAGTGCATGGGCGGCTCTGATCTTCAGCTGCTTTACCTTGGTAAGTGATTTAAACAACACTGGGTTCTCAGAAAAAAAGGAGTCAAGGAGATGGGTGCTTTTGTCTCTTCATCACTCCAGTGGACCATGTTGGTTTTACCAAAAGTGAAGTTGATCACCATAGTGCCCATATGTTTGCATGGTACAAAATTGTGTATACAATGAAATTTGGAAAACCCAATTGAAGCACAAACCTTGGGTCTAATCTACACTGTCCAATATGGAGGGCCTTTTGCATATATGGAATAATGATTGCTATCCATGTCAATGTGATTCTGCTAGGCGGTGATGAAAATCCATGAGCAACTATATATTTAGAAGGATGGTTAAGCATCAGTCGATTGCACCAGCTGTTTGGCTTTCACTCATCCAAGAACCAAGAGGTGGGTCACCGACATGCTAACTGATTTGCTTGAGATTGCATACCAGGTTGGACTTTGATTAGTTATGCTCATGAGGATGAGGAAGGACACAAGAAATTTCCTGGCCATATTGACTCCAAGGAATTGATTACACATTTGGGTGCAACTATTGCTAAGAAAATTATTACACTCCTTCTAATGATTGGAATATGAGACAGGAGTGGCCCACCCAAGATCTCTAGGCTACCCTTTTGTCTGTCACCATGATCAAATTATTATAGTCACAATAACAGAAAAAGGGAATGGTATCCTGAGCTTTTGGTTGCATTTTGAAGGGTTTTGATGTATGTCTAGAATCATCCATATGAGATGCAAAATAGACGGATTGCCATTTTAAATGGTGGGGCTAACTGTACAGATTAAAGGCTTTCACTAAAATCAAATTAAGGTGAGTCTAGCACAAATTTAACAGGGCTTTTAGGAAAAAGAAAATGCCCCTTGAAAGTTTGAAGGCACTTTAGAGGCTGCCCCAAGGGGAATCTATTGAACTCTCACTTCCTTAGCATATTATAAATAAATAAACACCACTATTTTTTGGTAGATTCCAATTGGATTGCTCTCCCCCCCCCCCCCCCCCCCCCCCCCCCCCCCTCCCTCTCTCTCTCAACATCAAGTGGTTATACAAAACACATGTTGGCTGAGATGAGTACTACTTGATAATATGGCATAAGTTCTCAGTCAGTCATGTCCATCTTAACTTGTTATGTATAACTTGACTCAACCCAAAATCTCAACCAAAGGTTGATGCTTAACTAAAAGCAATGAGTTTGAACTTTTTGCAGGATTACTATAATTTTGAAAATGCCTTAAGAATATAAAACCCAAATGAATACTCAACTAAAAGCATGTGCTAGAATCCAATTGAGAACAATGTCACAACTACTTATAAAAGATCCATGTCACATCTCGGTCCCGAATCACCCTGGCCTAGGATAATATCTGAGGTGTGTCACACATACTCCCGTGTGCCGTACCTGTCTCGAACCAAATACAACACACGAATGAGAGAAAACAACTTTCCATACTCGTGAGCAAAAACTCACTAATACATCAATAGCAAGTAAATATAGCGGAAACTATATTTCATTCATGTGAGGGTATCAATTTCTCATTCAGTCTATTAAACATTCCAAGTTTTAATATAAAAGAATTATACAATTATATACATTGTTATACAAAAGAGATGTAGAAAGGACCCTATACAATCGATACCAAAAGTATAACAAAAGAATAACTACTCATCTAAGTGTGACCCATACAAAAAGCTGCTAGCCACACATCTACAACACCACCAAAAGCATGATTCTCGCTCTCCGAGGAATGAATCTAGTCAACCTGTGGCTTAGGCCACTCTTCTAATCCCGAAGGTACCTTTTGGGTAACCTTCTCACCCTCCTCAGCCTTTTCAGGGCCGGGGACTGCACATGCAACTGTGACACCAAGAGTAGTATCATCAGTATGACGATTGAGCAAGTATAGACAATAATAAGGAAATACATAATGTATCAAGAATTTAAGACGGATAAATTAATAGATGTCAATAATAAATATCAACTAGGCAAGTTGTGCGAAATTCGAATAATTTATGCATTGTGAATCAAATATAATGAGAACATACAAATTGGCTACTACCTTAAGCTCATCCTCTCAATGGAGAGCAAATCTAGTTGGGATGTCACCAGCGGCCTAACCAAAGGCTAACTGGCTACCCGGGTCTAGAGTTCCGGAGTTCCAGATGACTTACTGCAGTAGTCTCAAATACTAAACCAAGTGTAACCCCGTCGGATATCACAGAGTCGAAGCTAAGTAGTGCCGATTCGGTAGAATCAAATAATACTCGGAATGAAATTGGATCTGAGTAAGTTTATCTTATCCTCAGGTAATTATACTCAAATCAAATCATAATCACATATTCTCAATTACTTACTCAACCCTAATTTCTATAATTACCAAATCGGATATACTATACAAATGTACTAATTAGTTGTAAACAATTTAACTTCAATGAATACGAACAAGCGATCAATCTGCTAAGTAGGATTTAATATCAAGAAGAACCTAATACGCGAATATGAAATGCAACAATTTAAAGGAATCAAAGTATTCTAGGAACCGTTACTAGACTATGTGTTTAGTCCTCCACCGTCCAATACAAAGTAACCTTGGGGATATCAACGTATTACTACCTTATTAGGTGTCACTATTTATGAGAAATACGTTGAGTTTCTAGACTAACTTTTATGGCATAGTGTTTGACTAATGAGCACCCATTGGACTAATTAATAAAGTCATCGGTTCCATTTTAAAGCCCTAAAGTTCTTAAGGCTCCTAATTCCTTATGGAGTAGGGGTGAGCACCTTAATCCTCTATTAGGAATGATTAAGGTGGGTTAGGATAGGTTTAGGGTGATAAATCACTCTAGATTTAGGTCAGAAAAAGGTTTGGTTCCAGTTTCAGGTTAGCTCGTGCGGACCCCTTCCAGAGGTCTACTCACTCGCACGACACATTTGTTCGCTTGAGCGGTGGCTTCAGGGGGTGAGGTCGCTTGAGCGGACTCATCCAGAAAGGTGAACGATTGAGCGGTCCATTTTGGTCGCTCCACCCATAATTTAAATGGTAGTTCGCTCGAGCGAATGCTCCAGTTCGCTTGAGCGAACCATCCAGAATTTCCTGAACTCGGAATTCTCTCTTGTTTCATTCTTCATTCATTCCCAATCCCTTCCATCACTTAACTTGCATGAAAATGGAGTCTCCATACTCCCATTCGTCACATAAATACCATCCATCTATCATTTGTAATTTTATGAATAAAAGACACATCATTCCATTCATTTATTGAAAAGTAAGATCATGAAAGAAGGACTTCCTTGAATCAAATGAAGATAAACAATATATAAGTCCAAATAATGCTTATACGTGCCTTAAATAAGAGCTTTCCTATTCTTCTCTCCACTATGGATCTAGGAAACCCAAAAGCCCCAATTTACCAAGCCCTAAAGCCACAAATACACATGGAAAATTGGTATAATTATGCATGTTCGTCTATTCAAGAGTTCCTTGACTCTTTTCCAACTCAAAATTAACTAACAAGGGTTTGAAGCATACCTCTAGCAAGGGTTTCAACTATTCGAGAAGGTAGGAGATGGTGAGAATGGTTTCTAACTAATCACTTGAGGAAGAAGATGAAGATGATGAAGGTGGAATTCCTCTTAGTTCCCAAAGCACATACCCTAAACTCCTTGTAGTGATTGAGAAGAAGAAGATTGGAGGGGAAGTGGAGAAAAGAAAAAGGAGTAGAGAGGAAAGAATGTGAAAGGGAAGGGAAAGAAAAGAAAGGGGATAAGGTTATCTATATAAAAAGGGGGGGGGGGGGGGGGGGGGGGGGGGGGGGGTGGGGTGGGGTTATGACATTTGCAAGGAAGTCCATTAATTGAACATATTTCCATTTTGAGTCAAACAATGGCCCACTCACTTAACGGTGGGTCAAATGAAAGAGAGTCTAATACAAAAATCAATGTACGCGTCAAAATACACGTGTTGATGCCAACATGATGTGCAAACTATGAAAAATGCAAAAACTCATATTTACGAAAAAGCCCTTGACTCTACTCAACCGAGTCAACTCTAATATAAC
Organism: Umbellularia californica; assembly: GCA_028538565.1. Lineage (NCBI taxonomy): Eukaryota > Viridiplantae > Streptophyta > Magnoliopsida > Laurales > Lauraceae > Umbellularia > Umbellularia californica. The sequence goes on along the minus strand of JAPQWN010000009.1, from coordinate 37,179,676 downwards.
TCACATTTTCAAGGTTCAAAACTCAACTAACTCAGTCTATAAAGACTAATAAACACTAATCACTATAACTAGCAATTAAACATAATTAATTTAGTTAAAACACAATTTATTAGTACTAATCAAGATTAAATCAGGTCGGGGTGTAACAATCCACAATCTCCCAAAAGGATAATAAGAACAATATCCTTTTGAGCTTTTGACTAAATGATGCACCCTAATTCCATAGAGGAAACACAATTCCATTAGTTATATCATAAAGATAATGTAGGCCAAGAACGAGTATTAGGGCAGTTTTCAAATTTTATATTTAGTCATCTTTAGCGAGTTCTTGTTGTAGGAAGTCTCCCTTAAATTAGAATGTATGATATTCACTCCACTTCGTTCTTTTTGAGAATATTAGAGACTAAAAGATCCTTTGAGTTCTTGCACTGCAAATCTTACTTAACAAGAAAAATGCTTTATTTTGATCCTTTCTCCACCAATCTTATTGCATCTATGAAAGAGCCCATGAAAATAATATATAAAAATAGATAATAATAAATAACAACAACAACAGTTACAATGATGATGCTAACAATAAAACTAGCAATCATCCTCCTCCTTATCATCATATTAGCCTTATCCTATCGATCAAAATCAGCAACAGCAACAAAAATACTAATAGTTTATAGTGTAAGACGGAAACTAAGATACACACTTTGCCGAAAAAGATGCACACTATGCATGTTATGATTGCAAATTTCAAATGGTACAAAACTTATGAACTTTCCTTTTTTTTCCTTTCAAGATTTCTTGTCCATTTCTTATCGTCCCATTGTGTGTCCTGCAACTTGAAAACAAGTTGCATGGCCATTATCTGCTGTGCATCGTTCACACTCTTTTTTTAGCAGCTAGTTTCTTCTGTGATAATCATAAAACGCCAGCTCTTTTTTCCACTTGGATATGAACAAGTGACAAACAGTGAGCAGGCCCTAACTTGGTACTATTATTCTTTCACTTTACATTTTATTTCTTATTTTTACTTTTTAGCATGGAACCATCCCATCACTCTCTTATCACAACCACACAAAATATCATTTCATTTAATATATATATATATATATTATGATTTTATTATTTATTTATTTGCTGTGCATCAGAAAGGAAATATGCTTGTTATTATCATGCACCCACTTTCACTTTTTGTAATATTCTCCCTACATTTTTATGTGGGACATGCAACTACTTGCTTGAGTTGGGATACTTTCAGGAGGGAAACAGCAAGATATAAAGACAATAAGCTTCTTTCTTTGGTATGTGAAAACAATAGCTGCTAGTCCTTCTATCTTCTTTTTTCTATATAAATTTTTTCTACTTCATCCCATCCAGTCATTGCTACATTCTCTTCCCTTGCTTCCTACCGTACATGATTACTGAAATCAACTAATGGTCCAGAACCACCTAAGGATGTCCTTTTCTTTCTTTGCTAGATTTTGATTGATAGTTTGAGAATCCACTGATTTACTTCAGAATGAAGAATAGACCTATGTTCATGTGCACCAACCATAGTGTTCTGTTTTTGTTCCTTTCTAGAAATCATATCCAGACATAGAGGATCAGCATCTAGAGATGTTTATCTTTTGTTTTTCATCCCAGGTCAAGGGCTAGGTAAAACTAGGGTTACAACTGGGTTGTGCCTGTGCACTTGGCCTGATCCAGGCCCAGAGGCATGTGGCCAATTTATTAAGTGGGTTAGCCCTGCTCATGTCCAACTAATTGCTCGATAAGAGATGGATATCAGCAGCTTTCGATATTTTTTTAGGATTTAAAATTTTTTAAAAAATCCCAAAACATGAGTCAATCGAAAAATTCACTGAGTTGACTTGGTGTAGTCTTTGTAAAAAAAAAATTTGGAATGAAACAACAATATAAAATAATACCCCTTAAGTATGAGGAAACTCACCTAATTGCATGCCTTGACTTTTTACTGGGTGTAGGGCAAGTAATTCAAGCTTTCCCAAGGCTCATCATTTTCAGATTTTGTGACAAGTTTGCACAACTTTGGCAGGTCGAGATTCAATGGGGTCCATGGTTTGAAAGGTCTGTTTTAATGTGCCTATTCATTTGGATGATTTTGGCACTTGCAATGGGCCACGAGTCAGGCCCATGAGTAGGACCGCTTGATGGATGATTACACAAAAAAGCCTTTGGGTTAGGCTGTTCGGGCTTTTGATTAGGAGAAATTAGAAACCATGTCCCACTGATCGGACAGTAGAGATTCTTCATTTCATATATAAAGAAATTGTGTATAGTTTATCTCATTCCTCTAGAGAGGTTTAACTTAAACCCCATGTTCTGAGCTGGAGAGGCGCCCCAACACACAGAATATAAGGCCTATTGTTGTGGGGCTCAACAGTGGCAAGGCTATTAGGCCCATTCCACCTTTTTTTGAACGGTAGATTTGTTGATGACTAAGGCTTGATTAAGACATCCATTAGCACTCTGTTCCATGTATAGAAATGAAGCATTCATGTTCTAAGACCCCAGTTAGGAAAATTGAGTAAGATAGATTTAAGTCCCCACTCCTTTCCCTAGTTATCCATTCAGCTTTCTCTCTTCAAAGTTCAAAGCTTAGGTTAGGTACGGCTTTAAGCTCTTTGAATGGAATGAAACAGCTGTGAAGGATTATCAGTGTTGGGCTTGATCATCCTAGTGAGAGGGACCTTCCTAGTGTGATGGTCAAGCAAAAAGACTCCTTAATCTCACTGTAATCTTGATTAATAAATACACCTTGCATGCGATGTGTTGATTGGAGCAACCTGGCAAAGACCGCACCAAATCGATCTCTTCAATTAAAATCCGTAGGGATTAGATCATCAAATCATAATCAAGGGCAATTTTCCAGTTCCTTCTCAAGCAATGACATGCTTTGATGAACTTAATCCTGATGAGGGAAGAAACCCTAATTGCCACATGTGAGCTGTGAAATGGTCTTTTGTTACTTTGTCTAGTGGTGTCACCATTGTTAGGCATTCCCTGACCTGCTGGATCAACTCCTTCTCATCTTCAATAACTGGTTTGCATTATTTTAGTTAACTTAATTACGCAAAGATACTCAATCCAAGAGAATGACAGTGTCATATTTAGGAAGACATAACAGTCATTAGGACCATAATTTGCACTAGTAGGGCAGATGTTAGAAGGTTGGTGCTTATCCTGTCTACTTCATTCCACTTCTTTGACCCCTCCCATCGGAGGGGCAAAAAGGTCATTTGCTGGTGCCCTTCCCATGTGGAATCGGGACTGTCCCGGGATTTCATCCGGGACAAGTAGCATGGCTCTGTTGACACCAAAAAAGTCAATATGTCTCCTCAACATCAAGAAGCCTCCTGAAGCTGCATCCTGCTAAAAATAGGCAAGGCTACTTCAAGCATCAGATTTTGTCAGAATCAGACAGAAACTGAAGGATCTTTCAAGGCAGCCAAAAGAGGGGCACACCTGAGGTTTCGGGCCATTCCGACATCGTTTGGCCCAACTTCACTGCTCCGATAGCTAAACAAGCGCTCCCGGCGGCGACATCATCGAAGACACCAAAACTTCGATCAGAGCCTACGGATGACTCTAGAATGTCTTCAAAGGGCTCCACGCCAAATTTCAAGTCAAACCGACAACGTTTGACCCTCCATCAATGCTCGAGCAGCAAAATCAAGCCTCCCGGTGGCGGGAACCAACGAAGCCATCACTCATCAAACAAAGTACATGAGTGGCTTCAACATGCCTCCAAAGGGCTGCACGTCAAATTTCAGGTCATTCCGACAACGTTTGACCAGGTTTCGATGCTCCGAGAAAAAATTAAGCCTACCGGCGGCGGAGCAACCTGGGACCATGACATCCAAAACGGAGCCCATGGAACGTCTCAAAATGACTCCAATAGGCTCCCCGTCAAATTTCAGGTCAATCGGACATCGTTTGACCACATATCAAAGCTCGGCATTTTCCCCGCAGCAAAATGAAGTGAAGCATCGATGGGACTCCAAACGGCTTCAAAACTCAAATAAAAGCCCATGGTTGGTCCTGTCCACTGCTCAAGAAGCTTCACCTCAATTTTCAGGTCATTCCGACATCGTTTGACCTAGTTTCAACGCTTGACGGAAAATCGGCTACAAAGTCTTCGGCTTTCCCGAAAAATAGGAAACTTTGTGCTCCGATTTCGCGCGGGTTCTCGTCAAGTCTTCTCCAAGAAAATATAGTCAATAATTGAGGAAAAATGTCAAGAAAAATACAGAAGAAAAAAGGAACGAAAAAGACGGAAAAACGGCCGAAAATGAAGCTCGGCTACCAAAGGGCAAAAAACCCTAAGGTCGCCGGCGACCCTGGAAATCCGGGTCACCGGATTTTGCACCAAAGTGTCCGTTTTTCGATGGTTTTCGCGTTGCGGGTGTTCCGGCCTCTGTGATTTTCAGAAAATGCAATGTTTGATGCTTGAAAACGACTGATCTTCGTCGACATCTCGGATCCGCCGTCAAAAGCATGAAATCATCACCGATCGCCTCAAGATCGCCAACCGGCTAACCAAGAAAGTGCACTTTCTGTCTGACCGATCGTGAAATCGACAAGACAGATGTCACCGGCCCGCCAACATCAATCAATGTTTGAAATTGCATCGCAATCCGACATCAAACAATGCGTGGACCCACCTGTGATGATCGCAAGAAGAATCTCAAAATGCGCAGCGCAGCCCGCGACTCTTCACATGCCTTGGCGACCACTTAATGACGTTAATTGACCCGTTTATGACAACTTAATGCGGTCATTAACTGATTATTTTGGACGGCCCAATCAGATTCAAGCATTTGGGAGTTACAAATCCAAGTAATCATGGCATTAAACCCATGAAACTCCCATCATCATGAAGCATAAAGGCAATTAAAAGCCCACTACCTTCATCGGCCAATCACAAGCCATGAAAAAGGAGTTACAAAATCAATTTGTAACTACTCATCAATGCTCTCATCATGGCTATCAATGCCCATAACCATCCCATGGCTACCAAAAGCCTATAAAAGGAGATCCATTTCCAAGAGAGGGGAGATCATCGAAGAATATCGACATCTATCGACTTGAAGTTCTGCACTTCTCCCAAAGAAATCCAGACGAAGTCCTGCTGCTCTGCTGCAAAGAACACCACAAGGTGATCATCGTCCCTTGGGGGGCCACCCCCCCCCCCCAAGGCCTTCTCCTTCTCCAACATGGCCTAAATGTGGCTTTTCAGCCCGTTTACTCGGTTTTTCATTGGATATAGGACCTTCTCTTGGTCCTTGTCCTTTAAAAAACTGAGGTTAGGAGCCAAGCCAAAGAATCAAAGCATCACATGTTCTCATTTGAAGGACGATGGCGAAGCCCACACATGACTTGCGACCGTCGATCTCAACGTGTCCCCACAATCTCCTGAAAAGTTAGATCCCTTTTCTTCCTTTTCTATTGTAGTTTGTATTTCTTAAAGAGACAAAAAGAAATCACAATTCTTGTCTTTCATATTTGATGAGTTTTGTAAAATCGCCTTTCACAGCAAAATCGTTTTTCATGGCAAACAAATAAAATCGCTTTTCACGGCAAACAAACAAAAACGCCTCTTACGGCATTCTAAAAACTTGTCTCTTTTCTTAATATTAATGCAATTTGAAAAGTTAGAAAAAAGGATTGATTTCCTTTCCACTTGTGAAGGTGAATCTCCGGATTATCACCATTCCAAATTCCAAGTAGAAAGTAAATCTGGCATACCCGTACAAAAATGTTGATGCCCGAGATCTTCCCTCCTCCGCCGAGACCCAGGTCAGCCCCCGGGGTGCGGAAGGAGAGGACGGAAGTTTCCCCCCTTTTTTCGGGTCCATCAAGCTCATGTAAAATAGAATGTCTATTTGTCCCGGATGAAATCCCGGGACAAATCCCGATTTCCACATGGGAGGGGAAAAAAGGTCATTTGCTGGTGCCCCTCCCATGTGGAATCGGGACTTGTCCTGGGATTTCATCCGGGACAAGTAGCATGGCTCATGTAAAAGAGAATGTCTATTTGTCCCGGATGAAATCCCAGGACAAATCCCGATTTCCACATGGGAGGGGCAAAAAGGTCATTTGCTGGAGCCCCTCCCATGTGGAATCGGGACTTGTCCCGGGATTTCATCTGGGACAAGTAGCATGGCTCAATGTAAAATAAGCTATTGTCAATTAGAATTCCAACAGCACCATGATTAGTTTCCTCCTTCCCAGTTACATGTCACTGATCATGTGAATGGATGCTCAATCCTGGTTGATTAGGGTGAGACACCAGGTTGTGACACCAAAAAAAGTCACTATGTCTCCTCAACATCAAGAAGCTTCGTGAAGTTGCATCCTGCTAAAAATAGGCAAGGCTACTTCAAGCATCAGATTTTGCCAGAATCAGACAGAAACTGAAGGATCCTTCAAGGCAACCAAAAGAGGGGTACATCTGAGGTTTCGGGCCATTCCGACATCGTTTGGCCCAACTTCACTGCTCCGATAGCTAAACAAGCGCTCCCTGTGGCGACATCATCGAAGACACCAAAACTTCGATCAGAGCCTACCGATGACTCCAGAATGTCTTCAAAGGGCTCCATGCCAAATTTCAAGTCAAACCGACAACGTTTGACCCTCCATCAATGCTCGAGCAGCAAAATCAAGCCTCCCGGCGGCGGGAACCACCGAAGCCATCACTCATCAAACAAAGTACATGAGTGGCTTCAACATGCCTCCAAAGGGCTGCACGTCAAATTTCAGGTCATTCCGACAACGTTTGACCAGGTTTCGATGCTCGGAGAGAAAATCAAGCCTACCGGCGGCGGAGCAACCCGGGACCATGACATCCAAAACAAAGCCCATGGAACGTCTCAAAATGACTCCAATAGGCTCCCCGTCAAATTTCAGGTCAATCGGACATCGTTTGACCACGTATCAAAGCTCGGCATTTTCCCCGCAGCAAAATCAAGTGAAGCATCGATGGGACCCCAAACGACTTCAAAACTCAAATAAAAGCCCATGGTTGGTCCTATCCACTGCTCAAGAAGCTTCACCTCAATTTTCAGGTCATTCCGACATCGTTTGACCTAGTTTCGACTCTTGACAGAAAATCGGCTACAAAGTCTTCGGCTTTCCCGAAAAATGGGAAACTCTGTGCTCCGATTTCGTGCGGGTTCTCGTCAAGTTTTCCCCAAGAAAATGAAGTAAATAATTGAGGAAAAATGTCAAAAAAAATACAGAAGAAAAAAGGAACGAAAAAGACGCAAAATCGGCCGAAAATGGAGCTCGGTGACCAAAGGGCAAAAAACCCTAAGGTCGCCGGCGACCCTAGGCATGGTCGCCCGGCGACCCTGCAAATCAGGGTCGCCTGATTTTGCACCAAAACGTCCATTTTTCGATGGTTTTCGCGTTTCGGGTGTTCCAGCCTCTGTGATTTTCTGAAAATCCAATGTTTGGTACTTGAAAACCACTGATCTTCGTCGACATGTCGGATCCGCCGTCAAAAGCATGAAATCATCACCGATCGCCTCAAGATCGCCAACCGGCTGACCAAGAAAGTGCACTTTCTGTCCGACCGATCGTGAAATCGACAATTTAGATGTCACCGGCCCACCAACATCAACTAATGTCTGAAATTGCATCGCAATCCGACATCGCAATCCGTCCCACAAACAATACTTTTCTATTGTAGTTTGTATTTCCTAAAGAGACAAAAAGAAATCACAATTCTTGCCTTTCACATTTGATGAGTTTTGTAAAATCGCCTTTCACGGCAAAATCGCCTTTTATGGCAAACAAACAAAAACGCCTCCTACGGCATTCTAAAAAAAATAAACTTGTCTCTTTTCTTAATATTAATGCAATTTGAAAAGTTAGAAAAAAGGATTGATTTCCTTTCCACATGTGAAGGTGAATCCCCAGATCATCACCATTCCAAATTCCAAGTAGAAAGTAAATATAGCATACCCGTACAAAAAATGTTGATGCTCGAGATTTTCCCTCCTCCGCCGAGACCCAGGTTAGCCCCCGAGGTGCGGAAGGAGAGAACGGAAGATTCCCTTTTCGGGTCCATTAAGTTGGCATACCCGGTGGGCCTCGTTGACTTGAGAACGTGATGCTTTGATCACTTGGCTCCTTTCTAGTTGGTGGCCTATGTTTCATTTTGCATCTAAAAAAATATGAGATGGGATTTCAATTGTTCTTTCTCACTTCAAAAAAAAAAAACAAATCTGATCTCTTTTTCTTAAAAACTCAACTTTGAGAAATTTTGATCCTTCCCTCTTCGAACTTGATAGCTCACAGAAATGTTCGCAGTTATCGTTCATATCGGGGATTAGGCCATCTTTTCTCTTTGATGAGTCCAATTGGGATTTCTAAAAAAAAACACCTTCATTTCAAATTCTTTCAAAAAAAAAAAATGATCTCTCTTTCTCAAGATTCAACTTTGAGAAATTTTGATCCTCTCCTCTTTGAACTTGATAGCTCACAGAAATGTTCGCAGCTATCGTTCATATCGGGGATTGGGCCATCTTTTCTCTTTGATGAGTCCAATTGGGATTTCAAAAAAAATTATAATTTCAAAAAAAAATTAGTTTTCTCTCTTTTGCTTTCAAATTTGAGAAACCTTGGTTCCTTCCCTTTCGGATTTAGCGCTCGCAGAAATGTTGAGCCTTTGTTTGGATTGGAATACCATTCGTTCTCTTTGATGAGTTTATAAAAAAACCTTTCAAAAAAGAGTTAAAAAAAACACTAAGGTTCCACCAGTTGCGTTCTTTGACCAAAGTGGATTTAAGAAAAGCCTTGTCTAGAGTGTGGAGACAGCTAGACTGTTCGAGGCAATGGTCCTTCAAACGGGTTCATTAAGTAATCCTACCCTTACCTAGGGGCTGATCTATCTACTAAGGTTTCATAAGATCGAATTGGAAATCTATGTGCACCTTTCAAAAAAAAATCCTCTAAAAAAAATCTTTAAAAAAAAAAACTTCTGTCACTTTGAATTCGGAGTTGAGAAATCTTGGTTCTTTCCCTTTCGGATTTAGCGCTCGTAGAAATGTTGAGCCTTGTTTGGAATGGAACACCATTTGCTCTCTTCAATGAATTCAATCTTGACCTTTCAAAAAAAAAAAAAAAAAAACTTCCGTCACTTTTTGAGTTCAGAGTTGAGAAATTTTGGTTCCCTCCCTTTAGGATTTAGCGCTCGCAGAAATGTTGAGCCTTTGTTCGAAACGGAACACCATTTGCTCTCTTTGATGAAATAAATCTTGACCCTTCAAAAAAAAAAAACTTCCGTCATTACTGGATTCACATCCGAGAAATTCTGGTTCTTTCCCTTCTGAATTTAGCACTCGCAGAAATGTTGAGCCGTTGTTCGGATTGGAACACCATTTGCTCTCCTTTATGAATCCAAATTTGACATTTCAAAAAAATCCCATCTAGTGTCCTTTCCAAGGATGCAATTTGCAACATTTGTGCCTAGCGGTGCTAGTACGCCCTTTCGGGTCTACTGTATTCGCGACCGACACATTTGTATCTCCAACCTTATATCATTTTACCTCGAGTGAGCCTTGCTTCTCGGTAATTTGAATTAAGGTCTACAATTGCTTCTAACAGTCACTGGAACGCTCACTCTGAGCCTACGATACTTGCATTTTAGAACAATTGTATCCTCTATGGCTTTTTGCCTTCTTCATCGTCCTTGGGTTGGGCCATGTCCCCTCAAGTGATTTGAAAAGACAAAACCATAGTTGTTCTCCATTTACGATCACCATATTCTTGTGATTACTAATGGATTTGGTCTTGTTTTAAAAGTTTTCCAAAACTAACAATGACAGCTTCATTGACCATCACTTTTGATGAGAACAAGTACCAGCTTATGCTTCAAGACAAGCAAAACAAGCATAAGCGCCCTACCAGTTGCCGAAGCGTCATCTCCCTCGACAACTCTCCAAACACCGGGTCAACTTCAACTCCCCGGACCATCGTCTTTGGATCGCTGGGACCATTCCCACTTCCCGCAGAAGACACTGTACCTGCCAAGAAGCAGAAAACCGCCCCGCAACGTGTCACTAAAATGGCACCAAGGGCGAACACCAAGAAGCCTGAAGCCCGTGGCGTTCCCACGAAGCCTCAATCCACAAGAAACCAGGTTTACCCCAAAACTTGGTTCCCGAGATCTTCACCAAAGCAAAGGAGGTCCCAAACATCTGCAAAGCCAGCATACCTGGCCCCTCTCAAGGAGAATCGGTTCTACCCTCTCTCTTACATGAAAGAGGAGAAACCTACCCTCCACCCAAAAAAAAAAAACAAAATCATCATGAGCCGGCTTGCTCCTACAAGCCCAAAATCAAATCCTGCATCGTTAGGCCTATGCAAAAACATGCTGAAGCTTGCACTCCCGCGAGTCGACCCTTCATCTCAACAGGGACCGAGCTCGCAAAATTCAAGTCTTCATTACGACAGGCAAAGGACCGCGTCCAGATTCTGTCCTTGCCAAGCTTCAAAGAAGACAAACTCGGCTGCTGCGCATGAGGAACTACATCCTTCATCGCCAGAGCCCAGCCAGAGCTGACTGAAGCTCAAATTGCTCGTCGTATGCATCGCCGCACTGCATATCGACAAAATAGACTCGAGAAACAAAGAACCCAGCGTTCTACTCTCCACGTCTCAAACAAATGGGTCGAAAAAGAAAGACCCGACCAATTCGTTGCTGTTCATATGGTTGGCAAAACCAGAAAACGCCAGAAGTCAGCAACCAAAATCAGTGTTAGACGTCCAGTGACTCGCAACGTCTCCCGGACACGAACACATCTAGAAGAATCTTCCACTCCTCCAAGCCAAGAACACCGGAGTAACCACTCCTCAGATTCTTCATCCAGAAGAATGAGCCCCAGCTCAGTCACCAGGACGATTTCTTCGTTCGAATCCCGAGGGATGAACATCTTGGCTACAAGTTCTGAGCCGCCTCCACAGCATGACGACGTAACCGCACGCATCCAACAGTTGGAGCAAAGACAACAGAGAATTGAGGCTCTGATGGAAAACCTTATTCTCACTCTACAGCGTCCACCACCTAACAATGAAACCCCTCCGAATCATGAAGATGATAAGGGTAATGCAGAAAAAAATGAGTCTCGCGCCCTTACCAGAAAGGACGTGGACGATATCCTCGCAAAAGCAAAAGAAGAGGATACATTGAAGGAACATGGGATCAAGCCACCCTACCCTTTATGGATGGACTCGGTTCCGTTCCCTGCAAAATTCAAACAACCTACTCTCCAGACATATACTGGGAAAGGTTCAACCAGACAGCATGTCATCCATTTCAAGATCCTGACGGGAGCTATTGCGGATCAAGATGCCCTCAAGATTCTCCTCTTTGCAAGTACCCTAAAAGGTACAGCCTTTGATTGGTACTCCACTTTGCCGGAGAACTCCATCCAGAACTGGGCTATACTGGAGACATGCTTCCTGACCCACTTCCAAGGTGAGGATCATCCTGTTACTATGGCTCAACTCTACAGCCTAAAACAGGGAGAGAATGAGTCAACTTATGACTTCATTCACAAATGGAAGGCAATGGCATACAAATGCTCAGATGTGCTGCCACAAGCGTCGCTAGTTGACGTCTGCCGTAACAATATGAGAGCAAAAATCCGCTCCATGATCATCGGCAATAAATCAAAGAACCTGGGAGAACTCCTCGAAGCTTCTATGGAAGCTGAAATGGTGATTAAAGACCTCAACAGTCAGAAATCATCAAAGAAAGAGCCGACTGCTGTTACAACCTCAAAACCAAAGAAAAATGAGGTTCTCAATGGAGAAAACAGTTGGATCGATGATCTTCTTACATCTGAGGATGAGTCCGATTCCCAACAGTCTACACTGGGAGCATCTCCTGTCAGGATAACCTACAATGCAATAGCTCAAGACGATAGTGCCTCTGAAGCTTCTGAAGACACATACACCCCAACCGGTAATGTATCATCTGGAGCTACATCTTCTCAGGTGACTTCCACTGAGATAACATCCTCTCAGCCCTCGTCTCCTGAAGCTGTGACATTAGAACTCAAGCCTCTCCCGATTGATCACCTTGAAGAAACTTCTGCCAATGAAATCTTCTTCAATGAAAACTCAGTCAATTGGTCCCAGATACCCGATCTCACGGGCGATGTCTGGGCTAATAAAGAAAAGTTGCCGGCCGCTGTTCAGGACTTGTTCCCGGAAATTGCTCCGTGCAACACAATTACTGAAGACACCAATGCTGTTACAGAGACGTCTTCAGCAAATGATCAACCCTTTGATCCTGAGAGTGATCTTCCAAAAGAAGACCAGTCTCTAGAAGCTCTTGAAGTTGGTAAAGGTATCCGTTCTGTCCGGGATTACCACAAAAATTACAACCAACCTTCTTCTTCTTATGTAAATCCTTCGGGAAAGCAAGTTGTAAGTGCCCCAAGTGGCAACAATAATGAAAATGCAGGCCCGAAGGAGGCTTTTAAGTACGACTTGATTGAGCACTTCAAACACATACCTGCACGTCTGCACATCCTTGACTTATTGCGAATGTCTCCACAAACTCGTGATAGTCTCATTTCAGAAATACAAAGGCTGAATGCGGATGTCAACAAACATGCCCCACAAGTCCTACAAATTGAAATGGACTATAGGGTCAAAAAATCAAATACTCCCTCAAAGGGAGAAAAGAAGAAAACTGAGGGATCAAACAATGAATGCCTCTCGGTACAAAAAGCAGCAAGTGCAACAATTGCCTTCGACAAGGATGACCTCCTCCTAGGCGAAACAAAGTACAACCGTCCCTTGTACTTTACGGGGTACGTCAAAGAAATGCTAGTACACAGAGTTCAGATCGATCCAGGTTTTGCACTCAACCTCATCTCTACTTCGGCACTCGAAGAGCTGGGCATCCCACCTCTACTTCGGATGTCTATTATGCATAACACAGGCTCGGAGACAAAGCCAGAAGATGACACAGCATCAAGCCAAGCTGATACTCAACAAGATCAGCCCGCTCTCACTCCATTGGAGATAGTTGCTGACATATAAGACCCTACGTCGGCTTCCTTTGTTGTTCCGGCAACTTCCTCAGAAGAAAAAGCAATCTTCTTCCACAGATCAGGAGCATCTCCACTAAAGTCTCTGCTTGAACCTTTCCAAAATGAAGGTATGCCTCAGCTATCCCTGTATAGTCCGATGGCACAAGCTATCATGAAGAAAATAGGCTACGACGCTCAAAATCCAACTGTTTGGGAGGTGGCCGTGGTATTCTCACACCATTGGAACCCACCCTGATCAAAAGTCAACCAGAAGATTGGAGAATCCACATTCAAAAGGGCAAGTCTTCATATGGGTTGGGGTATGATCCTACCGCTCCTATGAGACAGTTGACACCATGGCTACAAAGTCGTTTTACCGACCAAGCCCTAGCATCTCATGAAGACATCGATATCCCTGGATATCTCTGTGAGGATTTACTCGTCAAAAATCCTGAAAGCTCCTCCAATTGGTATAATTTCTCTGATAATAAGGAGGAATTGCCCGATGATAAAGACGAGCGGTTTTCTGACGCAGAAGAACCATCGTCTCCAAAAGAAGTACCTTACTTCAACCCAATTCTAGCAAATGATTGGGACCATCTCATTGCAAGTCTTGAGAAGGATACTGATCAAGAAAATCCATGGACAGAAACAGAACCCCAGTTTGAAAATGCCTCTGGCACTCCAGAAGGTCTTGTCGAGTTGGAAGCCTCCGAAAACATTGTGAAGGAACCACCTTCAAACCTTCCGACAGAAGACCCTGTTCAAAAGATAGAATTGGGAACACCTGATAACCCACGTCTTGTATTCATAAGCAAGAATATAAAGGATGATGAGTTACCCGAGTATATCTCTTTTCTTCGTGAGTTCGTTGATTGCTTTGCATGGTCTTATGCCGAAATGCCTGGCTTGGATCCCAAAGTAGCAGTCCACAAGCTCAACTTGTAAAAAAAAATCAAGCCTATCAAACAAGGCCAAAGGAGATTCCGTCCTGACGTGATGGACAAAATTGAACAAGAAGTTCAGAAACTCAAAAACGTCGGCTTCATTCGCGAAGAACAGCATCCTGAATGGTTGGCCAACATTGTCCCCGTGACAAAGAAAAATGGGCAGATAAGGCTCTGTATTGACTACAAAGACCTGAATAGTGCATGTCCTAAAGATGAATTCCCGCTCCCCATACCAAAGGTGATGATTGACAACACCTATGGGTTCGAGCGAATGACATTCATGGATGGATTCTCTGGCTATAATCAGATAAAGATGCATCCTGAAGATGAAAGACATACATCATTTCGGACACCATTCGGCGTGTATTGCTACACTGTTATGCCGTTTGGTCTGAAAAATGCAGGTGCAACATATCAGAGGGCTATGATGAAAATATTTCAAGATATGCAGCACAAGACGGTCGAATGCTATGTTGACGACCTCGCCATAAAAAGCAGAAGAAAAGAAAACCATCTCAATGATCTTCGAGAAGTCTTCCTCCGACTTCGCAAACACAAATTGCGGATGAATCCACTAAAGTGCTTCTTCGGTGTCTCATCGGGTAAGTTTCTCGGATTCATAGTACGGAAAGCTGGAATAGAACTTGACCCCACCAAAGTCAAGGCTATCCTGGAAATGTCATCTCCCAGAACCCTAAGAGAATTAAAAGGGCTTCAAGGAAGGCTGGCCTATATTCGACGGTTCATCTCCAATCTATCAAGGAAATGCCATCCATTTTCTCGCTTAATGAAGAAAGGCGTGGACTTTGTCTGGGATGCTGAATGTGAAAATGTATTTCAAGACATCAAAGCATACCTCACCAAACCTCCAGTGCTGGCTGCCCCCACAACTGGAAAACCATTTGTCTTGTACACAAGAGCTCTCGACCACTCTTTGGGTGCTCTGCTCGCACAAGAAAACGACGACGGAAAAGAAGCTGCTCTATATTACCTTAGCCGCATGATGGTAGGTGCAGAGCATCGCTACTCCCCAGTCGAAAAAGAATGCCTTGCAGTAATGTTCGCCGTACAAAAGCTGCGTCACTATCTGCTGTCGAACACAGTCTACCTGATTTCGAGGATCAACCTCGTAAAGGTCCTTGTCACAAAAGCAGGTTCTCTCAATGCCCGACTGGCAAAATGGTCCATCCTTTTATCACAGTTTGATATTAGGTATGTACCACAAAAAGTAATCAAAGGACAAGCTCTAGCAGACTTTCTCGCAGAGCATCCATTGCCTAAAGATTCTCCACTCATGGATGATCTCCCGGACGAATTTGTCTATAACGTGGAAACTTCCTTATCAAATGTTTCCTGGGACATGTACTTTGACGGTGCAACCCGGACAAATGAAAAAGGAAAGCAAATATCGGGAATCGGCATCCTCTTTGTCAGTCCCGACAAATACATGATCCCACACGCCTTCTCGCTACTGGAACCATGTTCAAACAATGCAGCTAAGTATCAAGCCCTGATTGTAGGATTGGAACTCGCCCTCGAATCCGGCATCACCATGCTGGAAGCTTTTGGAGACTCTCAACTGATCGTCAACCAGATGAATCAGAAATATGAAGTCAGGAAGCCTGATTTGCTACCTTACTACAACAAGGTGCAGTCGCTTCGACAAAAATTCAACATCTGTCACATCACCCACATCCTCAGAGGTGAAAACATCCGTGCAGATGCCCTGGCCGGACTCGCCGCATCCATGGCAATCCAAGAAGGGGAAAATATACAAGTCACAGTGTGTCAAAGAAGGATTCTCCCTCCTCTCAACACACACCAAGCAGTTGCTGAATGCCACCAAGTGGTTGGAAGTCGGATGTCCATCCTCAAACCTCCGATTGGCGACTGGAGAGATCCGTTCATTGATTACATCATGTTCGGAATCCTACCTGAAGATCCAAAAGAGCGGTTAAGTATCCAAAGACGAGCCCCAAACTTTCATTTGGATATACCTTCGAAAGCACTTTTACAGAAAATCCTTCAACGAAGTACTCCTACGCTGCTTGTCACAACAAGAGGCAGAGGAAACTCTCAAAGAAGTACATGCTGGTCTTTGTGGAGCCCATCAGGCTGGCCCTAAGCTCTACAACCAGATAAAAAGGCTAGGTTGTTATTGGCCTACTATGGTAGCTGATGCAATGCAATTTGCCAAGCATTGCCAAAAATGCCAGATTCATGGAGATTATGTCCACATGCCTCCAGAATGGCTACATCCAACAGCAATCTCATGGCCTTTCGAAGCTTGGGGTATGGGCATCATAGGTCCTATTTCTCCCCCATCAAGCAAAGGTCATTGCTTCATCTTCGCCGCTACGGATTATTTCTCCAAGTGGTCAGAAGCATTTGCGCTTAGCGAAATGAAGACTTCATCAGTCCTTCAGTTCTTGCGCACCAACATTATTTGTCGCTTCGGCATACCTAAAAGATTCGTCCATGATAACGGACCACAATTCCGGGATCACAGATTTTACAGGTTTTGCGACGAGTACAAAATTCAAAGTTGTCCTTCGACTCCATATAATCCAGCAGCGAACGGACTAGCAGAAGCCTTCAGCAAGACACTCTGCAAAATTCTCAAGAAAATGGTCTCTAGTCACAAAAGAGACTGGGGCGACAAACTACTAGAAGCTTTGTGGGCCTATCGAACCACCGTTCGAGGACCAACTCATAGTACACCATTCTCCTTGGTCTATGGATGCGAAGTTGTTGTCCCTTTGGAAGTACAAATTCCTTCCTTAAGGGTATCTCTGCAAAATGACATGACGCAAGAAAGCAATGTCAAATTGAGACTCCAAGAGCTGGATAATCTCGATGAAAGACGACTCGAAGCCCTACAAAGCATTGAGTTGTACCAAGCACGCATGGCAAGATCTTTCGACAAAAAGGTCACTTAACGCGCATACAAAAAGGGTGACTTGGTTCTTGCAGTAAAAAGACCCATAGTCTTTGCCCACAAATCCAAAGGCAAATTCGAACCAAAATGGGAGGGACCCTTCGTCATCTACAAAGTCTTCTCCAACTGTGCATATGCTTTTCTAAACATGGAAGGAGACAGATGTATGCTACCCATCAACGGCAAGTTCTTGAAGCGGTACTACCCTTGAAGACTTCCTCAAACGGGTCAGAGCAATATCTACACGGCTAAAGCGTATTTCCAAGGTACTTGCTCGTCAAACCCACCCCTTTTGAAATTTTCATCTTTATGTTGAAGTTTCCAAAAAAACAATCTCTCAAAACAATGCTTACTTTCATCGTTTCATTGTTCAAAAGAAAAATCAAATCCAAAATCCAAGTTTAGGAGCCTCTTCCCAGACTTGACCAAAATTTTCGATCCTTGAACCCAAAATTCATGGTTTGAAACAAAAACCAGGACTCAAGAATTTTCACCCTAGTCTATCTTGGCTTTTACAACCGAAACGGTTTTAAGCCAAAATTTATGACCCTCGTGTCTATAAACAAAAAAAAAAATTGGTTTTTAGAAACCGTGGGGAAGCGACACTTAGTCGATACTCGCAAAACCCAAAAACCAGAAGGACGCGAACCCTATTCGATACTTGCAAAATTTCAAAAATCGTGGAGAAGCAACAAACCAGTTGATATCCACAACCCAAATTTCAAAAAATCGTGGAGACGCAACATACCAGTTGCTATCCACAACCCAATTTTCAAATGGTTCGAGAAAACCTCAAATTTCAAAAATCGCGGGGAAACGACACCAAGTCAGTACCCGCAAAACCAAAAGTTTTGGGAAAAGCAGGGAAGCGACGCTTAGTCGATACTTGCACCCCAATTCGCGAGGAAGTAACATTCCATCGATACTCGCAAAACCCAGCCTGCGAGGAAGTGACATTCCATCGATACTGGCAAACCGAATGAGCAAGGAAGCGACATTCCATCGATACTTGTAAGACCATTCAGCGGGGAGGCGACATTTAGTCGATACCTGCATTTTGAAAACCAAATCCGGCTATAAACGCCAAAAAGCGGCTATAAACGCCAAATTCGGCTATAAATGTCAAAACAAAAAAAAAAACCGGCTATAAACTCCAAGATCCGGCTATAAATGCCAAAACAAAAAAAAAATTCTGCTATAAACGCCAAAATCGGCTTTCATGCCAACAAAACAAAAACTTGGTTTTCAAAAATCTGGCTCTTATGCCAAAACAAAACAAAACAAAATTCGGCTATAAATGCTAAAATCCGGCTATAAATGCGAAAATCCAGCTATAAACGCCAAATTTGGCTATAAACGCCAAAATCCGGCTATAAATGCCAAAAATCGGCTATAAACGCCAAAAAGCGGCTATAAACGCTAAAATCCGGCTATAAACGCCAAATTCGGCTATAAATGCCAAAACAAAAACAATTCGGCTCCTATGCCATTCCAAAAATCGGCTTTCACGCCATCCAAAAAACTTTGGCTCTCATGCCGCAAACAAAATTTTGGCTCTCATGCCACAAACAAAATTTGGCTCCCATGCCACAAAATGAAATTCGGCTTTTATGCCATTCCAAAATTCAGCTTTCATGCCATCTCAAAAACTTTGGCTCTAATGCCATCTCAAATTTTTGGCTCCCATGCCGCAAAACAAATTTTGGCTCTTACGCCACAAAATTAGGCTTCCATGCCACCAAAATTTCGCTTTTCAAGCCATCAAAAAACAGGCTTTTCGCCACAAAATTGGCTTTCATGCCCAAAACAACCCTTTGACAAAAGATTTTTACAAAATGACAACCTTTTGATCAAATTCTTAAACAAACATTCCCATCGACTTTTGCTACAATTTGTTTTCAACAAAAAAATGATTTAAGTGAAAGGAAGGGGATACAAAAATATAGTACCAAAACTGTTTATACATGGAGGTACCAAAAAAAAGAAGAAGGAAAAAGAGTTTGTTACAACTCAGGAGCCTAATCCGACATGGTCTTCAACCAAAGGTTCAACTCCTCAAGCAGACCCTTGGCCTTAACTTCCAAAGTTTTTAGGCCACGCTTCTTCAGAATGTCATAAAACGCGGCCGAATGCCATGACCCATCTGCAGCATGAGGAAGTTCTTCTCAGAGGACCTGCCACTGCTCATGCTCCTGAGTCTTCCTCCGGACATTACCTTCAGCTTCCTCAACCTGGCGAATGAGAGTTCCCTCCTTGTCATGAGCCTCCACAATGGCAGTCCATTTGGCAGCAGCTTCTTCCTCTAAAAGATCAAGACGCTGCCTAACCTCGACGACCTCCTTATCAAGGCGGTCCAAGTCTTGCTTCAGCCCCATGATGGATAACTCGGTAACGTTCTTCTCCCGAACGATCTGCCTCCGAGTCTTCGTGACCTCAGTCAGCTCAGCTTTGACTTTGCTGGAAGGTTTTATGAACATCTCATCAAAGAAGTCACCATCTGGGAAACTCCTGGTCTCAGTCCATTTGCTCCCCAAGGTGATGATCTCCTCAACAAAATCCTTGGCGCTTGCGATGTCCAGAACGACTTCTTTGCTATCAGCGAGGATGTCCTACACATGCTCTTCAATGCCAAAACCAGCTTCCAAATAACTTGAAGAAAGAGTCTCATCCCATGAGCTCAAGACAGTCTTCAACACCTTCCTTGCATACTGAAGGTGCGGTGCAGATGAGGATTTGCCATGCTCTGGTGCCCGACTGCCCACGTCATGCTCCATTGGAAGAGTAATCAATAAACTCTTTCCAACGGAAGAAGCTGACTCATTGAAAGTGGAAGAAGCCCCTACTTCTGCATCAACCGCAGGTATCCCCTGTTCTGGCTCCGAGGAAGACGGATGAACCTCTCCTGCTGCTCCACAATCTGTCCAAAAAAAGACAAAAATGTATGAATATAATCTCGTCAAAGAAATATATATATATCAAGATTATTATTGTAAAAAATAACTGCTTCAACGACTGGCGGAGTACTCTCTGCCTCTCTGAGCTCATCCGAAGCATCATCAAAAGTTGTGTCCATGGATGGCTCGAAATAGTCAGAATCCTCTGGCAAGTCAAGAAAACAAAAGCTACATGTTAGCAAATGACCAGCACAAACAAAAAAAAGAAGGAAAAAAGAAGCCAAAGCAATCATACCAGGTGAAGGTTCTGGAATCACTCCAGAGTCCCTGGGCTCTTCCTCAGATGCCATGACTGGATCCGTCATTGCCTCATCGGCCGGAACCTCGGGCATCACCAGGTCATCGTCCTCTGCCAAAAGAAAGAAAGCAGCGGATTAAAAACAAAAAAAATCTCTTACAAGAGAAAAAAAGAAACAAAAGAAAGAAAGAGGATCATACCAGCTATCTCCTCTTCTCTGCTCCTCTTCTCCGAAGGCTCGTCAGCATCCTCAGACACCTCCTCAACAATGGTGAGAGGAACTTCAATATCAAAAGGACCTTCTCCCAAGCCTGCTGAACGGCCACATTGGAAGATCTAGCAGAACGACGAGGTGCGTCAGTAACAGGACCTTTACCCTTGTTCGTTCTAGAAGAACTACCTGCAAAAGATGGAAGAGAAAAGATCAATCAACATCAAAATGACAGAATTCTGCTACAAAAATTCTAGCAAAATTTTGACATGATTCCGGGGCAATTCCAAAGAAAGGAAAATACTCTGAAAAAGACAGGAAGCCTGAAGATGAGCTCAACATCGCTGCGAGCTCATAGTCAGTGGAGAATTCTCAAAGATGGACCGAACTCAACATCGCTGCGAGAACGAGCCAATCTCATCAAACTTCCGCAAAATCTGGAAAAGAGCTTAACATTGCTGCGAGCTTCAGAATCCAAAAATTGCAAACTTCCTCAAAATCCAGCAAGACCAAGAAAAAAGCTCAACATCGCTGCGAGCTCAAATCCCAATACTTGCAAAAGATTTTCATGTATGCATCATCATACTTCCAAATCCATTTACAAAATCATGCATCAAAAAATATTATCATGCATTAGATACTAGGAAAACCTTGACCAAAGTTTGACCAATTCCAATCCAATTTGGTCAAAACCAATCAAACTTTGTCCTGGTCAAAACCAATCAAACTTTGTCCAAGTCAAAAATCATGTTGGCTTGACCTAGAGACTCTAGCCTTCTATCGTGATGCATCAAACAAAAAAAAATGCATACATATTGAAATTGCATAGCCTCATTATCATGGTGAGCAAACAAAGAAAAAAAAAATAGTGCACGGTGAAAAAAAAAAAAGAAAACCGTGAAAAGAAAGGAAAAAAAAAACAAAGAAAAAAAAAAGAGAAGAAGGACGAAAAAAAAAGGGAAGACGTGCTTGAAAAAAAAAAAAGAAAGAAAGAAAAGAAAAAGAAGAAGAGAAGGAAAAATGAAGAAGCTACTTCTACAATGGAAATTCTTGAGGAGGAAGAAAACTTACTTGAAGCCATTGATGGAGAAGAAGAAGAAAAGCTTGGAGATCCTTGAAGAAGAGAAAGTACTTCTTATCTTGGAGAGCACTCTTGAAGATTTCTTGCAAAAAGAAAGCAATGGAGCAAAAGCACCAACCCTCTTGCTTTTATAGAAGAGAGCAAGCCAAAAGAGGAAACAATGAGAAAGAAAGGAGGTAAGTGCTAAAATTTAGCTACTTTCCCAAAAAGAAAGATATTTTGAGAGAATCTTTCCACAAAAAGAAAACTTGAGAAATTCTCTCCAAGTAAAAATATTTTTAGATATTCTCTACACAAAAGAGATATTTTAGATATTCTTTACAAATATGACACCATATGAGATCTAGGCCATCTCCAAAGCCTAAGGTCCCATGGGTTAGCCCATATGAGCCAGGTTTGACCACCTAGGCACTAAAAGTGGCTTTTAGTCAGAATATTCCTCTTACCAAGAGCAAAAAAAAAAAAGAGAAAAGAGCAAAAAAAAAGTCCCATGCCTCTTTTGAGTTGATGGGACCATTCAAAAAAAAAGAGAAAAGAAAGTCTCATGAGTTTCCAAAAACCAAACCATCCAACCTCATGAACCAAATTGAGCAAAAATCTTGAAATTGACATTTCACAAAACCGAATTCCGGTCCCCTAGCTCACCACATATAGCTTGTTAGGTCACAAGACCAAAACCAAAATCAAAATGCAAACCAAACCCAAAACCAAAAACCCCAAATCTGACCCCCCAACCTGCCACATACAACTTGTTGGGTCACAAGGTCAAAAATCAAACCCCGACCCCCTAACTTGCCACATACAACTTGTTAGGTCACAAGGTCAAAAACCAAAATCCAAACACCCCATGTCATTTTCAAAAATTTGCCTTGAGATGGTGTGTGATCCCTCTCATTACCATAAAATTCCCCCGGAAACTCAGAAGGCTATTCCAAAAAAAAAAAAAAATTTTGCTCAAGAGTCTTGGTCAAGTTGGAATCTCTCCTCCAAGTTTCTCTTCGAGGCACATCGACTCCAAAAAGCTACTCGTCGCTGTACCTTGAGGGGGCATTTGTTGACACCAAAAAAGTCACTATGTCTCCCAACATCAAGAAGCCTCGTGAAGCTGCATCCTGCTAAAAATAGGCAAGGCTACTCAAGCATCAAATTTTGTCAGAATCAAACAGAAACTGAAGGATCCTTCAAGGCAGCCAAAAGAGAGGTACACCTGAGGTTTCGGGCCATTCCGACATCGTTTGTCCCAACTTCACTGCTCCGATAGCTAAACAAGCGCTCCCGGCGGCGACATCATCGAAGACACCAAAACTTCGATCAGAGCCTACGGATGACTCCAGAATGTCTTCAAAGGGCTCCACGCCAAATTTCAAGTCAAACCGACAACGTTTGACCCTCCATCAATGCTCGAGCAGCAAAATCAAGCCTCCCGGCGGCGGGAACCACCGAAGCCATCACTCATCAAAAAAAGCACATGAGTGGCTTCAACATGCCTCCAAAGGGCTACATGTCAAATTTCAGGTCATTCCGACAACGTTTGTGACCAGGTTTCGATGCTCCGAGAGAAAATCAAGCCTACCGGCGACGGAGCAACCCGGGACCATGACATCCAAAACAGAGCCCATGGAACGTCTCAAAATGACTCCAATAGGCTCCCCGTCAAATTTCAGGTCAATCGGACATCGTTTGACCACATATCAAAGCTCGGCATTTTCCCCGCAGCAAAATCAAGTGAAGCATCGATGGGACCCCAAACGGCTTCAAAACTCAAATAAAAGCCCATGGTTGGTCCTATCCACTGCTCAAGAAGCTTCACCTCAATTTTCAGGTCATTCCGACATCGTTTAACCTAGTTTCGACTTTTGACGGAAAATCGGCTACAAAGTCTTCGGCTTTCCCGAAAAATGGGAAACTTTATGCTCCAATTTCATGCGGGTTCTCGTCAAGTTTTCTCCAAGAAAATGAAGTCAATAATTGAGGAAAAATGTCAAGAAAAATACAGAAGAAAAAAGGAACGAAAAAGACGCAAAATCGGCCGAAAATGGAGCTCGGTGACCAAAGGGCAAAAAACCCTAAGGTCGCCGGCGACCCTGAAAATCCGGGTCGCCGGATTTTGCACCAAAACGTCCGTTTTTCAATGGTTTTTGCGTTTCGGGTGTTCCGGCCTTTGTGATTTTCTGAAAATCCAATGTTTGGTACTTGAAAACCACTAATCTTCGTCGAAATGTCGGATCTGCCGTCAAAAGCATGAAATCATCACCGATCACCTCAAGATCGCCAACCGGCTGACCAAGAAAGTGCACTTTCTATCCGACCGATCGTGAAATCGACAAGACAGATGTCACCGGCCCACCAACATCAACTAATGTTTGAAATTGCATCGCAATCCGACATCAAACAATGCGTGGATCCACCTGTGATGATCGCAAGAAGAATCTCAAAAGGCGCAGCGCGGCCCGCGACTCTTCACATGCCTGGGCGACCGCTTAATGACGTTAATTGACCCGTTTATGACAACTTAATGCGGTCATTAACTCATTATTTTGGACGACCCAATCAGATTCAAGCATTTGGGAGTTACAAATCCAAGCAATCATGGCATTAAACCCATGAAACTCCCATCATCATGAAGCATAAAGGCAATTAAAAGCCCACTACCTTCATCGGCCAATCACAAGCCATGAAAAAGGAGTTACAAAATCAATTTGTAACTCCTCATCAATTCTTTCATCATGGCCATCAATGTCAATAAACACCTCATGGCTACCAAAAGCCTATAAAAGGAGGTCCATTCCAAGAAGAAAAGAATGACGAAAATAGATCCCAAGTGCAAGCTCTGAAAATCCAGAAAATCCAAGAGAGAGACGAAGTCCTGCTACTTTGCTCCCGGAAGCACCACAAGGTGATCAATGTCCCCTCGGGGGCCACCCACCCCCCCCCCCCCCCCCCCCCCCCCCCCCCCCAAGGTCACCTCCTTCTCCAACATGGCCTAAACGCGGCTTTTCAGCCCGTTTACTTGGTTTTTCATTGGATATAGGACCTCCTCTTGGTCCTTGTCCTTTAAAAAACCGAGGTTAGGAGCCAAGCCAAAGAATCAAAGCATCACATGTTCTCATTTGAAGGACGATGGCGAAGCCCGCACATGACTTGCGACGTCGATCTCAACGTGTCCCCACAATCTCCTGAGAAGTTAGATCCCTTTTCTTACTTTTCTATTGTAATTTGTATTTCCTAAAGAGACAAAAAGAAATCACAATTCTTGTCTTTCACATTTGATGAATTTTGTAAAATCGTCTTTCACGGCTAAATCGCCTTTTACGGCAGACAAACAAAAACGCCTCCTACGGCATTCTAAAAGAAACAAACTTGTCTCTTTTCTTAATATTAATGCAATTTGAAAAGTTAGAAAAAAGGATTGATTTTCTTTCCACTTGTGAAGGTGAATCCTCGGATAATCACCATTCCAAATTCCAAGTAGAAAGTAAATCTAGCATACCCGTACAAAAATGTTGATGCCCGAGATTTTCCCTCCTCCGCCGAGACCCAGGTCAGCCCCTGGGGTACGGAAGGAGAGGACGGAAGATTCCCTTTTTGGGTCCATCACCAGGGCAAGTCTTCCACAGTAAAAGTTCATGATTCTAATTATCTACTACAATGCACACTGACCCAGACCATCCAAATCATGGGATGGCTCCATTGAGTGCTAAGCTGCCTAATTTCTCACTAGTTGATAATTTGAACTGAATATAAAAATTCTCTAATTGGGTTGTTTAGGTTTAGAGAAATCCATCTATTTTGAAGAGGTTGGGGTATGCTATAACCCAGTTTCTTAGAGCTTGTGAAAATTGCTCTATTTGTTCAATTACGTAGGCACACTGTCGAATGGTTGTTATTATGTTGATTGCTTTTTCGTTGCATTGTGATCAGTTACATTTGTAAAGTTTTATGAATTTGTTGGCTAATTCATTGGGTTATGGACAAAACCGAAAATAAGTTTTACAATGTAATTGTTAGAAGGACTGCTTCAAGAGTTTTATAAAGCCAAGGCAGTAGCTTCACGCGCTAGAGCATCCCCAGGAAGTTTGATTCACAAGCCAAGACATTAGCTTCACGCGCTCGAGTGCGGAACTACTTGCTCGAGCGCACCCAAGCAATTTGCTACACGAGCCAAGGTAGTAGCTTCACCCGCTCGAGCGCGGAACTATTTGCTCGAGCACACCCAGGCAGTTTGCTACACGAGACAAGGCAGTAGCTTCACGCGCTCGAGCGCGGAACTATTCGCTCGAGCGCACCAAAGCAATTTGCTACACGAGGCAAGGCAGTAGTTTCACATGCTCGAGCACGCATATCTGTACTCGAGCGGCTAGGTGGAGAAAAGTCCAGAACTGACGTGATTTTCTCTCTTCTGTGCTATTTTAAGTTGGAGATGACCTAATGCTATATATTGAGCATAGAGACATCTTCAGAGGCACTTCTTGAACTTCTCTCTTGACCCAAACCTAATATCATTCAGAGAGATATTTTCTTCTCCAAAGCTTTTGATTTGTTGCCCTGAAGTTCTAAGTGTTGGAGTTTTCTCTTCTTCTACTCATCCGAAGAGATTCACTTTAAAGAGGCATTCAAGGTGATCTGTTCAAGCACGGCGAAGGTGTACGGCGAGCAGTTGGCAAGATAACGCAGTCCTTAGGTTGAGTTAGCAACTGAGAAAGGGTTGTGAGTTCTTTCTTGTAACTTTTAATTGATTTAGTGCTTGGTTGTCTGTTAGCCTAGACGATAAAGCCCGTAGTTTTTTCCCGAGTAAGGTTTTCCACGTATACATCGTGTGTTCTTCTTTTTGTATTATTAATCAGGTCTAGGATTAATTACTAGATTAATCATTAGTTATTGGAAATCTAATAGAGAAATGACTGGGACCTAAGCATGTGTTAAGGCCGATTTCTCAATTAGTATCAAAGACGGTTACACTAATCTATTATGTGATCTATTTAGAAATAATCTTTAATGGGTTTCAACAGAGAATGAACGTCTACTACAAAGCCCCCTCTCTTAGATGGAACCAATTATGCTTACTGGAAGGTAAGAATGATTGCCTTCGTTAGGCTATAGATGATCAAGTTTGGGATATTGTTGTGGAGGGATATGTTGATCTTACTGTGACTGTAGATAGGCATACTGTGAATAAACCTAAAGCCCAACGGATTGATCGAGAAAAGACTAAGTCAAATTGCAACAAAAAGGCAAAAATGCTATTTATAATGGAATTACCCCAGTAGAATTCCATATAATTTCTGCGTGTTCAAACGCAAAGATGACTTGGGATTTTCTTCAAATTGTTAATGAGGGAACGGACACAGTAAAACAAACTAAACTCCAAAATCTGACCATTGCTTTTGAGACAATATAGAATGAAGGACTCAGAGACTTTTGATGAATTCAACACCAAGTTAAGAAAATTGTGAATTTGAGTTTTACTCTGCGAGAACCTATCCCTCAACCAAAAGTTGTCTAGAAAATTTTGAGTTCACTTCCAAAACGTTTTCGTCCAAAAGTGGTTGCCATATAGGAGTATTAGGACCTTAATTCCCTCACTATTGAAGAACTTGTTGGTAATCTACAAACCTATGAGGTAAATTCACTGTCAAATCAAAAAGGGAAATGGCATAATGTTCTCAAAATCTGTGGATTATAATGAAGACAGTGATTCTAACTGTGACTCTGAAGGTGCTAGGTTTGAGGCCTACTTTGCTAAAAAATTTAAGAAGATGTGGAAGAATGGAAAGTCATTTCCCAAAAAGGACTCTCAATATCCTAAGACATATAAAAGGGAAATTTGTACAAAAAATTGAAAGGAATCAATCTAGTGGTACACCTAAGCCCATTAAATGCTTTGAATGTCAAGGTTTTGGTCATACTGCTGCCCAGTGTGCCAATTGTAGGGACAAGAGTAAAGATGAAGCTCTAAACATTGCTCAGGATGATGATTATGATGAAAATGCTTCTGAACCTAATTCACCTTCAAGTGAGTCAAGAAAATTTGTTGCTTTCATGGCTCTGTCTAATACTTCTTCCATGTAGGAATCCAAGTCTGATGATGATCTGGATATTCATGAGTTTTTTTTTAGGAACAGGATGGTGAGGAAGATTACCAAAACTTGTTTCAAGAATCTGTCAGGATGTCGAAAATAAGGTAGAAAAGAGCTTTGAAATTAAAGGCTATGGAAGCAAAGAATGTGTCACTCTAAGTGACCTTGACAGAATTTCAAACAAAGGTAGCACAATTGGAAGATCACCGCACTATCTTATCAAATAACTTAATTGTTGCAAGTCAAGAGAATGATCGATTGAAGCTTCAATCACAAAAAGTTGAAACTGAATTGGACAAATTGCGTAAAGAGCTGAATTTGTGCAAATCAGAAAAGGACAATCTCGCTGGAAAATTGAAGATGGTGCTTACAGAATTGGACTCTGCACAGGCTTCAATCAACCGTATGAACACTGGATCCATGAAGCTTGATGAAATCTTGAGAAGTCAGAAACATGCATCTTCAAAAACCGGTATTGGATATGTTCATGGTGCATCAACATCAAAGAACAAAAGCAAGTCTGGATTTGTTCAAGGACCTACCATAACTGTCATGCCTACTATGTTTTCAAATACAACACACCGGATTTTCACTCATAAACAATATGTGCCCAAATCTTATTTCCTTCCCATATGTCACTTCTGTGGGAGAAAAGGACACATAAGACCATATTGTAACAAGTTCAGAAATTATCAAAGACATCAGCAAAGGAGGAAATCCACTTATATTCAAAAGGTTAAGAATAAGGTCATCTTGGTCAGAAAATCAGACCTTTGCTACAATGTGGTCTTCACTGCACTGAGTGCAAAAGAATCAGATGTGTGGTACTTGGATAGTGGTTGTTCCAGGCATATGACCGGAAATAAAGCTCTTTTTACCTCTTTAGAAGACTATAATAGTGGAAGTGTCCGCCTTGGAGATGGAGGTAAGGCTAAAGTCATCAGAAAAGGTATAGTATCGATTCCAGGTATGTCTAAACTGAAAAATGTATATCTAGTTGATGGTCTCAAAACAAACCTACTAAGTATATATAAGTCAACTGTGTGATAACAATCATGAAGTACACTTTTCATCTAATAAGTGCAGTATCATGGATACAGAAGGGAAAACCATACTTCATGGAAAGAGAAACTTTGACAAGTGTTATGTAGTGTCCACAGAAAATGATTTGTCTTGCAATTCTTTAATCATTAGCAACATTGATCTGTAGCATCAATGTCTGGGCCATGTCAACCGCAAAGATTTGGAAAGGTTATCCAAAATGGAATTGGTTCATGGGCTACTTAAACTACAAAATGCCCAAAACAGTGTGTGTGGCTCATGTCAAGTAGAAAACAAATTAGAACCGCACATAAAAAGGTTGGTGCTCTCAACACTAAGAGACCCTTAGAATTTTTACATATGGATCTTATGGGTCCAACAAAGGCTAAAAGCATTGGTATTAAAAAAAATATCTTTCCTACCATTGATGATTATAGATTCAAACACGAGTTCTCAGCACAAAAAAAACCACAACAAAATGGAGTGGTTGAGCATAAAAATCGTGTTGTCCAAGAGATGGCACGATTCATACTTCATAGCAAAAATATACCTCAACGCTTTTGGGCAGAAGCTGTCAACACAGCTGTTCATGTTATTAATCGAGTTTACCTTCGGCCCGGCATTAAAACCACTCCATATGAAATATGACAGGAGTCAAGCCCATTGTTAAATATTTTCACACATTTGGTAGCAAGTGTTACATCCTAAGGGATAGAGAGCACTTGACAAAATTTGACTCCTGAATGACAAAGAAGTTTTCCTTGGTCACTCCTTGTTAAAGTGATTTCTACCTTAACACGGGCAGAGGTCCCGCTTACCAAATCTCAATTGGATATCAAACTATTGTGATTAAACTAATGATTAACCTTAATTGCGATTTAACAAATCAATCAATTCACAAATAGAGAAAGACACGAAAATTATACGTGGAAAACCCTAAAAGGGAGAAAAACCACGGGCCATATCGTCTAGGCCAACAGACAACCAAGCACTATGTAAATTTGAAGAATACAAGACACTTACAACCCTTTTCCCAGTTGTTGACTCAACCTAAGGACTGTCTCAGATCTTGCTGACATCACGTCACAAATCTTCACTGTGCTTGAACAGAACCGCCTTCAAGAAGGGGATGGAAACTTGACCAAAACTCTGAATCTTCAGCACAGCAGCAGCTTGAAGTCTTGGGGGAAAATTGGATGGATCTCTCAAACTCTCTATCTCCGGGATTTTAATCTTGATCAGTGTCTCTTGTAAGTTGAGAGATGAAGCCTTTAAATAGTCTCTAATTCGTGCATGAGAGGCTCAAGGAGTAGAAAGTTGCATCTTGATAGAATTAGCAATAGCAATTCAATTAGGAAAGGAAAGTCCAAGGTTCGCTTAAGCGACTGTGGGGGTTCGCTCGAGCGAACTGCTCTCTGGAAGTTCAAACTGCAAACTGTCTTCTGGTCGCTCGAGCGATCTCAGGTTCGCTAGAGCGATCTCAGGTTCGCTCGAGCGATCTCAGGTTCGCTCGAGCGAACCAGTCTCGGTCTCCAAAGTGTCCAAGGCAGAACTTCGTTGGGTCGAACGTACCAAGGTTGGGTTGAGCGAAGGAACCTCTGTGATGGGTTCGCTCGAGCGACCCATAGAATCCTCTAAAACTTGGAAACTTCAATCTTTTTGGAACCAGATCTTTGGCAGTCCGAAAACTAATAGAAATACAATATTAGGAACCCCAACTTTGTCCGAACTCTATGAATTAGCCAACTAAAATCCTAACAATCTCCCCCTTTGGAAATTCATGGACAAAACCTAATTACATGAAAAATATCTACCCTTCTATCCTAAAGAACAATCAAGCAGGATAAAACCAAGAGAGTAGAACTAAGTACCTGCAATATCTTCCAAAAAGACATCAAGTGCAACATCATAGAAGAAATAGAGAAATAAAGTTCAGTAAATGATAAATCACTGAGTTCCAAGAAAATCACTAAGTTCCAGGACTAAGTAGGACTAAGTAAGGATCCAAAAGTTAAAAGTTCTCCCCCTTTTTGTACATAATTGAAAAATAGGGACAAGGGAGAGAGAAAGAAACACAAATAATCACCATGAGAGTAAGAAAAAGTGCCACAAAAAAACTAAACTAACAAATCATAAATGCAGAAGCAAGAATAGTATCAAATGCGAATCATCAACAAAACAAATGAATCACTGGTCCCCCGGAGCAAGAGGAGCTAGAAGCTCAGCAAGGGTTGCATTGACTTGAGCAAATCCCGCATTGACTTGAGCGAAGCCCGCAGTGACCTGTCCGCTCACGGTATCGACTCGAGCAGTCAAATGCTCAACCTGAGCAGCCAAACGGTTAAACCGATCCTCAGGTCTGTGCTGCTCCCCCTAAATGGGTACATCATCTTGCACCTCCTCAGCCTCTTCAACTTGATGCCCCGCAAGTATATGAGAAGTGGATAGGGACAAGGTCCTGGCATTGATAGGATTTTTTATCTTCATCACTAAGTCATGTTGCCGGGGGGCAATCTCTTTAAATGTCAGAAAATCAGTGATGAGAACTCCAAAGGGAAGAAGCGAATTCTTCATTGTTGTGATTGTCTTGATCAAAACATTTAAAATCACTTGCGGTATATTAACCCTTCTGCCGGTCCCAATACAATACAGGAGATAGCCATTTCGCTGCGCCACATCTGAAGTGTGTCCCCGTGGTTCCAAATTGTGACACAAACCGGTTGAGAAACCGGTACTCATCAGTTAAATTTCCATGTAAAAGGATACCATCGGGCCTGTGGTTCTCAACACCATAGATAGTAGAAGCAACGACATCATAGTTTATCGGGCAGGGAGCTCATCTGGTATGGGGTAATCCGGATTCTCAACACTGGGAATGTTAATAAAATTAGATAAATCCTCCACAGAAATCGTCAGCCATTAACTCCTGACAAAAGTCTTCACAGAACCATTCTCCAAGACTTCTAAATTGCAATAGAACTCTCTGCCCCTATTGACATTGATAGAAGAAGTATTGAATTTGACCAAAGAGAACCAGTTGCGAATAGCTAAACTCCGAAAAACACGCTTGTTATGCAATTCTTCTGCTACTTCCCTTTCATATTCCACATTTCTGTTTGCATACTGAGCAAAAAACTATGTAGACTTTCCCAAAGAGGGAAATCGAGTATGATCAAACGATGAAGAGGAAGACGATTCCGTATGAAGTCGCTTTTTCAATGCCATAGTGAGACTGAAACCAAAAAAAAAAAAAATCGCCAATTAACACTCCACCCCTTCAATCTCCAATTGCAGAAAAAAAAAACACACACAATCTCAACATCACAACCTCCACATTCAATCCATTCCTGCAAGACAAAATGGCATCCATTCGCCAGAACCCACACAGTCCACAACCATTTCCCCCACTGCTGTGTCAATAACCCTTCAACCATCATCCATTCCACCTAATCAATATCCATCTCACACACAGAGAATAGCCAATTTGCACAAAAGAGCCATTTCCACACAAAAATCAGACATCATCATAATAGCAAGTAGAAAACTCCACGAAAATGGAATGTGAGCAATCCACCAAAATCATTAAGCATATTTACCAAAAGAAATGCCATATGATGTGTTTAAACCAATCCAAAGTGCAAATCGAGTGATGAAAAGTGCATGCATAACAATGATGGAGAGAAGCAAAGAGGAAAAGATAGAGAAAAGCAACAAAGAAAATGAGATGGAATAGAAAACGAGATGGAAAAGCAAGATCCCTAATCGACGTGAAAATGCAATAAAGTGAGATGAAGATGAAAAGGAAATGATGTGGAAAGAGAAATGAAAAGAAATAAAATACCTTAGTGGAGGGAATGGAGAGAAACGGCAGCAAAGAAGAAAGGGCGAAAGGGGCGACTGCCCAGGAGAAATAGAGGAAAACTGAACGAAGTGGGAAGAAAAGATGAGCAGGCGCGGAATATGAAGAGACCAGGTTCGCTTCAGCGAACTTGACAGGTCGCTCGAGCGAACTGTCCAGGGTTTTAAACTCTAGGGTGCAGCGCACGAAAAACTCTAACGGTCACGGTTTGGTCAAATCCATCCATGAAACAGTGTAAACAGAAGCACTATTCAAATTTTGGTAAATTTAAGTGCACAGTGCAGACAGTGAATTGTATGACCAGAAAAAAAATAAAAAAAATGTAAAAAATGGAAACTGCAATCAATGTGATCTACTCCCCCTAAACCTCTTTGAGATGAACAAAATGTCACATGGGGAGCACACCCATCAACATAAAGTTGAGTAAAATAGTTTTCGCCAATTTTTTTTTTAACTCATTGGAGTATCATTTTCTTTTCCATATCTTTTGTAACTCATTCGAGTTCTCAACAAAAATATTTTTTTTTTAGATAAAATGAGGACGAGTTAAACCATCATTGGTGACTTTCACACTAAAGATCGTGTAGCCTTCTCCAAGAGAAAATTACCAATCAATTGGAAGCTTTCAAACACAATCGTAGGTAGCCATCTTCCTCAGGGTTAACCTTATTACCACAACATCTCTCAAGGATAAAGAAGGAGATAGGAGTGAGAGAATCGAAAATCAACCCGTGCGGTGAGAAAAAGAAAAACAATGGTCATGTGTACAAGTGAGTGTGCACCTAAATAAACAAAAATTTATGGAGTGTAGGAAATAAGAGAAATCCCTAAAGATTTCCGCAGAGATTCAAATCCCATTGCATCCAACGGTTTGGTGAAAATATTTGCAAGTTGAGTTTTTGTGGGAATATGATGTAAAGAAATTGTTCCCTACTCTACAAGGTCACGAATGAAATGATGCCTAATGTCTATATGCTTTGTGCGAGAGTGTTGGACAGGATTTTTGGAAATATCAATGGCACTTTGATTATCACAAAAGACAATCATAGTGTCTTACTCAATCCTATAATCCTGAAGCATCTGTTTCATCCAAAGAAGCTGTGTACAACAACTTCCTGCAGCAATGTATTCAGCCTCAGCAATTGACAGAGAAGTCGAAGTCTGCTTTTTACTATGCCAGGCAACAAGATTATTTCCAACAAAGAAACAGCCACCAGAAGTACTCTTTCGATTATCAATACATCCAGCCTAATCAGCATCAGAATAACCAACAATGATCGTGTTGGTATCTTTGGACATCCAAATCCTATATTCAACAGTACCACAGACATATTTTAAGACTCTTTTCATAGCTTGAACATGAGACATCTTAGGTTTTGACTGGTATCTCGCACAAACTCCGACACTATATGAAATGTCAGGACGACTAGCAGTGAGATAGAGCAAACTACCAATCATACTTCTATAACTTTTCTCATCAGTATCCAATCCATCAGCATCAAGACTAATTTTGACAGTGGTGCTCATAGGTGTTCTAGCATGTTTTGAAGATTGCATTCCAAACTTTTTCAGCAACTCCCTAGCATATCTTGGTTGAGAAATAAAAATGCCAGAGGGAGTTTGTTTTATCTGTAAACCCAGGAAGAAGGACAGCTCACCAACCATACTCATTTCAAATTCACTTGACATTTTATCAGCAAATTTATTAGACAGGAATTTAAAAGTAGATCCAAAAATGATGTCATCAACATAGACTTGGGCAATAACAATGTTGTTCTTGTCCTGTTTGATGAACGAAGTCTTATCTACACTTCCTCTAGTAAACCCATGCTCAATCAAGAATATTGTCAGTCTCTCATACCAGGCTCTCGGAGCTTGCTTTAAACCTAAAGGGCTTTTTACAATTTATAAACATGATCAGAATGATGAGGATCTTCAAATCCTTTCGGCTGTTCCACAAACACTTTCTCATTCAAGAACCCATTCAAAAATGCACTTTTGACGTCCATTTGAAACAATTTGATATTTAAGAAACAAGTAATGGCAAGTAACAAGCGCACAGATTCAAGTCTAGCTACAAGGGCAGAAGTTTCATCAAAGTCAATACCCTCAACTTGGGTATACCCCTGAGCTACCAATCGAGCCTTGTTCCTAATGACTTCACCAGTCTCATCGGTTTTGTTTATAAAGATCTATTTGGTTCCGATGACATTTGTATTCGACGGTCTAGGAACAAGCTCCCAAACACAGTTCCTTTCAAATTGGGCTAGTTCATCATGCATAGCATTTATCCAAGAATCATCTACAAGAGCATCTTTGATATTTTTCGGTTCTAAAGTGGAAATATAAAATACATGACTTACCTCATCACGTACCTGTTTCCTTGTTTTCATAGGAGCAGAAATCTCACCAATAACTTTGTCCAAAGGATCATCTTTGATGACTTGGCCTTTTTGAAATCGAGGATGAATAGATTTTGGAGTTACACTTTGCTCTTCAAATTGCCGAATTCTTTCAGGAACAGTAGATTCAGAGGAAGGTTCCATTGGTTCAACTGGATGAGCATCTACGTTCGTTTCCTGTGGTGATTCCGAATCAGGTTTAGCTTGGCTTTCCGTTTGATTTTTAACCTATTCAGAAGACGGAGAAAAAATCAGTGCCTCATCATTATCATCGGAGAAATAATCCAAAGTACCTGCATCATCCACTACCACATTAATGGATTCCATTACAACAGAATTTTTAAGATGAAAAAAACGATAAGCTTTGCTAGTCAAAGAGTAACCGAGGAAAATTCCCTCATCACTCCTAGAGTCAAATTTTGACAAATGTTCTCTATCACGAAGGATGTAACACTTGCTACCAAAAGTTCGAAAGTATTTAATATTTGGCTTAACTCCTGTCCAAATCTCATATTGGGTGGTTTTCGTTCCCGGACGAAGATAGACACGGTTGATGACATAGACAGCTGTGTTAACAGCTTCAGCCCAAAACCTTTGAGGTAAATTTTTGCTGTGCAACATCACCCTTGCCATATCTTGAACCACTCGATTCTTTCGTTCCACTACCCCATTTTGTTGTGGTGTTTTAGGGGCTGAGTATTCATGCTTGATCCCATGTTTGGTGCAAAAAGTGGAAAAATCAGAATTTTGAAATTCAGTTCCATGATCGGAACGAATCCTTGACACACCGCCAAATTGCCGTCCTTTATCTGCAATAAGCAAAGTCCACAAGTCATTAAAGACAACAAAAGTTTCGTATTTATCATGCAAAAATCTCACCCATGTCAATCTGGAAAAATCATCAACTGTTAAAAATATGTACTTTTTTTTACCACCAATGCTTTCAAATTTTGTTGGTACCATAAGATCCATATGCAAAAGCTCTAAAGGTCTCTTAGTGACAAGAGAATCAACCTTTTTGTGAGGAGCTTTGATCTGTTTTCCAACTTGACAAGGACCACACACAGTACTCAGGGCTCTTTTGAGTTTGGGAAGCCCACGAACAATCTCAAGATTTGACAGTTTTTCTAGAACTTTGTAATTCACATGGCCCAGACGTTGATGCCACAAATCAAAGTCGCTAAATAACGCTGAATTACAAGACATTTCTTTCTCAGATGAAACCACATAGCAATTGTCGGAATCTCTTATCCCATGAAGAACTTTTTTTCCCTTTTTGTCCAAAATTATGCATTCTTTGGAAGAAAAATGAACATCATGTTTATTATCACACAACTGACTTATACTCAAGAGATTTGTTTTGAGACCATCAACCAAATAAACATTGTTAAGTTTAGACATACCTGGGATTACTACAACTCCTTTTCCAACAACTTTTGCCTTACCTCCATCTCCGAACCAAACACTTCCACCATTGTAATCTTCTAAAGATGTAAACAAAGCTTTGTTTCCTGTCATGTGACATGAGCAGCCACTATCCAAGTACCACACATCAGAGTGGGTATCACTAAGTGTTGGAAGGAAGACATTACAGCGTAGATCAGATTTTCGGACCAAGACTGGTTTGGTCCTAACCTGATGCGAAGATGTTTTTGGCCTTCTACACTGATTTTTGTTATAATTTCTCAATTTATTACAGTGTGGTCGAATGTGACCAGTGATCCCACAAAAATGACATATGGGAATGAATCTAGGTTTAGACACATAACTTAGATAATAACTATGAGGATATGTAGCATTTGGATAGACATGAGGCATGGATTTCATAGTAGTTCCTTGAACAAACACAGTTTTACCTTTGTCCTTAGATGAAGAAGGACCTGCATATCCAAGACCAGATTTTGAAGAAGGAGGCAATTGACTTCCCAAAATTTCATTCAGCTTCATTGAACCAGTGTTCATCCGGTTGATAGAAGCTTTCGCTGAATCCAATTCTGCAAGAGCCATCTTTAATTTTCCAGCAAGATTTTCTTTTTCATATTTGCAAGTGTTCAGCTCATTTTCAACGGTCAACAGTTGGGATTCAGCCTTCTGAAATTGTTGCTGCAGGCGATCATTCTCTTGACTTGTGAGAAACAATTTATTAGATAATATTCCTCGTTGATCTTCCAACTGTTTTTACCTTTGATTGAGAGTCTAGCAGTGTAGCTTGCAAAGATGAGTTCTTTTCCTCCATTGCTTTCAATTTTAAAGCTCTTTTCTCACTGATTTTGGACATTCGAATAGATTCATGAAGCAATTTTTGATAATCTTCATCTCCCTCTTGTTCTTCATCAGAAAATTCGTTAATGTCTAAATCGTCTTCAGACTTGGATTCCTGCATAGGAGAGATGTTAGAGAGAGCCATGAAAGCGACATATTTTCCAGACTCACTTGAAGGTGAATCAGGTTCAGAAATTTTCTCCTCAAATTCCTCATCCCAGGCAACATTTAAGGCCTTGCCTTTATTCTTATCTCTGCGATATGCACACCTGGAAGCAATGTGTCCATATCCTTGACACTCAAAGCATTTAACAGGCTTGGATGTACCCTTTGATCGATTTGAAGATTGGTTTTGCTCAGTCTTGGGTACAAACTTACCTTTGGGAGGAGCTTTAGGATTCGAAGATTCCTTTTTAAAAGACTTTTTATTTTTCCAAATCTTGTTGAGTCTTCTAGCAAGATATGCCTCAAATTTCTCATCATCAGTATCATTGCCAGGTTCATTAAATTAAGGGACATCCAGTGAATTTAAGGACACTAGAGCAATATCCTTTCCCTTTTTCTGCTGATAGTGATTGGACTCAAAGGTTTGCAAATTTTGAACAAGTTCTTCCACTGTTAAAGAATTTAGATCCTGGTGCTCCTTAATGGCAACTACTTTTGGACGAAATCGTTCCGGGAGAGACCTCATAATTTTCTTAACAACTTTGTTTTGAGGAATGGGTTCTCCCAGATTATAGCATGAATTCACAATCTTGCACAGTTTTGTATTGAATTCATCAAAGGACTCAGAATCTTTCATGCGTATTGTCTCAAAAGCAGTTGTCAAGTTTTGGAGTTTTGTTTGCTTGACAATTTATGTTCCCTCATAAACAGTTTGAAGAAGATCCCAAGCAGCCTTTGTAGTAAGACAAGCAGACACTCTATGAAACTCAGATGCAGTGATTCCATTATAAATAGCATTAATGGCCTTCCACCACAACAAGAGTACATTGGGCTTTGGGTTTGGGTTTTGTTTGCCCTTCAACAGTCATGGTGGGTTTAGTATAACCTTCCACCACAACATCCCAGACTTGGTCATCTATAGCCTTCATATAACCAATCATCCTAGACTTCCAATGTGAGTAATTAGATCCATTCAGAAGAGGGGGCTTATTGGTAGATGTACCTTCTCTATTGATATCCATTGGAGATCAATAAAGAGATCACATAAAAGATTAGTGTAACCTGCTCTGATACCAATTGAAAGTGATTTCTACCTTAACACAGGCAGAGGTTCCGCTTATCAAATCTCGATTGGATATCAAACTATTGTGTTAAACTAATGATTAACCTTAATTCCGATTTAACAAATCAATCAATTCACAAATAGAGAAAGACACGAGAATTATACGTGGAAAACCCTAAAAGGGAGAAAAACCACGGGCCATATCGTTTAGGCCAACAGACAACCAAGCACTATGTAAATCTGAAAAATGTTAGTGCCACATTCCAATAAGCACTTGTTTTGTATTGTCAATCCCGTGTCAAAGAGTCCAAGACCTTGCCTCTCAGAGTTTCACAAGGAAGATCAAGTTTGAAGGCAGAAGATCAAGTCTTGGAAAGCCTGGATTCATCGAAGAAGAACTCCATGTGTGTGCCAACCTATTCAAGGTAAAATGGGACCCAAACCAACCAAGAAGTGGACCCTAAAAACCCTTAGTTTAATGGCTTATTTAATGGGGTTTTAGAAATTGTTTTTGAGTCTTTTCAAGACTCAAAACTGGTCCCAGAGGTCGGCTAACCGCCATGGTTTTCGGTCAGCCCCGCGGTCACCTCGCGGTTAACCGCTGAGACCCTTCACGGCTAACCGCCAGGTAACCGAAGTCCTGCGGTCACTTTTCCAGAGGCTTAATGTACAAGTTTCTGTGAAAATTCGGTTACCTTGGGGTTACCTCGCGGTTACCTCGCGGTCACCTCGCGGTTACCTTACGGTTACCTCGCGGCTAGCCCCCTACTCAGCACAACTTTATAAAAACTAGCCGTTTATGACCGTTGGAGTGGCGGCTAACCGCGGATTTGAAGGGGGCTAGCCGCCAAAAGACGTTAGAGAGCCGTTGGAGGGTGTTTTATAAATAGAAAAGGCCCCAAATCATCCAAAGGGGCTTGAAGATCATGAGAGCTCATGTCCTAACCATGGTCCATCATATTTGACCTCTCATAGATCATTCCACACACACTTTGAGCTTGTATTGGCAAATCTAAGAGCTTCATTAGCTTAAGGAAAGTGTGATGTGTGAAAACAATATTGCCCACACACACTATGAGCTTGTATTGGCAAATCTAAGAGCTTCATTAGCTTAAGGAAAGTGTGATGTATGGAAACAATATTACCTAGGGAAGAACTTGAGCCATCATAGGTTAAAATCCAAATCCCTAGACCAAAGACCTCTTCCCTTGATTGAGCACAACATTGGAGCATCATCATCAACATCAAGGAAGCATTGCAAGAGGCATCAAAGCTTGGAGCTGTGGTGACAAGCTTGGAAGAGCATCCTCCGGACTTCGTCAAAGAGGCAAGTGGCAACCTCCAGACTTTGTCAAAAGAGGCAAGTGTTCTTCCCCCTCACTTCATTAAATTCAGAGCATTGTAAGAGTGGCTTATTTCTTTGTGATTTAACCACTATAAAAATGTAGAGGGGAGTAGATCTTTGTGATCGAACCTCGTAAACAAAATTGATGTAGAATCAGTACTTGTGTAGTTTGATTCTTCATAGTGGAACCAGGGGACTGTGTGACCCTTGAGAGTGGATGTAGGTCTGTGTGACTGAACCACTATAAATCCCTTGTGTCAATTCCTCTTTCTCTATCTCTTGTGCTTGATTTACATATCTATAAGTTGTGGAGATTGATATGAATGATATTTCTTCTTTGAGTTTAAATTGACACACATCAACTTGTGCGAAAACAACATTGAACATATTGGTAAATCTTGTCTTGTTTAGCACACACTCTTTAAACATATATTCAATTGAGCACATTGATATAAATCATAAGTGAATTTGAGAAGAGTGGTGTACACACACTTGTGCTTATTATTCTAAAATTAATTGTCATATCTTTGATTGATTAAGCACTCACACATTGAACACATATTCCGTATAAGTTGTATTCTTATTTGTGTTCATTGTGTTCTTTGTCCTAGTTGAGATTAAAATTGGACTAAGTAATTTTTATTGGGAAAAGAATTTCATTAGTCCTATTCACCCCCCCCCCTCTAGGACACTTTCATTGGCCCTAGCTGCACTTTCAATTGGTATCAGAGCAGGTTCCTCCATAAAGGCTTAACAACCCGGAGTTGATCTTCTATCTTTGCTAGTGCCAATTCCTTAGAGTGACCTCATGTATTGGAGGGACCTCAAGGACAAACCTACCAAGACCTTAGGATGATTTTCAAAGGAAGATCGTTAGAGAGATCTTAGGTCTTGAACCCCTTTGGACCAACCTATTTATTTTCAGGAATTTCATATTGTTGGCCCTTGTACTTTTGCAAAAGTATTTGTTGTCAATTGATTTTGTTTTCATAAACTTTTATAGTTATATCTTTTGGTTCACAAAATCAATTGATTGCATCATATTGATGTGCATTTTGTTCTCATATTGTTATTTCTATGAAAATGCATTTCAATGCTCTTTTAATGTGCTTCAATTAATTATGGACTTAAAGGATCTTTTATCCATGATCAATTGATGTTACATCCACTGTTTTTCAAAAATTAATGAATTTCATAAGTTATATCTTTTTAAAGAAAAATTAGATATTTTTGAAAAAAAAAAATTTTTTTTTTGTTTATAGTGTTTGTTTTCAAATGGGAAATTATTCTCAAATTTGTTTTTTTCAAATAATTATTTTGTTTAAAAAAAAAAAAAGGCAAGTTGAAAGTTATGAGAATTGAATTTGTTTCTCTCTTTATGTTTCAAATCTTGTATAAGAAATTCAATTCTTGTAATATACTTGAAACTCAATTGGTTATCTATCTATAGTTATATTTGTCAAAATAAATGTGTTTTTGAATAAACGCATTTTCCAATTGATATCAAGTCATGTTTTAAATCAATTTGTATAAATCCTTGTAGTTGTTTTCTTTAAAATACAAATTGAAAAATGATTTTGTGTTATCTTCTAAATCATTCTCTTTATGCTCACTGTTGGATTTTGTGTATTGAAATGATTTGAAGATTGTATAAATGGAAAATGCTCTAAAACATCATTAGTTATAATCATCAAAGCATGTTCCATGTTCTCATTTCCTTGTGCATATGGTTATATCATCTTAGAAATGGAAATGAATTTGTTGCAAGCAATTTGCATCTTTACTCATTTGGTTACATTCCTTTTATATGCAAATTGAATTGTATGTTTGGTGGATCATGAAATAGATTTGCGTTCTTCGCATAGTCTTGTACATCTTTTCAATGCATAGTGATAATGTTTCATGATTCTCTTAGTACATTTGCTAGAGTGGAATTTTTGTATGGACCATGTTAGAAGAATTGATGTTAAACTCTTTTTTGCATGTTGCATGCTCTTTATAGTTAAACTCACATATATGTAAGAGAGTTATTTTCATTCCTATGTAATTCATGGCTCCTTTCTAACTTCATATCTACATGTGCACACATAGTTGTATTCTTCATTAATGATATGGTATAAGTTAGATCTTGATTTTAATTGATACTCTCTATGCAAATGTCAAATCGTTCCTTGTATGGTTGCATTATTAATTAGTTACATTTGAAGATACCATACTAGAACTCACAAATCCATCCTTTATGCTTTCTAGTCATTTTTTTAAATGGATGGTTATGATGTTGATTCATGTATATTCTTTAAATGATGTCTTCCTTACATGCTTCAACTTCATATTAGTGATCTTGATCATATGAACCTCTTTGAAATTCATTTCTTGTATTTCATAGTTATATGTATTGTTTGATGAATTTCTTAGACGTTGAATTCATATGGTTTTGACACTTTGAAAAATTGCATGCTTTACAAAGCTATATCCTTTCATGCAATTTAGATTGTTCATCACTATACTCAATTGTTATATCATTAAAAATGATGAATATTCATGGTGCTTAGTGAATTTTGTGTTTGTCACATCCATGTTCTATTCATGGTTTCCTATTTTTTTTGGTATACCTTAAAATGTGACAAATCTTGTGAACATTGATTTGAAATGTCACTTTAGCATCATATCTCTCATGTTTGCCTCCTCTAATACATGATTATGGTTGTTTTCTTGAAGAGGCTCGCTTCATGATAGTTGAACTTCATTTCATAATACCTGTTCTCTATAGTTATATTTTATGAAATGATGATAATTCACATAGCGTAAGATTTTTAAGTTTTAAACATGCTTATGCTATGATTAATATCACTATTCTCATGGATTTCTCTGTTTTGGAACATATCTATTAGTCACATGATTTCAAAACCAGTTCAGAGTTTTTGTATTTAAATATATATATATTTATATTTTACAATCCATGATTTCAAAATGATTGATTGTATTCTTAACATGTTCATATTTCCGGAATTGATTTAATGCTTTGGATACTCCACCTTGATTCATTCCAAGTTGCACTCATATTGGTATATCTATTTGAATCATTCAAACATTAATGTTTAAGGTAGGATGGCTAGGAGAGTGGGAGGAGACCCCTCTCGTGTTGGGTTCGCCAAGCGTAAATCCTTAGGGGGTAGCTTTGGGACAGACCTGTAATTCTGTGTGATCATGTAAAACACTACTCTAATGCTTTTTTCATCACCTCATGAAGCATGATTCATATACTTGGTTGAATCACAAGTTGTTGTCCTCCATTACACTTAAATCTCTTTCGATCTTGTCTATGTTTTGGAATCAACAATTCATTTATTTCAAAAGAATTTGTTGTAAATTTTTTTTTTCTAGAAACCCACATTGACCATCCTTGTTCTCTTTATTGGTATATTAGTATGATAGTCAAGTTGTGTGGAAATTCATTTTGCATATGTTCTTGATAGGTATATATTTTGCAAAATTGAATGAGATGTGATGAGCTAAAAAGGTTTTTCAATTAATGTTCCATCTCATATTTTTCAAATTAATTGCTTTGTCATTTTGAAAATAAATATGGTTTGAAAAATAAATTTTCCATGGATTTTAAGTTTTTACTTCATTGGAAAATTATGCAATTGATTTTCATTTTGGGCTTTGTTAAGTTAAATGCTTTTAAAAATGAAATTCTCAATTGGTACTCATCTATTCATCATCATGTCTTTCCATGATTAGCAACATCTTGAGAAATTTGATCAATGTGAACTTTAATAAGTTATATTTGAGAACTCCCTAGTTTCATGCCTTACATCTTCTTCTTGCATTACATAGGTATATTCATTGTCATCATCATATTGACAAAAGAAGAGAATAATGTTGAGAGGGAGTGTAGACATCTCTAAAATGATCAAATGTGAGTTTATATTTGAGGATCATGGAGATACATATATGGATAGGATGAATATTTGTTTTTAAGTATTTTGAAAACAAAACAATTTTTACTTGAGAATACATTAACTTTTATAGGTGCATCTTTATGTATTTCTCATATTGCCACATCCATGTGCTTTTAGTTCTTGTATTTTTTCTAAGATATGGATGTTTTTACTTTTGATCATCACTATGCTTTTTAATGCGATTTTTTTTTGTGATGATTTTGCAAGTCATATGCCTTTTCTATTTGTAAAATTCCTATCTTGATGACTTGTTTGGAATGCAATGTACTCAATTCATCATTTTGGATTATAATCACTTTGTTTGATGATTGAATACATTTGGTGATTGCATTCATTCTCATAACATTCATTATGCCTTTGTAAGTTAATTTTTTTTCTAAAGATTGATTGTTATGGCTTTGGATTTTATTTCCATTGGTATCATTTTGAGTTTTAAACCCGAGCTTTAAAAGTCTAAAATATTTTGTTCTTAATGCATGTTCCTATCATATGCTTTTGAATGGATTGATTTTTCATTTGGAACTTCATGCATTTCTCATAATCATTGTCTGTGCTTCATAGTTATATCAGTATGTTAAACTAATGATTATGCAGGTTCATCACTATGCTTAAGTGGTGAAAATGATCAATGAAATAAAATTTCATGTGATCTTTATTGAGTCCATGCTCTTCAATCAGTTTGTATCTTTGGAAGGACTTAGAGAATCCTAATTAAATGGATTCATCGAATTGATATGAACTTACTTAGTTGATTTATATAGTTCAATTCCAACTTAGCATGATTGCATCTCTTTATAGTCAAATCCTTTGATATCATGCTTGCTAACTTCCCTTCATGCATATAGGTAAATCTTTTTATGTCCTTGGTATCATAATGTGTTGAATATTGATATCTCTCTAACATCTCTTTGTCAACTTGTGACAAAAAGGGGGAGAATAAATGGATTGAATCCAGAAAAATGGAGAGATTAAATTAAGGGGGAGAGTGTAGAACAAAAGTGAGAACACTCTATCTATGATATTTTGTGACTAACAATTAAGGGGGAGTAGCAATCCCACCAAAGAATGTATTTCTCAATGTTCTATGCAGGTGCATCTTTAAAAGACAAAGCACATTCTCTGGGGGAGCTTCTAGAGTCATGAGTCTTTGAGTTGCAATTGTTGTATCTTGTGTAAAGATCATGTACTCCTATAATCTTGGTTATATTTGAGTCCATTTGTTGAAATTCAATCTAGAATAGGTGTTTTGCCACGAAATTGACAAAGGGGGAGATTGTTAGTGCCACATTCCAATAAGCACTTGTTTTGTATTGTCAATCCCGTGTCAAAGAGTCCAAGACCTTGCCTCTCAGAGTTTCACAAGGAAGATCAAGTTT
The DNA here is from genome assembly GCA_028538565.1 of Umbellularia californica. Classification (NCBI taxonomy): domain Eukaryota; kingdom Viridiplantae; phylum Streptophyta; class Magnoliopsida; order Laurales; family Lauraceae; genus Umbellularia; species Umbellularia californica. The sequence continues at coordinate 37,134,685 of JAPQWN010000009.1, read as the reverse complement.
GAAGGCAGAAGATCAAGTCTTGGAAAGCCTGGATTCATCGAAGAAGAACTCCATGTGTGTGCCAACCTATTCAAGGTAAAATGGGACCCAAACCAACCAAGAAGTGGACCCTAAAAACCCTTAGTTTAATGGCTTATTTAATGGGGTTTTAGAAATTGTTTTTGAGTCTTTTCAAGACTCAAAACTGGTCCCAGAGGTCGGCTAACCGCCATGGTTTTCGGTCAGCCCCGCGGTCACCTCGCGGTTAACCGCTGAGACCCTTCACGGCTAACCGCCAGGTAACCGAAGTCCTGCGGTCACTTTTCCAGAGGCTTAATGTACAAGTTTCTGTGAAAATTCGGTTACCTTGGGGTTACCTCGCGGTTACCTCGCGGTCACCTCGCGGTTACCTTACGGTTACCTCGCGGCTAGCCCCCTACTCAGCACAACTTTATAAAAACTAGCCGTTTATGACCGTTGGAGTGGCGGCTAACCGCGGATTTGAAGGGGGCTAGCCGCCAAAAGACGTTAGAGAGCCGTTGGAGGGTGTTTTATAAATAGAAAAGGCCCCAAATCATCCAAAGGGGCTTGAAGATCATGAGAGCTCATGTCCTAACCATGGTCCATCATATTTGACCTCTCATAGATCATTCCACACACACTTTGAGCTTGTATTGGCAAATCTAAGAGCTTCATTAGCTTAAGGAAAGTGTGATGTGTGAAAACAATATTGCCCACACACACTATGAGCTTGTATTGGCAAATCTAAGAGCTTCATTAGCTTAAGGAAAGTGTGATGTATGGAAACAATATTACCTAGGGAAGAACTTGAGCCATCATAGGTTAAAATCCAAATCCCTAGACCAAAGACCTCTTCCCTTGATTGAGCACAACATTGGAGCATCATCATCAACATCAAGGAAGCATTGCAAGAGGCATCAAAGCTTGGAGCTGTGGTGACAAGCTTGGAAGAGCATCCTCCGGACTTCGTCAAAGAGGCAAGTGGCAACCTCCAGACTTTATCAAAAGAGGCAAGTGTTCTTCCCCCTCACTTCATTAAATTCAGAGCATTGTAAGAGTGGCTTATTTCTTTGTGATTTAACCACTATAAAAATGTAGAGGGGAGTAGATCTTTGTGATCGAACCTCGTAAACAAAATTGATGTAGAATCAGTACTTGTGTAGTTTGATTCTTCATAGTGGAACCAGGGGACTGTGTGACCCTTGAGAGTGGATGTAGGTCTGTGTGACTGAACCACTATAAATCCCTTGTGTCAATTCCTCTTTCTCTATCTCTTGTTTTTTATTTACATATCTATAAGTTGTGGAGATTGATATGAATGATATTTCTTCTTTGAGTTTAAATTGACACACATCAACTTGTGCGAAAACAACATTGAACATATTGGTAAATCTTGTCTTGTTTAGCACACACTCTTTAAACATATATTCAATTGAGCACATTGATATAAATCATAAGTGAATTTGAGAAGAGTGGTGTACACACACTTGTGCTTATTATTCTAAAATTAATTGTCATATCTTTGATTGATTAAGCACTCACACATTGAACACATATTCCGTATAAGTTGTATTCTTATTTGTGTTCATTGTGTTCTTTGTCCTAGTTGAGATTAAAATTGGACTAAGTAATTTTTATTGGGAAAAGAATTTCATTAGTCCTATTCACCCCCCCCCCCCCCCCCCCCCCCCCCCCCCCCTCTAGGACACTTTCATTGGCCCTAGCTGCACTTTCAAAAAATACAAGACACTTACAACCCTTTTCCCAGTTGTTGACTCAACCTAAGGTCTGCCTCAGATCTTGCTGACATGACGTCACAAATCTTCACCGTGCTTGAACAGAACCGCCTTAAAGAAGGGGATGGAAACTTGACCCAAAACTCTGAATCTTTAGCACAGCAGCAGCTTGAAGTCTTGGGGGGAAATTGGATGGATCTCTCAAACTCTCTATCTCCGGGATTTTAATCTTGATCAGTGTCTCTTGTAAGTTGAGAGATGAAGCCTTTAAATAGTCTCTAATTAGTGCATGAGAGGCTCAAGGAGTATAAAGTTGCATCTTAATAGAATTAGCAATAGCAATTCAATTAGGAAAAGAAAGGCCAAGGTTCGCTCGAGCGACTGTGGGGGTATGCTTGAGCGAACTGCTCTCTGGAAGTTCAAACTGCAAACTGTCTTCTGGTTGCTCGATCGATCTCAGGTTCGCTCGAGCGAACCAGTCTTTGTCTCCAAAGTGTCCAAGGCAGAACTTCGTTGGGTCGAGCGCACCAAGGTTGGGTTGAGCGAAGGAACCTCTGTGATGGGTTCGCTCGAGCGACCCATAGAATCCTCTAAAACTTGGAAACTTCAATCTTTTTAGAACCAAATCTTTGGCAATCCGAAAACTAATAGAAATACAATATTAGGAACCCCAATTTTGTCCAGACTCTATGAATTAGCCAACTAAAATCCTAACACCTTGGCTAGTAAAGCCTATAGGGTTTTTCATATTAAAAACTCTGTAGTCATGGAGTCCATTAACGTGGTTGTTGATGATGCTGGAACCTCTAATTACTTTTCTGATGATGATAATGAAATGATTTTTTCTCTTTCCTCTAAACAGGAGATGTATAAAGCTTCAGACAATATAGGAGAACCTGAACAAAAAAAATGATCCGAAGGAGTCCGAGTCAAATGAGGAAGCTGCCACTCCTACAAAATTAGCTTCTAAACTCCTAGTTCCAGAAATTATCAAACAATTTAAATAGAAAAGTGAATCAAAAAATTCAAAACAAGATCAAAATACCTTGCAAAAGCTTGAAAACAATGCTAAACCTTCATTCATTCATCCCAGATCTCAGTAAGGACAAGTTTTAAAGGACCATTCAATTGCCACAGTCATTGGAAAGGTAACTACACCATTGAAAACTAGAAATCAGGTACACAATGTGGTGAGTAACTTGTGTTTTTCATTTCTTGAACAAAAAAATGTAAAAGAGGCCTTGGTAGATGATTGTTGGATTAATGCAATACACGAAGAACTCGAACAATTTGAGTGTAATTGTGTATGGCAACTCATCCCCAGACCAAATCATACAAATGTCATCAATACAAAATGGATTTTTAAGAATAAAACCGATGAATAGGGGCAAGTCATTTGAAACAAAGCTCGTTTGGTAGCTCAAGGATACACTCAAATTGAGGGCATAGACTTTGATGAAGTGTTTGCCCCTATTGCAAGACTTGAGTCAATTCGACTACTGTTGGTCATTGCAGGCTTTTTAAGAATCAGACTATTTCAAATGGATGTAAAGAGTACGTTTCTCAATGAGTTCTTAAATGAGGAAGTGTATGTGGAACAACCAAAAGGATTTCATGATCCCCATTTTCCTGATCATGTCTTTAAATTGAAAAAAGTTTTATATGGTTTAAAACAGGCCCCTAGAGCTTGGTATGAAAGGCTGACTGTCTTTTTATTTAATCATGGTTTTCATAGAGGAAGTATTGACAAAACCCTGTTCATTAACAAGACAAGGAGAATATTATGATTGTACAGGTTTATGTCGATCTCATTGTATTTGGATCTACTTCCAACTCAATGACTGATCAATTTGCTCAAACCATGGCAACCAAGTTTGAGATGAGCATGGTTGGAGAACTATCGTTCTTCCTGGGTTTACAGATTAGGCAATCTGAAAATGGCATCTTTCTCTCTCAAACAAAGTATGCTCGTGCTCTGTTAAAAAAATTCAGGATAGAATCTTCCAAACCCTCAAACACACCAATGAGCACCACTATGAAATTAAGTTTAGATGCAGAGGGAAAAGATATTAATGAAACTCTATACAGGAGCATGATTGGAAGTCTCATCTACCTCACTGCAAGTCGTCCTGACATAGCATTTAGCATGGGGGTATGTGCCAGATATCAATCTAAACCAAAGGAATCTCATATCCAAGCGGTAAAGAGTATTCTCAAATATGTGAATGGCACAACTGAATTTGGAATTTGGTTGACTTCTGATACTAACACCAACATTGTTGGTTTTTCTGATGTTGATTGAGCTGGGTGTGTCGATGATAGAAAGAGTACATCTGGAGGGTGTTTTTTTTGTTGGGAATAATATGGTCTCATGGGATAGTAAGAAGAAAACGTTTACATCTTTGTCAACTGCATAAGCTGAATACGTTGTAGCTGGGAGTTGTTGTACACAACTCTTGTGGATATAACAAATGCTTTCGAATTATGGGTTTAAGCAAGGATCTATTGTTGTTTTCTGTGATAACAAAAGTGCAATGGATGTTTCTAAAATCCCTGCTTAACACTTAAGAACTAAGCACATTGACATCCGATATCATTTCATTCGTGATTTGGTCTTAGAAAAAGTACTCTTTTTGGAGCACATTTCCACATAAAATCAATTGGCTGATATCCTCACCAAACCTCTAGATCCTATCCACTTCAACTCCCTTAGTAAATCATTAGGCATTGGACCCCACCCTTGATCAATGCAATTCCTTTTTCAAGCTTTCTTCTTTGCACACTCTTATTTGCTTAAGTTTTATGCAGCTGTTTTGTCTTGAGATTTCCTTGTACTTGAGAACTGTGTGATTGGACTACACTTTTCTTATTTCATGAGTGCTCTCTCTAAATCTTCTGCCTTATGAGATTTTTTTTTTTTTCATACAAACCAAAGTACAGGGCTACCAAGATTATGAGTGATAGCTTCCAGTTGAAAGAAAAATTTCTCTAGAGAAGGCTACTATATTCATTAGTGTGAAAGTCATCAATGAAGGTTTAAGGTTTGTATGTTGCATACCCTCAAATGAGCAATTCAATTTTTTCTGGGCATGCTCCCTAGGTCAATTTGTTTTCGCTTCATTTGTTTAAAATAAAATTAAAAATTCTGAGAGCAGGGGAGCGACAGCTGAGGTTTAGGGAGAGCATCTTAAATGAGTTTTTTCTTTTCACAAACTTCAAACACATCCGATCATATAGTTTTCACTTGTTTTTCAAAATCAGAAGATTCTTTTTAAAGCTGCTATTATTTAATCCTTGTTAATATTAGTGATTTCTCTTGAGCTTGATTTCAAGTGCTGATTGCTCATCGTATTGGCTTTTATTTTTTTTTTTTTGCATTAAATCTTTTTCAACCATAAAAAAAAATTTTGCTCATGCGCTCGAGCGCATGAACAAACTGCCGTCAATGCATTTAAATTCTGAAATGGGTTCTTTATCTTTCCATTCTCTCTCTCATTTTCCTAGTCTGAGCTCTTTGTGCTTTCCACCTTTAGGGCTACCAAATATTTCACTCCAAAGAGGTAAATCTTCTAATCTTTCACTAACATCGATCAAATTCATCCTTCTTATCATGTACATGTTCTTAGCTTTTGAGTTGATTGAATCACATTTCCTCCTTTTGGGTGTTTCTTTTGAGATATTCGATTTTGCACAATGTTTGACCAATACTTGTCTCTGAAATTTTTTGCGATCTCTTGCTTTAGGGGTGTAAAAAAAAACTGAAAAACCATCTAACCAACCGAACCGAACCGGTGGTTAATAACCGTGTTTCACGGTTCGGTCACAGTTACGGTTAGTAAAATTGAAAAACTGTACTTCATGGTTCGGTTACTGTTTTTAGTCTTGACTCACGGTTATTAATCGGACCGAACCGTAACATACGGTTTGGTTACCGGGCATATGGTTAACCGAACCATTATACTAATAAGAAAAATATAAAGGGCCTCAATGTAATATTTTTATAATGACTTAAAGTGTGTATCCTTGCCAAAACGAAGCCATAAGTCCTCTTTCTTGCCTCAGTCTTTATCTCGATTCCACACGCAGTAAAACCCTACCTCTCTTTCTCTCGCAGCAAAACCAGGAAGAAGAAGAAGCAGAGGAGACCAAGGCGACGGGTACTCTCTCTCTCTCTCTCTCTCTCTCTCTCTCTCTTTTCTGTGTTTTTCAGTTTTTTCCCTCCCTTGGGTCTTCTTCTTCTTCTTTATCCTCGTCCCTCAAGTTCTCAATTTTGTATTTTTTTTAGGGTTTTTCGCATTTGTGTATGGTAGAAATCTCTCTCAATTCATAATCGTTGCTTTCCTTATGAATTGATATCACATCTCCTTTTCTCTATTTATAAGATTCATATGTTTGTTTCATGTTGCAGGTCTCATTTGGTGTTATTAGACTAGGCCTTGGCTGCATGCTTCTCTCGTGTGTACCATATTCTTAAATTTTTGAGATACATATATGTGTTTTTTCTGAATGTGTAAAATTTGAGATATTGGGAAGAATTTTTTGATTTTCATTTCCTTTTCCCTTTTGAGAAGAGATTCTTCATCCACACCTCGAGTTGCCTCAAATTGTGTTGGAATTTCAAGATTCAATCTTTTGACATGTATCGTTTTGTGCAGTTGGTCTTGGGTGTGAAATTGAGTGCTCTACTTTTATTTGGTGGTTTGATTTAAGCTTTGTTGTGATTTTGGGGTTTTATTTGAATGATTGGTAAGATTGATTTTTTTTTCTTTTCTTTTGGGGGTGGATTGTGTTCGTCATATGGAGATTGGAATTACAAAGAAAGAAAGAGAGAAAAAACAAAATTTTCCACGGTTATTAACAGTAATCGAACCGTCTAATATGGTTAACCGCGGTTCGGTTTTCCATGGTTTTTGTGGATACTTTTATAGTTTTAAAAGACAGAAAACCATGGTTACGGTTTGGTTAATGATTTTTCCAAAATAACCGGTTAACCGAACCGTTACACCCCTATCTTGCTTCAACCATGATTCTTATCTTGGACATTTACATTGGGTTGACATTTTGGTTTGGTTGAAGATGTTATGCTTACATCTATGCTTGGAGGTTAGGAATGGTTGGGTTCATATGTACATTTGTGTTTCCATTTATTTATTTATTTATTTCAAGCTACATGATCTATACGATACATGGAAGCAATGCACATCTTCTGTTGATCATTGTTTGGAGCTTTGGCACATATAACAATCTTGTTATATATTTGTGGTATGGTGTGCTCTCGAGGTGTTTGTAAAAATTCCTCAAAGGATTTTTCCTTTGCAATGACACCTAAGAAAAGGAAAAATGTTGCCGGTTCTTCCTCCTTGCTAAGATTTGATGCTACCTTGTTCCCATCTTTAGCCAAATTTGTAGCATATGAAGAACTCTTTGCTAATGGTGTTGTTGGCTTTGAAAGACCTATTGATGATTCGTTCACATCTACTGAGGAGTATGGGTCTATAATCGTAAGAAGATGGAATTCTCTCTACACTTTTGACATAGATGAGATCAATTTAAGCTGGATTAGAGGATTTTACTGCAATATGTCTATTAGAGATTCTAAGATTAGAGAAAAACCTTGTCATACCTCCATCGGTGTTGGCTTCTTTTATTGACATTGAAGAACCAGAGGAACGGGATTATCCTCTTCCCCCCAAATCAGCCTCTTGACAGGAGCCTATTTCATGACTTTGGGACAAAATTGGTAGGTGCTCGACATCCATGGGCTAGCGGTGTTCTTGCGCATGGTATCTTGCAATCAAAATACAGGTTTCTGAATTCGTTCTACTCTGCAAATTTAGAACCTTATGGCCACACTGCAACCATCAATCATCAACATGGTATGGCGCTATACTGTATTGGGATGGGCAACAGTGTGAATGTCCCTCTTATGATTTACGGTGTCATGGTGAAGATTCCAAGTGCTGGAAGAAATGCCACTCTCCCATTTGGTGTGTTGATTACTCAGCTTCTGCTGTCAAAGGATGTTGATTGGCGGCAACTTGATACAGTTCGAAGGATTCAAGGAGCTATCAATCGCCGATCTCTGCAACAATCAGAAGTTCACCTAACTAAAGGAGAAGATGATGATGGTGATGATGTTGCTGCTAAGGGGGAGCAAGATAGTGTTTCGGACCGTCTCACAAGCCTTGAAAATGAAGTTCATGCTATGAATGAGAATATGAATGCTCGTTTTACAATTGTGGATGAATCCTTGGCTGCCATCCTTGCTCGTTTAGGACATTAGTGATCTCTCCTTGTTGCCTTGATCCAAACAATATAACCTAGATCACACTTTGTTACCTTTATCTTTCTACCTATGTTAGGATTGGTTCGGATGATGTAGGAACACTACTAAGCTGATTTGCTTCGTTAATTAGCCATTGTTTCAATACTTTCAATGCTTAAACTAATCTTCTTCGTCTCATGCAGGTTTTATGTTTGTTATCTTCGGTATTTATGAACAAAAAGGGGGAGATTTATTCATGTGATGATTTATGATTTTTTTTTCCTTTGAGTGATATTTTACACGTGCTCTTCTTGTGAATAAGTATTATTGCAGGTAAAATCTTCGAAGTTTCAAATCTAAGATCTGTTTGTGTCTGTGGATGTCCTCTTGGGTAGATTCTTTTTGTAATTAGGTTGTTTTGTCCATAAATTGTCAAAGAGGGAGATTGTAAGGTTTTATGAGTTTGTTGGCTAATTCATTGGGTTATGGATAAAACCAAAAATAAGTTTTACAATGTAATTGCTAGAAGGACTACTTCAAGAGACTGTTTTATCAAGCCAAGGTAGTAGCTTCACGTGCTTGAGCGTGCCCAGGAAGTTTGATTTGCAAGCCAAGACAGTAGCTTCACGCTTGAGTGCAGAACTATTTGCTCGAGCGCACCGAGGCAATTTGCTACATGAGCCAAGGCAGTAGCTTCACGTACTCAAGCGTGCATACTGCACTTGAGCAGCTGGGTGGAGAAAATTCCAGATCTGACGTGATTTTCTCTCTTCTATGCTATTTCGAGTTGGAGATGACCTAATGCTATATATTAAGCATAGACACATCTTCAAAGGCACTTCTTGAACTTTTCTCTTGACCCAAACCTAATATCATTCAGAGAGATCTTTTCTTCTCCAAAGCTTTTGATTTGTTGCCTTGAAGTTCTAAGCGTTGGAGTTTTCTCTTCTTGTACTCATCCAAAGGAGATTCACTTTGAAAGGCATTCAAGGTGATATGTTCGATCACGGCGAAGGTCTACGGCGAGCGTGGGCGGCGCTACATTGATCCCACTGGGATCAATTGACCCCAATATGATCTGAAAAAATATTTAAAAAGAAAATTCTTTCAAGAATTGAACTTATGTGAAGCTTTTGACCCCACTCAATGCCTAAATAAATGGGCCATCTGTCTACCAAAACAAAAATAATAATAATAATAATGGGCCTAATGTTTATTTTTTAAAGAAAATTTCCTTTTTTAGACATTCTGTCAGTAACCCTTCATTTACCCTAATTTATTTTATTTGAGAATTCAATGTTATCTTTGTTGGATTGTCGGAAATAGATTATTTGAGAATTTTATATTATATTTGTCGAATTATCGAAGGTAGATGATAGATGTTGATAAAAGGAAAAATAAATTTATTCGATTTGTGGAAGATAAGTCTTTTGTTGACCCTACTGACTCAAATTCCTGGAACCGCCACTAACGGCGAGTAGTCGACAAAATAGCGCAGTCCTTAAGTGGAGTTAGCAATTGGGAAAGGGTAGTGAGTTCTTTCTTGTAACTTTCAATTGATATAGTGCTTGGTTGTCTGTTAGCCTAAACGATAAGGCCCGTGGTTTTTTTTCTGAGTAGGCTTTTCCACGTATACATCGTGTGTTCTTCTTTTTGTGTGATTGCTTGCTGTTAATCTAGTTTATTATTAATTGCTAGATTAATCATTAGTTTTTAGAAATCTAATAGAGAGATTATTGGAACCAAAGCCTGTGTTAAGGCCGGTTTTTCAACATTTACAGTAATGTTGCTATGGTAGGCGCACATGCAGAGTAGCCAAGTAGTTTATTTTGACAAAGTGGTGGTGCTATGTGGATAAACTATCAAGAGTCCAAACATGAAAGTTGCAAGAAAATAGTAGGTGATAAAAAGGCTAGACATAGACTTCTCCAATCTATCTGGTCACATTGGCCAAAGTAGTAAGCATGCCTTTTGAAATGTGGTTCTAAAGCTTCCAAGATACCAGAAGAGATGAAGTTAAATAACAAGTTGCAGGCAATCGTGGCATGAATGGGTCTGATGGTGATGAAGGTTGTGTTGCAGTTCCACCAACAAAATCCCCAAAAAGTCCCCAAATGGGTTGCATTTCTATGGTGATGTCAGAAATGGGCCTTTGACTTTTACTGTTTGGTCTGCTGCAATAAATTAAGATGGGTTGTCAATCTTATCCAGTGCTTGTGGGTGCAACTTGGGTCGGGCAGATCCATGGGCTGGGCGTACCTAAATCCAATGAGTTTGACCCACCATAAAGTGACGACATGGTCCTGAATTTCAGTCCTATGAGTTAGATCAAGGCCAAATTTAGACTGATTTTAACTAGAATGGGCATGGAGAAGTACCTGTATGATTCGACCCAGTCATGAACACCCCTACTGGCTAGGGATGTCAAACGGGCCGGGCCGGCTCCAGCCTCGGCCCGCCAGGGAAAAACCCTGGCCCAGCACTGCCCACTGGCACGGCCCGCTGTGGGCCGGGCTGGACGGGCCTGCACTGTTTTTTTCCCTTTTTTTTTTCAGTATTAAAAAAAAAAGAATAAAATAAAAACTTACATGTCTTTCAAGAAGTGAAATGAAAAGTTGGCAAATGGTAGTGTAATTACTTTACTTGTCTTTTGGGAAGTAAAATATTTTGGTTCTTATAAAGTAAAAGTAAACTTTTTTATTACTAAAACTTTGTTTTTTCATGTGTTGTGAACAATCAAACATAGTTCACTAAAAAAATTTGGGTGATTGAAATTATTTAACTATAGATTTTTAATACTTCGTGATGCTCTACAATAAAGCTTCAAAAGGATTTTATGAGCTCAACACTATAAATTCATCAGTGATTGTAACAAAAAATAAAAAAAAAATCATCAGTGAAACTATTTGTTTATAATTACTATCCTTTATGTTTGTTAGTATAGAATACATAGAAATTGAGTTCATATAGAAAGAGTCAAAGACACAATTAGTGTAAGAGAGAACCATTTGGGTTTTAACTGGCATTATCTAGTTATAGCCACTGTATTTTTAATAATGAGACAGTTAAAAATTAATAGATTTTCTTTACAGTGTCTATTGAATTATCAAATATGTAAAAAAATTTAACATCACACAATCACGGAGAATGAAAAAGATATTTAAGTGGTTAGGTCAAAGATATTTAAGTGGTTAGGTCAAACTCGACCTACTCCACTGAGAAGAGAGAACCATTTGGATCTTAACTTCTTGAAGGTTTCTAAATAGGATTACCTTCAAAACCTTACAAACTTTTTAGAAAATAAAAATAAAAAAGAATGAAAAACTTATAAATTTAAAAATTACAATGGAGGAAAAAGTAAAAAATCAGATGTGTAGTCCACTAATGTACTCTGCTGGATCGTAATCTTCCATTGATGTCAACTCTTACTTCCTCTTATCTGCCAAATACCAGTCTCGTAGGCAAACACAACACTCCACCGTTTCTTCAATCAGATTGGTTCTTTTGTCATCCACCACACGTCCACCTGCACTAAAAGCTTGTTCTGATGCTACAGAAGACATTGGACAATAGATCACGAGCCATGGCGGCCAACACCGGATAAACGCTTTCTTGTTGCTTCCACCAAGCTAAAAGGTCAAAACTAGATGCATCCTGCACCCGTATTACACCGACGTCAAGGTACGATGATAACTCCGTCACAGTGTTATTTGAGCTTGAGCTGGATGCCATGCCCGTAGACAGGGAAGAATACCACACATCCCACTCACCAACACCTGTTTGCTGTACTTCTGAATGGCCCATACTAAGCCCAGTTGTACCCATTTGCTCACAATAAAATTGAAAAAGTGCTTGTAAATTTGCCCTAATATTTGAAAAAATATTTAAATCTATATAATTCATGTTTTTATTTATTCCATCAATAAAAAACTGTACACCACTTAATTTTAACATTTGATCAAATACGACAGCTAAAGAAAATGTCATTGGAGCCTCTTTCCAATATTTATTAAAATTTTCTTCCATGTTTTTAATAGTGCTACTCAGTAAAAAATGATCTCTAAATCTACTGAATTGTAAAGTAATTTTAAAAAGCTTCATTAAAGCTTCATTAGATGTGGGATAATATATCCCGGAAAAAAATAATGTTGAAGTATAAAAAGCTTCTAATAAATCTCTTATTTGGGCACATAACTCCCAATGTTCATCACTAATCATCAAATGTTGTGCATGAAAAGCACAAAATTCATTCAAAACAGTTCTCCGATCAAGTGCCTTGTTTAACAAATCATACATAGAATTTCATCTATGTTCTACCTCCTTAGGCAATTTAATAGCTGATACGCCTTGCCTCGCACATATTCCAGCATACAATTGTCTTCTCTGTGCGGAGGTGAAAATAAATCTAGCAATGTCTTTAATAGCATCTGTGTAACTTACAATATGCTTTAAACCGACCTTTGCAATAAGATTTAAGATATGACATACACATCTATTTTGAAAGATAGAGCTATCTATCAGAGTTGCAAGTGGCATCTGCATTCTCATTAATTCAATAGCCACTGTATTATTACTGGCATTATCTAAAGTTATAGATAAAACTTTTTCTTTAATATTATATTCATCTAGTTTTTTTCAAAATAAATGTACTTATTCTAGTGTCATTGTGTGGCCATTCAAGACTGCTAAAACTAATTATACATTTATTAATAATCCATTTTGAATCTATGTTATGTGCAGTAAGACAAAGATAACTGTCACCCCCTTTAGATGTCCACATGTCTGTGGTTAGGGCTATTCTACCGGGAATTTCTGCAAGGTAATTTTTTATATTTGTTTTCTCTTTCTGCCAGAGTCTAATAGCATCATTTCTGGCTGTATTTCTTGAAATACTGTGAAATTGTGGTTGACAGTATTTCTGGACCCATTCTTTAAAAAACTCATTTTCAACAAAACAAAATGGTAATTCGGATAACACAATCATTTTAACAAGATTTTGTCTACAACTTTGTGCATTAAAAGAAAAAAGACCTAAACTGCTACTACTGCTACCACCACCAGTACTAGAAATTTGGGTCTGTGATCCAGGCCTCTCTGTCCCTGCATCTGTTGGCTTTTTAATGCCTGGACATATACGCATATGCCTTGCCAAATGGCCGGTACCCATTTTTGACTGGGCACCATAAATCTTACTACAAAATTTGCATTTTGCCTTTTTCAACTGTTTTTACGTTTTCAACAACCTCAAAAATTGTAAATACTTCCCAAACTGGTGAAGTTCTATTCCTCTTGGTTGGTTTACGGGAACTCTAAGGAAATGAGGGTGGTAAATCACCTACTTCATCTTCTAATTCAATAAAATTTTCTTCTTCCCCTAAATTAACTGAAGATGATTCTGTGGAAAATCTTCTAGCCATATTTCAAACAATAAAATTTATAAGTAATAACAGTAATAGGCTCTAATAGCCTTCTTTTGTGATAATTAATATAAGAAAGGGGAGAAAATGAGAGTTAATATAATATAATATAAACTTATATATATGGAATCTCAAATTTAAATAATATAAATACCTCTAAATCTTTGAAGGCCCCTTTAATCTTGTCTCTTGATGACTTGATCTTTGGCCCTCCAAAAACTTCTTAGAGAGAGTGAAAGAGTTGAATGCTTTGAGAGAGGGCTAGAGAATGTATAAAGAGAATGAGAGAGTTGTGTAAATTGGTGAGGAATGAGAATGGGAGGGTTATGGTATTTATAGACTTTGTAAAATAAAAAATGACACAAAATACCCTTTATATGACCGTTTTATAGCTGTTGGGGGGGTAAAAGAAAAAGTCTACTTGTCCCGGATTTCATGTCCCGGGACAAGCACGACTCCACAGGCAGGGGCATTTTGGTCATTTTTGAAAATGACCAAAATGCCCCTGCCTGTGGAGTCGTGCTTGTCCCGGGACATGAAATCCGGGACAAGTAGCATGGCTGGGGGGTAAAAAGGACTTTTTTTTCAAAAAAAAGGCTTATGGACGTTGGGCGGGCCTGGCGGGCCGATCCCAGCGGGCTTGGCGGGCTGCAGCCCCCAGCCCTGGTTCCTGGCGGGCCCGGGGCAAACGGGCCAGCGGGCCCAGCCACCTAGGCCCAGCCCAGCCCATGTGTGGGCCAAGCCGTTGACCATGCCGGGCTGGGCCGGGCCGCGGGCCGTTGACTGGCTGGCCGGAGCGTGCCGGGCCCATTTGACATCCCTACTACTGGCTATCCTGTTTGCGTCTAAACTGTGTGTGTATAAAAAACAGTCTAGCGAGATGGTACAGTATATAAACTGACTTTCAAGGGACCACATGGATTTGTGCCAACTATAAAGGGCAGGAGGGATTGAAAGATCGTAAAAAATCAGCCCCATCCAATCATCCTAGGCCCTTCGTCTTAACAGTCCACATTTGCAACAGTGTATGTGTGTGTATTTAGAGAGAGAGAAGCCATATACATATGTTGGCCAAGACACATTGGGTATTTCTAGGTCTTTTCCTCTCTATGGTATCAAGGGAATTTCTTGTTGCATAAAAATACATAAGACTTCATGGTGAAATGAGCTGCACCGAAGGATTATTATCAATGTCAGAGGTGAAAGATATAAGGTGGACATTAGACCTAATCTTTCCCAGGTATTGAATTATTAGGGTGATGGCTAGATATTCATTTCAAATCTTCTCTTTATTCAATTTCTATCGAAGGGAGATTATTTGATTGTCATTTTAGATATTCACCTTTGATTCCTCATTTTTAATTACAGAATATCCAACATATTCAATTAAATGAGACAAATAGGCCCTAAATTTGTAAGAATTCATGGTAAAATGAATACCAACAAGAGATTATTAAGACCCTAAAGGATATAGATGGAGATAGTAAACATACCCTTAGTTTCGTAGGATATGATTTACTAGTGTGATGGCTTGTTAATCAGTTCTTCCTTAAGAGAAGACTACTAAAGCTTTTGATGATCATTTGGAGATCTTCACCTTTATTTTGTCAGATTTACCCACTTCTATACGAAGTCATTTTATAAAAGAACTGCTAAAATTCAATTCCATGAGAACAAACTGGCCCCGAACATCCATTTTAGTGCAAGAATGTACCAGATCATTATATACGTCTCTGATCAGGGAGCCTCCCTAGTCCCTTCCATCTCTCGGGAAGATTGGGCATACGATTATGCGCTATGGTCATTTTAGACATTTGTTTACTCACGTCACCTGTAGCTAAATCTTGAATCATGATCTCTGTTTCCCAGATCAATGGTCTGGGTCATCTATTTGTGGTCCAAAGCAACTCACACATTGCCTTCATGCTCTTGATCTGGGAGGGCACTCACATCATAATTATGCATGTAAGATGCTAAATCTCCACATAATCACAGGTTATGTGGCGTGTTGGCAGTGCCTACTAACAAAACAAACTAAAAGTAGGGTTTGTCGATTAGCCATTTCTAAAATGAAAAAGAGAGAAGAAAAGAAAGAGGAATCAGATATTCTGACATTTGTTTTGAAGCCTCGAAAAACAAAAAAAAAAAAAAAAAAGAATCAGCAGAAGGCTCACAATCATCCCCCTTTTAAGATCATGACTGTTAGCAAGCAAGATTGCCTCATGAACAGATGAATAAATAGAACACAAACCCCTTGTATTCCATGGGGCCTATGGGTTCCATCAATGTGTTGGGTAATTCGGCTAGAAAACCCACGTACAGAACTGATTCAAATCATGCGAACCAGAGTAAGTATTCAAAACAATGTCAATTAAACAACAGGATGACCACTGCAGAGATATCGGGGGCAAGATCCATCACACGATGGGCCCCATCAGAAGCATGGCCTTGATATCAAAAGGCACATCATGTACCACTGCTCTTGTAACATAAGAAAGCAAAAATTAGCTCATTCCCATGCCCACACCACCTGTACATGTGTTGAAAACTGGCACCCAAAGTCACTAATTACACATAAGAGAGCAGTGACCCAATACAATCTATATCTTTATAATATATTTCCAAAACCACACCCTAACATAGCAAACAAGTGCTCAGCCCCCAAATAGTAACCGCAGAGAACTTCCCTTTAAAGCTCTTCAGAAAATTACTGTTCATGCAAGGGATGCTCACAAAAGAGCTCCCTAGAGTGAGGTGATCAGTTGGGGTCTGCATCTGGAAAGAAAATATCAGTTGGAAGTTAGAACCACTAGAAACTGGAATGCTAGTCATTGCAGGCAAGGCAAATATTCAGCCCGCTCTCAACATTTCCAATTTCTAAACACAACAGTTGATTATTGGAAAACATCAGCCAAACTGGTCATCGAAATAGAGGATAGAGGATAGAGGTTATGCCCAATCTTGCTACTATCAAAGCCTTTGGGCATTGTGCTGCTGCTGTTCTTCATAGTTTGTTCAAGCAGGCGCATGAGTGACAAAAACACATTCATCCTAGTCACATCTCTGTTAGCCTGTGAAGCACAAACACAAAAAGACTGAAATCAACCACAGAAACAACAATGGAAGAAAACCCAAGAATAACTAATTATTTATATTAAAGGTATTTGCGGTAATTCTCAGTTAATTAACGGGGATTTCAATGTTAGACAAGTACTCAGACTACGGGACAAAGACCAAGAAACAGCACCTTGTATGTAAAACGTAAGTATTGCAACTTGGGGAATGGAAAGGCCAATAACTTCAAAGTAGTTGAGAATGACATGTTAGGTTGCCCAGAAAGAGAACATAGCTAAAAAGAATGGATAAATGGAGAAGAAACCACGAAGTTTTCCTTAGTAGATGGGATAAGGCTTCAATGATGATGATAGTAATCTTTGAGTATCTAGCGCACATGACTGTTAAAGAAGAGGTATTATAATTCCACATCTTAATATACATTAGAGTCACAGGGTACTTTAGTTCATTAAACTACTGCCTTTTGGTTGTACAGAGTAAATTACTGGGAGCTTAATATTGGACACTTCCGACTTATGAAGAACTAAATGCTATGTTGAAGGTATCTTACCTCTACCGTAAAGCGTGCCCAGACCTTATTATCACGAGCTTCCATCAACCCCTTTAGGATCGTCAAACCCAGTCCGCGAATTATGTCAGCTATCTCAAGAAAGAAACCCCTTTCCTCGCAAAGCATCTATAAAAGAAGACAGTGTTGGAATAGACAGATGTTAGAATTTAGAGGGCACCATTAACAAACTAAAAAATGGACAATAATTTACCTCAATGAGCATTTGACGAGGCTGAATCAGATCCTCTACTATGATTGGGCAAACCATGCATGGAGAACCGACTTCAAATCCTAATGTTTTACCGCCTTCAAAGTTGTCCTTCAAAAGCAAGCCACCCTCCTCGCTGATAATCTGCAGATGAGTGGAAGTCTATTAAAGAAATAAAATATGCTAGAAAGCATATGTTCTTATTCCACTTCTGTTTGGAGTGCAGAAAATGCTGAAATCACTATAAATACAAGATCGACAGATCACCATTCCATGAAAGCATTGCACTTCACGGACAATCCTGATTGGATAAGTAGATGACTTATTTGATATTCTGGCAGTATATGCTCATACACATGCAAAAGCCTCTGAACATATACAACCGATAATTAGGGAAAGCAGTGAACCCCCTTCTACCCAATTTCCTAATAGATCCCATCTGGGGAAAAAAAAAGAAAGAATATGAACACATTTTTAAACCAGTTGAAATGGTATCATAGTTATCTGATTCACAGTTCGACAAATTCACATTTAAGTTCGTAGTTCGAAGTTTGCCACTTGCTCGAATTTGAAAATTCGAAGGAGGAGGTTTATTTAGTTCATTTTTCAACTCGCTTGATTTGCAGTTCGAGTTCAATGAGTTTGAACCTATTATTTCAAATATATAATTTATTATAGTCATCATATATATTGTACTAAAACTTCATAATATAGATACTTCAGTAATATGCAAAGAATGATAGTATATCACTATTAGATTGATTGATGCAATTCATATGATTAAATTACAGGAAAATGGGTTCGATTATGTATTTAATATTTACTCAATTTAACACTACAAACTTAGATTTGTGTGCACCGCTGCTAACTCACTTGAAAAGACTAATTTTTATTGGTTTAGATTTTATAATACTGTCCATTGATTAACAAAGCTAAGCACATCCACTCTATAATTGGATGAATTAAGAGATGTGACATTTGGCTTTAAGATTTTATGGAAATGAATTCACTGTTCACACAGTTGTACAAAGAGGAAGGGAATTTAAGGGAAGAAAGTAATAGATGAGTACAAATGTGAGGCTTGGACTTACATTTTTGAGAGACTCCAAATCTGGGGCCATCTATGAGAATTAGACCTATCAAAGTGTATACCATCCACTAGTAACTGTTGTTAATAAATTCATTTTAATTAGAGATGGTCCAATGATCAAATTGACCACTATAAAACACTAATTTTTGTATTGTTATATTCATGTGTTTTTTATCAATGATTAATTTTATGGTGTGCTCAACTTATTGCATTGATATTTACCCTAATCTTATGAAAGAGGACACTAGTTTTAATCTGTTTCCATTTTTGATAAGTGGGTCTCACCACGGAGCCTTATGGTTTTCTGGTGAGTGAGAGACAGAGGGAAGAAGAGAAATTATCTTTTTTAAGTGATGGTACATAGAAAGAGGAGGGACTGATATTGATGGAAAGATAATGAGGCGGGCAACTGCCAGCTTACCTTTTTTTTCAATTCCCCCTGTCTTTTCTGCATCTCCATCTTATTTCTTCCCCCTTTTCATCTTTCTCTTCTTTTACCCTTCTATTACTCCATGTGAGACTCAAACAAAGTATAGGCAACTGTAAACTTTCAAAGATGAAAGCAGTTTTCAACCCCTTCAACAGTCGGAGATTTGAGTTGCAAATAAAAATGTGGGCTCACTTATTTATTATTATTTTATATCAATCTCTTCCATTGATTTTCTCTCCATAAGCATCTGCTGGTGCTTTCCTCATTAATATCAACCCCTTTTACTTTAAAGTAATTTTTTATAAGTTGAGTTTTCCCCCCTTTAAGTATAGCTGTCAAGACCTAAACAAAAATCTGTAAATTTACTTTCCTCAGTAGTGTAGTATGATTTTTTTATTTAAAATAATATTTTAAAATAATAAATTAATTACCTTTTGCACAGTTTGAACTGCTAGGAACTGTAGCTTTCCAAAAGTCTGAATTTCACCAAATCGAATTCCAACTTGTTCAATTCGCACAGTGAGAAATTCGGAGGCATGTAGACGAATCAGGTAACTATGAATGGTATACAAACTCATACCAAATGGTCTGGATTCAGACAAGCAGATACCTGATTCCTCCCTTCCCATACTGATAAGATATGTGCATGCCAACTTGCCAATATATAAATCATTAACCTTCGAAAATTAAAATACTTATATTATGCTTATCTTGCATTCCAAGGTAATAATTCATCGGAACCAGACTGTTTGACTGATGCCCAGACTGTAGATGTGGGGTCCTACAAGAATTGCTGCAGTCAAGTGATTGGCTGTCAACGACAGTGGAGGAGGACCATTTTTCTGTAATTGTACATTTTCCTTTTTCTTTTATTTTTTTGATCAGCCAAGTAGACATTGTGATGGGCCCTTCCAGGGATGGGAGATCCACCAAACTAGATGCATTTCCTCTAAGTCTCTGACAAGAATATGGGATTCATATTCAAGACAATCAAACCCAAATTTGGATAAGATCAAAGAAGCCATTCATAACAATACAGATCGTGTTCTCTTCCTGATGGGCCCTGTTATGGATGAAGGATCCATCTGATTTGATGCATTTCCTTCTATGGTGCCCAGGAATGGGATACAGACACATGGATGAAGGGATTATGAATGCAACTCTGCCCTTTTGGAAATCCACGTCATGGTGCGGATGTGGCTAACCTATCCATCACATGAAATTTCCTATTTTAGATTAAGACTTACAAAATTTATACTTTCTTCAGAACATTTTTAAATTAATGAAACCATCATCTGCATCCCTTTCTAACACATTTTATGTTGAAAAGTAAGAAAACTGCTTTATTGTTACCAATTAAAAAAAAAAGTAGGAAAATTGCTACTACGGCATGAAATAATGGACTTGGTATGGTAGGAATGCTAAACTCGTACCCTAGAAGTACCGGTGTAGTGTCAAGTACTAATACAAGCTATGATGCACGGATACTTCAAAATGGGCAATATATCATGTCGTATCGTATCCAATACTTCACTTTTTATGTGTAAGATCCATGTCCCTACCGTGTCTATGGCATGTCCTTGCCGTATCCATGCCGTATCTGTGCATCATAGAATATAAGTATCCTATTGGTCCAACACAGGTACATTACGCACATACGACTATCTAGCTATCATAGAATTCCTTCTATTGTATCAACCGAAAATTGGATTAGGGTGTCCACAGCACATTCAAATTCAGATCAAGATCCTATGCCTCAAGACTCCAGTCCACGACCCTGACGTCCTAATTGGATTCAGATCCACCAAGGATTAGAAGATTACATGCCTAAGTATAACCTGAGCCGTTCATATTGTAATCTGTGGATGGAGCATATCCAAAAATCAACACTAAACAGATGATCCTGCCTGATCAATTGCTATTGAACGTAAAAGAGCAAACACAAAAAGATAAATTTCTTCAACTGAAAGCTAATAATCAGATCTGATTTTGTAATCATGGCACAGCTACTGTGGGAACTACGATTTAAATGGAATGGATACGCCATTCGAACTCGTACACATCTAATAGGCAAAGTATCAATAACAACTAGCCAAAATATTCTGCATGGTACCAGTAAAAAAGAAATAATAAAATAATAATAATAATAATAATAATAATAATAATAATAATGAGATTCAGCGTGGCCTTTACCTTTTGCAATCCAAATCGAGATGCCAGCAGGAAATAAGTTGAGGTATTTTAATACACAGAATCAGTGTTTAAAATCCAAAGTCAGACTTGACTCGAAATGCTGTCAAGTCAATTAACTTTGCCAAGCCTGACTGACTTTCTGGTCAGACTCATTCACCTTGACAGCTTGTAAGAGTGAGTCTTTCTTTGTCATAAGATAATGAACACAATACAAGACAATGTATTGTCGTTGTCGTCCTCACCCCAAGTCTTAAAACTCTGACTCGGGGTTGACTCGGTGATCATTGAGTCAAGTTGACTCAGCTGAGTCATATAGAGTAAGTGAGTAACACCTTAAAGCCTACAAAACATTAAAAATTGTGCAAAAAGATTTAAAAAAAAAAAAACCTTAAATTAAAGAAATTATGTCCTATGAGTTAAACCAAATGGGTTTAAATTATTTAGACTGAAATTTAAGCAATAATGGTGGTTGCATTTGATTTCATTCAATCATATGAATATTATCACTGATTTTTGAATGCTTAGAACTTCTAGAAAATATGATTTTGATCTACCGAATTTATTGCCAAAGGACCCCCAAACTGTTGGAAAAGTTCCACATCCCACATCACCCAAGTAATGAGTTTGATATGGCTTCATATACCTGTTTGGGCCTTCCACCTATTAGCTTAAGCTTTTGGGTTGGTACATGGTATCTTACATGGTATCAGAGCCGGTTCCGGCCCCGTCGTTCTTCTGTAGCCCACATGGCAGGCCCGTCTATGAAATCTATTGGGCCTGCATGTGAGGGGGAGTTTTGGAAAAGTTCCACATCCCACATCGCCCAAGTAATGGGTTTGATATGGCTTCATAATACATGTTTAGGCCTTCCACCTATAAGCTTAAGCTTTTGTGTTGGTACATGGTATCTTACACAAACGCCTTTGATATCTTCTCACAAAAAGAAAATAGGAGACACTATTAGTTTTAGCCTTTTTACTTGTGGAATTCAGCCAGAGGAGAGACAAGGGGTGACTCGACTCATCAGACTACATAACCCTCTTTTACAGTTAACTCAGTTCGAACATTTGGGACCCTTATCTTGATTCGGGATACCCTTTTTGATTCCTTAATCCTTCAATCCGAATCCGAATCATTATGACTGTTCAATTAATTTATTTTGGGTTCTTGCACATCAAGATGGTGCCTTGGGTGGTCAACTCTACCCTCATACATGCTTGTCATGGTCCACGTTATAAAATTCAGCCACGGACCGAAGCATAAACCTGAATTCCACATCGATATCTTCTCTATATATCTTATTAATCTTTAAATCGACTAAGATAGTTCGGCCATGTTAGAAGGCGTCCAACGGAGGCACCTGTTAAAAGGTGTGAAAGCATGGAGATTGCCAGGAGAGGAAGAGGGAGAGGGAGACCCAAGAGAAATTGGAAAGAAACTATTAAACATGACCTTGCCTACATGGATCTAACGGAGCACATGGCCCTAAACAGATTTGATTGGCGTCGTCAAATCCATATAGCCGACCCCACCTAGTGGAAAAAGGCTTGGTTTGGTTATATCATATTAATCTTTGTCCTGTGAATAATAATCCTTTAGCATAAAAGGAATAGATAATCTTTGGAATTGCTGTACGTGTTAATAAGCCAAGGCTTTGTCCATTATTATACACTTCATAGTACCCTCCACGTGACTAAAAACATTACATTCTATAATTTTAGGTATTTTCAAAATGTAATTCAATTATTATATTTTTGTTACTTATATCTCAACTTTGTACTCTAAAATATCAAATATTATTAAAAAAACAAATATTTAAATACCAAATCGCTGCATAGTGCATACCCATTATTTTCATACCCTAATATCAAATATTATTAAAAAACAAATATTTAAATACCAAATCGCTGCATAGTGCATACCCATTATTTTCATACCCTAATTTTTTAATATATTTTGAATGAGACCCTGCATCTGAGATTGACAGCAGCAAAAATTTGTCAAGGAAACATATCATCCCAATGCTTTTTTGCATTGACTACAAAATCAGAACCCTAAAATAATGGCACAAAGTCAACGGAAAGGAAAAGAAAGCTCCACACCTTTGACTCCTCAGTTTGTTTCAGCTTGTCAGCATGCTTTGTCACACTTTGCAAGAAAACCATGTGCTTGATAGTACGCTCCAATAGTGCATCAATACTACACTGCTCATTCACCAAACCAGTAATGACCAAAAAACAAAGTTCCACCATGAATACCATATTATAGTTGCAGAATAAAACTAAAAAGTAAACTCATGCCAAGCAACAACAAATTCACCTTTGCTCCATTTGGTACAATTTCCCGTAACTCCTTAACACGGTCCTGGATCATCTGCCGATCTTTTGGTCGGGGTCTAGGGTTCTCCCCAGGCCTAGGTCTTCTCCTAGTTGATTTCCCTGCTTCATCAGCCCTTTTAGAAAGTGCAGTTGAAATGCTATCACTCTTCACATTTGGTCCATCTTCAACCAACGAACTGATATGAGATTTATACGCACTGTCAGTCTGAGAGCTCTTTCCAGTTTTATTCAAGCTACATGAAGTTTTAAAAGAACTTGATCTGACTATATCTGGTTTTGCAAGATCCTGAGAATGTCCAAACAGCTCTCCTTTGATATTCTCAGGCAGAGCCATCTCACTGTAACAGGATTTATTATGAATTGAAGGACTACTAGCCTTTGTAAGTGTAGTTTTGCAAGATACATTATCATCTATGATCTGTTTGCCACTGGTATGAATCTTTGAGACCACAGCATCCAACAGATTATCCGTCCCAAATTCAGAGAAAATGCCGCTATCCGAGATCCCTTCATTCATTGGGTCAAAACGAAAAGGCAAATCAAGTTGAGGTAGGCATATGGAAACATCTGGCTTTATGTTACCAGCATTTCCATCTGCCCCATGTGAAAGAACATCATCCCGACTATCAAATAGTTGCTGAATCTTAAAATCCATGCCCAGCACATCAAATAAGTCAGATCCTGGAGGGGAAGGTTGAAATGTTGTATCTGCAAAAATCTTATTTAAATTACTCTGGGACTGATTTTCTTTAGAAACTTTATCACTCTCACCATAGGCACAGTTTGGTCCGATGACACCATTGTCTTCACAGATGAGATTTTGACTACCCTCGCAGCACTTTGAACTACTCACCCAGCATGCTTCAAGTGATCCAGAAGGCATGGACCCAAAATAAGAAATTGGTTCATCTGAATTAGCAGTTTGGTTTTCAAGGGATTGAAACAAATCTTTCTGTACTCGCTGTTGCCTCGTGGTCCCATCATGCTTGAAAATGGCATGGCAATGATGGGTAGGCATAGACCCTTTTGAAAGTAAGCAGGTGCTATTTGCATGATTTAAATGCTCAGACACTGGAACCACACCCGTAACAGACTGAAGAGCAATGCCCTCAAGAGGTGGACAAGTACTAGGTAATCCACTTCCACCATGCAATGGAACACCTACAGATTCTGATAGAGATGGTGTGCATCCAGTGGATCCCAGCTGAGGTGCTTTCATGTTATTTAAAAAAGTGGGCACATGGTTAAGTGCAGGCTCTTGCAATCCCATACTAGACAGGATCTGTTGTTCCATGAATGTTAAGGTGTGGCAAGGTACGCCCAATCTAGAAACTAAGGCTGGGTGACTGCCTCCGGAGTTCGAAGTATATTGTGATATATGCTGGTTCAACTGCACATCTGGATTGAAAATTATTTCTTGAGTTCTCATAACTTCATCTTCTGATTTACCTCCTAAGAGAAGGCTAGGTTTAACTACAGAAACAACCTTTGGGTGGAAGAAAGCACCAGGAGCTGCGCAGGTCAAGTTGGAGGCCGATGGGGCCAAAAACGCATTAACCTGCCTGTTGTTGTGAAGCTGTCTATCTAAAGAACACGTGGGTTGATCAACAAGTCTTGAAGCTGAAGATATGAGAAACTGCTGATTATCACTATTTCCAACAGGGGGTGTGAATGTTGCTACTCTGCTACAAGCATTTCTAGATCGATCTGCAGAAACAGGTATTCCAAGTGAAATGGGTGCTTGCATCTTCTTGCTTAAATCATTGTTTGTAATATCAGAAGAAAGAGCCCCTGGAACACTTCCTAGTTGTACAAATAAATTCTTCACTTGACTCACGAACCCCAAGTTCTCCACAATCTGCAATCAGAGGTTGAGCCAAATGTAAATTTGCAGAGAGCCAAAGAATCTTTATTTCTTATTTTCTTTTCTTTTCTTTTTTTTCCAAGCAGCTTCCAACAAGACACCAGCAAAGAATAAAATTTCTAATTCTATGAGCCACTTCTAGAAAACAAATGGATCCTTGCAAATAATCTGAGTTACAAATTTATCTCACTTTGGTCAAATAAAGACCCATATTTAGATTGATCATATCTAAACCAATCAACCTAAAATTAATTAATGAAAATTTGTTGATTGGTTACATGTGATCATTTGATTGGCCATGATGCTTGCAGTAGACATTGATGATTGAAAATCCACTGACAGGTTACTTGTGATCATTTGATAGGCCATGGTGCCATGGTGCCCAGTAGTAGGCATGGATGGTTAAGAGGACACCACTGATAGCCGTTCACCAATGGCCATGAAAAAGTGCACCATCAAGGTGTGAATGATATGATAATGCAAGTTAGGACGGATCCTCAGAGTATCTCATGCTTCTCATGAGGAGTGTGGGACTCCAAACTCGGCACACTTATTGAATATTCGTACTGCTCAAAATGAGCGCCCTCCCCTTGAGTGAACTTTCCAAATTTTACTCCAATAAGAGTTGGGTCCCCCGTAAGATTGAGCAGAATGATTTGTTTTCACTTCTCAGTCATACAATGAGACCAACTCCTATTGGAGTAAAGTTTGGAGAGAGCCCAATGAAAAAGAGAAACTTTGTTTTTTAGCAACAAAGATTTTCAAGATATGGGCCCCACTGTGGAGTTCCACCCCCACCCCCACCCCCCCTCAAAAAAACCCGAATGGACCAATTGGACCAAGACCCAAATCCAACTCCAAACCTGTTCCAAATTCTAAAGATTTACAAAAATGAGGCCTTCCTTAAGAAAGGCAGAGCTTCTGCCACACAAGTTAGAGGTTATTGTTAAGTATTTGCTTCCAATAAATTAATACGATATATGCTTATATTAACATATATAACAATATGTAACATTTATTCACATATCACTTATAGGAGTTAGGAACACAGGTACTTGGATATAAACCCTGACCAAGACCCTGACATTATTATTATTATTCAGGTCCGAAAGCATGCCCAGATTTTCTGGGTCAGAACCTTCAGGAAACTGGGTAATCGGAAGTCCATTAACATCCCTAACCAACATAGAAGAAAAATGGCCAGATCAAGATGCGTGACACGGTTTACACTTTCCCCACCAAAAGTCAATTTGTATTAGCAATAAACATCAGGTCCTAACCCATTGTATAAAATGTGCCACAAAAGTTTGTAGCTTTTTGAGGAACTGCTTCACGCTAACTTCAGTAAACAGCTTAAAACAACTGAAAATATAATAGTACCATTTGATGCACAATCGCATTTAAAATTCACTAGGCAGAACGCAAGAAAAAAGGTGGCTTAAGAAAGTAATTATTTCTCCCTAGTGCATATGCAATCAACCAAGTCATAGCAGGTTTCTCCATTTTGGCATCCAAATGAATAAGCCGATGTTTGGCATCACTACTTTTTGCCTCTATTTCTCTAAATGGGGTAGAGATTTTGAGAATAGAGGCGTTTGGCAGCGTGTTTCAGCCTCTAAACGGTTTAGAGAAGTAGAGGCAATGCCTCTTTTTCCTACAGCCCACCATTGGATGCATGTAGAAAGTAGAGGGGGGGAAAATATAGGCAGGTGAACAGTGATTCTGGCCCAACAACGCCGAGCCCGATTTTTTATTTTTATTCTTTTTTTCAAAATCTAAGAGTGTAAATCAAGATCCAAACCGTTGAAAATGTTCACAAGATCAAACATAGCCATGAGATCAAATTACAGCCGTTGGATCATTACCAATCTCGAGATATGTGAAAAAAAAAAAGAGCCATTGGATGCAGTTTTCTAAAATCTGTGGGCCCAAACACAAAATCCAAATTGTTAGATCTCTTTGGAAGGCTGAAAACGGCTATGTGGCCAGTTTTCAAGGATTGATACCTTGTGGATCTCGAGATATTTGCAAAACAATATCAACCCATGATGTATCATCCTCAATTTTGGATTTTTCCATGAGCAATAACGTTTTTTTTTTTTCTATTTTTTTTATTATATCTGTGATAGTAAATTACGATCCAACCCATTGAAATTGTTCTTAAGATCAAGCCCAGCTATGGCACCAAATTTCATCCGTTGGATCATCATCAATATCGAGATATGAGCAAAAAAGTAATACATTTGATAGTATTTTTTGGACTATGTGGGCCCCAAACACAAGATCCAAACCGTTACATCTCTTTGGAAGGCTGAACACTTTCATGAGGTCAAGTTTCAAGGCTTGATACCTTGTGGATCTCGGGAAATTTGTGACAAGCTTTCAACCGTTGATACAAAAAAAGTCTATTTAACATAGATCCTTGCATTACCAAACACCCTTTTTTATTCTTGCCTCTTGTTTTTATGAATATTTTTTTAATGGCTCTATTTTGATGGGTCTATCCAATAAAGAGTAGAGATACCAGACAAGCCCTAAGACTATTAATCAAAAAATTTTCTTAGCACATTGTGACCTTGAATTAATCCAATGCTGTTAAGTAATGGACATGCCAAGCAAACATATGAACTGAACATGAATTCAATTTAGCTAACTTTTATGAGTTCATGTAATAAAATCAGAACATGAAAAAAAAAACACTAACCATCTGAATCGAACCTAGCTGAATTACACCATGGGGAAGCACTGGAATAACTGCAATTGTCTGTGGAGCAATTATGATCTCAGTACACTAGAAATAAAGTACAAGAATTTGACAGTAAATAAAAAACTGTAATGCAGGAAAAACTTTTAAAAATTCGAGGAAAAATATTGGGAGTTTTGGACCTTAATGCCTGCTGAGAATTGGTGCTGCACCTCTGCCTGAATATGAAAAAAAAAACAAGTTAATGCTAAATTTCACATGTTTACATGTTAATGGTAACTATTTGATAGAAGGATCTAAGATGTGATGGAGGCAAACCATAGATGCAAAAGAGGAAACCAACCAGAAGTGACCAAAATGCAAAAAAAAAAAAAAAAAAAAAATGTGGTTCCTTGTTTTCATCACCTATTTTTTAGACGACAATTCAAGTGCAGATAGAGTTAGATTAGAACCCACAAATGAGCCACAATCAAGTGATTCAAATGTGAAATGAGTAAGTTATGGCCAAAATACTCAAAAGATATAGTCTGGTGATGCAAATGGAAACTTTGGCCATTATTGGGTTTTTTTTATCAACATGATAAATTTAGGAAAACAGATTGCTATGGTAAGATTTCTTTTCCTTTATCAAAAAGTATATACAGTTGTAAAAGGATTGCTTTTAGTGTTCTACATAATAAAGAACTATTAATTTATAACAAGAAGTTATTTCTCAATTGGGTGCATCGCACAAAGCAGATTAGGTCAATGCTCTGTTTAAGTGGATAGTATGATCATTTATACATATGCCAAACCCAGGGGCAGAACTAGGAAATTTGCCATGGGGGGCCAACTATGTAAGAAAAAATTCTTGGAGGGGCCAATGTGAAAAAAACTAAAAATTTCTAAAACATAGGTGGGTTTTCCAATTTTTTTGAAGGGCCAATATTACTAGTGTACTTTAGAAGGGAAAAAAAAGCTGAGATCTTTTCCTTCATTTGAAGCACGTTGAAACAAGAGTCTAGAGCAGGTGGACCCAAGCAATATATAAGTATAAACAGGAATCATCCTGTGTCAATTTTTTATTTTTTAATCAGTAATCACTCTGTGTCAGCATGTTTGATAAAATGATCCTACATATTTTTCCATCACTCCATATAGATGGGATGAGGCTTCGAACATGATAATCATGCAAAGTTATATACCATCCATTAATCCAAGGGGCTGTTTAACTGTCCTGAAATTAGCAGTGGCAACAGGTCAGTGGAGCACTACGGACAAGTGCAACATGTAGAGGCTCAATGCAAACCCAAACTGTTTGTTACTATGGTCAAAACACCAGTGCACTCCCTGTATGTACCAAAATCCAAACAGGTTTATGGGACTTTATGAAATGGAATGCTTAAGAAAGAGGATTCCAAGATGTTACCAATTGTATAAAAAGTGGATTTCAAGGCATGACATTGGAAACACCTTGAGACTCTTAACAACAGAAAATACCTGTAAATTCCACATTTTCATTTCAAGTTCCATAAATCCAAAATTGAATACATACCTCAGACAATGGTCCATGATCAAAGTGGGCTTCTGGAATAATCCATTGGTGATTTCCCACAAAGGCAGCACGCCCAACTATCCTGGAATTAGATGAAACATTCTTGTAAGCATAACTAAAAGTAATTACATTGAATTCCATGTTTGCCAAAAAGTAGCAATACAAGAAAGCAGAAGAATGATAAAGTTGTTTTTTTTTTTTTTTAAAGAACAAGAATAATAAAGTCAAACCAATAACTCCAAAAGGCTAAGCTTCATACCCTTCCCCTACAACATGAACCTGTCGCATCATCATCTTATTGACTAGAATATCAAGTCCACCCTCTTCTTGACATTTGAGCTGATCAAAGTGGCCTTCAGGGTGGTTCCAAAGCACATCCCAGTCTTTAGGAAGCAATTGGGTACCTCCAATTCTGGAAATGCCTGGAAGCTCAGAATGCCTCACTAATTCATAATGGCCTGCTTCCCAGACCAAAAGCCTGCCAAAATCAAGCAAACATGGAATAACTCCCCGACAAGCATCAACAACTCAACCAGATATAAACATTAAGAAAACAATTACAGGTTTCATCCATTTTTTGTCAAAATAAGTGTCTAGTTGGAAGCTTCTTTTTTTTTTTTTTATCCAAAAATCACTAAAAGAATGGAAGCTTTTTGAAGATAAATAACAATCGCATGAACCAAAAACACTATATCTTGAGCTTTTTGAAATAAGTGTCTTTGTGTTTTTCCTTTTCTATTGCTTTTGGAGTTTTGAGGGCCTTTGTTTGTGCTTTGCAGTATATCTCTGTTATACTGTATCTTTCTTTTTTCCAATAAAGTCGAAAAAGCGTATATCTATAATTATATTCAAATTCAAAGATGACAAAACAGAGGAGAAAAAAAACGACAAGATAAATAGCAATCGCATGAACCGAAAACACTATATCTTGAGCTTTTTGAAATAAGTGGCTTTGTGTTTTTCCTTTTCTAGTGCTTTTGGAGTTTTGAGGGCCTTTGTTTGTGCTTTGCAGTATATCTCTGTTATACCGTATCTTTCTTTTTTTCCAATAAAGTCGAAAAAGCGTATATCTATAATTATATTCAAATTCAAAGATGACAAAACAGAGGAGAAAAAAAAGACAAGCATCTCAATCAGTCCATCAAAACAATCCAAAAATGAGTGTGAAAAGAGAAAAAGCAGGAGGAAAAGAGCAACAACAAGCAAACAAGAAACAAACCCTGAAAAAGCATCTGAAATCAAGTTAAATATGGAAGGCAAGTAAACATGAAACAATCACCATGCAAACAACTAGAGCATTATCAGGTCTAAATCCAACAACCATTTATAAGAGACTGCTTGAGATTAAAACCAGGGAGAGCAGCCATAAATCAACTTGGGTTTGGTTGGAATTGGATCAAGTATAAGTGGGCCCCACACAGGTTAAATCAGATGCGTTCAGTTTCCACTAAAAGATGATTTCTCCAC
This sequence comes from Umbellularia californica, assembly GCA_028538565.1. Lineage (NCBI taxonomy): Eukaryota > Viridiplantae > Streptophyta > Magnoliopsida > Laurales > Lauraceae > Umbellularia > Umbellularia californica. The sequence goes on along the minus strand of JAPQWN010000009.1, from coordinate 37,103,813 downwards.
TAGATCATGGCACTTGGAAATGCATATCCAACTGGAATCTCTGACAAAACAAACACTATATTCCAAATCAATGCACTTGCTCAAACAATCAAACATTCTAAAAGAAAGAGGAACAAAAACCCTAGCTTCTTCAAAATCAAAGCCCAAACCTTCTTCTATAACAGTGATGAAAAAAGTGTAAAAAAAAAAAAAAAAAAAGGAGAAAAGTAGAAATCTCGAAATGCAGGAAAACTCACGAAGGGTTTTGACGGGCGATCTTCCAGAAAACGGCATACGACCACCCGCAGTCGCGGCAGAGACACCGCAAAGCTTCCTTCAGCAAAGACCCCATCGACCCAAAAACCCTACAAATCGATCACGAAGAACAAAAACCAAAAGAAGAAGGATGAGAGAATGACGAAGGTGTTTCCACGCCGGATTCCGACAGTATTCCGGCGACCGCCGATTCCCGTCCTAACTGCCACGGCAGGACCCCCTCCCTGCTTGCTTCGTCCTCAATCCGCCGCTCCTCTTCCTTGCCGGCTCAAGACTTCCCGCCACCATTTTCCGGCAACCCATCCCCGTAGTTGCAGAGAAATGAAGAAGAAGAAGAAGAATGAATGAATGGTCTAGATGACACCAGAAGATGTGATGTGGATGAAGGCTGTGAGTCTGTCCATGAAGGGCAAAATGGGAAAAAAAGAAAGAACTATAGATGGATAGAAAGGAGAAGAGGGAGTTTCTCTTTTGGAGAGTATAGTGTTTCTTCTTCTTTGTCCTCCTGCTTGTTACTAAAAACTGCAAAGTTGAGTAGAGACTTGAGAGAGAATCTATGGACTTTGTTTTTGATGTTTCAGTCTATTTATTGATGTTTTAGTTTGTTTGAGGGGTGAGGGGGAGAGAGAGGGATTGTCAGAGTTTTATTGTTTTGGGGGGTAGAGTTGAGTGAGTGCTGTTGCTGTTGATTTGGTTTGCTTGCAAGGAGAGGGAGTGTGTGTTGGAAAATACAGATATGGAGACTGAGACAGTAAGATAGGCTTTTATTAATTTCCACACATGCTCATTGAAATGACCTCACCAACGAATGGAGATGGTTTCACGTTATAACGTTTCTCTGTCTGTTTTTCTCGTAATAAATCGCAAAGGAAAATAAGGCTGTAGAAGTAGAAAATAACAACTTAACTCTCTCTACCAAAATGATACCTCAAGCACTTTTCCAACCTATATCATGTCTATCAAAGTAGCAAAGCTTAATAAGTTTACGAGCCCATTGACTACCCGAGGAATATAATCAAAGTGTATATCGAATAAAATAAAGAAGGTAAAAATCTAATGTCTCAAAATAAGTTGGATATAGGCCAATCAAAGCCTCCCTTTAAGGCTTAACTCCGAACCCAAATCATTTTTGAACGGTGGTTCTGGTTTTGACTCAAAACCTATTTTGTTGGTTCGATGCCTAGTTTCAAGAAGAGGGTCAGATTTAGTTTTGGAACGAGTTATAACTAAAGGATTAGCATTTAGTTTCAAAATCAATTCCGACTTTTTTATTTTCTATATTTTGCTTAAAATAAAGATATTATTCAAGTTATAATAGTGCATAAGGTCTATTGCCTCTATTAAAAATATAAAAAATACCAACCAAGGTTGGGTTTGTGACTCATTTGTCAGGTCTTAGGTCCATAGGTTGGGTTTATATAGATTCAAAATTGGATTCATTTATCAATCTGAACCTAAATTGCGTTCCACGCCCAAACCCATTTATGAATTAAAACCTAAAAAAGGTTCTAAATCCGGTTTTCCACTTATCGGAACCTCCAAATAATTGGAGAATCGCATCCTAGTTTACATCCCTATAAGCAACATAATGTCTAGCTCTATGGCACCCATTCAGGCTCACATTTGATTAATACAACAATGTATGCGCTATCATCCCTAGGATTTGGCTTCATGCCCGATTTTATCTTCATTAAACTCTTCTCCACTATTTGATTGAATCTAAAAAAGAAAAGAAAAAATATATGGTTAAAAAGCTCTAAATTTTAAATTTTGTCGGATCAAAGGGTTAGGATGATCTTACATGTCTTTTTTTACCCTTATCTGTTATTATTGTTGCTAGTGAGTTTTAATATACTACTGCAATATTTTCTCAGTATTGCGAGCATTTGCTATAGCATAGTGCTTGCATTGGGAAATTTCATCTTTTGTTGTTTCCTTGACTCATTAGGTAAGCATGATATAACAGATGTCGTCTAGACCTAAATCTGGTTCTTTATCTTGGATAAGGGAGGATAACTTGTCTAATCAATTATGACCATATCTAGTCTAATCATCATTATCATTGTTTTGGTCATCATTATCATAATATATAATCAAAGACTTCACACATTTATTTGATGGATTATTGTTGTAGGTAGGTCAGATTTTTTATTGGTAGCCCCAAGTTACATTTAATATAACTCTATAATGTAATTAGTGTTTTCTCATGACTTGAGTGGTCTTTCTTTTCTACACTCAACTTGTAAAACTTGAGTTCTATTTCAATTCGACTTCTCAAGAGGTTTTACTTGACTTTCTCTTTTTTTAATTTTGAGGATTTAAAAAAAAAACAAAACAAAACACTTTAGGTGACCAGTGGGCCTAAAAGATCATTTTAACCGACCTTGCACCAGATCAGTCATTTTGCTTGTAAAGGTGGTTTTTTTTAGCACTTTCAACTAGTGTCTCTAGCGACCTTAAATTTATATCGTTAAGGGTCCTTAGAGATCATGCGGTGTACACAAATTAGAATAAAATGGGCATGTTTCCTCGTCCTCGTCCTCTTCCTCCTTGTAGTTATTGTTGTTGTTGGCATGAAATCCATTAAGTTGAAGGTCGAGAGGGGGAGGGAGGGTTTCAGAGCAGCCGCGGTGTTTTCGATTGACGACATAGGGAGAAAAGGAGACGGAGGAAGGAAAGGAATTTATGAAGGAAGAAATGAAGAGACGGTTGCAAAAGAAGAGACTTGGACAAAAGGAAAGGAGTAGAATATAAAAAGGAACAAGGAAGAAGAGTCAGAGCCGTTGTTCCCATGCGACAGCTATTTTGTTCTAATTTGTGTACATGGCAGGGTCCGTAGGGACCCTTAGCGTCATTAAACTATGGTAACTATGGACGCTAGTTGAAAGTGCTAAAAAGAATACGCAATTTAATTAACAACGTAAGGAAAGGGGAGATGGAGGAAGGGAAGGAATTGGGAAGGAAGAAATGAAGAGGCAACAGCAGTAGCTACAGAAGAAGAGACTTGGTCAAATGAAAGAAGCAGAACAAAAGAAGGAACAAGGAATAATAAGGAATAAGAGTCAAAGTTGTCGTTCCCACGAAATAGCTATTTTGTTCTAGTTTGTATACATTCTCTAAGGACCTTTAGCATCATTAAACTAAGGTCGTTAGGGACACTAGTTGAAAGTGCTAAAAAAAAAATACATTTTCAAGTAAAATTATTGATCTGGTACAAGGTCGGTTAAAATGATCTTTTAAGCCCAGCGGTCATCTAAAGTATTTTTTATTTTTTTTTTCCTCTTTAATTTTTCTCATAGGTGCCTTAAATATGTTCTTATTCCAAATTACACCCTTTCTCGCAATCTTCATACGTCCATTTCGTTGTGAAGGACCAAAAGATGTTACCGTTATAACTGTAGTAACGGCACAACGTTAATAATTCCCCACTCACGTCTTCCAAAATTACAGAACTGCCACTCTTTTTTGTCGTTTCTGGTTTGTCCTTTTGAGGTTGTCCTTGGTTTTGCTTACGAGGGCCTGACACGAAATGTCAGACTCTCTATTGCTAGCCCTTCTAGTTTCTTTAAATTACAGAGAGCGGCACAAGTGTTGATTAAGAAATTGGGAGTAAATGGAAGGTTAGTTTAGTGTACCATGACATTATTCTATCTAAATCCTATTTCCTTGTGCTCCATCAATCTCTTCTTTTGTTGCATTATGTAAGTTTTTATTGTTGAAGACTGTTCTTGGTCTGACATTCCATGTGTTTGTACTTAACTTTTAATTAAGTTATTAGTTTATTTCTTATTTTGTAATTATCTGAATGAGTACGCCGCATCGCTATTGAAACGACCAAATTGCCCACTTTTAAAATATGAATTTTTTTGTTATACTTTTTTTTGAATAAAAATATATAGGAATTGAATACATAGGATGACTAAAAATGAAGGTGATAAGTGAATTTTAGGAAATTTAAAATTTCATCTTTTATCCTTGTTTTTAACCATTTTATGTATTATAGTGCGATCAAACAGCCTCATCTAAACTATATAGAAAGTGCCAATTCATTGGTTGTTTAAAAACAACTTGGGACTTCAGTAGGGTGTAGGTGTAGTAGACATGTGAGTATTTACTATGTGCCCTTGTACTTCAATTGGTGGATTTCAACTTTTTTTTTCGAATTAATTTCATTTGGTTGGTTCATGAGAACATTTCAACAAATTAATTTCATGGTAAGGGAGCCTGTTGTATGCCTTTGTGATCCAAGTAGATTAAGGCAAGTAATCACATAGTATGAAAGGGAATTTGACATACTAGTTATTCATAAAAACACAATTAATTGGTTGTTTTCAATAGAGTAATGAATTATCTATTAACAAGGATAGTATTATTATGAAAACATTTTTAGCTGTTCTTAACTTTGAGTTATCACTTTCTCTGGTGATTTAAATTCTATATCTGAGCCATCTACTTTTCTAAATTTAATATTTATCAACGGCCAATTGTATGGAACTACAAGATGAAGGATGCCACCACCAACCTTTGTACTCATCTTTTTTAGATCCACTTGATAAATATCTTGCACATCTGACCTTTATTTGAATGGGACCTCCAATAAGCAACCCACTTATCTCATCCATCTTTTGTCGCCATATATATGAGACTCATCATATCAAGCGGATACACTTTTCTATAGGACCCACTATTTGGATATTTTACCAGTGCATCTCATTGGTAGCTAGATAGGTTAGTTGGATTAAATGGGTATCATGTGGGTTGATTGTCATTTAAGGGGTCCACTATCATACACTATTTATATCATCCCACGATGATGATGTGATTCAGGTGGGGCCTACCTTCAGACTTGATTTATTTGTGGGTCAAAGGATATGTTGGTAATTCAGGAGTCATTTCACAAGTTACTGTGTAATGTCTATTTATAAGTAGTTCCAACTTATGTGAACATTAAAATAAATATACAGATAGTTTTAACCCAAAAAAACTCTCAAATTAATTTATAGATTTTCGCTCCCATATTGTTGAAGCAATGAACATGATTTTTTTTTAAAATTAATTATGCTATAAAATAAATTTATATTTTGTTGATTATAGTGGTCTCATCATTCACTCTTACTTAATTTGGGTATTATTCAATTTGCATGAGATTTAACCTATGTATCGCACGGGCTATACACCAATATTATTATAAGCAAATTTATATATAATACATGTAAATTATAAAGTGTATACAAAGTACATGTACTTATACATATGCATACCCCATTGCATGTTCATACACATGTTTACTAAATTCTATACCAATTGAAGATGAGATAAGATTGAAAAAGTGTTGCTACCAAACTTAACTTGAATTGCACTTGGGCATAAAATTTACAATTGGGTGGGTTTCAGGTTTAGTTTTACCTAATCATAATTCGAGTCAAGCATGTGTTGAGCCAATACCCAACCAGTCCAAGCTCCACCCCTAATTAGGACGCGTGGCAATTGCTAAAGATCACAACCCTGCCAAATACTTTAGGGTTTAATGAATTAATTATCAAAAAATTTTGAAATTTTTGCATGTTGCCAAATCTCAATCTATGGTCAAGAGATGGATTATCGATTAATAAAAGAATAGTATCTCATTTGATTGTTTATCTCATCGCTTAGACCACATAGCTAACAACATTCAAGGAATCTGAATTTTCTAATAAAACAACTAATCTCCTGAATCATTTATTATTTGATACGGCTAGGTAATTCCATTTAAACCTGTCTTTTATCTTATTGAAAATAAAAATAGAAGAAAAGTGAATAGAGCTTTTAAAATCTAAGAGTTGACTAGATTTGAGTTCCATCATATTGAACCTAAATTATTCTGCCAAGAAAATCTCCTCGTTGCATTTCAAAATATATAAAGTTTAAGGGCCCAAAAACTTTCTAGACATGAAAGTCTTTCGGGATCTGCCTATATATACAAAATATTAATTCAAATATTATAAATTAAATAAAGATCATAAAATAAATAGTTAAAATAAAAACATCCAATAAATCTATCTATTTACATGTTCTTATTTGCATTGTCTTAAATTGAACAATTAAAAACATCCAGTCACCTTGATTTCTTTTGTAGATGGCTATATCCTAGAGTATACAAGCTAAATCTATTTAGGAAAGTATGTAATTGTTTTTATGGTGTGAAGTCGAGGGATTGTCTAAGTAATTTTATTGTCATAAAAAAAATATATTTGAATTTAATAGAAAACCAAAAAGTGGCAAGGGCATTATAGTAATTTTGATGGTATGCGGCTCGTACTATCATATCAAACGTGCGGTTCAAATGAGGAGCCATGGTTGACACCATATTTTATCTATTTCTATTTGATTAATCAGTGATTTGTACTTTACTGGTTATAATGTTTGAAGGTTTGGAAAAGCAATGATTACAATAACAAGTTGTATGAGTGGTGGAGCTTAGCCTCTCTTCCCTAGGGCTAGAATGCTAGGGTGGTGCTTCAAGTGAAAGGAAAGAAGAAACGTTCACATTAATGGAATAAAATAAGGGAATGGCAATTGGAAGATGCATTATATATATATATATATATATATATTACTGATACAGTGGGGGCTGAGGTGGACAGGTTGAATAGTGCCTCAATGTAAGTTTGACCCTAATTTGAATGTAGGTAATTTCAAATTTGAACTAAAAACAAAAAACTCAAATTCAGTGAAACCCACATAACAACATGGCAATCGTTTATATATATATATATATTTAAAGAATTTTACATGAAAATCCCTTTAGGTTTTGTGAAGACCAAAAAGGCCATCAAGTTTTAATATGGGCGAAAAAAGCCCCTCCTGCAACTATTTTTTTTTTTCTTTTTGTTTTGCTGAGTGGCGATATAGTTGCCCTATACATGATAAAGGGTATCGCTGCTTGCTTCTTCTTCTTCTACCACTCGATTCGCACCCTTTTCTTCTCATTCGACATATCTGGAGAAGGAAAGGATAGGAATGAGATGGAACTTGAGAATAGTGATAGGAATTACGAAGGCAGAAGAAGGATTCAATGTAGGTTTTTGTGATTTTAGGAAGAAAAGTTTATGGAAATGGAATGAAATACCACGTGGCATTTTGGGGAAAAGATGATGGAACTAATAAAAGAAGTTTCATGTTGAAATGGGATAAAAGGGTGAGGATTGAGTGAAGGAGGAAGAACATGAGAAAGAAGTAGAAGAAACGAGTGGCGATATCACTGCTCTTATGTACAGGTGAGCAACGAAAAAAAAAAGATAAAAACAAAAATGCGGCTGGTGAGGCTTTTTGGGCCATATTGATATTTGAGAGCCTTTTGGGTCTTCACAAAGTCTAAAGGGGTTTTTTGATAAATTTCTTCACAGTTGGAATGTGACCATGGATGATATAGTATTTATAGCGGCAAAGATTATCTTACCACATATTTTACTTTACCTCTTATAAAATAAAAATTATGTTAGGGCATCTCAAACAAGCCACATAAACACAAGTCAAATCTAGGGGACACAAGCTTTCAAATGTATGTTAGGTGTTTGGATCAAAGTTGAATACCTCTTGAAGGTCGAACTTGAACCCAACTTGAATCTTATGCATGTTTCATTAAAAAAAAATAAAAAATTAAACCGAACAAAGTCCACCCCAAAACTTCAATTTTAGTAAGGTAGGACCGTCTATATAGACACATTTGTCTAGCTTTTGCAGAAACAACTGTCCATGAGAATTTTCTTTCTTCCCCACCCTGACCCCATCTACTGGTAAAGTAAACGTATTTTTTTTTATGGCAGTTAGTACTTTTATCTACTGCTTACTGCTTGTTGTGATCAAACGAGCCGTATAGACACTAGTCAAATCTAGGGGACACAAGCTTTTAAAAGAAAAATCTTAGGTTCAGATGTATGTTAGGTGTTTGTATAAAATTTGAATACCTAAAGGTCAAACTTGAACCTGACTAGAATCTTATGCATGTTTCAGAACAAAAAAAATTAAACCCAACAACATCCACCCCAGATTTCAATTTTGATAAGGCAGGACCATATGGACACATTTGTGAACCTGCCCGCTTTGGTTTGGGATTAGGTTATATTAGAAGCTTAAACATTTTTTCAACTGTATAAAAATGGATAAGAACAAGTACGGTAGAGATTAAGCACACAATCTCTTCTTTCCACATGCATTTTTTTTTTATGTTATTGTCCAACAACACCTACACTACATAAGTTTTATTATTATCTTTAGTAATAAATAAATATTTATTATACATCTGGCAAGGGGTGGGGTACGACAACAAAACCGAATCCATCCGGAGTAAATAAAAACAGTATCAAACCTGCCCCTAATAGGAGTGGGTCGGCCGGGGTGCATCCCCATTTAAATCTGACCTATTGCCATCCCGACCCCCACCAACCCGCGTCCCCACCCCAATCTAGGTACTTTTCTGTGTTCTCCCGGATTGTACTACTTTTAAGCAATTTTCTTTTATTCACATTAAATGATAGAAAACTTATTCAACATATAAACATCTTGCCTTATCATGCCATTTCATTGGAAAAGAGGTCACAAAAATGTGCCCTATTGGGTTTTGGCTTGACCAAAGCTGCATCCCTACTGATCCAGAAAGTTTTGTATGGACTTGCTTTCAAGTCCCACTAATGATTGGGTCCTAATTTAGCTCAGGTCTTGATCTAGAGGGTCGAGACAAAACTCATCTGTACTTTTACCCAATTAGTCTTGACAATTAATATTTTATGAATTTTCCTGAACACCCCAAGTTTTCCTTCAATTATAAAAACACCTTGACTTTTGATAAATGACTCCCTTGGAAGCTGCAGTTGATGTGTCTTAGATGATTAATGGAAGCAAGAGTTCATAGCTATAGCAATAATTAATCTTTTCTTAGGTACTCAATGGATATTTTCTGGTCTAATCTAAAAGAATTATTAGTTTTAATTTGGACTGCTGTTGACCTATGAATATACATTTGTGCCTTCCGTAATTGAAGGATTTTCATGTAAAACACCACGGGCACTTGTCTAATTTGCTACTTAAATTACATGGAATAAAATAAGTTACTATCTTTTTAGGGGGATTTGGCAAGAGGTCCCTCAAAGTATACTTTGTTGCAAACAGTCCACAAAAAAAAAAAAGTCATGCAACCAAAGGTCTCTCACATACATTCTCATACCTGAAATGTCAAATTTACCCTTTCTTTAAATCATATCCCATGATTGGTGGAATATCCCATTAATAATGGCCAACTACCATTTAATTGCCCACGATAAATGGAATCCAATTATTGAAATTTTCTAATAAATTCTAAAAACAGACAAATAAATTTCAAAATAATGCAAATAAATTTTAAAAAAACGCAATAAATTCAGAAAACGCGATAAATTTAAAAAAAACAATAAATTTCAAAAGAACGCAGATAAATTTAAAAAGACGCCAATAACTTTCAAAAGATCCAAATAAATTTCAAAAAATGTAAAAAAATTTCAAAAGACTCAAGTAAATTTCAAAAGATCCAAAGACAATTAAAAAAATGTAAATAAATTTAAAAAGCAGGAAATTAATTTCAAAAGACGCAAATAAAATTCAAAAACACAATCACATTTGCCAAAACTAAGATCAATCAATTTTCCAAAATTTTGAAAATTTTTCCAAAAACTCAAGTATTTTTGAGAAAACTCAGTTAAATTTATTTCAAAAAATGAAAATAAACTTCAAAAGACGCAAATAAATTTTAAAAAATTTAAATAAATTTCAAAAGATGTAAATAAATTTCAAAAGACGTAAATAAAATTAAAAAATATAAATAAATTTAAAAAAACGCAAATACATTTGCCAAAACTAAGATAAACCAATTTTTCAAATTTCAAAACTCAGATAAATTTATTCCAGAAATCAGATAAATTAGCTAAAAACTCAGATAGATTTATCCAGAACTTAGAGAAATTTGTTTCAGAACTCAGATAAATTTGCGCAAAACTCAAATAAATTTGACAAAAAATGAAAAAACTCAAATAATTTTGACAGAAGTTCATATAAATTTGTTAAAAACTCAGATAAACTTGACAAAAACTTAGATAAATTTCACAAAAACTCAGATAAATTTCATACAAACTCATATATTTGTAAAAAATGATATAATAGCAATGCCATGTTGCCTTCCTTTTCTGGCACTGGAGCAACGCCGTCGACTCAGATAGATTTGCAAAAAGTGCAGAATAATGTTTCAAAAACTCAAATAAATTTATCAAACACTCAGCGAAGGCCGGTGGTTGGCGAGTGCTACAGCGATCTCTCCAGTCTTCTTCCTCGGTCATGTCGTAATGGAATTTGGCGTTCTTGGACCCTCTCGCCCTCCTGTTAAATCTTCTGATGAACGTCTTCCATCTGGGCCAGCCACGACCTCCGATCACTCCTTCACCCTCCGAAACGCGCTTAGGCCCCTGCCCACCATTCATCTCCCATCTTAGCTGTCTATATCCCTTCCTTCTGTCCAGATGATCCAGATCCCGATATGATGGGTGTGGATCTGAAGGTTGGAATCCAGAAGCAGCATCGTCTGTTATTATCGAAAAACATGTCTGCTGCGGCATCGTCATCTGGTAATTCTTCCACTACATGTGTCGTTGTTGATGTTGTTTTGTTGGCGAAATATGAAGAATCGTCGGATCTCGTCCCCATCAGATAGATCTTGAATCCTTTTATCCATGGATGAGAGAGATAGGGACTTTGATTCGGAATTGGAGTTGATTTCCAGATCCCCATCATCATGGTGTGTGTCGGTGACGTGATGGGGTCCCTCCTTTACATCCTCCACCGCATGGGTCTCCTCAGGATCTCCGAGTAGGATGAGATGGTAAGCATGGATGTCACGAGGCATGTTGGGTTTGCCTACACGCATGATAAAGAGGACAATAGCCTGTGCTGGAGGGAAGATTTTAAACTTTAAATTTCAGAATTTTATGCCTAAAACAGTTGAAAGGGCAAATTTGTCCTATAAAATGAAACCGTGTGGATATAGGGACCTCTAGTTGCAAACAGTCTAGTTGCTTGGACTAGAGCCCTAAAAAAGAATTTGCCTGGACTGGAGGCTGGATAGATTCAATTCTAGAGACCTTTCGCTAATTATCTCATCTTTTTATTTGTTGTAGGGTACACTCTTACTATTAATTTGCATATAACATTACATTAAATGTGAAAATGGCAGACATAGATCATTGGGTCTCTCTCTCAAAATACATAAACAAATAAACTAAAATCATCTACATGTTACTTCACTAGGCTAAATTGAAGTTATTCATTTTTGGCTTGTAACTTCTCTTAATTCATATAAATCAAACCTTTCAAAATGCTTGCATGTGCTTGAGCATTTGCACACGAACTCACGTTAAGGATGACATTTGGGATTTTCAAATATCCCCAAGACGGGAATTCTCAAAATTCCACCCAACAAATTGCTTTGGACTATTTTTTATTTATTGTTGACGTGTATAGTATAAAGTATATTGTTAAATAAAAAAATCATTACACATAGCTATCATCTACATGGTAGGAGTCCAACAATGTTTTATTTAGATGGAGGTGTAGGCATATGCGTGTATTTATATAAAGGCCATAGTCATGTCAATTTGAGTTGAGCCAACCAAATCCCCTATTAATTTGTTGACTTAGTTGATTTTCAAGACGTCCTCTTCCCTTTGAGGGCCACAACGTGGATGGGACGGGTAGGGTTATCCACGAACAGGTGTATAACTTTGAATTGTAAATTTCCAAATGTCCGTTGGACCTAAAGCCATGCATTACATATCCTGGACTGCATTTTATTTTTCTCTTGAAGTTGGGGGATGTCATCCTCAATTACCTTAAACGTTTTAGTTACGAGGAAAGAAGACTAGAAAAAGAAGAAGAAAAAAAACGAACAAAAGAGTATGGATCCTATCCAAGGAATTGAGAGGGTTTTTTTTTCTCTCGAATAAAAGTTTGCCAATTGTCATTTTTGTGACGCTCATTGTTTCCCCATTCTGGCCCCACCAATAATACCTTTATTATTTTAGTTATTTAAGTGGTTAGAGTTAAGTGGGGTATACGTTGGGTTAGATTCTTGGATCGGTGAGTTGGGCTACTGGCTAGATAACCTGAACCGCTGTTTGACCTATTAACTTATGCCCAGGCAATATTCCCTCTCTTAAGCTAATCCCTAGTTTAAGAACCGCATGTTCTTATCCCCACATCTTTTCCACAACTCCTTCCAGTTCTTCTCCTTCCTCCTGTTTCAAATTCCCAAGCCATTGCAACTGTAGGATCCAATTATCGGAATTACGATCAGAGACTACCATCATTATTCTTTGCTCAACTTTCTAATCTCAGGCAACCCCCTTCCTCAAGCCATTAGGAGTGAATTTGTATTGTAGGGATATCTTCTTCTTCTTTTCAATGGTAGGTTTTGGGTAGGAATGTCATATATCTGCTCATCTGAGCATTTTTTATTTCCTTTTCTATGTCAGATTAGTGATAGCATTGTGTTTGTGTGTCGTGGGAACCTCATATTAGGCGTTGGTTAGGAACCTTATTGCACTTTTCAACAACTTCAAATTAAGGCAATTACATTATTATAATTTGTTATTGAATATGTGTTTGATCTTTGATTCTTGTTATTTTCCATATAGATTTGTTTAAATACCCTTTTTAAATGATAATGGTGTATTAGGGATCTTTAATTGGTTTTGGGTTATTTGGTGTTTGGGGTAATGGAATTGTGGATTCTCATTCCTTTCTAATTGATATGATTTTATGGACTTTTGGGTTGGATTGAACTCTCCTTTGGTATAGGGAGAAAAAGGAATGAAAAAGGGAAAAATACCAATTCCCTCAACTATGTACAAACCCGGCCAACGAACAAGACATCGAACGTTTGAACGCACAAATCCTCATTCGACTGGGCCAAAAGGCAGAGACGTAAAACGTTCGAACGTCCTCCATGAACGTTCGAACGCTCCAGTCTCCTTGCTCCTGAGCCAAAAATCTGAAGCACCAAATGCTCGAACTCCTATTTGGAACTATTGAACCCTAGTATACTTTGACACTTATAGCCCCTTTTAATTGATTTGGCTCTATATCCATTTTGGGGAGTTGTGGCAATGTATGCGGGACTTTATTTGGATTAATAACTTCAAATACCTACCTGGACTTCACATAAGAACTGTTTTTTGGGCATATAGTATCTTATTGACGTAGAATTCAAATATCTTGTATGACCTTCGTGAACTCTAGCGAGAAGGAATTCAATACATCGCTATTGGGAACCCTTCATTGGGTCTATGCACCGTGAATTTAGAGAGATGTAACGTCCCTAGCTCACTAGTGCTTATTGTTTTGTGTTGACTGGTACAAGAATATGCGTCTACCTTATGTTGGTTCGTAACTATGTCTTGACCTTCGAATTTGCATGCATATCTTTATTTAGGTTATGTACTCTTATAGATGTAGACCCTATTGTGTTGTTTATGGACTATGAGGTGGCTTGGCACTTTATGAATGACTATCTGAATTATGATATTCAATATGGAACAACTAGCCCTTCATTATGACTTAGGACTCTTGGGTTGGAGCATCACCAATCGGGTCTATTATGTATATTTGTTTATGTATATTTAGGTAATTTATGGACGATTGCAGATCGATATATGGAAGGTTGATCACCAATGTGATTGGATCACTTATATCCGCTTTGTGATTATGGACATGTTATCTTGATACTTTGATCTATTTATGACCACCGGTGTTGGTTAGGAACCTTATTGCACTTTTCAAGAACTTCAAATTAAGGCAATTACATTATTGTAATTTGTTATTGAATATGTGTTTGATCTTTGATTCTTGTTATTTTCCATATAGATTTGTTTAAATACCCTTTTTAAATGATAATGGTGTATTAGGGATCTTTAATTGGTTTTGGGTTATTTGGTGTTTGGGGTAATGGAATTGTGGATTCTCATTCCTTTCTAATTGATATGAGTTTATGGACTTTTGGGTTGGATTGAACTCTCCTTTGGAATAGGGAGAAAAAGGAATGAAAAAGGGAAAAATACCAATTCCCTCAACTATGCACAAACCCGGCCAACGAACAAGCCATCGAACGTTTGAACGCACAAATCCTCATTCGACTGGGCCAAAAGGCAGAGACGTCAAACGTTTGAACGTCCTCCATGAACGTTCGAACGCTTCAGTCTCCTTGCTCCTGAGTAAAAAATCTGAAGCACCAAATGTTCGAACTCCTATTTGGAACTTTCGAACCCCAGTATACTTTGACACTTATAGCCCTTTTTTAATTGATTTGGCTCTATATCCATTTTGGGGAGTTGTGGCAATGTATGCGGGACTTTATTTGGATTAATAACTTCAAATACTTACCTGGACTTCACATAAGAACTGTTTTTGGGCATACAGTATCTTATTGACGTAGAATTTAAATACCTTGTATGACCTTCGTGAACTCTAGCGAGAAGGAATTCAATACATCGCTATTGGGAACCCTTCATTGGGTCTATGCACCGTGAATTTAGAGAGATGTAACGTCCCTAGCTCACTAGTGCTTATTGTTTTGTATCGACTGGTACAAGAATATGCGTCTACCTTAGGTTGGTTCATAACTATGTCTTGACCTTCGAATTTGCATGCATATCTTTATTTAGGTTATGTACTCTTATAGATGTAGACCCTATTGTGTTGTTTATAGACTATGAGGTGGCTTGGCACTTTATGAATGACTATCTGAATTATGATATTCAATATGGAACAACTAGCCCTTCATTATGACTTAGGACTCTTGGGTTGGAGCATCACCAATCGGGTCTATTATGTATATTTGTATATGTATATTTAGGTAATTTATGGACGATTGTAGATCGATATATGGAAGGTTGATCACCAATGTGATTGGATCACTTATATCCGCTTTGTGATTATGGACATGTTATCCTGATACTTTGATCTGTTTATGACCACCGATGTTATGGACGGATTTTTCCCCGAATTACTTAGGATTGACCACCCACAACAGGGACATTTGCTACCGTGTGATTACTATATTGCTCTCTCGTGTCGTTTGGATTTACGTTATACGTTCATTCTTGCTATTCTCATATCATTGCTTCTATATGATCTCATTTGTCTATACTCACATTGATATCGTATTTTAATTTCAAATTATTATTATGTTCTTGCTATTTACTTTGTAATATTTGGTGCATAGGTACCGAGCCTTACTTTACCGAGGAGACGGAGGAGGATCAAGTGTTTCAAATGTTTGAACCAATTGACGAACCCGAGTAGGGTGCGGGAGATGGCTTTGGAGCCATCTAAGTCAGCACAAGAGTGAACATCATCTTAAAAATCCTTAGATGAACTTTCCTTTAATGATGAGATCTCTTTTAGAAATTTTTTAATTTATTTCTCAATTTTAACTATTAATGTTTATCTGATGTTGTGTTGGGTCTCATTTATGAATCTTGAATACCAATTGAATAAAGCCTCTGCTAAATTTAATAAAATTTATTTTGACTCACTACGGGTTGAAATTTTGTGTGGGTCCACTTTTAGAAGCTTGTGTTGTATTAAACACAGGAAATTCGAATTTGATTTATTTCTAATGTTTTTCCTAATTCTTATTTTGTGGGACGTGAGAAAAAGGCCTCTATATTAGACTATTGAAAGTACCTTGAGAATATATACTTTAAATTTGATTAATCTTACGGTTTCACAATTCTAGTTGGTGTGGAATATGACACTACACCAATGCGATGGGAGAGTGATATGAGTGGCTCTTTAATACAAAGATGTACTTAGCTGATTGTCATTTGGAAGGAAAGAAAAACAAATTGAGTTTTTATGTTCTAAAGATTTAGTTTCCAACTAAACTAAAAACTCAAAAACTAAAAAGCAAAAATCCCACCTAAGAATATACTTCTGCCATGCATTAAGGGCACGTTTGGCAACAGTCCTCGCTGGGGAATCCTCGTACCTTTTTCATGCATGCGTGAATTTTTTATGTTTGGTTCATAGTAGATTTTGAGAGGAAAGACACTGGAAATGCATGCCTCTAAATTTCTCTCACATCAGACCTACTCCCTTCAGACGCTGGAAATCCTTGATTGCAAAGAAAGGCGGAGCTACAACGCATGCTACAATGAAAAAATGGGATGAAGAAGGTTAGAGGATTTTGCTTTGAAAACCTAACTTTTGGGTTCCACAATCAAGATCCAAACCGTTAATCATGTTGAAAACCTCCAAAAAGGCTATATGACTAAATATCAGCCGTTGATTCATCATAGATCACGAGAGATAGGCCAAAAACCAGTGGCTGCTTATTTCACATAAACTGTATAAAAATGGGATGAAAAAATAGTCCTTTTTTCCTTTTTTTTTGTTCCAGTGGCCCCCCAAAACCATGATCTGATTCGTGAATTATTTCCAGAAGGTCAAGCACAACTACTAGATCAAATTTCAGCCGTTGATTCATCATAGATAATGAGGAATAGGCCAAAAGCCATTGGCCGTTTATTTCACATAGTGTATAAAAACGAGATGAAAAAATAGCCTGTTGTTTTCCATTTTTGGTTCATGTGGGCCCCAAACCCATGATCTGAACCGTGAATTATTTCTGGAAGGTCAAGCACAACTACTAGATTAAATTTCATCCGTTAATCCATGATATATCTTGAGATATTCTCAGAAAAGTCCAGATTCTAAAAAAATATTTTTTTATTCTTGTGGGCCCCCTTTGCACGATCTGAACCGTTCAAATTCTCTAAATGGCCAAGAACATCTTTGATGAGAAAGTTGAGGTCTTGATTTTTCATGGATTTTGAGAAACTTTCAAAAAGTTTACAACCATTGGATCATACATCTTACAAATGATAGGAATCCTCTCTCAATACCAAACATAGAATTCTCATTGGAAATCCTATATGAGGATGTGTTGATTTTAGGGAGATGAAGAGAATCCTCTAAATAGAAGATTCCTCTCTATTTTCCAGACGTGCCCTAAGTGTTGGATAAGAAAACAATGCATTCACATGTTGAGACCTATTGCTCCTACTTGTAGGGTTAGGTTTCATATTAAGTTATGCCACCAAACATCGCCAAGTTAGATCCTTTTATTTGCATGAAATTGAATTCTATTTAAAGCTGACAAAACAGAGGCAAAAATAAGAGAATGACCGGTAATTAACCTTTTGTGAAAAATAATACTTTGTGCATGTTTGTTTGCATTATAATATATATAAATTAAATACATAGAATTAACATCATAAGTGGTTAAAAATGAAGATCACAAGTGAATTTTCAAATTGAGTATCAAATGACATTTTCTTTTAGGGAAATAGAGTCAAAAGATCAAAAGAACTTCTTTTGACTCTATTTTGCTAAAAAGGAAAGGTTATTTGATGTTCTTCTTCAAAATTCCACCGGTGATCTTCTTTTTTAACTACTAATAGTATGAGTTTTATGTTTTCACCTATGCATTTTAATGCAAATAAATATGCCCTGAGCCATCACCTTGGTAAAAGAAATCTTATTTAGCCATCACCCTTATATACCTCTCACCTCTTTATTATTCCTTTGTTCAAACCAAACCAACTTTACCATAAAATATTCTTAAGAACTCAAGACAAACAATTGGGCCAAAAGGCCTGTTTTGTTTTTTTTGTTTTTACTAGAATTCCATTGTCAGGAGGGAAACTCTTGATAGAAGTTTAGTGGCTGTCCCTATCTTGTGTTTGATTTTATCTTAGGGGCATTCGGCGATAAGTCCCTGAACATTTCACTTTATGGCCTTAGATCTACAATATTTTCTCATACTGTAATAGGTCTGTTTTCAAAATTTGAAGACCTAAAATGTCTAATTTACCCTTTGTTTAATTCATATCCCATGATTAGTGGGACATGCCATTAATAATGGTCAACTATCATTTAATTGGCCACGATTAATGAAATCCCATTAATGAGATTTTCAAATGAGTTCTAAAAAAATACAAACAAATTTCAGAAAATGTAAATAAATTTCAAAAGAACACAAATAAATTTCAAAAAACGCAAGAAATTATAAAAGAGCACAGATAAATTTAAAAAGACGCAAATAAATGTAAAAAAAATGTAAATAAATTTCAAAAGACGTAAATAAATTTCAAAAGATCCAAATATAATTCAAAAAATGTAAATAAAATTTCAAAAGACGTAAATAAAATTAAAAAAACATAAATAAATTTCAAAAAATACAAATACATTTGCCAAAACTAAGATAAACCAAATTTCCAAATTTCAAGAGATTTTGCCAAAATCTCAAGTATTTTTGCCAAAACTTAGTTAAATTTATTTTAAAAAATGCAAATAAATTTCAAAAGACACAAATAAAACTAAATAATGCAAATAGATTTCCCAAAAAAATCGGATAAATTTTTAAAAAGACTTAGATAAATTTTCCAAAAACACATAAAGATTTGTTAAAAAACTAAATTAAAATTTCCTAAAACGGAGATAGATTTGTTAGAAACTCAGATAAATTTGCTGAAAACTCAAATAAATTTTCCAAAAACTCAGTTAAAATTTTCAAAATGGAGATAAATTTGTTAGAAACTCAAATAAATTTGCCAAAAACTCAGATAGATTTGCCAAAAACTCAGATAAATTTTTAAAAAAGCTCAATTAAATTTATAAAAAACTCAGCGAAGGATGATAGGTGGCAAGTTCTCTGTCGATCTCTCCAGTCTTCTTCCTCGATCACGACGGCAAGTGGGTAGCAACGATCATAGAGTCCGAATAGCTTTGAGAATCAAGAATCAATTCTAGCTGTCCAAACTAATGAAACTAGCCTTGACCGTACTGATGCTGTCACGCTGTGTCAGCACCTACCTGCTTACTATTTTGGATCTGGGCTTCTGCAGAGTGGGCGGGTCGAATCTAACCTGAACCGAGAGACCTTGGACACCCAAGATGGGTCGTCTTCTTTCTTTCTTCAACGATTCTATTATGGGACAGAGCCAGCATACCGCGCAGGTCCAGAACACCACTCTCCCTAAATTCTCTGTCTCATCCGCCTTTGTCTCCCACTTCAACTTCTCCTCCACAAATCTCACCATGGACTGGGACATCCCTATTCTATGGCTCCACCCTCCTTGCAAACACCACTTTCTCCCTTTTCTGCCAAGGTGAGAACAATGAAATCTCCATCACCGTCCACATCGCTGCCCTCTCTAGTTACGCTGACGACGATGCTACCCAAGGCCTGGCGGCCTACCGTGCCCGCGGTAACATTGAATTTCGTGTGAAGCTGCTCTTCTTAATGGTCAGGATTTAAACTTGATAAAATTAGTGATTTGAGTTGAGTGTCTGAATTCATGTGAGCAAGATAAGTTCCTCTTGGTGCATCTCTTAACAAGGAATAACCATGTAAAGGTCACTATCCGTTTGAGATATTTTTTGAATGATACTTTTATTAAAGATAAACACTGATACAATATATGTAAGATATACTGCAAAACAGTAATGTAACAAAGAGAAGAGGGCACTGCTAAACAGAAAGAAAAATAAAAAACTATGCTGAAGAGTTCATCTATTTGATTGTTAGAGCCTTTCGACTCTTGAAGTTGGTCAGGAAACAAAATATTAATAATTTTATATGATCAAGTGCTTATCTTTTACTTCGGTGTGGTTGCAGGTCAATTGCTACTTCGCCAAGCCAAATGTCACGTGGGCTTGCTCCCTCTAGCGACGACGAGTCGGTAGTGGCGGTGCAGTAGAATCAACTGTAGCAAACTGACGAATGAAAGGTTCTGTTACAGAACCTGTGACTTGAAGAAGAAGAAAATGGCTCTGGTCAGGTTCTGTCCATGTCCGGATTGAAGAAGAAAAAGAGGGAGAATGGAAGATTTAAATTTTAAATTTTTAAAATTTTATGCCTAATCAATTGAAAGGGCAAATCAGTTATGGGAATGTTTGAGGTGGCGTATCTAGGGACCTCTCGCCAAAATATTTCTAGCTGTATGGACTATAGGCGTTAGAGAAAAAGTTGTTGGACTGGAGGCCTTACAAAATCCTGTTGAGGGGCCTTTCGCTAATTTACTCTTTATCTTAATGGTGAGAATTAGCTGAGTTGACCATACAAAAGTCACTTTTGCCTAGTATAATTTTCAGATTTATGAATTTTAAAATGCTACTTTTGCCCTAAGGATTTTGGTATTCTACTTGAGGACTAGCATTTGGAGAATCCCAAATATTTCGGATCATATATCCCAAAATACTTACAAATTACAAACAGGCCCTTAGTCATCAGATTGATTGCGAGCCCATGTATGTTGGTATATTTTAACCCACCAATAAGATTAATATTTTATATTTATAAAAAGGGCAATATCAGATTCTCATTTGTACAGTGGGGATGCTGGCTGCACTTACATTGTAACATGTCCTTTTATCCTAGGACTTTCCAAAAGCCACCGGCCATTTTCACTATCTTTCATTGTCTAATAGTCCACGAGATTTGAGGGTACCTTTTTCTGGAAAACTTTGTCACCTCACCACAGAAAGTTGAAAACTTGGAAACGCTTTTCCTTGTTTTCTACATCCCTCTTTTTCTTTATAACCTTTTGGGGAAATGTCCACTTCTGCTTTATCTCACTACTTTGTGAAATAAATGGTTGCCCTTTACCGGTTTTTACAGTGGAAGCAACTGGACACAGCTCAAAAAAGCTCAATTCACAGGCCGAGACTTGGCCAAGTTGACTGACTACAAGCGGTTCTTTTTTTTTTTATTATTTTTAGGGAAAAACCTCAGAGTCAATAAATACCTCACAAGCCCAACAGATCAAGTTTCTAATGTTGGCACTTGTCAACAAGACATTATAATATGGGTTGCAATGACATTAGAAGCAGAATGAATTTTGATGCACTCATACAACAAAAGATAACATGCATCACATCAACGGTTTGGATTAGGACCTGTCAAAAATGTTCACATATGACAACTAGTAGGTTAGAGAAAGTGAGCAAGAACCAAGGTATTATAGAGTAATTTGGCCTCCTTCCATCAAAGAAGCTCATTAAAGTGATTCTTTTGTTTTCTCTTATAACACAATTAGACTCAATGCTATATGCAATTAAGATTCATTGAGTCCAAGTTAAATTTGTAAAACCAATGAAGACAAATGGTCATGCTTCTTGTGTTGGGTGTAGGTGGGCCTCGTGGATAGGTTTTTAAAACTTTTAACCCACTTGATGCAGGGACCAAGTATCCATAAGGCCATAAATCCAATGCAGGTAGGCCTTGTGGATAGGTTTTTAAAACTTTTGACCCACTTGACGCAGGGATCAAGTATCTATATGGCCATAAACCCAATCCAGGATTCAAAACCTCTTACTCATCAATCAAGATCAGTAATAAACTTCTATCTAGGAGATAGAAACAGCAGCAAACAAGCAACTACGAAATTCTACAATATAAATAAAGTAGATCTCACCATGGGAGTTCGGCTGTGCTCTAATGGATGAGTTGATGAAGGTTTGAATCCAACCTTCTATTTAAGCCTTAACACAGGCTAAGGTCCTTTCTCAGATTATTATATGCAATTAACAAGGAAATTATGCTAAGCAAACATAAACAATCACCACAGAAAGAGAGGCACACAGATTTACGTGGAAAACCCTTCTCGGGAAAAAACCAAGGGTGGCAAACGCCACAGAAAGCAATGCACTATGAGTATGAAGATTACAAAGAACTCACAGATCTGACATAGTTGAAACTCAACGTAAAGGAATGTGAAGAACTCGCCGACGACCCGCCGTTCACCTTCCACGTGCTTGCTTGAAACCCTCATTGAATGCCCCTTCAAGGAGATTAAGTGAAGAAGAATAAAAACCAGAACTTCAGTGCAGACAGCCTTGCAAAACTTGAGAGAAAGAATAATTCTTGATGCACACATGGTGATAGCTCTCCAGTCTCTTATATAGAGGATGCAAGGAGTTCTTGATTCGTGCAGGAGACTAATAGAAAGAAAGAATAACTTCTTAAAGAAGTAGAAAACTGCAGGTTGACAGAGTCCTAAAGAATTCAGGACACGACACATCGCTATAGCGAGCAGGGACCTCGCTATAGCGAGCTCAGTCTCTGGAAAAGCCAGAATAGTGGCTCGCTATAGTGAGCCTCAGTCTCGCTATAGCGAGACCATGTTCTGGAAACAGTCAGAGTAATCCGTAAAACATCTCCAGTAGAATTCTGCAGGGAATCTTCCAGTGCAAGAAGGAGTCTTTAAACAGAACACACGAACCCAACTGAAGTCTTTGACCACTAAGGAGTTCCTTCACAGTCCTCATCTAAAAGAAATAGAAATTACAACTCAAGTAGGACTGAAAGTATGAGTTTTGTACAAACTAAAAGAAATTGGCAACATAAAATATCTAACAATCTCCCCCTTTGACAATCTGTGAACAAAACTCCTAAAACAAAAACGAAACAGTTGATCTTCATCAGAAAGCCTATCACAACCTGCACAGAAAAACCAACCTTGACAAAGATCCATAATCTCACAGAAATGATAGTAATTCAAAGCAAATGAAATTTAAAGTTCTAGTCAAAGTTCAAGAGTAAAGTGCTAAATATAACAAAAGTCAGTCAGTTCAGCCTAACTCCCCCTGAGATCAACTACTCCCCCTTTTTGTCACATAATTGACAAAGCAGACAAAAAGACAGGGGGGGAAACACACACTAAAAGATAGATGAGTAATCAACAAAAAGAAGGACCAAAGCATGAGAATCAGAGACAATGAGGAGGGTGAAGATGTAACGCCATCATGGCTGACGCAGATGAGAGAACATGTCAGTAATGAGATTCTCAAGATCAGCAAACTCAGTCCTGAGATTAACAAACCCAGCATCCATTTTCTCCTCTAAATGTTCAATTTGAAGAGACTGATCATAAACTGCATGTTCAACAGCAAGAAGGCGACATTCAATAGAGTTGTCATCATCTTCATCGATATCTGCATACCGAGCGGGCTCCCCCTGAATCCGATTTTCCACATGAGATTCGGACATGCTTCTGGTGCGTCCATCAATCTTTTGTCTTTTTGTGACTGGAACTTCATGGGAGTAAACTTCACAGTCCTCATCTAAAAGAAATAGAAATTACAACTCAAGTACGACTGAAAGTATGAGTTTTGTACAAACTAAAAGAAATTGGCAACATAAAATATCTAACAGTTGACAACTTGTTTGATGAAGAACACCTTCTCTAAAGCACATAGGATCTCCAAGACGTTGTTGTCTTCCACGCTATGACCCTCTTTTAGATATCTTTCTCAAGGGTTTAGGGTGGGATCTCCAAAAGAAACAAACCCTAGAAACTCAAAAAAAGGTAAACCGGAAGAGAAACTAGAAGAGAGAGAAGAAGGGGGCATGCAACTCTTGCACTTTGACGTGAATTCCAATCCTATGGACGTCCAACCCTTCTCCTGTATTCATAGCATGAGCAACCTCCTCTTTTGTTTATTGTTATATTTTCTATTTCCAAAATAATTAGTAACATTCTCTTCCTTCTTTTTAGAGTTCAAGTAGGATTAGTAACAATCTATTAATTGGGCTAGCTTAGGGACTACTAGGGATTTCATAGAAGCTAGCTCCAACTGGGACACCCTGACCCCATATCTCATGTGTAATCCGGGCCTACAGTTAATTGCAAATAACTCTACTATATAAATGCAATTGAACTGCAGTCTTATGAATAAATTACAATAAGACCCTAAACTTCCTCTAACAACAAGTAGGCCCCTCTATCTGTTATATCCATGGATCAATTGGATAAACCTATCACACCAATTTTGATCCATATCTTATTATCTTTGAGATCCAATTAATTACAGTGATCATCAATATTATCCAATTAACTTTTAATTGAGATGGGTGCGCACTTACCAATGATAAATTCATTAATTGGTACAAGGAGATATATCTCATAAGAGGATAGATTAATATTTGACAATTATATGTTTCCACAATCCTAATACCACGTACCCAAGACACCGAAGTGTTGACCTACAATTGGCCTCACTCATTGGCGGCTCAAAGGAAATGAATAAATAGAAACTTGAGTTCATCAATCTCTCAGGATTAAGAGCTTATTACTAGGGAATTATGAGAGCAGACCTTAAATCATAGACAGTGTTTCCTAAGGTGCATCTCATGGTCCTTCAGTACATACAATGCACCAGCATGATAATCCAGAGTCTTACACTATGATGATTGAAACAAATCACATTATCTCATAGTGATCATAATGCTGCAACCTTGTTAGATGAGATGCCCAATCTCATCACCACTTGCGAATCAATTTAAGTATAGGATTTGTGATATATGTCCCCCGTATGTGGATCTCATCCACACACATGTATCACATCTAATATACTTGTGGGCTCCGGTTCATCCCATGAACTACAATGTCATTCGTAGTGGTTATGTGCAAGTAAATAATGAAATACCATTCATCTCACAAAATAAAAGCATGATTATTTTGATAAATAAAGAAATAAATTAATTTATTACATCATCCACTGGATTGAGACCATATAATCTAACATCGTAGTCTTCCAACATGATATTGAAGGGTTACAATCTTTGGGCTTCCAAACCAATGAGTGTGATCATGTGGGCCACAATAATGGAAATATTACAACATAGAACTATCCAGAGGATACTTCAATGCATGTTAGAATTGTCTATAAATAAATAGATTTAAACAACCGGGAATTCATGTATGCCGATATACATGTAAGAAGTAGAAATGTAAAACCACTTCACACTGGAGTAGTGAATCCAATTTCATAATATATCATCTCTTCAGTGACTGTTTTTCTAGCAATGTAGGGCAGGTAATGCTACTATAAGTAGAATCAAGAGGTTATCCATTTTTTTAAGACTAAAAAGAAAGGCAAAACTATGGGACTTAAACTTGACATGGCCAAAGCTTATAATTGCATGGAATGAGATTTCTTAGATGAGTCGCTATGTGCTTTTGGTTTTCATGAAAACTTTAATAAATTGATTAAGGAGTGCTTTTCATCTGTTTCCTTCTCTATCATGTTGAATGGATCTCCTTTTGGGAATTTCTATCCATCTTGAGGTCTTAGATAAGGTGACCTGCTTTCCCCTTACTTGTTTATCTTAGGGGCGGAGTTTTATCCTGTATGCTTATCAAGGCCTAGGAAGTGGGATCCATTCAAGGGGTTAGAATTGTTAGAGGAGCCCGAAGTGTTTCACATCTTTTATTTGCCAATGATAACTTCATTTTATGCCAGGCAAACTCTTAAAAAAGTTAGAGAGATTAAGTTATTACTTAAAGATTACTGTAATATATCAGGTTAGCTTATAAATTATTATAAATCGATCTGCTATTTACTTTAGTAAGGGGTTCTGTAAAAAATGATGCAGATATATTGCCTCGCTCCTTGGTATGAGGTTAATGGACAAGAATGAAAATTATTTGGGTAACCCCTTGGCTATAAGAAGGAATAAGGATTGAAGCTTTGAGTCTTTCAAAAAATAAGAATTTGAGCTTTGAGTCTTTAGTTTACAACATCAAAAATAAAATTAGTGGTTGGCAAATTCCATTGCTTTCTCAAGCAGGAAGAAGTACCCTTATCAAATAGTGGCTATGAACATCCCGATTTATAACATGTTTTATCTTCACCTCCAAAATAAAACCTCGGAAACCATCAATAATATGTTTAGAGCCTTTTGATGGAGCGAGAATAAGGGCAAGAAAAGATCTCACAGTATCAAATGAGCGAAGTTATGTTAGCTATCTCCGACAAAGGTCTTGGAACTTGGGATATCAAAAATAATAATTGGTACATCTTGTCCCGAGTTAATTAGTATTAACTCTAATTAATCGAGATTAATGTGGATTAAGTGTGATTGATCAAGATAAATGTGATTAATGAACAAAATGGATCAAATTAGTCACACTTGAATGAATTAAGCATAATGCACAAGTTTGAAAGAGATTGACTTAATGGATCTGAATTTAGACCCAACTTAGTGAAGTTAAGGACTTTTTCGTAATTATGGGTTTATACATATTTTGTTGGATACGGTAAACTTTGATACCGACGTGTATATCTGAATGAGTACAACAACTTTCATAATATACTCATGATGATTTGACTTCAAATGAGTCAAATGGGCTTTCATTTGATTTAAATTGGAATTAACTAAGATGTGAGGGGTTTAGTTGCAAAATTCCATTATAAAAGGGTTGGAGAAGAACCCAGAACCCATTTTTAGTCGGTTATTGAGTTCTGGAATTGCTGAAAGCTAAGTCTCAGCTTAGTTCTTCTTCGTTCTTTCCATTTTCTTCATTGATTTGCAAGGTTTGAAGTGTACAGAGAATTGAGGTCATCATCATCATCATCACCTTCTTCAAGTTTCCCTGGAGATTTTAATCATCACCTTCTTCAAGTTTCTCTGGAGATTTTGATCTCAAAATCATTTAACAAAAAGGGGTTTCTACTTGAATTCGAAATCAAAGGCAAGTATAAAATATTATTATGATTAAATGCTAATTTTTATGGTTTTCCTCTTGATTATATGGTGGAATAGGATTTCAGCCCTTTATATGGTTAAATTGTATATATATGATTGATTAATTGGAGAAGAAGAAGGGTTTGATGTTATTTGAATGAAATTGAAGTGATGTTGAGGTGGGAACATGAGGTTCCATTTGTTTTATATGCAGGTTGTGTTTCATAGAAGTGTTGAGGAGTTTGGGAAAATTCAAGTTCAGAGTGTTGCTTCAGAGATTCTGAAGTTCTGAGTGTTTTTCGGTTAACCTCGTAGCTAACCGCAAGATGACCGAAATCACCTGTTCAAGTTTCACAGAAATGTCAGTTTTTGTAAAGCTGACCGTGAGGTAACCGACATGTGTTGGTTAGCTGAAATTCTAAGTTCGGTTAGCCGCATAAGTAGCCGAAAACAGAGAATTAATTGTAAAATTCTAGAATTGTGACCGTAGGTAACCGAAATCATTTCGGTTAGCCGCTGTTTAGAGTTCGGCTAGCCGCAAGGGTGACCGAACTAGTGACCGAAAAATAAAATTGCCTGAGGTAAGTTAGCTTCTGGAAAGCTAACCGTAGGTAGCCGAGTGTATGTCGGCTAGCCGCCAGCCAGATTTCGGCTAGCCACCAGGTATCCGCCAAGGTAACTGCTAGAGAGGAAAGTTTCAGATTAATTCTGATTTCTCTGAATTGAAAGCTTGATCATTAGGGTTAATGTTAGTCAACATTTAGGTTTCGGTTAACCGATAGCTAACCGAAAATAATAGTTTTATGTTTAATTTTAAATTGCGGATAAATGAGCCTATTGATTTAATTAAGGCCATTAACATTGTTTTACCTCCATGGGTGTTAATTAAGGGAGACTTTAATGTACAAATTTATACAATGTGATGTCCATTGAGAATAACACATACATTAAGTAACTGATAATTACACCTAATTAGTTGGTGTTACTTAATTAAAATTTATATACAGTATTGAATCCAAAATGGATCATAATTTGAATTGAATTCTAAATGGATTGTGTTTATTAATTGTCATTAAACAAACGATTAAATGTTAATTATATTATTTCTTGAGTCTGGCACTACATAGTGATTTCTCTATGCTCATTGGAGCTATTACTACTGCAGCAGATTATATGGGAGTGTTCTGGAACTCCGTGGTGACGTCAGATGTCCCTGCCCCGGGCATTGATAAATCTCATAATATATGAATTCTTCGGTATGGAAGATGGCAATCCTTCCTTTTTAGGAAGATGGAAATTGAAATGAAATGCTATGGTAGTTTTGCCAATTGTTGAAGACTCTTATTGATTTGAATTTATATTTGTATTAGTCTAACAGAAAGTTAGACGAATTAAATTTGCAATTAGCATGTTCAATCATGTATCTGTTTATACATTGCTGAATTATCAAATTAATAGTGTTATTGATGGCATTACAGGCACAGCTACCCATGCTGGTCCTATAGAGGCCACAGTGCCAGCGGAGATTACCGATTCGGTTCCCCCAGGAGGGCTAGTTGAGTGGAAATGAAGTGATATTATATGAGTATGATATTGAAATGAAAAATTGGAAAAGAAAAACTTTTGTTATGAGAAATGAATTTGAGGATGTTTATACTTTTCATCCTTGCATATTATTAAATATGCAAGTGATTGGTTTTGTAAATATGTAAATGAGTTTTGTTTTATACAGAAGCAATGTATATTTGTTTATATTCCGCATAATGTGTAAATGATATCTCTTGTGAATTTTATGTGAGTGAAGTTCACAGGAGTGAGTATGCGACGCGACTCGGGGTTAGCTCGGATTAATCGTAATTTCGGGCTCGAGTCGTGTTAATAATTTAGCTCTATTGGCCAAAACTTGTTGGAGATTGTAGGATCTTACACCCTATTGAGCTACTTATCCCAAAACCAATTGGTGATAGGAAATGACACAACAAATGGTGAGGGCGAGGGCTCGACCACAATTATGACCGCTCAAGAGGAGGGTGCACGTTGACCTCAACAATCCCTCATTCAACGGCTCACCTGCCGCAACTCATGCTGCGTAACTCATAAAACGCGTGTTCCGTGACTCGAACACCCGACCTACCAGGCTTTGATACCACTTGTAGGATCTTACACCCCATTGAGCTACCACTTATCCCAAAATCAATTGGTGATAGGAAACGGCACAACAATAGTTTTATGGTGAGGACGAGGGCTTGACCACAATTATGACCGCTCAGGAGCGAAGGTGGACGTTGACCTCAATAGAGATGCCTAACATATGAGAATATTCTTTGCTCCAGAATATTAAAGGCTAAATATTTTCCCAAAAATAACCTTTGGGAAGCTAAATTTAGGAAAGACAACTCTTGGTTTTGGAAGGGATTTGTAGAGTGGTTTAATTTTCTTAAAATGAAAGGGTGGGATGGATTGTTGGGAATGGGGAGAGTATTTCAAGTGTAATTGGATCCCTTTTAATTAAGTAAGGCCTGAGAAAATCATTTTCTTCCCAAAACTTACGGTTAAAGATTTATGAAATGGGAAAAGAAAATGGAACAAAACCATTATCAAAAGTCTTTTTAATAACCATAATGATGTTGACGATATTTCAAACATATACATCCCATTTCATAATGTAAGGATACGAGGGCTTGGCCTCTTTTAAAGCATGGCCAACTTACTAGAAATGTCTTATCCACCCCTCAATTGATGATAACAGCCCTATCTATGAAAATGAGGTGGGATCGATTGGCCACACTCTCATGAGGTGGGATCATGCTAGGGCTAGTTGGTTTGGTTCGCATCTTGGACTTCAAACTCATAAATGTCTTTCTTTGGAGGTATTTGACTGGTGGAAGGTATGGTATGAGCAAGGCCATCTAAGTTTCCCTATTGGGGATGACCACTCTAAGATGTGGGTTTTATCTTTATGGTCGGCTATTTGGAATGCTAGAAATGACTTTGTTTTTAGAAACCAACCATTGGACCCTCAAAGATTATTCGTTTAGTCAAAAGAATGATTGAAGGACCTACCATATATATCTCCTAAGGATAGTACCGAGAAGAAAAAAGGAAAACAAGTTTTTATCTTAGAGTTAATCTCCAACGAGGATGTGATGATTTATTCTTATGCAACTTTTAAAGCTAATAATGGAAAAATGACTTTTGGTTATGTTAAGATTTTAAATGACTATTAGGCCTATTATTTCAGACATTAAATGATTAACCGCCTTATTTAATTTTGTGAGTTTTTCTTTGATCCCTAGGAGTTTAAATGGTCAAGCTCATAAGCTTGCGAAACTTTGTTTTTCTATTAATCATGATATTGTATGAGAGAGGGCTGTTTTTGAACTAGGGGCGGCGGGTTGATTTTGTTGCGTGTTTTCTTTTATTGTTGTTCCTTTTGTTGGTTTTATTACTAGTTTATTTATCCAAAAAAAGTAGAATCAAAAGTTGGGGATCCACTATGGAGTTCATAAATTTCTAGGGCGTTTGAGCCGAAGGAAAACAAATTGAAATGCATTCTTAGGTTCAAAAGGGAAATGGATTTTTGGTTTATGATAAATACCATAATTATTTTCTTTATATGTGTTAAAACTCTCTCGTGGCATTAAAATCAATGAGGCGAAAAGGAGGCCAGAAGGAGGCATTTGTTTGGAGGAACTTCCAGTAGAGTTTCATGCATTAAAAATTTGTGACATCAATGTCCATTGCTGTAGCGTATGACTGCAGTTCCTTTATTTGCTTCTATCTTGCAATTGTTGATATGTAGTATCTTGGTATAAGGCTCTTACACTAAGCTCTATTGCCTTTTTTTTTTTTTTATAATATAAGCGGTTTTTTTATATAAAGAAATTATTAAAATTCCAAAAATCTTGCTTTGATGTTACATTCACCCTTTTCATATTGTCCAAATCCTAGCATTCTGAATGCAGGGATATATTGGAAGATTTAGAAAATTTACCGTTGACATTATTTGGAGAATTCAGATGTCCGTATTCCTATTATTCTTTGATTGATAAAATCCACAAAAAAGAAGGAAGAATTGTAATTTAAAGTAAAAAAAATATGAATTAAAAAACAAAGAGAAAAAGGATTTGCTACATTTCAAGTATTCAGTACAGAGCTGTAATTCACATTTTAAATTTCATAAAACAATATTATTTAGCGTTTTCCCAAAATCTTGGAAAATATCAACGGCTGCTAGCTTATTTGTTTAAGAAAAATAGTGTATTATAAATATTATTATTGATAGAAAATTTTCTCCTATGCATGCACTCCTGTGAGAGCACACATCCGGACTATCACTAAAAGTGGCACCACTGAAACACTCTCTCTCTCTCTCTCTCTCTCTCTATATATATATATATATATATATATATCAGTATATCTAATACATAGAACTTTTAACATAATATAAAATCACGTAACATATTAATTAAAATTTTGAAAATAATAATATGAAATAATATTAAAAAAAGAACTTCAAAGGCTTGTTCGTTGGCATCAAAACACATAAGAATTCAATATATAGCTAGGAATTTCTTTAAGTGGCTAAAAATGAAGACTAAAGAATAGGTATTCATCTCCTATTTTCCTTTGATTCTATTTTCATCAAATAAAATGTCATTTGATGCTCCTTTTGATGTTTTTGTAACTGTTTCAAAAAACTCTAATGTATTGATCAATTTTATGTATTTTAATGCAAATAAGAAGGTCCCAAGAGACACAATCACTCACACCCTTATATACGTAATCAAATTTGATATGTTAAGATTGAGATTTTTTATTTAGAAAAAATTATATAAAGAACATGCAAATCAATGGACACATATATATGCCAACTTATACTCGAACATACATATAATCAACTTTTTAGTAGTTTCTATTCTATTGCAGAAATTTGTAATCATATTTTTAAATCCTTAACACCAATTATACTCCCAGAATATCTCTTGCTTTAGTTTTGCCACATGCCTAATGACTACCTATTGGTATGAGCAGAGAGTTATTCCTTCTAAGTTCTACAGTTTACAGCACCAACCATCATTCCTCATGATGACATGCTATGAAAAAGGTAGAGCAGCAGCAGAAGCTTGGAGATATATGCAAAATCAAAGTAGAAAGAGAAAAAGGTTAGTATGAGAATCTTGACATTGGTTTTTCAAATCACCCCCAAAAAGCCGAAGCCAAAAGTGGTTTTCTCTGGAAAGATTTGGCTCCTTTCTATCTTATCCCTAAAAGACGTTGAATTAGGCCAAGTTTCTTAGTGCTTAGGAGCCCACATGGGAGATTTGCTTGATATGAGATCTCATTATTTAGATTTGATATAATCAGTTGGGTGATTTAATATAACTAAATCAATGAGAGGTATGAGATGAATAGGCTTGTGTGGATCACAAATTTTCACAGATGGCAAGAGCAATTGCCATGTTTGAACAGAAAAAATGTCAATAGTTTGCTTGGGCTTGAGTCCCTGTGTCACGACCCGGGCCCGAGATCTGATTACTTCGGACGGACCCCCGAGTCGCGGAACCATACTTACTCCCGTAAATCCTGAATTAACCGAAGTTAAGACAAGACTCACAAGGGATATCAAATCACAATACCTGTCAACGTACAATGTGCGGAAAACATGTATATATACATTGACTACAATTAACTTTACACAAAAGTAAAGTTCCCTTATACAATTTTACAGCCCACTAAAACCAACACTGCACGCTTAAAATACAATGCAGTTGGTATTTAATCACAATCCAAAATTCTCTATTACAAAAATATTCATTTACAATCTCCCTCCGACTATGCCCACTCCGCTAAACCTCCTGGAGGTAACGGACGGGCCTCCTCCGCAGGCGGCGCGGCCTCGGCAGGACCGGCACGGGCATCTTGGCCTGTGACATCATCAATAACACGTGAACACGAAGGTTCAACAAGATACATGCATTTTCATGATTCTTCATGTTATTTAACAATTCTTTAACAATTCTATACAAGAATTCAATAAGGTAAGAACTTAAACAGTTCTACAATAAAAGAACTTAACAGTTCTATATAACCTACTTCAATTTCATAACAAATATCTATGTCAATCATATCCTTTCATTTCGTTCATTTCGTTCATTTCGTTCATTTCGTGTCTTCCAACGGAAGCAGTGTAAGCACAAGGCGGAAGGGCAAACCATTCATGGCCTAGGCTTCAAGATTATTCAATTTTCATTTAGTCACATTAATTAAGCACAAGGCGGAAGGGCAAACCATTCATGGCCGAGGCTTCAAGATTGTTTCACTTTTCATTACATGACTTTTCACAATGGTGGAAATTTTCCAGTGTCTTGATCAGAGAGCACTGGCATTCCACGAGGCTCCGGAACGCCCCTCACATCTACTGCAGCAGGAATTATTCATTCATTCAAGTTACTGTCACCTTTAGTGACTATTCATTTCATTTCATTTCATTAATTCAATTCATGTATTCTGTCATTTCGTGCATTATGTCAATGACGTTCACTATGTCAATGAAGTTCACCTCTGTGTCACTTCATGGATTCTATTCATTTCTTATCAATTCTATTCATACTTCTAAGCCAGACAAACGAGTGAAGCGTTAGTTATCCAATGTACATGTTATTTTTGATGAATATCACTTTATGTATTTGATTTGTACATTGAGACGACCTTCGCTAACACCTATGTAGGCTTAGACATCAGCATGGAATAGCCTGTACAAATTAGGCTTCATTTCCATAATCTTTTCTGAGTTCATCTCAGCTGTCGGTTGGCCTGTCGGCTGACCGACCATACAACGTCGGTTGACATATCGGTTAACCGACACTTTGTCGGTTCAAGTTCCAGAAGCTGGATTCTTCAGTCCACTTCCTGATACACATTCGTCGGTCAGGCTTCGGTCATGTGTCGGCTGACCGAAGATACCATGTCGGTTGACCGACCTATTGTCGGTTCGAATTCCAGAGAGCTGGAATTCACTGAGACAGATTTCAGATCTGTCGGTTAGTCCGTCGGTTGACCTGTCGGTCGACCGACACTACCATGTAGGCTGACCGACACAATGTCGGTCAGAATTCCAGAGAGCTGAAACTCTCCGAGACAACTCCCAGAGCTGTCGGTTAGCTTGTCGGTCAGGTGTCGGCTAACCGACACATGCTCAGAAGTTCAGTTCTGAACTTCGGATTTTCTGAAGCAAAACTTCCCGAAATTGAGTCAAATAGACTCCAACATCTCTAAAACACTAGAAATCATAAGAATGCATAAGTACTTGCCTTTTGTGAAGGTTGAATGGAGAATAAACCTTCCTTAGCTTGTAGTTCCAAGAGAAAACCTTGATTCCAAGCTTGACACTTTCACAATTTGAAAACAAAGTTGGGGAAGATGAAGTGAAGGATGAAAACTCCTTGAAAACACTTACAAATCCCTTGTTTGCCTCTTGATTGAGTAAGATTGGAAGGAAAGAAGAGAAAAAGCAAGAAGAAAGGTGCCTAGGGTTTGAAATGCTTTAAAAAAAACAAATGAGATAATGATCTCATTAGGGTTCTCTTAGCTTATATAAGCTAATAAATTGCATTCAAGCCCATGAATCTCACTAAATTACAATTCAAGTCAAATGAAGGGTCATTTGACCAGATTCTCGTCAAACGACTTCGAACCTATTATGAAAGTTGACGTACTCGTCGAGATACACGCGTTGGTATCAAGAGTTTCCGTATTCGACGAAATACGCGAAATTTCGTATTTACATAAAAGTCCTTCATTTCTACGTTTGAGTCTAAAACTCCATTTAAACCATGCAAATCCATTCTTTACCATTCCATTAAGCCCAATTCATTCATTTGAGGCTTATTCCATATTATTTGGTCATTGACCATCATTAGCTCAATTAACCGCAGTTAATTAGCCTTAAGCATAACCAATCCACTTAATCTTTTCATTATCCGTTCATTCCATTCATTTGGGACTAACTCATCGAGCTTAGTCATTAATTACCATTAAACTAGTTAAACATGGTTAACTAGCACTAATTTCAATTAACTAGAGTTAATCTTGATTAACTCGGGACGAGACCTGACACCCTGCAAAAGGTAGATGGCCCACTTCTTTAGTGGGATGATCAGTTTACATGATTGGGCACACATTGGATATCCTAACCAGACCAATTTTTTTCCAACTTTCTTCTTTCTTATGATTGTAGACCATTAGTGTCACTTTGTTAAACATATCAAGACTTGGCATATCTTTCCTTCTTTCTTGTCTTTTAGCCAAAACCAAATCAATTACTAAATCAATCAAACCAATCTTTCTAAATCAATCACTCCATTTATAAAAGTTATTTCATACAATGAATGATGTTTTAAACATAGCTACCCTAATTAACCTAACTATTTGTACTTCCGAGTTTAGTCTTATCCATATATTCTACCTAAAGATTTATACAAATTAAAAAGAGAGAGTCAGCTATTCATGATTTAGTCATGGAGCTTAATTGTCCAATTCTTCTGATGTAGTTGAAACATTAAGTCATTAATTAGGTCAGGTATTTGAGCCATGGAGGAGTTAGATCAAGCTTTATCCATTTCAGATTTTTTTGGAATACTTTGGAGATGATCAGGCTGACATGAACTTTGACAATTTCTATCAAATCAAAGTAATTCGCATACTATTATTTATATCTTTGGATGCATCATATCTTATCTTTTTCTTCTGTTGTTTCCACAAAATGTAAGTCTACAGTCCAACCATAGAGGTGGGACAGTCAAATTCTCTCATTGTGTAGAAAAAAGATGCCTATGAAAGCATCCACAAAAAATCCAGCACCTTTTCCCTTATCTTTCTGTCGCAACACATCTGCACAAATGCATCCTCACTCCTTAGTCTCTAAAATCTTTAATGGGAAAATATATTATATTTTCTTTCCATACAAAACTTAGGCGTCCTCTCTAACTTTTTTTGATAGAACTCAAATTGATTTGTGATCTTTTATTGTTAAATTGGTTAGAAAGGAGTTCTAACAACATAAGCCTAGTCAATTTCTCAGCTCCATATGGACCATAGCTGTTGACCCTTTAATTTCTTTAGTATGCACGGTGGGTAACTAAAAAGTAAATTGACACTAACTTTGTCTTTTCGAAGTGAATGGGCCAATATGTCTTGCTTCCATCAAGGCCCAATCCTCTTCTGCTGTCTTCCTCAAGGAGGACATGTATGTCCATTGCCTTTTCTATTTAGCTAGCTTAAAGCTTCTCATTTAAAAGCCATCCAATTTAAAGATGTGTTTATTTGTTTCCACATACTTTCTTTTAATCAATTTTGAGATCTAGAATAATATCAATTTTACATTGAGCTCCAATGCAAAATTATAGCCCAAAAAATATTGTTTTCACCAGTCTATTTATTGTGTGAAAGTCCGAATTGGTGGAAATGAGTTGGGTGCAAACATGTTTCATCAAATCTTGGGTGAACTTAAAATTGATAAAAACCTAAGTTCAGAATGGCCTAACTAATGTTCCCAAAAGGCTAACATGAACATGACCTGAGCCCAATATGAATTGAATTCGTTTTGATTTTCCGGCTGCAAATTGTCAGCAACCAAAACCTAAACCTATCAACTTAAGTTTAGAATTTGGTCAATTTGGGCTAGTGGGGTCAATTTAAGTTCAGCCCAACCTTGACAAATGTGTACTTAGTGAAAGAGTACTAGCAAAGATTATGTCTTAATTAAATGAGCAGGCCCTTTTATAACTTTGTGAGGGAAAAGGGAACTATTGAAAATTCATTAATCTCAACTCCTTTCTTCTTGTGGCTCAACACACAGTGCTGTTACATTGCATTAGTACTAAAATATCATTATCAATGTACTAGAACGAATCAGCTGCACATGCTGCCCACCAAAACCATCAATCTACTTTTTGCATATGTGGATGTTATCTGTTTGCGTGGCCTTCTTGTCTTCTTTGAGTTCTGTTCTTTTAGTTCCCTGTCGTCTCTCTCCATCTTATTTATTGCTATCTATCTTGTGGTGTAGCAGTCTCGATCACTAAGATCCAATCCTCTACACTGATATGGTGGGACCCTTATTTGATCAGCTGTCAGAAGGTCGCCACACACCCAATAATTTATTTGGGTAGACCATGTCAGTGTTGACTACAGGACCCATATATCTCTCTCTCTCTCTCTCTCCAGCTTAAATGGGCTGTGCAGCCTGTGCTTATCCTTGCCTTGAAAGTTTGTAGGACACTTGAGCCAGGATAAGGCACAAATTATCAGAAGCTCAGGTAATACTAGAAGTAGGGTAAGGGTCTAAGCGAGTAAGATTGAGGCCCAACTGCATTCCCCCTATTAAAGGGGTTGCACAAACCTAACCTGCACAACAAGAGGCTCAACCAGACCCACCTTGGACTGAGGGTTGTAGATGCTTGGCCTAAGCCCAAACATAATCTGGGATCAACCCAATAACTCAAAACTAAAGCCTCACAAGGTGTGTATATATTCACCTGGACTTGCATAATATTTTGTTAATGACTAATCAATGAGAACAAAAATTCAACTTAAAATACGAGTAAACAACAATAACATTAGCTGATTAGTCTTACAGGGATTCTTAAATATTATTTATATTGTTTAATTTATTAGGCAAACCCACGATAACTTGATCCACTTTTTTTTTTTTTTTTTTTTGGTGCCATAGCTAGGGGGCTGGGAGCTTAAGACCCAAGAGAAAACCCACAAAGTGGGAAGGATAGCACGTACTCGTGGGAAGAGAAACCAACACATGTGGGAAGAATGGCAAAACCAAGGATCAATTCCTGGGCAGCCGGGGACCTAATTTATGACCAATTCACATATAATGTTGTGTGGGGTTTTGCTGGATCACC
Organism: Umbellularia californica; assembly: GCA_028538565.1. NCBI lineage: Eukaryota > Viridiplantae > Streptophyta > Magnoliopsida > Laurales > Lauraceae > Umbellularia > Umbellularia californica. The sequence goes on along the minus strand of JAPQWN010000009.1, from coordinate 37,066,049 downwards.
TTCAATTGTAAATATCATCATTATCATGATCAAAACCTTGTCCAACTATGTTGAAGTCAACTATATGAATTCCGTCTAACCATTTAAGTCTATCTTGACCCAGATCTTTGTATAGGTCACACTTTTTTAGATATATTCTTTCTACTTCCCCGCATATCCATTTTGACACATCCCTTTTCTTGAGCGGACATTAACGGACATGGAGAAATTTCCTCACACCCGCCCCACGCCATCGTTGGCCTGCACCGGACATGTCCAAGTTATCTCCAAAACGAGTCTTTTTTGAATTTATGACTTCTTGATGCTACCCTTCGTACTCCCAAATGTGCTCACTTCTAATTCCAATTTTTTTTATAGTTTTTCTACAAACTCATCTCAATATTCTCAGATTCGCTGCACTCATTTCTTACGTGTGATTCTTAGTATAGGTTATAATTGGTCTAACAACTATTTTTTAAATTTCTTTTTCACTCTTAGTATGTAAGTAATGGTCACAAAGTACTTCAGAAGCAAGTCTCCACTTTTACTATTTAGTTTTTATCATATGTTCGGCATCCTCCTCAGTTTCTCCATTTTTAGAAAGAGTTTAACGAAATTTGTGAAAGACTTCTCTCATAAAGAAGAAACCCATTATTGATCTTTGTTGATTAATATGTAAAAAAATATATATCACAATAACATATATGTACATATAATATTGGTGCCTGAGGACCAAGCCTGAAAGCAGCCCAATAATACCCTCTAACACAAACACATACGAGATGGGGAACTAAGGTCTACATACAAAGTCTCAAGGGACATGCATAGCTTCTACATTTATGGCATTTACCACTTGGCAACTGGCTGTTTTTGTCCACTTCAATTTCTCCCATCTCCCTCTGAGTCTTCTCACATGAAATACATGCAATGTTCGTTCTCAATCCTTGCAGTTGCAGATAAGATGATGTTCAAGTGGCCTTGTCCTGTCCTTCAACTCACATTGCTATTTGCCTTTACCAATCATGTCTGATCCGAATGCATGTGGGTGTTGTGAATTTCGATCCTTACCCACCCATACAAAGAAATTTGGAAGTAAATGACTCGTGCCTTGAAATCATGATATGATGGGTCCTATTAAATGAGGCAGGCAGGTGCCCAAATAGGGATGACTTTGAGGGCAAACGGACAAGCAGATGCGGCAAGTGAAGAAATACTTGGAAATGGACCACTAGGAAAATGCCTAGTACTTTAATTATAGAAAAATCAGGAAAATTTCCAGTTCATAGGAAATGAGTACGAAACCATCACCTGGTAAATCAAATCTGAGAAAATCAGGTCTAATCTACACCACCACTTTATATATCATTTTTCTTTATTCTATTTTTTTTTTACTTGTCTGAAGCTTTTTATAACTAACTTTACCATATATTCAGGAATTTAGTACTGAGCAATTAGCAGGTGCATCAAGGAATTCAAGAAAAAAAAATGGACGCTTGAAAAAAGAAACTTAGGACATTTGGTAACTCTAAAAATAAGTTATTACTTTGTGACTTAGAGTTTATTTATAATTAGAGGGTTTGGTATGCTCTTAATTATTTTTTTAGCTTTAGAGGTTATTTATAAATTAGAGCTTTTGCCTCTAAACCATAAGCTAAGGGGCTACTTTTTTTTTATTATTTTAATGCTTTTTCAGTTAAAGCAAATGGAGGTGGACAATGCGAAATTTACAAGTATTTTGGATGATTGAAATAACCTCATAAAAATTTCAGAATGATTTATAAAAGGCTGCCCTCAATTATGAAAACTCCTAAAGGTGGGCTCCAATTACTACAATTCCTAAAGATGGACCCAATTATCTATTAAATAAGATTTTTTTTATAATTTTACCAAATTCACTAATTATAAATTAGAACTTAGTAATTAAAGCTTTTTTTATACCGTAATCTAATTAGCTATCGTTAATTAGATTAGAGTTTCAAAATGGCTAAGTGTAGGGTAGTAGTGAGATATATGAATTTTCTCCAATAAGTTGTATTATGATATTGGAGCTACTTTTCTAAATTCAAGGATAATCAGGCAGACGGGTCAGGTTGGGCTAAACGGGTTGGTTCTGTTTATTAAACAGGTTAGATGCTCTTAACCCATATCTAACTCGTTTATTAAACCGGTCAGAAACTCCTAACCCGCACCCATTGCCGGTTAACCCAATCCGACCCATATTAACCTGCACAACCCTTGCGGGTTAGCCTATCAATGGGACTTGTTGAAGTGGGTAGAAAGTCCGGCCCGGCCCGTCTCAAGCCCGAAAATACAGGGCTTTAAAAGAAAAACTTGAACCCAGTGGGTTGGGCTTGGACAATACATTTTAAAGCCTGGCTAAAATGGGACTGGAACTGGGCAAAAACAACCCAGCCCGTTCAGGCTCAGCCCTGCCTGCTGCAAAGTCATTTAATAATAATTATTTATATATTACTGAAAGTGCCCCTCACTAATAACAAAAAACGAATAATAGGTTTTAACCGATCCTACATTACTTTAACTTGACTCATATAGGATATCCATTCTCATTCATTTCTATTGATCTTTTGATTTTCTACTTTCACCTGCAAAAAAAAAAAAAAAAAAGTTTTTAACCGTTCCTATATTACTTGACCCATATAGCCTATAGGATAATCATTCATTTTTATTGATTTTCTACTGTCATTGGCAAAAAAAAAGAAGTTTTTAACACCACCACTTGTTACATTGCATTGTCGGTCCCAAGCTCGAAAAAAAGGAGGGTTTAAAGTCCAGTTCACACCAGGTGTCTGGTGACAGTAGGAATAATTAGAGAATGTTTTGTTTATGTCTAAGATCGGGCTAAGCCCCAGCCCGGCCCTGTCCCAGCTTGGGCTCGTACGGGACGAGATTTGATGTAGGCCCGTTCAATTTATGGCCGGGATTGGACAACACCCGGTGGGCCCGTCCTATTTTCGGGATGAAATTGGACAACTCAAGCTCAGGCCCTGCCCGGCCCATTGACAGGCCCGCTTGCGGGTTACTACAAGTCAGGTTAACCCGCTTACTTGGCACCCAAGCTAACTTTATTAACAATCCTATGAGGCTTTAACCATACCCAAAGTTTAAAATTAGACCCAAACTGATAAGTTAACTTGTAAGAATGAGAAAAGATCTAAACGTATCATCCTTAATTTTCTAAAGCCTATTTAGTGCAATTTAAAATTTATCATGATAGTCATTATAGACAAGCTCTGTTTGGGTTATGATAAGCTTAATGTTAATTTATTTCTTATAGGATCTTAAACCAGACTTAGGCTCAATTGATGTTGGGTCGAATATTTAGACCTAGGCTTCGATCATGATGCCATAATTTACCATTCTCTCAAGCTTGTGCCAGCGTAAAGAGAAAATAGTGCAGAAACTAGTATGAACTCAGCTATTACTTAATTTTCTTACTTTATTTACGTCATATCCATTGTATTTTCTTCATATTCATAATCCTCCTACGAGAGAAGAGCGTGCAAAAATATTCTCAAGTAAGTTGACAAAGGGTCTACTTCGAGATAAAAGAAAGGGAAGGAATTATTTATACAATGAGTATAGTGTATATATATATATATATATTAAATAGTAACTATAGAAATAGAATAACAAAACTAATAGAAATAAAATAAAGTTTTCATAAAAAAAATATATTATATCAAAATAAAAAGATTCAATCCATAGAATTAAGTATTGAGTATTACTTTTAGCTGTAAGAAAAAGACAAATGAGTGATATGGGTTAAACGAGCTAACCCTAACCCAACCCGTTTAATTGTGGGTTAGGAAACATTGTTGTGAATTTTGTTTCAGTCACCATTTCGGCTTGACCCCCAAATGAAAATTCTCGTCCAAGCCGGAAATCTCGATGAAAGTTTTTTGACTTATGTTTCAATATATATATGTGTGTGTGTGTGTGTGTGTGTGTGTAGGGAAGTGCTCCTATGAGAGACACTCTCATCAACTTTATGAGAGATGGGTGGGAGCCCTCACATTTAAGTTGGGGTCCTTGTATTTAAGTTGGTGAGAGTCGATATGGAAGTGAGGGCCCCCACCCATCTCTTATAAAGTTGGTGAGAGTGTCTCTCATAGGAGTACTTCCCATATATATATATATATATATATATATATATATGCATGTAGAAATCTGATTAGGGATTTATCCTAATTGAAATTTGATGAGGCAATATATATCAATTGGAATGCTGCTGCTTCTTCTTCTTCTTTATTCCTTTAACAAAAAGTCTAAATGTCCCGACTTGGGGACCGAACCCCCAAGTGGCATGATGTGAGCAAAAGGGGGAGAGATGTTTTTGGGGGAGCGGGAGAGAGAAAAGGGGGGAGAGAGATGTTCGGTCCCGAATTCGGGACATGTAGCATCTCTGTTCCTTTAATTCTATTCAAAAGAGGGCTTAGGATAGGAGTTGGGGATTTTCAGGAAAAAGATTGCAGCAAGTCCCTTTTTAATCATTTTGGCTGAATTATTTGAAATCCAACGAAAACGACCGAGATAGGCCGAAATCTGAACCAAAATTTTGTGAAGGGATATTTAGTTTTGGTATATAGACTGAAACGAAATTTCTCAAAAATTTTGTCCATGACAAAATGAGTTTCACAACTATATTAAGAAAGCTTGACCCACAACCGACCTGTATATTATACGAGTCGGGTTGTGCGGCTCATATGCGGATCGGGCCGGGCTGGATTGACGGGTCAGGTTGACTTTTGTTAACTCTACTTATAATTTTGGGATTTTGACTTTATATGTGTCCTTAGACCACCTGTATTTTGTTTGGCAGTTGTTGAATTTTGAAAAATTCATGCAAAATTGTTCATACTGATACAATCAAGGAGGGCGAAAAACTAAAATCCTGCCCATATGTAGGACGAAACCCTACCTATGTAGGATATCCAAGAAAATCTAACTTTTCTGTAGGAAATCCCAGAAAATCAATCTCTTTTTTAGGGGATTTCACTAGAAAAAACCCCCTTAAACCCGGAGTAGACAAAAAAAGGTCCTCGAAGTTTTTTAAGCATCGGACTTGTCGAGAGGCCCTTTTCGGTGTCTTTTTTCATTTTTCTGCACCGAGCATCAATATCGCTGCACTTTACATCATCTTCTTCTCCACTTTCCATGTTCACTCTTCACCCATTCAACTAAGCAAGGAACATAGTTTTCATTTTTTGTTTCGTTTTAGCTACTCAACCGAAACGAAACAGACCACCCAAGTTTTTATCCAAAATCTTGGTGTGTACCAGCCAAAATGTGAGATTTCGTTCAGAAAATATAAGTTTTGCCCGAAATGAACAGAAGGCATGGCACCAATCACAGTGGGAAGAAAAAAATGAGCGAGAGAGAGAAAGGAAAAGACATTTGAGATCTCCTGCATCCCCAGTCGCTCGCACCCTTCCAACCGTTCGTCACAGCATGCCGCCGCGTTAGCCATCACCGTTATCTTCTCCTCCATTGATCCCTCCCTCTCTCTTTGCTTCTCGCCTATGGAAAGCGAACTCTCTCTCCCTCTAGTTCTCACCTCTGCATATCGAGAAGGGCATGTTGCCCTCTTTCTGGAAGATTCTCGCCTTGATTTAAGGGGAGGGTCAAATACTCAAATGGCCATTTTGTCCATTATCTTGATTTTTTAAGAGTCCTCTTAGTTTTCTTTTTAGAAAAAAGTCCTTGAGCATGCTGCGTGTACATATTTTTCTAACACCTCATCTATTTATATTAAATTATATATATTATTCTTTTCCCTAAAAATTATTACGAACAAAGAATTGACAACTATGGCAAGGACCCACCTTGTTTCTCTCGAATCATTTCCAATCCTGCAAATTAAGCAATTAAACAAATTTGACCGAGCAACGTAAAACCTAATAACCACTGCCAAATGCCCACTTACAAATACCAACCAACATTCATCATCTTTCAACCCCCTTTGATTTCTGCAAATTTGAACCAGTGCTCCAATTTCGACTTTGAAATATTTGAAAGACTTTGGAAGCCTTAAACTTTACCGAGACTTTGAAAGATTTATGAAGAACTCGATTCAATCCAGCTATATTTTCTCAAGTTATTCATGAATGTAACAACGCCCCCCATCTCAGGGCATCAATTAGGGAGTAATGGGATTATTAGTGTATTTTTTATCTCCACGATCTGCGTGTATGAGAAATAAAACCCACTTCACTAACGTAAACATCTCGCGAAAGCTTACGTGGCCTCGCGACCTGAAGTTCATGCCCCTCGGATTCCATGTCGCAATTTATCGCTTAATACAAATATAATGGGCTATCATACATCCTCAGACTGGAAAATCATAAATCATACAATGTAGAGTGAAACAGAAACCTAGATATTCACTACCCAAATGTTAATGTTACAATATACTCGGATTCCATGTCGCAATTTATCGCTTAATACAAATATAATGGGCTATCATACATCCTCAGACTGGAAAATCATAAATCATACAATGTAGAGTGAAACAGAAACCTAGATATTCACTACCCAAATGTTAATGTTACAATATAGAAAGTGCATTAATTACAACTTATAAAAAGAAGTCTAGCACAACAAAAATAAACTAAACATACGATACATGACCCCAAATGTTATGAAATCTTAATGCGAAGCCCGATGTCTAATTGAAACTGAAAATACAAATCTCACATTAAAGTTGCGGCTCCATGCCGCCTCCGCAAGAATTCCCACAAGTTAGGGTAAGACCTACAGCACCAAGGTTAGCAAGGGCTAGGCTGGACGAACTGGCAAGTATTTAAAATGAATAATAATAACATGTTTACCATAATTAAAAAAAAAAAAGACAAGATATAAATTGGTAGTCTTAAATAAGTGGTACGACTAGGCATAATCATGCATGAGCATACGATCAGGGTGGCGTAATGCATAAACATAAATGACGGTACTACTATCACATACACATTCTACCAAAATGATATCCACATAGCTAAACTCTCTAAACTTACTCAACTAAAATAGGAATGTCGGTAATGGAGTGAAAGCAATAGCCCAATTTATACGACATAGACATAAATAATATCGTATATACTTGGTAAAGTGACAACCATGTAAAACTATCTTCTGGCCAATACACATGGTAGATGAGAGTATACATACATGGAACATGCTTATAATTATAGTAAGCTAGACCTAATAAGAAGGATTTATACTAAAGACTTCGTCCGCGGACACGATTTCTCATAGGTTTCCACGGTGAGGACTTCACACACACAAGCCTCACAACAAAGCATAGTATACTAGCGGAAGCATGTAGCAAATCTCATCCATAAACAGAAATCCATAATTAAATAAACTGGTAATTAAAACTACTAATCATAATGTTAGAGTGAGCAATATATCAACGTGCGTTCCCAAGCATTAGTATTAAGTATTTATACAAAAGATGAGTTCAGTACAGCATCCCAAAAATAAAGGCCAACAAAAGCCAGTGCAACAAAATGAACCCAAAACAATATTTTACTCCCCAAAAAGTGTCACGTATCTCGCGGATCGACCCGATATCTATTGGATAATGACAGCTCGCCATTCACCTATGGGTTGTTGCTCCTCAGCCACCTCATCTGGCTCCTCCGCAAAGGCAATGGGGTTTGTACCTGCGTATCAAGATTAGTGGGTCAAACACGACTGTTTGCCAGGTGGCTAAAAAGATAGCAAACATACTAGTAGTGTGTATTGAGTTATAATCAATAAAATATGTTTAAACCAGTAAATATTATGTAAAACTTGATACATAATTGAAAAGACAAATAACATGTATCAAAAGCATGAACAGGTACAAGGAAAGGTAGACTGGCAAAGTGGCAACCACATGAAGCTAAATTCTCCATCACTAGGGTGATAAGAGCACACTAAAGTAAATAGTCTTCGTCACACAAAGTATCAAGAGTGTACTAGAAATACATAATTCGTGCCAATATAATTGGCTATCACACTAAGTACCGGCCGCGGAATCGGGTAATATAACACACCGAGAAACCCAAGCTGCAGTTGGCTAAGAGTAATTTAAGGAGCCCAAGAAGGTAGATCAAGTCGACAACGTGGCCTAAGTTTAGTGCAGCCGACTCATAGGTTCTATGAGAAAGACAAAGCATAATATAATAGGAGACATCAAAACAGGCTAAGTCAAATGCATGCACTTACACATATCATACTATTGCGTGCGCAAAAAAAAAAAAAAACAAAATCAATTCAACCAACGTGATCTCAGATCGAAGACCGTCTTTGGCACTAACTTGGTTCGGGGTTGCGACAGACCGGTATCTAACGAGACATGTTTCAGGCAATTAAAAAAAACTACAAACCGTAGGATATGGCGAGGATTCATTAGACTTTTCGTTAGTTAGTATCGCATTGGGTTGGGTATATAACAATTGTTTGGTTGTTGTGTACTAACTCCTTCTATTGCAACGATATGCCTCCATGTAAGAACCTTGTAAACCCTAATCTCACAGTCAGCAATAATGAACATACTGAACCGTCCGTGGTAAACCCTCCAAGTATGACAATGCAAAACCAATTTCTGCAGATGATGCAGTTTATGATTGACCAGCATCGTCAAACCAATGAAACTCAGGCCCGACTCCAAGAACAGATGGCCAAGAAGGATAAAGATCATGTGTGAGAGATACCACAGGTGCAGAGATGACTATTGGGAGTCCTAGATAGAAGGCTAGAGCCTGCACTAGATTAAGCACCAGGAACACAAATAATGACTTAAAATTGGGGACCGGCCTCCACTATAGAAGCATGGATGCGCTATTGACATGTAGAATCACCACATTTTATCGTTGTCTCGCATTTAGAGGTCCTGACCGGTTTCAAGTTGAAGTTCTTATACGTCACAAATTTGGCTAATGTACTTTTGAATGCATCACGACCCTAAAAAACCCTACCCTTCCACATCTCATGTGTTGAATATTCCTGTGGTGGCGTGGATATAAAATTTTCTGCTGCTAGTATGATGTCGATCATCTCTATTTTCTGTGCAAAATGGATGGATGCATGTCATGCGATGGGATGTCTTCAATGCCACCACAATGAGTAAGGCCTTGAGTATTGCCTAAAAGAACTGTATTGTCATTGCAAGATGTGACTGAAGGGTTAAGCAAATCTTCTACAGCTTGATGAGTGTCACTTTTAATGGCATCTTTAAAAACATTGGAATGATCACTGTCCTATGAAGGTATGTTTTGGAATTTGACATTGTCTGCTGGATTTTATATTTAATCCAAAATAAATGCATTAATACTGGAGACCCCAACATGAATGATTTGTTACTTAACCACTGGCATAAAATCAAGATTGTCAACATCAATCCCCAACTATGCATCCTTTTTTGCAATTGAATTTTCTTCTACACTCGAGATGGAGCCTGCAGGCAAAAATGGTTTGTCAAAACCATCTTCAAGATCAATAGACGGATATTGATGTTGCAACATAAAATCTTTGATGCCCATGGAAGTTTTTAGTGCCAAGTCAACTCCTATCTTCATTGGATTGACCTTGTACATTAAATAAACGTAATCCTTAGCATTATTGTATATGAAAAAAGAATACAGACCATTTAGGTGAAAGGTATATAATACTATAAACTGAGAAGGTGGTAATGTGGAAGCCCAAACTGCATCCTTGTTTAAATGATTATACGTTTCATGTCATTGACTATGGTTTACAACCCTTCTATATTTACCACATCATGTACAAATTAAATAGTTTCTTGATGATTATTATATATTCTATGTAGACAATGTATTATTCACTTTTGATACAAATAAGCAAAGGCCAAAAGTAGGATTTAGCAAATGTCGTAACTTCCTAACAGAACAATGCTAGATAGGCCTTTAGAAAATATAATCTTATGAAGATGGCATCATAAAAGTTTTAATACAGTGAATTCCATTAACACATACTTCGGAGAAAGAAAAGATAGGATGAATAGTGTTATTAAACTATCTTACACTAGTCAAATAGGTTCTTTAACAAGTGTGTTGGATCCTTGATAACGAGGTTGAATAGAAAAGGAACTATGGATGCCTAGAGGAGGCAAGAAGCCAAGAACCATCAACATCAACATCAACACTGTCTAGATAATTAGAGACTATATGATAAGTACCCCATAGATAAAAAATCAAAAGACAAAACATACTTCATAAGTTTATACAAGAATAAAAATAAAATAATAAGAAACTCAAAATCAATAATCAACATATCTACTCTTTTCATTAATGAAAACTTTAATAATTGTAGTTCTAACAATCATGCACCCAACAATACTACGAGAAGTACAACCAAGAGAGGGAGAAAATGAAATAAGGGTTATGGCTGCACAAATGCATATCAAACCTCATTGATTTGAATTTGCACTTTCTCATGAATGGGACCAATTAAAATTTTCCCAAATCCAACATGAGATCAAACAAATATACCAAAATAGTTCAATAAGCATGTAGATAGACACCTTACTATCATACAAATGCATAAAGGAGATTAAGCCAATAACAAATAGCCAGAAACCAAAAGCACTGATGGAAACGGGGAAAAAACCTTTCTTGGAGTTAAATAAATGAGAAACACAAATCCATAATTTAGTGGTGGCACATAAATACATATAGGATGCATATATCAGTGTGAACATTAAACATGAACATCAGTTACTAAATTTCAACAATGGATAACTAATTTTGCAAACAAGTCATTGAATTTCATAAGTAGGAACCTACATGGTATGCTATAGATTCTATTAAATAGTACATGTAAAACTAACGAATAAAAGGCAAACAAGTAAAATATTTATGGAACATTTGGATGTGGACAAGGGAGAAAAACTCTACAGACTGAATATGAAGGAACTTTTGTTCACATTTTGTGTGATCCATATCCAAGCAAACCAAAATCAATTATAATGAGGACATAGCTTGCTGTAAAGAAGAGGAAATAAATACTATATAAGGTTGACAATTCTCACTCCAAGAATTAGAATATCAAAATTACAATGAACAGAGGAAAGTAAACATATGGACACTAAAAGAATACGACTTAATAGGAGAAAAAGAATATAATATTGCATACTTAGGAGAAGGTATTGTGGAAGGCGAAATTGCATCCTCGGTGTTGGTATTAGGCGATTTATTATGGTTTAGAACCTTTCCATCATCATCCCTACGGGTTTTATGGGAAAGGTGGAGGGTTAAGTATATAATTGGTAAGCAACAACAATAATATAGCAATATCCATGATTAGTACTTACCTTTTTTCAAAAATTGGAGGTGAATTACTTGATTGAACATCTTTACTAATTCGAACTCTGCATAAAAATAAAATTAAAGCTTATTTGTCAGTATTTAGCTTGATGTTGAAAATAACAATTCCAATCATACCATACCTTGGAAAATTCCCGCAATGATTTGCTTCATTATCCGACCTCGTCTAGATGTACAAGTACAAAGCACTGGCATCCCTTCCAGATGCCCTGAACATGATCTCCACATCTTCATTGTTTGCAATGCGAACTAAAGTGCATACTTTCACATTTTGATGAGGGCATTGTATAATTGGGTTTTGTCCATGCATATCCAAATTTGTGAAATAAAAAATGTTTTTAAGCAATTGGGAATATGTTAAAGACCTGCTCAGAAAGATCATCTTTTTGGGTAACCTCCATTGTAAATTAGGTTTTCATTATTCTAAACAAATTCTCCTCCAAAATGGATTATGGGTAATACTTCCTGTAAGGGGTGAACACCCCCCACAGGGAGATAGGCGGGGCCCAGAGCCCCGGGCCTATTGTATACACTTCAGGCGTCAGGGAGTAGCCCCTAGCCCTATTCATGCATTTGTCCCTGGCTCGTCACCAGGGGGCCTCCCCGGGTTTCGATCCCGTGACCTCTTGTTTAAGAGGATTTTAGGGAGAAACCCGGTACCACTTGGCTAGTCCCGCCTATCTCCCTGTGGGGGGTGTTCACCCCTTACAAAAAGGCCGGCATTTAATGCAGGGGGGTCGCCCCCACAGCCAATTGTATACACTTCAGGCGATCGAAGGCGCATGGCCCCTAGCCCTAATCATGCATTTGTCCTCTCGATCCCGCAGGGCGGGAGAGGGGCCTCCCCAGGACTCGAACCCGGAACCTTTCGGTTGGGTGAGGCTCCCGGTACCACTTCAGCTAGTAGCCCAAGTGGTACCCGGGGTTCACTCCAACCGAAAGGTTGCGGGTTCGAATCCCCGGAGAGGCCCCCTGTTGAAATCCATACAGGGACAAATAAACAATAGGCTTCTGACACCCCGGGGCGCTCCCCTGGGAACGGTACCGTGGGCGCTCCCCACGGGGGCTGTGATAGCACAGCCCTACAGAATGTCCGGCCTTTTTGTAAGGGGTGAACACCCCCCACAGGGAGATAGGCGGGGCCCAGAGCCCCGGGCCTATTGTATACACTTCAGGCGTCAGGGAGTAGCCCCTAGCCCTATTCATGCATTTGTCCCTGGCTCGTCACCAGGGGGCCTCCCCGGGTTTCGATCCCGTGACCTCTTGTTTAAGAGGATTTTAGGGAGAAACCCGGTACCACTTGGGTCGGCCTTTTTGTAAGGGGTGAACACCCCCCACAGGGAGATAGGCGGGGCCCAGAGCCCCGGGCCTATTGTATACACTTCAGGCGTCAGGGAGTAGCCCCTAGCCCTATTCATGCATTTGTCCCTGGCTCGTCACCAGGGGGCCTCCCCGGGTTTCGATCCCGTGACCACTCCCTTAAGAGGATTTTAGGGAGAAACCCGGTACCACTTGAGCTAGTTTGTAAGGGGTGAACACCCCCCACAGGGAGATAGGCGGGGCCCAGAGCCCCGGGCCTATTGTATACACTTCAGGCGATTGAAGGCGCATGGTACCGGGTTTCTCCCTAAAAATCCTCTTAAACAAGAGGTCACGGGATCGAAACCCGGGGAGGCCCCCTGGTGACGAGCCAGGGACAAATGCATGAATAGGGCTAGGGGCTACTCCCTGACGCCTGAAGTGTATACAATAGGCCCGGGGCTCTGGGCCCCGCCTATCTCCCTGTGGGGGGTGTTCACCCCTTACACTTCCCAATTTGACATCCTGTTAGTGAAGACATGTGAGATAGTCAAACTACTGGCCATCTAATTGAATTGATCAGCACATGCAAGGTGTCCAATAAGAATGATAATTTATAGATTTTGACACAAGTCTTTCGGTTAAGGTTTATTTACTCCCAAAAGAAACTGTAGAAAAATAAAATACCATATTATTAACTGAGATGTGTATTCTCCTAACACGTGTATTCTCCTAACACATAAACATTAAAGGTCACATACTAAATCATCAGTGGGGCCCACCTCACTGGTTGATGGGTCACAAACCTGTAGTCGTCATGATTAGAAATGGGGCCGAAATACCTATTATCTAGATAGATAATCACAGTTAATGACTTTGATTACTTTACTTTTCTGGCTTGATGACTGCCTAAAACCAGAGTCATTGCGAACAACTTCCCTTTCTAAAGCTATTTCGCTCAACTTGTCTCTCTTTCCTTCCTTTTCTCTTCCCTTGTAACTCCTAAAACACTGAAGAAGAGAGTCTTCTGAGAAGGGATGTTGTTCTTTCTGAACCTCTCTCTTTTCTTATTTTTAATGAGAGTTTCTTCCATTCTCATATAAAAAAGAGGGAAATAAGAGTTGAGATTTACCAAAGCATATATGAAGAATCAAAAGATTTCCAAAAATATATACTACTTCCATTTTGCAAAGAAGAAAAAGCACTTGTTGATGCAATTGGGAAAGTAGTACATACCCAATTTCTGATTTTGAAATTTATGGATTGCTTGGTAATTGGAATCTTCATAAAAAATCTAGGGAAGTTTATTTTCCTACATGGGTGTTCAATCAAGTGGTGAGAGTATGAAAGAGGAAAAGGAACAACAACGGAGAATCGCATAAAATTGCAGGAGACTTATTGAATGTCAATGACTATTACATTTTGAATAAGATGTGTTTGGTGAGGTTGTAGCACATTCAAAATATTCCTTTAATTAGCCATTCCATGAGCAAAGTAGGAAATGAACCAATCCAAACATCCCATATCAATTTCCAAGAGAGGGTAAAAGATTCAACACAACATCTTAAACTAGCCAACTAGTTATTCAAGTGCTAGAGATGAGTCGGTTAGGAATTCTTCATAAAATTTGTTAGTGTTTGCTACTTAGATTCATAATGTCAAACTAATGTATATACTCCACAAGCGCTTCTAGTGGGATCTCTACTTGACGGACAGTGCCAAACAACCAACCACTAGTGAACAATGATATGTACGTGTTGTGAATAACTAAACAACCAGTCACTACTAAAGAAGGAAAGACTCATTATTTTTTATCTCATGCTTAGAGTTATTTCTTACTTTCAAAGTTATTACTTAACGAAGCTGATTCGAAAAATTCCTTTGGGCAAGTGCGAGGAGTTTATGCATGTGCTGACATTTGAGTTTCCAACTAGAGTCAGATTGCGCCAAGTTTCTGCATTAAACCCCATTTGTTATGTCAAATTTCTCACAATGGAATTCTACACATTAATAATTTGAATGAGGTTTTCATCGATGGTGTTGTAGTGTTAATTAGTACTACCCCCCAAATTCTCAAAGTTTCTGGGTAGATATGGTATCAGTAGTTGAATGGAATTTCTATTGTAACCTCCCATTTGAAATCACTTACTGTGCTAACACACGATTGATCAGTGGCATTGGCACTTAGTCTCACATAGGTGCATAGGGATCGATACCCTGGCGTAGATTAGCCAAAAAAAAAAAATTTTTTTTTTGTGGGACAAAAATAAGAGTTCCTTCCATATATCTATAAAAATAGTGTTAACACTCAAAATCGAAACATGAAGTCAACACTTACAAAGAAGTAGTGAAAGCTAATGTCCGGTGATGAACAAAGTCTAGCAACCCTTTTGAAATCTTTAGGAATACACAGGAAGTAGCAATATGCACATTCTCTGTAAAATTGGACAGAGAACCCAACTGTAAATTGAAACAATGGTAATCTGATGGAAATTAAATCTTGATTGATTTCATCGGATAAGTATATTTGAGTATATATATTATGATATAGTTACAGCAAGTGGGAAAATCTTGGACAATAAAAACAAATGAAACAATTTGGTGGACTTGGTGAAGTGGGTATGGGTTTGGTATAACCAACAATACCCAGTCAATATATAATACATGGGTTTGGGCCTAGACTATCCTCTATCACCTCCATTCAAGTTGATGCGTACGAGGCCGGACGCAAAGCTTGGCCTGAAGGCCACGAACACGAGATGAGTGAAGACCTTTGGTAAAGATATCTGCGACTTAATCCAATGTAGAAATAAAACGGACCTCAAACTGCTTGTGAGCTACCTTCTCACACATGAAATGATAATCTATCTCGATGTGTTTAGTTCGAGCATGGAATATTGGATTGAAAGCAAGAGAAATGGCACTGACATTGTCACACCAAATGGATGGAATGGTGGACAAAGGAATATGAAGATCACGTAAGAGATAGCATAACCAAGTGACCTCAACAGCGGTATGTGCCAAGCAACAATATTCCTCCTCAGTGGATGAGTGAGAAACTGTAGGTTGCTTTTTAGAACTCGAAGAAATTGGGTTGGGCCCCAAAAAAATACAAAAGCCACTAGTGGAGCGTCGATCAAATGGAGAACCAGCCCCATCAGCATCATAGTAGGCTTGGAGAGAAAAAGGGCGCGGCCTGAAAGTAAGTACACATTGTATAGTACCTTTGAGAAAACGTAGAATCCGATTGACAACGGTCATGTGGATGTCTGTGAGAGCATGCATGAACTGGCATATTTGATTGACAGCAAAGTATATATCAGGTCTGGTCAGAGTGACATATTGAAAAGCACCCATTATGCTGCAATATGTGGATGGATCATGTTAAGGAGATTCGTCAGATGGACTAAGTTTAGTCTTGGATGCTAGAGAACCAATTGGTTTACAACCCACCATGTCTGATTTGAGAAGAAGATCTGTAATATTCTTTGCTTGTGAGAGAAATAACCCACTCTTGTTGCGTTGAACTTCAATGCCAATGAAATATGTTAACTTGCCTAGATCCTTCATTTTGAAATGCAAGTTTAGTTGTGATATAAAATGACCAATGAAGGTGGTGTGGCTGTCGGTAATAATGATATCATCCACATAGAGTAAAAGATATGTGATGCAACCATGGCTCTTTCGAACAAAAAGTGATGGGTCCGATGTGGATAATTGAAAACCTAATTCCAAGAGTTTACTTGAAAATTTCTCATACCATGCATGTGGAGCTTGGTGCAGGCCATAGATAGATTTGATCATGCGGCACACATGAGTAGGTTTAGTAGGGTCTATGTAGCCCTGGGGTTCAGCCATGAAGACAGCCTCACGAAGATCACCATGCAAGAATGCACATTTAATATCCAATTGACAAAGTGGACAATTGTAAGTTGTGGCCAGCGCAAGGACCATGCGAATAGTGGTGTGTTTGACAACTGGGCTAAAAGTATTAACAAAATCAACCCCAGGCTACTGATTAAAACCTTTAGCAACTAAGCGAGCTTTATAGTGATTAATAGATCCATCGGTATTACGTGAAGAGGTAAGAGACCGTCCTTGAGGGGTGGGTGTAGACTTGCTAGCAGTGAAGGCAGTAGAGGCTTCAATAGTGAGATCGTCTGTAAGGGTTAGCTCTTCACAGACAAGAAGGGTGTGAAGCTCCTCTAAAGAAACTAGGTCATACCTTGACTGTGTGTGAATCGCAGTTTGAAACGGTCTATACACTGATGGAAGACCGGATAGAGTATAGAGGATGAGGTCGTCCTCACTGATTGGTGCTCCACAGGTTGCTAGTTGATATGCGATCACCTTGATTTGATACAAATATTCTTGCATTGTAGAAGAACCCTTCTTAACATGCTAAAGGCACTTTTTGAGCTCAATAACATGAGAGCGAAAGAGGGAGCCATACTGATGCTCCAGGGACTCCCAGGCATCTTTTCAGTCTCCTTTTCGACGATGTAAGGGAGGGCAAAGGCTGATAATGTAGCATTAATCCAAGACAGTAGAGTTTGATCATGCTCAAACCAAATAGAGAAGGCATGATTAGGAGAGGTATTGCCATCTGTACTAATAATTTCCCGAGATGGGATCGGTTTGGAGCCATCAATGAAGTGCTCCAGTTGGTGACTGCACAGAATAGGTCGAAACCGGGACTTCCATAATAAGAAGTTGTTGCTATCCAACTTGATGGGAATGAGATTAGCAATATTGGAAATTACAAGATTGGGTACAACAGCAGAATAAGAAGAATAAGAGACTAGAGTAGTGGAAGAGGGCGATGATGCAGAGGAGGCCATACTGGGATGCAGGGGATGAAGATGAATTGCAGAGAACTTTAAAGTAGCAGCAATATAGGCAGGTTGTAGAAACTCATATAGTAGTTGCAGAGACCAATAGAGGATGATGCAGTCAAATAGAGTTGCAGGTTGCAGACAGAGATACAGGTTGTAAACAGAGAGATGTAGAAACCGTGAGTATTGGTTGCAATATTTGATAGAGAAGCAATTTCACAAAGCAATCCCCTCAGAACCATGATGTTCTGATACCATGAAATAATGATATTCTGATGGAAATTTAAATGTTGATTGATTTCATTGGATAAGTATATTTGAGTATATATATTATGATGCAATTACAGCAAGTGAGAAAATCTTGGACAATAAAAACAAATGAAACAGTCTGGTGGACTTGGTGAAGTGGGTATGGGTTTGGTACAACCAACAATACCCAGTCAACTAAGTTATATGGGCCTAGACTATCCTCTATCACAAACCTCGACTCTGTCTCTCTCCTTCAATCCGGTATGCAACAACATAACCTAATCCATCTATAATTGGTTTTAGACGACAGCGAGATCTGTGACAGAGAAGCCCAACCAAGACCTCTTTGCATCTCCTCTTCTCCGCTCAATAGATCGAAGTCCGTAGAACCCTTGTCCTTTGTTTTCTCCTTGGCAATGAATGGGAATGGGGAAGAAAGAAAAGAGGTAAAAATCGATGTGGTTAGCATAGAGAATGATTGTTTGCTGGGATGGAAATAGGTCTCCAAAGATGTCATTCGCTATGATGGAAATATGTGATGATGATGGCAGGATGCAAATAGGCGATGGTGATGTTGGTTGCGCTGGCATGGAAATAGGGATGACAATATGGTTAGGGTAAAAGTAGTGATGACGACGATGTCGTTCGCTAGGATGGGGTAAAAAGAGAAGAGACGACAACTGTTAGGGTGGAAATATGGATGGAGATGTGATTAGGGTAAAATGAGAGACGACGACGATGTCGTTCGCTAGGATAGGGTGAAAAGAGAAAAGACGATGATTGCTATGATGGAAATGGGAACCTGGGGTAAAATTATCTAGAAAACTTGTACGAACAAAAATCTAGAGGATTTTATGTGTTGATAAATGAATCTGGCTAATCCAAGTTTAAAAATAATTTTTTGGTCAAAATCCCAAAAAGAAAAATAAAAAGTTACTATTTTCAAGCCACTAAATAACAAAAAACGATGTTCATTTAAAAAAAAGTAAAAAACAAAAAAGCCACATTCTTGTTTCATTAAATGATAAAATCGACCAAATTTTTTATTTGATTCCTCTTATTTTCTTGTCTCCTAATTTGTCTCTCCACCTCATTGCACTTTACTAGTGAGCTTGAAGTTACCAAATCGATAATCTTACTTTACTAGTGAAGTTAGGTGAATAGTCATTTCAAGAGAGAATAAAAGAAAATGGGTCAAATAAAAAAATTATATTTCAAAAAGGATATCTATTTCTTATAAAAAAAAAGAGTAAAAAAGTTATTTTCTCATTTCACTAAAGGCCTATTTGGATAACTAAGGAATGGAAAGAAATGGAGTAAATTTCAAATGAGAAGTGAAGTGGGGTGAAGTGGGTTGAAGTTAATTAGAGTACTTCACTTCACTATCGTTGGTTTCTTTGTGTAAAGTGAAATCTAAAATACTTCGTATGTGTTTGGATACATATGAGTAAAGTAAAAATTGGACAACACTAGCAAGTGAAAAAATGGAAATAATTTTAGTTTAGGAAGTGCATGAGAAATGGATCCAAATATTCATCGAGTTTAGATCCTCTGATCGTGTTCATAGTGGGCCCCATCTATTTAAAACTTTATCTGTAGAGTGGCCCACCTAATTAAAAAACTGAGCTCTGTAAAAAAAATTTGTCTGTAGGGGGATGAATTTTAGCTGTAAAAATAATGCTCTCGTCAAATCTCAAACAAACCAAAGCCTAAATCTCATTTTCCAATATCCAACTTCAAATCAAAGAGAACAAAAAAACAATATCTTTTGTGTATTTACGAAATCATGAACCAGAAATCTGAAACTCACCTCGAATTTAATAACATGAAGCAACCACCAACATAATCAAGAACATGAAAAACCAATGAAACAAAAGTCTAGTCCAACAGCTTATGGAAATTAGAAGTTTTAACACACTGGGAAAAAAATATAAACATAACGGAAATAGAGACACAAAACTCAATATAAGTTCCTTCCCACCACCATCTGTCAAGCACCCCAATAACAAACCAATATACCAGCACAAAAACTAAGAAATAAAATCAACCTAATCTCATGGTATAAATGTGATGTTAAATAAATCCTTTTGCTGAACTTTTCAAGGTCTTCCTTAATTCAAGTCTGCAATGTAGATTTAAAAATAATAATAATTAGAAGGAAAACAGGGGAAAGAGATCTCAAAAGGACAAACCCTATACTGAAAAAGAAAATTGATCATTTACCTCTATTGATGTTACCAAATACTCAACAACATCTGCCCTTTTTGTGGAGTTGCATAAAAGGATAACTATGAATCAAAACTATAGCCATGAAAAAAGGAGGGGAAAAAAAGAATATTGTACACCAATGACTTCCTAATAGACACAACAGTTAAGGGGTAACAAGTCCACAAATAAGTAACACATGAACCAAAGGAGAAGGCTCTATAGCAGGATAGAAGAAAACATTTCTTCATCAAGACTAAACAAGCTGTCAATGTACAATATGTAGATTAAAAATAATACACCAATAGCCCTAATAAGCATTCAGTCATATCACAACACAATCATAGCGAAAAAAAGAAATCAATGAAGAAGAAATTACAAATAAGCTAATGAAGAGACTAAATGGAAAAGTAAATAAGAGCAGAAAAGTAAATAGAAATCATCTTATCAACTATAATATTTGTAATGGTACTTAGAAACTGCAGAAAATAAGAGATATGGTTTTTACAAGTAAATAATAGCATGGCCCTGTATATTGTCTTCATAATCCTATAGTGAATCCCAATCTATCAAGAGGCCTGATTTAGACTTCTAATAGAAAACCCCTTGTGCCAACTAGGTTAAGTGGATGGATATGGGAAATTTTATAGTTCAAATATTTTCAAAACAAATTGTACGCGAGTTATGAGATTGGGTATAGTCAAAGTAGGACCATGTAGATGTGAGGTCCACATCTAAAATGTGTGTTTCAGTTATAAAATGAGATGTACTTTGATGATAGGCTTATTGTGAGTACTGTATTGACTCATATAATTCGATGAATTCAACTGAAGCTATTGTCTGTTTTTCCTAGTCTTACCCTGAATCAAGTTATCCTGGCAGCCAAGCAGGAAAAGAGGGGGACAAAATATCCTTCTGTGAGATCATTTGGATGAAGAGAAAATAGTGGAAAGAAAAAAAAGAGTTTAGGAAATTGTTCGCAGTACAAATTTGAATTATGGATGATTTTTAACTTCGACCTTATACACAAACAGACTCTAAGCCAGAACAACTTCTTTTAAGAAAATTGAAAAGCAAATGTCTAAAGTGTATCTGAAGTGAAAACTAAAAATCTCATAATAAAAGCACCATATGATCTAATGTGTCTAATTACTAATAAAAACCAGCATGAAGGGAATTTACAGGAACCAATCAAAGGAAACATGGGTGTCTTTTGTCAAGACATGAATTAGCTTTCCATAAGGTGCAAATAAAGAAAGTTGGCTAGCAAATGATTTGGCTGGGCTTCACAAAACAAAAAATATTGATCATAATGTGGTCCAAAACCATGAGAAATAGACTTTTTTTTTACAACATTTGGGCTAACCACCCAATTTGACTTTTGGGTTTCACTACACTCAAGCCCAAATCATCTATGCATAGGCATCACACTTTCAGTGCCTAGAAACTCCCTTTTAAGACTTTCCTTGATTTGTGGCAGAAAGATCTTCTAATGAATGTATCTGTTCTAAAAAAAGGGACTGCTCCTAAATTTATTTTCATACAATGGACTGACTGGACTAAGATCCAAATCTAAGCCTGAATTAAAACTCAATCATCATTGCATTTTGGCCTATTTGGCATAAAGGCCAAATGCATCCCGAATAATTGTGAACCATCAGGTCTCTCCACTAATTAAAAGGACTACAATAGCGCCTAAAGATACCACAAAAAAGAATGATAAATGCCATGCAACTGGTTAAACTTAATAGAAGTTATTTATTGCTGATGGTTAAACTGGTCATCAAAATAGGAGAAACTGCCACTAATGTTGTGAGAAACACTATAAACTTTTTGAGAAGATTTTCAAGACAAAAAAGACAAGAACACTGGTTAATCATACCATGCAAATGATAATGTAATTTTCAATTTAGTATCAGGATAAATCCTTCATATAAAAATGTCACATGAGCATTATAATTTGGAATTGGAAGGGTGGGGGGATTCGTAGCAGAGTAGGCGTATGGGTCGCGTGGGGCTTTGGGGTTGGGGTGTTGCATCAGTGGACGTGGGAGATAGAGGTTGGGGCGTCACATATAACTAAGAATCTAAGCAGTGTAGAAAAAGGGAGACGGTGGCAGAAGTCGTTTCTCCGGCGCGGTTTCCAGCTAGCATAGATGACATGTCGTACAATGCCCACCTTCTCAATAGGGCTAGTAGAGAGAAGGATAGGTCAGCTAGCGCATTGAATGTGGACGAGATAGGGGCATTGAAAGTTTACTTTGTCGGGGAAGCTCGTCAGAATGGTGATGAAGGGAGTAGGGTTGTTTTCGATAAACGAGGCTTGTGCAAGAAAACCTCTCCTCCAGAGGTCAACTCTGTTGAGTTGACTTGAAGAAAGTTACAGTTGTTGTTGGTGAAAGCTCTTTTGTGCCAGATACACGAGTCTCAAAACAGGAGTTATCGGGTGGGCTTTTGAAGTTGAGTCAGCGCCTGGAGAGCTGGGTTCTAATTGCGGGCTTTCTTTACAGGGTGGGTCCATTGTGGTGCCGGATGGGTCTGTTGTTACTAGCCCTATTCAGGCCCATTGCACTCATAACTTTTATTCTAAAGGGGAGGGCCCTTTTCAGGATGGGTCCCATTTCTTCAAACAGGGATATGGAGGTGAGAGGTATATCTGTATTAAAGAGAAGAATGCCCTTCAAGATGCAATTCGAAGAAGGGATCGTCCCAGGCACGCAGTCAAGTCTATGAGCGTCCCGATGGTGACGGTTAAGCATAGGAGGTTTTTGGGGAATTGATGGAGGATACCTTCTCGTGTGCTCTCTAATGGAAAAGGGGATCTCAAGAAACCTTTTTATTCAAGTTCTAAGGATCAAGGAGGCAGTTATGAAGGCTCTAACATCGGCCTAAGGGATGGAGTGCAGGAGGTCAAATCAACAGTAGGGGATGAGGTGTCAATGGACTTGAATAATGGTTCCACAGTTGTTCATCTGGCAGGAAGTGAGGCAGTCATCAAGACGATTAAAGTGGCCAAGCCGTTGGGCGCTTCCTTTGGAGAAGATGAACCAGAGATTATGCAGAAGTTAATCCAATTGGAGGTGTCCGAATTAAAAGGTAAGTCTACTACTGCATGATTCGTTTCTCTTTGGGAGTTTCTATTGGTTTTTGATGATTATTATCTCTTTAAATGTGAGGGGGCTTATTAGGCTTCAGAAAAGATTAGCTGTTAGGAAGTTGGTAAGGAAGCACAAAGTTGATGTGCTGCTGCTTCAAGAGACTAAAGTGGCAACTGATATCCATAGTGTTGTTCGTGAGGTTTGGGGCAGCTGCAGGTGGTTTGATTTCTATATGGAAGGAGGATGTTTTGCAAGTTGAGGCTATTTTGCATGATCAAAGAGCTTTAGCTGTCAAAGTTCATGGGGGCTAGTGATAATTTTTCTTGGGCCATTGCTAATGTCTATGGGCCTAATGTTGTGGCTGACATATCCTATTTTCTAGATTTGTTAGCCAATTTTAAATCCCAATGGCATGTCCCTTGGGTGTTTGGGGGAGATTTCAATATGACGAGGTTTCCTTTTAAGAAAAAGTGGGGGAGGTCCACTACTAGGTCTATGCCTTTATTCAACGACGTCATCAATGCTAATGAATTGATGGACTTGCCTCTTCAAGGGAGGAAGTTACGTAGACCAACAATAGAATCAGGCAGCAATGAGCATGATTGATAGATTCTTGTTGTATAAAGAGTGGGATGATCATTATGAGGGTGGATTCAGTTGGCGTTCCCGAGGATGATTTCATATCATTGTCCAATCAAGTTATGTTCTAAAATCTTGGATTGGGGACCTAGGCCGTTTCGTTTTGACAATTGTTGGCTTTTTCATAGAGGCTTTCTTGACCTGGCTAGGTCCTAGTGGTGTCAAGCAAATGTGGAGGGGGACATTAGATACAAAGTTTGCAAGAAGTTTCGCTTCCTTAAAGAGAATATCAAGAGATGGAATAGAGAAGTTTTCGGTGGAGTGGATGAATCTAGAGACAGCTTGGCTAGTTTGGTGGAAGATCTTGATAAAGAGGGTGAAATCCGGGAGCTGAGGCCAGATGAAGGTGCTTTTAGACAAGAGACGGTGAGAAGGATATGTGATTTAAATCGATTGGAAGAAATCTCATGGAGCCAAAAATCAAGAGGTACTTGGCTAAAGGAGGTTGATAAAAATACCAGGTTTTTTCATCAAATGGCTAGTATGAGAAGCAGGGTTAATTATGTGGGGAAAATTCGGCGTAATGGTAGTATTTTTGAAAGTCCTGGTGAGATCAAGGACGAGGTGGTGCGTTTCTTCGAAGATATCTATAAGAGTAATGTGAGTGCTAGGCCCAAGCTTGACGGCCTTTGCTTTCCCTCAATTCCTTCTGATGTCAAGAATTTGATAGAAACGGAGTTCGAGGAGGAAGAGGTGTTTAAAGCTTTGGAGGAGTGTGGTGGAGACAAAGCTCCTGGTCCAGACGGTTTCAACTTCTCTTTCATCAAAGCAAGTTGGAATTTTCTTAAGGAAGACTTTGGTAAGATGATTTTTGAATTTCATCAAAGGGGGAGAATCAACAGAGAAATGAATGTGTCTTTCATATCACTCATTCCTAAAGTACAAAATCTTGTGGAGTTAGAGGACTATAGACCGATTAGCCTTGTGGGATGTGTTTATAAGCTGTTAGCTAAGATTCTGGCAAATCGACTGAAAAGTGCTCTTCCTCATGTTATTAGCCCGTTTCAAGGGGCTTTTGTGGCGGGGAGGCAAATTCTTGACGGAGTTTTGATTGCTAATGAACTTGTGGATTCAAGGAAGAAGTCTAAGAAAGAAGGAGCCATTTTTAAAATCGACTTAGAGAAGGCTTACGATCATGTGGAGTGGGATTTTGTTGATTACATGTTATTTGTATTGGGCTTTAGGGAAGTGTTGCGTGGTTGGATCCATCAGTGTATTTCTAACACCTCTTTTTCAGTTTTGGTAAATTAATTCCCAACTAAACTGTTCAAAGCTTCTAGAGGAATTCGTCAGGGGGATCCGTTATCAATGCTCATTTTCACAATTGTGGTGGAGGCCTTGAGCTCTCTTTTGGTGAAAGCTAGAGAGTTGGGAATGATTAATGGTTTTCAGATGGGGCGGAATGGAGAGACTATTACTCATCTTCTATTTGCAGATGACACAATTTTTTTCAGTTCGACCAAGCCGGAAGAAATTCTGACCCTTAGAAGAATCCTTCGATGCATCCAGTTAGTGTCAGGCTTGAAGATTAACATCTCTAAGAGTATGCTGGTAGGAATTGGGTGTCCAGACGAGACCATGCAAACTTTGGAGACCAAATTAAATTATAGATATGATAAACTTCCCTTTTTTTATCTTAGGATGCCTATTGGAGCAAAGGCAAGATCTAAGACACTTTGGGATCCGGTCATTGAAAAATATATGAAAAAACTGTCTTTTTGGAAGAAGTATTTGTCTATGGGCGGAAAAATTACTCTTACCAATGCTTGCTTATCTAATCTTCTAGTCTACTACATGTCGCTCTTCAAAATGCCAAAGGTGGTGATTGAAAGGTTGGATCGAATTCGGAGGGACTTCTTATGGGATGGTTAGGGTGATGAGAAGAAATTACACTTGATGAAATGGAGTAAGGTGATTAAGCCTAAATCTAGTGAGGGTTTGGGCCTAAATCTAGTGAGAGTTTGGGTTTGGGCAATCTAGAAAACAAAAATTGGGCATTGTTGGCTAAATGGTGGTGCAGGTTTAGGGAGGAAAATGAGGCTCTTTGGCGCAGGTTGATTGCTTCTAAGTATGGTGAGGATAAATTGGGGCGGCGGCCTAAGCTTGGGCCTAAGTATGGTAGATCGGGCATTTAGAGTGCTATTGCTTCTGTTGGAGATGTGTCTAATGCTAGGGGCGAAGCTTTGTTCAAAGAACTGGGCTTTAAGGTGGGGAATGGTAGGGATGTTAGATTTTGGTTCGATGACTGGGTGGGGGTGGGCCCCTTGTGTGGGTTATTTCCTAGACTCTTTAGATTGGCGGCTAATAAGGAGTTATCTATTAGTGATTGTTTTGAGGTGAGGAGTGGATGTAATGTGAGGGGTGTTTTGTTTAAGAGGAATCTTCAGTCTTTGGAGGGGGAATTATATAAGGAGTTATTGAGTTTTCTTGATAACATGTTTTTTTGCAAGGATACTAAGGACTCTAGGATTTGGAAGCCCTCCATTTCTGGGGAGTTCTCCGCCAAAGCTTTCTACTTAACTTTGGAAGGTAACCCACCCACTTGACTCCTTCGACTCATGATGGTTGGGGTTGGTTCCTCCTCGGGTTGAGGTGTTTTGTTGGCTATTGGTTGCATCAAAAGTGGCCACTGTTGATAATCTAAAAAAGAGAGGAATGACTTCTACCAATATTCTAGACACATGCACAATATGTGGTAAGGAGAATGAGACAATTAATCATCTTTTCCTGCATTGTGAGGTGGCAGTCCAAGTTTGGAATGACTTTATTAGGAGCTGTGGTATTGCTTGTTGTCCGAAGAATATAGCGGAAGCGGCAAATGCTTGGCGTGGTGGGTGCTTCATTGGTTATGGGCATTTATTATGGAGAATGATTCCTTTTGCTATTTTTTGGTCTATTTGGAAGGAAAGAAATGAAATGATATTTAAAGGCTCTTCATCTTCGGTGGTTGATTTGATAGATAAGGTTGCTTTTAGGATTTCAAAATGGGCTTCAATTCAGAAGGAGTTTACAAATATTAACTTGAATGATATTATCTATAATTGGGAAGCTTGTACGGGGTGTTTCCCTTTTAAGGAGAGAAGATCTATCTCTTGGTCTCCCCCTCCTTTGGGGGTTTTAAAGTTCAATATGGACGGAGCTTCTAGGGGTAAGCTAGGGCTGGCAGGAATTGGAGCGTGTTGCGTAATTGTAATGGTGAGGTGCTCCTTATGTTCTCTAAGAATGTGGGCATTTGTGACTTGAACGAAGCCGAAGTGTTAGCTATTTTGGAGGGTCTTAGGTTGTTTGCAAGGAGATTTATTGATGCTCTTTGGTGGAAAGTGATTCCTTAAATGCGATTACTTGGGTATCCAACAAAAAAGATTTCCCTTGGAATTTCAATTCCATTTTAATGAAATTAGGGAGCTTTCGGCCACTTTACATATCTTTTTTCGTCATAAGGTTAGATCAACCAACTCGATCGCGGATGCACTAGCCAAGTAAGGGATTGGGAGGTCGTCTCCATGGGTGGGTGTGATTATGTAATTGGGTTGGGATTGGTATATTACTCTTGTACCATCTCTTTTAACTTTTATCTCTTTTCCTTTTTTTGCTTTGTACTTATTTTCTCTTTTTAATAAAGTTTTGTTACCATTTCAAAAAAAAAAAAAATGATACTTATTAAGACTCAAGCGAAGCTGGTCGCGGCATGCTATGTTTTACATAACTTCATCCGATGGTGGAATTTAGAAAATGTGATGTTTGATGAAACAATAAATGAGAACTTTGAAGACAAGGATGGTGATCTTATGGGAATATCAATTTATGTAAGATTTGGTCTTAGTTATTATATTTATAATTTAATAATATATTTACAATTTAACAATGACTTTTGAGATTCATAGACTAGTACTAATTTATTATATTTGTTGTTTAATAATGACTTTCATTGATATATGATTTCTGTTTATATAGTTGCATTTAAATTATTAAAGTGTTGTGGTTGTGTATAAATTGAGATTCATACTTCATAGTTTGGAGGAGCATTGGGTTGTTTATGAAGAAGTGATTTGTCAGCAGGTACTTATGCCACTTGAAAAGAATGCAGAATGTCTTCCCGTTAAGGGAAACCTCTGCCCTTTTTTTTTTTTTTTTAATTATAAATTTAAGGGTTGATTTAGTTATTTAAATTTTAAATTGATTTACAACATGGCTTTTGAACTTCAGATATTAGAGTGTTGATTCTAAGTCCCACCAATTTGTTTTATTCAGGAATGAAACTGGTCCTAATTGTTCCATAAAAAATTAACATCTCATCGTTGGCATACTATTTGATTAATGGATAATAAATGTGCCCCATCATTTCAATCATATGTGCACTTGTGATAATGGTCTTAATTTTTTCAATATGGGCCTCATCAACACAATCATATGTGCACTTGTGATATAGGGTTTTAGTTTCTACAATAGCGTGGGCACCGGTTGTTCAATCATACGTCCACTTATGACAAGGAGTCTTAATTTGTCTTCTATCAAGAAACGGGCCCCACTTGATACACTCATACTTCTTGGTCATGGCTAATTGTCATGGGCCTCATATTAAGTGGGTTGTTCGTTATGGCTAATTGTCACAGGCCTCATATTAAGTGGGTTGTTTATTTTTTTTATGGATTTTGGTGTTCAACACCAAATATTAATTGAAGAAATCAACAGTGTTCCACTAGTACAACCAAATATGGAATGCGAGGAATCCTTACCCATTTAAATCCTTGGCAAGGATTGATCTTTTTCTAGGGGAAGACATGAATCCTAAATCTCACGTAATTACCTAAAGTGCCGTTAACAATTTAAGGACTCCACTTTCTTTGCTTTTTAGCATAACTTCCTGATGCTCAATTAAATATTAGGAAGCATCAAGGAATTCCACTATGGACAGATGGGTTTCACAAATTCCCATATTGAAATTTCTTGAATTATAAAAGTTTCTAAAAAGAAACAGGCCCAAGTGGTACAACCCGCCCACAACCCAATCCATATTAGTTTTCCCGCCGATGATTCCTTGATGGAAAAACAAAGGAGGGAAAACGATTCACCAACCCCACAATATAACGAGCAGCTTCGCTTCCGGTATACATACCTTCTCTCTTCTTTCCCTGTCCGAAATCGGGAAAACAAAATCCCTGGATTCCAAAACCCTAGATTTCCTCCTCCTCCTCCTCCTCCAAGGCGCAATCCATGAAGCTTCAATCTCTCCCTCTTCTGGAATCCGTTGAAAATCCTCTCACGGGCTTCGAGCGAGATGCCTTCAACTGCGCAACCAAAGAAGCCAAATCGGCTTCCGTAATGCATGTCTCCCAGCTCGTCGGGAAGATTGTCTCGGAGGGGGTTGATGTAGGGAGGTGAATGTTGGTGTTAAAGAGGTCGGACTGGAAGGAGGGCGTAGTGTCGAATTCTATGACTGGAAAGAGCGCTCATGCTATGGTGAAGGATGCATATGCACTGAGGATCTTTAACAACTATTACCTTCATTTTGTTCAGGTGAGGTTATTGGATCCCTAATTTCTTCATGTTGTTTTGGTGATTTGGTTCTAGTTTGCAATGGAAGCTGTAAGGGTAAATGGAATAAAAGAGGGAAAAAGTGAAACAATATGTAGAATTGGAAATGCATGATCAGGAAGTCTTTGTTTTGTATTCATGCTAACAACCCAATCAACAGAAACTTCATTTGAAATCCTTGTGTGTGTGTTTTTTTTTTTTGCTGCTTGTGGAATGCGCTTACTGATCTCATGTATATACACTTAGCCCCTAGGTACATTCTATTATATAGTGAGATGCGATTGCTATGGAAAATTGGAATTTCAAAATTTTTTTTTTTTTGGGGGTTTTAGTGGTTCCATTAGTCTTTACATGCAGTGAGAACTGAAACATCACTGAACACTAATTCTAGGGTTGGCTTTTCCGAGTTCCAAATCTATATAAGTTTTGTTTTATGCGTTCTACTTTCTCCCAACCCCATTTAAAGCAATGCTCTCTTGTCAATCTATAATGTTTTCTTTTTCAATGCTTCATTCCAAGTCTTTATTGGTTTGCCCATTGCACTGGTTCCTTGAACATTTAATCTTTAGACTCATTAAAATAAGCTGACTAATACAATAAAACCTCCCTCTTTTGATACATTCATGGAAGCCGGAAAAAAAAAAAAAAAAAAAAAGACACGGAGGATGTAATAATAATAATAATAATTATTATTATTCAGTTTCCATTGCTCAGAAGATGTGACAACATATTGTAAATTAAGCTGGAGAATACTACTTCACTTTTAGTAGTTTATAAATATTTTCATCTGGCAGGTAGTTTTTACCGTTTTGTATTTTCATCTTCCTTGTAAATACGTAATACCATGCTGTCAATTCGTCCATAAATGTATTGTGGTGGTCGCTAAACAATGAGGTATTATTTGAGGTGTTAGGCATTAAACTTACATATGACTCGCAATTTGAGCCATATGACTAGACATTTCACTTTAATGGGTATGTCTTAAGTTGTTTAAGTTGCGCCACCTCAAGATTAGCCCCCATTCTTTCAGCAGCAAGCCTTGCATGGCTCATGGGGCCTGCTTAGAGGCAAGTTTATCAATGGTAGGAGGGCAAATGGAAAGGGCTCCTCATGGACAATGGAAAGGGCTCCTCATGGACAAGGAGGATCCAAAAAATCAGCCCCACCAGATTAT
This sequence comes from Umbellularia californica, assembly GCA_028538565.1. Lineage (NCBI taxonomy): Eukaryota > Viridiplantae > Streptophyta > Magnoliopsida > Laurales > Lauraceae > Umbellularia > Umbellularia californica. Next base: position 37,035,691 of record JAPQWN010000009.1, on the reverse strand, counting down.
TGTAGCCCCTGATGTAACAACCTTAATGTTCAATGGCATTTAATCATATATTTTCTTGAAACCAATCCATTGGTGAGAGAAGGTTCAGTGATCGTAAAATTAGGCCTGATGTTAGATCATGGGATGAAATAGTATCAAAGGGGCTATGTTGATGAAAGGTGGTCTTAAGTGGGCCCCATAGTGCTGGCTGCACTTGCACTTGCTTGTAGGCAAACATCTTCCTATTTTAAATATCGTATATATGTCAATTTGCCATTAGTTAGTAGAATTTAAAGATTATCATTCATGAGAATCATGCTATGAATTTATTTACATAATAGCTTCTCTTGTTGTGAACAATTTCTCTTTTCCCAATTCAAGCCATATTACTTAATTTCTTTTCCTGTTTATCGGAAGAAGAGCAAAGGTGCAAGAGAATAGAAGTTGATGAAAAGAAGACTTCCAAGGGTCCGAAGTGTAAGGTGAGTATGGATGCAAGTTTGAGTTGCAAAAAAGAGGGTTGACACATATGCGACCAATAAAGGAGTGATAAGAAGAAAAATATAAAAATATAATGACCATAGGGGGGATATCCAAGCTTGTTGATTTTATTATACATAAAGATCTTTTATTGTTGGCATAAATAGGAAGGTAAGTTTATACTTGTTATTTTTAAATAAAATGAAGGGCTGAGATTAGGATGACTGTATGTTTTCCTACCTTATTTATTTATTTATTTTTTTGAAATTAGGAAAGAATTAGAAATGAGGGCATTAGGGAGTGTTTGGGAGTAGCATCAATAGGTGATGAATTAAGAGACTCGTTTGAGATGGTTTGGGTGTGTCCATCATAGCATAGCAATGAAGCTGGTGAGGAAAAGTCTTTAGCCTATCAGGGAAAAGGAGTAGGCTGAAGAGGACATGGATGGAAGTAGTTTAGCTAGATATGAAGAAGTGCAACCTATACGAGGATTTGAGTCAAGATAGATCGGAATGTAGAAACAAAATTCATGTAGCTGACCCCAACATAGCTAGGACATGGCTTTGATGATGATGATGATCGAGTGTGTTGGTCTCCATGGTAGTAACTTGGATTACATCCATTGGTACAAGAACAAGTTTGATTCTTTAGGTATATGTTTTGGACTTCTCTATTGCCAAAAAATTATCACTCAAGAAGAAACTAAGCGGCTTGGGAATATGTTGAATCTGATGTTGCAAATCCATTAAAGGCTGGCCAAGTCTTTCATGAGATCTAACAAACTCATATTTTTATTAATATTAATAGATACTAGAGAATTGGATCAAATAGAAGTGATATGTGTAGGTAATTGTGAATTTGTGATAATGGTACACTGAGAGATGACTTAGAGGAAGTTCCTATGGACGGGCCAATTTGTAGAAGAATAAGCGGAGGACAAGCATAGAAGAACAAGTGGAGGACAAGCATTTAACATATCCTAATTAAATAAGTTCCAACAACAATTTGACCTTGCATTCAATAATGTTGGACCACATTTACCTTAGTTACTGCGAAATCTGATCACCTAGATCAAATTAACAATTCCAAATGAGTTTTATGAAGATTGATTTCATCATTTGGGAGATGAAAGAGAGAAAATATCCAACAATAAAATGAAGGTGCATATTAAATCAACATCCTTATAGTATTTAGTACAAGATCCAAATGTTCATCAAGAACTGCAACTCAGTCCATCCGTTTTACAGAGACTAACTGCCTTGATAGTTTTCACCCTTGTTATCTATTGTGGATAACCACTTGGCATAGTAATATTATCCACATATATTGCAAGTGCAGAACAAATTATGATTGTCACTTTTTTTCTTGAGTGCCTTCTTTAATAAACCTTTACTAAATTTTTGGAGCCAAGCTTATGGTGATTGCTTGTTTTTTTGTTTTGAATTGACACACTCCAGTAGACTCTCTTTGGGTCATGAATCCTCATGGAGGTGCATACTTCAAATGTAGAACAAATTATGATTGTCACTTTTTTCTTGAGTCCCTTCATTAATAAACCTTTACTAAATTTTTGGAGCCAAGAATGTGGTGATTGCTTTATTTTTTTGCGTTTTTGAATTGGCTCACTCTGGCAGACTCTCTTTGGGTCATGAATCCCCATGGAGGTGCATACTTCAAGTATGGGACAAATTATGATTGCCACTTTTTTTCTTGAGTCCCTTCATTATAAACCTTGACTAAATTTTTGGAGCCAAGCATATGGTGATTGCTTGATTTTTTGCTTTTTTGAATTGTCACTCTAGCAGGCTCTCTTTGTTCGTGAATCCTCACGGAGGTGCCATTTACACTTTCTCCTAGTTTTGACTTTGACGGAAAACATTTTCCACATCATGATGATATAATGGCATAACTGCCAATTTTAAAAGATACCAAACATCTATGAGTCACGGGAATGACATAATCATTAGCTCATGTGACTTTGTAGGGTTTCGGTAGCTTCTCAAATGGCCGATGAAGCTTGCTAGTAACCTCTTGTGCAACAAAATTTATTGCACTACCATTGTCAATAACTTGATTAGCTAAATTGCCTTCTTACCTTTCCCGTGTTCGAAATTTCCTTATCATTTGTAGTGAGAAGTGGACGTATGATGAATGTGGGATTATCGTCTCTGGCAAAATGTATCTCCACAACATGGGCTTTCAATCTTTTCTGAAACATTCCTTTTTGAGACTTAAATTTTCACATTTGAGACTGTCTAAGCATGTCCTCAACATGGATTGCTTCTCTATATGCTTCTTGAATGCTCTTGCAGTAATATATGTTCTCCAATATATTTGGTCTCAAACCTCTTATATAGCTAAATCATGTATCTCGCTTTCCTCTAGTTCAATTAAATATTACATCTCTTGAAATTGGCAGGTATCTTCATCAACTGTTATGTTAGTAGATCTTCTTGATAAGGGTATGCAATGAAGACGGATAGTTGATTGGAGTCCTGATTGTCCAACTATTGCAATACAAAGATCTGTGGTTGAGAGAGCAAACTTTTTGGTCAATCTTGGATCGGGTCCACCTGACCCGGTTTGTAAGGCCCTAATGTGCCGAGCAGAACAGGTAGAAGCCAATGAGCAACAATTGCTCCTTTCTTTTTTTTTTCTTTCTCATTTTGCATGCTTGAAAGAAAAGGGACTGAAAGCTCTTTTTTCTCGCTTTGCACTTGTCTCTGGCTCTTTGTTCGTTTTCTTTCTCTCTTGAAGCTTGTGCAGGAAGGAGAATAAAGAAAGGGACAACGACTTATTTTTTAGTATCTTGTGACGAAAGAGAGAAAATGGAGTGTGGAAGCTCTAGTGACGGAGATGATGATGCTTCTTCTTCTTCATCTCTTTCTTGGGATTTTATGGAATTGGGGGTTAGGGTTTTTGGAGTTTTGGGAATTCTCTAGGTCTAGGATTTTGGGAAATTTAGGAGGAATGGGGTTTAGGTTTCAGAACTTCAGGGGTTTGGGGTCTTTTTTTTGGGATTTGGTTGTATGGTTTCGGATTTGGGATTTAATGGTGGAATTGAGATGGGTTAGGGGTTTAGGATGGATTTGGGATTTGGGGAAGATGAGGATTTGCATGAAATGGAGGATTTGGAGGTAATAGGGTGTCGATTGGATGCGATAGGGTTCAGTTGGGAAAAATGTACGGTTTTAGGGGTCGGTAAGGTTCAAATACGTTGGGTTTTAAAATGGTTGGTTGGTCGTTGGGTAGTTACACTGTTATGGACTCAATTAGGGTTCGGATTTGCTTAGGGTTTTTGGATAGTTGGGGCTTTTAGAGATTCATGGTTTAGGGGTCTTAAATAGGGTTTCTCTGGGCTTAGTTGGGCTCGGTTGCAGATGGGGTTTTGGCTAGGATGATGGATCAGCAGGGATGGGATGAATGGGGATAAATTAAATAGTGGGAAAGTAACGAATTACCTGATCAATTTTGTTAGGATCCTTTGCTCTGATACCAATTGATGCAGCCGTAAATCTGCCAATGAAAGTCAACCAAAATTCCTGAGAAGGTTTTGGTTGAATCCACAAAGGATTCAATGATAGGGACCAAGCTCCAAAGAGGCTTCACCTAATCCACAAAAGGTACAATGGACAAGGAATCTCAAACCAAAGAAAAATTCACAACCTTAAGGCAAACCACTCAAATCTGTATTCAATAATAAAAATGGTGCTTCTCCCAATGGAAGAGTTACAAATATACAAGGAGGGTTAGATGCCCCTTTCCTAATAGGACTCTTATTTCCAAATCTTCCTTGATTGTCTTTAAACTAAATACCTAAAAATTTGCTGAAACAAATCAAATCAAATTTACTTCCAAATTTATTGACTTCTAAATAATGAACACTCCTAATTAAGATTTCACAGCCCAAAAAAAAAAAAAAACCCCCTCCTAATTAAGATTGTCCTTTGGGCTTGTTGTTTGGGCCTAGTGGGTTGAACGACCCATGTTCTGGCCTGCATTTGTTGATTGCTCTTGTAATTTAAGTGCTCTTATTATGTAGGTGTGGTCAGTGTCCGGTATAGTCCTCTTATGCCGGCACACACACACATATGTTGGAGTTTATTTCACTTTACCTTGTTCTTTCCTATCATATATCAATATAATATATAGTTATGGATCAAATAAAGAAAAGGAATAGAGATGTGATTTGTTTAGAAAGTTGTATCTTAGGATACCTTTATTTGATCTAGAATTTGATTTGATTTATTTCGAACGTTTTATCTCGGATATCTTTATTTGATTTAGAATTGATGTTGATTTAGATTGTATCCAGAATAGGATTAGGGTCCTATTGGCTATAAAAGGAGTTGTAATCACTCTTTGAATACACAATTCATTGAAATAAAAATGATTGGCTTCCTGTATTTTTGGTGGTTTGTATTGTCTGTGGTGTGAAATCAAGACATAGGCTCAGTTTTCTTGGAGTCTTTGACTATTCTTCCCTTCCCGTGTTATCTTAATTGGTATCAGAGTGAAGATCTCTATCATATTGGTCAATTGAGATAACCCGATAACTCACTCCCTTTATTGATTTGAATTTATTTTATTACACTATCTACTGGAAAACGTAACCATCAATCCACTCATCATCGAGCCCTATCTTCTCCCCAACCCAACCGACCAAAATCCTATCCCTTCAAACACAATCAAACCCTTTCCCCTAACCCAATCTCCCACAAGAAACCCCACCATCGAATCCCCAGCCTTAAAAAACCTAATCCCATGCTGAAGTCTTTGCTGCCGTACCCAATCGTGACTATCTCAGCCAAACCTTGCCCCACAAATCTGCCATCCTAGCACGATTGCCAAACCATATTAAATTTAAATTCCCTTAATCTCAAACCATAATCATCGTCGAAAACCAATTTTCCAAACCCCAAAAACCCAAATCCAAGGCCCTCAAAACCCCAACTCCACCCCCAATTTCTCTAAAATCCTACGCCCATCAAAACCCATCTCGACCCCATTCTTGCCACCTGACCCTCGCTCCTTCAAACCTCTTAAATCCTATCGTCACAGCCTCTCCACCCCAAACTTTAAATCCTCAATCCTGATTCCCTTTGCTGTAGATGGGAAAAAAAGAAAAAGAAATAGCAAAGAGAAGGCAGAGAGAGGAGGGAGACGAGTAAAGAAGAAGATTGACGTGTACCGGCACCAACTCGAACAAGTGCAGCATCTCAAACGAGTGCAAGCATTTCCTCAAGTCATCACTATCGGCCATCATCCTCCTTGCTTTGCCTTTCTCCCTGTCCTTCTCATTGAAGCATGGGCACAAAGGACAATCTTCTTTAATCTCTTCTCCCGACTCTGAGATCAAGGCAAAAAAGAAAGGACAGGCACGCTTTTTTCTTCCTGGACATGTGTTGAATCCAGCCTGGTTGGGCCTGTGATTGGGTTAGGCTTGAGTTAGTGTCAGAGAACAAAAGAGCAACAACTGCAGTACTGGCAAGATGACAACATGCGGTGGTGCTTCTTATCGAGGCAGATTCATAGATCATACCTTCGTCTCAGAGTTGCTGGACAGTTTGAACTGAGTTGAAAGGCATGTTGAATCCACCTGGCACATGGAACAATGCTAGCTTATGTTCACAACCCACTAATGAAAATCCCATTGGAGAATTAGGGAATAACCATAATGCAAAACATATCTTGCATGTTGAACAATCAATCAGCAACACCCTGTGGGAGACTTGTTGAGAATTTATGCAGCACGTACTGTAAGAGACCGATCGGCGTGAAAATCAAGGCCAAAAATATGATATTACCAAGAAAGTGCGCGTAAAAGTTTCAGGTCTCATAGGGCGACATGGTTGTGAAAACCTTCACTTACTGGATCATTACCCTCGAAGATTGTTTTGAGTGGTACAATATAGATGAAGACAAATGTGTTAGATTCATGAAAATGAAGTTGAATGGTCAAGTATGAATATGGTGACCGAGTATTGATGATAATAATGCTTATTTAGGGTGAGCCCCTCTCACCACATGGCCGGAGATGAAAGCCATACTTGAAGAAAATATCTGCCTATGGATTATATTGATACACTTTTTGATCAGCTGGTTGCCGGAAAGCAAGGGAACTTGATGGTGGAGGAATACATAGAAGAGTTCCATGGCCTATTGGTGATATAAATTGGCGAAAACTGATCGCGCTAATCTATTTCTAGATATGAGGCTTGTCTTTGGCTAGAGATCTCCGAGGGGATGACCACACTTAATTTTCAAATTGAGGCAGAAGTATATCACATGGCACTTCATATCGAGGGACGACTACAATAGGCATACCTAAGATGCTTTGAAGAGCCCACTCAATGAAGAGGTCTTGACACCCTATCCACAGACTTCTCTTTCACAACATGTAAACAAGCAAGCTCAACCTTTGAAGCAATCAGTTCAAAGCTCTCATTGAAAACCATTGCTGAGTCATGACTTCAGAGGGAAAGGTACTATGACTTGTACCTTGTGGCGAGATCAGAAGGACATTGATTGCTTTTGTTGTGGAGGCAATGGGCACTATGCTTTCGAGTGATTATGAGCAAAGAATCTTCATTTTGCTGGCCATGATCAAGCTTTGTATGACTCAGAGCCATGGTTCAAAATCGCAGTATCGGCCAGGACAAAAAACCGATATGGTATTGGTATTGGTCGTGGTTATCGGTTCGTCGCTGTGTGAATTTTTTTTTAAATCCAAAAAGATTTGCAAAAACATCCAAAAAATCCAGAATATTAGAAAATGCTGGAAAACAATGTTTTTTTTTTCATTAGTAACAACAATAAATCAAAATTTTGGTCACCTTAAGTCATGAGTCCTGTCTGTATTGCTTATAATCTGGTATTTCATATAATGCAACCATTATTTCGGCGCATGATCAATTTATTAGTGTACAATATAAGAAAATAAAGATAGCATATCGATTATCAGTCACTCAATCATCGAATAAGTTATGAAATTCAAAACCATGAAGATAACATATTAAAATTTGAAACATGATAGTGAGATAGATAAATCATAAAGCACTTGGACATCAAAAGGTTTATGGTTTACCTCAAATTAGGGGGGCCTAGAGAGAGAGAGGTTGATGAGTATGACTGCCTAATTCCAAGTGGAGTGTCCCGCAGGCTCGATATCATCATCATCATCATCATTTCTTCGGTATGGGTTAAAAATATATGCTCCATAAAATGATTTCTTGAAGGATTAAGAGTTAAGAGTTGTGGAAATATGGAAGAGAAGGAGCCAAGGAGGAGGGGCTGCTAAGGAGATGAGGGGATAGGAAGAGGATGAGGGAATGAGCAAAAAAACAAGAAGGGCGCGGGGGGGGGGGGGGGGGGGGGGGGGGGGGGTGTGTGTTTATGCCACTTGGCCGATATATTTAAGATTTATTACGCCTTGCACAATTTCTTTACCAGTATGTAATGGCAATTGCATGACTAGCTCCTAGAAGTTTGAGATGCTTTCACAATTACAAAGAGTCTTAAAATATCCACCATTAACAATAGATGATATGCAAAATCAAATATAGCTCATAAACCAAACTTAGAAGCATGTAATATATCACATTGCAACAGGTAACGGAATGGAATCCGCTAACCATAATATTAAGATTCTCAATGTATAGCAATACCATCCATATGAACTCTAATGAAACTAGAATCACCAGTGAACATAGATCAAATGAAATCTTTAAGTAATCCTATACCAACATTCTACATAATCAAATTCAACACAACAACCATGAGGACTAGGTTCAACGAACCCTTGTAACCTATGTGGGATTCGACCAACATGGAAAACCCAATTTAGGGTTTGGCCATCCCAAATCGACCACCCCCAAAAATCCTTCTCATAGTTTGATTTACATGGAATCCCTTCTTTAAAATATGTGAACCTTCACCAAATCAATATTCAACAATCATGGTTTTTCCATGCTCGCTACTCAATCTAACGTTGTCTAATGCATCAAATAGTATATATGAAGTGAGCATCAATGAATTATCAACAAATAAAGGTTAGACATCAAACAAACAACAATCAATAGGGTTCTAAGCATTCGACCAATCGCTACAAACCCTAACAATGGTTCAACCACCATCAAAACCGAAAAGATCAATTGGCCATCATCTAGTCACTAGTACCACAGTCGGCCATCATCTAATCACCATTCTCATATTTGGCCAACATTAAGTCATCAATGCAATAGTTGGCCATAGGGATTCCTCTTCAGTCTTCTTCATACACACAAACCCTCACTAATATATCATGCATCAATGGTAAGCTAGGGTTCTCAAAACATCAATTTAAAAGAAAAGCTCATAGACACATGGAGATTTAGATGTCTGCTCACCTTGTGTAGTCTATGGTAGCTTTGGTGACTTGGGAGAAGGTATAAGTCTTCCACAATGGCTCTAACTTGCTGGTTCTTCTCTGTTCCTCCTGGTTCTCCTCAATCCTCTTCGAGTTCTTTCTAGGGTTAGGGTTCTCTAGAGCATAGAATAGCCAAGGAGTGAAAATAAGGGAAGGGTAAGAGAGAGAAAAGGTTCATATATTGGTTGTACAAAGTCTCTTGCCTGCCTAGGGATTTGTGCCCAATAAATAAGACTTCTCATGAAATTTCGCGTGTAAGTTCTTTTGGGATGTGGGGATTTGTGCGCACAATGCTACTAATGCATTGGGTCCCATCTATTGTGGTTTAATTGTCTTTTAAGCATAATTCAAGGGTCCCACCAATGTATAACAACTTAAAACCAAATTACAAGAGAAAATGACTTAAATCTAAACCATTAATGTTTTGTACACCACGTATAAACTAAATAATGGATCAATCTTTGCTTGATGCTTACTTAATCATGAAATGCTGTTACTTTACAATATCCCTAATTTCAATCTTGCTGTCATCTTTGTAAGCCGATGAAGTTCAGACAAAGAATGTGCATTTGTTTGAATTCAAAAATGCCTACTTATCCTTCAAAAATTCAAAGATGCCAACATTTCCTTCTTTTTTACAACCTTAATTCCTGGTCGATTTGTTTAGCTCCAACTTGAAATGACATTATTTTCTTTAACATCACGCATGGGGCCATCTTTGTTTGCGTTTGCTTGTCATATGCACCTATTGGAAACCACTCCTTCCTCATGTAGACCACACTAGATAGCCAGCATTGAAGATCATCTTTAATTGATGCTTGTCAGTACTTGGTTACTTTTTTCTCTCTCTTTTCTTTGCTTTATGTAGGTAAATGCTTATTACTTTTGCTACATTGGGGACTTTGAACTCGCACTCTCACATGCACCAATGTCCCAAACCATATGAGTTACAATCAAGGACATGTTACGTGATTTGAATCCACAACCCTTATAGTTGCAACAATGAGCAACTTCCAACTGTACTACATTTTCTTTTCCGGTGCTTGTTGGTAAGGCTGTATATCTCTTCTCCATTTGGTACACACTTGTGCAACCTTTAGATATGAGCTATCAGGTTTTTGACATGATCTGCAAGCTTTCCCATTTTCGGCATTGGAATTAGATCAGTCATATTTGTGGGATTAGCTCCATAGATGATGTTGAAAAGACTCATTTGGGATGTCTTTTTCTTAGACTTACTGTAGGCAAGCTCCACATGTGCCAGCTCATCATCTCACCTTTTAGGTTGCCCTCCCACCAAAGCTTTAAGTATGTTGGTCAAACTCCTATTTACCATTTCAGTTTGGCCATTAGTTTGGGGATGGTGTATTGGAGCATAGTTTAGCACGCAACATCTTCCCCATTGTAATAATCCTGTATAGACAGGGTGCCTTGAGAAAATTGGGAGATGTTGTCAGAAACCCGTCCCACTAGCCCGATATTGTCCGCTTTGGGCCTTTGATCTGCATGGTTTTGTTTCCGGAGCTGACCCACATGCGTCCCCAAAAGGTCTCAGTATTGCAATAGGCGGGGGTCTGGACTAATAGCCAGGATTCGGACGTCTCACCTTACCGATGTGGGATTGGGTTGTTACATCCTCCCCCACTCAGAACGGGAGCCATCCTCGGCTCTGATACCATTTTGTCACAGACTCGTCTCACTAGCCCGATATTGTCCGCTTTGGGCCTTTGACCCGCACGGTTTTGTTTCTGGGGCTGACCTGTAGGCGTCCCCAAAAGGCCTCAGTGTTGCAATAGGTGGGGGTCTGGACTAATAGCCAGGATCCGGACGTCTCACCTTTCCGATGTGGGATTGGGTTGTTACATCTTTACAATAAGTATGACACGACCCGAGTCTGAGATTATGATTAATCCGAGTTAACCCCGAGTCGCATCCCATACTTACGCCTGTGAACTTCAATCACATAAAATTCACGAGAGATCAAAATACTTGCCTCTACTTGAAGTTTGGTACAAAAACCCTCTGTTTTGAGCTCTATTTGACTCGATTCCACTCAATCTCAAACCCTAATATCATCAAATCATTCAAATATGAATTTAACATGTTGTTTAAGATGAAAAAGGGTTTAAGAAACCTAATTACAACTAAAACTTCCAAAACTACTCACCTTACAGTTAATAGTGAGGAAGAACTGAAGTTTCTCTCAAATACACTTCTAAAGAATGAAAGAGAGATGAAGAAGATGATGGGGAAGATGAAGAACCTCTTCTAAAAACCACTTGCACAGCTCTTTTCCAAGCTCATATAGAAAGAAGAAATGCAAAAGAAAGGAGAGTCTAGGTTTTGGTCTTGTTGCAGGAAATGAACGAATGCGACACTGTCTGGGTTATTCCAGAACCTTATACATTGAATTTTTTGCATATAAACCCTTCATTTAACTTATTCCTATTTTAAGTCAAATTAAGACTCATTTGATTCATTTGAGGTCAAATGAAAACTTGTGTATTATGAAAATTGATGTACTCGTCGAGATACATACGATGGTATCAAATTTCACCGTATCTGACGAAATACGCTAAAATCCGTATTTACAGAAAAGTCCCTAATTCCATCAAATTGAGTCTAAAATCATCTTAATTAATTCAATCTCTTCCAAATTCATTCCATTATGTTTAATTCATTCTTTCGAAACTAATTTGACTGATATTAGTCGTTAATCACCATTAACATAACTAAATTCAATTAATCCACACTAATCTCAATTAATTAGAGTTAATCTTGATTAACTCGGAACGGGGTGTAACAGATGTCGAGCTCCTAGTGAAATTTGCGAGCAGCATTACTTTGTTGATAGATCTTTTTGAGATAATCCCACATCTCACGGGCAGATTTGCAAGGTTTCAGATTGAGAATAAAATGGGGTTCAACAAATCCTAGTAACCAAGTCTTAAATATTTTGGCATCCTTAGTTTTCCAAGTTAAAATCTTCTTGCCATCTTCCTCAGGTTTAGGTTTAGAACCATCCATGTAGCTCCATAGTTCTTTTCCTTCTATGTAGATTTGAAACTGGAAGGCCCACGATGTGTAATTCTTTCCATCAAAACAAATTCGGGTGATCTCAGAGTTTTCCACTACTAACAGAGTAGGAAGAATTGAAAACAATAGACCAGAATTGAAAACAATGCTGCCAACTAAAAACAGTATTCAAAAAACACTATCAGAAGGTGCAGATTTGTGGAAAAAATAACTGTTGCAGTGAGCAACCAGTAGCCAACTCTTTGTGTAGTTGCCCTAATTCTAAGAGAATGCCAAATCATAATTTGTCCTAGTTGTAATAGAATGCCCCAGAGGGACAAAAATTACACAGAACTAATGCATGGACAGAACTGATACAGAAAACCCAGCAGGCGACAGTGAAATTGCTGGCGGGATCTGTCTGTGGGCCCCACGATGTTGCCCAATCACAGATCAGATCAGATCTGTTTGTGAGTGATGAAAACTACTACCAGCAATCCAAACTTGGAGGGAATTGGATAGAAATCCACAAAACTGGACGGTCGTGATGAAAACAGTTCGGGAAAAAATACCCAAAGTCATCAGATGCAAAAGTAGGAAAAACCTACCTCAGATGATGATTAAAAATTCTTAGAAAATCATCAAAATCTTCTAGAAAGCCTGTCGATCAACAACTGTGCAGTCGAAGAAGGAACTAGGATGATTGGTGGTGGGCCACTCTTGATCAGGGCACAGATCTGATGCTGTTGATGGATTTGTGATGAGAAAACAGTCGCATAGACTAATCCACGAGAAGAATAATTCTTCAAAGACTGAAACCACAAGAGGATCTTGAGCCTAGCTCTGATACTGTGTCATTAACATTCAATCGACGATCAAACCAAAACAAAGGAGCAATGTATGGTGAATATCGTGCCCCTTAGGGTAGACTCATTCTCATATATATAAGGGTTGATTGCCCTATTAATGGTATCCTAATACAATTCAAATCCTAAATTATAGCTACCTAATTGTACATGAGTTATGACTAAACTAATTGTAGTTTAACTAAAATACAATAGCTAATTAAAATACAAATACAAGTATTGTGCCCAGATGGGCCTGCGAAGATAGGCTTGATTGACACCCCTAAGTTTGTCAAAGATGCTTGGCAAATTTACATCATGTTAAGCAATGCTTTTCTCAACTTCACCAAGTTTCACGGCATCCAAAAAATATAACATGGCCATATTTGAGGCATCATAGGTCTTCTTGGAGGGTACAAAATGGGCCATTTATATATATATATATATATATATATATATATATATATATAAATCTCCATCTACAATGACAGATGCAGTTATTACCTCTTTGGGTTCATAGTTCTAGTCCCTAAATGAAATTCATTTTCATATCCTACAATGAAGCAAGATGTGTTGGCAATGGCATTATGCAACCCTGCATTCTTTGCAGCCCATAGACACTTGAAAAGTTGCATCTTGAAATATTTTGCAACATCGTGATGCAATTTGGCCAATATTATTGTCTCCATCAAATTGTTCTAAAAATCATGATCGCATTGTATACTGCTAAAGGGATTCAGTTGAATTGAATTGTGAATCATAAGGGTTTTATACTTGTAGAAAAATGACAACATATTAAAAACATTATAAAAATAGGAAAAAAAATATTTATTCATAATCCATCCATTTTCCATCCATTGGAAGATCAATATAATGACAGCGAAATACTCTGATACAATCGTATGAATATTACTAGGAATAGTTGTGAGAACTTGGTCCGGGCGGCACCCTTAACCACGGGGCGGAGCGTGTCAACCACAGGCTTCAAACGGTGAGTCTTCGTTAGCCCGCATTAGAAATATCCAAGTCCTAACCCTGGGCTTATAAGTCAAACCCCGTATTAATTTAGCATGAGGCCTTTTAAAACCGTGCGGCCCCGGAAACCGTAAGAACTCCGTAGTTAAGCGTGTTCGGGCGGGAGCAGTACTAGGATGGGTGACCTCCTGGGAAGTCCCCGCGCGTGCACGTGGGCCAAAGCGGACAATTTCATGCTGAATTGGGCGGGGCTGTGACAATTGGTATCAGAGCTGAGGACGGCTCTATTTCCGGTGGGGGAGAATATGAGAACTTGGTCCGGGCAGCACCCTTAACCACGGGGCGGAGCGTGTCAACCACGGGCTTCAAACGGTGAGTCTCCGTTAGCCCGCATTAGAAATATCCAAGTCCTAACCCTGGGCTTATAAGTCAAACCCCCTATTAACTTAGCATGAGGCCTTTTAAAACCGTGCGGCCCCGGAAACCGTAAGAACTCCGTAGTTAAGCGTGCTCGGGCGGGAGTAGTACTAGGATGGGTGACCTCCTGGGAAGTCCCCGCGCGTGCACGTGGGCCAAAGCGGACAATTTCATGCTGAATTGGGTGGGGCTGTGACAATAGTAAATGGGTTGCAGCATTTAAATCAGAAAATAAAAGTAAAATCCAATTCATCAATGCTACATGGTTAGGATGTCTCCTTAAGTTAACGAAGCATTGATGAAGAGAATGCAAAATATAAAAATTAAATAAAAGAAAAGAATATAGGAATGAACAATCTAGTTACATGCCCGTTCCTTATTTATAAATAGAACACTAATAACAAAAGTAAAAAATTACTATTATTAGCCATTCAACTGTAGCTATACTATTCCTATCTAAACGAATTGTTAGAATCATAAGATTTGATAAAAACGAGTATCGAATTGTAAGATTCGCATCTAAATTCTATGATTTACCTATAATGGCATTCGTTACATAGATACATATCTTTTTTCTTAGGATTCAATAGTATATGCATCCTTGGATTTTAGCAACAATGTCCATTAAAGCCACATATTAGTAATAGCATTATAGCAGCTGGCTGGCACAATTGACTTTGCTTTTCATCTTCTGCACTTTGCAAGTCCCTTGGACATGAATATGCGAGTTTTGGGATAGGCATTTGGAATTTATGTCATGTTCATGGACTGCATGGTGATTTGTGCCAATTATGCTCCTTTTGATGTTGCTTGTGGTCCGCACGCAAATTATCCAAGCTTAAGGACAACCTTGGGTCGCAGATGAGCCCTTTCAGGTTGGATCTACACCCCTTTTTATCCTGAATGATGTGTTTTTCAGGATCTATAGACGAAGAGGAAAATCGTTTGTAGTTTTGAAGTGGATTTTATTTCTGTTCAAAGCCAGCAATTTGTATTAGTAGTTCTCTTAATATGAATTAGAAAGATGCTCAAAAATGGTACTGTTGATTAGGTAGCCCTTCTGTTTCAGTATTAAGAACCTTCTTACCTTTTTTCTTTCAGTCCGTTGACAATTTTGAGTGTGAAACCAAAAGCTTGTAGAATTACTTATTTCTCTTAGCTGTAACAAAAATTATACCGTGATGCTTGGACTGATTCATTTTGATATATCATGTTTTGCACCATTATTTCTAATGGATATTAATATTTGATATCCCTCATCGATAATGCTTTGTGTAGGTGATATTAGAAATGATAATAGAAAAGATACTCTTCATATGAAAATATCTACGGCGTTTTAACATTTATTGTATATTTTTTCATAAAAGCTTTGCTCTGATGATGACTTGCTCTGATTGTGTGTGTGTGTGGCGTTCTAACATTTATTGTATATTTTTTCATAAAAGCTTTGCTCTGATGATGACTTGCTCTGATTGTGTGTGCGTGCGTGCGTGCGTGTGTGTGTCATTTACAGCAGTCAACATTTTTTTTAGTTCTAACGAGACCCTCTTGAATGTGCAAACTGTTAAGCTTGCACTCCTAGTATTTCTTGTTCTGCCAGTTTTGGATCAGTTTTAGGTTAGAACAGTTCTCTAATATTCCACCTTAATAATTAACTTGCTATGCTGTCTGAATAATCGGCAAAACATCCTCTTAAAAACAAAATGCATGAAATCTCATACTGACTAATTATATATCATTTAATTGAATCATATATTTATGATAGCCAATCAGATAAGAACCTTTTGTTTTCATATTGCATGTTTAATTACTTCGTTATAATTTCAAAGTTTTTTTTTTCCCGGATCTATGGTATCACTTTTAAATCATTAAACTGCTCGTCTAAACATGTGTAGGAGCTTACATATGACTATGGTTACGTGCTTGATAGTGTTACTGGGCCTGATGGAACTAATAAGAAGATGCCATGTTACTGTGGAGCAGCAGGTTGAAGGAAGAGATTGTATTAGGTGACAAGCTCTGTGCATGTTTGTGTATGTGCGCACATCAAAGTTAATTAGGTTTATAGTTGTATGGTAAGGAATTTGTGTTTGTTAAAAGAGCTGGAATCATGCTGATTGCCTGTATGTTGATTTTTTATCATGCTGTCTTCATTTTTGTCATGATCTGATCTATCTAGGGGGCTTCACAAGAGTGCTTGTGAAGAATGACAGAAAAGGCATCCCTTTTTTTGGGTTGAATGGATATATATTGACAAGAAAGTTTTATGATAAAAAACCTTATAATGCTATATTAGATATTCTCATCTTGGTTTGTACTTGTGCATGTGCTTAGACAACCTGCAAACTCATGGCTCCATAGCCAACACATGCACTCAGCTCAAGATGGAGGACCTGCTACCTAGGGCACCAAACAAACAAGGTCAGACACGACGGTCTGGCAGGTGACAGAGATGGATAATAAATATTCTGAATAATAATAGATGTGATAAATCATGGTATTTGATCAAAAGTTGCATATATTTAAAAACCTGTGTAAAATATGGATATCTGGCAAATAATGTATTCATTTAAAATCTGTGTAAAACATGGATATCTGACAGATCATGTATTCCTCACATTGCAAACCCAGTCCATATGTGGACCTTGCTAATTGCCTCTCTTCAGGGGAGCCACAATCGTGAGGACATATGGCAATCACACCAGCAAAATCCTCCATCATCGAAGTGACTGAGCAGAACAGAGGTGTTGGTCTCAAACACGCGAAGTGACGAGAGCTAACTAAATATATATATATATATATATACATACATACATACATACATACATATATCTAGACAAAACCACAGCTGCAGCACCGGAAAGCAGAACAGAATAGATACCAGACTGCAGTTGGCAGAAGTTATTAAGGACCTCAAGTCGGTGGATCAAGCCAACAAGGTTGCCCAAGCCTAGTAGTGTCGACACATAAATCAAAAGCAAGCGAACACAAAAAATATGGTGATGAACTACTCAAATAGGCCAAGTCAAAACACACACACTCATGTAAAGAGTAGTCCTCCCAATATGCATATAAAAACTCATAGAGTTACCCAAGCTGGCAAAACTGATTGTTTGGGATAAACGAATGAAATACCGAAATTGTTTGTTTTTAGTCAACATGAGCTAAATAGTCTAAAGTGGATCATTTTTAGTCCAAAACTAACATAAATAACTAAATCTGGATGTTTCAGCCAAAACGAGTAAAATAATCCCAAAATTGATTATGTTTAGTCACGAACGGGCAAAATCTCCAAAAGTGCTTGTTTTTAGGCAAAATGAGTAAGATAGAATGAAAAGCAGGCTTTCTACATGTATGCTGGTGTTAGATTGTATGGACTCAATCCATCAGATGACGTAATAATTTGATTAATTAATTTATTTATCAATAAAATCATGTTTTCCTTTCATGAGATGAATGATGTTTTATTACTTCATGCACATAACCAATACATATGACATGATGGTTCATAAGATGAACCGAGTCTTATTAGTATATTAGATGTGATATATGTGTATGGATGAGGTCCACATGAGACATGTTGCAAATTTTATACTTAAATATCTTTACAACCAATGATGAGATTGGGCGTCTCATTTGATAAGATTGCAGTACTTTGATCACTATGAGATAGTGTGATTTGTCTTGATTATCAGAATGAAAGATTTTGGATCATTGTGATGGTACATTGGATGTATTAAAAAACCATGAGAACCACCTTATGAAACATTGTCTTTACTTTAAGGTTTGATTTCATAATTCTCTAGCAATAGGCTCATAATCCTGAGACATTAATGAACTCAAGTTTCTGTCTATTCATTTGCTTTGAGTCACCAATGAGTGAGGCCAATTATAGGTCAATACATCGGTTTCTTGGGTACGTGGTAATAGGACCGTGGGAATATTCAATGGTCAAGATGGAATCTATCTATATTATCCCCTTGTGCTGATTAATGGATTTATCATTAGTAAGTGCGCACCCATCTCAATTAAGAGTTAATTGGATGGTACTGATGATTACTGGAATTAATTGGGTCTCAAGGATAATAAGATATGGATCTAATTTGGTGGACAGGTCCAATTGATCCATGGATATTGATAGAGGGGCCTACTTGTGGTAATAGGGAAGTTTATGGTCTTCTTTATAATTTATTCCTAAGACTGGAGTACAATTGCATTTATATAGTGTAGTTATTTTCAATTAACTATGGGCCCGGATTGCACATGAGATGTGGGGTCATGGTGTCCCAGTTGGAGCTAGCTTTCTATGGAATTCCTAGTGGTCCTCACACTAGCCCAAGTTAGTAGAAAGTTTCAATTCTACTTGAACCCTAAAAGGAAGGAATTAGAAAGTTATTATTTCTATTTGAAGTGAGACTTCTAATAGTGTTAATAGTAATTTACTAATAATTATAGAAGTATGACTTCGATTTTGGGGGGGTGGGGGTGGGGTTGGACATCCACTACTATTCCAAGAGAGGAGTTCACGCCCAGCCCCTTTAGTGCAAGTGTTGCACGCGTCCCATCTCTTCTCTTCCTCTTCTAGTTTCTCTTCCGAATTCCTTAGAGCTTCTAGTAGACCTATTAGTGCAAGTGTTGCACACGTCCCATCTCTTCTCTTCCTCTTCTAGTTTCTCTTCCGGATTCCTTAGAACTTCTAGTAGTTTTTTTTAGGAGATCCCACCCATTTCCTTTAGAGAAGAGATCTGATACGGGATATAGCGTGAAAGACTTAAGAAGTCTTGGAGATCCTATTTTGCTACAAAGAAAGAGTTTCTTCATCTAGCAAGTCTTCATTTCCATTAAAGTACTATCGGGCTCCTAAGGTATAATCTACTTCTCCATATGCTGTGGATTGTTTGTGGTTGCATGGTGATGCTATATTCTATCTTAGAGATAGTTTTCTACTATACATGGTTGATGAGTTTGAGGATTTGGATCCTGGATGTGATTTATGGCCTTATGGGTACTTGATCCACGCGTCAAGCGGGTCAAATTTTTTTGAAGACCTATCCATGAGACCTACCTACTTCCAACAATTGGTATCACAGACATATCTCATCTCTAATAATGTTAGATCAGTAAGCTTGTTCTTATCTTTGCATGAGATGCAAAGAGGATAGAGCGAGGGCTATGTTAGGATCAGTTTTGATTGCTTTTGCTCGCACCAGCGGTAGAATCATGTTTGGATAGTCACAACAGGGGATGGAAGGATGGTAGGAAGCCATTGGAACACTTTAGAAGTGGTTTGGAACAGAGTGGACTCGAAACAGAAAAACCCAAAAATCTGGGTTTGTCAGTCCGGTCAGCTTGGCTTCGTGCCCAGTCGACCGGGCCTTCTGGTAGGTCGAATGGGGACACTGCTACAGGGATGCATAATTTCAATTTTTTCTATTTTCGGGTTTGCTTTGGCATCTTGTCTTTCCAGCATTGTTTGGCAGCCTGGTTTTGTGATTTGTATGGTTATATAGATACTAACTTATAAGTGATCTTGTCCTCTCCATGTGGCCCACAAGTCTTTTACTTTCTATTTATGGTTGATGGTTTATTTTGGGCAACTTGTAAGGGCATCATGTTTCCTTGGTTTCCCGTAAAAGGTCAAGGCATGATGAATTTTCCTATAGCTCTTTTATTTTCGTGTTTAGATTACCATGTAAGTCTCATCGTTGAGACATAGGAATTTATATAATTTTCTAAATTTGTAAATTCTGGCGATGTCTGAGACGAAGAAGGAAAGTGAAGTTGGACTCTTATTCAAAGAGTTTTAAGATTACCAAAAGTGTTATGGAGATGCCCAAAGAGTTTGAGGATTCCCAAAGTTTTGGAAAGTCTAGAAGTCCAAGAAGTCTATTCCGTTAGGGTCATGTGGAGGAGAGGACTAGTTTCTAATTTTACCATTTTCTATTAATGGATGAATGCTTTTATAGAATGTTTCCAAATCTGAGCCAAACATAGTAGTTTCTAAAATTGGTCAAATCAAATTAATTTTGGAAATAGTTCTAATTAGTGTTGGTGGACCCATGAGATGGATCCATTGGTAGCACTAATATAAGAAATTATACGTTCCTTAAATGTAGCTTGACTTGGAACCAATCACTGTTCATATCATGAGATGATTTGACATTTATATATGTGGGCCCTAATACCTATAAGGAAATCCTTAATTCTAAAATATTAAGTGGGAGCGGGGCATTTAAATTGAAAGATCCCCATGGTTTTCCACCATAGGTCTATTGTAAGGAAAGTATTAGTCTCGCGCCATGTTGAGAATGACCGATCCCCACGGAGGGCTTTTATTTGTTTGGTTATTAGATATAGATCTCCTATGGATAGTGTTAATGAGATCCACATACATGAGACATATGTCGGAAATCTTATACTTATATATCTTCATAACCAGTGATGGGATTGGGCGTCTCATCTGACAAGGTTGCAGCACTTTGATCACTATGAGATAGTGTGATTTGTCTCGATCATCAGAATGAAAGATTCTGGATCATTATGAGATAGGTTTGCTTTGTTTAGCGTCGTTTAAGCCAAGATTAGATCATAAGTGCGATTAGATGACGTTTAGCTTAGATTGTGAGCTCGATAGATTTTGCATAGCTTTTGGGAATTTTTGAGAGCCATTGAATTTAGTTTGTGACGGGCCGGGGGTGGCCTGTGGGACTCGTGTGTGTGTGGGGAGAACTGATTCTTGATATTTAGAAAATCATGATTTTAAATTCCTTTGATTAGTCAAAATAGCATTTACAACTTTTATGTTCTCTTTGTTTGTTTTTGAAACTTTGAAATCGTATTTTTCAGCAAAAAGGGCAAAAAAGACTTTTCACATCGAAATTTGTGCATGAATTTCAATGTTAGCAAAATCATGTGAAAATTATATTTTTGGAAACTAGATTTTTCGACGATCATTTTACTCTCTTTCGTCGATCCGGGACCCGCATGATGGGTTTCCAAGCCTTTGAAGTGACTTGGCCTGGTGGGGCCCACACCCCACCCAACTCAAATATTTCCTACGGTGCTTCTCTTCCCCATTGCTCATTTCATGTTTTGAAAACAGCCAAGTCCAGTAAGAGAGAAATCAGCTCTCTTTCTCTACTTCTTTCCCTTGCATGTTGAATTTTCTTGACCCAAATGGAGATTTAAGTGCACAACTCTCTTTCTCATCTCTCAAGCTTTCTATTAGTACTATTTTCAAAGGATTCCAGCTGGGATTGCTTTCTTCTTGAGGTTCTTCTCCATTGTTAGAGCTTCCAGAGGTAAGTGACGGTTTTCATCTTCTAACCATGCCTTTTTGGAGTCCATTAGAGCTCCATTACTATGCATGCAATGCTTTCTAAGGAAGAACCCTTTCTCTTTCCAAATTTCCTTGATTTTGAGCTCTTTTCATGGGGCTTCTTGTAGATTGGAGTTCAGCTATAGAGAGGAGTGTTGGGAGACTACCTTTGAGTGCGTTTTGAACCAAGGCAAGTGATTGAATGAACTATAAATGTGCATGTGTTAAATTATGGATTTTTTTTATCTTGATTTCTTTTTTTTGAACTAACTATGTTTAATCTTGTTTTGTCTTGAAGTTTAGTTTACTAAATATGTGTTTTAATGCTAATATATTTTGATGCATTTCATTGAATTCAATTTGTCATTGGTTTCATTTAAATTGGTATTTTTATGTGTTGTAATCTAGGGCCTACGAGAAGAGATCAAGCACGCACAAGAGAACACAAAGATTTACGTGGTTCGGCTTTTGGCCTACGTCAACGGGGAAGACGAAAGAACTCAATATGCAATCAGAAGAGGTTGTACATCCTAGAGACTCTTAGTTTCTATTTATAATATCAGCCCTAAAACCAAGTTACACTCAAACACTACTTCTTAATCACAGTAGACCTAGAACGGGCTTACCTCTAATCACAGTACAACATGGGCAATCTAGGGGCCCGGTTAACCAAGTTTAATTAACTTCTATTGAGCCATACAACCTAACAAATCTCCACCATAGCGAACATTGAAGCGATCCTCTTGCACATAACACGTCTCACCGTCTCCACCTGCCCTTGAGAGCACTCAGGTACTAGCACACCGATCAAGTCCAAGCAATGCTTGAACTTGAATTTAACCCATTATTTTATGAGTGCACCAAATCGCTTGTACCATTGTCCAGAAGCTTGCTTCAACCCATACAATGATTTCTCCAAACTGCATACATGATCAGGAACTTTAAACTGCACTCTACTTGCACTGGAAGCTCCTTCTTCTTCCTCGTAGAACCGCTTGCATCCGATGGCCTGATCTTCCTCATCAAGAGACTCAATATTTTCAGTCAGTTGCTGCCTGTTGACTACTTTCCAGCCATCACATTAATTCAAGAGATTCATTCGTCAATGCTTGTGCACATATCATCACGGCCATTGTCTGATGTTGACGCATACGTCGGCATATCCTTGAAATCGTATCTAACCAGCAATTTCCTTTCTCTCTGCAGTCTACCCATCTACAGCATCTGCGGCTCTGTCTCTTGCATCTGCTGCACAGTTTGACTATCCCCTGTATCCCAGGAGGAACCAAATGCACTCTCCTTCTTTACTAGGACGTCTGACTCCACCAGAACGGTGTCACTGTTGCTATCTACTTTTTTCTCTCCCACCTGCTTTCTTGCTTCGAGTAATGCATCCTCATGAAATGTAACATCCCCGTTGATGATAAATTTGGGTGAATCCTGATCGATACACTACAACCTGTATCTTTTCACCCCGGAAGCATATCCCACCAAGATGCACTTCATAGCCCTTGGTTCTAACTTATCGGTTTTCACTCGAGCATAAGCCAGACAACCGAAGATCCTCAAGTTAAAATAATCAACTGGATTACCTGATCACATTTCTTTCAGTGTTTTGCAACCAATCTTTGGTGTGGAGACCTATTTATCAAGTAGCCTGCAGCATTTACTGCCTCAGCCCAAAAGTCCTTAGACAATCCCGCAGTAAACAACATACAACGAGATCTTTCCAAGATCGTTCTGTTCATCCTCTTTGCAACTCCATTCTGTTGCGGAGTTTCTGTAGTGGTGTAATGCAGAGCTATGCCATGATCCGTGCAATAGTTTCCAAACTCTGTTGATCTGTACTCTTTGCCATGACCTGTCTTCAACTTATTCACCTTCCTGCCAGTCTGCTTCTCAATCATTTCCTTCTATTGCTTGAATGTAACAAAAGTCTGATCCTTCGTCTTCAGAGTATAAACCCGAACTTTCCTTAAATAATCATCAATAAAAGTTAGCATAAACTGGGACCTGCCCTTGGAGTAAACCTTAAAAGGCCCCCATACATCTGAATAAACAAAATCAAGGATACTTTTCGTGTGATGAGTACCTGTCTTGAAACTAACCCTTCGATGCTTTCCGAAGATGCATCTCTCACAGAAATCCAATTTGCTTGTCTTTGTGCCACATAGCAAATTCCGATTGCTCAGTATTATCAATCCCTTCTCACTCATGTGACCCAGGCGCAAGTGCCATAAGCGCGTTTAAACAGATTCATGGTCATCTGAGAAAGACACTGCAGTTCCATCTAAAACAGTATTTTTGAACAAAACATACAAGTTTTTAACTCTATTGCCTCTCATAAGAACCAAAGCATCCTTCACCACCTTCATAACTTCACTTTCAACTGAGAACTTACAACCGCCGGAGTCCAAGGCACCAAAAGAAACAAGATTATTTTTCAGATCAGGAACATGCTGAACCTCCACCAACGTTCTGACGATTCCATCATGCATCTTGATTTTCACTGTTCCAATTCTAATCGTCTTACATGCAACATTGTTGCCCAGCAAGACACTACCACCGTCGATTTCTCTATAAGTGGTAAACCAGTCCCTATTAGGACACATATAATAGGAACAACCCGAATCAAGAATCCATTCATCCTAACGACGAATTCCATTTTCAACAATAGAAAGTGCATGTCAGAAACATAATCTGATCTTCCATCTACAACACCGACTGAATCATCAGATGACGAATCTTTTATTATTTATTTCCCTTTCCCCTGCCTTTCGGGACATTTTTTTTCTGATGTGCCATTTCTTTTAACATTCAATATTTTTCCTGTTGGATATATGTTTACCCTTTTACCCTTACTACTGGAGTCTTTTGTTCTTTCTTGTACTACCAGACCCTCACCAGAACCAGCATTGTCAGCCGTAACCTTTTTCTTCAACTCTTTAGAGTTGAAGGCCACCTCTACAACCTCTTTGGACAGAGTATCTCTACCATACATCATGGTATCAACAAAATACTCATAGGAGGGTGGTAACGAGCACAACAACATGATAGCTTGGTCCTGTTCGTCAATTTCAAAATTGATTTTTTCCAGATCCATAATAGCTTTTATGAAAGAATCAAGGTGAGTTGAAACAGACGTATCTTCTTGTATTTATAACGTGAACAACTGCTTCTTCAGGTACAAGTGAGAGACTTCGTGATGTACAAGATCTCCAACTTTTGCCATATGCCAGCAGCAGTTCTCTCTTGAGCAACCTTTCGCAGTACACCATCGCTCAGAAACAGCAGAATCTGACTGTACGCCTTCTCCAGCAACTCATCCTTTCTTCATCTGACAATTTTTTAGGCAAATCATTCTTTTTCTTCTAAGTCTTATGCAACCCATTCTGAACTAACAAAGCATGCATCTTCAAACGCCACAGACTAAAATCGTTGTTTCCATTGAATTTCTCAATTTCAAAATTCGTAGCCATTTCGCGAGTTTTTCACAGTACCTGTGTAGATTTGGTCACCACAAGCACATTGGAAGAAACGGATCTGAAATCCGACTCCAGATGGCTAAGATATCACAGAAATAAGTCTCTTCTTGCAACGAGTCCATAGGTTCAAACGGATCTCCGATTAGACTTCGGATTGTCAATATATCACGAAAACAAACTTCAGCCTTCAATCTGGTCAAATCTACCTTCGACCGTACGGATCTACTGACCTCAGCGCTGAGGTTAGCGCCTGTCTGCTTCTGGGCTTTGCTACACTGGTCAGGTCAATCTTGACTTGACCCAACCTGGACTGGCCTGGCTGATGGGTTTCTGAAACGAGTCAGGTCAAACCTGACCCAACTCCTGCACAGCCCAGGCCTACCTTCTTCTCCTTCTTCGTTCTGGAACCAGAAACATAGAATCTGTGACCTCTCCCGTTCTTCCACTTCCTCGGCCACGGACGGCGCGGAAGTACCAGTAGGGACCCTCCTCTGGCGACACACAGCGGCAACTCCGGCGAAGATTTCACGGTGGGGTGGGGCCCAGGAGAAAACGAGATCCCGAATCGCTGTCTTCTTCCTCTCCGGTTTAGGTGCAGGCGCCTCTTCTTCTTCCGGCGATCTTCTTCTCCGTTGCAACAGCAGAGGCCAGACACAGCGTGATCAATCTCAGCCTTCTGCAATTCCTGTCTGCTTCCCTAGAACTCTGATGTGCAGCAGATAGAAAACCGGGAACCCTTGATGGATTCTCTTCGGCTCCGATCTCAAGCAACGGCCCACCGTTTTGATCTTCTCTCTCTGTAACAAGAATAGGGCATTGCCCTTCTCGTTCTCTCAACCTGCTTGTGGCCCATTGAGATCAAACGATCTCCCTATTTGCATGATTTGAAAGATGCTATCTCAATCTTGAGATCTAATCCGTCGATCACGCAGCCACAACTCTAGCCCTCTGAGATCTGATCCGTCGAATCTCCTCTGATCTCGCGCAATGCTCTGATACCAGTTTGTTGTGATCTAGGGCTTAAGAGAATAGATCAAGCATGCATAAGAGAACACAAAGATTTACGTGGTTCAACTTTTGGCCTACGTCCACGGGGAAGACAGGAGAATTTACCATGCAATCAGAAGAGGTTGTATATCCTAGAGACTCTTAGTCTCTAGTTATAATATCAACCCCAAAACCATGTTACACCCAAACACTACTTCTTAATCACAGTATACCTACAACAGGCTTACTTCTAATCACAGTACAACATGGGCAATCAAGGGGCCCAATTAACCAAGATTAATTAACTTTTATTGAGCCATACAACCTAACATTATGCTTGGATTGTTGGAAATTGTGAAGTGAATGAAGGAGATTTGATTGATTGGATTTGAAATGATGAAATGAAAATGTTGGATGAGGAATTGGAGGAGGTTTTTAGCTCATTTTATTGCAGGGAACTGATATGTGGAATGGAGAAATGATTTGGAGGAAAAGAGGGGGGAAAATAGTTTAGAAATGAATTGCCCGCAGCTGGGCGGTCACCTAGCGGTCATTAGTCGGCTAGCCAACAGGTTACCGCTCAGGGGCGGTCACCATATCAGTAAGGAGAAAAATCTAGATTCTAATGGGGCGGTCACTAGTCGGCTAGCCTCCTACCAGTCGACAGGTGACCGACCTCCCAGCAGTTTTGGAGAATGAAGAGGAATGAAGGGGTTTTCTGTCCCAATCACTTGTGGACCCTTCTTGGTCAATGTATACACCTTGATATCCTTAATGTCGTTTAAAAAATTGGGTACCAACTAAACGAATGATCGACATGTGATTTCAAAATGTATACTAATTTGACAGTTACAGTCCCAAGATCTCAATGAGGATTGTGATGTGGAATTGTGATTTATAAACCAAATTCTCGTTTTACGATTCATATCGTCTTGAAAATAATGTTTCCAAGGTTTTGATTTAAAACCCGTTTGGGAATCATTGAGTGAATAGTATTTTTATACGCCTCTTGTCGGAACTACTATTTCGCAAACTTTCGTGAATAAGCGTGCATGTACTTGTTATAGAGTAAGTAGTTCCCGAATTTTCAAGTGTCAAACATTGATTTGGAAGTGTGTGTATTTTCGTGTCGGCTCCACTAAGCTTGGATGACCATTGTCGGTTTGATCCGCAGCCTTGGGTCCTTAAATCTTGTCCAACATTAGTTTGGAAAATATGTACGTGCTTGCTTGCAAATTCAGCCTGTTCCGCGGCGGGACTCGTGAGTAGTTCTCGGTTATCTTGGGTTACTACAATTTATAATAGTGTCTCCCTTCACCATGTGTGACAGAGAATCTTGAGTGCTTTCGTCACTTCATGTGACGGAGAATATAGCTCCATGTGGTTGCCAAGGTATTATTTTCGAATGATCGTCTTGATTTAACATCTGATCTTATAAATGATGTTGTCATTGAAATGCTTTGTTTTATTCGGATTCTTTTTATCGTACATGTTGTTTTTATTAACTTAAAACTATTGATTTATAACAAGATTATACTTTATTCTTTTGCCTGCCAAACTGTCTTGTCTGACCATTTCGTTTTGGTGCTCAGATCTAGGTTTCGTTGCCCTTGATGAGGAGCATGAGGAGGCGGCTGTAGAGCAGCCTGTAGAGCGTGAATGGCAGCCCAATGATGTCAATTAGACATCGGGTTGGGTCTTGAGATGCGTAACATTTGGGATATATATCTTCTATCTTTTGGGAACTTGTTATTAGCCTTTGTTGGCTATCTTTTGGGAATGTAAAAACTTAACTTTACCTTGTGTGTGGTGTGCGGTACAACTTGAAACCTTGACTATGGTTATGCTAGTTATGTTTCTCCCTCTGACATGAGTTCTTTTATACTCAACTTATGCGTGATGTTACTTGTGTGTTTGCTACGCGCTTCCACAAATAAATCTTTATGTGTGATAGTGAGATGATTCTAAATATGCGTGGAATCCTCACCGCAGGAACTTGTGGGAAACATCGCGGCACCGGATTAGGGCCTCAACCCCGATCCAGGGTCGTGACACACCCATTGGTATATCAAAACGTAGTCAATATATCTCTGAGATGAGGTTTCTTTTCCATTTCAACTCCATGCATCCCTTCCTAGATCACACCATAGTTTAGGGCTCCAAACAAACCTCTCCGAACACTTAAACAACCTTTTTCAAGTTTCCAAAGTAAGCCCAGGCAGGAAGGACAGTTGACTCGAGCAGACCAGAGGTTCGCTCGAGCGAATTGGTCCTTGGACAGGTTGGCTCAAGCGAACCTAAAGGCTGGCAAGGGCCAATTGGCCTCTGTGTGGGGTTCGCTCGAGAGAACTCCGTCAGAAGGCGGATTTCAGTGCATTTCGGGCTTCTTTTTTTCTTTCCTTCAAACCTCCTTTGGGCCACTACTTTCTCAAAAAAATGTAAGCCTTGTTGCCTTCTCAAAACCACCCCTTATCCACCATCAATCATTCCACAAAATACACCCACAAATCCATCTCATTAATCATAAGAAACCCATCATACATGAAGCCTGATTGCAAATGAAAACACCCTGGATTAAAGACATAATTAAACACTTTGAGTAGGTTCAACTAAGGAGGAAACTCATCAAGCATGCCTTTACAAGATCAATTAAAACCATGGACATGAAATCAATATAAATGTAGCAATAAAACATGAAAATTCATAAATGTGGGCATGCTCAAGCAATCACATTTCAGTCACTTGCTTTAGTCTCTAAAGCTCCCCAATTAGCCTCTAATTCTTCCAATTAGACTCTAATTCTTTCAAGACCTTAGCACACCTAATAGAAGAAACCCAGAAAATACAACCCAATAAGAACCCTAGAATGGTTAAAACAAAGAACAAGAAGGAGAGAGCTCTCAATAATGAAAATGGGATCTCTAGGGTTAGGAAAACACAAATTTACAAGATGGGAGAGATTGATTATGTTAGATTGTATGGACTCAATCCATCAGATGATTAATTTCTTTATCAATAAAATCATGCTTTCCTTTCATGAGATGACTGGTGTTTTATTACTTAATGCACATGACCAATACATATGACATGATGGCTCATGAGATGAATCGGGTTCTATTAGTATATTAGATGTGATATATGTGTATGGATGAGATCCACACACGGGAGACATATATAACAAATCTTATACTTAAATAGCTTCACAACTAGTGATGAGACTAGGCATCTCATCGATAAGGTTGCAGCACTTTGATCACTATGAGATAGTGTGATTTGTTTCGATCACCAAAATGTAAGATTTTAGATCATGGTGCTGGTACATTGGATGTATTGAAGGACCATAAGAAGCTCCTTATGGAAATATGTCTCGATTTTAAGGTCTTCTCTCATAATTCCCTAGCAATAGGCTCTCAATCCTGAGACATTGCTGAACTTAAGTTTTTGTCTATTCATTTGCTTTGAGTCACCAATGAGTGAGGCCAACTGTAGGTCAACACCTCGGTGTCTTGGGTACGTGGTAGTAGAACTGTGAGAACATTGAATGATCAAGATGAAATCCATCTCTATTATCCCCTTGTGCCAATTAATGGATTTGTCATTAGTAAGTGCACACCCATCTCGATTAAGAGTTAATTGGATGGTACTGATGATCACTGTGATTAATTGAGCTCAAGGATAATAAGATGTGGATCTAAGATTGGAAGAGACAGATTTAATCCAATTAATTCATGGATATTGATAGAGGGGCCTACTTGTGGTAATTGGGAAGTTTAGGGTCTTCTTTATAATATATTCCTAAGACTGGAGTGCAATTGCATTTATATAGTGGTATTATTTGCAAGTAACTGTGGGCCCGGATTGCACATGAGATGTAGGGTCGTGGTGTCTAGTTGGAGCCAGCTTTCTATGGAATCCCTAGTGGTCCTCACGCTAGCCTAAGTTATTAGAAAGATACTAATCTTACTTGAACTCTAAAATGAAGGAATTAGAAAGTTATTATTTCTCTTTGAAGTAGGTCTTCTAAT
This sequence comes from Umbellularia californica, assembly GCA_028538565.1. Taxonomy (NCBI): domain Eukaryota; kingdom Viridiplantae; phylum Streptophyta; class Magnoliopsida; order Laurales; family Lauraceae; genus Umbellularia; species Umbellularia californica. Next base: position 37,005,758 of record JAPQWN010000009.1, on the reverse strand, counting down.
AGTAGTAAGTTACTAATTGTTGTGGAAGTGAGACTTCTATAATAATTGGAAAGGAGAAAGTTACTAATTGTTAATGGAAGTTGGACTTCTATTTTAATTAGTAAAGGAGTTGCTTTATACTATAAATAGAGGAGAGAGCCTCCTTTGGACGTCCATAACAAGGAATTCACGCCCAGCCCCTTTGTGCAAGAGTTGCACATTTCTCCTCTCTCTTCTAGTTCTCCTCTAGTTCCTTAAAGCTTCTAGTTGGGTTTTGTCTTGGAATCTCCACCAATATTCTTGAGAAAAGAGATCTGATAGGGGTCATAGCGTGGAAGGCTAAGAAGTCTTGGAGATCCTAATTTGCTATAAGAAGAATTCTTGTTAAAACTAATTGTCTTCTTCTCTATTAGAGCACTACTGGGCTCCAAAGGTATAATCTACTTCTCTATTTATTGTGAGTTATTTTGGTTGCATGGTGTTGCTGATTTCTATCTTCTAGATATAGTTTATTACTGTACTTAATTGATGAGATTGAGGGATTGCATCCTGGATATGGTTTATGGCATTATGGGTACTTGATCCTTGAGTCAAGAAGGTCAAAAAGTTTTGAAAACCTATCCACGAAACCCACCTAATTCCAACGGATTACTTGTATGGCCTTCAAATGGCAAGAGCTAGCTCAAAGAGGACCCTGGAATGGGTGGTTTTGTCTACAAATGGCATCAATGAAAAGCCTTCAAGATGGGGCAGAAGGTGCAGTGATGGGGCCTCATTCATCATTTGGACAAGGTTGGAAGGGATTGGAGATAGAGAAAGCAAGAAGAAGAAGAAGAGAAACCCTAGAGGGTTTGTTGCAGCTCCTCCACACGTAACAACAATACCATATATAATACCATTAACACTCACACTCTTATTTCCACATGCTACAAACAAATCCCACAGACCAAATCATCCTTGAGAAGAAGTTAACTAATCAAAAGATTGAAAAAAAAAAAAGGGAAGAAGAAGAATTAAAAACTCCAATTCTTTTCACAGTTTTTATATCTATCAAACATCACCACACTCACAAAAGAAATAGAAGAGGGAACCCAAGTAGAAATCCTCCAATAGAAACCATGGTACCCATCACCTTGAAAGAAGCTCCGTTTCCATTTGGAGGTGGTGGAGGAGAGGGCGATTCTTGTCCTGTAGGAGCTACTGATGGGGTGATTCCAGTAGAAGGGGAAGGTGGAGAAGCAAGGCTTGTTTGGTTAGTCTTGCTTCTATCAGCCAAGACAACGACTTCCATCTTCTCATTTTTGTGGCAGTTCTCTTCAATCCCACTTATGAAGTAGTAGTGTCCTGATTGGTTGAACTTGAATGAACTTCTCCCATCTGTGAATCTTGTTATGAATGCTGCTGTGCTACAGTTAGCATAGGCATCCTTGTTCACATGAAGCACTGAATCTTGACCAGGTTGGTATGCGAACACTGAAGTCATAGATAAAGGTTAAAAGAAATTGATTTAAAAAAGGTGCGCGATCAATACATATTTCAATTTTAGATTGAATGTGACAAATTCTTCTTTTTCTATATAAAAGTACCAAATTGTTCTTAAAAAAGAACTTCAATTCAACTTAACAAAAAACCGACCTGTACACTTCTACTGCATTTTAAAATATGACAAATCGGCAAATTTGTTGTGCTTATTGTTGACCCAACAAGAGAACATTGGAATCTAACTATGTACGAAAGAATAAAGTCAATTCCTGTAAACACGTTTTCTTTCTCTCTCCCTTTTGTAAGCACACAAAAGGATTACTAATCACAAAATCCTCTTAGTCATAGTTCACAATGTAATTAGAAAGAATATTAATGCAATGGCCAGTTCACTTGGATGAAGGTATGATGAGGGACAAACCCATTTATGTAGCCAGGACAGTGCAACAAGCAAAGTTTGGCCCCGGATAGAGAGTGATAAGGGTCATCACCTACAAAATCATCATCAGAACTTTACGGGGTGTGGGACCCACTTGTTTGAGGCATGGAGATAGCTGGGTGGGCTGTACATCACCTACTAAAACCCAAAAGTACACACTGAATGATGGTTGTATGCACTAGAGCCTAGGCCAAATTCATTACATACATGACACTATGGCCTGTATGTTTGCATTAAAACACAGGAATTGAAACGATGAAATTCCAAAAATGAATATCAAATAAAATTTTCATTTTGATATTTATTTCTGAAACTCACCTTAATCTTTATTTTTAATCACCACATCTATTTTAATGCAAACAAACAGAACCTAAATCACAACGAACTTGTTGAATTTAGAGATGCAACTACTAATATAATCTATATAGTTAACTCACATAGTGTGTCTCCAATCTGAAACCTCTTTGTCCTTGCCCACTGATTTAGAGACAATGCCTTTGAATCTGTGGGCACAGTCCACCCATTTGAGCCTCCAACCTTGAACTCAGTGGCACCACCTCTTTGCATTAGCATTACAAGAACAAACAATCCCAATGCATTGAGTGCCTTGCTGTGATGATATTTTTTGTTGGCCATTGTAGAAACTATGTCGGTATTGCTAGAAAGGTAGAATTGTAGAGAATTAGAGGGCTAGAAGAAAAAAGGGATGTCAGGAGGTTGATCAATTCATGGGGTTTTGTAGGCCTCTGCCATGATCTTTACAACCTGTTTGCGGGGAAGATTTTGCTTTTCGATCGTTCTTTTTCTATGGATTTCTTGGGTTCTAGTGCAAAGCATATTGGCACTTTAAAGTTGATGGACCGCTGGATTCTATGACGCGTGCAACACACAGCTTGTGGAGCAACCAATTTAGAAAACATGGGGCCCTTCATTTGGTGATCCTTTCCGTCCATGATGGGTTGGATGAGAAACCCTAGAAGAAGAGAAATCCTTGGGCCCGTTTGGCACTTTACTAATACAATTAAAGTCAAGTAAAGTCTCCATTTTCCATACAAGATGTCATATCAAATGCACTTTATTCAAAACTCCCTCCATCTTTTTCATCTAAAATGTCAAAAAACAACTACCTTTATACACAAAAATACAAAAAAAACTCCACTTTTTTATACAAAAAGTAAAAAAGATTCCATTACAAACAACTCAAAACAAAATACCATTATAACCCACTTATATTTTATTCTTTCTTCAAAATTAATTTTACTTGACTTGACTATATTAGTAGAGTAACCAAACTGGCCATAGAGGGTTTGTTGCAGCTCCTCCACACATTTTGAGCAAGAAAATGGGGGGAAAGTGGAATGGGCTCTCCTAATATAGAGAGCGAAGGTGGGTCCTGCCACTTATAATGTTTGTCGGGCTAAAAACATGGATTTCTGTGCATCGGATGCGTTCGACGAAAGAGGGAAAAATATTTATCGAAAAATCTAGTTTTCAAAAAGTATAATTTTGGCATGGTTCTGAGATCTCGAAATTTGGGTCTAGATTCAATGTGAAAAGATCGATTTTGCCCCCAGGGCTGAAAAATTGGTTTTTGGAGTTTCGAATGGGCACAGAGTGAACACGAAAGTTGTAGGGAACAATGAGGTTAGTCAAGCGAAGCTGAAATGAGAGTTTTTAGGAATCACAAAGAACCTCCTCATGCTGACTACGCAAAACAAATAGGACCTTACGATCATTAACTAGGTTCACCGGCTCTCAAAAGTCCCTAAAACTAATGAAAAGGTATTCTAACTCACACATTCAACCAAACAACCACTAATTCCACTTAGAGAACTAATCCATAACTAAATCAACACTAATCTCGGAGATTAGGGGTCGGGGTCTCACATCCTCTCCCCCTTAGAACATTTGGTCCTCTAAATGAAGTAAACAAAACCTAAAAACAAGTGGGGATATTAATCCCACACATCAAACGCAAAACCTGAAACGGATGCTCCAAATCGGTCCTCTCGGGAGCGCCTAAATTCGTTGGGTCATCCTCGTCATGGAACTCTTTGGTCAGCTTCTTATAGTTGTCAGACATCCTTCCACTGGCTCGAATCTGTTATTGCCTTACCAATTGCTGCCTTGCCAACTTGATTGCTCAAAAGATTTGCTAACTGTAACTGTTCTAAGTTCCACCAAGTGTCTCGCTTCTAGCCACCTTGATAAAGGTAATTCTTGGAACAATTCTGTCGACTTCATCACAACCATCAAAGCCAGGGTCTCACATCAAATGCACAATCTTCAGGGTGAACTCATGCTAGCTCTAACTCTTTTTGCTCGTTGCTCTTGATCCTCTGCACAATAGTTGGTCTCTAAAACTAACATGCATGTCTCTTCACCATTCTTCAACATTTGAAGCTCTGCACTCACTCTTGCAACTGCTCTGCCAAATCTGCTTCCCTATGCAAAATCCAAAATAACTGACTTCCTGCTCTGTGTATCTGTACATTGTAATCCGATGTTCCTCATGTCAATAAAATCCGTAAAAATCTTCATTGTCAGGTGATCAAGTAAAGATTCTTTTTGCAGTCAACTCCTTCATTAGCTGCTGAAATTTGACTACAAATGCTTCTAACCAAAAAATGAAGCACCCTGCTGGGTCAACTCCACCACATGGCTGCACTTGTTGAAAATCCCTGGATAGTTCTCTAACAAAACTCATCAAATTCTAGGAATCTCTAACTCTGGAGATCTCCTTGGAGTTTTACAGACTAAAAATTGTCTCTAAACATTGATGATCTGTATTGCTCCTGTACACTGCACTATCCCTGGTCAAACATGTTGGTGAGATGAGTCTGTGGTTGAGGTCTCTGATTTCAGTTAAAGTTCTCAAATGGTCCAAGATTTTACTTGGCAACTTGTTCTTCTGACACAACCAACATTCGAAGAATCCTTCCGTCAAACCCCTAACACCCACCAGATGTTCTTACATAACCTCGAATCTGCTACTTGTCTTGTCCATCAATGTCGGTCCAAGAAAATGAAAGTTCTGACTTATTCCGATGCACTGTAACTCTATCTCTATCGTAAAACATTGCACATAATGTCATTCAATGCCTACATGAAAGCTATCATCATGGACGGACTCAAATAGAATCAATCTCTATCCCTGCTAGTCTTGGAATCCCAACGCATGCTCTTACCAATTTTTCGGACTCTAGTCTTGTCCATTTGTTTGCCCTTGGCTTTGAAGAGTAGGTGACGCTGGGTACTACCAAATATCTCTTACTTCAAACAAATCTCTGTAGGTTTCCAGCTCTGACTTAACCCATAGGATGTACCTCTGTCAAAACTCACTCTTCCAATCTTATACAATTTCTGCCCAATTGCCCTTGGTCCTTTGTACAACTATCGGTTCCTAACCATACATGTTTGTCCACTACACATCATACCTTAAACGGTTACAACTCAGTATTCAAATCTCAAAACTATTCCTATCAACCTTGTTTGTTTAATTTCCGCCTATCTCAGGTTCATCATCCTCAAGTCAAGCAGATATGTCATTCTTCTCTGGGTCTTTTAATTGGCCTTGTCCATAGGTCATGATTCTTTAGTTTGCATCTGTACATTGTTCAAATTGATATTCCAAAAGTCCTTTAAGTCCGCAAAATCTTCTCTATCATATGACTAGGTAACAATCCATTCTACATACAGCTCTCTATATCGCAACTGAAAACTGACTTCCTATGATTTTAACGACGAACTGATGCATCCCGCTGGGTCGACTTCACCATCATTCTGGAATCGTTGAAAATCCTCTAACACTTCTCCGCCAAAAGTGTTAGATTGTATGTACTCAATCCATCAGTTGATATGATAAATTGATTAGTTTCTTTATTTATCAATAAAATCATGCTTTACTTTCATGAGATGAATGCTATTTTATTACTTAATGCACATGATCAATACACTTGACATAATGGTTCATGAGTTGAATCGGATCCCATTAGTATATTAGATGTGGATCATTATGTCATAAATCTTATACTTAAATAACTTCACAACCAGTGATGAGACTGGGCATCTCATCTGATAAGGTTGCAGCACTTTGATCACTATGAGATAGTGTGATTTGTCTCGATCACCGGAATGTAAGATTTTGGATCATGGTGCTGGTACATTGGATGTATTGAAGGACTATAAGAAGCACCTTATGGAAATATGTCTCGATTATAAGGTCTGCTCTCATAATTCCCTAGCAATAGGCTCTCAATCCAGAGACATTGATGAACTCAAGTTTCTATCTATTCATTTGCTTTCATTCACCAATGAATGAGGCCAACTGTAGCTCAACACCTCAGTGTCTTGGGTACGTGGTAGTAGAACTATGAGAACATTGAATGATCAAGATGAAATCTATCTCTATTATCCCCATGTACCAATTAATGGATTTGTCATTAGTAAGTGTGCACCCATCTCGATTAAGAGTTAATTGGATGGTACTGATAATCACTGTGATTAATTGGGGTTCAAGGATAATAAGATGTGGAACCAAGATTGGAAGAGACAGATTTATTCCAATTGATCGATGAATATTGATAGAGGGGCCTACTTGTGGTAATCGGGAAGTTTAGGGTCTTCCTTGTAATTTATTCCTAAGACTAGAGTGCAATTGCATTTATATAGTGGTGTTATTTGCAATTAACTGTGGGCCCGGATTGTACATGAGATGTGGGGTCGCAGTGTCCCAGTTGAAGTCAGCTTTCTATGGAATCCCTAGTGGTCCCCACACTAGCCCAAGTTATTAGAAAGATACTAATCCTACTTGAATTCTAAAAGGAAGGAATTAGAAAGTTACTATTTCTATTTGGAGTAGGACTTCTCATAGTGGTAATTGTACACTTACTAATTGTTGTGGAAGTGAAACTTCTATTTCAATTTGGAAAAGAGGAGGCTTGAAAGGTTATAAAAAGGGATTTAATCCCTCTTGGACGTCCATCAATTGTAGAAAACGTTCAGCCCCTTTTGTGTGCAATTGTTGCATATCTCTCTCATATCTTCCTCTTCTAGTTCTTTGGAGTTTCTAGTTGGGTTTTCTCTTGGAGATTCCACCAATCTTCTTGAGAAAAGAGATCTAATTCGGGTCATAGCGTGGAAGGCTAAGAGGTGTTGGAGATTCTGATTTTATTTTGTATAGGAGTTCTACATCAAAGAAAGTCATCGAGTTCTCCATTAGAGCACTACCGGGCTCCGAAGGTATGATTTGCTCCTTGCATGTTGTGGATTGTTATGGATGTTTAGTGCTGCTTATTTCTATCTTTTAGATAGAATTTTTACTGTATATGATCATGAGATTGAGGGTTATACATCTTGGATATAGTGTTTGGCCTTATGGGTACTTGATCCCTGAGTCAAGTGGGTCAAAAGTTTTGAAAATCTGTCCACAAGGCCCACCTACTTCCAACAAAAAGTTCATCAAATTCGAGAAATTTCTAGCTTTTGGCATCCACTTGAAGCTCTATCAACTTAAAATCACTTCAAACTTCCTGAAATCCGCCATTTGTCTAGTTTTCTGGAGTCTTTTGACCTTGGAAAATATTCCAAGTTTATCCAAAAATCCACACTTACTTACCTGACGCACCATCTGACGGTACACGATCAACTGTAATTGGGTATCGATATGTTATTTACATTCCTTGCTGACTAACAACTGCTTATAAATCCCATCGCTAACTCCATCTGTGACATTGAAAAGTTGAAAATTCTGCCAAAATCCTTCGAGAACCACGTGCTAAGTTCACAAAACTCTGACTCTCTGGTTAGAAAACAAGAAAAATGTACTACATGTGGGTGCGGAGACATTAAATTCTCCCCCACTAGAAAGGAATTTGGTCCTCCAAATTCCCTAATAGCAAGGATAAGAAGACGAGACAAAGATAGTCTCCCCCACTAGAAGAAACACAAACTCGAACTCACAGAAACAATGGCTAGCGAAAAGAAAACCCACACAGTCTAACGAGTCCTCACCACACATCTTAAGGTTCCTAAAGTGTTTTATTTCCTAGAAACCTCCCCTCTCTGACACTAGTCTATCCCGCCCCCGAGTTGGAGTCTTGCAGAGCCCGACCTCAGGGGTCGCGATGGGGATTAAGTAACAAATATATTTCTCCCATGATCCGCATGTGTGAGGATGACAAATTCAAACATACTCTGAATATTTTGCGGAAGCTTTCGTGGCGTTAAGACCCAGAGTACGTGGCCATCGGATTTCGTGTCTCACTTGACCGCTAGCATGTAGCTTTCATATCAAGAACCATATCAGACTGAAATAAACCATCACAACAAAGTACCGAGCTGACAATAACAGGACATTACATTCCCGTATATGTTCAAGTTACAAATATCAATGTGTATTAATTACAATCCCAAGAAAAAGGCTAATAAAAGCCATATAAATAACAAGCTAAATAAGCATTACCCCACATGTATCGTAGCTCTGATGTCAAGCTCAATGTCTACATGATATAGCCGACACTACAACCTGCAAACTCATGGCTCCACAACCAACACATGCACTCAGCTCGGGACGGAGGACCTGCTACCTAGGGCACCAAACAAACAGGGTCATAGCCGACGGTTTGGCAGGTGACTGAGATGGATAATAAATATTTTGAATAATAACACATGTGATAAATCATGATATTTGATCTAAATCTGCATATATTTAAAAACCTGTGTAAAACATGGATATCTGACAAAACATGTATTCATTTAAATGTATGTAGAACATGGATATCTGACAGATTATGTATTCCTCACATTGCAAACCCAGTCCATATGCGGACCTTGCTAATCTCCCTTCTTCAAGGGAGCCACAATCGTGAAGACAGATGGCAACCACACCGGTAAAATCCTCCATCACCGAAGTGACAAAGCAGAACAGAAGCGTTGGTCTCAGACACGCGAAGTGACGAGAGCCAACTAAATATATATATATATATAGCTAGACAAAATCACGGCCGCGGAACCAGGTAGCAGAACAAAATAAAACCCAGACTGCAGCTGACAGAAGTTATTAAGGACCCCAAGTCGGTGGATCAAGCCCACAAGGTTGCCCAAACTTAGTGGTGTCAATACATAAATCAAAAGCCAAGTCAAAGTACACACACTCATGCAAAGAGTAGTCCTCTCAATATGCATATAAAAACTCATAAAGTTACCCGAGCTGGCAAAACTGATTGTTTAGGATAAACGAACGAGTCTTGTCAAGGAAGTATAGCCTTCAGTGTTTTTTTTTTTTTTTTTTCTCACCGAGGTTTCCACTTATGCATGTTGTGCATAGACTTTGCTGGTCTTGTCCAAGAAGATATATTTTCCATAGTTTTTGTAGCTCTAGACCTTATAGGTACATGATCATGTTTTTAGAATTCATGTTATGGAAATCGAGCACTTGGAGAAATAAGCGTCACACCATCATCATCATCGAAAGTCTATGCTACCCCTCTGCTCTTGTCCTTGAGCTTATAAAATTTTAAAATTTAATGCCTGAGCTGAGTGTAGAGGAAAAATGGTAATTCAGTTGAAATGGTAAATATTGATGATTCATGAAACCACATCCCCTTAGCCACCCACCCCACAACGAAATGGCATGCTAATTTAGAGGAAGGACTCTATTTAAAATTGTAAATTCTATGAATAATAGTCGAGGTTTACATGAGAACATGTAGAGGAAGGCCCATTTAAAAGACTTTCACATTATTAATGGAAATTTCTATTAGAAAGAGAATGCATCCAAAAAATTTAAAATGTATACCTGGGCTGGGTGTAGAGGAATCATGTAGTCATCCCAAATCCTGTAGACAATTATAGTACCTGTATGGCTCCTGACCTTAATAGAGAATGTTTAGCTTTCTAATTTTGACAATTAGCTTAATTAATTGTGATTCTAGCTAATTAGGTGGGTCTGGAGCTTAAGCGAGTTTCTTTTATCATTAAAAAGTTGTTTGTGAAGTTTTGTTCGATTTCGAATGCGATTAGTCTTAATATGGGGTTAGGTGTGGTTATTAGGAAAATTGAGTATTTTTCGAAAAATTCAGTTTTCATCGAATTTGAGCTTGTTTGGAAGATCTCATCATGCTTATCATTTTTCATTCTTGACTCGTAGCAATTTGACGCCCTAAAGCCCCTCAAATAATCACTTTTCTCCAAATTTACTATAGGAGGGCATTGGAGTCATTTCACTCCTCATCCCTTTTTTAAAGGGAAATTCTACTGGCACACAGATTCTCACTTTTCCCACACAATTTCTCTTTACACACATTTTAAAAATTTAAAAATTACATTACTTCTTTTCACACATACTAAAACTTCCTAAAGTACCCATCCCTTCATTTCCCTCTTTCTTCTCACACACATCCCCATCCCTTTCTTCTCACACATTACCATTTATTCTTCTTCCCCATCTCTTTTTTACCTCTTTTCCCATCTTAGATTACCTTTCTTTCCATGAAAACTTGTTATTGGGGTATATTCTAGTTCAATGTATGTTTTTAGAAACAATGTGAGTGTTTTTAATGCATTCCGGCTGCATTCCGTCTATCGTCGCAAGGGTTTTGAACCCAACCATCGTGATCTGTTCGGTCATTGAATGACCGAACAAATCTATAATGATAACATTTAAAGATGAGAGATTTTTAGGGAGATGGGGGTTGCTTCTGTTGATAGAGAGAGAGAGAGAGAGGTTCTCGTTGTTTGAACGACGAGAACCCCTTTGACCTCTCTCCAGTTTCGACCTCGAGGATTGTAGCATCAATACTTGAAGATCCCTCGAGTAACGCTCAAGGGCACAAGCCCTGGCTAACGCTCGTTCAAGTAACGTTCAAGGAAGAAGAGTAGGTCAGAAGAGGGAAGCTCAAAGATATCCATACTTGAAGGTATCCATCCTGCGTGCACTCGAGGGAGAGAGAGGTTCTTGTCGTTCGATTTGGCGACCCTCTGTAGAAGGGAAGAGAGGAAGCTGATGATCTTTGGCATCTCATGGCTGCTCTCAAGATCTGCCATTGATGCTTGTGTGTGTGGGTAAGCTTTGGATAGCTCCCTAAAGAAGATTGGAAATGAAGAAGGGTTGCTGATATAGAGAAATGGGTGAGAGAGAAAGAAAAAGAGCTTGTGTGTAAAAAGAGAATGGATTTTGAGTTTTTGTGGAATTTTGGATATTTTGGTCATTTCATGAAGGGGTAATAATGTAATAAAAAAATTATAAATTGGCTGTGTTTGAAAAGTAAAAACTGGTGTGCCAATAGCAGCACTCTTTTTAAACTCAAATTCTGCAACAACATCCGTTTCAAACCCATTTCAGAATTGCTAGCAGAGTTCTTCTCCTTCTTTATGTTTCCTTCCTGCATGTGTACCAAGTAGAGGTGAAAATTTGGGCGGGCGGCCCAAGCCCAGCATGGGCCGGCACAGACAACCGTGCCTGGGCTCGTTGACCAGGCCGGCAGTCTACACTGGGCCAGGGCTGCCAGGCCCGAGGCACGACCCGGCATGACATGGTTAAAATCTTTGCTGTGCTGGGCCAGTGCCCCAAAGCCCGCGAAAGGCCCAGCCCGGCATGAGGCACGACCCAGGCCTGGCCCGTCCTGGTCCCCGACGGCTAGTTTTTTGAAAAAAAACCCCCTCTAAAAAAAATGTAAAAAGTGGGTTTTTTTTTTTTTTTTTTCTTTTTTTTTTTTTAACCCCCCAACAGCTATAAACGGTCAAATTGGGTGGGGGGGGGGGGGGGGGGGGGGGGGGAAGGATTAGTGTCTTTTGATAATTTTTTACCATTATATTCCCCCCAACTGCTATAAAACGAAGGGTATTTTATGTTATTTTATCACTTAAGAATTCTATAAATAGCCCTCATTCCTTTCATTTCTCTACATTCATCTACTCTCTCATTTCTCACACTCCTCTAAAGTTCTAAGGCTCTAAGCTCTCTTAAGTTTCAGTCTAAAGTCCAAGCTCTTTACAAAGTTTTATAAGAAGTGAATAGTGAGAGTGACTTCTCTAAAGTGGAGGATTCAACAAAGGACTTTTCCATTAGCTCTCTCTCTCTCATAAAGGTATTTATTATCTTTAATTTTGAGTTTTATTTAGTAATAATATACATAATAATATTATATATTAAGTCTCATCTTCTTCTATTTCTTATATAAATTATCACAAAAAACACATTATACATAATTATTTATTAAATATTTTTTTATCTTTTATTTAGAAAAATGGCTGGACCATCACAACCTTTCAACCTTGACTTCTCTGTAAATAAGAAAGATACTGCATTTATTTATTTAGATCAAAGTCAGGACATAGAAGTAGATAGTAATAGTTCCCAAGATCCTGCATTTTCAGTTTCTACAACTAAAAAGAAGAGAAAATCAAGATTGACTTCTCCTGTATGGACTTATTTTGTTTAAGTTATTGTCCCAAGTCCTACGGGAGGAACAGAGGAAAATGGACAATGTAAATTTTGCAAATATCTCCTCAGTGACAAATCATCAAGCGGCACTGGCCACCTTAATAGACACATGAAAAAGTGTCTGTTAAAACACACGAATACCGCTAATGATGGGGAAAGAGGTGGGATGGTTAAATACAACTTTCTCAAACAGATTCATCTGGTGGTTTAGGAGTTTTCAACTGTGACCCTACTAATGCTAGATATCAACTTATTAAGTTTATAGTAGTTTGCCAATTACCATTTATACTTGCCGAAGATCTATCATTTGAAATATTTTTGAGGTCTACCTTTGTTCCTTCATGGTAGAAAATGTCTAGAGTTATTGCTAGAAATAATGCAATAAACACTTTTTTTGAAAGAAAAAAGAGAATTTAAAACATGTTTTTGAATATCTACCTGGAAAAGTGGCTTTAACTTCAGATTTATGGACCTCTAAATAAAATTTGGGGTACATTGCAATCACAGCACATTATGTTGATAGTGATTGGGTGATGCAAAAAAGAATGATGTTGTTTTCTTTATTAGAGTTCCCACACACTGGTGATAGGATAGGGTCCACCATCCTTGAAAAACTTAGAGAATTTAGAATTGAAAATAAAATAATTTCTATAACGTTAGATAATGCAAGCACTGACAATGTCGTAGTAGATTTAATAAAACCTGCGATTCAACTTGATTTAAATGGAGATCTATTTCACAATAGATGTGCATGCCACGTCATAAATCTTATCGTACAAGTATGAGTCGAATCTATTAGAGATGATTTAGAAATCATTAAATGGGTTATATGATACATTTTTTCTTCTCCCTCGCGAAGACAATGGTGGAGGGATATATGTGTAAATTTTGGTCTCAGATCAAAGAAAATATCACAAGATGTAAAACATAGATGGAATTTTACCTATAAAATGTTAAAAGAATCATGTGTCTACAGAATGACACTAAATCAATATTGTCAACTTTATTTGGAGCATGAAATTTTTTTATAAGTGATGATAGATGGACCCTTCTTGAGATAATAAGAGAATTTCTTGAAGTTTTTCGTGATGCAACATTGTTTTTTTGTAGGGTATATTATCCCACATCAAATCAAGCTTTAGCCCATTTTTATGAAAGAAGTCTTACTTTTAAAAAGTATAGAGATTTTCCAATTTTTTAACTTATGTGTGTACAAATGGAGGCAAAGTTTTCATAGTATTGGAGAATAGCTCCTTTAACATTTTGTATAGCTGGTGCATTAGACCCTAGATTGAAATTAAAAAGTGTAGAAACTCTTCTTGATGAAATAAAATCTAACATGAATATAACTAATATAAATGACATGTTTACAGTTAAGACACAATTAGAAACACATTATTTGAATTATGCTACCTGATTAGGTAGCTCCGTAGCACCCATGGTCCCAACAGGCCCTCCCCAAGTACATAAAGGAAAAAAGAAGGCCATTTGGAGTATTATGAGGAAATCTTATGAAAGTAACTCATCTTCTTCCGGAGGATCCTCTTACAACCTTAAATGAATAATTAACAATGTACCTGGGGAGCGATCCCATTTCAATTTTGGATGAAAAAGATGATTTTGATTTTTTGGCATGGTGGAAATCATTTAAAACTAAATTTCCTGTGCTTTCCGCTATAGCCCGTGATATACTAACAATATCGGCGTCTACAGTTGCATCAGAGCAGGCATTTAGTGCCTACAGAAGAAACCGTTGAGATTTGCATGTGCTTACGGGATCGGTATCAAGCACAGGATAGGGAACAACACATCGATGATGAGTTTGACATAGAAGATGAGCTAGCGGTGTTACATATATCAAAGTATAATTTTTTTTAGAATGTATAATAGGCTTTCAACTTGTAATTTATTTTTTAGAATGTATCATAGGTTTTCAAAGTTGTAATTTATTTTTTAGAATGTATCATAGGTATTCAAAGTTGTATTTTAGTTTTTAGAATGTATCATACGTTTTCAAAATTGTAATTTATTTTTTAGAATGTGTCATAGGTTTCTAAAGTTGTAAATCTTTTTTCATTTATCAGAAGGTTTGAATTTCATTATATATATATATTGATCCAAGTTCAAACTTGTAATTTTTTTGAACTTTTGTAACTTAAATTTCAAGGAAATACAATTTATTTGATGCATTTTTTCAAAACATCATTAGTGTTATTCTGCTTATTTATTTCTCTTAATTTCTTTATTTTAATGAAATTGGTCCAAGTCCAAGAGTCTAAGTCTCTAAGACTTAAAACAATTAAAAAATTTAAAAAAAAATAAAAAATGGGTGGGGATTATCTGGGCCGCCCTCGGGCTGCACGGCCCAGGCCCGACTACGGCCCGGCCCAGCACATCATGGGGGCCGGCCTGGGCTGACCCCAAAGAGTTGGGCCCGGCACGGCACTGCCCGGCCCGGGCACGACTAGGTCCGGTTTTCAATGGGCCGTGCCATGCAAATTTTCATGCCTAGTACCGAGAGACCATTCCAAGTGGATTCAAGAGCATCATCTTCTTCCTCTCCTCCTCTTTCATTTAATCCAAAATTGGTAAGTTTTTCCCAATTTCAATTCTCCTAATTTCCCTCCTTGATGTTGTAGGAGTGTTGCATGTTGAGGAACTATTTCTTTTTCCTTCCCATTGTCCTCTAGGAGTTGTGGAGAACCTATGGATAAGAGGGTTTGAGTTTGGTGGAGCGAGGTGAAGAGAGTGAGAGCTTCTTCTTCCTTAATTTTCCCAAATTTCTCTTCTTTTGGTTAATGCAAATGGATTAGCTCTATATATGAAGTATACAAGTGTGTTTATTATTTCTATTCATTCCATTGTTTAGATTTCCCCTAAATTCCAAGCTTATCATGGTTAATTTGATTATATATGTTAACTTGGATATCAAAGGTTCAATGGACTTTAATTATGGATGGATGATTTGATGAATGGATGGAATGTGGTTTGGAGGAGAGCATAGTAGCTCAATTTTGTGCAGGTTATAGCCTTTGGAATGGTTTAGAAAAGGGTGGAGATGGTTTGGAATGAATAGAACTCAAAAATTCAATAAACAAAACTTTTTGCACTTGAACATTCAAACTTTCCTTCTTAGAATTCGAACTCTTGGCTTCTCGGATAATTGGCCTAGAATGACTTACACTTGAATGTTCAAACTCTTAGTAATTCTGATAGTTTACTGAATTTAGGTAGATTTCCGAATTGCAATAACTTTTGTTCTGTACGTTGGATTTTGGAATTCTATATCTCGTTGGAAAGCTATTGAAGGGTAGAATTCATTAATCCACTCATCCTAGTGATCAGAGGTTGGAAAAGAAAGTGGACATTTGTATCAATAAACCAAGCCTTTGTCACTTTTGGAAAGGGACTCTTAACCTAGTTGGACCCCTAGGTTGACACCCTATGACCCTACCGTTATCTAACAAACTTGGGGAATTGAAAACGGAACATGACTAGCTTGGTGTGCTTCGTCTGTTGTTCGGGCTTTCGTGTATAGTTGTAATTTGGTCGAATGTATATAAATTAGGTCAATTGGTGCCCAATAACTTTTGTTCACCAAAGGCTCAACACACTATAGCATCGTTGACTCATCCTCTGTTAGCACTTCGTTGGGAATACATGCGGTACACGATGGACAACCCTTGACTTAAGATTAACTTATTTTTCACTATTGACTCGCAAATCTTGTATCCGTAGCTTGACATACCTTGTACACTCCACTCCCAAATACTTGTATAACTTGTAACATAACTTGTAGAAATAGGGTTTGACCGAACTTAGAGGAGTGTATCCTTAGGTACCTTTTTATCTTGTATTTGATGGACACGTGTGGGTAGACTTGTTCAGAGGACTACTCGTAAAATTTGGGAATTTGACTTTTATCTTGGCTTGATTTGGAGTAGCTCTCAATTTATTGTCTTGTACTTGAAATCTATCCACGTGCTTGTCTTGGACCTTGTGTTACGTGCTAAACCATCATCATTATCATCTTACATTCATGACCAGTTGCATTCTGATGATTCTTAAGTGGGCCTATTACTCGGACACTAGGATGGACAGTCGGCTCGGACGATGTCTACGACGCAGAATAATGGCAGTAGGCTCGGACGGCCCTATTATTCCGAATTGGTAGCTTTGGATACCACTAGAGTAGGACTTCAAGGTATTGGTAGTTGGCTCGGACGACATTGATACCCTCGGGAGATGGCTCGGACATCCTCGAAGTCTCTTCTTACTTGTCATTGCATTTCATAGATGGTTATTCTTATATAACTTGCTAGGATTTACATTGTTACTTGATTCTTATATTTACTCTTATATCTATGCCTAACTTGTTGCCTTTACGTCTTATAATCATGTACTTGTCTATATTCTCTTTTGAAACATGTTATAAATAATATATATTGCTTATCTTCTTGCTATCATATTGTTGATCCCTTATTCCTTGGTGTGTAGACGACACCACCTACTACGTCGACATGGACTTTGAGGTAATCCCAGAGGATCCTCAGCCGGGGGAGGAGGACGAGTTACGTGAGTAGGGTGCCGATGACGTAGCTTTGCATCATCACTCCCGGCATCTGTGCGCGATACATGGGGACATCTATCATCTTGCCACATAGAATCTATCTTTTGGGTTTTTCAATCTTTTGGACTTATCTTATCATATTGTATATCTTTTGTTCCAGGACCTAAGTTTTTGGGATGGTCCTGATGTGTACATAAACTTTATGTCTTTTGTTTGGAAACTTAAATATATAATGGGACGAAATGCAAACTTGCTTTGATATTTTTACAAGTTTAGTACATGTGTTTACCGGATGAGTCCCGCAGGTTATTTGGTTAATGAGGCTCAAATATACAATCCTCACAACGGACTTCGATCCTTGGGCATAATAAAGGGAAATTTTTTTTAATTAGCCCTAAAATTCACACCCCGGATCCGGTATATTCACTAATCGAGTTTGGGGTTGTGACAGTACTAGAATCTTGAATTCACAGGTTATGCACAACATGGTAAAGCGTTTGGTTCTCTTATCCTTAAGTCCAGCACTTCTAGGGTTTACACTGCATTATCAAGCATGGTTCAAATTATCAGCTGATACTCATCGGTATTGGCCATACTAGTCCAATATCGGCTTGCGAATTATCGGCCATACCAGTCCAATCAGTCACGGTCTCATCTAGACAAAAAATCTGCAATTTTTTTGAATTTACTAGCCGATATTTGAAAATATTGGTCTTGACCGATATATCAACCGATATTTTCAAAATATCGAGGGACAATGTTTCAAGCCTTTGTTTTTTCATTTTTCCCTTTGTAAAGCGAAAAGTAGTGAGATGAGAGAAATAATGGACATCCTTGAGGACTATTGCTTAGCTTCTGATTAGCTTATTAATTTTGATAAATCTGATGCTTACTTAAGTAGGGGTACTTGCCGCATGAGGTGCAGGGAACTCACCAAAATTCTAGGAGTAGGACATATGGGTGGCAATGAGAAATGTCTAGGAAATTCCATTGTTATGAATAGAAGTAAGAATACTAATTTTCATGCCCTTATTTCAAGAATTAAATATAGAATAATGTCTTGGAAAGCTAACCTTCTTTCTCAAGCCGAAAGAAGTACTCTTATAAAATTTGTTGCTTCCACCATACCGGCTTACAATATGGTGGTGTTGGTGTTTAACTCCCATCCAAAACTACTGATATGATGGACAAAATGTTTAGAAAATTCTTTTGGGGTGGCTCATCGAAAACAATAAGAGTTACATACAATTAAATGGAGTGAAATCTATAAACTTACAGAGGATGGGGATATGGGCATCCGAGATATTAAGAAAAACAATTTAGCCCTGTGAGCGAAAACTTGTTAGAGATATATGACTAATGAGTACCTTATGAGTTCTAAGATCCTCAAAGAAAAATATTGTCCTAACAAATCGCTTCGGGATGCTAAATTCATAAAGGGTAACTCTTGGTTTTGGAAAGCTTTCGTGGAAGGAACAGACTTTATTAATAATAAGGTGGGGTGGATCATTGGTAATGGTGAAAGCATTTCAGTTTGGAGATGCAATTGGATCCCTTGTGAAGGAGGGCTTAGGAGGCCTTTATCGGATGTCTCCAACCCAAGCTTTGTTGTCAAAGACCTTTTGGATCAAGATTATAATTGGAATTTTTCGATTCTTAAGGAGTGTCTTTAACAATGAGGCGGATATTGAAGGTATCACAAAAATGCACATTTCCCTCCATAATAGAGATGATACTAGAATTTGGCCCTTCACAAAAAAATGGTGTTTTGTCTACCAAAACAACTTATAATGCAACTATCAGGGAAAGTAATGTAAGGTCTGCTTCCTTGCTCAATTGGAAGATTATTTGGCGCCTTCCCCTTTTTCAAAGAGTCTACTTGTTTGGGTGGAAATGTCTAAAAAAGGTAATTCTGGTTCGTAAACTATTGCATGACAAGTCTTTAAATAACAACCTTTGTCCTATTTCTAGGGATGAAAGTGGGCCGGGCCGAGCCGGGCTTTGAGAGGCCCTAGGCTCAGCCCTAGTATTTTTCAGTAGGCCCTAGCCCGACCCGAGCTCGAGAGGGCCTCAAAAACCCTTGCTCAGGCTCTGCTCTTATTAAGTTATGAGGCCCTAGGGCCAGCCCTTCGAGCCCGGCCCGAT
The DNA here is from genome assembly GCA_028538565.1 of Umbellularia californica. Taxonomy (NCBI): domain Eukaryota; kingdom Viridiplantae; phylum Streptophyta; class Magnoliopsida; order Laurales; family Lauraceae; genus Umbellularia; species Umbellularia californica. Next base: position 36,986,699 of record JAPQWN010000009.1, on the reverse strand, counting down.
TGAGGCCCTAGGCTTGGCTCGTGAGCCCAGCCCGTTTTATAAATATATAGCACTAGTTGAAAGAAAATATTTTCAAGAAAAAAAAATCCTGTCGGAATTTAAAGAAATCTGCATATGCAAACCAGAACAAAAAATGGTCAAATGCATGCATTCATCCCATATTCTCATTCCCATAATTTGGATTGCAGCAATAAAATTAACTAAAATAAGAAAGACTCTATAAAAGCAAAGGGAGCCAAGTTCCAACACTCCATAATAGTTCAATGTTAATGTAGATGAGCATTATCAAACTCCAACAATAATACAAATCAAATTAAACTCCAATAGCATCATAGAATAAAATAAAGTATTTGGTTAGCATCATAAAATAAAGGTTTAGGGTTTAGGGTTTATGGATTATTTAGTGCTTAGATCTAGGGTTTAGGGTTCATGGATTATTTAGTGCTTAGGGTTTAGGGATTATTCATATTTGATTAAAATTAGGGTTTAAGGTTTAGTGCTTAGGTTTAGGGTTTATTGATTATTTAGTGCTTAGGGTTTAGTGTTTAGGGTTTAGGGATTATTTATATTGGATTAAAACTAAGGTTTAGGATTTATGGATTATGTTATATTATATATATATATATATTATATACTGTATAGTGAACATATATATATAATATATGTATTAATATATGTAGGTCCTAGGGCTTACGAGTCGGGCTTTATCAAGCCCGAGCTCGACCCTTTTAAGCAAACGGGCCTCCTACTAGGCCTTAGCTCGGCTCTTTTGTCTTTCGAGCCGAGCTCAGGCCTATAACGGGCCGTCCGCGGGCGGCTCGCGGACGGCCCGACCCACTTTCACCCCTACCTATTTCTAATAGGGCGGAAGAGACAATTGAGCATGCTCTCTTTCTTTGTGACCTTGGCCAAGATAGCTGGTTTGGTTCGGATTTTAGGTTCCTAGCCAACGTTTATTCTGGTTCTAATATCATGGATTGGTGGAGATCCTTCTTGGAGTTGTGTGATTCGACAAAGCAACGGGCAGTCTCTTTGCTAAAGTCCCGGTCTTGGCTCTATGGAGGGCTTTATGAAAAAGCACAAATGATTTTATCTTTTGAGATAGATAAATAAAACCGCTCGCCTCCCTAACTATTGCCTCAAGGTTGATTGTAAATTCCAACAGTAAGCATAGAGAGACCTACATAGAATCATTTCATCAATCTCATGTCTTTAATATGAGTTTTTCTCAAAACATAGCTTATATTTTTTCAGATGTAGCATTTAAAGGTCGCTTCCTTCAAAGAAGCTGAAGCTAAGGCGGCCCTTACGGCAGAAATCAAAGGTAGGGCATGTGACTTTAGCAAAATCCACATTTTGTCTAATGCCCTAAAAGTAGTACGAGCTATTAACGGATCTTTTGATTGGTCTATTGACCCAATTTTGCATGACATTGAGTCCCTGGCGTTTAATTTTGAGTCCATTGGAATCTCTTTTACTCCTAAGAAGTTGAACTCTATTGCTAATGACTTAGCTAAATACTCTTATTCTATGGGTGTTAGGGATTAGCGGTGTTGGGTCTTTGTTTTGGTTTGGTGTCTTTGGTGTTGTTTTTCCTTCTAATGACATCTCTATTTTACCTAAAAAAAAAAGTTGCAATTGGTTCTTTTACTGAGCCATGTGTTTATGTTGGGTATCAGCAGGATATTAATGTATCTGGTATTATTTCCATCCCAGATCCAGACCATGGGACAAAAAGCCCAAAAGACACTCAGCCCATAACCACAGAAAAGTTTCTGGGCTCGACCAGATCGTCTGCTGGACCTTCCTATTGCAGCCTCTAGGGATTAGTGTACAGTAATTTGGACCGACAGTGGGCCTATTGCCAGAAACTGGGCCCGATTCAACACTTACCAGGGCTTGTTTGGCTGGGCCAATTCAATGACATGATTTGGTGGGTCCACACCTCACCCATTGACATTCCACATGGTAATGCAAGATGAACCATTAATTTCACATACTCCATGGACAGACATCGCAATTTTGATTAGGTGGCCCACCTAACCCAACTTTCATCACATGACTTGATCCAGAAGTTCACGCTGGAAACTTTTGGGTCCTGCTTTGCAGTTCATGGGTCAATCCAGCTCATAGATTTCACTTTTTTTCCAACAATACTATTGGCCTAAAACTAGGGCTTTCCATAAGCTGGGTCGACACAATGGTCATTTGGACCTGGGCCCTGATGTACATTCTGGGCTGAGTGGGCCAGATCTTGATCTCAAAGGATATTGGCATCAGGTTTGTTTACGACCCGGGTTAATCAAACTAGCCAACTCCGTCCAATAAATAGTTGAAATATTCTTAAAATAGTTATTAAACCTTATTATTCTACATTAATACCTGATGAGGAATTGAATAGGCATGGAACAACTGGCCCACCTTTTAAAAATTGGTTTTGGGCATGGCTGACTGGGTATGGGTCCATAATTTTGTAGTTGGTTCAGATCTGGATCTAGTTGATTAGCATCTGTGTAAAGTTCGATTCTAATGGGATTTTATATATATATATATATATATATATATATATATTGTTTTGCGTAAGCTTATGCCAACAGCTACTAGCTGGCTAAGTGGTAAGGTTTTTATTATGATTTTTCAATCCAAAAATGAGTCTGTTGTGAAATTCAAATTCCAAGTTGTCATCCGAATTAGATGAGATTTTGATCATTAGATTCTCCATTGTTGATCCAACCACCCACTCTTTTATACTTTCTAATTCATCAAATTAACCTTGAGGGGTAGCTCAGTTGGCCTACGTCCACAGTTTGCAACTGGAGGTTGTGGGTTCGAAGCTGCATTATCACAATGGAGCTACAGGGGAGTTTACCCGGTTGCCCTCTGGGCCGGAGGGATTAGTCCAGCCTAAAGGGTTGAGAACCATCCCATAACACACACAAACATAATAATAATAATAATAATAATAATAATAATAATAATAATAATAAATCAATTCAATTATTGTAAGGATCCAATAAGTGTAACTTTTGGTACCATCTTTTTATACACCACATGTTTGCACATTCCTAGATTGATTCAAAACCTTTCCCTTTCCAAAATGCTCCTGATTCTGTTCTGCTTGTCAGAATGCAGTGCAGCTTTACAACTTGCAGATGTTTGTACCCATTGTATGCAGTCAGGAAGGATTGAAAAACTGCAGAATATGATCATAAAAGTTTGATTAAAACCTTCCAAAAAGTGAGATTTGAATATGATCATCATATGATCAGGTGTTGTAGTACGTTTTTCTCAGAAAAGTTCGGAATTAAAAAAGTGAGCACAACTGCAGAAGCTACTCGAGTTCATGATGAATATGAATGGGTTTAAAAACTAGATGCAGATTCGGATGGATCCAATTGAATTTGACCCTGATCAAGATTGTTATTCTACATGCTTCATTTATAGGGGTGGTAATGGGCTGGAACGGGACAGCTTGATCCGGTTTGAGCTCTTTTTGGGCTGGACTTCGATGAAATGATAGGTCTGGCTGGCCAGCCGGCCCGAATAAGAAGTACTTGTAACTTGGTGATAATTTGTCAAAGTAATATTGTTATAAAACCAAATAAAATGCCCAGCTTGGGTTGGCCCAATTAACTAAATGGGTACACTTTTATCGCCCCTGTGGGGCTTGATTTGGATACAATCTTCTGTTTATAAAGTCGAATATGCTTCACTCGGCCCAACTTGGCCCATGAACACCCCTATTAATCATATATGCACGTATATGATAACATGCTTATTCATGCTCAAATCAATTATTCTATTCCCCTATCTTTAAAAAAATTATTCTATAACCCAACTTACCATAGGGCAGATAGGAGAAAAAGAACCATAGTGACGATGAAGAGAAAAAAGAATTTAGAATTTGGGGTAAATATGTGCGTTTCGGGTCGACGCACTCTTGGCAATACAAATCTTTTTTTTACAGCGCCAATTCAATCCTCCTAGAAATCAAGTTTGTAACAGATTGACTTTGATACCATATTAAGATTATTTAGATAACTATTTTATCAAAATTTTGAAGGTGTTCGCAGAACTGCATAAATAAAAAGTATCACGTTTTTTCAGCTAAGTTGATGAGTGTTTCAACTGCCGATGAACCCAAGTAGGGGCCATGTCCAGCATCCAAAATGATCACGCAGAGGACCGAAGTCAAAAATCAGCAAACTTTACTCATATGAGTGGGCCCCACATTGCACTTTTGTGGTGGACTATCCAACCTTTCCTGCCCAACCAACTATCATGAATGCACATGGTGGCTAAAATGGGTCCATAGAGTAGTTCCGACAGTAGGACTCTCTCGTTGCACATCCATTGTCTTAAAGAGAGAGTTCCTCTTTTTCATGAAAGTGTTGAAATGATAAAAGACGACCGCACCATACACAGAGGTGGGCCATGACCCTTTTTGATGGCTTGTAGATCTTAAAATGGTGATGATGACTGTAAGAAGTTTCATGGAGGATCAGATGATGATGGGTCACATCACTAGTTGCGGCATATGTAAATACCTGATAGGCCTGTTTGTTTGGTGTACCTGTAACCCTTCTAAAAATTCATGTCCACTGTAATTTGATTTTTTTTTTTCACGTGCAATCCTTTGAGTAGAATTTCAAATGATCACGGTAGTTTTAAAAATACTAAATATGGATTTTCAGATGGTAGATTAGGCATTTCTTGAATGTTTATTAGATCACCAAGTACAATTCTAGTTAGAAATGTCACCGGCCAAATGGACCGCTTATAGATAGGACTTCTATCAAAACTCAAAGCTCCATCTCTTTTGTTACTTCTATCAATGTAATCTAAGACAATAAAATTAATGTTTAAAGTCACTAAGCATTGTTAGATGTTAATCTTGAATTAATTATATTAAACTAGCCTTCAACTTAATTGTGGTTAGTTGAATTTGATTTTTCGTTTAAATTTTTATAAGTTCTCATCTTTTACATTGGGTGTTAAAATTAATGCTAAATTACTCCAATTTGGCCAATTTTCGGTCCTTAATCCAAGTGTAAAGATTCTCATTTCGTAACACTATAATGGGCATGCAGCAAAGTGGGCTCCACAATTGTTAATAAATTTTTATCGCACGGCATAAGTGTAAGCCGCATTCATATGCATCCCATACGTATAATAAACAGCTTATTCTCCTACAAGATCCCATTTTTTAAAAATCTTTGCAATGGGCCCACGCAATTTCCGCAAAATATTATCCAACGGGGGGATCTTGATATTAAAGAGGTCGGAGTGCACTTCACCTGTTAGTAGTGTCCGCAGGAGAAAATTATCCTATATTTTAAATATGATCAATCTAACAATGGTTTTCCATTCATTGAAGTGAATTCTCATTTAGTGCTGGCATATATTAATGATCGTGGGGTTATGAGCATCTAATGTCCATTAATAATTGATCTAGTATCCGAATTTTGAGAAAAGTGGAGCATATTCCAATTATAAAAGTGAGAACAAACCAGATCAATATAATACATGAGAGAGTGAGTGCAACTGCAACATCAGATCCTTTTATTTTGATATTTATAAGAAGCTCATGTCAGGCCCAAACAGATTGGAGCTTGGGGATTGGAGATTGGAGAATGGAGCATTGAGAAAGGTCCATTTTGACTAACTACGTACATGGAAACAATGTCGTATGAAAGATGAAATCATGGCAGCAGCTTAGTACTTCCCTTTGTATTAAATAAACAAAAGCCATGTAACACACACATCACAAGGACCCATTACCTGATCCTAAAAATGACAACGTCTACATCTTTTCTGAAACACATCTCCTTATATTCCCATGATTAATGGCTTTGTCTATGACCCTTGCACTTGGCCTCCAAAGACAAGCATCAATTCCACATGAAAGAAAGCAGCCCATGGCCATGAATCAACACTAACAAAAATATTTTAAAGGGTCTCATTCCATTCAAAACTCACTCTCTCTCCCACTATTCATTAACTTATAATATTTACTTAACAAACTTTGTGATTGGAAAAAGCAGCAAAAGGGGTCACATCTACTTCTACAAACATCTAAAAAGTGGCACCCAATAATCAATGTAATCTGAGATTCATCTCTTCTAGCATTTTAAAGCTCAATCAGCATGATAATAACAAAGTAGAAAAGTGATGTGTTAGGGGCATGTTTAGATAAAATTAAAGTAGCTAGCCATGTTGGTAGCATCAGTTTGGTAGATCACATTTTTTTATGTGGGTTTTGGGAGATGAGTGGATATTGGTCCTGGATGATGTGTACATGTAGGATGTGATGCGTGTCATGATCCAACGTGCGGATTGATCATGTGACAATCCCAAGGAAATTTTTTTTTCTTTTTTTTTTTTTTGGTGGGGTGACGAACTTTGGTCTTAGTCAATGAGAAATGAAGGTGATGATGATGGGCTTAATCAAAGGTGTTCCCCTAACACATCTCATGTGACCTATCAGACTCCTTTCTATGAGGCAATGCAATGCTTGCAATATGTCTCATTTCAATGGCCACACCATGCCCATGTCCATGGGTGTGAAGCAGTAAAGGGATAGGATTCTATGTAGGGAGAACTTGACCTAATTTTGGCGATTTTTGTTGATTAGTTTTGATGATCAAAATTTCGCGACGTGATCAACGGTCCAAATTGTTTGAAAGAAAAGGTATCTATTATTTTCCTCAGGCACATGCTTAGGTGATGACTTTTTAAGTATCAGGCCAAACCCATCACCATCATCAGACTAGTTGCCAATCTAAACACGACATGTTAGATGCTTATATACACTAATAAGCCGAATTCTTATCTACACACCATATTACATAGAATAATTGCACACTTTTATGTGATGTCATTTGAGATCATCCCAATCTCCTCGCGCTTGCTATGCTGCCACTAAATTGGTCCTCATCCTCATGTGACATTCATCCAAGAGCCAATTGATGTGGAATATTGATACAATTCATAGGTTAATGGCCCCTCAGGGATAAGGAGTATATATGTCCAAAAGGATATTGATGGATATAGTGAGAATATATCTCAAAAAGTACTTTAACCTATTTGAAGATTTGGCCTCTAATAGAATAGAATAGCTAAACAGAATTCATGTAGCTAATCAACTAAGGCTTTAATGATGATGACGACGAGGAGGATGATGAAGATGAATAATTGAGGAAGTCTATGTTTCCACTACTAGTTCTCTGAAGATCCTAAATCACAAGGAAGTTTTCTTCTAGCGGCAGATTGAGGCCGACACCTAAATGCATGCACGTCTAACACCGCGAGTTGGCTGTGGGAGTGTTTGGGAGGTCTTATTTTTCACGAGGATTAGGCAAAACATTAGCAACAACATAATATCCTAACCCTTGATCATATAAACTTTAAAGTTCAATGGTCTTATAACTAAATATTATTTTCTAGAATCCACCGATGTTGACTAAGGGTTTTATGAGTATCAAATTAGCTAGGTGGTACGTACCACCTATTAGATGGTGACTAGCATAAGGTGTGAATGTGCTTCCTACGATCATGTACTCGAATTACCCCTTACTTATATGGTGTATGTGTGTGGGTTTCATGTGTGTGCTATGGGAAATAATCTTGTCGACCGAAACCCCGGTCAACATAGGAAAAAAAGAAGTTAGTTAGGTGGATTAGGGGAGTCATTCAACTAATCTCGAAAGCATAGGGCACAATGGGCTTGCTTTTACATGGAAGAGGAGTTAAAAAGAGGATGAAATGAGAGAGAGAGAAACAGGCCAGAACCCCCACACACTAACATGAGCGTGCATGCACACGTGGGGCCTCCCTCCGGCCGTCATGCTCGTTCGTCTCCCTCATGTCATTTTCCGAATCTTTGGGAAATGTCGAAAATGCCCCCGGAAAAGCCGTTCGCACTTTGCAATAACAGAGACCCGCCCCGGGTGCCGTACATGGTTTCCTCAGTGGACAGTGTCTTTGTCCTTTGAAATGACGAAACTGCCCTTGGCTTTTGAGCAATAAGGGGCACTTCACATCATCAGCTTCACACTTTGACACTTGATGACACTTTATCCATGGAGTAATAGAGACCCTTTTCAAGGGTGCCCCATTGTACTCTTCACTTCAACCTTGCTTTGTTTCACGACATTGAAAAGGGGTAGTTTAGTCATTTTGTCAAAAAAAGCGTGCCCTTGATTGAAAGGTACCTCCACCCTCACAAAGAAAAAAAAACAAAAAAAACACCCTCATCATGTCATCATGGGTATAAGTAAGTTCTTACTAACAAAAATTGTTGGATCTTTTCGGTTTTTATAAAAAAATAATAATTTATAAAATAATAAAAATGAAAATCATAAATCTCCAATTTTTTATAATTGCTTTTGGATGATTTTAGATGTAAGAAAGATATTAAAATGAAGTAGGAAAGAAGTGAGAAAATATATATAAAGTGCATCCATCCCTCACCATTTGTGGTGAGGAACACCCCTTTTGGAGAAGTTTCAAGTACAAAAGAGAGGTACAAAAGAGAAGTACACCTCTCTTTTGTACTTGAAATTTCCCCAAAAGGGGTGTCCCTCACCACAAATGGTGAGGGATGGATGCACTTGAATATTATCCATATATATATATATATATATTTTTTTTTTTTTGGTACCCAGCTAATGGGGTTAGTACTCAAGCCCTCCGGCGAGGGAGTAGACCTCGGGTGATGTGAGGGAAGTAGACCTCAGATGAGGCGAGAGAGTAGACCTCAGGATGAGGTAGCATGGTCATCTGATGAGAAAAGGTGCCTGCCAAGGTTCAAACCCACGATAGGTAGGTAAGGACTCACGTCTCTTGCCGCTAAGGTAAGAGGCGGTTCTTTTTCAAATGAAGTGATATGAACCCATTAAAAGTAGGGAGTTGTGATGGCCACAACTTTTTCAAATGAAGTGATAAGAATTGGGTTTTGTAGTGCTTTAAAAGTTTTACTTTTCTGAGTTTCTATCATGCAATTGTATTTAACCCCTCAAAGCCAAGGTTGCTACAAAACCCACTAACTACATGTGGTATTAAGCATAGGCCTAGGATCTACTCACAATATCTTTGGTTGAAAGATGTCCATCCTTTCATTAGGAGTCTTCTCTGCCATAAAACTTATATCCCCTAACCATCTTGGAGGTTAAACAACGCGGGGATAAGAATTGATCTGCTAATATCGCTATCTCATCCAATAGATCAAGACTTAATTAGAGAGATATATATTGGTCTTTGCCATCAACTTGATCCGACATGGGAGGCAAGTGGGCCATATGATTCCTATAGGGCCAATCATAATTAGGTTGGAAATTTCTACCTGACTTATTTCTAGTGAGTTCAAGTCCCTTGTGAAGCAATATATCATCATCATCAAAATCTTGTCCCAATCAGTTATATTTGGGTCAGCTACGTGAATTATATTTCTCTATTTTGATCTATTCTCCCGAAATGTTAATTTCTAAAATTATATATTTGGGATGTAACAAAAGTTTTACGCTGGATGTGATCAAGCTACCTAAAGAATCTCTCCTTAATTGGACTTGGGACTATTAGTGAAAACTAAACTGTTAATGAAAACTCAGTATAAGATATATGTCTCATATATTTTTTGGTCAGAGATTAATTGTGCAAGTCTAAGATGACGATAAGGACTATATACATCTTAATTTGTGGTCGAGTTGTAATTCACTTGTCCAAAACCAATACCATTTTACAAAAAAATTCTTCAATTTGAGGAAAGCTAATCTTATGTGAATTTCATAGTTCCTCATTGGCCCTCATACATTTACATCATACATTTACATCAACTTATTCAATGAAATGTATGCTAACCTTGCAACTTTTACCTTAAATTCGGACCCATTGACCATCTTTCTATATCTTAACCATTCATAAACAGTCATTAATCAAACGTCACCATATCACATTCCTCTATATTTTATATCGATTCTCTTTTCTAGAGTGTGAAATCCAATGTTTGCAGCAAAAAGATAGCACTGATTTGGAATACGAGAAACAAAAAAGATACTGGTAAATTCAAAAGGGATTGAAAAGATACGGCTTAGTAACTACAAATGTCCCTTTCTCCTTTGGTAGACTTTGAGAAATGGATTTATATATTTGTAAGCTCCAAAGAGGTCTACTCTAGAAGGGGACTCCCCAAAAGTTCCCTAGATTGGAAGACCCTCACTCTTGATGTTAGACGTATGTGTTTTCATAGAAGTTATTTATATGCTACATATCACAATCATCCATTAAAATGGGACATTCTTCCTGTGTACTTGCCATGTTTAAAAAAACCATGGTTTGCTGTTGCAATGATGCAAGACATTGCGTGATATTATAAAAGTTGTAAAGAATCAACTTATTTATGAATTAGTGAAAGTTTTAGAGTTAAACCATCTCCTTTGCTATTATCAGTGTCGTAGCCTTTTTCCATCAATCTAGAGTTGACAAGAGAATTTTACTTTAAAACTCTATCTTTGATATAACCCACATACCTATCAATGAAATAAGAACATGATGTCTCTCACTACTGATTCATCAGAATCATCATTATCATAATCTAACTCATTTATTTAGAGTTGCCTTTCTTAGTTTAGCTCTTTCACTCCCCCCTAATTGAAATAATGTGTCACCCCATTTCACATGAGACATGTGTTTCTTGTTTACTTCGCCTAAAGCTGTGAGGACAAACTCATCTTTTAGTTTCATTAACTATTAATCAATCGATTCACATAATGAGGATAACTTTTGTCATAATGTAGATGTGCTTCACCATTACTTTTGTTTTGGTATTGATTACCTACTTATACTCAGCCTAATTCATTGAGAGTAATCTACTCTACTTGAATTTCCACTTATCTTAATTTATTCAATACAATGTCATTTTAAAGTCTTGTCTCGATTATGTGAGATCGACTACATGAATCTTGTTTTTTCTATTTCCACCTATCATGCACAAATCTTTGGACATATTTTACCTCTTTGGGTCTATCTTTATTACTTTCATCCATCCTTATTCAAAAGTATAAATCACATTTTATTATACTATCATCATCATTAGAGCGTTGTGCCAACTATGTTGGGTTGGCTAAATGAATTTTAATTGTCCATTTTTAGGTCAAATCCTCAAATAAGTTCTACCTTTAAAAGAAAAAAAAAAAAAAAAAAAAAAAAACCCACTTTGCTATATCTATTTAGATCCTCTTTGGCAAGCCCTTTTTCTTGGCAGACTACTAACTTGGAAAGAAGGTTTTTTCCTTACTGACGCTATTGATGGTCTACGTGGGGCATGTCTAAACAATTTTAAATGAGAGTTTTTAAATTTATTTCCTATTGATGCCATCGCTAAATGTTCTCTAATACGCCCATTTGTAATTGGATCTTTTCTAGTTATTCTATACATAAACAAAAACTATTTTCATATTTAGTGTATTGATCTTGCGCATGTGTTGCTTCTTAACAAGCCAATTTTTCTCGATAATTCATAGCGCAACTGATGTCCTATAAAATTTTTTCTTCAGTCTTATTAGTACGTGCCAATCAAAATATATTCAGAAGCAAGACTTAACTTGAACCATTCGGTAATTATCCTATGTTTGATCTCTAGCTCAATTATTCCATCAATCCCGATCACTTTTTTATCGCACAAGGAGCACTTTACTCCACATGTGGGATAAGTTTCCGGATTGTGCCATCCAGTTACAGCTTACTTTAGCTAAATTTGTACAAATCACCCATGCTTTACAACCTGGCGCAACAATAGGTAATAGCTTGACTTAGAGGGGTGATGGTTTTTGTTTTACCTTTAATTAGTAAGAAATTTGCAAACGAAATCAATTAGACCTTGGAGCATTAAATTCAATTCAAAGATTAAAATTGTCCAAGTAGTGTAAAGTTTTAAATTCAAATCATATATTCCATCTTTCTAAAGTTTTGAATTCAAACCATATATTCCATCTTCCTCCTTTGTATTTGTCATGCATTTGGTTAGCCCAGCACCATAGGCCCCCAAAAAAACATCTAGGAACTCAATTTAAACATTGATTGATACTACCAATGGACAACCAATCTAAGATGAGGATCAAAGTGTCCAACCAATAAGCAAACTTTGGAATTCATCATTCAATGCTAAAGGGAAAACCAAACCCTAGCACTTAGCCCTTGGGTCGATGGGACTTAGGTCTTAGGCCCTTGTGAAAGGGGGCGAGGGAGGGACCCACTCCATTTTCCCATAAAAGGCCAAAAACAGTGAGGGTCAAAGATGTCATTTCACTGTGGAGGGTGCTGCTTTTTTCCACAATCCTTGTTCTGAACTTGGTGGCATGCAATGCAATAATAGGAGGGGGAGCGGGCAGGGCGGGCAGGGGCTCGGGCCGCGCGACGCGTGTCTGGCCGGGCCGCCCGAAAGCGACCGGGGCTCGAAATGCCTGTGGGAAGAATCGCAGGGATCTCCTGATTGGCCGATCCATTGACCTTTCGACACGTGGGGCCCGCACGACCCTTGAAGTGACGCGGCAGTGGATTGGGCGCTGCGGGTGGGGCCCACGTGGAGGACCGAATCTTCGAGCGATGTGAAGGGGGGGCCCCTAGCGTGCCGACGCGTGTCCCTACTTGGGTTTTGTGGGGGGACCACCTGATGCCGCGGGACACAAAAGTCCAAACCAACTCCTACTCTCTCTCACACACACACACATATCAGTTGCCAAGGCCTTTACGTTAGCTCTGGCACGTGGGATAGACGCTAAGATTGTGGGGCCCACCTCTTGCCTAACATTTTCCCCCGATTAGTGCTCTCTGCTACGTGTCACCTTTTCCGAACCTTTCGAGCCCAGAAGGATAAGTCGTGTGTCGTCTCCTTCCTCTCAGTCTCTATCTCTTTCTCTCTCTCTCTCTCTCTAGGTAAAAAAAAAACTCTTGTTGTGGAGAGTTTTCCCTGTTTGGTTTTGTGAGGGACCCACTAGAATCAAAATGGGTTTGATTTTTGAGTTTTTCAAAGTTAGCATCTTGTGGGGCCCAGATGGAGCCTTAGTGGGGGATTCAAGTTTTTTCTTTAAAAGGAGTGGACCAAATAGCTAGTTGGATTTTCTGGATAAATCTTAAATTTCCATGCGAATTTTGAGGGTAGACCCGAAATCTTCAAATGGATTTACCCTAACTTTCCTGTGAATGTTAGAGGTGGACCCAAGTTCGATGAGGGTGACCACCCTATACTCCATTTATGTGGGTTCATTCATGTGTGCTGATTAAAGCCAATGTGGTAGTTGATTCGATAGATCATTACTTGCTATGTTCATGTATCAATTAGCACACTTTCTGTGGTTGAGAACAATAGGATATAGCTCACTGATTAGGACTACTTGGGAGTCCTGTTTTAACCCAACTGACCCGCTAAGGTGCACAGATACAGCATGGATACAGCAAGGACACGCCAAAGACACGGCAGGAGCATGGATCTTACACATAAAAAGTGAAATATCGGATACGATATGACATGATATGTTGCCCATTTTGAAATATTCACGCATCATAGCTTACTAGTGTTCAATCACTTTATGTTTTTTTTTTTTTATTATTTTTTTTCCTTACTTGTGCAAGTGATTTTCTCTTTTTTGATTTTTTTTAGACAAGTGATAGGTGGTTATGAAATGGATGGTTAAAAAATGAGGACAGCAATGATCTAGATTCAAGGACAACATAGATATTTTTGGAGTTGATGGAGAGTAGTAGTAAAGTTTGGGCAGGACCCCATCTTGGGGGGCACGTTGAGCGATGTCAATAGCCTAGTTAGGGTGTTGTCGGAAGGACCTTTGTTTTTCAAATCGAGATTAAAGGTTAGGTCAAATACACGTACGTACCGTTTGATTATTCAAGCCCGTAGTTTACTTTGGGACAAATAAATAGACCTAACGTTTATTAGATGGCACTGCTATTTGGCACACCTTTGACTCATATTATTACTTTTCAATCCCACTGAAAACACTGATTGTTACACCTTCAATCCATACAAATTACTTTAAATTCCATTTTAAACACGTTATTAGCATGCATCATGGTGAGCTCTATATAATCAGATTCCAAGTTCTAACTAAATTTTTTTCTTTGACAAAAAAGCTCACCTTCATTCTTACACATGCTATGCAAGTCCCTCAGCATCTGGAGATTGATTGGTTGTTGTCCCTAATTTGTTGATGGTTTCTCGCCGGATTTCCCTTGATTGAGAATATAACTTTAAATAACGATTAGTGGAAAATTAATTCTAAAGAGATGAAACAAGGGTTCAATGAAGACAATGATGATCCAAATTCATGAACAATGTTAAATAGTTGAGATTATCTAAAGCGTTGTTTTAATTGGGCTCTGTACAAAAAAAAAAAAAAAAAGTGCAAAGAATTGAGAAGCCCTGATTAAGGTACATCCATTACACATAACTCTTTTCATTATTTTAATTTTATGAGTTTAAGTAGTTGGATACCCAATTCTCGTCTAGTGCATTACATGGAAAATAATGCAAAGAATGGAAGATAAATGTTTTTTCACTCCAAGGCAATGGATGCCTCTGCTAGAGGGGGAATTATAAACCTTCCTTCTCAAAGATGCAATTTGTTTTTTCTTTCCACAAGACCAGTGAAAACCCTCATTTCACTTTTTATGTTTCTTTTCTTAACAACAGGTTATACAACACTCTACTTCTTTATCTTTTTTGGTAAATTAGGTTATTCAGCACTCCACTTCTTTATCCTACCGCTCAACACACACACACACACACACACATATATATATAAAAACAGGTGACATTTTACCTAAACATTCTCTGCATCTAGAGTCAGAGTTACTTGTAGGTTGGGTTGCAAATGTGTCTTTGATTAACCGAGTATATGAAGTCTTTGGTTTCAAATAAAGTGGTTAAGGAAACTATTTTTGGATCAGGGAGGATTTTGGATTCAGATCCGATCTATACATATAGGATCCATAGTATGATCCTTGTATGTTCCCTTCCAACCCTATGATTCAGATTATATAGAGCTAACACAGCGCCCGGGCATTTTTTAGGAGAAAACGCCTCTCCGAATTGGGTCCACGGAGATGTATGATGATCATGGAAGTTTATTGGATGAAAAGATCTATATGAGGCCTACCAATATGCAAAATCTTGAGTCCATAAGATCATCCTAATCTTTTGATTCATGGCCCTAAGATTTAATGGTTAAGAGGCATCATTTATCATGATTTCAATTCCATACTGAGAAAAAGTTGGATGAGTGTCAAACTTGGACTTGTGACAATTTATGGGGAGTAGTGTGTGTGAAAAAGATTAGATTGACTCAATATGTGTCCGATGACAAAAAATAAGAGGGGCGAAAAAGGGAATTTTTTAGAATTTCCCATATATATATATTATATGAGTAGGGCTCTCATAAGCTGGAATACTGTTGGTCCCACAAATCAAAGTTGATTGTATCTGTTTTTTACATGATGGAACTGGAAAATTCAGTTTTGATTGGATTTATTTTGATTTTGGAGAGGGTCATCATGCAAAAAAAAAAAAAAAAAAAAAAACGATAATCGACTTTGATTTGTGGGACGAGCACTGTTTCAACTTAAGATAAGGTAAGCTTCAGCTTAAGAGAGCTGGCCCCTAAGGATATATATATATATATATATATATATATATAGAGAGAGAGAGAGAGGTTTTAAAGGGTTAGATTAAGTCTACTTATCTTGAATCATATGTCATTTAATTGTCTCACTTGTATTTTCAAAATATTTTTGAAGCTCTTTTATCTAAATACTAAGGACTTGTTTGATATCTCTACTCTTTTTTGGTTAGACCCATCAAAATAGAGCCATTAAAAAAAAGAGCCGTGAAAATAGATATTAGAATCAAAAGGAGTGTTTAGTAATGCAATGATCTTTATTAAATAGACTTTTTAAAATAAATTGTTGAAAGTCTTTCACAAATTTCTCGAGATCCACAAGGTATCAAGCTTTAAAACTATATCTCATAGTTTTGTTTTGCCTTCCAAAGAGATCTAACGGTTTGGATCTTTTTTTTTTTTTTTTTGGGCCTACATAAGCCATAAAATACTCTCAAATTACCCACATTTGTTTTGCAAATATATCGAGATTGGTGATGATCCAACGGCTAGAATTTGGCCCTATAGTCGTGCTTGATCTTAAGAATAATTTCAATGGTTTGGATTGTGATTTACTATCCCAAAAATAAAAAGAAAAGAGAAAAACATGATTGCTTATGGACTAATTCAAGATTGAGCATGTTACATCAATGACTGATTTTTTTTGCAAATATCTCGAGATTAATAAGTTATTAAGCCTTGATAATTGACTTTATAGTTGTGTTCAACCTTTTGAAAGAGATCTAGCGGTTTGGGTCTTGTGTTTAAGGCCCACAGAGTTTAGAAAATAATAGCCAATGGCTTACTTTTTTTGCACATATCTCAAGATTGGTAATGACCAACTGATGAAATTTGGTCCCATAGCCGTGTTTGATCTTGTGAACATTTTCAACGATTTGGATCTCAGGTTTTAAAAAAAATTAACAAATGGGATTAGGGCGTCGTGGAGTGGAAAACACTGTTCACCTGCTTCTTATTTTCCCCCCTCAAGTGAAAAAAAAAAAGATGTAGATTTAAGAGGCCTTGCCTATACTTCTCTAAAGTAAGCAGAAGCTAGAGGCCGGAAATCTTGCCAAACGCCTTTATTTCCAAAAACTCTACCCGCTTTAGATATTTAAAGAAGTAGAGGCTAAAAATAATGATGCCAAACAGGGGCTAATGCACTCTACGTATTATTTCATATATGAATCCAAAATCGGATCACCCCTTTCCTTTTTAAAGTTGATGTCGAATCTAGAATCAACACGTATATTCACTATGGGATTTAGAACAAGATCTCCAGGTTCGGATTCAACATGGTTTTGGCCTTAGATTTGACCCGTTCGCACCCCTACCTTCATGGCTACCAACTGGGCCCTCCTATGAGGGTATTCGGCTTCGCTTGACCCTCAAAAAGCTCATAAATGTCGGTTTTTTTTTTCTTAAAAAGGTCAATGGTTGATCTTGGATAGAATTTTACATGCCCCCCAATTTGAGCACTGGGATTGGACAATACAAGGCCGAGACTAGACCTCTTATTTTTCTTATGTGTGTATATGAATTTATTTAAGCATATAAGTTGGTTTATTTTATCATGATTCTTATCTAGGTTCTTACCTTATTTTGATATTAATTATTTTATGTAACTCTTAGGAGAAGTTCATGTGATTCTTATGTGATTTTTATATAAATAAGTGGCCATGCATGATTCTCATGTAATTTGTTTTTGCTATGGCTTGTCTATGTACAATTATCGTATATGTGGAATTTTATGAGCATATATGTGGGTGTTGTTGGGAAATCCCACATCCCACATCGCCTAAGCAATAAGCTTGTCATGTCTTAATATACCTGAATGGGCCTTTCATGGCTTATCAGCTTAAGCTTTTGGATTGGTATATATATGGTTTCTTACATGGTATCAGAGTAGGTTCCGATCCCATTGTTCTTGTGTAGTCCCACATCCAACTTCACCCAAGTAATAAACTAATTATGTGTGCTCTTAATAGCATGGAATCATTTTTTTTAGGGACGTTTGGCGGTAGCTCCCTCATCATTGCGTTTTATATCATCTTTTTTAAAATTGACATAGTCAAAAGACAAAAACACCCTCTTTATATGTCAATAAACACGCTCCGCTTAAAAACATATTAGACTATCATACAATCCGCAACCTAAACAAAAACCCAAATCATCTGAAAGCAAAGACGAATTAAAATGGCTAGAATAAAGTCTGCGATTTCATCAAAACAAGGAAACATACAAGGGAAAATGCAAGCAAAGCAAGAGAAAGGTAAATAAAAAAAAAACAGAATAGGTTTTGTGAGTTTTAAAATTAATTTATCTGACTTCGAAATGTATTTATCTGAGTTTGCTGTGAATTTATGTAAGCTTGTTCTCAAGTTGTCTTAGTCTGATATCAATTAAAAATTACTTTAAATGAGTTTATCTGTATATTACATAATTTTATCTGAGTTTGATTTGTAATTAACTGCATTTGTTATCAATTAAACAGGGTTCCAAGTAAAATTATCTGAGTGTGACACGATTTTATCTGATTTACTTCTGAATGTATTATAAAATAATATGAGTTTGGTGTGAAATTAAATGGATTTCGTATGATTTTATTTGATTTTGAAATGTATTCAACTTTGTTTTAAATAAGTTTTTCTAAGCTTATTGTGAATTTATCTGAGTTTTGTATAAGTCATCAGACTTTGGCATGAAGTTATCTGACTTTAAATTAAATTTATCTTTGTTTTGTATGAATTTATATAAATTTGATATGAATTTATCTGTGTTTGCTATGAATTAATATGACTGTGATATGAATTAAACTTGATTGAGGTGACTTTATCTGAATTTGAAATTAATTTATCTAAGTTTGCTGTGCATTTATATTAATTTGATGTGAACTTTTTTAACTTTGATGTGAGTTTATATGAATTTATCTTTGTTGAAAATCATAACCAGTTCACAAAAAAGTCATGTCCCATCAATATGAATTTATTTGTATTTGATATAAAATTATTTGACTAGATTAGGTTTGGTTTGACTAGATTTAGTTTGAATTTATCTGAATCTGATATAAAATTATCTGTGTCTGAAGTGAATTTAAATGAATTTATTTATGATTTTATCTTACTTTGTTATGGTTCTATCTAACTTTGCTTTTAGACTGTGATGAGTTTGATATCATTTTAGTTGAGTTATATATATTTTTGTCAAAAAATCATTTTACTGTATTTAAATTTGATAGTAATCAGGGAAAGACGATGAGTTGGAGCTAAAAAACAGGATTAGATTATATGACACCTATTCAAATGGTTAGAAGGCCAAATCAGTTATAAAAAAAATCTGACGTGCCATGCTAAGGGACCATCGCCAGAATTAATCCTATGCGCAAGGGATTTTAGGCCTTAAACAATAATGCTATGTGCTAGAAAGTTCACAAAGCAATAATAAGGGATCTATCACTAATTTACCCTTTTTTTTTTAATTACTGGGCATAATGTTTAGCCTCAGTTTCAGATTTAGGTTCAACCGCCCACCTTTTAAAATCCCATTGCTTGTTGCCAAAGAATTCTAGAGATTTTTTTTTTTTTTTTTGCTATGTAGGATCCATTTGTTTGTTCCATATTTACTTCATGAGAACTCAATCCAATAAACTCTTTCTAAGGGCCTAAGATTGAGGAGTTAAAAGACAAGATTCAACAATTCCATTAAACATTCTTCTCTTGGATAGTAAATGATTGCTTAGCCATTTCCCTATTAAATTAAGATTGTAGTAAAATGGGATTTCCATTGACCCCATGTTACATGTTGCATTACATTGACAGTTCTAAGTTCAGATAAAAGGAGGGTACACATCAGGTTTACTTAGTGCGCCGGTGGCAATGTAGGGAAAAAAAAAATAATTATTTTCTTTTCTTCAGGCCCTAGGTTCAACTCTAGTCGATGGAGGGGGCGTAACAGCCTAAGCCGTATAGGGCCTCCAAGAGCTTTGGGCAATCCCAAGCCTGGCCTGCATATTTTGAGGGTAGGGATTGGAGAACCTCAGGCCTAGCTTGACCCTTTTATAGCCCTGATTAGCTATGTAACCAGATCCCAATTTATAGTTTGTTATTCATGGGTTGCATTTCACTTCATGTAAGTGATCTCAATTGGCTGATGGTAAGATGAGATCATCCATATTAAAGAATTGCTCGCATGAGTACAACAAATTGTTTCTTATTTACAAGTTGAGCTAGCTTTTAAATAAATAAAAAATTTGAAGCTATTTGAAATGTTGGGTCTATGTTTCAATCATAATAAAACTTCCAATGTGGATGTTTGATTATAAAATCTTGGCTCACTATATTTAGAGGTTCAAGATTTAAACCATTAGTACTAGGATGTTTAACATTTCGAGACGTACAGAGAATCAACTCATGATCTAAGTTCTACAACAATAGAAGGAAAAAAAAAAACCAACAACTTATGATGCGAACTGCAAATGACCCGCATGATGGATTGTGCAATGATACAACATTTGAGTAATGAGGAATTCTCAAAAAACTTCCCATTATAAAAACTCCTTCTTTTGCTCTCCTATGTTTTTAGCGCGTGGAGTCCACTTTGAGCCAATTCAATTATTTTACATATGCCACATTTGCATGCTTTGATATAAAGTCCAAATTTGGCACTCATCCAACTTTTACTCATAATTGGATTGAAATCACAAGAAAGTGATATCTCTCAATGGACTTTTGGGCTATGGATAAAAGGGTTAGAATAATCTAATGGAGTTGAGCATTTTAATATTAGTAGATCTCATTTATGTAATTCCATCCACCCGGCATTTTATGATTGTCATATACCATAGTAAGCCCAGTTGAGAGGGGTGTTTTTTATGCAAAAAAAAAAAAAAAAAGAAACTATGGGGAGTTTTCTAGGTCTTCTCTTTTAAGTAACTTGCCACCAAGTTTCACTACTTTCATGGATTCAGAGGAGGGTGCTCCTTGTTTCACTACTTCCATGAATTCACAAGAGACTGCTCCTTTTCTTTACTACATTAACAAAACAACCTCATTACCTAATGCGTGCCTTGTTGAGTCTTGTCTTAGGCAGTGGTGGGGAGTACTTCATATTTACAAGCTCTTTCAAATGGTTCACGTTGGAAAACATAACAAATCCAATAAATGCAACCGTTTGGACGGTCTTGGACTTGACTGGTGTGCCCAATCACAACGACAAGTAGGTTAGCGTGGGACACTCTTTTCACCAATAAAGGGACACAGGATTTAATTTCATGCTTAGCTTTAATAGCTAGGCCCCCCATATTGCTTTGAAGTAGTAAGAGAGGGTGCCTTCAATTTTCTATCCTCCAAATCATACTGAATTTGCAATTGTTTCACCGTACCCAGTGTTCTCAATTTTTTCCTCTAACAATCAAATTTATACTAATAAAGCCCCTAACATTGACCTCGGATTGATTAAATAAAGCGATAATGATGATGATGAAAATTGATAGTAAAGTATTTTCAGTTATCCATGAATGTGAATGTTACATTTTTTGGGTTGGTGGAGGTAGGATGTGAATGCTAGCATTGAAAGGGTTGATAGTGGTTTGATGAAACAAAGAAGTAGGGAGATGTATAAAACATGTATGTGATGAAATTTGGATAAATGGAATGGAATATCACTGCGCCCAGATTAATCAAATAAGGCTTTGATAGAGATGATGATATAAGTTTTCACGCTACTCGTAAATTCTTTAGAGAAAATGGTTTTGCTCTCATTGTAACGTTTCTCTACTTTGGCCTGCACAAGGTGTCGATGCACGAAGATTCTTGCGTGTGGAAAAAATGGATTGGCGTCCTTTGTCACATGCCTATCGTTGTAATTCAAGGGGGTCCGGCCTTATGAAGGGTCAGGATGGGAGCTTTTGCATCCCGCTGCCTGTAGGAGAATATTTTCTATCGGTTAATCCTTTACAATTAAACAAGTACGGTTGGGTGATACCTAAGTCGTGCAGATGGCCCACACAACATTGCGGTGTCGGCCAAAAAACACGCGTGACGTGTCGGGTCTCATAACCATCACGATCGAATGGTTGAGATGCAATCTTAGATTGTTTCTTGGCCGGAAATGGTGTCGGTGCATGCATGGGAGAGGTGGGGGAGGGTGGTGGGTGGTGTCCATAATTACATAAAAAAACAAAAAAGAAAAAGTTGGGAAAGAAGGAGGGGAAAAAGGAAAAGGGTTATTGGCAAAAGAGTGAAGCAAGTGGGCAGCACAGTGCTTGGGGAGGGGTTTTTCGTTTTGTGGTCACTAAGGCGTTTGCGAAAAATCAGACAAAAGGTTGCGTATTGGGAAGGGAAAATGGGTCACATACACACGCACAAGGGCACCCACATTTCCTTGCTCATGAAGAGGTAGGACCCAGTTGAAAGTACCTTTTTTCACTGCCTAGGGATATGCTCTAAGACCTTTCCATCCAAACTCCCAATGACATCCATCTTTCATATCAATTGAACACCATTTTGCATAGTGGACTTCCACAAAAATGTATACACCGGCCTATAGAATAGTCTAAGTACAGCTTTAAAAAACAGCAGCCACCCCATAGTGGAAATGTTTACATATCAGTGATATATGTTTTTAATTGAGATTTTCAGCTTCTTTCCATTTCTCACATGAAATTAAATTCCTACGAAATCATGATAAAATGGGTTGCTACATGGACTACTACAGACTACAGAGGTGAAGGAATAAAGCGGAGACGTAGATGGAAACCAATTGAATTAGGATTTGATTTATTAGGGCGATGGAGTCGGTGTTCATTTATCATCTACTCTAAATCTTTTTTTGCCAGAGATTATATGATATTGCTTTACTTGTAGGGTCTATGTGTTTGCATTATATACATAGGGCCACTATGAATTTCTATATATTCTAATGCAAACAAATTGGCTCTTAAGAATATATGAATGCACTTCTTCAAGTTTCTATGAATTTAATTCCCTGAAAACAAACAGGCCCTTAGTTCCATCGATATAATATAACAAAACAAATATAGAAGTGGCGATGATTTTGCTTCAGTGCATTCTAGGTTTAGGATTAAGTACAGAGAAATTGTTGCTGGCCATTGCTTAGGACATTTCAAGCTATTCAACTTGGCTTTGGCCTAACTTTTAAACTTGAGGTAATGGTCTTTGATTATTGTCATCTTGAAAATCAGCCTCGGCTTGGCTAGTATTAGAATTGAAACGTGTTTGAGAACTATGGTTAAGATGAATTACTTAAACATATAGAAAGAACATTTAGAACCATGATTAAGAGCGCATTTGTGTCTTTTCATGTGAAAATGAAATGGATAATACAATAATGGTGACTGAAATGGAGTTGCAATGAACAACAACACAACAACAATGATATTGATAATTCACAAACATGCCTTTGCCAAATGAAAAAAAGAAAAGAAAAAAGACCTATCTATAATTTTTCCCTTGACCTTTCACCTTTTTCCATTTTTTATCAATGATTTCATCCTTTTTGTGAAAGGAGATTGAAAAGACACAAACATTTTATATGTTAAATTTGAAAGAGATCCTGTAAAAATGATCATTAAATGATGAGATGTGGCTTCTACCATGACAAACATTGTGGTGAATGGTCACTATAAAAAAATTGTGAAGGAAAATAATTTCGCACCAATTGCTTATGCACAAACAATGAATGAATTGAAATCGAACTCTACATGGTTTTTAGAAAGGAAGGTCCACTCCTTTCATGGTATTATGGATAGATCTTTATAAAGAAAATATATATATATATATATATATTGTGTGTTGGGTTTTTCCCAATCTTATTTATTTATTATCTGTGTGTGTATAACTTCACACTTGACCCCTTACCTTCTCTTTGACAGATGCATTTGTCCTTTTCATGAAAAGTGATCGAATAGACGTAACTATAGCATGTAAACTTTTGAAAGAGATTGCATAAAAATGATCACTATATTTACCATGTGAAGATTGTGGTGAATGGCCACCAAAGGAAACGCATAAGGGAAAGAATTTCTGCATGAGTTGGAGTCGAACTCAACATAGTTTCATGAAAAGGTTTAGCCATAGGGTTAATCAATTTCATCCACGGTCAAACCTCAGCTGTTTTTATCTATGAGGGCTAGATAATTGACTTTAATTGTATGTTAAAGTTGAGAAAATAAGTACATTAGTATGCCCACTAATGAAGGCAACATGATCTGAATGTTAACCTCCTGATAGGAAACGGGCTACATGTAAACGGAATAAGAGTAATATATAACCGTTATAAAATCCAAACTACTTAAAATAAATGTCTTTATTGACACCCAGCCATATCTTATTCCAATAGAAAATTTGGACTCAAGTCGGATTGAACACAAATATAGTTGACCCCTATGTATTGGCTCCAAACCAAATTTTCACACAAATGTCCACTGTCAGTTGATCATGCAGCCAATCTATGGTGGGTCTAACTCCTAACCAAGTAAAATTAGACCCAAAGCTAATAACCACTGATGGATCTATAGCTAGGTTTTACCAATACTATCTTCCTTGCATATAAATATAGGTCAAACCACCCTGTCACTAGTTTAAAACTTCACCTTGTTTTTTAAAATTTTAAATGAACGCCCCACATACAACCATAGAGGACCAGCAGGACCATCTGTAGTGTGGCCCACCATGTAGGTGATCCAGATCACATCACCATGGGCAAAGTAACTGTACCAACGGCAGATGTAGTACATATCTCCTTTCTAACAACCACCACCTGCCTCGCACGTGACCCCACCATCATACCATCTTTAGTTCATATGCCTCCCAAATTTACTGAAACGTCCACACTCAGTTCTTTTAATGCCAAAAAAGGTCAATTGATTTACAGAGCAAAGAACCCCACCTTTGGACTGCCATGAAAAAGTTAGGGAAATGTCCACACCTTTTCTTGAAAATGCTATATGGGTCATTTTCTTTCAAGAAAAGGACCTAACTCTGCAAAAGGGTAGGAAATATAGTGAATTAATTTTTTAAGAAGTATGGTTAGGTTTCCTTTTTTAAATGACAGTAGACATTGGAACCATCAGCTATAGCTAGTAAAAATTGTATCATGAATTGTTCAGTTTGTACTTAATTATAATAAATCAATGAAGTGATCAATCCTTTGTGAGAATCTAGAGTTTACATTCTGATTACATAAAGTTCTTAATGCAATGGCTTGAGAATTTTAGTTTTAATATATTGAGTTTTGAGAGTTGAGAGGAATTAGAACTAGGTTTTCTCACTGATATTAGACTTTGTAGTCATGAACTAGAGCTATTGAAAAGTGTGCAAATTGATTAATTTGTTCTTGCTAATAATACATCAACCAGTTGATCACACTTTTCTATTTATATACATATATTGATTGTAGAGAATAATTACTGTTGTGATCATTTACCAACTAGCGAAAACCTCCCGTGTTCAGCACGGAAAAAGAGAAATTAGTGGTAGTTATAATGTAAAGGTCTAAAATAAAAAAATTGATAGAATTAGTTTAGAGTGTAACCCTAATAAAAAAAAATCAATGAGTTTTTTATTAGAGAAGATGGAAAAGAGGAAAGGGCTTGTGGCGTTTAAAGATGGAAAATATAGAGACGTGAATAGAAACACATAGAGAATATGAAAGAGTTTTTGTCACATTAGATTAGTAAAAAGAATGTTATTAATATGACTAATATTAATAGGAGGATTAATGAGTGATATTAGTAGGAGTTTAACATGAGAAGAGTCAAAATCAAATTTAAAATTGACATTGAAATTGGAAATCGAATCAACTTCGCTTCATATATAATAATAGTAGACATTATAATAATCAGCTAGAGCTGTTAAATACATTATAAATTGATCAATTTCTTCTTACTTATAATACATCAACCAATTGACTGTATTAGGCATATTGATCAATTTACATGATTTTGTTGAAGTCGATAGGCTTATGACCAATCAAGGGTGGAACCAACGTGGCCATGGTCACATCTTTTAGAAGCCCCCTTGAACTTCTAAAAACTTACTTCTTGCTTACATTTGGCTACCTAAGAGTTTCTTTTTTGTGTAATGACCCTCCCTCAAGCTAAGTTTCCTAGTTCCACCACTATAAAAATGAAGGATCGGTCTAGATTGAAAGAAAAGTAGGAAGGTTAAGAATTTTTCTCTGGAGGAATCTCTTTTCTTCTTGTTTTGATTTATTTTAGATGGGAAAAGTAGTTTCCTCTTATCGCTATTTGCAAAGAGTAGGACAAGTCTCTCCCGAAAAGATCATCGAAAATACTATTTTCACTAGTGAAATTGACATTATTTAAAACCATTCTTTTCAAAATGAATTACACCTCATTGCTTATTTCTCCATTTACCAAAAAAGTTTGATAACCGACATTATAAAAAAGCGATAAATCTTCAAGAAAACAGTTCTCCAGTTGTTATTCTTATGATTCGAATCATGTTTTAGAATCATGATTAGGACGAATTACCTATTACATTAAGTGCTTGTTTGTGTCTTTTCAGCCAATTTTGTGAAAATGAAATGGATGATACATAAATGATTAGTGAATTCGATCTGTGATGGACAACATCAACAAAAATATTAAAAACAATTTGCTTGCATGCATTTATGGAAGTAAACTTATACCAAGCTATCTGTAACTTTCCCCTTGACCCTTCACCTTTTCCATATTTTAACCATTTCAGAAAGAGAGGTTGAAAAGACACAAACATTCTATAAATAAGCTTTGAAAGGGTTCTCATAGTATCAATCACTAACAGATGAGATAAGGAAATGAACATTGTGGTGAATGGTCACTATAACAAATGCGAAGGAAAATAATTGTGCACCAATTGCTGACATACAAACAATGGATGAATGGAAATCAAGCACCTCATGGTTTTTAGAAAGGAGGAATGGCTATTACTTTGATAATTCTATGAATAGATCTTTATGCAAAAAATAAATAAATAAATACCTGCGTTTAGCTTCACCCTTGACCCTTTACCTTCCTCTCTTCAACAAATTAAGCTTTCATTCTTTTTGTGAAGTGGGGTTGAAAAGGAAGCAATATAACTCTGAAAGTGATCTAGAACAAATGTCGGCAGATATGATGACACAAGGCTTCTACCATTATAAAATTGTGTAGAATGGCAACTAAAACAAATGCTAAAGGAAAATGGTCATTAAACATGAATGGATCCTATCTCTTTCATATATAATCATTTTGGTGAATGGTCATTAAAAGAAATGTAAAGGAAAATGGTTGTTTCACCAATTGCTTATATTGAAGTAATGCATGAATTGCAATCACACTCTACATGCCTTTTTTTTTTTTTTTTTAATGGCTATGTCCTTGATGGATTTATGAATAGATCTTTATGAAGAAAACATATAAAAAGCTTATGTGTAACTTCACCCTTGATGCTTCACCTTTTCCTCTTTTATCAAATCTATCATCCTAAGTGTTAAAGAGTGTGATTGAAAAGGAACAAATTCGATTTTGAAAGAGATCTCATAAAAATGTGAACGAGCAATGAGAGAGGACTTGTACCAACATAAAATCATGGTAAATTACTGCTAAAATAAAAACAAAGGGAAATAATTTTGCACACCAATAGCTAATGTACAAACAAGGTGCATGAAATGCAATCAAACTTTACATGGGTATGAAAAATCAGGATTTCATTAATAGATTTGCCATAGCAAGAACGTCCTCTTCTATAATAGCCATTTGTAGTAAAGATCACTTCTCAAAGAGTTATATGAGAGGTTGTGGATTCCAATCCTCCTACATTCAATAGAATGTAATTGATAGGAACTTAAATTTAGTCTATATTTGTTGAAAATAAGTTTGATATCACAAATTATAAACTTGCTATTGGTTGATAAGTAGATCACAATCCATAATAAACCCGGCCCATTACTGTCCCATGTTACATTTATCCTCTCTAGCACTCAAGTGAAAAATCTTAACTCCTAAAAAAACCAAAGAGAAAAATCTTTAAACCACACCCCACAATTGATCCCACAAAGATACTTCATCTGCCTCATTAGAAGAGTTACTAAAACATCACTAGTTTTTCTTCTAATGTCCAATGAAGGCCAACTAACATGTGTCCCTTTCTTTCAAGAAAAGGACCGACTCTGGAAAAAGGTAGGAAATGTGAGGCTTCAATCCCCATATACTAGTGTCAATTCAAGGCTCTTTATAATGAGGAATTTTTACAAATTAAGTGCTTTTGTTCTAATCATATAACTTTCTAAAGCATGGTTGTTCTTATTTATAATACATCAGTCAATTAACCAATAATAGAATTATGATTAGAATTTTTAACTGATAGACATTGTAATCATCAAGTAGAGATATTATAAAAGAGCGGGGCTCTCCTAAGCTGCAGCTTAGCTTATCCTAAGTTGAAATATAGTTGGTCTCACAAATTAAACTTGGTTATATCTGTTTTTTGCATAATGGAATTGAAAAATCCAATTCTAATTAGATTTATCTTGATTTTTGAGATGATCATGATCATCCAAAAAACAGTATGATCATTTTGATTTTGTGGGACCAGCCTTATTTCAGCTTAGGATAAGCTAAGTTACAGCTTGAGAGAGTTGACCCCATTATAAAAACTGTATAAATCAATAATTTTTTGCTTACTTAAATACACCAATCAGTCTATTAATCCTTTTGGTAAGAATCACAATAATTTTCATGTATATTGCAAAATCCTCTCATTACACAAATTTATCCTAGTCCCCCCAAGAGGAAGAGCCGGAGAAAAAAAGATCAAAGTGACCCACAAATTGAAATTGTGGGGTTTAGTATAATTACAATAAATTGTTGGGGTGCTTTTAAAAAAGAGAACACCTTTTGCCATTTTGAAGAGGTTCTGCTGTCCCATCCTTGTATGTCAATCAGTCCCTTATCTCTTTCCCTTTAATGGCGTTCTTCTTGCATCAATGATCATACATCATAAGGGGTCCCTTTCTATATCCTACAGAGATTAAATTCCCCTCTCCCAAGTATCAAGAATCACGTTGCTGTAAAAAATTTATCAAAAATATCAAGGAAGTTCCCTGTTGTAAAAAATTTATCAAAAATATCAAGGAAGTTCCCTGTTGTCCACATAATAGTGCCTTCCTGTGTCTGTACGAAATGATAGATACCATGAAGAGTCAAACCCAAGATAAGGATAGAACACAAAGGTGGGGTGGAGTAGATCATTTTCATTCCCACTTCCAACCCAACCCAACCCTCTTCTGTCGGCCCACCAATGTCTCAACACTCCCACAAGAAGGAAGAAATTCTCATCATGTGATCAAAAAATATAAGAGATGGGTCAAATTCAGCAAGGTAAAAAAAAAAAAAAAAAATCTCATGCTCACATCCAAGCTAATTAACCCCTGCTGTTTGGGGCCCCCTTTGATCTGCCTCCATCGTCGTCGTCAAAGCCTTATTCCAATTATGTTTGGGTCTGCTACACGAATTCATTTGGTAGGGCCTCAATGTCTCGAAAAATCCCACAATAAGGAAGATCCTGATCATGTGATCAAAATAAGAGATGGGTCAAATTCAGCCAAAACAATTTGGACGGTTACGGATGTCTTTCATCATGGATTTTGGGGGGCCACATATCTGACGGCTGAAGATTGGCACACTTGTGTGATGTGATTCCTTGAGTGTGGTCCATCATGCAATAATAACAGTACAAGAATTTAATACACACCAAACTATCTGCTTTTTTTTTTTTTTTCCCTATTGGTTGTGAAGGTTTTCTTGACGTGGACTTGTCATCATCGTGTATTTTTCCTTGGCTAGACTCCTGTCTGCGTATCGCACACATCTAGAGCTTGTTGGTAACTCATACACCCTAAACATGTCGCAGTGAAGTCACACCATTTTACACCCTGAATTCACTGTCATCAAAGTCTTCTTATATGTAAGCAGTTTGCAAAGATCCCACTTTCCCACTTGTGTGGGCTGCTTCGACCGAAACCGATGTTGTATGTAATTCTCTGGTAATAACGCCAATGAGGGTCTTAACCCTCTTCTCTCCGACATAAGCAGCGTCTTAGCCTTTGTCAAGGTAGGATTGGTCCCGGTAGGAGTACCGACCATGTCCTACCGAACTCGGTCTCACGCTGGCATCCCAGTCCGATCTCGGGTATATCTGACCCCGGCCTCTTCTCCAGTTCGGCCCCTCTGCCGAGGTGAACACCGGGCTTCCAGTTCCCATTATGAGATGGGACGGGTACTTTGTAGGGAGTCCCTGTCAGGTAGGGCGGCCACCGGCCAAGGATAAGGGCTCGTTCTTATCAACAGATCACATCCACATTTATGTGAGGGATTTGAGGGGAGGTTTGATGGGACAAGTATCCTCACCTACCCCCACTAAAGATCCCAGGTGTGGGCTGATAGGACAAGTATCCTTACCTACCTCCACTATGGAACCTTCCATTCTCCTCTATATATGCCTGCATGAAGAGTCATGAACAGGTACATGCAAAATACAGTCCACACTGTTACTCTGCTGAAACATCTCTTCTTCTCCACTTCACCCTAGTTCAGTGACTGCACTAACTCAGGCGTCGGAGTGCCTTTGGCTGACAGCAGCCTCGGGCCCTGACTGCTGTTTTCTCTTCCCTTTCAGGTTTCAGATCAGCAGAGACACTTGTTCAAGCTAAACAACCTCTCTGTAAACCCTCATCATCAGTTAACCCCAAGTCCGTAATAATTAGGCACGCACAATTTGGCGCCGTCTGTGGGAAGCGATCTGAGAATTTCACATTTTCATCCGAACAGCTATGCCTCCCAAGGCTCAGAAGGGAAAGAGCGTTGCTAGACCGTCTGGGTCTAAGCAACCAGAAACATTCCTGCCTCTCATGCCACCTCCACTGGTGACAGACCAGGCAGGAGCGTTGGTGACAAGTTCGCGAAGAGATACCAGGCGAGCACCATCCAACCCTCCTCCGAGGGGAGTGGGAGGAGAACCTGGTATGCGGAGTGTAGGTTCACCCGTTACGGTGACACACTCATCGACAAGAGGAGCAGCAGCGTCTTCTCGGCGCGATTCTGTATTAGAGCGGGCTCGGACGAATACCTCCCGGGCGGAACGTCCGCGCCTTGAAGTTGTTCTCAACGCGCCGCCTCGAAAGGACGTTCCTCCTCAGGAACGGCCCTTACGAAGTGGGGCTCCTGTGCAGTCTCCTCCTCCTCGGTCTTCTCACGGGGACCATATGGAAGAGGATCACGTCCACCTCGGCGATGAAGGTGACGACGACATGGTCCTGGAGGACGATGTGGAGGCCCAAGCCGAGGCCATCAAGGCCCAAAACCTCATCATCGAAGAGCAAAAAGGGCAGATCCTCCAGCTTCAGCGGCAGCTTGAGACGAAGAGCCAAGTCCAGCCCGAAGCCTCTCACACCCCTCCACCTAAGCAACGAGCTCGTCTCGGTCTTCGGGGTCGACCAGACCTAAGGGATCAGCTGAATGAAAGGCGTACCCGAGCTCGAGAAGAGGGCTCGAGTAACACTCATGCCAGTGCTGACCAGCACCAGCACCATAAACAAAGGCGGGAGACCAGGGCCGACCCCGAGATGGCCGACTACATCGACCAGCAGATTAAGCTGGCCGTGCAGCAGAGCCTGGAGCAGGCCGGCCTCTCTCGAGGTCGTTTAACTGCCAAACACGGTGACATCCATGGTACCTCTCCCTTTTCTCGGGAGATCAGGGATCATCCCCTCCCTGACAAGTTTAGCGTCCCACGTTTCAATCTCTATGACGGGACGTCGGACCCCGAGGCCCACCTTCGGCACTTCACCCAGAAGATGACGGTATTCAGCGGGGACGGCGACCTTGACTGCAAAGTTTTCTCCTCCAGCTTGGGCGACCTCCCACTTCGGTGGTTCTGTGCACTCCCCGAGGGATCGATTTCGAGCTGGCCACAGCTCCGGAACTCCTTTGTCGAAAAATTTCAAGCCCACCGGGTCATTCCGAAGACTGACGCCGACCTGATCTCAATCAAGATGAGGCCGACCGAGACTCTTACTCAGTTCGCCAAACGATTCTGGACCATCTACAGCGTGATTGAAAATTCCAATGACGACGTAGCCATCACTGCCTTCCAACAAGCTTTGCTTCCGGGCAATGAGCTTCGGCAGAAACTGGTACGTCATCCTGCACCTTCAGTGAAGGCTCTGATGGTCCGGGTGAACCAGTACGTTGAGCAGGAAGAAGACGACATCCGAGCTCGGGAGAGCCATAATCTCTGGCCAGAACGCCGACCGGAGGGCCGTCCCACGAGAAGAGAAAGGAGGCTTGCTAAGAAAGAGGTGGATCGGAGTAAAGAGCCATCCAGCTCGGCAGCACGCCCTGCCCCCACCTCGGGAGGCAGCGCGAGGCCGAAACCAAGTGGCGCCTCTTATAGAGCCGTCAATACCATCTTCAAAGAGCCTATTTACAAGCTCCTCGGCAAAATCCAGGCCCAGCCCTTCTTCAAATGGCCCCAGCCAATGAGGGGTGACGTCTCCTCCCGAGATCAGAGCAAGTTCTGTGCCTACCACAAAGATAGAGGACACAGAACCGAGGACTGCTATGCCTTCAAGGCGCACCTTGAAAAGCTCGTGAAAGATGGGCATCTAAGAGACCATGTCAGGGAAGAAGGCAGAGTGAACAACACTCAGCAGCAACGCCTCCCCGAAGACCAAGGCCGCGGTGAGCCTGCAGGGACCATCGACGTCATTCACTTGGCTCCTGCCCCCAGGGGAAGTGACCGAGCCCGTGCCGATGCCAGGAAAGCCCAGCATAGCAAGCATGTGATGACGGCCGAGTTCGGTCCCTCAGCAAAGAAAGCACGTGTGGAGAGGCCAAAAATTTGGTTCTCTGATAAAGACTTGTCCGGGGTCCAGCTACCCCACAATGATCCTCTTCTTCTGACTATGAGGTTACACAACTTCGATGTCAAAAGGATCCTAGTGGACCCTGGAAGCTCCTCGGAAATCCTCTACTTGGACTGCTTCAGGAGGATGGGCCTGAAAGAGGAGGACCTGCAGGAAGCCCGCACCCCCCTGGTGGGTTTCAGCTCCAAGACGGTGTATCCCAAAGGGAAAATTTCCCTCAAGGCCGAGGTCGGAGGAGCTTCCACAAAGGTAGACTTCCTGGTGGTGGATGCACAATCTCCATACAATGCCATCATGGGGAGAACCTGGCTCCATAACCTTGAGGCCGTTCCCTCGACCCATCACCAGAAGCTCAAGTTTCCTTTACAGAACAAGGATGGGAGTTTCGAAGTTATCACAGTCCGCGGCGACCAAGACATGGCCAAAGAATGCCTCTTGGCCGTGGTCCCCGGAGATACGCAGCCACAGCAAGTCCACATGACCGAGCTGGAAGCTGAGCTCGACGCTGTGGGACGAACTCCCGAACAGAAGAGCATCGAAGACCTCACCCAGGTCGGTATCGATACCAGCGATCCAGAGAGGTTCTTCCTGCTCGGTAGCCAACTCGCTGACGAGGAAAGGGCCAGGATGCTCGACTTCCTGTTACAAAATAGGGACGTCTTCGCCTGGACCCCATATGAAATGTCTGGCGTCAGCCCCGAGGTCATAAGCCATAAGCTGAATGTGGATCCCCGACATAAACCTGTTGTCCAAAAGATTCGCAGGATGGGCGCCCAACAGGCAGAGGCTGTGACCAAGGAGGTCGACAAATTACTGGACGCTGAGGCTATCCGCGAAGTCCAGTACCCTGTTTGGTTGGCCAACACAGTTGTGGTAAAAAAGAAGGATGGCAGCTGGAGGGTCTGTGTAGACTTCACCGACCTCAACAAAGCCTGTCCCAAAGACAGCTTTCCTCTACCGAAGATAGACCAGCTGATCGACGCCACTGCCGGCCACGAGAGGATGAGTTTCCTCGATGCTTACCGAGGTTACCATCAAATTCCAATGCACGAGCCTGATCAAGAAAAAACCGCGTTCATAACACCTAGGGGCACCTACTGCTACAAAGTAATGCCCTTCGGGTTAAAAAACGCCGGTGCCACTTACCAGAGGCTGGTAACCAAGATGTTTCAGGACCAGCTCGGCAGGACGATCGAGGTCTATATTGATGATATGGTCGTTAAGTCTAAGCGGTCACAGGACCACTTGACTGACTTACGTCAAACCTTCTCCATCCTCAAGAAATATCAGCTCAAGTTGAACGCCTCCAAATGTGCATTTGGCGTCGGCTCGGGCAAGTTCCTTGGCAGCCTGGTTACGAGGCGAGGAATCGAGGCTAATCCCGATCAGATCTCGGCACTCAGAGCCCTGCAGAGTCCGAACTCAATAAAACAGGTTCAGAGACTTACCGGGATGGCGGCAGCACTCAACCGCTTCATTAGCCGAGCTTCGGATAAATGCCTTCCCTTCTTTCAGCTCTTGAAAAAGAGTTCCGGGTTCAAGTGGACCCCGGCATGCGAAAGCGCTCTCCAGGAGCTCAAAGTGTATCTTTCCTCCCCTCCTCTGCTTTCCACCCCAGCGCGGGGTGAGCTCTTATATTTATATCTGGCAGTTTCGGACCATGCGGTGAGCTCTGTGCTCGTAAGAGAAGATGACAGGCAGCAGAGGCCCATCTATTATACAAGCAAAATCTTGCTCGATGCCGAAACGAGATACTTGCCATTGGAAAAGCTCGCTTTAGCACTTGTTAGTGCTTCGCGGAAGCTCTCCCACTACTTCCTGACATATTCTATCGTGGTTGTGACCGAACACCCACTCAAGTCCCTCTTCAGGAGAGCAGACTTTTCAGGACGAGTGTCTAAATGGGCTGTCGAACTCGGGCAATACGATATCCAGTATCAGCCCAGAACGGCCATCAAAGCCCAAGTCCTGGCAGACTTTATTGTGGAATTCACTTCTCCTAGTTCGGCACCAAGTCATCTCGACACCGAACTGGGGGGTGAGGAGGCAAGGACTTCGGCAGAGATCGAGCAGGATCGGTCTTGGAAACAGTTCCTCGACTCTTCTTGGAAAGTCTTCGTCGATGGGTCCTCCACCTCCAAACGGGCTGGTGCTGGCATAGTCCTTCAATCTCCGGAGGGTCTTGTCATTGAGCAAGCCCTGACTCTTGACTTCAAAGCTTCTAACAATGAAGCCGAGTATGAAGCATTAATTGCAGGGCTGGGCAGCGCAAAAACCCTGGGGGCACAACAACTGGTGATTTTCAGCGACTCACAGCTGGTCACGAGCCAACTGAATGGAGATTACCAGGCCCGAGATGACAGGATGGCAGCCTACCTGGCCTACACTAAGCAACGCCTATCTCAGTTCCAAAAGGCTGAAGTCAGGCAAATAGGCAGAGACTCCAACTCTCACGCCGATGCTCTAGCAAATCTAGCCTCTGCTGTCGAGGCAGGAAGAAAAAGAACTGTCGAAGTGGAAGCACTGGACAAACCGAGCATACAACTTCAACCGCCTCGACAGATTTTGTGCACTGACCTCGGTCCAAGCTGGATGGATGAACTTATCTCCTACCTCAAGAATGACCAGCTACCCGAGGACAAGAGCCAAGCCCACAAAATCAGGCTGAAGGCAGCCCGATTTTGGCTCTCTCCAGACGATAAACTCTACAAGAAATCCTACAATGGCCCTTACCTCCGGTGCGTTCATCCGAGCAAAGTCGAAGACTTCCTTTATGAAATTCATGAAGGGATCTGCGGCAGCCACATCGGAGGTCGGTCACTCGCCTACCGAGCTATCAGCCAGGGGTACTGGTGGCCCTATATGCAGAAGGATGCACAGGTCTATGCCAGGAAATGTGAGAAGTGCCAGAAGTTCTCGCACTCTCTCCATCAGCCAGCACATGACCTGAGCCCCCTTTCCAGCCCCTGGCCCTTCGCCCAATGGGGACTGGACCTCGTCGGACCCCTCCACCGAGCTCCAGGGAACAAAAGATGGTTGATCGTAGCAACTGACTACTTTACCAAGTGGATAGAAGCCGAAGCACTCTCCTCCATCACTGAGAAGGACACCAAAAACTTCGTGTGGAGAAGCATTGTAACTAGATTCGGAGTACCTCGGACCCTGGTCACGGACAACGGGACCCAGTTTGACTCCAACTTCTTCAGAAGCTTCTGTCAAGACCTTGGCATCAGGAACTACTACTCTACCCCGGCCTACCCCCAGAGCAATGGGCAGGCTGAAATTTCGAACAAGGTGGTGCTTGACGGACTCAAAAAGAGACTAGATCGAGCCAAAGGGAGATGGGTAGAGGAACTTCCAAGTGTCCTATGGGCATATAGGACTACCCCGAGGCGCTCGACCTCGGAAACTCCTTTCTCCCTAGCCTACGGAATGGAAGCTGTAATTCCACTTGAGGTCGGCCTCCCCACCCTCAGGTCGGAACTGTTCGACCGAGGCCAAAATGATGCAAACCTCGCCACAGAGCTCGACTTGGCGGAGGAGCGAAGGGATGCCGCAGCCATCCGTCTCGCTTCCTACCAGCGACAGTTGGCTAGAGGGTATAATCAAAGGGTCAGAGAGCGAAAGTTCTCCCCTGGAGAATTGGTCTTGAAAAAGACTCTTCCAGCAGACAGGAATCCCAGCGAAGGAAAGTTTGCACCGAACTGGCATGGGCCGTTTAAGGTGACTTCGGTTGCTGGGCAGTCTGCATATAGGCTTGAGGACATGGAGGGCAGAGAGCTGCCACGCCCATGGAATGCCACCCACCTCAAGAAATTCTATTTTTGATGTAATCAGAGTTGGGAAGTTAATAAACTGTTTCTTTTTATAGAATACGTTTACAAGCTGTCCCCTATTCTCGAAAAAATGTCCAAGTTATGGAACTCGGCATATATCTACAGCTCGGTTACGGAACCTAATCTCAAATTCTTTGTTCGGTTATCTTAGTTAGCTACTTTGGCCTGGTCAATGGACCGGTCGAGTTCTGATTATAAACCGGACTTAGCTTTGGTCACAGGACCAAGCGTCCTCAGTTTTACCGAGATTGATGCTCATTATGGTTGCAAAATCAATACAGCACCTCGGGTTACAACTACTACGAGTTCGGCTTATACCGAACTCATTTACTTTGTCTTATTTCCTATTATTTATTCTGGTTGTTAAGCCAAACGCATAAAGAAAGGAAAAAAGAGAAGAAAGCTTCAAAGTTGGAAGCAAAGCCAATTTCATTTCATGAAATGAGAAAGGTTACAAATTTCCCAACAAAAAGAATTACGAAATTTCCCCCAGTACAGAAAAAATAAAAACAAAATTACATCATATTTTTCAGACTACAGCCCCCTCGGCGCCATCAGCAGCAGCAGCTTCCATGACCTCGACAGCCACTTGTCCGGCGTCGACCTCCGCGTCGTGTCCGGGGGCGCTGTCTTCGGTCTCCCTGGCTGGGGCCTCAGGAGCTTGGATCGGTGCGGGCTGAGGAGGAGGAAACTGAGGAATCTCTGTATACACAGGGCTGTCCTCGGGGACCCCTGCTGCCCTCAACGAGCTTGTCCATCCCAGTCTCCAGGCCTTCAGGCTGACGCTCTTGACTTGCGCGATGTACTGTTCGGTGGCTTCCGCCACCCCTTCGTCAAAAGCTTTGTCAACCTCGGCCCGTAGCTTGTCGACATCAGCTCGGAGTTCAGCCTCTGTCTCCCCCCACCTCTTTTCAAGTTCGGCCGTTGCCTGAACTTGGTTTTCCAGCTCCGCTCTGACCTTATCCAGCTCATCACTGAGGCCCAAGACGCTCTTTTCCTGCTCGGCTGCCTTCTGCTTTATAAGACTGAGCTCGGCCTCGAGCTCCAGTTCCCTTTTCTCGGCCCTCTCCGCCCGAGCGGTGCTCTGCTGGGCCTTGTCCACCGACACCAGCGCCCTTTGCAGGATCTGAAGAAACAAACAAGTGTTAAGCCGACATCAATACCAGAATTACAGAAATCAAAGAAATGCAAAGTTCAAGGGAGAAAATTACCCTGAGGGCGTCGGCCATCTGAGCCACATCCAGCTCCACCTCGCTCCTCTGCATATGCTCTGCCATGTCTCCAGGCAGAGCGCATGCGTGCGCAAGGGCACTGACAACAGATGTGCCATCACTCAGCCGGCCGTCCGACGACAGCGACTGGCCATCCTCCAGCAGGAAGCTAGGGTTCCAGATCGGAGGGCCGAGCAGCGGCGAGGGCTGAGAGGCAGGGTTGGGCTCGTCCCCCACTGGGTCCGCAACCCTGGGCCTTTTTCCCAGCCGAACTGAATCCCGACGGGATTTGGTGGAGCGCTCGGCCACTGCTGGAGGCTGAGGAGATTGAACTGGGGGAGAGACGACCGTATCCTCCAGGTTCGGAGCAAGAACGGCCCCCGAGGTGGGCGAGTCTCCGAAGATGACTTCGTCGAGACTAATAAGGGTCGCGCGGCGTCGTCCCATCTCGGCCTCTTCGTCCGACTCAGAAGATGGGAGAATTACAAGCTCCTCCTGCCGAACCCCCTCGGATTCACCCTCCGGCTCACTTTCCTCCTCGGAGTCGGTCTCTGTTGCGGTCTGGACCTGCGACGGACCGGCTTCGGCTGAAGCTCTAGAAGGTGTGGCCTCGGGAGGTACTTGCGCAGGCCCTGCTACTGGAGCTGTTTGCTCCTCGGCTTCAGCAAGAGTTAGGACCTGCTCCCCCCTGAGGTTCTCGTGCCGTCTTCTTATGAAAGATCGGTACACGGGTTCGTACCCAAGAAGGGCTGAGGCAGATCGGGTCCGGTGACCCTTGTAGCTGTAAATCCTTTTCAACCAGCCGACGTTTCGTCGCCACCCAGAGTTCCTCCTCTGCCGTTTCCTCTCCGCGTGACCTGCACGACAAGCAATTAGGCATCAGTTCGGCAGGGTGAAACTACATCAGAAGTTCAGAAATTGAGATATTTACTCGGTGGTTCTCCGAGACGACCGGGTACATGGTCCACCCTGGGCTCTCCGGGGGCATACTCCCAGTTCCCGGTGACGTAAAGGCAGTCCTCCCCGGCGTATTTTGTGTTGTCCTCGAGCTCGTTGATTATGGGAATCTCCTTCGGTCGAACTCGCAAATAGTATGCGTCGTCCTTCGGAGATCGACACAGGTTATATACATCCTCAATGTCTTCGACGCCGAGGTTGGTTCCCAATATCCTATTCAGTTCGGCTATACCCATGATTACCTTAAAACCATTGGGCATTAGTTGGCACGGGGTAAGGTTCCATCTCCTGAGGCAAGCTCTCAGGAGGGGATGGACTGGGAATCTCACTCCGCCCTCTATTATGGCTACTAGAGGGAATGGCATCCATCCCTCTACAAGCACCCGTGGTCGGCTTCGGTCACGGTCCCCATCCGCCCTAATCTGGACGTTCTCTGGTATCTGGTATTGTTTCCTGAGCTCGGCTAGAGCAAGCTCTGTGTCTATCCAATGTCTAAAAACCCCCATCTTCCCTAGCCTAGACCGGAATACTGGTGACGGTGACGGAGAAGAAAGACAGTAGACACCCCCAAAAACAGAAAAAGAGCCCAGAGAAGGAAAAAATGTCAGAGGCAGGAGGGAACTCACTAAGACACAGGGCCGGAAAGGATGTAGAGAACAGAGAACTCTAAACTTCAGGAGACGAACGAAAGGGCTTCTCGGACGATGAGGCTCCAGGCAACTCAGGCGAAAGCTCCAAGCACAGTGACAGCGAAAGTGGTCCTCCTTCCAGGACCGGGGTTTTTATACACAGATGGAGATCTCTTCGTATCCCGAAAGGCATGTGCAGACACCGCCTCGAGCACGCCACCCGTCTCCTCGATAAGACGCAATGGCCATCAGGGACCTGACACATGGCGGCGTCACAACGCCCTCATGATGATATGGTTGGGGCTATTAAAACCGCCTCCAGACAGCCTGGCGCTATTAAAAGCGCCTCGGTAAGCGAAGCGGCACCCCACGCCTGTCTAAACTACAGGATCGGTTTCGGCAAGTTCCATCCTATCACTCCTAACCCCGTGGTCTCCTTGACCCCTCGAAGTCAGGAGCAGGGGGCAATTGTGTGGGCTGCTTCGACCGAAACCGATGTTGTATGTAATTCTCTGGTAATAACGCCAATGAGGGTCTTAACCCTCTTCTCTCCGACATAAGCAGCGTCTTAGCCTTTGTCAAGGTAGGATTGGTCCCGGTAGGAGTACCGACCATGTCCTACCGAACTCGGTCTCACGCTGGCATCCCAGTCCGATCTCGGGTATATCTGACCCCGGCCTCTTCTCCAGTTCGGCCCCTCTGCCGAGGTGAACACCGGGCTTCCAGTTCCCATTATGAGATGGGACGGGTACTTTGTAGGGAGTCCCTGTCAGGTAGGGCGGCCACCGGCCAAGGATAAGGGCTCGTTCTTATCAACAGATCACATCCACATTTATGTGAGGGATTTGAGGGGAGGTTTGATGGGACAAGTATCCTCACCTACCCCCACTAAAGATCCCAGGTGTGGGCTGATAGGACAAGTATCCTTACCTACCTCCACTATGGAACCTTCCATTCTCCTCTATATATGCCTGCATGAAGAGTCATGAACAGGTACATGCAAAATACAGTCCACACTGTTACTCTGCTGAAACATCTCTTCTTCTCCACTTCACCCTAGTTCAGTGACTGCACTAACTCAGGCGTCGGAGTGCCTTTGGCTGACAGCAGCCTCGGGCCCTGACTGCTGTTTTCTCTTCCCTTTCAGGTTTCAGATCAGCAGAGACACTTGTTCAAGCTAAACAACCTCTCTGTAAACCCTCATCATCAGTTAACCCCAAGTCCGTAATAATTAGGCACGCACACCACTTATAATGTATTGCATTTATATTAATTTTTTCAGTAAGGTGGGTTCTAATAAAGGAATAGTAAAGAAACAAGGTGGAGAAGACATGCATGGATGAATTACGGAAAGATGTGAGGAGGTTTGATTTACTAAGGTGATGGTTGGGTAATCAATTTTATTGTTCTTAAAGAAGACTATTAGCCCGTTTCTTTAGTGGAATTTCTAATGAGAATTTGTCATGCTAGGAGTTTCCACCATTGATAGTATTGTTGTCCCATCGTATTTAGAAATGTAATGTTTCTTTGTTAGATTTCAAAATTCTAACCACCTAAATTGCCACAAATATGCTTTCGAGTTCTCTGAATGCTAACTTCCCTGACATTTATAAATGTTTCTTTGGTCATGGGAATTTTGGAACTTTTCCTTTTCTCTTCACTTTTAAGTATTTGATGGGAAGGTGATGCTTTTTTATTTTCACAATTCGATATTCATCTAAGCGAATGGTTTCTCATAAATAATACTTTTTTATATATATAAGAACCCGAAACATCTTGAATTGGAAGTTTCTATTATTGATTAGTACATGTCCAAGAGCAACACACATTAAATGAATGAGATGAATGGAATCCGCAAAATGTAATTACCATACTAAATGATAAAAAAGTAACAATCTATGATAAAGCATGGCATTCTTCGCTAATAATCCCGCACTTACTCATCTTTCATATATCCAAAACATTCAATCTAGGCCATCCATAGATTCTGAAAAAAGACCACACCAATCTAAACCATCCATTACATCAAATCCGAATCATCAAAAATTTTTCAATCAAATTTAATGGCATGGTGGATTTATCAACAAACTTCATATTATATGCGCCACATGTATGGTGTGGATAAGTTGCCCCAAAAGCTCAACTAGGTGCAATACACCCATTGGAGGGGGGGCTACATGACATTTCTCATGTACTCTCCCTATCTCATTCTCTCCCTTCTTTGAAGTTGATGTTATGGTGGTGGTTACCTTTGGTCTGCTTTATCTTAGCACTTCATCATCCAACCACACAAAAGAAAAATCAAAATTAAAAAATCCAAAACAAAACAAAAATAAATAAATAAATAATGGGATGACAGGAAGATATTTCATACATCAGAGAGAGAGAGTGAGTCTCCTTCCCTTCTTTTTTTATTAAAGAAGTAGACGTTTCCTCGTTTTTCAGCTGTTTGTTTCTTCTGACACTATAAGTTTTTACACCCCCATCTCTCTCTCTCTCTCTCTCACTCAGATGTTCTTCTCCTCATCAAACGTGCCTGCATCTAATGATGAGGAAACGAGGGTCAAATCACTGAACTTCATTTCTTTTGATACATTCGCAGGTACTTCTCAAACCCCCTTTCAGGGGAGGCTCTCTCTCTCTCTCTCTCTCTGAGAGAGAGAGAGAGAGAGAGAGAGAGAGAGAGATGTTTGGATAATGGTAATGAAAGGGGTATCTTTTTTCTCCGTCTTTTTAACCACAGCTCTTTATTTCTTTTCCTTTTCAGTTGGAGAGAATTGCAGACAGTGAGTCTGACAAAGTGTCAATTGGGTTTTTCTGCGATGGAAATGAAGGGAGGGAGATGGATAGTATCCTCTTAGCCGTAATTGTATTGGTCTAAGCTCTGTCTTTCAAGGATCCTTTACATGGGTTTGCGGTCACTGTAAGAAATATCTCTACTCCAAAACCAGATGACGATAGAGCACGTGCACATGGATCTTCTTCTTCTTCTTCTTCTTCTACACTCAGGTAATAATACTACTATAATTAGACACCATACATAATAAACAGCAACCCCTTTCAATTTCCTCCTCTTTCTTCTGATGAAGGAGATGGGGAAAAAACAAAGACATGGGTTCTTTTTGCTCCCACAAATTGACCCAAGATCGCAATTTTCAGATCGGAATATTAGTTGTGACAGATCAAGATAATTTCCGGTTTTTTGGGTCTTTTTTATGGGTTCATTGCTGGATGATATGTTGGTGTTTTGGCTTATTCTCCCACCATAGATTCCATCAGAAATTTTAGTCCTGGTGGCTCCAATTTTTGGTTATTTTTTGCCTGTTCTAAAGATTCTAATTTTATTGATTGCTTTCAGGAATCTTCTGAAGGGTGAAAGGGTTTGAAATTTTTTGGCTTCCTGGTGTTTAGATTTGGTGAAGTTCAAAGTTTGATTTGATAGAAGAGGAGAAATGGGCTGAGAGAAAGGGCTACTTTGCATCTGGCGTCTGTCTACTGAGGAAGGCTTGTGTTTATCTTCTGAATTGTACAACAGTAGAAAGCTTTTGTTGAGATACCTTACAATTGAATTGAATTGTATTGAGTTGAACTGAATTGAATTGAGTTCCATGGCTACTTACTATGGAGCTTCTGAGATGCAATCGGATGGTCTGCAAACACTCTACTTGATGAATCCGGGCTATGTTGGATACTCCGATCCACAGACGCCGGCATCGGCCAACATGGTCTTTCTGAATTCCGCCGGGAATCCTCTTAATCCGGCGAATCTGCCCCACCCATCTCAGCAGAATCATCACCTTGTCGGAATACCTCTCCAGGCGCCGGCATCATCACAAGATCACAACCGTCCATCTGTCCATAACCAACATGACATCTCCTCCGTCCACGGGTTTGTCCCCCGGGTCCACTACAATCTGTGGACGCCCATGGATCCGGCCGGTGGGGCAGCAGCCGTCGGTAACCACCACCAAATTGCCACAACATCTGCTGGAGGTGGCAGTGGCGGTGGCGGAATCTCCGACATGACGTCGCTGTTGGGTCTCAGGCGATCTGTGGGGCCACCACCGCCGGCGATGACTGCCTCCCAGCAAGGTCTGTCGCTGAGCCTCTCTCCTCAGCAGCCGGTGTATGGGACTTACCGGCAAGAACCAGACGTCCCGGCACCAGCTCCACCGCCAGCGATATCTCCGGCGAGTGGCGATGACATGCGTATTTCAGGCTCTTCTTCTTCGGCATCGGCGGTTTCGAATGGGATTTCTGGTTTGCAGAGCGTTTTGATGGGTTCTAAGTATCTGAAAGCAGCCCAACAGTTACTTGATGAGGTTGTGAGCGTTGGGAAGGACTTCAAAACCGATTCCAACAAGGGGTCTAAAGGGCAATTGAAGGGAAACAGAGACTCTCCGGCTGCAGAAGCTTCCAGTGGGGGTGAAATCAATGGAAAACGGGCGGCGGAGCTCACGACAGCGGAGAGGCAGGAGCTTCAGATGAAGAAGGCCAAGCTCATAAGCATGCTAGATGAGGTATAGATCTTTTGTGTAGCTATGATAATCTTCGGGACTGATGACTTGAAATTTGAATTGGTATAATAGATAATTAGGCAAAACCCATCAAGGAAATTCAATCCATATTGAAAAAATCGCAACCTTTCTAGAGAAATTGGAACATAAAGTGGGAATTTGAGTTGGATCAGACGTTTGAGCAGAATCCATCAAGTTGAATTTTTCAAAGAAGTGATTTTTAGCAATAGTTTCCTCAAAAAATCAGAAGTTTCACTTGGTTTGATTGACTCACTTGAATAATCAATCAAGAGAAGCTCTTAATTTTCTCTTCTTTTTTTCTTTTTTTCGTGTTTTTCGAATATAAGGAATTTTCATTGAATTGAGCAGATAAACTAATTCAATAATTTCAAGTGGGGCTACAATCTGTAAGTGCGTGTTTGGATGTCCTCGAAAACAGTGGTGGGTCAGTTTCTGTTCCACCCACATAATCCTCTACTGCTTTTTACAGACAAAAATCTCTAAAAGAACCCCACTCAACCAGATACTGTTTAAAGAAGGAACAAACACAAAACACACAAAACTCCATCCAGACGGATACTAATACATTGCAATCTTAATAATTCC
Organism: Umbellularia californica; assembly: GCA_028538565.1. Lineage (NCBI taxonomy): Eukaryota > Viridiplantae > Streptophyta > Magnoliopsida > Laurales > Lauraceae > Umbellularia > Umbellularia californica. The sequence continues at coordinate 36,942,352 of JAPQWN010000009.1, read as the reverse complement.
ATCCAAACACCCCCACATAACCAATAAAACTGAATTGGGGTCTGTCATAAGACAAATCTTCTTCTAAAAAAATCTAATCTTTTCTGGGTTTCATCCTTCTCATCCATCTGTTCTCTGAAATTGAAGGTGGAACAAAGGTACAGGCAATACCACCACCAGATGCAGATTGTCGTCTCCTCTTTCGAAGCTGCCGCCGGAATCGGGTCGGCGAAGACGTACACAGCACTTGCACTGCAGACAATATCAAAGCAGTTCCGATGCTTGAGAGATGCGATAACCGGGCAGATCAGGGCCACAAGTAGGAGCCTGGGAGAGGAAGATTGCTTGGGAGGAGGCAAGGGAGAGGGCTCGTCGTCTCGGCTTCGGTTCGTTGACCAGCATATCCGGCAGCAGAGGGCTCTTCAGCAGCTGGGGATGATGCAAAACAATGCATGGAGGCCTCAGAGAGGGCTGCCTGAGAGATCTGTGTCTGTACTTCGTGCATGGCTTTTTGAGCACTTCTTGCACCCGTACGTATTTCTACTCTGACTTATGGTTTTCAGTATAATTGGCATGATCTCACCCGATTGCCACCGTTCATCTGATGGGCCACTCCACATTAGTGGAACACTGAGGAATTCACCCGACGGATTAATCCATGCACCCTGATTGAATGGACTTGTGTGATCACAGATAGACGGATAAGATTTGTGACTGTTGGGTGGGTGATTTTTTCTGTGGTGAGGTCCATCCATGGTGGGTCCCAACAGATGAACGGATTGGATCTAATATGCAGGTGCCACAGGAACTAGTGAATGTCCGAAATGCCTGTGGTTTAATATTCTTCAAACTTGGGCTGCCTGTGTTAAAAATGAAATGGGAAAAAACTGCTGCTTTTTTTTGTACATTCATGTATCGTCAAAGTAGGGAATTTTACCCGAGTTTCTCTCTTGAGCCTGTAGGGATTATTCTGGCTTAAATGGTTGGAACTTGCTTTATCAAAAAAAAAAAAAAAATGTATCATCAATTCATGGTGGGTCCGCTTGACATGGTAAAATTTACGGTGAGGATGGGGGTCCCTCATTTAACTTCCATCATTGCCTAGCTTCTTCTCTTCACTTTTAAAGAGAGAGTTCTCTGGAACTGGTGTTTTCGTGAGGTATGCCCTAGTAATGGCACCGATTTTGAACTTTCACTATATTTATTCTCAAAAGAAAAATTCTCTCACCCTATAGTACTAGATAAAGCTATATATGTTGGAACTGGACCACCGAAACAACTGTCCATTGAATATGCTGTTTTTAGACACCGTAAATTATTCACTGTAAGTATGATTTTGGATAGAAGCTATTACTCTCTCTCTCTCTCTCTCTCTCTCTCTCCATAGAGAGAGAGAGAGTTACGCATAAAAAAAGCTCATCTTTTAGTTAATGAAAGTGTGGCACGTGTCATCAATGATATACTTATCCATTCTCTCTCTTAAGTATTTTCCTTAACTGTGGATATTTTATAGATTTTCTTAAATCATTGGCTAATAAATAGGGGCAGAAACTCCCCTTTTGAGATAAGGGAGTTTTTGAGAATTTCTCACATATATATATATATATATTTTTTTTTAAGTATGTATGTTTGAACTAAAGTGTCTCAATGAAGAGATGTTTGAACTAAAACTCAATATATCATTATTAGCACATTATATAGATGGTAAGAGACACCCTTCAATGACTAAAATTCAAGATTTTGAAAGGATTTGAAAATGTTACTCATCTTAAGATTTCCTTTTTTAAGTTCAAGTAAAGGCTTGCTAAGGCAGCTTCGAATTACCTAGTGTCCACCAGAAGGGAGTTTTATGAACAATGAAATAAAAAATAAAAAATAAATAAATAACCGCACCATCTAACCCATAACATTATTTTTTATTTATTTCTTATTTTCCTGATGATCTGCCTCAAATATTAATGATTTCGGACCAAGATGACTAAAATTATTTATACACATCCTTACCTGTGTGAATATCTAGGGATAATTCAAAATTATAAGAGAAATTGTCACTTGCTTATAATTTACATAAAAAATTAACTTAATCAAATGGATAAGACGCGAGTCCTCAATGACGGGTATATACTAGTATCTACCAAGAATAATTTTATTTTTATTTTTCTTAATATTTATTTAGATGTTATTTCCTAAATTTTTCTAAATTATTCAGAGTTCCATAAGAATTTGTTTTCTTTTAGAATTTTACTCTTTAGTCAATAATCATGTATAGATCCATCTCCAGTCAATGAGAAAGATACAAATCTCATATTATTCTAGTTCGAGATTTCTCTCTCTGAGTTAGTTATTCCCTTCTCCTCAATCAAGCGTATGACATGGTTCGGTCAATCTCCTGCTTATGAATGCTGAAAGCTTTATCTCTCTTACTAGAATCATCTGCCTCGCTATTGATTATTCTCATAACATAGATTAATGGATTAATTTGAGCTTCTATGTGTTGATCTATTTAAATTCCCAACATGGGTTACAGGTACCCCAAAGACTCTGATAAACACATGCTTGCAAAGCAAACTGGGCTTACCAGGAGCCAGGTATACTAAGCTCATTTCCTCTCTTCACTATCAATTTAGTAATCAAGACCACATCTGAATTAGCCCTTGATATGGTCTAATGCAGGTCTCTAATTGGTTCATAAATGCCCGAGTTCGTCTTTGGAAGCCAATGGTTGAAGAAATGTACTTGGAGGAGACCAAAGAACAAGAGCAAAATGGCTCAGAAGACAAACCAAACAAAAGTGAGATCAATGAAGATATGGCATCCAAATCCATGGCTAGTCAAGAGACTTGTCCAATTGGAACTGAACAGATGAATGGTAACAAAGCAAAGGCGGAAAATGCCAATGACTCGAAAGCGCCTCTAAACGGAATGTCTAATTCTCCACGCGCTCTATCTGCAAGCATGGGAAATGCTCGAAACCAAGCTTGCTTCTCTCTCATTGGATCATCCTCCTCTGATGCACATGCGCAGGCTAGTTACCATGACAGTGATGGGATGCTGCAAGGGAATCCGAAGAAAGCTCGAATTGGCCAATTGGAGAGTTTAAACACTATTGCATCAATGGAAACAGACTTGAAATCTGATGAGGACAATGACAAAGAGATCTACATGATGAAGTTCAGCAGCGACCGCCCTACTAGAGACGGTTACTCGCTAATCCCAGGCAATGCAGGCCAGGGTGGTGGTTTCGGGGCCTACTCAATTGGGGAGATTCAGAGGTTTGATCCTGAGCAATTCGCGCCCAGGTTCTCAGGAAATGGAGTTTCTCTCACTCTTGGCCTCCCACATTGCGAAAATATTTCATTGTCTGGGACACAGCAAACTTACCTTTCTAACCAAAACATACCCTTGGGAAGGAGACTTGAGATGGGCAATGAAACCAATGATTTTTGCAGCATCAACACCCCATCAGCCACACACTCGGCCAATGCCTATGAAAGCATCAACATTCAGAACAGGAAGCGGTTCGCTGCTCAGTTGTTGCCGGACTTCGTGGCTTGAATTTGCACTCTTGACTTCCTCATAGTTCAATCTCTACCACTACTTGTATGGATGGCTCTTTGGAGGTGTCAGTCATACATGTAACACCAGATGTTAAAGAGTCAGAATCCAGGTGAGTAGCATTAGGGTGCATGTAAAGCTTGTGATTTATAGACATTGGAAAAAGGAAGAAAAGGAGAACATATTAATCTCTCTTTCCTCCTTCAATAGAGGAAGGAGTTGCAAGCCTCACTGTAGAATAGAAAATACTAAGTACAGTTTTATACCTTAGGGAGAAATTTGGGTTTAAATACATCACAAGTTTGGGTTCATGACAATGAGGGATGTATATTATTTTATACCTTTGGAAGACAGTTTACCAATCATAGGCATACAAAGGGTTTTAGGGGATACAGATATTTGTAGCATCTATGTATTTGACATACATATGTGTGTGTATGCATTTAAATATTTGTTTTGAGTTAAGTATATGTATATATGTGAGAAGACCATGGTATAGGCATTTATCTATCTATGCATGTGTGTATGAAACATTACAAAGTTTATTGCATTTTCCATTAACCCTAATAAATGAGAACTGATTAAATCTTGAACAATGTAAGTAGAACTGTCAAACAAGTTTGCACTTGGTGGGTCCAAATTCTCTTCAAGCTTTGGATAAAACTGTATTAGTGGTAATGACTGTGCATTGAAGTAGGTCAAAATTGAATCATATTTATATTTAATATATGTGTTAGATAAACACCTCCTACAATAAGCACTTCCTCCAGAGGGTCTCAAACCACGAGAGTGATTTTGGGCTGTCTACATATCACATTTGCTGTTTTGCTTCAAAGGTCTAGAATATGTAGGCTCCACCAAGTGCTGATCCATACATTTATGGCAGCCTCTATGCAACTGTAGAATTTGCAATACTGACCAAGATAGATTGAGCAATACTATGATGATGATGATGGTGATATGTCCTTGATTGTTGTCGTTGTTTAGCTGGTTTGGGACATGAGTACAGTGTGAGTTAGAGTACGCAAGTTTGAATCTTTAAAGTATCAAAAAAAGATAATGAAAACGAGATATGAGAACTATTCTAATGTAGCCAGAGGTGGACCCAGGTATTGTCTTTAGGGGCACTTGCCCCCAGGGGACCTCAAAAAAACCCATGTCCAGTGGCGGACCCAGGATTTTCATTTGAGGGGGACTTGAAAAAATATCTTTTTTATTCAAAATGATAACCTGAAACATAGTTTTAGTAATGGCCGACTAATATACGTCTGCTGAGTTTTAAGAGATATTAAAAAAAATCATACTAGTTTTTTTATAACACCATATCAGATAAAGAGCCAACACTCAATTGTAGATCTTGAAGTGATCCACCCAGTTTGCACTTGTCTACAATTTTTAGCTTTCTACTGTAGAAAATCAATTTTAAAAAGGTGTCTTTTCTGTGAAGAAAATTATTGCACCAATTGGTGGAAAATGAGTCGCATAGAAAATCTGAGCGACTTTTCTCATGTTACGCAAATGTATCCCCAAAGACTCCTCAAAAACTCCATGTCAGTATGGTGACGGGAGATGGAGTTAGGAAAAATATGAAAATGCAAAGACCAAATGTTAGACGTTAATAAATATCTAGGTGTTAAGAAGATAAAAATAGCTTAGCAAAAGATAAGCTAATTGGAAATCAGTACATGAAAGCAGAGAAACTAAACAAATAAGGATACCTACCTAGCGAGGGTTTTTTTAGAACAAAAGGAAAAATGGGAAGTAGCGGTGGTGCCGCGCCGCGAGGAATACCTACTTAAAAACAGGCGACAGCGGCGCGTCAATGCAGAATATGGAATATGATTAGAGAGTCTCTTTCAATTTGAAGATTTTTAAGAGGGAGAGATCAGAGTTTGAAAAAATGAATGGGGGTTGGGTGATTTTTTAAATGGGGGTTGGGCTGGTTGGGCTTTACAGAATTCATGGGCATTTTTCCAATTGGGTGGGGGCTGAAGCCCCGACACCCCTATATGTGTGTCCGCCCCTACCCACGCCTCCATTAGAATTTAGAAATAAACCATTGCCCCTCTCAAATGAAAAAATAGTGACGAAATTAACATTATGACTATCGCCTGCCCCTCAAAAGAAAATCCAAGGTCGTCCACTTTATGTAGCCAACAACATTGAAGTTGAAATGCTCACAATTAATGGGGCCTCTTATGTGAGTCCAACCTGTTCAATGAAACCAACCAGTAGTAACTTGGCAGGCACCTAAAGTAGTATTGGACATTTGGAAAATACAAGATCAATAGATAATATACCAATAATGAGAGCTATTTTTTTTTTTTTTTTATCAAAAGGTCAAAGCCTCTTTTTGATCTCCCAAAATCACCTAGTGTGGATGATGCTGTCTCAATATTCTTTCTTAACCGTTCATACAATATTATAAAGAAGAAGAGCGAGACTTCACATTCATTTCAAATGTATTTCAATTCTTATTGTGTAGATGTTAGTTCCATTGGAACTTTGTCCCACAAGCATCAATTCATGCCTGCCTAATGCCAACTATTGTAGGTGTAGATTCACAAGAAGCCTGTACACAAGCATGAATCATATGTAGGTTTAAAAATCGGTTAGGAATTGGGTTGGCACCAAACTGGGTCAAGAAGACCATTTTCAAATGCAGCCGTTGTAAAATGATGGATTTTAGTCCCAAGTCCTTGAGTATAGACAGGCCCAATGAAGGTGAGACAGCTTTCTTGCATATCTACCACATGAAAAGATAGACCACCCTTTTGCAGATTGGTCCATCTAAATTTTTTTAATAGTTTATTCAGATTATATCACCAAACATCTGTCTACCACTTCATATATGAACATATAAATTTATTCATTTCTTGTGTTACAATGCATTGAAACCATCTTAAAATACTATCATGTGGGGTCTTTGCTTGTACATGTGTACTTTAAATGTATGCATTGTTGGTTGGAGGAGGGTGGTGGTTATGTACCCCAGTTGTTCAAACTCCAAACCCTTTTTCAAGTATAACAATATCATTTCAAGAAACAGTCACATGTAATATGTGAGTGTGAGAGATGTAATGTGTTCTCTCTGTGTGTGTGTTTGTGAGAGAGAGAGAGAGAGAGAGAGAGAGAGCACGAGGGGTAAAGGGATTTTGCTTGTGGGGCAAGGGGCAAAGGGATTTTGATTGATGGGTGAGACTATTTCCTTTTCCAAGCTATCATAGAACAACAGTTACAAATTAAAAGAGACCCCATCACATGAAAGCTTTTGGCTTTTCATTTTCTTTTAGATTGAAAGCTTTTATAAAAAGAAGCCAGCTGTGCTACCAACCACTCTCTCTCTCTCTCTCTCTCTCTCTCTTAAAATCGGCTATTGCATCCAGCTATATAAGTGGCCCATCTGTTGGAATCCAAACTGTTGATCCTGGAGCACTTGCTATGAATTGCCAGCAGCCCAAAACCTCACAGAGATCCAAAGATCCGAGCCCTTCATTTTGGGGGATTTTGGCAAAAATCAAAGTATGGTCAATGAAGCTGGACTTTTCTTCATAGCTATAAGTTTGCTTCCCTTTTAAGATTTCTGAGCGTCTATAATGTAACAAGGCCTGAATATTTATGTGCTACTGTGCAAGTGCAAGTGTTGGCGACATGGCCATATGAGTGCTTGAGACTCTTTTCTTCATTTTAAACTAGGACACTTGGCAAAAGTTAATGCGCAACTGCTATCCAATGGAAGAGGGCTTTGAATGTAGCCATTTGAAATAAAAATTAAAAATTGTAACTTAGAAGTTGTTAGTTGTATGATGTAAGGCCAAAAAATAGAAAGTCAGCAAATAAAAGGTAGAGATTGGAGAGCTTCATGGCCTTAGATCTAAGGTGGGAGAGATCTAATGTACTTATTCAATTTAGATGACTAGACTCCAAAGCTCTCTTATAATTGATACTGGCCAATGACCCCACAAACTCTGCCACGTCTTCTCTATATTTTAAGGGAATAATACTATGTAAGCAGGATGTGGATTTGAAGATCTTGACCTGTATGTGTATCAGAAGGGGTGTGTCCAAACGCATAGTATATATAATTAACTTGATTTATTTAGAAAAATAGGCCTTCATAGCATCTCGGATGGGCCCACAACAATGTGTGCCTGATTATTAGCAAGTTACTCAATATAAATATTAGGGATCGCAACTCAGACTTGCTGCACCCTATAACTAGCCTACCTGGTGAAAGGTAGGGTCTGAAATCAGAACAAAAGGAGCCTACTCTTCATCAAGTAGGTTCAAATGCCGAACAACAGAACAGCTTGGGGTTGCTGACTTCTCATCATGATTATCTGGCCAAGGGCCCCAGGGAATCTTGATAATTCATGTCTCAACCATATTCAAACTCCTCTCCCTCAATTGTGATTTGTGGAAGTATATTTGACAGAAATAAGCTCATCATCATTTCCTTGTTTAATAAACAAGATGATTAAGCAAAAGAATTATCTTTCCAATGATAGAATGGTGAAAATAAAATCAAAGAAAGGGAATTTCAACATAGTCTCATGATTTGGCTAAATGAAAAGGGGTTCAGTGAATTTATAATATCAAAAAAGTCTCTAAGTTTTAAATATCCTTACAAGAAACCACTTACCTAAACTCATAGTTTTCCACTTACCTAAACTCATAGTTTTTTGTCATCCTTGAAAGGGAAACAAATAAAATTATAAGAAAGGAGGAAAATAAGGAGATGGCAAGATATCCTTGAAAGAGAAACAAATAAAATCTAAGAAAGGAATAGAATAAGGAGATGGCAAGATATCCTTGAAAGAGAAACAAATAAAATCTAAGAAAGGAATAGAATAAGGAGATGGCAAGATAACCTTGAAAGAGAAACGAATAAAATATAAGAAAGGAAGAGAATAAGGAGATGGCAAGATAAGGATTGGACCTAACTCATCTTGGCCTGACATTGTTGGTGGAGAAAAACAAAATGAAACTTTAATATAAGTTGAAAGAACGGCTCCTTATTCAAGTGGTCAAGAGCGTCACTTCTTACCTAACTGTCTGGGGTTCCGACCTCGAGTATGTCACCTTTTCCCGCTTCGCGGGCTCCTTTCCCACTTATGTGAGCTTTCTTCCCGTTTATGCATGCTCCTTTCCCACTTGAGTGGACTGCCTTCTCGTATGCATGCAGGCTCTCTCTTGGGTCCCAGCTCCCTTTGGTGGGATACAAAAAAAAAAAAAAAAAGGATGTAGAGAAATGGATATCTTGATACCATTTCTTTCTCTTCTACTTTTCTTTTTGAGACATCTATCAGAAAAATCTTCTTAAATGGGTAACCATAGTTGAGGACCCTAAACTTTTATAATGACGGCCAAGGGCCTCCAGACCAAATCATCTCTAGCTATTTTTTCCTGTTTTGCCCTTTTTTTTGTTGATGTCAACATAACCATATTCCCTATTCATGTTTTATATATATATATATATATATATATATATATCCCACGAATCACCTCTTCACCCAAATCGACAGAAACTAAAGTCCCATATTCTATAATGAGTAATATTTGTTGACATCAACATAGACTTTTGTTGACGTCGACAAAAAATGTCCAGTTAGCACAATCAAGTGACCCTTAAAATAAATTATAAATTCTTGAACTAAAAGACTGTCTTGCATACTGTCTGCAAGAGTCAATGATAAATTTATATGCATGTGGATAAGCATTACAAGTGATATAGTGAGAGAATCAAGGGTTGTTACATAGACTCGGATAAGAGTTGTTAAAACAATAAGAACAGGTCAAAGCATCTATCGCCAACATTCCCCCTCAAGTTGAGTGGTGGTGTAACAACGGTCAACTTGTGACGCAGAGCTTGAAAACGCATAGAAGATAATCCTTTTGTCAATATATCAGCGGTTTGATCCTCAAAGGAGATGAATCTAACACCCAATTCTTTTTTAGCAACACGTTCACGAACGAAGTGAAAATCTATCTCAACATGTTTGGTCCGTGCATGAAAAATAGGATTCGCCATGAGATAGATTGCACTTAAATTATCACACCACAGAACTGGAGCATTTGTTAAGAAGATGCCAATGTCATGAAGTAGTGTTTTTATCCACAAAAGTTCAGCGGTAGTGTTAGCCAACCCTTTGTACTCAGACTCAGTACTTGAACGAGCAACCGTGGGTTGCTTTTTAGAGCTCCAAGATATTAAGTTTGGGCCAGGAAAAATGCAGTAACCACTGGTAGAACATCGGTCATCTCTATTTCCAGCCCAATCAGCATTCGAGAATGCGAAGAGGAGCAAAGATGATGATCAACGTAGAAAAATGCCATAAATGATGGTTGCCTTGAGGTATCGAAGGATACGTTTGACTGCAGTCCAGTGAGTTGTCGTTGTGCATGAATTGGCAGACCTGACTAACAGCAAAGGATATATCAGGCCTGGTCATGGCCAAGTATTGAAGCGCTCTCATAACCTGCCTATATTTAGTGGCATCACTAAGTGAAGTGCCATCAAACAAAGAGAGTTTAGAACCAGATGCAACAAGTGTTTGAATAGGCTTGGCACCATCCATAGAAGTTTTCTTCAAAAGATCCAAAATATATTTGGACTGTGAGAGGAAGAGACCACCAGCTAGCCTTTTAACTTGGATGCCAAGGAAGTAATATAATGTCCCTAAATCTGTCATTGCAAATTCAAAATTTAAGGAGACAATGATAGATTCAAGTTCAGTTGTGTCATTCCCTGTTAAGATTATGTCATCAACATAGACTAAAATGATTACAAGAGATGAACGAAGTCGGCGAATAAATAATGATGTGTCAGCTTTGAAGCCCAAGAATACAATTTCATGAAGGAAGGAACTAAAATGTTGATACCAAGCATGGGGGTCCTATTTGAAACCATAAATGGCCTTACGAAGCTTGCACACATGATGAGGAAGGGTAGGATCCACAAAGCATGTGGGTTGTTGTATAAAAACATCTTCTTGCAATATCCCATTAAGAAATGCATTCTTTACATCTAGTTGCTTAATCGACCAATTGAAAGAGACAGCCAAAGACAGCACCATAAGAACCGTGACAGGTTTTACAACTGGATTGAAAGTAGCATCATAGTCAAGACCTTCTTGTTGACTATAGCCTTTTGCGACAAGGGTAGCCTTGTAGCGGTCTATAGAACCATCAACCTTTTGTTTTATACGAAATACCCACTTCCAACCATGGAACAAGCACCTATGTACCATTAGAAATTAAAGCATTGTATTCATCAGCCATAACCAGTCGCCAACAATGATCTTTATTTGCTTGAGTAAAACAGCTTGGTTTCAGTGGAATATGCGCATCAAAGAGACCCATAATTGGATATTGTGAAGAATGAAATACCCTTGGTCTGCGAGTGCCATCTTTGGAACGGGTAATCATATGATGAGATGGAGTATTGGGTAAAACAGAAGTAGGTTCAGCATCTGAGTGCAAAGTAACAGTTGCAACATCTGCAGATTGTGGAACAATTTCAGTAGTAGTGTTCCCTGGGACCAGCTGGGTTGTTGATTGTTGTTGTGTAGCAAGCTGTTGTGTGGCAGGGAGGTGCTGAACACCTGGCGAGGAGGAAGCAATATTAAGTGACTGCTCATTGGATGGGGGCTGGTGTAACGCCCCAATTCTGAATACCGAGAAAACAGTCAAGGTACCCAAATTTGGAGTGCTACTTCCCGAAAAACTCGGGAACTTCCAAGATCGTAGGTCCGCAGTGAGGTCCAATTTAAAACGTTTTGACTGACATATAATCAATGGTTAAATTTGCAGAAGTGTAATGAGTAAAGAGAAAGCATAAGGTATCATAAAGATATATCAAGTGTAGCAGGGCTGAAGTCCATCCTAAATCTCAAAGTATAATTAAGAAAATATTTATAAACATATTAGTCTAACTCCCTGCTCACCATATAAGAAAACACTCAAACCCAAAAAAAGATAATCACTCAAGCCCCCGGTACAAGCGCTCCATCCTCCAGCTCGACCCCCTGGTCGGCTGGTCCCCATCCATAGTCTCTGGCTATAGGCGCCTCGACAAGTGCGTCTTCCTCATAATCGGAGTCATCACCTAAGCACCAAGAATGGGTTAGATCCAAAGATCTGGCAAATTACAGTATACAAATAACATAGGATGTATGCATCAAAGGAATAGAGACAGTAATAAGATCAATAAGAATATCCAAGGTATAAATACTAGGCAATTGAGCAAGATAAACATTTAGAATCAGGAAGATAAGATAAGCCAATCTATCTATACAATATAGCACATTTACACAAGCTGAATACGGCGGGATATTATGTCGCGTCCCTCCCATACTGACCATAGTCGCGGTGGGAAAATCTCACGAGTGTTGGGGATAACTAACCCCGCAAATCACTTATCAATCTCAAACACTCATCACTCAGGAGACTGGATCGGTATCGCACCATCCGTCTAAAACATAACTCATCACTCAACACTCAAATAGCTCATACCAGTGATGATCAGTCAACAAGCTGAGCTTAGAACAATTGAGTGAATGTTAGTGTCGACTCAGGGAATCAAATACAGGTCTGTGTCTGTCTAGGCTTGCTTTGCGCGAGCAAGGTCCTAACAAATCCCTAAGAGGTCCAAGTACAATACCATAGAATACAGTCCAAATCCAAGTCCAAGTCCAATCATTGGATTCATACTAAGGCCCATCAAGCCATGGCCTTAGTCTAAATAGTCCAGGAGAAATCAAAATTTCAATCCAATACCAGCAGTCCATTCTCATCCATAATGAATCACAAGTCAAACCTAATCAAACCTCTTCACCTAGGGTATGATACATCCCAACTTAGGCCGTATAAGGGCCCGCATAGACACGGACACAGGTTATTGATCACCAATCACATCACCAGGTCACCTCTAAGAAGTCTTAGGTTCAGGTCCTTCATTTTCCACTTACATTAATAGGTTTATAACAAGAACTAGGATATGAGAGAATGTACAATGTTTAATAACCTCCAAGCAATAGAATCAAATGGAATAAAGCAAGGGTCCAACCTAGGTAATGGTCCACTCTCAGGTTCAGGGCCTCATCAGATAATTGGATCCTAACTGCAGTCTCAGATTCCAAAAATGTTATATTTTGTGCTCCTGAAGTTACGGGCATCTTTGACTACGTTTAAGGGTCGAAACACTGACAATTCCAATCCCTGAGCCCTATTTGGTGGTCCCCACGAATCAAGGTCGAGTCCCACCATTGACTAGTACTTGGCACATTGATGGAAGTTCATTTAGATGATCAATGAGTGTAATTTATTCAATTAATAGGGTACAACAATATAATTTACATATAAAGAAAGAACTAAGGGAAATTTCAGGATAATTAAAGAATAATAATAATAATAATAATAATAGAGAAATCAAACCTTAGTTTAGCATATTGATAATCAAAGACACCATTAAAAAAATAATGATAACTAAAAATCTTAATTTATAATTCTAGAGACCTTGAAAACTCATCCAATACTTTTTCTACATTCAAAATAGTTTAAGGATCTAATGGGGTTCATTAAAGAATAAGGAGTCTTTTATATCTAATTTCTAAAATTAATGGGGTCAAGAAATATTATAAAAGTAGCATGTTAAATTATTCTAATTGGGTTTCTTAAAAACTATGAGGCTCATTTCTAATTTTAGAAACAAAATGGGCTAAGGTATAAATATTAAAAAGCATTATTATGTCACCACATCACTACACCCCTCTCTTCTAAGTCATCAGTCCTTTCTTTCTCTCTTATTTCTCTCTTATTCCCATAGACCCTCAAACCACCATACTACTCATCATTCCACATTTCTTCACATGGCATGTCCACCATTTCACCTACTCTCTCCGGCCACTAAACCACTCACCCACCTTTTCTTTCTCACTTATCCACACATGTCGGCACACATCCTCTTCTTCATCCCAAACGTTCTGCAACAGAACAATACTAACAGAGGACAACTTCTCACGCTTGGGACATTTTGTTACACAAGATCGTGGGCCTCACTGACCCAAGCCCAGATCAGACCTCACCATTGAGGTCGCCCAGGGCTATAAGACTAGATGACTGGCCCAGATCAAAGTTACTGACCCACCTGGGCCCCACAAATAAAAGAAAACGGAATCTCTCTTCCTTTATTCGATATTGTCATGCATCTTTGGGGCTTTGGATGGTGGACCAAATGGGATCCACCTCACATGGGTTCACATCCCTAACATCGCCCCACCATTTCCGACCTGATGGACGGACCAGATCGGGGATCGGATCAACCAGTGGGTCTCACAATCAAGCTAATGGATAGTGGGCCAGGGGTGTCCACTCCCTATGGGACCAGCCCCTTTAGGGTCGCCCGTGGGTCTTCTATCAGATCCGCGGTTCAGATCGATCATCGGGTGGCCAACCTGGGTCCCGGTCTCAACGCAAGGAAATTTGAACCTCCCTGTTTCCATGACATGAACTGTTACAAGTCACCCCTTTCATCCGAATTCTATCCAAATTATTTCCATTCACCTCCATTCATCAAATAAACAAATAAAATCATAAAAACATTTCAATGCCTGACCATCCATCAATCCATCCGGACCATTGATCCCCATCAATGGCCAAAAACCATAAAAACAAGTTCAAAGGTAGATCTACTCATTTCTAGCATAATTGAAATTGAAATATAGAATCAATAATAGAAATCATGCATTCTATGCTAGGTAAGTATATTGCACTTGCATCAAATCCGGGTTTGCAAAAGAAAATAGTATGAAGACCCAATCCTAGCTATCCAAACCAATCCAATCTACAAAGCCTAGTACCCATTCCACAAGAGAACCAAAGATTAAAAAAGAAACCTAGGGATAGAGAAAATCCTAGAAAACCATATGAAAATTGGTTAAGGAAGGAGCCTTACCTTGATTGGTAGAAGAAAAAGAGATTGATAAGAGAAGTAGAAGATGGCTCCTCCTTGTTCTTGTAATTAGGGTTTTGGACTTAGGAATTTTAGCTAGGGTTTTATGAAATGAGAGGTAAATTAGGGATAAATGAGAATGAATTTAGGGTTCATTTCCCAATGTAATAGTTTAGATTATATAATCTAGGGATTTTGAGAGAATTACCAAAATGGTCTTTTTGATTGCATAGGAATGTAGATAAGGACATGGGCATTTAAGGTCATTTGGTGGAAATTCTAGAATGTTTTGAAGTGTGGAAAACCCCCTTTATAAAAACCTATTTAAGTTGAATGCGCAACTACATTACTCTGGCTTGAGATTGAGATGCATACGGATGCTCTAATGCATCCAAACAGATTGAGATGAAGACAGAACGTATCAGAGCTCTTCTAACCAACGACTCTAGCGATGGCCACTACATTTTCCTCAATTTCTTCTTCCCTTGTTACTTTTTCTGCAACCAACCCTACCATATCCATTAAACTGGACCGCTCCAATTATCTTCTTTGGCGATCACAGTTTCTGCCTATTCTCAAGGGCCATCAGCTTATTGGATATGTTGATGGCACTCTGCCATGCCCATCGCAGTTTTTGCTAGATAATAATCAGAAACCAACTACAACTATCAATCTTGATTATCTTCACTGGCAGCATCAAGACCAACTTCTTCTAGATTGGTTAATGTCTTCCTTATCTGAAACAGTACTTGCTCAGTGTGTTAGACTGTCATCCTCCCAATCTGTTTGGATGGCATTAGAGTATCTGTATGCATCTCAATCTCGAGCTAGCGTAATATAGTTATGCTTTCAACTTCAAACACTTAAAAAAGGCTCTCTTTCTATGGCTGATTATCTTAAAAAAGTAAGTCCATTGCTGATAATTTGTCCATGGTTGGACAATCAGTCTCGGATGCTGACCTTACTCTCTACATCCTTGGGGGACTCAGTTCTGAGTATGAGTCCTTTGTAACTTCTATTACCACCCAACCAGAACCTATAAGCCTTGATGATTTATATGGCTCGTTTCTTAATCAAGATATTCGTCTCGAACTTTCTAACAATGTTCCCCTCTTAGAATCTCCACCTATTTTACCTTCTCTGGCTGCCAATGTGTCTATGCGTGGTTTTGGTGGACAATATAATCGTGGTCGATCATCAAATCTTGGATCTGGTGGTGATTCTCAATGAGGCCGTGGGTGTGGCCGTGGATGTGATCAAGGTCATTTCCAATCCTCCAGCCGCTGTCAAGTATGCAATTGTCATGGTCATATTGCTCTGAATTGCTATTATCGATTCAATCAAGCTTATCAAAGTGATCATACTCCTCCACCTCAAGCGCACATGATCAACTCAAATACTCAAGTTTGGTACCCAGATTTTGCTGCGACCCCATCATATTACTTCAGACCTCAACAACTTGGCCATTCTCTCTGATTATCATGGTCCTGATCAGGTGGTTATAGGTAATGGTTTACGTGTGCAAATTAAACATACTGGTTCTTCAATTCTTCACACCCCTTCTTCTTCTTTTCGTCTTTGTAATATTTTGCATGCTCTTAACATCTCTCCTAATTTGTTATCCGTCAGTCAATTTACCAAGGATAATGATGTTTTCTTTGAATTTCACCATGATGGCTTTGTTGTCGAGGATCGGAGCACGGGGACCATCCTCCATCGCGAAACGATTAAAGATGGGCTTATCTCTTAGAACTGGCAAAAGGGACTCAATCATCTCCAAATTCTGCACCTCCAATTTCTGTTTTTCATAGAGTTGTTGTTTCTTTAGATGTTTGGCATCAGCGGTTAGGTCATCTGGCCTATCCTATTGTTGCTCAGGTTTTAAATAATAATGATTTCCCATGTAAAAAGTTTGATCTTAATGAAGTCTATGTTTGCTCTGCCTGTCAGCTAGGCAAGTGTCATAAATTGCCCTTTTTCCTATCTTCTTCAGTTTCATCACTTCCTTTGCAATTGATACACTAATATATGGGGACCTGCCCCAATTCCTTCTACCAATGGTTGTCGCTATTATATTAATTTTATTGATTAGTTTAGCAGATTTACATGGGTATTTCCTATGGTTAACAAATCGGATGCTTATAATGTGTTTATCTAATTCAAGTTGCATGTTGAAAATGTCTTTGATCATAAAATCAAAATTTTACAAACTAATGGTGGGCGTGAGTATTTAAGTCATTGTTTTCAAAATTACCTCCGCTCTATTGTTGGTCATTGTATCCCATGCCCATATACCCTAGAACAAAATAGAGCCGTGGAACGAAAACATCGCCACATAGTTGAAATGGGATTGTCGATGATGGCTCATGCTTCCATTCCTATTCATTTTTGGGATTATGCCTTTGAAACATCAGCTTATTTAATAAATCATTTACCCGCCAAAGTTCTAAATTATAGTTCTCCATGGGAGCAGTCAAAGCTTGATTTCTCCTCTTTGTGTCATTGGCTGCGCGTGTTATCCATGGCTTCGCCCTTACGCCTCTCATAAGCTTCATTTCCGCTTAGCTCAATGTGTTTTTCTTGGCTACTGTCATGGTTATCGTGGTTACCCCTGTTTAAATCTATCTACTAGACAACTTATAATCTCTCGTCATGTTGTTTTCAATGAGTCTGTCTTCCTCTTTTCTTAGGTTCATCTCCAGTCCGACCCTACTGTTCATGCTAATATTCCCATTGGTCCACCACCTCTGCTTTCCTTTGGGTCTTCCTTTGTTATGCCTACCACACAAGTGCCTGCACAGCTAGACCATGTTGCTCTCCCTTTACAAACTATCACAACTAGCACCCATGCACTTATGCAGTAGCCCCCATCCAATAAGCACTCACCTGATATTGCTCCCTCCTTGCCAGGTGTTCAGCACCTCCCTGCTACACAACAACTTGCTACACAATAGCAATCAACAACCCAGCTAGTCCCATAGAGCACTACTACTGAAATTGTTCCACAATCTGCGGATGATGCAACTGTTACTTTGCACTCAGACGCTGAACCTACTTTTGTTATACCCAATACTCCATCTCATCATATGATTACCCGTTCCAAAGATTGCACTCGTAGACCAAGGGTTTTTCATTCTTCCCAATATCCAATTATGGGTTTCTTTGATGCGCATATTCCACTAGAACAAAGATGTTTTAATCAAGCAAATAAAGATCCTCGTTAACGACTTACTATAGCTGATGAATACAATGCTTTAATAAGCATCTTATTGCCAACAACCCTTGTACGGGTTAAGCATTTATACATAGAATTTGTTGACGTCAACAGAAGATTTGTCGACATCGACATAAACTTTTGTCGACGTCGACAAAAACACCCAGTTTACACAATCAAGTGACCGTTGTGCACAACACATGTTAAACATTTATATATAGAATTTGTTGGCGTCGACAGAAGATTTGTCGACATCAACATTAAATAACCTTGGCTTGGGATTAGGGTTATGTTGACATCAACAAAGAAAGGGCAAAACGGGAAAAAAAGAGATGAATTGGGCTGAAGGTTCTTGGCTGTCATTATAAAAGTTCAGGGTTCTCAACTGTAGTTACCCTATTTAAGGAGATTTTTCCGGTAGATATCCCTTTTTGTTTGGGGGGGGGGGGGGGGGGGGGGGGGCTTGGCAGCAGGTCCCTCAACATTACTTAGAGGCAGGGGTCCTCTTTTAACACTGAATGAGTTAAAAAGACAAAAGCACCCCCTCTTTATATACTCTATACGTCACCAAATACGCTCCGCTTTAAAACATTGAGACTGTCATACACTCCGAAACCTAAGCAAAATCAAGATTCCGAAAGCGAAGACGAAGGAAACTACGGAAAGAAGCAAAATCAACTCATTGGTGACCTCGAGCAACATAATCATCTTGATTTGAACTTAATTGAGTTTGACATAAATTTATTTGAGTTTTGGTTTGAATTTATGTGAGTTTGATATAAAGTTATTTGACTTTGACATGTATTTATCTAAGCTTGTTGTAAAGGTATCTTAGTTTGATATCAATTAAACAGGACTTTAAATGAATTTATCTGCATATTACATGATTTTAATTCAATTTAATTATATTTGTTATCAATTAGATAGAGTTTCAAATGAATTTATCTGATTTTGACGTGTTTTTATCTGAGTTTTTACTGAATTTATCTGAGATTCTTATGAAATAATACGAGTTTGATATGAAATTAACTGGATTTCACATGATTTTATTTGACTTTGAAATGTATCCATCTTGGTTTTAAATGAGTTTTTCTGAGTTTGTTGTGAATTTATCTAAGTTTTGTATCAGTTATCTGACTTTGGCGTGAAGTTATCTGACTTTGACATAAATTGATCTGTGTTTGGTATAAATTTATCTAAGTTTTGATATGAGTTTATCTGTGTTTGCTGTGAATTTATCTAACTTTGATGTGAACTTATCTGACTTTAACGTGAGTTTATATGAATTTATCAGTGTTTAAAATCATAACTAATTTGAAAACAAGTTATGTTACTTTAATATGAATTTATATGTATTTGATATAAAATTATCTGACTATATTTGGTTTGGTTTGAATTTATCTAGCTTTGATAAAAATTTATCTGAATCTAATATAAAATTATCTGCGTTTGAAGTGAATTTAAATGAATTTGTTATGATTTTATCTAACTTTGTTATGATTTTATTTAACTTTACTTTGGATTGGGATGAGTTTTATATCAATTTATCTGAGTTGTATATGTATGTGGACAGCCAAAAGCACCCAAAGGAGGGAAAGGACACAAAAAAGCAGCACCGAGCAAGCCACATTAGGCAAAATTTCATCAATTGTCATTCCCTCCAATTTAAAATTTAAGATTTGATCGAAAACTCATCTTACTACATTTAAATTGGAAAATAATCCAGGAAAAACGATGAGTTGGAGCTAAAAACCAGGATCAAATTGCATGACACCCATTCAATTGGTTAGAAGGGAAAATTAGTCATAAAGAAATCTGATGTGGCATGCTTAGGGACCACCGCCTGAATTAATCCCATATGCAAGGGATTCTAGGACTTAAACAATAATGTTGTGTACTAAAGACTTTATAACGCATTACTCAGGGATTTCTTACTAATTTACCCTTTTTTTCTGCTGCCTGTGTGTTTTAAGTAAGTTAATAGCTAAAATTGCCTCAAAAGGCCCTTTTGATTTATTTTTTTTTCAATTTATTGGACCTTTTCTTTGATATTTGGTCAAAACTTTGGGACTGCTGGAATTTTCCAAGAATCCCATTGTTTCACACTGCCAGTAAATAGAATTTTCAAACAATACCAACAAATGAACCTCCCCATGGCCCACCATATAAATTATAATCAATCTGACCTCATAGCACTCACCCAAATGTGAGAGTGAGACTCATTCGAGCTTCATAGGCCCTCCTTGGATTGATCATGCAAGTTTGGCACCATCCAACTTTATCCATCAACGGTTATAATTGAGAATTGAGGCCCTCACAAGTCACAAGTGTAACTAGGATGATGATGATTACTAAATCTTGCACAGACGTTTGAGTGTCTCCCTCTCTTCCTATGAGCCCATTGTCTACCTTATATTTAGCAGTATATATGTTATATTAAAAATTATTTAGATACTGGTACTATGATTAATGTGTGTAACTGTGTAATTTAAGTACCCATTGCCCATTTGGATACCTAGTCCCAAGCCCAAACAAACCCAGCCAGCACAAATTGATTTTCCATGTAGTCCAAGACATGAAGCTAAGGGTGGCCCGGCCCAACTTGCAACCCTGGCTTCAAGCATACTGCTATTATGATATGCTAAGAATGCAAAATATTCTCTTATGGGGGAGTCCAACCAAGGCCTCAGAACTAAAATGGTTCACGGCTCTTACGATGAAAACTTTCGCCCGTACATGTGCAGAAATCCATAGGAGAAAATCGCCTAAGAAAACTTTCGTTCCACAAGAATGTTTCAAAATTAGATTTGCTCTACTCTACTGATGAGGAATTGGACTCATCTTTTGAGCTTGACCGATCCAAGGTGTAATGTTTAAGGTACTTTGAACTAAATGAAAGTTGGGCTGCCAATGGATGGTTTAGGGTTGTGCCATGGTGCATCCAGACTAAGCCCATGTATAACCGGCCTCGAACTTAGGCCTGGTCTGGTCTGGCCTGGCCCAGCCCATTAGTCTCACAATATCTTGCTGCAAGGCTTCATAGAAGAAATTGGCCAACTTCAGTTTTAGTGGGTTGACCATATCTGTAATAAAAATATCATTTCTCATGGTCTCTAAAAAGCAGGCATAGCCCCATTCATATTCATGACCTTTTACAGGAATTGATGCAAATTTGAAGGCTACTACTGATTGTGCCAATCCAAATTTGAGAAGGGAACACCCAACACAGAGATAAATCTCCAAATAAAATAATATAAAAAGTTGTCATTCTTGCTGATTATAAAAGTATTTATACATCCTTTTTTTTTTTTTTTTTTGTAAATAAGGATAATCCAAGCAAGAAATGAGTTCCAAAAAATCCCAACTTATTGAGAACTGTCAAATCAACATACCCCAGAATAATTATAAACAAAAGATAAAAATAATGATACCAATTAATAATAACAACAATAATAATAGCTTGCTTAGAAACCAATATAGGCTTGATGGGCCTAGTGAAATGGACTCAGTTCTTTGGAAATTTGTCATTTAGTTAATATGCTCAACACTTGAATCACTTCTGTTGATTGTTCAACTCAAGTTATCAAGAAAAGTTAAATAATATCCGAAGTGGTCAATCTTGAGCTAACCGAAGCTCCACTTATATTTTATTAAACTAAAATTGGACTAAGCACAAGCTGGATTAATTGCTTCTGAGCTGACCTTGATCTCGAGTCGTAGAGTTCGAAACTGACTCGAACCGAGCTTGAGCTTGACAAATTAAGTGCAGATAAAGCATATGAGGCTTGGCTCAACTCAAGGGCTCATTGACAACTCTAATGTGGATATTAAAAAAACATCAACTTACTAACAAAAGAAATACATTTATACTATGTCAACATGCCAATCAATTGGATGGATGGTTCATATGTTTCTGCTTGCATGACATTTTTTGGCATAGCATATATACTTTCTAAGCAACATTCAAATGTTCTAGTTTTTTTTTTTTTTTTTCCAACAGTTTAAATTATTACCTTTTTAGCCAGATCTTCCCTACTACAAGAAAAGCTCTAAAATATTTAGAAACTTTACCCTACAAAAAGAAGGCCACTTGATGATCATCAGTCATCTCACCCACAATCACATAAGAATCATTTTTTCCCCTTTTCTTTCCTTTTTTTTTAAATAATATTTTGGCAAGCACAGTTCTCTGTATCAAAAACAGAAATCCATTCCTTTCAGTAATTTCTACAACATCTTGTCATTTACAGCATGACAATATACTTGTTTTGTTTGTTGTAGTAACCCTAGTCAAGGTTGAGAGATTTGCACAAGATATGCAGTGCAAACATATTATATAAATACTAATCAGATGCAAAACAGATTACATAAGCAGTGATTATAAAACACCTCAGTTACAAAAGCCCTCTTTGGATCCTCAAACTTGGTTGCTTGGCATTCAGCTGACGGGTAAATTTAATGACCTGCAACTCTGTTTGCCTGTAATTCATTAGGGCAAATAGCAGAACATCCCTCACTTGCAGGTAACTTTGGTTATCCAAACACAAACCCTCTCAATTTACATGTAAACCTTCAGTTTAGAAAGATCCAAACAGGCCCAAGGATTTGTTAATTTACGTGAACAACACCACCCGAGAAGGAATTATCCCTTAGTACCACCATTCCTACCTCCCACAAGGAATGCCATCCTTTTCTTGGCAATCTTAGACCTGTAGCACCAAACCTCAAATGCCTCTGTTAGGTCTGGATACTGCGCATCCTCCCCACTCAACCAATCAGCCAGGATCTGTGCCTGATCCCCCGAGGGCAATGCAAGCACAATTGAAACAAATGCAGATTCCACGCTCTGCCAGAGCTCACTATCCATCTTAAATGGCGACCAATCCTCACCATCACAGCCGACACGGTCCAACAATGGTCTTGTCCTCCTTATAAATGGAAGCCAGACCTTCACCATGTGAAGTCGCCTCGCTGTTGGAATGATCACAGTCCCATATCCAATGGCCTCAAGAACCTTGGCCGTCACTTCAATCACTCTCAGCTTCGTCTCAAGCATATTGGCACTTGGGCCTGCACCCTCAATGGCTTTCAGAATCTCATCTGACATCTCAACCCAATTGTGAACAAAATCTTTCATCATTTCCAACTTCACCAAAATCTGGCAAGCCCATGCCAGGTCCGATAGGAGGGACTGTAAGACCCGTTTCTCACCCTCCTTAGATTCTGATTCTGTTGACCCACAAAGCATAGATTCTAACTCCTTACAGAATCTGGTTAGGAGGCTGCTCACGCATTTCCTGACTTCAGATTTTATTCCGTCATCGGCAGTCAACAGAGGGGCATCATCATCCTCAGTCAGCATGTACTCAAGTTGTTCCTGCGCAGAAGACTTCAGCTCATTCATTGATGGAGGGGGTGATGACGTGGCGAAACGGATGGCTGAAAGGAAAATTCCGACAACTGCTATTGGATCGACAGGTCGGAGACGGGCTAGGATTTGCTCCGCCAGTGATCCAAGGCCAGGGATGATTCTTAGAATCTCCTCCTCCTCAGCCTCCTCCCAAGGAATGGCTTCCAGGTAATCCACACAGGCATGCGCCATATGCTGGCAGCCAAGCTGGATGGCCACACGTAGGATCCCAAGCGCATTCCTGACACCATGCCAGGTATCAGGCAGCAATTCATTGTTGACATAAAGGAGACGTAGAGCACTGACATGGTGATCAAATTCTGATTCCTGGCAGTAAACTTCAACACAGTTACGGGAGTCCAGGATCTGGCATGTGGGCCAGTCCTCAGAGAGACGGTCAGCAAAGTACTTGCTCTTCTCTGTGAGTACATGGGAGTGGCAGTAAAACCAATCATCTCTGCCCTCTTGCGTTCGTAACCTGACAACAACATCACTGGTCGACCGGTCACCAATCTGGCTAGGAGCTTTTGTAGGGTCTTTCCTCTAAACACATTGTGGCATTGTCCATAAACAATTAGTGAAAAATACTATGTGATCAAAATAACAAGGCAAACGAGCAGGAAAGCAAGACCGACTGTGAGTAAAATATTTGAAAATCTAAACAATCATCAATGCCATTCACCGTTCAGGCAGTAGTTAAGAGAAAATTCATGATCCTCAACCCATAGGATATATAATGACCTATCTCCTCGGACATATTGATTTCACCAAGTGATCGAGACCGATCTAATGGCCCCACAATAGATGGACTGCATTTGGAAGATAATAGTAATCTACTACTACAATTCCTCCATGTTGAATTCTTACTGCTGCTCTTTCCTTAACAGTCAAGGCTGATGATCAAAGGTTTAGGTTGTCCCCAGACTCCAGAGGAAGTACGGAGCATGAACTGTTGACAAAGCCGCAATTCAAATCAATAGTCTGGACCACGAAACCATAGGCCACACTTGTACACTCTCCAGATCCACAGAAATGAGTATCCTTCTATCAAAAATCACATATTTTCTCATTTTCTCAAAAAGACAAGCAGCCAACAACAAATTCCAGAAGATGACAGTAACATCATACCAATATGATTCAGACAGCCAAATAAGCTTCATCGTTCGCCATTTTAACAACATAATTGGGCGCTTAAGCTGAATGATAACTAGAAATGGACGAAGTTGGGGATGTTTGATAGAAACTGCACATGACAAGCAAAACTTCTGGAAAATAAATCATTGATAAGAGCAACCATTTATGCAAGGAAGATGGATCACAGAGACAAAATGAATAGTCTTGCCGTTGAGGAAAAAGTCATATAGAAGGTAGCTTTCTGTTGAGGAAAAAAATTGATCTAAGGTTAATTTTTAAAAAAAGGACGGAAGAAAGAAAGAACGAAAGGAAGGAATATTTTCCCAAGTGCAAATAAAATGAGTAGTCATGGTTTAGCTGTCAAATACAAGATGGCTCAGGCCCAGGCCCGCCCAATATGGTGGTATCCAATCTCGTTGGATTTGGTCAAACATTTGCACAGCTTTCTTCCTTCTTTAATTAGATTGTAATTAGATTTGGTCAAATATTCTTTCATTAATATTAGATTGTAATTAGATTAGCTGATTTGTAGCCTTTGATAAGGCATCTGTACTCTATATAATGGGAGAAAATCTCCAATGAAAGGCAATTCAAATTCAAAATCTCTTCTACATGCTACGATTGTTATGGTATCAGAGCCTCTCTTATAAAGGTTACCAGTTGTTCGTTTTTTTAAAAACCTCAAGGACTCGATCGGAGAGAAATTCTCTCGCGTGTAGCAAACAAATCAAGGATCTGTCTTCAGAAATCTGGTTCCAGGAAAGCCAAAGATCTTCAACAACATCTTGAAATCTAATCGCTATGGCCCACCTGCGATCAGCCCTACTGCTCTTGGGAGACACAATCTTGTGTTTCAGAAGCACACAAATCAAGGATCTGTAATCTTGGCATCAACTAGATCAGTGATCTATGTTTATTGGAAGCAGACAGTCTTCTGTCACGATATGATCAATAGTGGCCCACCTGCAATCATCATGGGATCTTCAGGAATTTCTACAGAAATGGTCGACCATCTCTACTGCTATTTTTGGTGATTTTTTCAACATTTTTTCGGGATCAAAGGTAGGCTTTTGATTTGTGATTTTCCAGTTTTATCAAATCATTTTGATCACAGCCGTACAAAATCTTGGATTGTGGATGGATTTTAGTAAAACTTGTATTACTAGAAAGATATTTTGATACTGCTTGCACCTCGTTAATCTGATTCTCCATCTGATCAAACAATGGGCCCCACGCAGGGAATCAATAGCCATTTTTAGGGTCGCCTGGACCATTTTTTCTGTGATTTGTGTTCACAGACTACTGTCTGTTGTTTCTGGACTGTTGCACATAGCTTCTGTTTTCTACTTCTCTTTGTTTGGTTCTAAATGGAGAAGTTTGAAGTTAGATTGATTCGATTTGATGGTAAAAACTATCCAGCATGGGCTTTTCAATTTCAATTATATCTTGAGGCCAAGAAATTATGGGGATTTGTTTCTGGTTCAGATCCAAAGCCTACAGAGGATGATAAAAAGATTTCTACTTGGAATACAAAAGATGCAAAAATTAAAACATGGATTCCTGGGGCTGTGGAACCTCATCTGATTCTGAACCTCAAACCCTATACGACCTCCAAGGAGATGTGGGGTTACTTACTGACAGTTTATCATCAAGATAATTCTGCACGACAATTTCAACTTGAGTGTGAAATTACAGAATACAGTCAAGGCACCCTTGTCCATTCAGGACTGCTATTCTGGTTTCCGCAATTTGTGGAGTGAATACGATGGGATTAAATATGCTTCTGTTCCGAACAATGTTCTTCAAACTATACAAGACCTTCAAGCCTCAAGTCACAGGGACCAGTTTTTGATGAAATTGCGTCCTGAATATGAGACTGTAACATCATCTCTGCTGAGCCAGAGCCCATTACCATCTTTGGATGTTTGTTTGAATGAGCTTTTGCGAGAAGAACAACGTATTCGCACAAAAGCCCACCTGGAACAACAACACACTGCGACTTATCCTGTTGCATACTCTGCTAAAGGGAACACTCAGTCTCTTCAGATCTCACAGTCTTCTCCGACTCCTCAGACTCGAGATATGAGCAAAGTCCAATGCTACTCTTACAAAAAATATGGACACCTTGCAACACAGTGCAACCAGAAATTCTGTAATTACTGCAAAAAGAAGGGACACATCATTACTGAATGTCGCCGCCGTCAGCAAACTCGGACTCCCAATGCCTATGCTGCCAAGATAGACTATTCTACTGCTAATGCTGCGTCCACATTTGTGCCTTCACAGCCTGGCTCTTCTTCCCCTGTTCTCACTCCCGAATTAGTTCAACAAATGATCGTCAATGCATTTTCTGCACTTGGCATCACAAGTAAATCTAAAACCCCTTCTTCCATTTGGTATCTTGATTCCGGAGCATCAAATCACCTGACTCATTCCAGTGCACAACTCTCTAGCTTGACAAAATATACTGGCAATACTCATGTTCAAACAGCCGATGGCGGACATCTTCCTATCACTGCAATTGGAGATATTTGTAGTATCTTACCCTTAAAGAATGTTTATCACTGTCCCAATTTAATTTCAAACCTTCTTTCAGTTGGACAACTCGTTAAAAACAACTGTAATGTTTCCTTTTCTTCCTCTGGTTGTGTTGTGCAGGACCAGATGTCAGGGAGGGAGATCGCGAGGGGGCCTAAAAATGGATGCTTATTTTCTCTTGATCTATCTACTCCAATTAGGAAAAATTCAGCAAATGATTTTTGTTTTTCTGCTCAAAATAATTGTCAATTATGGCATAGTAGGCTTGGATATCCTAATTTAAAACCATGTCTCACATAGTTAATTCTGGATTGCTAAACTCAATAGGCTTTTCTAAGTTTGTTTCTTTTGATTGTGCTACATGCAAGATGGGAAAAAAGTAAGATTCTTCCTTTTTCCGTCTCTACTTCCAATAGCATTCAGTGTTTTGATTTATTTCATAGTGATGTTTGGGGTATTGATCCTCATTTGTCTCATGCTCATTATAAATATTTTGTGGCATTTATTGATGATTATAGTAGATTTACATGGGTCTATTTTCTGCATTCTAAAGCTGATGTCTTTAATGTTTTCAAGATGTTTTTAGCATATGTTGAGAATCAATTTTCCACTTGCATTAAAATTTTACGTTCTGATTCCGGAGGTGAATATGTGTCTACAGAGTTTCAAACTTTTTTACAACAAAAAGGAATAATTTCTCAAAAATCTTGTCCTATACCCCTCAGCAAAATGGGGTCGCTAAAAGGAAAAATAGACATCTCCTTGATATTACTCGATCTCTTCTTATTGAATCCTCTGTTCCTACACGTTTTGGACAGAAGCCCTTAGCACTGCTGTCCACCTTATAAATCGATTACCCTCTTTTTCTTTAGAAAATGAGTCCTTTTTATTGATTATACAAAACTACACCATCTTATGATGATCTACATGTTTTTGGATCGGTGTGTTTTGTATATTTACCTCCTTCTAAGCGTAGCAAACTTACTGCCCAATCTGCTAAATGCGCATTTCTAGGATATGCTAGTCATCAAAAGGGGTTTCTTTGTTATGATCCTTACATACGGCGCATTCGTCCCTCCCGTAATGTTGTCTTTTGCGAAAATCAATATTCTTTCCAACAACATCTTGATTCTGTAGAGTCCTCATCTGTTGTTTCCTTCCCTGGTTTTTCGGACAAAACACCATTTGTTAAATTTGATCTTAATTTCGTTTATCAAAGGCGGAGTAAAGCTGCGACCACACATAGTCCCCCTAACGATCCCCCAAGTGCATCTGGTCCAACTGGAGACCCTCCCTTACGCCGTTCACCTCGGATTTTAATACCTCCAACTCGTTATGGATTTACCCACACTTCCTTGATGGCCACCATGTCTTCTACTTCTATTTCGAACTCATATTCTCAGGCTGTGCAGCATGAGTGTTGGAATAACGCTATGCAAGATGAATTAGATGCTCTTGCGCAAAATCATACATGGGATGTGGTTCCGTGTCCTTCTTCTGTTAAGCCAATAGGTTGCAAGTGGATCTATTCTATCAAGCTCAAACCTGATAGGACTCTGGATAGGTATAAGGCGCGTCTTGTTGCTCTGGGTAATCGGTAGGAATATGGTATTGATTATGAAGAGACTTTTGCTCCTATAGCAAAAATGACAACTGTTAGGACTATTCTTGCCATTGCAGCATCCCAATCCTGGCCTCTATACCAGATGGATGTCAAGAATGCATTTCTTCATGGTGATCTCAAAGAAGATGTCTATATGCGCCTTCCTCAGGGGGTTTCATCTATCATCCCGAGTGCTGTTGCCAAACTACGGCGTTCTCTTTATGGCCTCAAACAAGCCCCCCGGGCATGGTTTGAAAAGTTCCAACATGCTCTTAGCCACTTGGGGTTCCATCCTAGTCCATATGATCTATCCATGTTCCTTCATCATGCTTATATGGGGATTACTATTCTTCTTGTTTATGTGGATGACATCATCATTACAGGTACCGATGCAAATATAATTCAACAACTTCAGGCCTCTCTTCATGAATCTTTCCACATGAAAGATCTTGGCCCTCTAAACTATTTTTTAGGTCTTAAAGTTCATCAATATGAAAAAGGCATTGTTTTCCATCAACATAAATATGCTCTTGAATTAATTGAAATGGCTGGACTTCAAGGTTTTGCTCCCATCCATACTCCTGTAGAAGTCAATGTTAAACTTCAGCAAGACAGTGGGGATCCTCTCTCTGATCCTACCCTCTATCGTCGCCTCGTTGGCAGCTTGATCTATTTGATGATAACTCGTCCTGATATTTCTTATGCAGTCAATTTAGTCAGCCAATTCATAACTGAGCCTAGACATCTTCATTTGGCTACAGTCCGACATATTATTAAATATCTAATTCGGACACCAACCCGTGGATTATTTTATCCGGCCAATAACTCCCTTACACTCAAAGCATACTCAGATGCTGATTGGGCTGGTTGCCCGGACACTCGTCGCTCTACTACAGGATGGTGCTATCTGGGTGATAGCTTGATTTCGTGGAAATGTAAGAAACAAGATAAGGTCTCCAAATCTTCCACCGAAGTTGAGTATCGTGCCATGTCTGCTGCTTGTTCAGAAATTCTTTGGCCCCGCGGGTTGCTTTCAAATCTCGAATTTCCTACTGATAGTGCCACACCACTCTATGCAAACAATACTAGTGCAATTCGTATTACTGTCAATCCAGTTTTCCACAAACGCACTAAACACATAGAGATTGATTGCTATTTTATACGCGACGAATACAAGCGTGATGTGATTAGCCTTCCTCACATCTCTTCTGATCTTCAAAATGCCGATATCCTCACAAAGGGGCTTCCGCGACCTCGCCATCAGTTCTTGGTTAGCAAATTGATGCTTGTGGATTCCCCGACATTAATTTGAGGGGGGGTGTCAAATACAAGATGGCTTAGGCCCAGGCCCGCCCAATATGGTGGTATCTAATCTCGTTGGATTTGGTCAAACATTTGCACAGCTTTCTTCCTTCTTTAATTATATTGTAATTAGATTTGGTCAAATATTCTTTCATTAATATTAGATTGTAATTAGATTAGCTAATTTGTAGAGCTGATTTGTAGCCTTTGATAAGGCATCTGTACTCTATATAATGGGAGAAAATCTCCAATGAAAGGCAATTCAAATTCAAATTCAAATTCAAATTCAAATTCAAAATCTATTCTACATGCTACAATTGTTATTAGCTCATGCACACAGTGAAGCATAGTTATCCCAAATCCTGATTCATATCCCGAATCCCGATTCGTATCCCGAATCTTAAGGAAAATGATTCACATCTATGTAATGAATCCCATTTACAAATGAATTTTAGGATTCAGGTGTGAATCCTACGATTCGATACGCATTCCATTGAATCTTACGATTCAAACGATTCGACTAAGCGAGAATGGCTATAGCCAATAAGATAATATTAATAATCTTTTACCTTTTTTCTTTCTCTATTCTCTTTCTTTTATCGCTTGTATTTTTAAAAGGTTATTTAGTAGTTAACGAAACCTCGTGAGCATTTTTTACAGCCTTGATAAGGTTTTAAAGATGAATAAAGAACATGCATTTAACTAAAGCATTCGATTGTTGGTGCTTGTTTATATCTTCTTCTTTTTTTAATCTATTTTGGTTTTTTTTTCTTCATGAACACTTTCTTAACTTTAAGAGATATCCTACCGTGTAAGATTGATGGTTTGGATTTTATTTTATTTTTATATTTTGATTTAAAGATAATAAAAAATAAGTATTGATACTTTAAACTTATTTAACTATTTTACACATCATTTATTTCAATATATATAATAATATATGTCATGATGTTTTTGATATGATTGTATGATAGACTTGTTATTATATTTATACTATTATAAATGGAAAAATGGATGGTTATGAATAATTACTTTTTTCCTTTTCTTTTAATTTTTAATTATTTTTTATTTTTATTAGAAAAATAAAAAATCCTACAATTCACGATACGATTCGCGATTCGATTCGATTCATGGGTATGAACGATTTGCGATACGATTCCGATTTTGAAAACTATGCGGCGAAGGAATAAAATTTATGAAACTTCTATAGTAAGTACATAGTTGCCACAAGACTTATTTCTCTCTTTGAAATATAAACATCTTTTATATTCCAATCCCCCCTTTGTAATAATTCCAGATGATTTCTATAGAAATGTAGTAACAAAAGACATAACCCTGATCTATTTCTCACAGCATTTCACCCATCCATTTAAGTGTGGCGACATCAACAGGAGATAATGGTATATACTCTATAGAGTTGTAGACAATGATAGGCAAGTGCTGAAAACATATATCAAAAGTAAAAAAGAAGAAGAAGAATATGGAAAGGTCACACATACAGAGTGATATATGGAAGCAGTCTTCAGACAGAAAAGACTTTTTTATAAATAACAGAAAAATATATTAAAAAACATAGAACAATAAGAACCCAACTAAAAGGGAACAGCTTATAGCTGAGGTATAAAAGATTTATGCCCACAACAAAGAGAAAAGCTACAACAGAAAGAAAAACAGCCAAACTACAAAGAAAGAACAACAAATGGAGAGGATCTATCCACTCCTAGCTTAGCCAGCGAGTCGGCAAAGCCATTTGTTGATCGCCTCACTTGAGGGAAATTCATCTCAACCAAAGAGACAACACCTTGATCTCGTTAAAGTAGAACTAAAACCTCCATGGAGTAGCATGAGAAGACATCCAAGATATGGTGTTCAAGGAATCACTCTCCACCATGGATGAAAATATGTAGCAGCCGATATATTGGCCGTCGCACCCATAGTAGCCGTAACTACGGGCTGCTACGACCGCTATGGGGCTGCTACGGGGTGAGAAAAATTCCTACTTTCCAATTTTTTTTTAAAATGCATAATAAGATTTATTTCTTTTCTTTTTCTCTCCAAATAACATTTCTACACAACTCTTCTACCATTTTATGTTTAAAAGAATACCAAAAAGCACATGATCTCACCGAATTACAGTTGATACAGAGAGTTCTTCTCAAGGATTCTTCTCTAAGTACATCCTATTGTTAGTTTGTATGGTCTCAATCCATCAGATGATGTAATAAATTGATTAATTAATTTATTTATCAATAATATCATGCTTTCCTTTCATGAGATGAATGGTGTTTTATTACTTAATGCACATAACCAATACATATGACATGTTGGTTCATGAGATGAACCGGGTCCCATTAGTATATTAGATGTGATATATATGTGTATGGATGAGATTCACATATGGGAGACAAGTGTCATAAATCTTATACTTGAATATATTCACAATCAGTGATGAGACTAGGCATCTCATCTGATAAGGTTTTAGCACTTTGATTACTATTAAATAGTGTGACTTGTTTCGATATCAGAATGTAAGATTCTGGATCATGGCGTTGGTACATTAGATGTATTGAAAAACCATGAGAAGCACCTTATGGAATACTATCTTTATTTTAAGATCCCCATAATTCCCTAGCAAAAGGCTCTCAATCCCGAGACATTGATGAACTCAAGTCTCTATATATTCATCTGCTTTGAGTCACCAATGAGTAAGGCCAACTGTAGGTCAACACCTCGATGTCTTGGGTACGTGGTAGTAGGAATGTAGGAACATTCAATTGTCAAGATGGAATCTATCTATATTATCCCCTTGTGCCAATTAATGGATTTATCATTAATAAGTGCGCACTTATCTCAATTAAAAGTTAATTGGACGGTACTGATGATCACTGTGATTAATTGGGTCTTAAGGATAATAAAATTTGAATCTAAGATTGGAAGGGACGGTTTAATCCAATTCATCCATGGATATTGATAGAAGGTTCTACTTGTGGTAATAGGGAAGTTTAGGGTCTTATTTGTAATTTATTCCTAAGATTGGAATGCAATTGCATTTATATAGTGGAGTTATTTACAATTAACTATGGGCCCGTATTGCACACGAGATGTAGGGTCGCGGTGTCCCAGTTGGAGCCAGCTTTCTATAGAATCCCTAGCGGTCCCCACGCTAGCCCAAGTTATTAGATAGTTACTAATTCTACTTGGAGTCTAAAAGGAAGGAATTAGAAAGTTACTATTTCTATTTGAAGTGAGACTTCTAATAGTGGTAATAGTAGTTTACTAGTTATTGTGGAAGTGATACTTCTATAATAATTAGAAAGGAGAAAGTTACTAATTTTTAATGGAAGTATGACTTATATTTTAATTAGTAAAGAAGATGTTGCAAGTCTATGTATAGGGGAACACCCCTTGGACATCCACACTCTTGGATCCACGCCCAGCTCTCTCTCTCTCTCTCTCTCTCTCTCTCTCTCTCTCTCTCTTCTAGTTCTCTTCCGGATTGCTTAGAGCTTCTAGTTATTTTCTTTAGGAGATCCCACCCATCTCCTTTAGAAAAAAGATCTGATACGGGATATAGCATGGAAGACTACAAGGTCTTGGAGATCCTAGTTTACTTAGCAAGTCTTCTTCTCCATTAGAGCACAACCGAGCTCCCAAGGTAAAATCTGCTTCTCTATATGTTGTGGTTTGTTTGTGGTTGCATGGTGTTGCTATTTCTATCTTCTAGATAGAGTTTATTGCTGTACATGGTTAATGAGATTGAAGGATTGGATCCTGAATGTGGTTTATGGCCTTATGGGTACTTTATCCTTGAGTCAAATGGGTCAAAAGTTTTGAAAACCAATCCACGAGGCCCACCTAGTTCCAACACTTATTAGACACCCCCTTTGGTAGATGTTTTTTTTCTCTAGGTACTCTTAAGTCTTGACTTCATGACATAGTTTTCTTTTTTTTTTTTTTATGAGCCTGTCAATAATTTCTAAGTTAGCATAACTAAGCAACATGAACACATGTGATAAAAATGATAATTGCTATTATTTTCTATTTATATAGCAATACAGGATCTCATACAATGAGGGGACCGCTACGCCCCCTTATCTTAGTTACTTTTGCAAAAAAAAAAAAAATTTCTCTCATTTTTCAATATTCTAGCTTTTAAGACACCCAACAGAAAATATGTATGCATCAACAAATAGGCAAACATCTGATCTTCTAGTCACTAGGTATGTATTATTGGCCATCCATATGATTTTGATTACCAATCACAATTCCCCAAGATGATAAATGCACATAGAATTGGTTTCTCAATTCACGGAGGGAAGTAAATAGAGCTGCTGATTGTGTAGCTTACTAGCATAAAAAGTCTGCATTTAAGAAGAGGGCTACATGTCAATGAGTCTACTAGTAATTAAGAATCTTATATGACCATCGTAGTCATCAAAGCCTAATCTCATCGACACAGGGTTGGTTTTGCAACACTTTAGTCTTTCATGTACTAAGATTGTTTTTAATCTTCTGTGTGCATGCCCAAACTATGACAAATAACATTTCTTCTTTTTATCTTATATTGGGTTTCATTGTAGATTTACTCTTATACTTAATTCTGATGTAACCCTTCCTGTTACACCAAACATCCACCTTAAAATGCTATAATTTACTCACACAAACCAACATCCATCTAACATGTGACTGATCAAAATCGAGAGAGAGAGAGAGAGAGAGAGAGAGAGAGAGAGAGAGAGAGAGAGAGAGAGAGAGGGAGGGAGGGAGGGAGGGAGGGAGGAAAAACCAATTAACTTGGGGCACTAATTATTTCAACTAGACCAATTCGACCCCATTCTAAGACTAAACTAAAATCTATAAATTATTCTCAAACTCATTTCTAAACTTGTGTCAGCCACATTAATTATCATCCGCCAGGATATCACATCAAAGTCTAACTACTAGCATAAAAAGGAACAAAGAAAACTCACTGAAGACTCCATTTAATCCAGATTGCTAAAGATAGAGACCTTCATGAATAATAATGCACCTGTAAAAGATTTAAAAAAGAATAAATAAATAAAACTGAGGTAATGACTTAGACCTTACAAGTAACAAATGGAAGTTTCAAAATGGTTGAATGGACTAGTCTGAAACCTTAGGAATTCAAGGATCAATACACTGCCACATCTTATGGATAGCTAGACTAGCAAAGCATACAATAGAAAGAAAACACCTATAAATGAACCAGATGTGGACCTGATGCTCCAGAGTTTCACTCCAAAATGCAACACAAACACAAGGACATCAAAGAGATGTGAGGAACGCTGTTAGGAGCTACAGTGAACTTCTGAGCACTCATGAAATTGAGCTAATAAACAGGATTGCTTCATTGGTTAATATTAACATTCCAATAATGGAATACCCAATCTCTTGGAGCACTGATTCTACTAGGACATTATGGCACTTGATGCTATTTCACCCCGTTTGGCTTTCAGTTGCCTGTTTAGGCCAAGTAACGTATAACTATCGACTCCAGGATGTACCATTCTTTAATAATCTATTATGTCACAGCCAGTTCTGCAAAAGGGCCTATTTTGATGGGATGCTAGCTATCATTAGATTGGATAGTCATGATAAAAGTATTATCAACTATACTGAAACATGTCTGGGGTTACCTATTTCTCAGAACCTGTATTTAAAAAAGTGCAACTTGCAATCCAATTTTTCATGAATTTGAAGTAATCTAGGGGTAACCTACTTGGAGTATGAAATTTTCAAAGATTTTCCATAAACCCCTTTATGTTATTTCATTGAGAAGACACAAAAAATATATAGGGAAAGTTTCAAGCGAGACGCAGCCTTATAAATGAGATGCAAGTACAAGTGATTTAGATTGGAAGGGAACCATGTAAATAGGTGCTGTATCAAGTTCCACCCCAATCCAAGAAACCTAGCCTTGTGATTTATACTCAACTAATTTAACCTGTTGCAATGTATGTGATTGGATGACAATTCTAGGTTGACTGGAATGGGTTGAAACTTTCCCTACCATCAATCCAGACGAGGTATAAAAGGAAAGGAACCTAACCAATTAAGGATCTTATCACAAGCCAACACTAATCTCATTAAATCCTATCACAATTTACCATAATGTAAACTCGTCTCTAACTTATTCTAAACAATGTTAACCTTCATAATATATGCATTCGTATATTCTTTATAATGTATCACGTTCTATCAGAAAGACAGACACACTTTAATGGGCCACAAAATCCAACAGCACTTGCAACTATCAAGGGAAACATAGTCACCCACAATTCAAATTAAGATTACAGGATCCTGATTTATGATTCTAAAGAAGAATATCAGAGTCCAATAGTTGGATAATCTGATAATGGATCCACTTCTGCAGAAACTGAATTCAAATCAACCAACATTTTGATTTCAAATTAACAGTATTCTTAAAACTTAAAGTAAAAATTGGGAATTGGGTTCCAAAGCCAACTTGTGATAATGATACCAAAGCATCATCTTTATGCTAGTCATACACTCCATAAACATGGGATATGAAGAAACCCCAGAACTTAATCCTTTCCACACTCCATACCATACCCATGTTTTCAACATAAATTAACTAACAAAAAAGAACTACGAGAATCATTCAACAATTCCTGTAGTAAATTGGAAGCATTTACAAGTAGATGTTTTGGAAGAGATAATAACAGTATGCAAAGTAAACCCCAGAAAAAAAGACAGAAAAAAAGAGGGAGACTGAGAGAAAGAGGGATTAAAGGATATAAAAACCAGACAAGGGGAAGAAGCTTAGTAATAGATTACCATGAATGAGTGAGGAATGAAAGATTGGTAGCAAGATCACTGCTTTTTCCTCCATTTTTTCTCTTTTAGCTCTTGCCCCCTTTCCCTTTTCCTTTCACTCTTACAGAAAGAATGGCCTGAGTCTGAGACAAGGGAGAGAAAGAGGAGGAGATTATGAGCCAGAAAAGTGGCCCTGTTGTGGGGCCCAGGGGAGATATTACATACATTAGTAGGTGGCACTGCTTGTGGGTCCCACTAAAATGCATGTCCATCATGGGAAATGGGGGTGATGGAGAGATGAGAAATCTGTGTGTGGGTTGAGTGCAGGGGTGAAAGTGGGTCGCGCTGTCCGCGGGCCGTTATAGGCTCGGGCCGAGCTCGGCTCGAAAGACAAAAAAGCCGAGCTAGGGCCTAGGAGGAGGCCCGTTTGCTTAAAAGGGCCGAGCTCGGGCTTGATGAAGCCCGACCCGTTAGCCCTAGGGCCTATATATTTTAATACACATATTATATATATATGTACACTATAAAGTAGATAATACATATATGATATAACATAATCCATAAATCCTAAACCTTAATTTTAATCAAATATAAATAATCCATAAATCCTAAACACTAAACCCTAAGCACTAAATAATCCATAAACCCTAAACCTAAGCGCTAAACCTTAAACCCTAATTTTAATCCAATATAAATAATCCCTAAACCCTAAGCACTAAATAATCCATGAATCCTAAACCCTAAATCTATATTAACATTGACCTATATCATTATAAAACGGGTCAGGCTCACAAGCCAAGCCTAAGGCCTCAATCAAGCCGGGCTTGAGGGCCGGCTTGAGGGCCGGTCCTACTTAATAAGAGCCGAGCCCGAGCCAGGATTTTTTAGGCCCTCTCAAGCTCGGGCCGGGCTAGGGCCTACTAAAAAATATTAGGGCCGAGCCTAGGGCCTGTCAAAGCCCAGCTCGGCCCGACCCACTTTCATCCCTAGTTGAGTGTGCATAAAATGATGGCTATACAATCATCCCAACCTTTCACCTAAAGAACCCAAAGTTTGGGAATTTGAATCTTTTTGGGAAAAAGAGCATTATTGTGCAATTAAAGAAGAAAACAGAAAAGGACTTCGTTAAAGAGAAGGATTTAAAGGGGCCGTTTGTAGGGTTTTCATGGACCGGGCTGGGCTGGGGCTGAGCAATTCCAGGCCTGGTCCGGATGTTAAATAACAGGCCCGATTCCAGGCCAAGCCTGACTTGGGCCATAAGTACCTGGCCCGAGACCAGCCACCTAAAATATGTTAAACCTGAGCCCAAGTCTTCTATGTTTTATAAATAGATGGAAAGATGTTTAATTACCCAACTTGTTGCTCACTTGGTTAGGATGTTTGTCTCTATGAGGGAGTGTGTGTTCAGCTCCTCCCTTCCACAAAAAAGGATATAATTATAATTATAATTTTTTTACTTAAAAGTCTCTTTCATTCGGGCTTGGGCTTTTTGGCATTTAATCTAAGCCCAACCCATATATTAAATGGGCCTAGAATTTATATCTAGGCCCAGCCCGAAAACTAAAAGCTTAGGCTCAAGCTTGGCCCAAACCAAGCTGGCCCGATCCATGAACACCCCTACTCGTATGCTTGCATGCATGAACTATTTACATGTATAAGTTAGGTGTAAAAATAGCATAGTTGTCAATCTCATTCCGCTCTAGTATGAATGTTCTGGAATTGGCCTTGGGCGGAACGAAATGACCCTCTAAAAGTTTCCGGTCCATTTCGGTCGATCTGGTTCTAGTTTTGGACCAACTTTGACAAAGATTTCATACTTCCATTCATATACAGTGAAAACCAAAAAATGGCCACTTGTAGAGCGTAGTTTAATTTAAGTGATGTAAGTATGGGTTTTTAGTATTATTCTTAGCATTTAAGTATTTTTTAAATCTAAAGCAGTGACGTCGTCATCTTCAACCTCCCAATCCATTCTTCTCCGATCTCCCCTGCGAGTTTTATGATCATGCAGAGTTTTGCCCTTATTTGAATGTTCTAACCTAGGGAAAGAGTCGCGGCCATCTTGGTTTTCTCGATTTGGATCTGAAATCTCATATCTTCAACCCATAAAGGGAAGAGACATGGGTACAGTTACTGCTTTGTCGAGCATCACCTTAATCCTTCCTTCCTTCATAATTTCCTTGGAGGCGATTCTATCCTTGATTCTATCCCCTATCAAAATGAAGACCTTTGTGTGCCAAGCATGAAGAGGAACTCCCCTCTAAGTTTTAGGTATTCATTTTTTTTTTTTTTTTTCATTTTTCAATTGTGTCTTTGCCGGAACGGAATACCATAATTGACCAAAATGTCAAAACATTCCATTATAAAGTCAAACCGGAACGGCGACCAAAATGGAATTGAAAACTATGGAAAATAGTTCATTAAATAAGCTCATTTTTACACCTTAATCTTTACCCCCGGTCCTCCGGTAAATATTTCACACCAACTGAAGAGGTGCAAGCAGTGTTTTCCTCACATGAGGCCTATAAAAAAGCTTTATTTTATTATTATTATTTTATTACTTCTATGGGCTCCTAATTCACAATCTTTACTATTTGTCTTTATCGCTATAAAATACTAAAAAGAAAATTTTCTTACCTCATCTTTTCATGGGTTTTTAGAAATTTGTGAAAAAGTCCAAACTGTTAGATCTAATTTTTTGGACTTCTATGGGCCACAAATTCATTATGCAAATTATTCATCTTCTTTGTATGGCTAAAAATGGCTAAGAGATAAAATATCTTGTCTTATTTCCTTATAGATTTATTTTAAAAATTTTTAAAAACCCACAAAATCTAAATACACATAGAATTGTTGGATGTGCTCATGTTGCAGATTATCAATTTGTGAGGATTTTAGTAGGCTATCCTTATCCT
The DNA here is from genome assembly GCA_028538565.1 of Umbellularia californica. Taxonomy (NCBI): domain Eukaryota; kingdom Viridiplantae; phylum Streptophyta; class Magnoliopsida; order Laurales; family Lauraceae; genus Umbellularia; species Umbellularia californica. The sequence goes on along the minus strand of JAPQWN010000009.1, from coordinate 36,902,953 downwards.
TTGGATATGGTTTGTTAGTATTTTATTATAAATGCAATCTTTTCTGTTAATGAATCATACAGTGAAATTATGGGAAAGAAGTGATTCTTTGAAAGTTTATATGGTATCAGAGCTTGGGCCTGGTGATGATCTTGCTATCAAGTCGGGTACAATCTTGCTTCCACAATCAACACGGTCATTTTTTTTCCTTTTCAATAAAAAGAAACCGAGCATCCTCTCCTATCCATCCATCTAAGGCCCTACGATCTCACCATCTTCGTCAAAATTGCATGATCGAAGCTTCTGAAAGATATCGCGACATATCTGATCTAGTGGGCCACCGGCACCGACAGACTTAGAAAGGAGCGGGTTGCGACAGTAATAGATCCACAGACAGATGGTGATCAACAAGAAGACATGAAGATCGTTTATATTAAAATATTTTATCATCTATTTTTTAGAGATTAAAGGGTTCTTATTTTTCATGTTTACAATCACAAATACTTTCTTTGAAAGTACCATGTGATTGAAGGGGAATGTTAAAGATTGCCAGTTTGTTAGGATTTTAGAGATATTAGTAGTTTATCCTTATCCTTCGGATATAGTTGGTTAGTATTTTCTTATAAATGTAATATTTTCTGTCAATGAATCTCACTGTGAAATTATGGGAAAGAAGTGATTGTTTCACATTTGTATCATTTGCATGTGTAACATATTCACATGTGTAACATTTAGCATGTGAATCATTTACTTTGGCAAACAAATGAACCCCATGACCGTGTTTATGCAGCGAGAGGATTCCACTCTGCGTGGAATCCATTTACATGAGAGAGAGAGAGAGAGAGAGTTTGTGCGTTTCTACTCTCAACATAGGAAATTGAAATCCTTTCTATGAGGGGAAATTGGTTCCTTTTTTTTTCTTTTTCTTGAGGAAAATGTGTCGTGCCAAACAACCAAAAAAGGGGCTGCACAAAAGTCAATGATTTTCCTCTTTGTAAGACCCCGACCCGAGTGACCCCGATTAGTACTAATTAAGTCGAGTGTTAGTGCTAAGCTTGATTACTGGTTTTTTACTAAGTTGAATTAGTATAGTTCTTGTTATAGCTTTGGGGAAATTTAAGTGATTTGTGTTTAGTGGGGGCCCTTTGGGGGGTTCCCTTTTGATAGTCTTGACGTGTACTTGGAGGTTTACTCGAGATTCCCATAATCTTTATCTTGGTCCAGTTTTACTTGTCTTGTCGACCCTTACAACTTTCATGTTGAACCCGTGCCCGTTCGGAACCTCAAAACTCGACTTTCCTAGCATTGAGGGCAAAACAGTCATTTTACATGAAATCTGTACCCAAAACTTGATATCCCCGAAACCCGCGAAACATATACTTTTTGGAAACTAGATATTTCGGTGATCATTTCTTTCTTCTTCGTCGAACTCATCCGAGGTCCCGAAAGTAGTGATCTCAGCCCAAAGAGTTTCCTGGTGGTGGAGCCCACACCCATTGGCTTTAAATAGAGAACCCTTCTCTTCATTTCTCTTTTTCCAGTACAACACAAAGCTAGGGTTTCTCTTTTCCCTTTTCTCCTTTCTTCTTGCTTCTCCACCATCAAAGCACCACCCACCTTGCTCAAATTGAAAGATGGAAGTCATCATCTCCTCCTCCTCCACTAGAACTCTCCATTGATATAATCCTTGAGGAGAAACCTTCATTCTAAGGCCTTCTTTAAGCTAGTCTTGCCCATTTGGAGTACCTACAAGTAAGCTTCCTCCCTAATCTCTTAGATTTGTGTTCTTCTAGTATTTGAGAAGCTCCATTTTCTTTATTGAGAGTTCTCTCTTCTTGTTTCTTGGTTTGACCCATTTTAGGGTTTTTTTTTTTTTTTGGGTTTTTGTGTAGCTTGGAGTTTGGCTTGAAAGAGGAGAGTAAGAGGCTTGATTTCTTGTTTAGTGACCTTGAGGCAAGTGGATTGAATGGATGTTTTAGTTTTCAATGATTTCCATGATAAATAGTTTGATTTATTGTCTCATTAATGGCTTGTTTAACTTGCATTCATTATGCTATAAATGCTTTTGGAAAGGGGTTGGTCAGCCATTTAATGTCTTGAAATATGATTTTAAAGTTTTTGTTTTATCTCTTGTGTAAGACTTGAATGAATCTATGTGGTTGTGATTTTCTCTTTTCTTTGTGATTGAATGTGGAAATGTATGGAGTTGTTTGGGTGGATCTTTGGTGGGAGTTTTGATGGGGATTGTGGGAAGTTTGGTAGAGAATTGTATCTCGCATTTGTGTGAAGAAATGGGGCTTAAGAGAGTTGTAAGAAGGGGAAAGAAAGAAGGAGCAGAACTGTTCCCCAACCAGTTCTGGACAGTTCGCTCGAGCGAACCCCACATCGCTCCAGCGAACTGCCCAGGGAAAGGCTCGTCCCATTCCAGAGAGCTATTCGCTCGAGTGAATCTGGGTCCGCTCGAGCGAACTCTCACAGCAGCCCATTCCAGAGAGTTGCTAGTTCGAGCGAACTGGTAGTTCGCTCGAGCCAGCCTGAACTGGGTAGGTCCGCTCAAGCGACCCCCTGGTCCGCTCGAGCGAACCCTCCCAGAAACCATTCCAGAGACTCTTTCACTCGAGCGAACTGTAATGTCCGCTCGAGCAATGGGTGCTGGTTCGCAGGGGATAGATTTGGAGTTGAAGTAAAATGTTATATGATTGTGAGAGGTTCATTGAGAGCCCCGTTGTGTCGGAAGGTCTATTAAGTGATGTATGAAGCCCAGATGAGAAAGAAACCATAATCACAAAGCTTTCATTGAAGTTTTGGAAACTTGCAAGTGTATAAGGAACCCGGCATGTCTTCCAAATTCAAAGAGTACCAAGTTTTTATCATATAGACATACGGGATCCCTATTCACCTTGAATTAGTTTTAAAACCCTGATACTATCCCGATATTTCGAAGGTTTATTTCACCTTTTTATTCCCGAAATTTATGAGTTTTGATTTATTAATCCCGAATGCATTGAAAGTGTACTTGTACTGTTTTACTAGCCTTGACATGCATGCCCGACATGATGTGATAGTTGTGCCCGTGAGTACCCCCGTCTTGCCCGCTTATAGCCTTGCACTGAATTTGTTTTATACATGTCTTGATTTATGTGATTTAACCTATGAGTCAGCACCACTAAGCTTGGATGACCTTGTCGGTCTGATCTACCTACTTGGAGATCCTCTCCCGTCCCGCCAGCTGCAGTTTGGATCCCGATACCCAGTTTATTAACCGTGGTCCCGTCCCGATACCTGGCTCGTTCCCGTGGTTCCCGATATCCGATTTGCTATCGTGATTCCCGACACCTGGTTTGCTACCGCGGTCCCGTCCCGTATTAATATAAATGTATATGTAAATTGGTTGCACTTCCTCACTTCGGTGACTGAGGTCAATGCCCGATATACTCTTGTCACTTCGGTGATAGAGGATTTAGCTTCTTGTGGATGCCATCTTGTTTGTTTCCCGATTTCCTTGGTTACCTTACATGTTTTATTACTGCATATGTGTTTTCAATTAAATGATTCATTTACTTCTTGGAAATCATTGTTTAAACAGGTTTACATGTTTTCCAAGGTAAAGGCTTTTATTTTTTAATGTTTATATCTTTTCGCCCACCTGCCAGACTGTCGTGTCTGACCCTTTGCTTTGGTACTCAGGTCCCGTTGTCGGTTATCCCGAGGAAGAGCTAGAGGAGGCGGTCGGAGAACCGCAACAGCTAGTTGAGTGGCATGCCGACGATGTTATCTAAACATCCGGTTGCTGAGATTCGAAATATTTTGGGGGTGTCACTAATTGATATTTTGGTAGATATTGTTTTGTCTATATTGGCCTTTGTTGGCCTCTATTTTTTGGAATTGTAATTAAATGATATATGTTCAAACTTTAACAGTACTCTTGGGTTACGCTATAGAACATTGCTCATTCTGATACTCGTTATCTTAAATATAATCAGCCTTGTTATTTTGGAAATGAATTACATGCTTGATTTGCTACACGCTTCCGCAATTTAACAAAGTATTCATGATGTTGTTGAGATATCCTCACCACGGACACCTGTGGGAAATCATGTGCACGGGTGATGTGTGTTCTTAATTAACTCTTGTACGTTTTGGCACTAACCATACCCCTTATCCATCCGCTTACATTAGTCCCGATCCCGGATTGGACCCCAAACCCGGTCCGGGGTCGCGACAAATTAGTATCAGAGTGAGACGTGTTTCAGGTAATTAAAAGAAACTAGAAATCCTAAGGACGTGGTGAGGATTCGTTAGATCTTTCGTTAGCTAGAATCGCGTGAGCAATGTGTGACCCTGTTTTTGGATTTATATGTGCTAACAACTTGTTTTGCAGCATCATGCCACTCGTAAGCGACCGGTAAATGGCAACCCCACCGCGAGTAATAGTGATTATACTAAGCATATTGAAGAAGATAGAACTAAAACACGATGCCAAATCAGTTTCAGCAGATGTTGCAAGCTACGCTTGACCAGCAGCGTCAAGCCAATGAGAATCAGACTAGACTTCAAAAACAAATGCTCAAGAAAGATGAGGATCATGCAAGAGAATTGGCAGAGATGTAGAGGCAGTTGTTAAAGGTGTTACAGAGAAGGCCAGAACCAGTCCAGCCTCAACTCGCAATTATCATTAATCAAAAGGAGCATGACCCAATGCATTGTTTGAGAGATTCAGAAAGAGGGCACCCAAGGATTTTGTTGGCTCAGAAGGTCCCTTGACTGCAGATGATTGGTTAGACCATACGGAGAACATCTTTGAAGTCTTCAGGTGCACAAGAGGAGAGAGAGTAAAGTTGGCAACGTCTCTATTCACCAAGTTGGCTGACATCTGGTGGAAAACAGTAAGGGAAGAGTATAGAACAATGGTTGACGCAGTTGCATGGCAAAACTTCAACATACAGTTTCGTGACAAATATGTGCCTACACACATCAGGAGGCAGAAGGCAGTGGCATTTCAACAGCTTGTCCAAGGCAATACGACTGTTCAAGAATACCTTATGAAATTTGAAGGTTGTCAAGATATACCCCCGAATTAGTGGACACGGTGGAGAAAAAGATAACCAAGTTCCTTGAAGGACTTCACCCCATCATCGAGAGAGATGCTACGGGAGTTATATCACGGGTCACTTTTGAAGAAGCAATCAAGAGAGCATACAAGTTCGAGAACTTTCACCACAAGGTCCTTAAGGTTCAAGGCAAGGGACAAGGACAACCCCAGCAGCAGAATCACCAGCAAAAGAACCAGCAAAACAAGAGGCAGAGACAAGATCAGAATGTGCAACTAGTTTGTATCCACTGTGGCAAGAACTATGAGAGTGCTCAATGTCGTACAATCACAGGAGCATGCTTTAGATGTGGCTCCATGGACCATCAGATGAGAAACTGCCCAAGACCGAACAGACAGAATCAGCAGCCTCAAGGAGCACCGCGTCCAGCACCGCCACAGAATGCACTAGTGGTGTAGAATCAGGCAAGGCCACTCCAGCAACAGGCACCACCGCAACAGTATAGACCTCAACAACAACAACAGCAGGCCCGTCAATAAGGACAGCAGCAGAATCAACGTCCACCGCAACAAAACAGAAATGCTCCTCAAGGCAGGCAACAACAGGCACTTATCAGGCCACAGCAGCGAGGACAAGTGTATGCGGTCAATAGAGCTGATGCCGAGGCAGTAGGCAACGTTGTGGAAGGTACACTTCTTGTTAGTGGGATAGAAGCTAAGATATTGTTTGACCCTAGCTCTACGCATTCTTTCATATCCCATGCATTTTCTAGATTGATTGATGTGCATGGTAGAGAACTTGAGTATGTTTTGACTGTGGCTACTCCAATAGGAAAACAAGTTATGTACTAGTTATTATCCTAGTTGTACAATTCAGATAGGAGAAGTCGTGTTACCCGCAGATCTTATTTTGTTGGAGATGAAGGATTTTGAGGTCATCCTAGGGATGGACTGGCTGGCCGGGTACTATGCCACGATGGATTGTTTCCATAAGACCCTCACATTCAGATTGGATGAGACACCAGCAGGGGTGTTGTTTCAAGGAGAGAGGAGGAATCCTCGTGCAGGGTTTGTCTCAGCATTGAAAGCTGATAGACTATTGAGAAGTGGATGTGAAGCCTATTTGGCGTTTATCACGGAGGATAAACAGTCCCAAGGGGTGGAGGAGATCCCTATTGTTTAGGAGTTCCCAGATGTGTTTCCGGAGGAGATTCCAGGATTACCACCCATAAGAGAAATTGATTTCACCATTGAGTTGTTACCAAGGACCGCTCCGATTTCGATTACACCATATAGAATGGCTCTGGCGGAATTGGGAGAGTTGAAGATACAATTGCAAGAGTTGTTGGATAAAGGTTTCGTGAGGCCTAGCATTTCAACGTGGGGAGCTCCGGTTTTGTTCGTTAAGAAGAAAGATGGCTCGATGAGAATGTGTATTGACTACTGGAGATTGAATCAAGTGACCATCAAGAACAAATATCCATTGCCAAGGATAGATGAACTGTTTGATCAGTTACAAGGTGCTTCGTATTTTTCGAAGATTGATTTGAGATCCGGTTACCATCAGTTGAGAGTTAAAGAGAATCGGATGTGTTGAAAACAGCTTACCGGACAAGATATGGCCACTATGAGTTCCTAGTGATGCCATTTGGACTGACGAATGCACCGACAGTGTTCATGGCTTTGATGAACAAGATATTTGCTCAATATCTGGACCAGTTTGTGGTAGTATTTATTGATGATATTTTGGTGTACTCCAAGACCAGAGAGGAGCATGAAGAGCATCTGAGGATAGCATTGCAACTTCTGAGAGAGAACCAGCTGTATGCGAAGCTCAACAAGTGTGAATTTTGGCTAGAGCAAGTAGCATTTTTGGGACACATTATCTCCAAGGAAGGATTGTCAGTAGACCCGTCTAAAGTTGAGGCAGTAGTGAAGTGGGAAAGACCGAAGAATGTGTTAGAAATTAGGAGTTTTCTTGGATTGGCAGGGTATTACCGGAGGTTTGTACAAGGATTTTCGTCGATTGTAGCACCGTTGACAAGGAATAACGTACCCTATGTGTGGACAGATCAGTGTGAAGCTAGTTTCCAAGTGCTGAAGAAGAGATTAACCACCGCACCAGTCCTTACTTTGCCATCTGGATGCGGCGGTTTTACCATTTTTACCGATGCTTCGAACGTTGGACTCGGTTGTGCATTGATGCAGGAAGGAAAAGTTGTTGCATATGGGTCCCGACAGTTGAAAGATCACGAGAAGAACTACGCAACCCATGAGCTTGGGTTGGCAGCGGTTGTCTTCGCGTTGAAGATGTGGAGACATTACCTCTATGGAGAGAAGTTTGAAGTCCATTCTGATCACCGCAGCCTACAATATCTATTTTCTCAGAAGGAATTAAACATGAGACATAAGAGATGGATGGAATATATCAAGGACTATGATTTCCCAATCAAATATCACCCAGGGAAGGCAAATGTAGTTGCCGATGCTTTGAGCAGAAAATCAGTAGGCATGGCAAATCTAAGTGGTACTTGTATTTTCGATCAATTTGAGGAGTTGAAGATAGATTTACAGCTACTGAGGAAGGGTGTCATAATTGCTAATATGTCAGTGTTAGAACCGTCTTTCATTCAGAAGATCAAGGATAGTCAGTTGCAAGATCCAGAGTTGGCTAAGATCTCAGAGCATATAACAAAACATCCTGATTTCCGTATTGTTGACGGAGTCCTCTATTATCGAGACCGTCTATGTGTGCCTAACATCGAAGATTTAAGGAATGACATCTTGGCAGAAGCTCACGGTACGAGATACTCCATGCACCTGGGTAGCACAAAGATGTATCAGAACTTAAAGGGCAGATTTTGGTGGAACAACATGAAGAGAGAGATTGCAGCGTTTGTCTCTCGCTGTATGATGTGTCAGCTGATTAAGGCGGAACATCAGAAGCCTCCAGGGTTGCTACAACATTAGAGATCCCGGAATGGAAATGGGAGCATATTACCATGGACTTTATTTCGGGACTACCGAGGACTAGTAGAGGCAATGATGCAATATGGGTTATTATGGACAGACTCACCAAGTCAGCTCACTTTATTCCCATGAAGACAAGGAAGAAGATACACATGTTACCCCTGGTAGAGTTGTTTGTCAACGAGATAGTCAGTAGACATGGACAGCCAGTTTCCATCACATCCGACAGAGACAGCAGATTCGTCTCAAGGTTTTGGAAGACCCTACATGAGTCTATGGGTACGAAGCTACAGTTTAGCACTGCTTATCACCCTCAGACAGATGGCCAGTCAGAGAGGACCATTCAGACACTCGAGGACATGCTACGTGCTTCTGTATTAGACTTCAAGACTCAGTGGGATGAGACTCTACCGTTGTGTGAGTTCGCTTACAACAATAGCTACCACTCAAGCATTGGGATGGCGCCTTTTGAGGCCTTGTATGGCCTCGACTGGGCTTTAGCAAGTTTTAGCCACGACTCACACTGAATTAGTGAGCATGCTCATGGATCACATGCATGATTAGTGTAGTTGATGGGTGTCATTCAGTAATGGGTGCTGGCCCTAGTTAGGACCCATATTTGCGTCCATACTCCATCATATTTGATCCTATAAGGGTTAGGAACTCAATGTACAAAGCCCCAACAATCTGTTGATCATAATGGCCATTGAGTTGTTTGAAATTGCTAAGGATTTGGATGTTTCTCTTGTTCAATTGCATAGGTCCTAAATCCCAAAGGGAGCACGATTTTATAAGATGTTGATTTGGTTTTTTTTCTTTTCCACATTCGGAAATTAAACTTACTCTCAAACACACCCACGTCTCTAATTGGGGACTGTACCTTATTGAAATTACGAACAACAAATTGTAATGTCTAGCATTAGGTTGACCATTAGTGGTGCTGTAAAAAGGAAATACAAAAAGAATTTTCTTTTCCATCGCTCTTGCTTGACATTGGCACCTTGAGGGTAGGGCAACGCCTAGCTAGTTCAAGCTTACAAAGGACTTTAGCCTTACCTAGGCTGGCCCTCATATATAATGATAGGATAAGGGCAAACCCTAACCCAGCCTGGCCTGGCCCCCCTTTGACATCCCTACTCTCATGGCTTATAGCTTATGCAAAAGGTAAAATATAAGCTCCTTTTGGGATCCATCCGAATAGATGCCAATCGTAAAGGGATATCTAGTGTGTTGAGAAGGTCTCATTGTAGATATGATTTTGGAAAAAAAAAATCATCTCAATTAGATCACCACCACCACTGATTTAGGAACTTTGAAGTTTAACGTTTCTAAATTTACATTTTTTATGAGATTCGTTCCAATGACGAGTATAGTTCACCTGTCAAAATAGGGTGAGTGCCAAATCATATATATGTGTGTGTAGGGGGGATGCTCTTGTGAGAGTTACTCTCACGGAACTATGAAAGTAATGACAAAGCTGGAAAATGTGTATAAAAAAACTCATGGGGTTAGTAATAAAGTCGGGAAATGTGTAAATCGAAGTCGACTCATCTAGTGCAAATTTTTTTACTCGAACAGAATCAATAAGGAGACTTGAGAAAGTCATTTTCTTAAATGATTTAAAAAAAAATTAAAATGAATCACATACGTTTATTTACATGCATTCATGACAATCAATTCAAATCAATAAATTTATATGTGCAAGAAAATACTATAATAAGGAAAACAAAAGAGAAATATTGTATATTACATAATTTATTCACCCAAATATCAAACGTAAAAGGTCACATGTAAGTTTCAAATTATATTCCAGTCATTATTTTTAAATTGTTGATTCATGTATAATTACTTAAAACTAAACATAATTTTTTTTAAAAAAATCAAAACTACCTATCAAATGGTTTAGATTGCTAGAACGAGGGTTCCTCAATCAGTTGGCTGCCCTGCTTCTCACTCAGATAACCAAGGGATCGACCTTGGTCTCCCCCACTCTTCCCATGTTTTAGTTCTCACTCCACACATGTGTAGTTTCTCTCTCCTCGCTTGTGCGATTTTCACTCCTCGCATATGCAGGTTCTCTCCTAAAATGTGAGTCTTTAGGAGTCCCAGCACCCTTAATTGGTTCAAAATGCAAACTTATTAAATGAGTTGACTCGGCTGAATCTCTTCCTTGTATTTGACTCTTCCTTCGTCAGAACGAGATGACTTCTCAAGAGAGTTAAAAATCAATTCAGTGAGTGTGAGTTTTCCAGCATTGGTTAGTGAGTGTCAAGAGGTAAAATTGATCATGGGGGAGTCTCATGTGGTAAAGAAAAGGTTATCTCTAGCAAGTGGTGACCTTGATAAGTTTGTAATTAGTTAAAATTACTTTGTTAGATAATTGATTAGTTGCATTGAGTTGTGTAAATATTCAGAAGCATTAAAGAATGGAAGTTTGGGTTGGGCTTGCTTGATATATAATGTCTACCTTCTTTAGTAAAATGGAAAACTTATATTAAAACACAACGAAAGAAGGTATTATAAAAGGCTAATAATCCCTCCCTACAAGCCACACTCAGGAAAGATGTTCATCCTCCATTCAAAGTACATGTCATTGAGAGTTGAGACAACCCAAACTTAGCCTGTGGTGAATAGCCTCGTTAGGAACTCTAGGAATATACCCAAAACATGTTCTTTTAAAAAAAAGGGATTTTACAAGAAAAAACACTTTAGATGGCCAGTGAACCAAAAAGGTCACTCTAGGGACTATGAACCAAACCAACTTTCCCGCCTGAAATTTCTTTTTTTTTTAACCTGTTTTTTTAGGGTCGACATTGACCCTGTGCAGGTGGAAAAAAAAATAGTTTTCCTCATCTTCTTCCTTCTTCCTCTCTTCCCCAAACCCATTCCAATGAGAAATCCAATTGGGAAGAATAACATGAGGACTCACCTTGAGGAAGAATCTCTCTCTAAAATGTGTCCATTAGCCATAGAATTGCCATGTTGGTGCAATAAGTAGTTGTTGGTGAAGGAACATGCGATGCACCAATAGAGTTCGACATGGCGGTCACGTGAGTAGAAGGGCACGCACAAGTAGCCAAAGAAAATACAGTTTTAGTTTTGATGACAGAAAATTTGAACAGAACTATGATTCTGAGGATAATTAACAGTATGAATGAAACAATAGATCCCGTGATTATAGTTCGAACATTGGCCACAATAAAAATGGGTACCGGGATAAAAGTCGGTCTAGAAAGGGGGAGAGAAGTAATAATACGTCGACGATGAGTCACCATGATAAGCGTGCTAAGTCGAAAGAGATGTATGATTTTGATTATCAAAATTGTTATGGTGGGAAATGTGGGTTAGGGGGTTGTGATTCCAATGGGGACTACTATGAAGAGAACAGACCTCCATCAAGTAATCAATCTAGGAGGGAACGTGCTGTAGAAACATCAAGATCTAAATACTACTTTTGAAGAAATGCATTGGTACCAATTGTAGAAAACAATATCTAAACAACTTTTCTAAAATGCTCGATACCATGTTGTAGATATATGAAGGTGTTGAGTGTGAGTGTGTGTATGTGTATGTGGGGTTGAATCCATAGTTATCAATTTCGTGCCGTTTCGGCAGAAATTACCGAAAAATTTCGTTTCGGTCATATGGCCGAAACGAAATGACATTCAAAACTTTTCGTTTTGAATATCGGTCAATATCGGCCGATATTTACGAAATTTGAATATCAGCCGAAATGGGTTTTTAGGATATTTCAAAGAAAAAAAAACTAAAGGGGGTAAAATGAAAAAAAAAAAAAAACACTTAAGTTGAAGAGTGAAGACCCATTTCATTCCTTCCAAATGAAGCCCTAGGGCAGTCCCCTCTCTGGCTCTCCCAGTCTCCCTCCTCATCTCTCATCTCGCATTCTCGCCTCTCGGTCTCCCTCCTGGCCTCCTCTCCATTGCCGATCGCCGGTCTCATCTCTCATCTCGCCTCTCTGGCTCTCCCAGTCTCCCTCCTCATCTCTCATCTCGCCTCTCCCTTTCCATTGCCGATCACCGGTGCCACCGCCACGCCCAGTTGGAGCCCGGCCTGTCCTAGCCCAAACACGCTTTTGCTGGTGCCAGGTACACACTACATAGTCTCTTCTTCTTCTTCTTCTTCTTCTATTATTTGTTTCCCCATTTTTCTTTTCTTCTTCTTCTTCTTTTTCTATTGTTTTGAATTTTTGTCCTTTAATCTGCAGAGTTGTTTAGTTGTTCACTTGTTCTCAATCTGCATAATGTATTATTTTTAGATTTTGATATTTTTTCTGTGTTATTTGTATCAGAAATTAGAATCCAGTAATTTATCATCATGAGTACACCAACATCATCACAGGCTTCAATAAATAGTACTGCACCTGCTCAGTCTAATGATCAAGCATGGAGACATGGGACCATAGATCCAACAAACAAAAATTATATTAGATGTTTGCATTGTGACAAATTAATTAAAGGAGGTGGAGTCACAAGATTAAAAGAGCACCTTAGGGGTGTTACTGGAGCAGTTGCACCATGTAAGGAAGTTTCCCCTAATGTTAAATGGCAAATGGAGAGACTTGTCAAGGACAGTAGGAGGAATAGAGATAAAAAAAAAAACAATTGAATGAGGAAATTGGAAATCCATGTGGGATTCCAATTGAAGAAGGACAAGAAGAAGATGCAGAGGTTCAAGAGTTGTTAGTAAATCCTCGTACAAGAGTTACAGTAGCCCAAACATCATCCCAAAAGAAAAGAAAACGTCTACCCATGGGTCTAACTGTACCATCACCAAACAAACCAATGAGTAATTATTTTGCACAAAAAACAATATCTGGAGCACAACCTAGTATCAAATCTGCCATGGCAACAAAAGAACACAGAGATGTAGTTGATATGGCTGTTGGGTGTTGGTGGTTTGATGCCAATATCCCATTCAATGCAGCAAACTCAAAAATTTTTCAAGTTATGTGTGATGCAATTGCTTCAATTGGTCCTGGATATAAAATGCCATCATATCATGACCTTAGGACAAGGATTTTGAAAAATACAGTAGAAGAAGTGAATGACTTTATGGAACATTACAAGTCTTCTTGGACTGAAATAGGGTGCTCTATTATGGCTGATGGTTGGACAGATGGAAAACAAAGAATACTGATAAACTTCCTTGTGTACTGTCCTAAAGGAGTAATATTTTTGAAGTCTGTAGATGCTAGTGGAATAAGGAAGAATGCAGATGCATTGTTTTGTATCTTTGATGAGGTTGTTTTATGTGTTCGGCCAAAAAAAGTTGTTCAGTTTATAACTGATAATGATGCAACTTATAAAGCTGTGGGAAAGAGATTGGCAGAAAAATATAGAACTTTTTACTAGACAGGTTGTGCAGCCCATTGCATAGATTTGATATTAGAAGAGATGACAAAACCTGACCTGTTTCCTAAGAATGCTGTCACGATTGATACTGCAAGAAAAGTCACAAGATTCATTTATAACCACACACATGTGTTACATATGATGAGAAGAGATTACACCAATCGAAGAGATCTAATTCGTCCTGCTATTACAAGATTTGCCACAAATTTTATTAGTTTGCAATGCCTTTATAAATTTAGGAATGAACTTCGGCAAATGTTCGTAAGTAATGCATGGAGTGCAATGAGTGTTTCCTCTACTCTAGTTGGCGAAGAGATATCTGGCATTGTTTTGGACAATTCTTTTTGGAAGAATGTAGAGCATATTATAAGTGTCAGTGAATCTTTAGTGAAGGTTCTTTGTCTTGTTGATAGTGAAGATAAGCCTGCAATGGGGTATTTATATGAGGCAATGGACAAAGCTAAGAAAGCCATTCCAAGGAGATTGAAGAAGAAATCAGAATTTTTACCATATTGGAGAGTCATTGATCGTAAGTGGGAAACTCAGTTGCATAGTCCTTTACATGCAGCCGCCTACTTCTTGAATCTAGGGTTGTATTTTGACCCCAAATTTGATAAACAGAGAGAAGTTAAAAGGGGTATGAATGATGTTGTAGAAAAATTGGTTTGTGATGATGATATTAGAGATATGATTGTAAGACAAATAACGGACTACAAAAGAAGCCATCATTCATTTGGTAGTGCAACTGCCATTCGAAACCGAACAAAGATATCTCCAGGTATTGTTGTCTAACTTTTATTTATCTTTTATTAACTCATCAATGACTAGAACTATTAAGTCCTTATTGTATTTATTATGTAAGCAGAGAATTGGTGGGATCAATGTGGAATAGATTGTGCTGAGTTGCAGACTCTCGCAATTCGAATCTTAAGCCAATGTTGTAGTTCTAGTGGATGTGAACGAAATTGGAGCATTTTTTAGCATATTCATTCTCCCAAAAGAAACAGACTAGAACATGAAAGATTGAATGATTTTGTTTTCGTGCACTATAATTTGAATCTACGCAAAAGGTATGTTTCAAGTTTACTTAATATGTTTCCATGACACATGGAGAATAATTATAGACTTATTTAATTTATATAAATTTCAGGGACATGATAAAAAGGACTAGAAAAAATATCACGGATCCGATTAGTTTGGAGAACATCGACATCTTGGATGAGTGGATATGTGAAGAACCAGATATCTTAACTATGGATGACGTTAGGGGTTGGACATGTGTGGAGCAACCGAATCAAGAAGCAGATAATATTCCTGACTTTGACTTTGATGGAGGAGAGGAAGAATGTCCAGGTCCTATGACAGGAGAGGAATTGGGGGTTGAAGTTGAAGATGCTATGGAAGATGATGATGCTGATGTGGCTGGTTTTTGAACTTTGAGAAGAGTGTTTAAACTTTATGAACTTTCACAGGATGTTAACTTTTATTATTGTAAGAGTTGTTTTTAAACTTTTTTGTGTAAGGAATGTGTTTGAATATTATGCTTGTGTGTTATAGTATTATTTTACCATAATGGATTAAATCCATAATTAATATTTTTACTTTTTATCTATTTATATATTTTTTTTATTTTAAATATTTTTCCGAAATGTAAATCCGAAAAGTTTCGCCGAAATTCCAAATTGGCCGAAAATTCTCATTCTAGAGGACAAACCGAAATGGGGTCCGAAAGGATATTAACAACCATGGTTGAACAACCAAAGGGCCGTACAAAGCCCTGCTCAAAATCAAATGAACAAAATGCTTATATATATATATATATATATATATCAAACCTTAAGATAACAAGAGATTTCTCTATACCAAAACACTTGGACAATCTCTTAGACCTTCACCACACACACTCTTGCCTCACACACTTTTTTCACACTTACAACACAACCTTATATAAACTACTAAAAAGACACTTCCAAAAGACATGACTTTACATATTTCAAGACAATAATAAAAACCCATGAACTTTAGCTTTTCTAGATGACTTTTGGCCTTTAGACTTTCCAAAATGACTTTTGGATTCTGATAAGTGTTAAATATTGTATATTTTACCCCTCATTAGTCTGAATTTTATTGACATCTAATATGCATGCCATTTGCTTTACACGAAGATTTTTTCCTTCTATCACATTAACGGATTATCGGGGTATCATGCATAAATCTGATTATTTATAGCACATTTTTAAGTAATTTCTCTTATGTAGGTGAACTCCACGACTACCCCAACCTTCTGACTAGTGACCCAGGCATCAAGAGGAGATTTCAATAAAGAAGTTACATGAAAAAATCTTAGGAAAAGTTGAAGAATTCCAAAATAAGAGAAGAAGACTTTTAAGAATAAAAGAAGTCATTTTCTAATAAGAAGGATTGGTTGGTGTGTTGGTTAGAGCTTGGGTTGATATAAAATAGGCTATGAGTTCAAATCCGAACAATTGTATATTATTTCTTTTTACATATAAAATATTACATCCAACTCTAACCTCTCCATGTGATGAAAAGTTACTCTTTTAGCAATTTTATTTACCTTCCTATACTTTTAGATTGTAATTAGGATCTTATTTGTAACTAATCTAGAGAGAGTGTGCAATTGAAGATCATTAATGAAGATTTGAAGCTTTTTCTTGATGTTTAGTGGCTAAAGTTCTTGGATTAGGCCCTCTTTTTGAAACTAAGTAATATGATTAGTTCAATTACATGCATGTTTTAGTTTAAATTCCCTACTTGTACCTTGATTGATTAGTAGATTTTAGATCTGATTATGCTAATCTCTCTCATTTTTCATGCTCTCTCTACACTTGATGCTTGGATAATCTTAATTGATACTTTGTAGTTTGACTAAGTTCTTTCACATAGCATGCTTTAGAGCCCTTATTTATGATCTTTTGTAGCTTGATTTTGATGATTTATTGTTAGGGTGGCTAAATGATGATCTAGGATCTTGGCCTTTGATTTTCTTTACTTTGATCTTCATTATTATATGTTTCAATCCAATTAGGCAAGAGACTGCTAATTGGATTGTAGATTTGGGAGTTAAATTAAAACATGCATTGTTTGAATGAATTACGTACTTAGTGGATTTTGGATTGCCTAATTTCTTATTTTTATTATTGTTAATTTAAATCTTTATTTCATTTGTTATTTTCACTTCTAAATTGTTAGATTTACACTGCACATTACTTGTTTTAAAATCTTACACATTTCACACCACATATGCACCTTAAATCTTCTATATCCATCGCCATTCGTCCACTAGTTTAGTGTAGTTTGTTAGATCTTATTTTAGGTTGTTAATTAGTTGTTTACATTGCATAGTTTGTTAGTTTTATTTTTTTTCATTTCATTTGCTATATTAGCTATATCTTAGTTCAAATCTACTTAAATTGGATTCATCGCTTCTTCCATCCTCTCTCCGTGGGATCGATAATCCGGACTCTTTAGTCCTTTACTACTTGACTATATCATAGTCTTGCGGTTAAGCGTTGCACATTTTAGTGTCGATTAGATTCTTTAGGAGATTTCTTGATTTTCTCATTGGAATTAAAAAGTAATAATTCCAACATAACTCCCCCTTAGTTTTAATATTCAATTCATATCAAAGTCGATGGTCTTTCTCCGGATTTCAATTCTTCAATCTTTTTCTCGTTGCCCTTTATGCGAACTTTATAAAAATTCTTCATATCTTGTGTCGAGGCCTTCAGCTTCTTCATCTCTTCTTGTAAAAAAAACTACATGTTTTTTCAAATTCTGAACTTAGTCACTATTGACACATAAAAAATTCATTTGACCATGTGTAACAATTCCCACGGCAAAACACATATTTTTTTATAAGAGGGCGTTTTTTTTACCGCTGAAGCCTGGTCGGCCATAGTGAAGGCGTGCCAGCGGCTACTGTCTGCAAAGCTCTCTGGCCGCTACAATCTTCAATGCACCAGCCGCTTAGCACAACGATACAGTTGCTATTCTTTGTTCGGAAGATGGCCGCTAGACGTTGCAAGGCTCCACACATTGGCCGCCGAACTTCTTCTTTCCCGGCTGCCTATTGCCCACGATCACCCACGATCTCTGGCCAGTTACTTTTTCTGATGGCCGCGGGACCTGCAAAAGAGGAACAATTACACTTCCCATTAATGGCAATTTTCAAAACCACCTCCACGCCCCCATGATTTTCAACAATTCTGGCTCCCAAAAGTTATAAAATGAAGACTTGGGGAGAGCAGTAAGGCATCTCCGATCCAACGCAAAAAAGGCCTAGAAACTCTGCCATTTTCAAGACTGTCTCTTTCTTCTATTCACAAGGTGAGAGCCAAGCAGCAATGAGCACTTCTCTCTGGATTTGGGCAATAATTTCCAGAAATCAGTCTTTGTTTCTCTCTCCATTGAATAAGAACAAAGATTGCCTCTGTTGTTTTGAAGTAGACTTCTTTGCTAATCATTCTTTCTAATAATGGTGATGAATTACAAAGATTGATGAAGGAAACTACGTTGTAGACTCCTCTAGCTTCGTCTCCAGCAAACTCTCGAAAGCAGCAGTCTATTCTGTCTCTTCTTTCAGTCTGTATTTTCCTTGCATTTGACCTCATAAGCCTGACGAGGGGGTTGTATAAAGATTTGTAAACAACCTGCACTCAAAAGGTGAAGCGGAGAAAACCCATGTAAATAAAAGTGGAGATGACTCTTCCTGCACAATCAAGTGTACGTGTAGGTCATCTTCATATCTTTCTGTAATGTTCAAAGATTGAATAAAAGCTTCTTCAGTAGATTTTCATCTCTCTCTCTCTCTCTCTCTCTCTCTCTCTCTTTTGAGCGAAATAGCCACACCTGTTAACATCGATCGGTTTGATTACACCCGAGTTTTGAAGAACTTTCAAAGCATGTGATGCTACGCTTTATTAGGCCTTCTTCTTTAATGAGTTTTGATGCCCATTAATCGAGTAGGAATACTCATTGAGTATAAAATGAACTATTGCAACAAACTTTGGCTCATGGTCAAGTCCAATTCTCAGAAAATCATACTTAGGAGGCGAGCATCCAAGCTTTTCTATAGCTTCTTGAAATACAGTTTTGAAAAGAATTTTAACTATCGTCATTCTCTAAACCTTTTTTTTTAAACAGAGAAATTTAGTTAAGAGAAGAAACTTGTTCTCTTAATCACAAACCTGTTAACACCAGTTGGCCCAAAGCCCATCAGGCCCATTCAATGTACAACCCAACCCACCACGTGGGATACTTTAGGATAGAATCAAATCATTGTAAACTGATCCCCTTTCCATACATAGATTGTACTAGTTTTTGAATTGCCTAGATTAAGGCTAAATGAGATTATAAAAGAGGAGGAAGGATCGACCTTTGAAGGCATCCAGTTTTTCCAAAGTTCTTCTCCTAATCTAAGTTCTATCAAATGTCATGGTATCAGAGCTAGACAATATCTCTGTTCGGATTCAAAGCAAAGTTTCTCCTCTGTTTTTTTATCATCAAGAGATCATTAGGAGATCTCAGATTTGTGGATTCCGAAAATCTTCTTCGTCTCATCATTAGAAGATCTTTGTCTCTCGGTATAGGCTGCTGTGATCAACAGTGGCCCACTTGGGATCATCAACTCATCATCAGATATCTACCCAGATCTAGTCGCCTGTTTCTCTTCAATATTTTGCAGATTTTTTCAGAATTTTTGCTACATCAACGGTAGGCCTTCTGTTCATTTATGTGCTTTTCCAATCGTTTTGAACAGTTTTCATCAAAACCGTACGAAACTGTGGACTTAGTCTGTTTTTCAGAAATTCTTGTTCTAGTAGACAGATATTTTGAGTCTTCATCTCATGCAAACCTCTGATCTAGACTGTGATCAGAAAGTGGGTCCCACGTGGCACTCTTAGCCTCCATTTCAAGGTCGTCTGGGCTCTTTTGGGCATTTTTTTGTATATTTTTGCAATCTGGTTCCTTATCAGCCATCACGTTAGTTCTTAAGCAGGATCTGGTGTTCTGTCTTGAAGTAAATCACATCTTCTCTAGCTTTCATCAAGCCTCAAGCTTCTGGATTATCTTTGTGTGCAGAAAGACATTGTTTTTACACTGTTTCTACACTGTTCTGCACTACTGTCATGGAAAAGAGTGAACTCTTCCTGGTTAAATTTAATGGGACTAATTACACATCGTGGGCTTTCCAATTTCAGATTTACCTTAAAGGTAAAGAATTATGGGGTCATATGGATGGGTCTGATCCACAACCCAACACTGACGCTAAAGCTGTCATCAAATGGGAGGTCAAAGATGCCTAGATTATGACTTGGCTCTTGGGGTCCGTTGATCCACAATACATTCTCAATCTTAGACCTTATAAAACTGCCAAAGGAATGTGGGACTACCTGAAACAAATTTATCAACAGGATAACTCGGCTCGCAGATTTCACTTGGAACATGAACTTTCTCAGTTTGTTCAGGGGACTCTGTCCATTCAGGAGTATTATTCTCAGTTTGTTCGTTTATGGACTGATTATACTGAGATTATTTACTCTAGTCTACCGGATGCTTCCATCGCTGTAGTTCAAGATATTAATTCCACTAGCCGAAGGGATCAATTTTTAATGAAACTACGATCTGAATTTGAACAAGCCCGTTCTAATTTGATGAGCCGGGTGCCTTCCCCTTCCATTGATACATGCTTAAGTGAACTTCTTCGTGAAGAACAGCGTCTCGCAACCCAGGCTGCTATTCAGCAGGCTTCTACTGGCGGTCCAATAACTGCTGCATATGTTGCTTGAGACAGACCGCAGACCCGAGATATGACCAAAGTACAATGTTATTGCTGCCAGAAGTATGGACATGTTGCCACTCAATGCAATAAAAAATTCTGCACTTACTGCAAACGCAAGGGCCATGTTCTTCCTGAATGTCATCACCGTGCTCAGTCTTCATCTCCGAAGGCCAATCTGGCAACCCTGGATGCGTCTTTCTCTGCATTGAGTCCTACTGCCAATACAATGATGCCTGCTCAGCCTGCTTCTTCATCCTCTCTCACCCCTGAAATGGTTCAACAAATGATCGTAAATGCTTTTTCTGCTCTTGGCCTCTCAGGTAAACCCAAATCTTCAAACTCTACTTGGTATCTGGATTCGGGGGCTTCTAATCATATGACCCACTCTTCTCATACTTTATCTCATTTAAAGCCTTGTGATGGAAACCTCCGAATCAATACAGCAGATGGTGGCAGTATACCCATTACTGTCATCAGTGAGATCTCTCATCCCTTACCTTTGCGTCATGTTTTTCTTTCTCCTCAGTTATCTACAAATTTATTATCTGTTGGCCAACTAGTTGATAATCATTGTTCCGTCTCCTTTTCTCGTTCTGGTTGTGTTATACAGGATCAAGCATCGGGGAAGGTGATAGCGGAGGGGCCTAAGTGTGGTCGTCTTTTTCCGCTACAACTATCTACACAAGATAGGCATTTGGTTGCATCTGCCTTGTTTTCTGCTTCTCGTTCAAATAAGAGCCAATTATGGCACAATAGATTAGGCCATCCGCATTCTCGTACTTTGTTGTCTTTGTTTAAATCTGGTTTGCTTCCTGATAATAAAATTTCTTTTAAGGATGTTTCTTTTAATTGTTCTAGTTGTAAAATGAGCAAGAGCAAGACTCTTCCTTTTCCAATAAGTTCTTCATCATCATTGAAATGTTTTGATCTTGTTCATAGCGATGTCTGGGGTATAGCACCTGTCATATCACATTCTCATTTTAAGTATTTTGTTACATTCATCGATGATTATAGTCGCTTTACATGGATTTATTTCTTGCATTCAAAATCTGAGGTGTTTGCTACTTTTAAAATTTTCTTAGCTTATGTGGAAAATCACTTCTCCACGTCCATTAAAACACTTTGCACAGATTCTGGTGGTGAATTTGTTTCTAATGAGTGTCGGATGTGAATTTTCGACCCCCCCGCGCCAACCAATTGGGCTTGGGAAAATCTCCATTCATCTATACATGTGCTATTTAAATTTTACATCGAAAATGAGGATTCCGACTACCCTCAAAATCGACGGATCACGATTGCCAGCTACGGTAACGGCCGTAACACCGTCCTTCGACGAAAGCCGAAGAAAAATGGGAGAAAATAAATAGGTGGGTCCTTCCTCTCGTCTAATGTGCTGCCGGCAACACACGACGGTTGTCTTGTCACATTAATTTGGGTCTTTTTGGGTCTCTTTAATATAGGGTCAATTTAGAGTTACACGTTAAAATCCAAATAAAGGTTAATCCTCACATACCAAAATCATAGTATATCCAAGTAAAGTAAAACAATTAAGATAAAGAAAATAAAGGGGGGGGGGGTGCCAAATATTTAAGAAGAGGATCGGCCCCGTTCCCGGGTACCCCCTTCAAATCCCTTGGCAAAATAGGGTTTAAAGGCTGACTTTGCAAACCAAAACAGTGATGCAAATGAGACTTTGACTTGTGATTTCTGTGTTTTTCATGTGCGATACACGAGTGATAAAAGTGAAAGGCCGATGGGCCGAAATTAATTAGAGGTAGCCGATGGGCCGGTATTTGTTTTAGGATGGCCGATGGGCCGTGATTGTTTTAAAAGTGTGTGCGAAATCATTCATCTCATCTCGTCATTCTCATTTATTCAATTTTAGAAATCAGTTCTTCTTTCCCTTTTATCATTAAGTTCAATTAAATATCTGGCACCTGAGGTGGAGGAAGAAATAAAGGAAAAATATTTTTGGGTTTATTTTATTGGTTTTATAGTTTTTATGGATTTTTGATATTGGGGCTAGAAGGGCCTAACTAGGGGATTTCTACTTGGATTTACGTGATTAATGCTTTATTACTGATCATCAGATTAACCCTAACCTAAGGTCCTAAATCGCCCACATCAGCTCTCCCGGTCCCTTAACGGAACAGGAAAAGTGATGGGACGAAGCCTAATGCTCTAATCTATCTAATGAGGAAACCCGATCTAGTGCTAGGGTTTAAATTGTCTAAATTTGATAGCTTCTATGCCTAAACACCTTATTAATTTGATTTGGTTTGTTTTAGGTTGTGGTTTGATTAAGAGTTATTTAGGGATGAGTTAAAAGTGTTTTAAGGTTCTGTTTTAGTGTGCCAAAGGTTCTGGAATTCTAGGTTTCAGTTTAAATGATTAAAAGGCTGTTGAAACTAGTGAAATGGGGGATGGGAGGACTTGGGCGCACCTGTGGTGGCGCCTAGGTCCTCTTGGTGACTTGGGCGCACCTTTGGTGGCGCCCAAGTGGCTGCTCTTTGTGATTCGGCTGGTTTCGATGGTATGGGCTTGATTTTGGAGTCCCGCAGGATTCTAATTAATGTAGGCTTCTGTTCTGATGTTGTCTTTAACTTTGGGTCAATTAATTTTAATAGTCTTAAGTCCGGGATTCGAAACGAAACCAAGGTTCTCAACTTGGATGTGACGGAGGACTTGGGCGCACTTGTGTGTGCGCCTAGGTATTCCTGCGCACTTGGGCGCACCAGTAGTGGCGCCCAAGTTGGAATTTGAAATCTTTTGGTCACTTTGGCTCGGTTTGAAGTGCCGGACGAGTCTAAGTTGATCAAGGTTTTGATTTAAAGGTTGTTATTGGTTCTGAAAATGTTCTAAGATGTTAATTTTAATCGAGATTGGAAGTGAGTTGCGATGTGGTGGCCTTGGGGCTAGGATGGGACTTGGGCGCACCTGTGGTGGCGCCTAAGTCCCTGGATGACTTGGGCGCACCTGTGGTGGCGCCTATGTTTCCAAGGTGACTTGGGCGCAACTGTGGTTGCTCCCAAGTGTCTGGTTTGCGTGTTTCTTTTCTTTTTGGGTTGATTTGAGGTTGAGTGTTTATCGTTTGATGTTCTTTGAATTAACTGTGTTTTTATTGTGTTGTGTCAATTGGAATTAAATTAGGTTTCAATTAATTAGATTTCTTAATGATTATGGGAGGCTAAGTGTTAAGAGATTGGTGCCTACGTGAATGTTTTTGTGGCTTAAGTCGGTTTAATCTTTTAGGTTAATTTAGGCTACTGGCTCTAGTTGTTTCAAATAGTAAGGGTGCTCTAGTGTGTTGATTTGGGTCAAGGTTTGAAATTAATAGGGATTCGGTGATTCCCAAACTAAATATGACTTGGGCGCACTTGTGGTTGCTCCTAAGTGTCTGGGATGACTTGGGCGCACCTATGGTTGCTCCTAAGTGTCTGGGATGACTTGGGCGCACTTGTGGTTGCTCCTAAGTGCCGGGGGTGACTTGGGCGCACTTCTGGTTGCTCCTAAGTGTCGGGGGTGACTTGGGCGCACTTCTGGTTGCTTTCAAGTGTCGGGGGTGACTTGGGTGCACTTGTGGTTGCTCCCAAGTGTCAGTCTAGTGGTTTGTTATCTTCTAGGGTGTTTTTTTTAAAGTTAATTTCTTTTAATAAATTAAATCTTATTGGTTAGGTTTGCTAATTGGGATTTTAATTGGGACTTGTTGATTAAAGTTTTATTTAATTAGGGGTTTTATTAGAAGTTGTTAATCAATTCTAGGGATTTAATTAATTAATTAAGTATGTGGATTTTAATTGCGTGTTTTAATTAGTTGCTTCGAATTAATTGAGTGTTTATATGAGGGTTGATTAAGTTTATTAATTCACTTAAGCATGAATGGAATAAGCTAGGATTACCTAGTTAATGCCTAACTCTATAATTCTACTATTTCTTTTAATTTCTTTTTGTTCTCTTCTCTAATTACTAGAGAGCAAGATGAGAGGAGAAGTGTTTTATGATTTTATGATTTTTTTTTTTGGTCTTTTGGTTTTTTTATGCGAAAGCAATGTAAGCTGTCCTAAAGAACAATCTAGTGTCTTCTACTCAATGTCTATTCTTTTTCTTTTTATGTATTTTTCTATTTCTTTTAATTTTTTTGTTCTCTTCTCTAATTACTGATGGGAAGGGAAGAGTTCTATGACTTTATGATTTTTTTGGTATTTTATGCAAACAATGCAACCTAAGTATGATAATTTGAAGATTCGAAGTCTAGAAGTTCAGCAATCAATTGAAATCATCACAAATATGGAACATCATGTTAAATGAGACGAAAAATGCAGCAAATGCGGGTTGGAAAATAATCCAAGGACTTGGGCGCACCTACAGGGGCGCCCAAGTGTTCCTGCAGGACTTGGGCGCACACACAGTGGCGCCCAAGTTCTCCCTCTGCGGGTTGTGGTGTATTTCGGGCTTCTGTCGATATCCCGGTATGATTTCTAGCAATTTGAGACTAAATGCAAGGTACTATTGTAAATTATTAATGTCAAAGCTTCCGGACTTGAAAATAATAATGCAAGCACAAGGATTCGAGGGTGAATCCCTTTGCAGGGACTTGGGCGTATCTACGGTTGCTCCCAAGTACCTTCCTGTACTTTTTCTTCTTTTCAATGATATGTTTGGTCCCTTTTCAATTCTTTCAATACTCTTAATAAATCCAAATGCCTTGATATCAACTTATATGAGGATTGACTCGAATTCAAGAAGCAAAATGCACATGAATCAAACAAATAGGGACCAAAAGCCTACTTTTGGACTTGGGCGCACCTACGGTTGCTCCCAAGTACCTTCCTGTACTTTTTCTTCTTTCCAATGATATGTTTGGTCCCTTTTCAATTATTTCAATACTCTTAATAAATCTGAATGCCTGATATCAACTTATATGAGGATTGACTCGGATTCAAGAAGCAAAATGCACATGAATCAAACAAATAGGGACCAAAAGTCTACTTTTGGACTTGGGCGCACTTACGGTTGCTCCCAAGTACCTTCCTGTACTTTTTCTTCTTTTCAATGATATGTTCGGTCCCTTTTCGATTCTTTCAATATTTTTAACAAGTCCGAATGCTTTGATATCAACTTATACGAAAATGGACTCGGATTTCCGAAGCAAAATGCACGCGAAATGGAAAACGGGAGTCAAATCTCCAATCTTGGACTTGGGCGCACCTGTATGGGCGCCTAAGTGCTTTTCTGTGTTTTCTTCCTCTTTTGTTTCCTTTTCAATGCTTTTCACGCGATTTTGAATACAAAGTCACAGGTCCGAAGGTACTAATACTAACTTATATGAATAGAAATCCGGATTTGAGAGAGAAATTGCAAGCGGGATGAAACTAGGGTCAAAATCCCACTCTTGGGACCTAGGCGCACACACAGTGGCGCCCAAGTACTCTTCTCTTTTTTTTTAGCACTTTTCCTTTCAGATTCGGATTTTTCCTAATGAAAACAATATGGATGCAAGATCTATTCTAATCACGAGCTCAGAATGATGAAAATAATACAGATCTACAAACTACGGATGATCCTAAGCATGTTTCTAATGAGGAGTGAATATTGAATATCGGATTTACTGTAAAATAGTACTATTAATGCAGATCTACAATGTGTGCATGATCCTAAATATATTTCTAAACAATAATGATGGTGTAACGCAAATAAACAAAAGAAACCTATAAATACCGATTCGAATCGTGTTCTTTAAGTCCTAAGTTGAAGTTCTTGCGCAAGTCCATGGCTTTGGGAGGCTTTCTCCATTACTGATCTTGGAGAACCAAAGCAATCTTCTTTCTCCTTTCTTCTAGATCTTGAGATCTCCTTTGTGACCTCTCTCTTTTTCTCTCTTTTTTATTCTACTTTTTCTCTCTTTTTGGTAGCCTCCCTTTGCAAAAGTAGTATGTAAGGTCTCTTTATAGTGATTTTGACGTGGAGGAAGGGTTAGGGCTACTACTTGCACGAGTTTCTAGAGGTTTCACGCAAACCAAGGTGAGATAGGGCTCTCGGAGACTTGGGCGCACATGGAGGTGCGCCCAAGTGAGTCCCATGACTTGGGCGCCCACATGGTTGTGCCCATGTCTAACTTTGAAGCCTAATGGGTCTAGGGTCCGGTTTCGGATTGTTTTTGGGTCTAAACCGAGTCGAAACTGCGAAGGGTAGAGTCAATCGTACCTAAGTATGCATCAAAGTGCATTTTTAAGGCATCTTTGGACTTGGGCACACATGGAGTGGCGCCCAAGTTGATTCCAGGACTGTGGGTGCGCCCATGTCATGTCTTGGGTCAAATGGGCTCGGGTTTGGTTCCAGTTCGTTTTTTAGGTTGAGATCGGGTCGGAACTATGCAAGGTAGAGCGGGATGCAGTTAAGTATGCACATAAGTGCTTTCCTAGGGCAATTAGGGACCTGGGCGCACCTGTGTGGGCGCCCAAGTACAACTCTGGTACATGGGCGCACCTACATGGGCGCCCAGGTATGTGCCTGGCAGGGTGTTCGCAGGGTAATCTTCCGACGACCATATCTTTTGATTCGTTCATCGGATTTGGACGTTCTATATATCAACGGAAAGCTCTCGAAACGTAGAATATTTTGGTCCATACGTTCTAGCGATTAGAGTTCAGGAAATAGTAGGGATCTCTGGGTCAAAGATTCTAGCTGTTTAAATCATACTAGTCGCATCGTACTTAGGTAAACTAAGTGTAATCTCTTTGGGATCAACCTGAGTGTGTCCTATGTAGTCTAGACGGGACTTGGATAGTGTTGTAGCCTATTCTTTGTATGAGTGGTGGGTTGGATTCAAAATCTCAACGCGATTCGGCCTTTTCTCTCACGAATTTCTAAAGGTCGTCGAACTAAGCATAAAATTTTCAACAAGCATCTTCATCGTCATTAATTAATCTTAATTATGCCATTAACCATTCAATTATGGGTGAAATGGGGGCACCGTTATATATGACAGGTGTTTAAGTCTATCATAGGGGGCCAAATGAGGTGTCTACAATGAGTTTCAGAATTTTTTGCAAACCAAAGGGATAATTTCTCAAAAATCATGTCCTTATACACCCCAACAAAATAGTGTGTCTGAGAGAAAAAACAGACACCTTTTGGACATTGTTCGGTCACTCCTCTTAGAATCCTTTGTTCCACCGAACTTCTGGCCCGAAGCTTTGTCCACAGCAGTTCATGTTATAAATAGATTACCTTCCCATCGTATAGAAAATGAAACATCATATTTTCGGTTATTTCATAAGCATCCTAGTTATTCTCATCTCTATACTTTTGGGTGTGTATGTTTTGTTCTTCTTCCCCCAGTTGAACGAACAAAACTATCTCCTCAATCCTCTAAGTGTGCTTTTTTAGGTTATTCGAATGACCAAAAAGGATTTTTCTGTTATGATCCAAAGGTAAAACGTATCCGGACTTCTCGTAATGTTGTGTTTTTTGAAAATCAATATTTTTTCCAACATCATCTAGATCATGATACTTCTACTGTGCTTTCACTTGTTCCTGACTTTGGTGATACTCCTGTTCCTCCTACGGAAAATATCAAGCCTATACTTGTGTATGAAAGGCGTAGACGGGAAAATACGATTCCACCTGAGCCTCCTGATTTGTCAGCTTCTTCGGCACTTGACCCAGCTCCTGCTCCAGACATCTCCCAGTCAGTTCCTTTTCGTCGATCATCTCGGATTTCCTGCCCCCTTGATCGGTTTGGCTTTACCCATACATCCTTACTTGCTACCTTGTCCTCTGTTCATATTCCTAATCATTTTTCCCAAGCAGTGCAACATGAGTGTTGGCGACAGGCCATGCAGGAAGAACTTGACGCCCTAAAAGTGAATCACACATGGGATGTTGTTTAATGTCTTCCGTCAATCAAACCCATTGGCTGTAAGTGGGTTTTCTCTGTCAAGCTACATTCTGATGGTACTCTGGCACGTTATAAGGCTCGGTTAGTGGCACTTGGCAACTGTCAGGAGTATGGTATTGACTATGATGAAACCTTTACTCCGGTCGCCAAGATGACAACGGTGCATACTATTCTTGCTATTGCAGCATCACGATCATGGCCTCTTTATCAGATGGATGTGAAGAATGCCTTCCTCCACGGAGATCTTAAAGAGGAAGTGTACATGCGTCTTCCTCAAGGATATGATTCTACTTCTAAAAACGAGGTGGCGCGTCTCCGTCGCTCGCTGTATGGACTCAAACAAGCACCCAGAGCTTGGTTTGAGAAATTTCGTTCTACTCTGCTTCATCTTGGATTTGCTCAAAGTCCCTATGATCCTTCATTGTTCCTGAATAAAACTGCTCAAGCTACAACCATACTTCTCGTCTATGTAGATGATATCATCATCACAGGCACTCACAGTAACATGATCCATAGTCTTCAATCCTCCCTTCAAGCAGCATTCCATATGAAAGACCTGGGTCCATTTACATATTTCTTGGGTCTTGAGGTACAACAGTCTAGGAAGGGCCTGTTTTTACATCAACATAAATATGCTACTGATCTCATTGATCTTGCTGGCCAAAAGGATGCAACACCTGTGGACACTCCATTAGAAGTTAATGTGAAACTCCGGAAAGATGATGGGGACCTCCTCTCCGACCCCACCTCCTACAGACGCTTAGTTGGGAGCCTGGTCTACTTGACCATCACTCGGCCCGACATCTCATATGCTGTGAATGTTGTTAGTCAATTCATGACAGCACCGCGGCATTACCATCTCGTTGCTGTCAAAAGGATCATTCGGTACGTTCTTGGTTCTCTGACACGAGGCTTGGTCTTTCCAGTTGGCACACCACTTACACTAAATGCTTATTCTGATGCCGACTGGGCCGGATGCGCGGATTCTCGCCGGTCCACTACAAGATGGTGTATGTATTTGGGTGAATCGCTCATCTCTTGGAAATGCAAAAGGCAAGAAAGGGTCTCTAGATCTTCCACTGAATCTGAATACCGTGCCATGTCCTCTGCCTGTTCTGAGATCCTTTGGCTTCGTGGCTTACTTGCAGATCTTGGGTTTCCTCAGGTCTCCGCTACCCCCACTTCATGCGGACAATACTAGCTCCATCCGTATCACGGAGAATCTAGTTTTTCATGAACGTACAAAACATATCGAGGTGGATTGTCATTTCATTCGAGATGAATATGATCGCAAGGTCATTAGTGTTCCACATGTCTCCAGTGAACTTCAACTAGCAGACATCTTCACCAAAGGATCGCCTCGGCCACGCCATGAGTTCTTGATTCGCAAATTGCTGTTGTTTGACCATCATCAATTTGAGGGGGGGTGTTAACACCAGTTGGCCCAAAGCCCATCAGGCCCATTCAATGTACAACCCAACCCACCACGTGGGATACTTTAGGATAGAATCAAATCATTATAAACTGATCCCCTTTCCATACATAGACTGTACTAGTTTTTGAATTGCCTAGATTAAAGCTAAATGAGATTATAAAAGAGGAGGAAGGATCGACCTTTGAAGGCATCCAGTTTTTCCAAAGTTCTTCTCCTAATCTAAGTTCTATCAAATGTTAAAACCATGGTGGTGCTTATCAAGAGACGAAACTTTTTCTCTTAAGACATCTAAATCAATCAAGAGTAGAAACTTGTTCTCTTGAAATACCTAAACTAATTAAGAGAAGAAACTTGTTCACTTGAAATAAATAAACCATTCAAGAGAAGAAACTTGCTCTCTTGGGACAACAAATCATTTCACTCTCCCCCTCATGTTTTCAAATATCAAATTCTCTCTTTCTTAAAATATAAAACTTGAACCACTTGAAAAGTTTTTTTTTCCAAAAAACAATGTGTGGCCTTCAACAAAATATTTTTCAACAATTTAAAAAAAAAAAAAAAAAAAACCAATCCAAGATCAATATTTTTAAACCTATCTTTGAACTTAAGGATCTCAACCTTGTTCTGATACCACTTTGTAGAAACATCAAGATCTAAGTACTACTTTTAAAGATATAATCTGATACCAATTTGTAGAAAATTACATGATCTAAAATAACTTTGCAAAAATGCTCTAATACCATTTTGTAGAAATATGAAGGTGTTGAGTGTGTGTACGTGTATGTGGAGTTGTACCACCAAAGGGCCGTATAGAGCCCCTACTCAGAATTAAATGAACAAAACACTTATAAATATAAATCAAACCTTAAGATAACAAGGGATTTCTTTGACTTTACATGTTTCAAGACAATAATAAAAACCCCTGACCTTTAGCTTTTCTAAATGACCTTTGGCGTTTAGACTTTCCAAAATGACTTTTGGATTTTCTAGGAGATCGGAAAAGGAAATTCATTCTCCATCTCAGAAAAGAAAACTGGAAGAAAATCTATGGCTAATGGACACATTTGAGAGAGAGAGAGAGAGAGAGAGAGAGAGAGAGAGAGAGAGATTCTTCCTCTTGGTGAATCCTCATGTTATTCTTCCCCATTGGATTCCTCGCTATAACAAGGGAGGGTCGATGTCGACCCTCACTAGTCTTAGCGGCCGTCGACGTCAATCCTCTGCTAAAAAAATAGATAAAAAAAGGAATTTCAGGTAGAAAGGCTAGTTTGGTGCCTAAGTCCCCTATAGTGACCACCTAAAGTGGTTTTTCTGATAAAATCCCCTTAAAAATCTAAATGACTCAAAACTAGGGAACTAATAGTCCAAATCATCACTATCCTTGATGGCTTTCACCACTTTGAAAGCATCCAAAAAAACCTAGGTTTGAAAATCCTCTCACACCTTCGAAATCGCTTTTCCTTTTGACTAGGAATAACTTGCTTCTTTCAAAGGCACCTGCACCAATCAAAGACTTCATTCAAAATTGTGAAGAATCCTAACACAGGTTTATGAGTGGACATGTTAAAAGTTGCATCAAAATAAAATAGAGATC
The DNA here is from genome assembly GCA_028538565.1 of Umbellularia californica. Classification (NCBI taxonomy): domain Eukaryota; kingdom Viridiplantae; phylum Streptophyta; class Magnoliopsida; order Laurales; family Lauraceae; genus Umbellularia; species Umbellularia californica. The sequence goes on along the minus strand of JAPQWN010000009.1, from coordinate 36,871,848 downwards.
GAGTTGTTATCAATTATAATGTATGTGTCTCGAGGAACCTCCATGCATAGACTCCTCACCTCAATTTAATTAGATTCAATTATCATGTTTTTAGTGCAGTGTTGAGTTCATGAATCTTCATATTTATGCATCATTTTAAGATGAATTAGGGGTTTAATTAGGTGAAATGCATCATTATTAATCTAATTCCATCATTTCATGCATTTTCTCATAGCGTGGGGAGCAAACCCATGCCATATGCCAGCCACCCATTATACCTGATGAGAAATAGTTTTTCACATACATAAGAAAACATAATTGGATTTTTCAACTAAATCACTGAAGTGCCAAGCAAGATAAATTCTAGGCTTTTCCACACTGTTGAGAAATCCTCATGTTATACAAACATGTCCTAATTATAAGGGCATATTTGTTTGACCTCTTTTTCGGGGAAACAAAAAGGAAAAACTGAATGATTTTCCACGGAAAGACGTTTCCATCATTTGTTGCAACTGTTTTTCTGTAAGGAAAAATATAAAAATCAGTATAATTTTCTGCAATTCCACGAAAAAGTATTCCCGGTCGACAAGGGTATACAAAAGGTGATTCATTTTGCAGAAAAAGTGGAAGTCCATGGACTTTCATACAAACTTGTCCAAAAGCTCAATCCACTAGTAAACTAAAACTGCATTGCCGTATATCACATTAAAAGTGACTTTAGAAAGATGACCAGTTTCATTTTAGTTTAGGAGATTGGGATTACTAAAACCACAAATGCGGGGGGGGGGGGGGGGGGGGGGGTGTTTGGGGTTTGTCATATTTTCCCTTCCTCAATTTTTAAAATAATAAGGGAATGGAATGACAAAAGAGGGAAAAAGTGTCCTTTCGAAAATCTAGTCCCGACATTTCATATCCATCGCTACACGCAGTGCTCTTTCAACTTCTTTGTTTCTCTGAAAGATTTTCAAACCATTTATCTGAGTACACTGTTGATTGTACCCTCTCCACCTGGATTTGGGTTGTAGTTGCACGATGTCATAAAATGTCAACACAAAATTAGCCTAGCCCAACCCATTTCAACCCTTATATGGCCTAAGGTAGAATGTGACTAACCCACCAATCAAGCCTAAACCCGAAGCCAATTCAACAAATTGAGGCCGTGTTACTATTGACCTTACAAGCTCGCCTAAATGGCTGTCTTTGACTCTTTTCGGTTGAATTTGGGGCAATATTTTCAATTTGAAAAGTAAATGAGTCGAGTTTAAATTGGGCCTAAACACGTTACTATTATTATACATAGAACATCTAAACATACACCACGGACAACCTAACCCAACTCTCTGCAGCAACAATCCGTTGGTCAGTGTTATTTTTAGGAACTTCATTCATCCCTAGATGACAAAGATCCATGAGTCCAAATCATTTGATTAGAGTCCCACTCACTCATGAGAAACTCATGATGCTTTTGAGCAAGCCTACTTACTGAAAGGAATTATGAATTCTCATAGAAACTTTATTCTAATATGATTTAGTGCACCGTTAAATTAATCTCTACTACGATTAGTAGTAGGAGAGGGGTGATGTCCTTTCTAAAAATAGAATAAATATATAAATATTAAAAATTATTTAAAGAAAAAATTTCATAGAAATCAAATAAAATAAAAGAGGAAGCTAGTAAAAGTTGAGATCAAAGAGGAAAGAGAAATTGATGTGCGATTTATTGAGTCGAATTATTCTACATTATCATTCATACATCTTATTGTATCAAGTTTTAGTGAATATTCAAATTTCCTTTCTACCCCCACTGGGAGAAATTTTTGTCTCGTCCCTGATGGTGAAATTGCATATTAGCCAAGGTAAGGCTGATCAAACTCGTAGGACGTGTTTGGTAAAGGGAAATCCTTCATTTGGAGGATTCCCTCCATCTCTAAGAATTCTAGGTTAGTAAAGATATCCTCATATTGGATTTGTGAAGAGAGTTCTAGGTTTGGCATTGAAAGAGGATTCCCACCATTAGTAGAATATATGATCCAATAGTTGTAAGTTTTTTTTTTAAATAACTCAAGATCCATGAAGAATCAAGACCTCAACTTTTTACTTATAGTCATTTTTGGCCATCTAGAGCATCTGAACGGTTTGGATGGTGCGAAGGGGGCCCACAAAAATAAAAAATCAATATTTTAGAATCTGGATGTTTTTGCAAATATCTCGATATCTAGTAAGGATCAACGGCTGAGATTTGATCAACTAGTCGTTTTTAACCTTCCAGATATAGCTCATGGTTTAGATTATGATTCTAGGCCCCACAGGAACCAAAAAATTGAAAGAAAAAAAAAACACTATTTTTCATCCCTTTTGTTGCACTGTGTGAAATTAACGGTCAGTAGTTTTTGGCCAATTTCTGATGATCCATGATGATTCCGGCTGCCAAATTTGGACCCATAGCCATTTTAGGCACTATGTAGAGATTGGACGGTTTGGATTTCACAAATGGAGCACACAGAATTTCAGAAAACACCATCCAATAGTTTGGACTTTTTTTTGTAAATATCTCAAAATCCGTGAACAATCAACGGTTGATATTTGACGCCCCATCCGTTTTGGGCCTTTTAAATAAGATTAATGGTTCAGATCTTAATTGTGGGGCGAAGAAAAGGTCAGATTTTGAAAAAAAAAAAAAAAAAAAGGGTCAACTCTATATTACCGCAATGCGCTCTCTAGCAGCGCCTTTCGGCCCATTTCGAAGATTCTTTTTTCAAATGGGGAGGGTCGGATGGGGGATATGCATAGGAGCATGGAGAGAGGGAGGGATTCCGTGATACAATTTTTCTTATATTACCAAATGTGAATTTTCCACGAAAGCACGTAAAACCTTCTAGAACCCTCGGTGAGGATGGTTACCAATGGTGCCCTCAAAGAATTGGAACTGCTATGCAAGAAAACCACGTGGATAATGTGTAGTGAAATGCTGGAATCGGTGGTGGATGTGCCTTATGAGTCATACATGCAGTGACAGAGCAGTTAGCAGGATTCAAAGTTCAAACAAACTTTCCACAAGTCAAAAAAGCAGAGAAACGCATTTACTATTTGGCCGGCCCCGAATCATCGAATTTGAAAGAAGAACACGCAATACACGTCAACAATTGCAGCTCCTTTGCATTTCAACGCCCCCCCTAAATTCTCATTTGTGTGCCGTGTGCGGCATAATCCATTTCTCCCATCATGGCATTGGAATCCTATGCCTGTTTCCTCTCTCATGATAAAGAAAAAGATTTTTCAGTTCCTCGTTGGCAACACTTTTTTATGAAATCTCAAAAAGATTGGCTCGTTTTTACTCCTTCTCTTTTTAAAAAGAAGTGTCCACAGCAAACATGAATAATTTTCACAACAGAAAAATTGCCAGATTTTCCACGACTTTCCTCAAAAAAGCAGCAGCGCAAACATGAGGGTTTCTTAGAAAAATGTACAATTTTTTCAAATGCCCAAATGCAATTCGGCATTTAGAAACCGCGAAATTTGAGAATTTCAAAAAGGTCAAAAGTAATAATATTGAAGAACGATTTTTGAAATTTCACTAATTATACAGAGAATTTCAAATGCCCGGTACTGCACAGCAATTTCACATGAGGTTTTCATTAGAAATTCCTCCTGAAAAATCAGTTAAAAAATTCTAGGCTGACTTGATTAGCCTACTACTGTTCATGGTCAAAATTTGTTTACTGCAGATGTAACATGGTCACAAGGTGCCATGTTAGGCCCATTTGATAATTTTACTTGTCAACTAAAGTCAAGGTGAGTAAAATTAAACATCAAATCAAAAGCATTTTAATTCGAAACTCCTTCCATATTTTTCAAAAGAAAATAAAAAAAAGCAATTACCTTTGTTCACTAAAAGATAAAAAAACTATACATTTCTCAATACAAAAAGTCAAAAATATTCCATCTCAAACAACTAAAAATAAAATGCAATCATAACCCACTTATATCTTTTTATTTCACTTCAATCCACTTTATTTTAAGAGTAAAATGCCAAAAGGGTCAAACATAGGATTTTCCCTTTTACAGGGTTTTCCATTGATTCTCCTTAACAGTACAAATGCTCTATAAAATAATAAAAAAAGGACTGTAATTGAAACTTTTTCAATCAATGAGAAAGTTAAGTACAGTGTTATTGTAATTTTAGTAATAAAAGTGTCATTAAGTGGGCCCCGCACATGGCATAATAACCATAGACTACACCGAGTGCTGAGAATTCTCATTCCATTGAGCATATAAAGGCTTGATTGGTTATGTCTGCGGTTGAAAATTGTGGTACTAGTAGCGGTATCGTTCGGGCAAAAAAAGTTGATACAGTATTGGTATCGATCACAATTATCGGTCTATCGCAGTCGTCGCAATGTGAAACCATCCATTAATAACCTAGAGGCCTACAAATTAAGTCCTACCCAACCCAACCCATAAGTAGTCCAACCCAACTAAGGACTGGGTGATCAACTCGGACCCCAATAAACTGCAAAATAAAGGTCTTCCCCGTTGTGGACAAAGCTTTAAGCCCAAGCCCACATAAACCTTCACACACATGAGATGTGGTATGGTGCACCACACCGCTCAAGTCATGGTCGAGGGCCCTCGCAATCTAATTTGATAGAATTAGTCAAGGAAACATATATGAATGTCATTTTTTCTTTTCAATACTACAAACATAGAAGGCCTAATTTAATATATTTATATAACATTTTTACTTAAGAACAGAGCTGCCCTTAGACCTGAGATTCACCTCATAGACGTCAAAGTTTAAGTATTTTCCTCGTGCGTCATGCCGTGCGATATCTTAGGACCGTGAGATATCGTATCATTATTGCACGAATAATTTTATGGAAATTATATAAACTTCAACTGTTATGGGACAAATATCAAATGTAAGAACAGTCGTACAGCCAATATATGCCTTTTTAATTCATAGTAAATATGTTTCACCATATGAGTTAGGATGAGACTCCTCAAATCGAAGAAAGAAAGCTATTTGAAAACATTCAGCCTAAAGGTGTGATGTTTTCTTACCAAAGCATCTAGGTCAATCAAGGAACCGACTATGTTTCCATATTAAATGTTAGTTTCATATCCCTTTAGCCATTAGTTTCATATCCCATCAGCCATGAGCTTTGTCTCACACAGTGATCCAAGTTAGATTCATGGTATATGCCGACCGGATAACTGATGATATCATATGGCAGATCTGGAATAAGACCAATGAACCTTTACCTAATTATTAATAAATACATCATTATGTGTAATACTAAGATACATTACACAAATTTACACAGATAATTAAGTATAATTTATGAGATTGATGCCCTTTGAGCCACAATGATAATGGTAGCCACTCAAAAGTACTGCATCCTATGTATTAATGTTAATTCAATTTTAGAGTCAACTCTAGGTGGGGACTGGGGGCACCATTGCCCCTAGCATTTTAAAAAACCACTAGTGTTTAGAAAAACCAGTCTTTTTTTATTATTTTTTTTCATATTGGCCCCCAAAAAAACGAAATCCACCCCTATGTTATGGAGAATCTTAGTTTTTTCATGTTGGCCCCGCAATAATTTTTTTACATAATTTTCCCGCCTTCCACCCAAAGCAAATTTCATGGTTGGACCCCTGCTTATGGCACGAGCACAGATGAATTACCTCACTGAACTTGTAGAGCTCAAACTTTGAATCAAAAAAATTGAGAAGCGAATCAAATAAACTATTCCATCAAATTTTCTCATCAACAATCTTGAATTACAAATCACAAAATCGAATGCGAATTAATTGAATTGCAAACTAAGTAACTATAAAAGAGATCCACATGATTCGTCACGAGTGAGTTTCACTGTATCAATTTTTTCTCTCATGCTTCTTTAGGGTATAACTACCGATCCTTTTATTTATTTATTTCCTTTTGCTTTGATAAATATTCACACGCCCACATATAATCACACCCAAGTCCCTCACCATAGGTAGGGATTGATGTTTTTTATATGGAAAGGAGGTGCTTTACCAAAGAGTATAACTGCCAATTATGAAAATAATTCATGGATCTCCATGCATCTAGTTGACAAGAGAGAAAAAAATGAAGAAAGGAGGAAAGTAAATGATGCAAGAAACGAGGAGCTCCTTGAAAAGTGAAACATAATAAACAAAATGGAGGGTTTTTTTTTTTCCAAAATAGGAAGCAAAAGCTTACAAGCTATTCTTTTCTTCTCTCTCTCCATATTTGTGCAATTAATGATGCGGAAAGCCGAATTCACGGAGAATCTTTTTCATGTTTCACTGAAAATTAAGCCTAATACTATGAAAATTGTGCAGCCCTTTCCTATTAAAAGTGATCTTATGGAGAATCGTCTACTTTTCTTCGTGGAAAAGCAATTACACCAAATGTGAATTTTACAATAGCACGTAAAAATTTTATTTTTCATGTTTTTTTTTGCTCTGCAAGCAACATCATTTACACAAACATTCCTTAAAATTCTTTGAAAGAAGTGAAGTCAAGAAGGGAAAGGGCCTCTATCTCACATCCCTACATGAAATCCATTTATAAGCCAAATCTTAACTATTTTCAATGTAATAATTAAGTTAATTAATAACATATCCTTTCTTTACCCAAAATATAACAATATTATATCTTTAGTTGTGAAATCCTATCATCAAAGATCAAAATAAGATTTCAGTTTGATTTTTATATACCCCAAATGTGTAGGTGGGCAATATTAATTAGATGCAAAAGTTGGACCAAATTAAATATGCGTTCATAGCTAATGGCGGACTCAAGATTTTCATTTGGGTGGTACGGACAATGATCAAGTGAAAACGTTAAATAATAATATATAAACTTTTAAGGTATTATCTAAAGAGTTTCTACTAATATAATATCATACTTGATTTCACTTCATAGAAATGGTTAGAAGATAAAAATTAATATGGTAACAAAGCCAATTCTACCACTTCTTACTGTAGAAATGGTGTGCCGAGAAAAGTTTAAACTCCTTATGAAACGGTATCATATTTTCCAACCCAAAGAAAAAAACTGTAAAAGAAAATTTGGTATTAGACTAATACACAGTTGGTAAAGAAAATTAAAAGTCAAAGGGCACAACCCACCAGACCACTGCCAAAACTATCACTCTGAAACCAAGCACTGCCAGTCTTGAGTCTATTCCTAAGGGCCCGTTTGGCACTTTATTAATACAATACAAGTCAAGTAAAGCCTCCATTTTTCATACAAGATGTCACATCAAATGCACTTTATTCAAAACTCTCCCCATCTTTTTCATGCAAAAAGTCAAAAAGCAACTACCTTTATCCACTAAAATACAAAAAAACTCTACTTTTCCATACAAAAAAGTCAAAAGATTTCATAACAAACAACTAAAAACAAAATACCATCATAACCCACTTATATTTTATTCTTCCTTTAAAATCAATTTTACTTGACTTGACTATATTAGTAGAGTTACCAAACTGGCCCTAAAGGGCAAAAAAAAAAAAAAAAAAAAAAAGGAGTGCAGATGACTTTGAAATTTTGAATAAGATTGACGGCCGCCGACTGAGCGTAAGAAACGTGCATGTAGAATAGATTACTCCTTTTTATGGGTGCAGATAGAGGAACGCAACCCAAACACTGTGATGACAATTTGACCAACTTCTCCCCATTTTCTCATCTCGCATTCTCATTTGCAACTTCATGCAGTTTTCCATTTCCAAACGGTCTTATAATTTCATTTCCTACTAAGAGACTGCATACTTTACTTTTCCAGTCCACATCATGGGGCTCACCGGGATGCCCATTTCTCTAAGTGTGGTTGGGATACATGGAAGTCTATGTTTTTGGATGCTTTGAATAAAGGGCCAGTTTTTTCGTTGGAATTTCATAAATTTCTGTTTGGAGAATTTTTGAATTTCAGATGTAGTGGAGCTTCTAGATATTTCTTTGGACTTGAATATCTAGGAATTCCACCGAAATGCAAAGAGAGTGGAATTCCTGAATTTCCAAAGGTCAAAAGAGGCCTTTTATGTGGCTGGAATCCAGAAATGCTAGTGAAGAAACATGGAATTCAGAAATTTCAGGAGACAACATATCACAATCATGTTCAGGAATTCGTGTATATGGTGAATTCCTGCCATGAAAGATTTAGGCCCTAAGTGTAAGTAAAATTAGGTTGTAAGACCATCCTAGCCTTTGATTAATAGCCATTAAGTTTAATGGTCTTTTTAACCATTGATTTCTTTGAGATTCAATCTGATGACGGATAAAAGTTTGATGAGGGTGAAACTAGACCTGGTGCAAGGTGGGGGTTCTAGAAGTGTAAAAGGGCCTACATTGATCAAAGTCGTGCCCAATCCCCCCCCCCCCCCACGCCAAGTTAGATCTAATTATTGTTGATAATTCAGCAATTGGTTGACCAAGATCCACCGATATAAGTTCTCTAGTGTGTCACAAAATGATAAAATTGTATGATAAAATTGTATGTCCTGATTGCTGGCTAACCCACTTGTTCTTTTGTTTTTCTTCTAAGCCATTCATTGTCGAAGCCTTTATGATCAATTATCTACTGCCTGTGGTCCATGATTTGAGAACTTTAAATGGAGGTGTGAACATGCTAGGGAATATCATACTCCAGCGGACTATCAAATTACTGCAAGCCTTTATTAAGTCGTTTCCGTGTCGATTGCATGTCGACTTTGACTCGAACGTGTTGACCAGCTTAGTGTGAGCTGGACGATTTGGATGGCCCAGATTAATGATTGGACCAATAACTAGTCAACAATTTCAGCAATGTGGGGCCCACCTAATTGCAGTTCAAACCACCATTCACATGAGGGGTCAAGCTTAAGGACTCACCCTAGCCACATGGGGATCAACTTATGCCCCTCTATTGGGTCCCGATTAGATCAATCGGCTTAAAAAATTCGGGTCCCCCACTTCTCTTTTGTCGAAAAAAAATTCATACCGCTTTCCATTTTGCTCAAACTCTCCTCTTTCCATCACTGGCTCTCGAATTATATGAAGGAGTAGTACTCTCACAACGTTCTTATTCTTTTGTTTTTTATTAAAGCCTACCAATTCTCTAAATACATGAATATTTAAATTATAATAATAGCTATATCTGTGCTCATCAAGGGTTATTAGGCTAGTTCTTGTCTATTACGAGACGAATTTGCTATCACAAATCATCAAGCACATGTTAGGATAAGTTGGCTCGAATGAATTTGGATTTAGTGTGACCCGTATCAAACCCAGCACGTTAGGATCCATTTTTCTGGACTCATGAGAGTGTTTAGGTTTACCAGGCTCAAGACCCAGTTGCACCGCGAGTCCAGTCAACATGGCCAGCATTTTATCCACGAGAACCTTCAGCTTCTCGCGAGACAATAAACAGACGAGAAATTCCCAACGCGAGATATTTAAAAGTATATGAGAATGGAAGACTGACAGAACGAGTTCCACGGATGTGAAGTTTCTACAGTCTCTGCTACTGCTTTTACTCAGAATCCCCTTTGTTTTCTAAAAATATCAACAAGGACCTCCACTTTTGTTTTTGCAAACAACCACTTTTATTCATTTGAATCTTGGTCACCTATATCTTAAATCAATTAAAAACCAGATTTTGACTGTTGTTGAAATACGATGTAATTATTTTAGTGTAAATGGATGAAAACTTTTTAAATCTAACTTTTTAAAATTGGGAGTATTTGTTATGATTAATTGACTAAGAATCAACAGTCCGGTTTAACATTATCACCCCTAATTTAAATTGTTAAAAGATAGTCTAAATTGAATCAAATTGGGCTTAATTAAGTTATTTATGATAAATAAACCAACTAAGAATCTTATACAGTCTTTTTGCATCATCACCCATAATGTAATTAAACATTAGAAAGATGAAAACTCTTTTATATTTAGCTTGATTCAAATTAAATCATAAATTTTTATAATGATCAAACTAACTAGCAATCAAAGATCCTTTTATATCATCACACCAATTTTAATCCATTTTTTATGACATGGGCATCCCTCTATCCCCACGCAAATGTGCACTAGAAGAATCTTGGGTGCTTTCGAGCACAAGATGTGGGGAGCAAATACACACCTTATGCCACTCCACTAACTCCTTGGTGGGTCACTCCAATTTTAATTTATAAAACGATGAAATCTTTAATTTATTAGCTTTAATTTTATTCAAGTTAAATTAAAGGGTTTTTTTTGTGATGGTTGTTAACTGATTAATAATCAACAGCCTTTTTTCATGATCACTCCTAATTAATCCAAGGACAAACTTAAAGAACTATTTTATTATCTTAAGATTGAGTGTAATGGAATTGGTAGAAAAGTCGTCATGCCCTAATTATGGTCAAGGTAGTTTTTTGAAATTGCTAGCAATAAAGGGGGTTCATAAGCAATCTTTTTTAGCTTATATTCGTACCCTGGTCTCTGTCTATAAATCTGATCCCTTCCATGCCTCTGAAATCTCAACTCCACCTCTTCTTCTCTAGAATCAATTCGACCTCCTCTTCTTCTATTCCTTTGAATTGAGATTCCATGGAAAATGAAATCGAGATTCCCAAGTACTTCATCTGCCCTATCTCTCTTCAGATCATGAAAGACCCCGTTACAACCGTAACCGGCATGACCTACGACCGTATCAGCATCGAGAGATGGCTGTTCCATGGCAGCAACACCAGCTGCCCGGTCACCAAACAGCCTCTCTCCAAAGACTCAGACCTCACCCCAAACCACACTCTCCGGAGACTCATCCAGGCATGGTGCACCGCCAACGCAGACAACGGCGTCGACCGCATCCCAACCCCGAAAACCCCACCTGAAAAAACCCACTTCATCAAGCTCATTCAAGACATCTGGGTTCCTCAATTGCAGCTTGAATCACTGAAACAGCTTCAGATTCTGGCAGCTGAGAGCGAAAGGAATCGAAGGCGGATGGGGGAAGCCGGGGTCGAAAAGGCCATGGTATGGTTGGTAACGGAGTGTTTCAAGAAGAATGATTTAGAAGTGGTTGAAGAGGCTTTGAACGTTCTTTACCTTGTTCAAGCTCCTTTGGAGTCCATGAAGCTCCTCATCGTCGAAAACTACGATTTCATTGATGCGGTGACATGGGTTTTGCAGCAGGAGTCTGGTAGACTAAATACCGCCAAGATTCATGCAGTTCTTGTCTTAAAACCGGTTATCGAAACCTCCACCTCTCATTTCCTAGGACGTTTGAACGTGGAATTCTTCCAAGGATTGGTAAAGATCTTGAGAGATAGGATATCCCCGAAGGGGACCAAGGTGGCGCTGCGAATTATGCTCGAGGCATGCCCGTGGGGGAGGAATCGAATGAAGATAATCGAAGCAGGGGCAGTTTTCGAGCTCATCGAGTTGCAGCTAGCCACAACTGATAAAAGATGCAATGAGCTTGTGCTGTGTATATTGGATCATCTTTGTGCAAGTGCAGATGGGAGGGCTCAGCTCCTTGGCCATGCCGCGGGTCTTCCATTGATATCTAAGAGGATTTTGAGGATATCGCCGGCCGCTGATGATCGGGCCGTCCGGATTCTCTCATCCATATGTAAGTTTTCTGCAACTAATGAGGTTCTTGGGGAGATGTTGGGGGTGGGAGCTATGGCTAAGCTTTGCATGCTTTTGCAAGCTGGTTGTAGCGCAAATGTGAAGGAGAAGACAATGGGGGTGTTGAAGTTGCACTCCAAGGCTTGGAAGGACTCTTCATGTGGCGCTAGTTTTTATTTGCTAACAAGGCAGCTTGGCATTTAACATTGGGAAGAATGGGAGAGGCAACTATTAGGTAGGTTGGTAGGTGACTTTGATTTTGATTTTGATGCTGGAAGAGAATTATCAATGTAAGAATGTCAACTTGTAATTATTTGTTACTTTTTTTTTTTTTTTTTTCTTCTGATGGAGGGTTTCCAATCCTTTGGAGTGGACTACTCCCTCCGGGCCCATAAAGAAGCCGGGTAAAGTCCTTGTGACCCCCTAAGTGGTAGCACAACTGGACTTAACCTTCGCTTTCTTAAGAAAGGAAAATCGGAGATCGATATCAAAATCTCTAGCTCCGGAAGTAGATGACCCGTGGTCTAAATTATTATTTGTTACTTTAATTTCATATACCAAGAGGAGAAGAAGAATAATACAACTCTGACATGTCAAAATGTAAACTTTTGATTTGATAGCAGTGGATATGTACAGAAAATAAAACCTCGTCATCAACTCTCTCTCTCTCTCTCTCTCAACGACATGTCATCTTATCATGGGCCACCTGAGTGCACTATTTGTTAGAAGGCCATCTAGGTGAGTGATATCAAATGCTTCATATGATCGAGCAATTACCCTCGAATGTTTATTGGTCAATACAACAATATAAAAGATCTAAATAATTAATTTAGATTGTATTTTTTTGGAAAAGTCATTTGATACATGATATTACTTTCATATAAGAGTACATTAATGGACATAATGTTAACAACTACTTCAAAAAATAGGTATTATTCCTATTTAAAAGTCAAGATGCTAGTGTGTGATGGTTGTGGACACGGTTTTAAAGAGTATCATTGTTGCTTCTATAAGTCTGAGATAAATGTTCGACCTGTATAGTTGTATATACTTGATCTATAAAGTGTACCCAATACCCCATATGAATAATGAACTGGTGCAAAACCGAAATTAGAACATGTGAGAGTTTGGGGCTACCCTGTACATGTCATGCTACTACCACATGAAAGATATAAAAACTCCTAAGACCATATATGATGATCCGAACTGTTAGAAATCTCAAAAAGACCAAACACGGCTACGTGTCCAAATCGATCTAGACCATTGATCTTTCTCTAGTCCCAAGATATTTACAAAAAACCACATTAACCATTTATCTAGATTTCTGGACTTTTGTGAGCCCCACAATCCTGATCAGAACCATTGATCCTTTTTGGAATAGTAAAAATGGCTATGAATCTAAATTTTAGCTAGTGATTCGGTGTACATTTCGAGAAGATTACAGAAAACTAAGAGCCATTGGATATGCTTGGGTTAGAAAAATTGCATTCCATGTGATTTTTCACTAGTCTGTTTTTTCTTTTTTATTTTAACTTATTGGACCCTAAACGATGATATGAACCATTGATACTCTTCACATGATCAAATGCGACTATTTTTTCAAATTTGAGTCGTTGATCATTCTCAAAGCTCAATATATTTGCAAAAATTAAGCGCCATAGGTGTGGATTTTTAAGTAATGTGGGTACTACAATCATGATCCTAACCATTGATCCTCTTTGGAAGATTGAAAACAACTATTAGTCCAAATTTCAGGACCTGATTCATTGTAGATCTTAAAAAATTAATGAAAAATCCTAATCCATTGGATTTCTAAACATCTATTTCAAATAGGTTTTGGTCTTACCAAACAAGCTATTTTGAAAACATCAATTTGAAACCACCCCATTTGAAATAGATCTGTATGATATAAATCTATTTTATATAGAGATAAGATTTGTCAATCAAGCCCTAAGCCAATATATAACTAGCCCAATAACCCATGCTCAGCACGGTTTCTCCCCACATTGCAAAATAAATAATGACATATTAAAAAAAATTACCTCTTTCCATAAGACAAGTTGGATAAAATAGAAATAGAAAAACTTGAGCAAAAAGGATATAGTTACGTAGGTACAACTGAAACATAAGTGGTTTGATAATAAAAATAGGTGGGTAGTAGCGTGAGTAGTTACATAATTGTCTATTAAAATTATAATTGATGGACAAAATTAAAGCCTAAACCTCGTAGCTTAATTTATTATAATTAGACATTAAAAAAAACCCGATATATCATTGCACCACCGATACATCGTCCGATACTTGAAAAAATGTTTCCTCCCTGGCCGATTCAATATCCAAAACCGTTTCAGAAACCACATTTCCAGACGGCCAAAAGACAGAGAGAGAGGAGGATGGAGATGAAAGCCGAAGACGAAATCGAAATAGGTGAAGACGTAACGCCCGAAATCCTCCCCCTCGCGTTCTCTCTCTCCGAAACGTTCCTCTCTTCCCACTGCTCCACTTGCTTCCTCCCTCTCCCAAATCCCCAAACTACCCTCCACAATAAAAACAATCCCACACATATCCCCAAACCCTACGCTGCCTGCGCCGCCCACCCCGCCACCCCTCTCCTCTACTGCTCCCTCCCCTGCCGGGACGCCGACGCCGACCGCCACCGCCTCAGCGCCGAATGCCACCTCCTCCAATCCCACCCCTCTTCGTGTCCCCCCTTCTCCCTCTCCGACCTCCGGGCCGCCCTCCGCCTCCTCCTCTCCTTTGAGACTCTCGGGTTCTTTCCCGCCCTCCGGACGAGGATCGCCGGATTGATGACTAATCAAGAGAGATTCGCCGGAGACGACAAGATTTTGGCGGGAATTAGGGAGGGAGGGAGGGCGATGGCGGCTGCGAGGCGGACGAGGGATGGGGTTTTGGGGTTTGGGAGGAGGGAGGAGGAGGAGAATGAGGTGGAGGAGGCTGTTTTGGGGATCGTGCTAACGAACGCCGTGGAGGTGCAGGTTAGGGACGGGCGGGTGGTTGGGACGGCGGTTTATGGGCCGCGGTTTTCTTGGTTCAATCACAGCTGCAGACCCAATGCTTGCTATCGTTTTGCTTTGGGGCGTTTGGATGGTTGTGATTTTGGAGAATTGGATTTTCGGGTTTTCGCCTGCGTGAATGAAGATACTGTAAGCATAACTCTTGCGTTTTGTTATCTTAGATCTTGCAGTTTCTTTGAAAAAAAAAACATCTCTTTGCCTTTGTTTTGTCCAAACCATTCATTTTGTTTAGTGAACTAATAATAAACCCCAAGATCTTGAAGTATCATAAATCTCCAGAGATTTTGAATCATATGTAAAAAAGTCCCAACGTATAGATTTAATTTTCTACACTTCTGTGGGCTCCCAATTCACGATCAGAAGTATTAATGGTAAATATCAAGGTGTTTGGTTTCATATCTTAATTCTTCATCGATAAGTCCAAAAAGTGCACATACATCTAAAATCATTGGATCTACTCATTTTACTCATGTGGAAATGCTGATTTTGAACTGTAGTGTGTTTGAAATATGTACGATTTGCATATATAGTATTTACATATGTAAATTTCGTTTTCCTATTACATTTGTAAAAGGAAACAACCGCTTGCCATTTAGAGATTATATTATCCAGTTTGCTCTCTCTTTCTCCAGATTATATATATCATGTTAGTTTCCTTTTTTGATACGGGTTCTTATCTTTTTTAGTTGTCTAGTTTATCCTCTCCCTCTCCCCCCTTCTTTCCATTTTTTCACACACATGCTTAGGGAACGATTCCCTGGGTGCTCAAGTGGAAGTAGTATTCCTAGACTAGTAGCCCAGCATAAACAAAATAAAAATAAATTCAAGGCTCCTAACATCTGGTACCAGAGCTGTTGTTCCTCGATGACAACTGGGCAACAAGACAAAGTGAATCATTTGGAGGCTGATTTAGCCGACATGTCTGATCAGTTAGCTGAATTGTCCAATTAGCAAAAAGGGACAACCAAGTCTCTAATAGACCTGAAGGAGTGGAAAGCCGAAGTCAACCGGAACTTTGTGGTTTACAAAGAGGCTATGGATTTGTATTTTGCCTACTTTGAAGCATGCCATGGGATCTAAAATGAAGCGATTGTCAGAAAACATAGGGAAAACCATTGATCGAAGGTTATAAGGTATTTTAGGCAACCTACCCTTTTTCCCTGCTAGTGCGAACAGTTCATCAGCACTACAAACTCAATACATACAAGTCGATTTTCCCAAGTTCAACATGGAAGATCCACTCAGTTGAGTGTATCAGGCAGTACTCTTCTTTAAAAATAACCAAACTTTGCCCGCCAATAATTGTCATAGCTTCCTCTCACTTAGAAGGAAGGTAATAGAATGGTACCATTGGATTGAAGAGGTGTTCACCACTTGGACGCAGGAAGAATTTCGCTTTGCTTTGTGCACCCACTCTGGATCTATCAAGTATACTAAACTGGGAGAACTTTTGGCTCAATTGCATCAATGTAGGAGGACATCCGAAGCAAGGTGAAATTCAGTCTTGAAGAGTTGACTAAACATGAGCCTTGTCTCTGACACCTCAAAAGCCCAACTCCATCAGCCACCAGAAATTTCTCACCTAATGCATCACATACCTGTCACGCCCCCAAGATTAGGCCGCGCCCAACCCGATCCCAAGGGTGTGAGAGTTGAGGTCAATTAAAATTTTCTCACCATTCATACTTGAGACCCCAATTCTGGGTGGATCGACCTCCGTGGTGAGGTCATATGATGATCAGTCACCATAATCTAATTACGGAAGCATTAAGAAACAAACAACTTGTGCAGATGGTAAAAACATAACCATAAAGATAACGGAGCAGAAGTATAGAAGTGCATAAATTCAAATATGTTTACAATGTCTTAAATTAAGTTAAAGCCTAACACAACCATGACATCAAAATAAAAGGGCTATAGGCCCAAAGGTAACAGACTCAAAAGTCTACCGATATGTATGGTTCTACGGCACTTAGCTCGACAAGTCAAACTACGTCATCGGCGCTCCACTCAGGAAGTCCGCCATCTGGCGGAACCTCCTGCCCTGCCTCGCCTCGCCCCCCGACTTGATGAGGGCAACCATACCTAAGCACTAAATGTAGCACTATCAATAAATGGCAAGTAAATAGATATGAACAACAATGTAACATGTGCCAATTGAGACCAATATGTAATACGGTACGTAAACACTGAATAATAAATGAAACATAACTAACCCACATAAATAATCAAACTAACATATGTCATCAGAATGAATATACCCAGGCAAACCCGATACCCAGACGAGCTGGTCAAACAAATGCATCCCAGGCGAACCCGGTACCTAGACGAGCTGGTCAAACAAATGCAACCTAGGCGAACCCGATATGGTGACGTACGTCCATCCTCGATCTGCAGACGGTAAGTGCAAACCATATACACACAAGCCTACATATATGCACACACACTCAACTCACACATGTGCACGCACATACACCTGCACCTACACATACGCACACACACACTCAAACCCATGCATACACACATACCCAAAACAAGGTGCCCGGTTAGCCTCTCATTGGGTGTCCTCATCACATCGTCAACAGAACTAAAGGGGAAGGCCACCAAGGGAGCGTAAAAGTACGGGTAATAAACTAACGAAGGAAGTGGGTGTATACACTAATCATGTAATATATATATATATATATGTGGAGTCTTAAGCTAACCTTAACCTAACCAGACCATATGGTAACGGGCCAAGGGGAGTAGGTACTAACCCACCTAAAGTTAAGACATCACATGTACGGCCCATGTTGTCTATCATGATGGTTACGCGGGTCCGGGATGCCTTTGGTAGTCATTTGGTGCTTCTGCAGTTGTTGACACCCAAGGGGCCCACTGTGCCACCCACATAACCCAACATGGGTCTCACGTGCGTTATCGCACAATCCACAATGAGGTGCTAAGCCTACACACCCCCCTAACTATAGGTGCAATTCATATTCATAGGCTAGGGTGGGCTAGTGTCCAAATTTCAGCGGGTCATGTCATTGTTAAATGGTTCAGTGCTAAATGGGTCAGTGGGACACAACCCACATTAAATAAAGCCCGACTTGTGGGACAAAATAATCTCACGTGTGTAAAGATATGTATCATTTATTTTTGCCTTATTAGGAGATATGATTAGATTGTAATTAGATTAGAATGACTATAATCTAGATAATTAATACAATCATGGTAACTTGTATAAACTTTATTTCTATATGAAGGAACATCATGACCCTCAGAGGGATCAACGAATTCACTCAATCTCTTCTCCCTTCTTCCCTTTCTGGTTTTGACATGGTATCAGAGCTCTAAGCCCAAAACTCTATACAGAGTTCCTTTTTGAGTGATCTACTTCATCTTCCAAGCAGTGGAAGTCATCCAGCATCTTCAGTAATCAAGAAATCTTCATCCACTGTTCTTATCAAGGTCTGATCATACGTGGCCCACCCCAGATCCACACTGCTGAATCTGGAAATCGCAACCACTCTGGTCGTCTGGGTCTTATGGTATTTGTGGACATTTTTTGAGGATTTTTAGCATCACAGAGGTAGGATTTCTACCCATTCTAGAGAAATTTCAGTTTCTGCAGTATATTTTCATTACAGCCGTTCAATTTTTTGGATTTCGCTCTGTTTGATGAGCAATCTGGCTTGTTTGGTGCGAATTTTTATCATTCAGTACTCTATGATCTCTGATTAATCAGAAAACACATCTGTTGTGTGCTGCAACCCATTCTATATTGAAATTCATGGTCGCCTAGGTCCATTTTTCTGGAAAAAAATTTTGTATTTCAAGTGCTGCCTTCTCTGCTTGATCAATTACACATATTAGAAGTCTTCTCACAGCTGGTCAGCATTTTTTCTCAGTTTGATCTAAAAACAGTTGGATTTGGTTGAAAAATTTCTTGATTACTGACATGGAAAAGCATGATATTGCATTGATCAAATTTAATGGAAAAAATTATACTTCCTGGTCCTATCAATTTCAAGTCTATCTTGAGGGAAAGGAAATGTGGGGACTTGTTTCAGGATTAGATCCACGCCCTAAGGAAGACGAGAAAAAAATTCTCTCATGGCATACAAAGGATGCCAAGATAAAGACCTGGATTCTTGGTTCCGTTGAACCACAATATATCTTAAACCTTAAACCGTAGACCTCCAAGGAGATGTGGGAATATCTGAAACAGGTATATCACCTAGGGAATTCTGCCCGTCAATATCAACTTGAGCTGGAAATTGCTCAGTATTCCCAAGGCACTTCCTCCATCCAGGACTACTATATGGGTTTTCTCAATCTTTGGGCAGAATATGATGAAATCAAATACCTCAATGTATCTGAGGCAGCTCTTTCTGAGATTCAAAAATTGCAAGCAACTTCCCATAGAGACCAGTTCCTCATGAAGTTGAGATCTGAATATGAGATTATTCGTTCCAATCTGATGTGCAGAGTTCCATCTTTATCCCTAACTGAGTGTCTTAATGAACTCTTACGAGAGGAATAAAGCCAACTCACTCAGCATGTTCTCAAGCAACAATCCCCAGGAAACCCTTTTGATGTCGCATATGCTGCCACTGTCAGTCACACTCCTGGTGTTTCTCATAGTCCGGGAGGGGCCGTTCATCATACTACTTATGCTACTAAAGGACAACCTCCTGCAAAAGATCTCAGCAAAATCCAGTGCTTTGGCTGCAAGAGTTATGGACACTATGCCTCACAGTGCAAGACCAAGTTTTGTAATTACTGCAAATCAAATGGTCATGTTATTAATGAATGCAAAAGGCGGCCACAAAATCGTCCTCCACGAGCATATCATGTCAATACTGCAGATGCTACTACTTCCAATGCTAGTCCTTCAGCACCGGTCATGCCTTCACCACCTCCTGCCTCAAATACTGTACCTCAGATCACTCCTGAGCTTATTCAACAAATGATCATAAATGCCTTCTCTGCACTTGGCATTTCAGGTAACCACCAATCCTCTTCCTCCCTATGGTTTATTGATTCTGGAGCTTCCAATCACATGACCTCCACCACTCATCTCTCTAACATGCAACCATACAATGGCAATTTGCAAGTCCATACTGCTGATGGTCAAAAGATTCCTATTACAGCTACTGGTGATATCATTCATTCATTACCTCTCACAAATGTCTTTCTATCTCCTCATCTAACTACAAACCTTCTGTCTGTTGGACAACTGATTGATGATAATTGTAATGTTTCCTTTTCTCGCTCTGGTTGTGTTGTGCAGGATCGAGTGTCGGGGTGGTGATCGCAAAGGGGCCTAAGTGTGGACGCTTGTTTCCTATTGATTTGTCTTCCTCTCAAAATAAACAGATCTCTGCTTTTTCTTGTTTTTCTCCTCAAGATGTTTGGGGGCTCTGGCATAATAGATTAGGCCATCCTCATTCAAAATTGTTATCTTTAATATTGAACACTGGTAGTATTAATGAAAATAAAATTTCTTTTAGTCACATTTCTGATGAATGTTCAGTTTGCAAACTTGGAAAAAGCAAAGTCGTTCCATTTTCTTCCAAATCTACTATGACTTCAAATTGCTTTGACATTATTCATAGTGATGTCTGGGGGTTACTCCTATAATCTCTCACACACATTTCAAATATTTTGTCACCTTTATTGATGATCATAGTAGATTCACATGGGTATATTTCTTGCATTCTAAATCTGAAGTCTTTGATGCTTTCCAAAAATTTATGGCTTATGTTGAAAATCAGTTTTCTACTCGCATAAAAATTCTCCGATCTGACTCCGGAGGGGAATATATGTCCCACTAGTTTCAAACTTATTTGCAAAACCATGGGATTTTATCGCAGCGATCATGCCCTTACACTCCTCAACAGAATGGAGTGGCTGAACGAAAAAACAGACATCTTCTCGATACTGTTCGTTCCCTTCTCTTAGAATCATCTGTTCCGGCAAAATTTTGGCCCGAAGCTTTAGCCATTGTGGTTCACTTAATCAATCGCTTACCATCTCATCACCTCGCCAATCAAACACCATATTTTCGTCTCTTTCATACAGATCCTACTTATACCCACTTGCGTATTTTTGGATGTGTGTGTTTTGTTCATCTTCCTCCTACTGAACGCACAAAATTAACTGCTCAATCAGCTAAATGTGCGTTTCTTGGCTATGCATCTTACCAAAAAGGGTATATTTGCTATGATCCTGTGCTTAACCGCATTCCCATCTCCCGAAATGTCACGTTTTTTGAAAATCAACGTTTTTTTTCTACTCATTCCTCACCTTTACCTTCTTTTTCTCATCTATCTACTTTTTCTGACACAATATCGTCTCCACTCATTGTTTATGAAAGACGCCGTCAAAAGGATGCTCCATTACTGCCTCCCCCTCTGGATCCCTTGCCGGCACTTGATCTTGCCCCCATTTCATCACATACTGTTTCATCTTCAGTTCAGCTTCGACGCTCTGCTCGTCTCTCCAAGCCTCCGGATAAATATGGGTTCACTCACACATCCTTGCTTGCTACCCTCTCCTCCATTGCTATCCCTACTTCTTACTCACAGGCAATGAAGCATGACTGTTGGCAAAAGGCTATGCATGAAGAATTAGCTGCACTGCAGGATAATCATACATGGGATATTGTTTCCTGTCCCTCATCTGCAAAACCTATCGGCTGTAAATGGGTTTTCTCAGTCAAACTCAAGGCCGATGGCTCATTGGATCGCTATAAAGCACGGTTAGTCGCATTGGGCAACTGACAGGAATGTGGCATTGATTATGAAGAAACATTTGCTCCGGTTGCAAAAATAACAACAATCCGTACTGTTCTTGCCCTTGCTGCTTCTCACTCATGGCCTCTTTATCAATTTGATGTCAAAAATGCCTTCCTTCATGGTGATCTCAAGGAAGAAGTCTATATGCGCCTTCCCCAAGGTATTACGGGTGCCTCGGCAGGAGATTGCGCGTGCTTACGACGCTCTCTATATGGTCTTAAGCAGGCTCCGCGCGCTTGGTTTGAAAAATTTAGAGATGCTCTCCTTCAGTTTCAATTCACTCAAAGTGCCTCTGATTCTTCTATGTTTCTTCATCGCTCCTGAAATGGGATTACGGTCCTCTTGGTTTACGTGGATGATATTATCATATCTGGGACAGATTCTGGCATGATCATCCATCTACAAGCATCCTTACATGAATCTTTTCATATGAAAGATTTAGGGCCACTCACATACTTCTTAGGCCTTGAAGTTCATCAGTCAGAGAAAGGTCTCATCCTCGATCAACACAAATATGCTATGGACCTTCTTGAGATGGTTGGTCTTCAAAACTCAACTCCTATTGAGGCCAATCTTCAGCTCACAGTAGATTCGGGTGATCTTCTTCCTGATGCCACAATGTATCTCCGTTTAGTCAGTAGCTTGATCTAGTTGACTGTCACTAGGCCCGACATCTCCTATGCGGTGAATCTGGTTAGTCAGTTCCTGACTCAACCACGCCATCTCCATCTTGTTGCTGTTCGCCGCATTCTTCGATATGTTCTACATGCACCATCTCGTGGCCTTTTCTTTCCCGTGGGCAATTCAATTTCTCTCATTGCTTACTCCGACTCTGACTGGGCTGGATGCCCTGATAGTCAATGATCTACCACGGGCTGGTGCATGTTCTTAGGGGACTCGTTGATTTCCTGGAAGTGTAAGAAACAAGATAAAGTCTCCAAATCATTCACTGAAGCAGAATATCGTGCTATGTCTGCCGCCACGTCTGAGATTGTCTAGCTTCGGGGACTCCTATCTGAGCTTGGCTTTCCTCAATCTAGTCCTACACCTCTATATGTTGACAACACAAGTGCCATCCGGATTACTGAAAATCCCGTCTTCCATGAACGCACCAAACATATTGAAGTGGCTTGTCATTACATCCGTGATGAATTTGTGCGTAAAGCTATTACTCTCCCTCATGTTCCTACCAGGCTTCAAATTGCAGATATATTTACTAAGGGACTTCCTCGGCCACGGCACCAATTCTTAGTTGGCAAATTGATGCTCGTTGATTCACCCGCATCAATTGGGGGGGTGGGGGGGTGTTAAATGGATCAGTGCTAAATGGGTCAGTGGGACACAACCCACATTAAATAAAGCCCAACTTGTGGGACAAAATAATCTCACGTGTGTAAAGATATGTATCATTTATTTTTGCCTTATTAGGAGATATGATTAGATTGTAATTAGATTAGAATGGCTGTAATCTAGATGATTACTACAATCATGGTAGCTTGTATAGCAACTTTATTTCTATATGAAGGAACATCATGACCCTCAAAGGGATCAACGAATTCACTCAATCTCTTCTCCCTTCTTCCCTTTCTGGTTCTGGCAGTCATGACATAAATAGTAGATTAATCTAGTTTCAGGTCAACAGGTTGAATTGGGAATTCCTAGAGATATCATATGATTCCACATAATCGTTAAGGGGAGAAAAAAGAATCATTAAATAATTCAAAGGGGTTGTTGTGTTTAGTATAAAGTAAGTGGCTGGGTTAGAAATCCAAAAGGAACCACATGTTCCTAAAAGGTGTGGACAGAACTCATATGTCATGCTTGGGATGGTTTCACATCATCCTTGAACTACATGGATGGTGGGCCATGGGGGAAATCCCATATGATACCTAACAATACTACATAATCAACCATGGGCTTGTTGTAGTTATTTCAAGTAGGGAGGGTTGTTATGAATTATTCTTATAATCAACATGCTTAATGTGTTAGTCTCATATTTGTGACTCGTATAATTCAATGGTCCTATATATATATATATATATATATATATTGGTGACTAATGCATTATTAATGACTCTTGTAATTTAAAAGTCCTAGATTGAAGGTTATAGTAGTGTTATAAATAGAGAGGATTGGTCCCAAAAATGGTTTCAAGTTAACAATGATGAAATGAAATCCAAATTTAAGCAACTACATTTCTATCAACTCGTAATAAACTAATGAGTTGGTCAATGAAACTTAACGAGAGAGGAGTATAATTACAATGGCATAAATCAAATATTTCTATCAATCTTGTTTTATGTAACTATCCACCATTAATGCATTTTAAATTCACACCCACCAACCCAAATATCATAAATGCACATGGTGGAGAAGGTAAGCACACTTAAAGCATTAGAATCAACCAAATGAACATGCCTACACCATTAATCATGTCTATATACTTGCCTTTGGCTTAGTGGAGCAAAAACCCCTTTCTTAGAGCCTAGGGTTACCTCAAATCTTGCTCCACACCTCCCCGCTTCAAACCAAGCAAAGAACCCACTTCCTACATGCCAAAATGAAAGTAAAAACCCACTAAATCACCAATGCATGCTCTTAGTGTTGAAAGAAGCAAACTACATGAGTTTGGAGAGGGGGTTTGCTTACCTATTGATGAGAATGAGAAAGGAGGAAGATGAAGGAGATGATGGGGAGACTCTTGAGCCTTGGGGAAAGCATTGGAAACTCTTGGAAGCCCTAGCTTGGTTGGTGGAGAAATGGGGGAGGAGTAAAGAGGTTGTAGAGAAGAGACGGAATGAAATGAAATGGGGAAATGGGGTTTTAGGGTTTAAAAGGGGGTTTTCTTTTAAGAATTTTGCACATCGGGCCAAGTTGTTAGGGAGTTTACAAGAAAGTCCTCGGCAAATGGGTATGGGCTCATAATGAGAGTGCCTTGGGCCATCAGGCCAAGGTGGGTCCAAGTAAGTGTGATATGCATGACCCACTACCTATGCAACACACGCCACTAACCCTAGTGCTTAGGCCACTAAACCCAATTAAGCACCCTAAATCCTAGTGATTAGTGACAAGCCCCTCTAATAAAGGCATGAGACCTTACAATACCTTTCAACCAAATTTAACATTAACAACCGGTAAGGTGAGCAGTACATCAAATTCTCTTTCTTTCCAACGCCTTAGACCTGATGAAATGGCAGAATGTAGGAGTCGTCAGTTATGCTTTAATTGCAATGAGCCATTTCAACGAGGCCATCATTGCAAAGCCGAGGAACGACTTTTATTAACGGGTGACTGACCGAACAAAAGGGGATATGGAGAGGATCAATGGAAGATGAACACGAAGTGAGATAATGCACAACATGAAGAAGTGGCTTCAACAAGAGGTGGAATGATGTTTTCCTAATTTTGAACATTATGGACAAGTTTCTCTTCCGTGAGGGGTGGGATGATAGAAAGGCACTTATCTTATCCTTGTTTACTTTTATCTCTTGCCTAGGTTATTTTATCTTCTCAATTTCCTTATTTGATATAGGTTTTTGTCTTCTCTTGTCTTCTCTTTTCCTTTTTTTTCTTGTTTCTCTCTCTCTCTCTCTCTCTCTCTCTCTCTAATCTTTTGCTAAGTTGGGTGAGTGTTATAGTACATGTGGAACTGCCTACCCACCCAGAGATCGATCCCTAGGTGGCTGTGTGAGATGAGACGCCCTTTTGCTATCAGGCATCTTGTGGTTCTTGTCTTTTGTTTAATTAGGAGGGATCTAGATAGCCTTTGTTAGTTGCCAAGTTTATTTTAATATTTTTGTTGTTTGGAGGTTTTTTAATAATGCAACAAATTTTACACCGAGTTGTTTGGCAACTGTTGCAGATATAGGATATGAAAAAGAAGGTATTTCAAGATTAGAACACTTTAATGTTATCGATCATAGTAGGGTTATTATTAGAGTAATTACTTATAAAATCCTTTATTTGCTTGTAATTTTTCACTTCAAATCCATTATGAGTCCCCATCGTTGAAATCCAAACTTCTCAATTTTACCTTGCTTCCCACTTTCTATCATTAAAGAAAATCTCACTCTAATTAGTCGTATGCCCCACCATAAGATTGATAATGTCTAAACACACATGATTAAGATAAGAAAAAAGTTCAAAGCATGTGCTTTACATGTCTCTAATCTGATGGTGGGAATAACTCTATCTGGAGTAAAACCTTCCTTGATGATCTAGCAAGTAAGACATCATTGTCATCACCATCATAAGCATTATCCCCATCATCATCGTCACACCACTACCACCATTATCCTCATCCGCACCATCACCATCATGACCACTAACCCATCATTACCGCCACCATCTTCACCACCTGCACCGCCATCATCATTGTGGAGATCACCTAGTCATCAATACCATTGCCACCATCATAGTCATTATCACCGTCATTGTGATGACCACCATCCATCATCATCACCACCACCACCACCACCACCACCACCACCACCGCTAATAATAATAATAATAATAATAATAATAAAACAACAACAACAACAGTCACCATCATGATCATCATCACTGCGTTATCATCATCATCATATCATTGCCATCATCATACCCCTGTCATCATTGCCATCATCCTAACAAGTGTACTTTCCTTTGTGTGGGATTTTTGTAATGCTTGCAGTTTTAAAGTTTTTTATAATGTAGAAAATTTTCTAGAGGGGGGAGCTTTAGGAAGAAACAACTAACTCTTTGAAAGAGAAGGATCTTTTCTTCCTCCTTTTCTTTAGTTTCCAAACATACAAGTTTATTAACTTTTTTTTTTAATCCAAACAGGCCCTAAGTGGCTACTGTTTTCTTTATTAGAAAATTCAGCCACCGAGCCTTGATTTATTATTAAGGAAAAAAAAATGAAGAGGAATGATATAATGAATCTGAATTTTTTTTTATCCATTTTAGGGAAGAAAGAAGAGCCATTTATATAGGCTTCCAATCTATGATGCACGGATACTTCAAAATGGGTAACGTACCGTGTTGTATTGTATCCGATACTTCACTTTTTCTGTGTAAAATCCCTGTCCTTGCTGTGTCTGGGCATCATAGCTTCCAATTACATTGATTCCCCCTCCAATTAGTAAAAAGATAAGTACCTAAATGAATTAAAATAAACTTAGGCAAAAGAAATGACCTTATACAAATGAGAAAACTAAGAAGATAAAAATAACCAAACGAGAGATAAGAGTAAAGAAGGATAAGATAAATCCCTGTGTGGATTCCCATCATCCTACCCCTCTCTGAAAAATAACCTTATCCTCAAGGTTCAAACTTAAGAAAACTCATCCCACCTCTCGCTGACGTGTCTTTACATACCTGCATAATCTCAATGTTGTGTTCATTTTTCACTAGTGCCTTGTCAGATCCCCTTTTGTCCGGCCACTCAACCTTCATTAAAAACAATTGCTTTGTGCTTGGCAATGATGGCCTTGCTGAAAATTTTCATTTGCAATTAAAGCATAACCCCTGATTCCTACAGTCTGTCATTTCATCATATGTAAGGCCACTGATTGCAAGAGAATTCGAACTGATAGTCGCCTTCAGGGTTGAAGTTAAATTTGGTTGGAAGGAAGGAAGATGACACACTGAACAAGAAAAAATGCCCGGTGGTTGATTGATTGGGCTTTTAGGGTGTGAACTTCTCTTAACCACATTGAGCAAGGCTAACTGCTTGAGTTGACTTGTCAGAACTGAATGATTTCACCTCATCTCGTATATGTCCTCCTCTATGAAGCACGGACACGGATACGATACGTGTCGGATACGCCGATACGTCATTTCTCAAAAAAGTAGGATACGATACGCCGGGGATACGTTTAATTTTTATTTTTTTAAAATATTTTTTATATGACTTTGTAATAAAAAAAACTAACATTATTTCAATCAAAATAGCCATAAAATATGCACTTTCATTGATTTCATCATCATCAATCATCATCAAACATTACATTCAATACTTCCAAGTTCAAAATCCAAGTTTCACCAATTACTACAGAAACATAAACATACAACCCAAACAAATAGACAGCAAATCTACTTAAACTTCAATTGCTTGACCACCAGGTCCACCACCATCACCATCTTCACGAAAGAACACGGCCTCCAATTCTGGTTCATCAAGGGAGAGTTGTGCAATCTCAAGCTCTCCGGCATCCTCAAATGAATCAAAAGCATCTCCAGCAATATCCCACATCTTTGTTTCTCCTTTCATATATTGTGGAGTTCTTCTTGAAAGAAGGCGAAGATTGCTATGAATGAAAACCAAGTCTTCAGCACGTTTTGGTGTCATCTTATTCCTTCTCACCGAGTGCACAAAGGAATAAGTACTCCAATTCCTCTCTGCACATGACGACGAGGAAGGTTGCACAAGTAGCTTGAAAGCTAGAGTTTGAAGCAAAGGTGCACATGCACCATAGGTGACCCACCACCTTTTAGGATCCATGTCATAGCGATCACGAATGGAATCAATATCCGCAAAATCTCCTGACTTGCTAGAGAAATCAGCAAATTGTGTGATTACAATTTTGCGCTCCTCCAAATTAGGAAAATATTTTTTAAGGATTTTCATTCTTTCTCTAGCAACCTCCATATCTCTATGTGGAGCAACTCGACTAGGATCCTCATGAAGCCAATGCTCGCTATAGTACCTTGAATAGGAAAAAAAAAAGAATTAAGGATAAGTTCAAGACTAGAAGTCAAGACTAAGAGGGAGAAAAAAAAGAGTTTAAGACTAAGAGGGAGAAAAAAAAGTTCAAGACTAGAAGTCACCTTGGATTTAGTGAATGAGCTAAGCAATGGAGAGGAGTGTTGTTCTTGTTCCAACGATCCACAAGAATTTTATGCACCACTTCATAAAAGGTAGATGCATCATCAAGTCTCTTTCCTTCATGCCTATATATTGCACCCTTCACTTTTTCTATCATGGTATCCCACATGTCATACACCAAGTGAAGACAAGGCCTATCCGTGTCACAAACCCTTAGCATATCATATATAGGAGCCGTAAAAGAAAGTATGTAAGTCATTTTGTCCCACCAAAGGTCATCTAACACAAACTCTTTCACAGCCTTGGCTCTCTCCTTATCATCCTCTCTATAGGAATTCCACCTTTCACTAATAACCATAGCTTGAAGACTACCTTTTATGAGCTTGAATCTCTTAAGCATAACAAGGACCGAAGCAAAACGTGTACTTGCAACCGAAAGCAACTTCAAAGGGACAAATTCATTAAAAATAGCCAATCTCATGGAGTGATTCATGATAAAGTTCTTAACAAAAACAACATCCTCGGCCAAGTCCGTGATCCAACGACACTCTTCATATGTTAGTACATTGTTTTCAATATTCTTTGCCATACAAATGTTTTGCAAGGCAAGGTTGAGTGTATGAACCACACATGGTGTCCAAACAATATTTTCAAATTGTGCTTCAATGAGATGCCCTGCACCCGCACAATTCTTAGCATTATCAGTTATCACTTGAATCACATTATGGGGACCAACCTCTTCTATCACTTCTTTCAACAGCCCATAAATGAAGTACTTATCTTTAATTTCACCGGTACAATCCACTGCTTTAAGGAACATAGGCCCATTTTCCGTCACCGCCATAAAATTAATCAAGGGCCTCCTTTGTGAGTCACTCCATCCATCACTCACAATGCTTACACCCTTTTCTTTCCATGTGCCTTTAATTGGTTGTAGCAATCTATCAACATGAGCCCTTTCTTGTTGGAGTAGACTTGTCCTTAGCTTATTATACCCCGGTGGCACATAGCCCGCAAGAGCATTGTTTGCGGCAAATTGGATACAACTCACGTAATAAGGGCTCCTTGCTATATGAAATGGTAAGCCCGATGCATAAAACATCCTCGCAATCTCCGCATCCATTTGGTCACGCAACTTCAAGTTAAATGACTTCCCAATAGCCGTATTAGTGTCACTTGTACTCCAACTTCCACTTCCACTCACCTTCCTTTTTTTGGATTCATAATCCACACTAGAAGTTGGCAATGGTACTTTCTTGGGTGCATTTTTCCTCAATCTCTCATTGCATTCGTCCTCTAACTTTTTCATCTCCGCAATATCACTGCTCTTAACTTTTGGACAGAATGCAACAGCATGACCGGGCTCATGTATCAAATGAGCCCTCACCCTTGTGTATGAGCTTTTCTTGGTTTGATGGCAAAAATTGCACTGCCATGACACATTTCCCCCTCCTTCACCAAGTTTTTGATGTTTTGTCACATACCTCCAAAGAGGGTTGTGAGCGTCTTCTAATTCAATAGCTGGAGAAGACGCACTAGCACTACCACCAGTACTAGAAGCCATTACAGTAAACTTCTGGAAACACCAAAAAATTGGCCCCATTAGGCCACCTAAAATCATGGCATCAAGAAAAAAAAAAAAAAAAAGAAACAGCAACAGCAATATAGCATAAAAAAAAAAAAAAACAGCAGCAGCATCATAGCATCAAGAAAAAATGGAAGAAAAGAAGCAGCAGTAGCAGAGCATATATCCAAATGATTTAAGGGGGAAGCAACAGCAGAAGCAGCAAATTGGATACAATACACAGCCACAGCCAACAAAAAAAAAAAAGCAGCAGCCACAGCCAATGAAATCAAAGACAGAAGATCAACCAAAAAATAAAAAAATAAAACCTAAAATCCAAATGATTTAAGGGGGAAGCATATATCCAAAAAAGAAGCAACAGCAGTAGTATATAATAGTCTTGGAGCTAGCATACAATACACAGACACAGCCACAGCCAACAAAAAAAAAAAAAAAACAGAGCAAAGACAGCCACAGCAGAAGCAGCAAACAAAAAAAAAAAGGAAAATTGCAGCAGACACATCCAATCCAAAGCAAAGACAGAGATCAGCAAAAAAAAAAAAAAAAAAACCCCAAAAATCCAAATGATTGAAGGGGGGAGAAAAAAAAAACCCTACATTTGGGTAGCAGAATACCATCAACTCCAACAAAAATCAACAAAACAGATGAAGAGAAAGAAAGAAACAAAAGGAAAGAAAGAAGAGAAAAGAACCTGAAGGTAGCAACAGTGGCTCGTTTTGGGTGGTAGCAGCAGCAGCAGTGGCTTGATTTGGGCAGCAGCAGCAGCAGTGCGACGGTAGCAGTAGGGCGACGGCAGCAGCAGGGCGACGGCGACGGCAGCAGCAGGTGGAGGCGACGGCTTTCCCTTCCCCTCTCTTCTTCTTCTTCTTCTTTTTTTTTTCCTTTCTCTCCCAGCCACAGCAACACGACGATAGTAGCAGCAGAGCGACGACAGCAGAACGACGACGGCGACGGCGAGCCCTTCCCTCTCTTCTTCTTCTTCTTTTTCTTCTTCCTTTCTCTCCCAGCAGAGCCTAGGTCTTCATTTTTTCGTTTTTTCCTTTTTTCCTCTCTTTCCCTCGACCCAGTGTTTTAAAACACTAATAAACGTGTCCCGTGCGTGTCCCGCACGTGTCCCGCACGTATCCCACACGTGTCCGACATAAAAAAAAAAAAAAAAGCTGGATACGTATTTAACGTATCCCGGACGTATCGGAGGCGTATCCGGGCGTATCCGTGTCCGATACGTCCGGGATACGGATACGGAACCCTTTTTTATGTGTCCGTGCTTCCTAGGTCCTCCTGTAATCCATGAACAAACCAATTGGCCATAAATGATTCTGAGAGGTGGATTGTCATTTTTTATGGTCATTTTAATTCATTGAGGTTGGCTTACAAGTTCAGTGTTGCTGCTATCGGCTACTTAGTTTTATTATTTAATATAGGTTCTAATCTTCTATATAATTAGAAGGATTTAGACTTTTGTTGGCTGCATGGTTTACCTTAATTTATGCAGGTACTTACCTTTTGCTTAATTAGAGGGAGAGATTGGTGTAATTGGTAGCCTGTATAATTGGCTACATTTTCTTCATTAGAATACACTGAAAACTAGATTCTCTCTCTCTCTCTCTCTTTAATTTTTCCCTTAATAATAAATCAAGGCCCTAATAAACAGCTTTCACCTTGGAAATGATCACAGTATGAAATGTTGATGTGAATGGGGAAAAATCGTTCTTCCTTGTTGATCATTTTTACTTTTCACGGAGAATGCTCCCATAAGCATGTCTAGATTTTGAGGAATTCTTGTTTGCTGCAAAATTTCAAATGGCCACAAGTTCTTATTAGAATTGTATTTAGAAGGCTATTTTTCATTTCACTGTAGCTGATTTTTGGAATTCCCTCATTCAAATGAGATTTTCTTAGGGACAAGGTCTGACAAGTGTGTGGAATTCCTAGACTGCCCAAATTTTAGATGAAACTTATCTTCATCAAACAAACCCTAAGCACACATTGTGTAACACTGCTTTCATGAGCCACAGAAAAGGAATTGTTTTTGGTGTGGCAAAAATTTACTGATTTTCCTCGGTGCCACAAGAAACTATTTCTTATAGAAGATAAGGTGATTTTTTTTTTTGTGTGTGCGTGTGTTTGGGGGGGGGGGGGGGGGGGGGGGTTGGGGGGTTTCCAAAATGCTTTTCCTTGGAAAGGCAGAAATATACATAACCGCATTTCCAAAGCATTACACAAACGTGTCCCAACTCCTAACGGCCCGTTTGCTAATTTTACATTTAAAATCAAGTGAAATGAAGTGAAGTAAAGCATTAAATCAAGAGGAAATAAAATATAAGTGGGTTATGATGGTATTTTATTTTTAGTTGTTTTGTATGGAATCTTTTTGACTTTTTTTTGTATAGAAAAGTGGTGTTTTTTTTTTTTTTAGTGGATAAAGGTGGTTGCTTTTTGACCTTTTTTGAAAAAGATGAGGGAATTTTAAATTAAAGTGATTTTGATGTGACCTCTTGTTTGAAAAATGGAGGCTTTACTTCACTTTTACTATTCTAGTAAAGTGCCAAACGGGCCCTAAGGGCATTTGTTTTGAGTAGTTTCTTGAATTTCGTGTATTCAGAATTTCTGACAGCATTTGGAAGTCCTCATTTGGTTGCTAAATTTCGAAAACTCTAGCTCTTGATTTTTTTAATTTCTTTTTTGCCCTTTCAAATTCTCCAAATTCCAGCAGCATTTTGAGCACCAGAATGCATTTATGCACTGGAGGATTTGGAAAGCCTGTAAAGGGACATCATTTGGAGAGTTCAGAATTCTCTCCATCAGGGTTTCTTTGAATTTCAGCAAACAAAGGGGCCCTAAGAAACTTCACTTTTCTCCAAATGAAACAGTTGGGCGCACTTAATATGTTTCGTCTAGTTCCGTGGGGTCTTGATGGATGGATAGGATCATCTAGACATGGCATTGGATGATGGTTGCAACTTGTTGATAGTCGGTTCTTTCCAATCTGTAAAAGTTCCAGGTTGGGTCACATGGTTGGTGTACCTGAAAGGCGTTTCATTTATTGGTTGGTAACTTAGGTTTGTAATAGATATATTATATTTATATATTATACTCATATAGATTGGTTAGTCCATACTCCATACCAGATCTATACCCAGGCTCAAAATATTAGGTACTATAAAATGGTCTATTCCTGGATTTCCTCAAGTCCAGTCAGTTAACCAGTTAATCAGGCGTTTACACTTTACAGCCTTGTTTCTAACCAATGGCTTTAGTGCATTGTAGGTGGGACCCCATATTCAGAATGCCATTCTTCTTTTGTTCATCTGTTCATTTATAATTGTGCACAGTGAAGATTTAGAAATTTGCTGTGGGTTGCAGTTGAAAACATGGATTTCTGATGAGAGAATACTAGATCATGGTGAGTTCGACTCCCTTAAATTCCACGCTATATTGGGTTAGATTGTTTTGGTGGGTTTCAATTTTCGCATTTAAAAAAAAAAAAATCTATGTTCTTCGTCTCTTCGAATGCAGGTTCATGCAGGTATGGTCCAAGAGTCATTGTTCGAAGCATTCGGCCAATAAGGAAAGGGGAGGAGGTGTGCATTGCTTACCTGGACTTGTTACAACCTATGGTATGTATGTGTTTTTTTCTTTTTTCATATGATTATTTATATATTATGTTAACTTTTATACATAGTAAAGTGTGTATATCTTTTCCCACATTTTATGTGAGTACTGTATGATACTAACCAAACCAAACCAAACCAAACCAAGCCTTTTCCCACTAGGTGGGGTCGGCTATATGGATTTGACGACGCCAATCAAATCTGTTTAGGGCCATGTCCTCCGTTAGATCCATGTAGGCAAGGTCATGTTTAATAGTTTCTTTCCAACTTCTCTTGGGTCTCCCTCTCCCTCTCCTACTCCTGGCAATCTCTATGCCTTCACACCTTTTAACAGGTGCTTCCATTGGACGCCTTCTAACATGGCCAAACCATCTTAGTCGATTTTCTCTCATTTTATCTCCAATCGGTGCTATTCCTACTTTGCCCCTAATCTCCTCATTCCTAATCCTATCTCTCCTTGTGATCCCGCACATCCATCTTAGCATTCTCATCTCCGCAACTTCCATCTTCTTAACATGATTATGCTTTACTGCCCAACACTCTGATCCATATAACAATGCTGGTCTTACCGCCACCTTATAATACTTTCCTTTAACCTTGAGGGGGACTTTCCGATCACACAAGACCCCCGAAGCACTTCTCCATTTGGTCCACCCGGCCTGAATCCTGTGACTTACATCAGTATCAATCCCTCCATCCTGTTGCACCATCGATCCAAGGTACCTAAAGTTTTCTTTCTCTACAATCTTTTGTGTGCCTAAGCTTACTTTTATGTTACCAAGTGTCCTACTTTGGCTAAACTTGCACTCCATATATTCCGTCTTGCATCGACTTAGCCTAAACCCTTTTGTCTCTAACGTTTTCCGCCATACTTCTAGCTTAGCATTCACTCCTTCTCTCGTCTCATCTACTAAAACAATGTCATCTGCAAATAGCATACACCACGGCACCTCATCCTGAATATGTCTTGTAATCTCATCGATAACTAGGGCAAATAAGTACGGGCTTAACGCTGAGCCTTGGTGTAGACCAATCGTGATAGGAAACTCCTTAGTCTCTCCGCCAGTCGTCCTTATAGATGTCACGGCTCTATCATACATATCCTTTATCGCCTCAATATATGCGACACACACTCTTTTCTTTTCCAGTACTCCCCATAGAATCTCCCTAGGAACCCGGTCATAGGCCTTCTCCAAGTCAATGAACACCATATGTAAATCTTTCTGGCCTTCTCTATACTGTTCCATTAACCTCCTCAGGAGAAAGATAGCCTCCATGGTTGATCTCCCAGGCATGAAACCAAATTGATTATCTGAAATGTTTGTTGTTCTTCTTAGTCTTCTCTCAATAACTCTCTCCCATAATTTCATCGTATGGCTCATCAATTTAATCCCGCGGTAATTCGCACAGTTCTGAATATCTCCTTTGTTCTTGTATATGGGTATAAGAATACTTTTCCTCCATGCATCAGGCATCTTCTTGCTCTTTAGCACTACATTAAAAAGTTTTGTCAACCAATTTATGCCATTCTCCCCCAAGCACCTCCAGACCTCAATAGGGATACCATCTGGCCCAACCGCTTTCCCATTCTTCATCCTTTTCAATACTTCTTTAACTTCTTCCCTACTGATTCTCCTATAGAACATATGATTCGATTCTTCCCTAGAAATGGTAAACTGTCCCAATTGTATGTCACTACTACTGCTTTCGTTAAATAACTTGTAGAAGTAGCTCTTCCAACGCTCCTTTATCTCATCGTCCTTTACTAATACCTTTTCATCCTCATCCTTAATGCATTTAACTTGGTTTAAGTCCTTGGTCCGCCTATCTCTGGCTTTAGCAAGCTTGAATATCTCTCTTTCGCCTTCCTTAGTGTCAAGTCGCCTATATAGCTCCTCAAATGCCTTTGCCTTGGCCTCACTAACTGCCTTTTTGGTTTCTCTTTTTGCTTCTTTATACTTTTCCAAGTTTGCTGCATTTCGATCCCTTTGCCAAGTTTTAAAACTCTCTCTTTTAACTCTTATCTTGTCTTGAATGGCCTTGCTCCACCACCATGCCTCCTTCTGTGCCGGAGCACCCCCTTTGGATTCTCCTAAGACTTCTTTCCCTACCCTCCTAATACACTCTGCTACCTTATCCCACATATTATTTGCACTCTCATTTATCGCCCAAACGTCTTCCTCTAGTACTCTATCCCTAAATGCTAGTTGCTTATCACCTTTCAAGTTCCACCATTTAGTCTTTGAGCATCTATACAACTTCTTTTTTGTAGTCCACCTTTGTAGCTGCACATCTATGATCAACAACCTATGTTGGGAAGTCAAGCTCTCCCCCGGTATCACCTTGCAATCTTTACAAGCTAAGCGGTCTCTTTTCCTAATTAAGAAGAAGTCAATCTGTGTCCTTGAGGAGCCACTCTTATAAGTCACCAAATGCTCCTCTCTCTTCCTAAAAAAGGTGTTAGTCACCATGAGATCATAAGCCACTGAAAAGTCCAAAATATCCTTCCCTTCTTCATTTCTATTACCGTATCCAAGTCCCCCATGTACTCCTATATATCCATCTACGTCGCATCCTACATGGCCATTCAAATCTCCTCCTATGAAGACCATCTCGCCTTGGGGTATCTCTAGTAGCACTCCTTCCAAATCTTCCCAAAACTTCTCCTTATGTCCATCTCCTAAGCCCACCTGGGGGGCATAAGCACTAATTACGTTCACTATCTCTTCTCCTAACACTAACTTAATTGCAATAATCCTATCTCCACAACGCTTTACATTAACTATATCTTCCTTTAAGTCCTTGCTCACTACTATGCCAACCCCATTCCTCGCTCTATTAAGTCCCGTATACCATAACTTATACCCAGTCCTCTCGATCTCTTTAGCTTTCTGTCCCATCCACCTTGTCTCTTGCAAGCAGGCAATTGCGATTCGTCTCCTTTCCATTGTATCCACCACTTCCATAAGTTTCCCAGTTAGGCTCCCAATGTTCCAAGTACCTAATCTCAGCCTTCTATTTTGGGCTAGCTTCCTTACCCCCCGCACTCGTCCAATAAAGTGTGGGGACCCTTGCCTATTTAGCACTGCACCCGGGCGCCGATGCAGCGGTCCTTGCTCACTTATCACTGTACTCGGACTATACAGCGCGTCGCTAAGTAGGGGACGCCCCAACGAAATATCATTAGGTCTCAAATCCATAAAGAAATCCGACTGAGTATTGTGCTGGCTGTCGGCTACCTAACGCACAACCCTCCTCCTTTGTCCGGGCTTGGGACCGGCTATGTCAAGGATACCCCAACATAGGCGGAGTTGAGTACTGTATGATACTATGATCTGAAAATTAGGATGCTCTGGATACTAATAATGCAAAATTGATAAAACTAAACAAAAAAGTTTGGGGAAGAAATAAGGGTTTTTCATAGATATTGTCGGTAAGAGCTATGAACATGAAAGATCTTTTAACAACAATTAAATGGATATTGGAACATTGAGGAACAGCTCCAAACTCATGAAAATTCATATGAAGAAAAATAAACAGAGTTAGCAAACAGTCCACATTAAACGTACAATTTTGGCCAACTGATGAACAAACCACTGTGATATTTCAGGGATGACATACATATGTGGCCCTTCTGATCAATGGTCCTGACTTGAGATGCATGTTCCATATTTGCATGTGCTGGCAACTGGCATTGTGCATCTCAATCTTTTAGGTGGGCATAGCATTGTTTCATATTGCTTTTGAATTTGACTTACAGCAAGTTTCAAATGTGTAGATGTCCTAATATTAGTTCTAGGACACATTTGTGCAACAGGTTTTCCATGAAGTGGAAGGCCCCTTTCCTTGTTGATGGAGAAGATCTACACCTCCAACGGTGAGATCGAGTCCTAAGACTCAGAACCCTAAGATCGCTTAGGGAAAGAGCTCAAAACTCACATATGAGAATAGCTCAGAAATCTTATTAGAAAAATAGCATGCTTATTACAATTGGGGTTTCCTCTATATAAAGAGTAAGAATAATGTTTCTTGCTAACCAAGACTTCCTAAAAACAATAAACTACTAATCTTAATGAAAATAGAATTTAGGAAGTAGTTATACTAAGTAACTCTATTAATTTAGAAAATATCTAAACTAATGATAGAGATTTCAAAATTAGAGTTCATGTGGACCCCATCAAGCGGGTTCATCAGGGCTTGCAGGCCCTGGCCTTTGATCGGCCTGCATCACTTGTAGTGTGATATGTCTTTGTTTGGTGCAGCACAAATAGCTGCCAAAAAGGGCATTTTAACCACTTTTCATTGTAAGCATAGAAACCTTTGTCCAACCACCCCTCTTTTGATTTGCATGTCACGGGAAGAGGAAGCATGGGTTTCCACTTCCGCGTTTTTACACAAACAAGCCCCTAATCTTTAAAGTTATACTTTCTAGCCTGGAGTTCAAGTTGCTTGGCCAAACCTTTTCTTCCTGAGTGTTAAACTGCCAGCAATCATTTAATTCGGTTTCTTTCACCGTTACATATCTTATGTTTTGAGCTATAATTGTATTTGCAGGCGTTGAGGCAGTCTGAGTTGTGGTCAAAGTATGGATTTACCTGTTGCTGTGTCCGCTGTACAGCACAACCACCAACGTATGTTGATCTTTGTTTGCAAGTAAGAACTGAAAGGTTACAAAAAGAGTTTTGTGCTTATTTTTTCACTTTGTTTTGCCCATGCATGCACTTAAACTTAAGATTCAGTATTTCAAGTTTTGAACTCATGCTTCATGCCATTGTGTAATTGCTTTGTGTTGCACAAGCTGACATTGAACTTTTGAATGCTCTGTTTCTTCCCATCGTACACAGTTCTTCGTGATTTTTTCCCTCGGTTTTCTTAAGCAACTTTGCATAAGCCCTCAATTTTTTAAAATATTTGATAGCATGTGCCTAAGATTTAACAACTAATTTGATATCCAGACCTTTATAAGTTCTATTTATTTATTCTTCTGTATCTCTTTCTGGATTCGAGTCCTCTTGTGTGTAAGTCACACTTGCATCTCAATTTATTAGATGATGGAGTGTTGTCATGTAGTGCAGTACACATGCACTAGGTACATCCCTTTTTTCATCATTAAAGGGTTTCTGTTTTGGACCTTGGGATATTGGAATTTAGATCTTCTGCTTTCCTATTATCTTCCATCTGCTCTACCTTTTTCTCTTCAAAAAAGAGTTGAATTTGGGTACAGCTCTGATTTGCTCGTTTGAGAAGTTACAAGCCCACTTGCAATTAGAGGACACAATTATTGGTGCAGTTTATAGGCTCCACGTATGCAAAGGAGGCCAATGAGGGTGTCCCACATGCAATCTATGGGCCCCACATAATGGACATATAGTTAGTTTTGTGTGCACTACTGTATTCATCATAGGATTGATTGACACTTTCTATTTTGTTGTTTGTGCATAGTGAGAATTCCATATGAGTTACCCGCGCTTGGTCTCTGTATTTTCTTTGCTTTCCAAATACCTTAATTTGATCGTGATTGGTTCTGTTAGTAGATTACTGTTAGTAAGGGAGTGGCCAAGCATTTCTTTTAAGTGGGGTAACTTTTTTATATCAGTAACAAAGTACAAAAACCATGCAAACATAAAACAAATAGAAAAACAAAAAGAAATATAAGAGCATTATACTACAACAATAGGAGCAACCAACTACAAGAACAAATTATCACAACCTTGCCCAACTCAGCATGAAATTGTATGCTTTGCCCCATGTGCATGTGCGAGGACTTCCCAGGAGGTCACCCATCCTAGTATTGCTCCCGCCCGAGCACACTTAACTCCAGAGTTCTTACGGTTTCTGTTGGATGGCTCATTTCTAGTGTGGGACTCATGTATTCCTCGGCTCTGATACCAAGTGTCACAGCCTCGCCCAACTCAGTATGAAATTGTCCGCTTTGGCCCACGTGCGCGTGCGAGGACTACTCAGGAGGTCACCTATCCTAGTACCGCTCCCGCCCGAGCATGCTTAACTCCAGAGTTCTTACGGTTTTTGGGGCCGCACGGTTTTAGAACGCATCATATTGAGTGTAGACAGAGTTTGACTTATAAGCCCAAGGATCTGGACAACTCATTTCCGGTGTGGGACTCATGCAGCCCTCACATTGCAAACCCATGCCATATGGCGGACCCTTCTAATTGCCCTTTTTCAGGGGTTTACAATTGTGGGGTGTTATGCAAATTACATAGAAAGAGACACTAGAATTCATAATGGGCACTCTTTGATTGGCCAAATCATCTACTTCTTCATTTTGCTGTTTAGAGTGGCAATAGGTAAATCTGTGTCATGAGTAAACATCAGGTAAAAGATAATAGAAGAATCAGAGATGAGAACATACCTGTTTCTGGGAGATCACTAGTTTGATGGTCATGAACAACTTTAGGCTGTCTTTTTTCATCATCAAACATAAGTCTTAATTTCTGGAAGATTTAACTTGGTTTTCTTCACCAGATTGAGAGATGGAAGTTGGATCAGCAGTTTCATCATTTTGTTGAGGAACAAAGGTGTTTGGTGACTTGAGGGTTTTGGTGAACTGCTATAGGAAGAGGAACCATGTTTTTTCTTTTTCATTTTCCTTCCCCTAAGGCTTATGACTTTTTTTAAAAAAGAAAAATATATGGGTTATTCTAAAAAAAACATCTATCGAGATGAACTTCTTTTTGGTGAAGGTTCATAAAACTTATACCCCTCTGATTTGGAGGATATCCCAAGAAAAAACATTTAACGGCTTTCGGAATAAGTTTATCCCGCTTTTGCAGGAGAATATGAATGAAAACAAGTGCACCCAAAAACTTTTGGAGGAGCTGAAAGGAATTGGGCTTATGAGTAAGCGCTTTCAGAGGAGATTTCTCATTCAAAAGACGTGTAGGAAGTATGTTAATGAGATAAGACATTGTTCAAATGGATTCTGACCAGTATTTCTTATGGACATTCATGCCAAATTAAAGAGCTTTGGAAACCTTAAGGATGTGGTGCCTATTTTTTCTTTCAACTGTGTCAGATCTTATAACTCTGATTTGGCATTAAAAAACTTTTGACATGATTGTGAAAGAATTTGTACACATGACGAACCTGTTTCGCATCAGGTAAACATTGGTCATTCTAGTGTATTCATCAATGAGGGTAAAAAAATATTCATATCCAAATATAGATTTTTTGGGAGCAGGCCTCCACACATTAGGACATATAACTGAAAAAGGAACGTTAGTTTTTTTATTATTGGGTTGAAAAGAATGTTTACAATGTTTTGGTAACTGACAAACCTCAGATACAACTCAAGATTCTACTGATCTAACGTCTGGAAAAACTATTCTAAAATTGGAAAATGTGCATGTCCAACACGAGCATGCCGAGAGTAAAATTTCATGACTGTGACTGGAAAGAGGTGGTACCTGACTTATGTGGTGCATCCAATAGGTACAGCTCTCTATTTTCATGACCACATCCAAGGATCTTCCTCAAAATCAGGTCCTGAATAATTCAATTAGTTGGAGAAAAGGTCATTGAACGATTTAGTGAATTAGTTAAATTACATAAAGATAATAGGTTAACTGACATTTCAGGAACATTCGAAGTAGTGTAAAAAAAACAGTAGTAGTAGCAGGAATAAAACCATTTCCCTTGACGGAAAGATAGGATCCATCTGCTATTCTTACTAATTATTGGACTTAGGTTTAAAGTATGAAGAAAGAAATGTTTCATACCAGTCGTGTTCTATAGCACCTAGTCAATTACCCAAGGTAATGATGCAGAAGATTTATTGGCTTATGTGTACCTTACTGAACCAAGTGAAGCTTGGCAGAAGATGATGATTCCTCATTGTAAGAGAAACGACTACGAAGATGTTCTAACTTTTTAACAACACCACTTCTCCCAGATCAGCAAAGGAATGATCACTTTTACGTTCCATATTGGTAGTGACAGTATTGTAAAATTTTTCGCATTGTTTTTGCCAATTTTAAAATTTTTGTGGGTGACCAATCAATTCCCAGCATCTCAATTGTATGCCTTGTATTTTCACTGTAAGTCTAAATCAGTTTTTCTATTTCTTCTAATGTGAGCTGTCGCTTACCGCCCTTACCTTTAGGTCTACTAGTGTCAAAGGCATACATACCGTTATAGTTGGGGTTCAAACGTCATCGGAATTCTTTGATGATTTGTTTCTCGTTGAAGAAGAGACGGTATACTTGCTAAAGGAGGCAATGATTTGGGAGGCCAAAATACTTGCCCCAACAGGCTCATATTCAAGATTTGGCCCTCAAAGAAGATCATAGATATGCTGAAGTTCGATATATTCTCTCCACTCATTAGAAGTAGGAGGAGGCTGATAGTGACTTAATTCTTCCCACATCCCATTAGAGCTGAAAAATAGTCACCAACAGTTGGATTCCCTTGTTAGAATTTTGCAATCTCCTTTTGTAATTCATAATTTTGATCATAGTTTTTTATTTTAGGAGAGAGGTTGCTACGCCATCCTAAGTATCCTTTGCATATTTGGAAACTGTAAATGTCCTGAAAATAGATTGTTCCATAGATTAAAGTAGCCAAGACATAACCACACTTTTTTCGGCTTCCCAATCACTATATGTTGGATCATCTTCAGAAGGTGGTTTAATTTTTCCATAGACATAACCCAAGCTTTCTTTAACTGGGGAGGTTAGTTTTAGCAGACTGAGACCATTTACGATAGTTGGTCCCATTGAAATCTATTGTGGTTAATTTAAAGGAGCTTGCTCGTGCTTCTAGTCTTCCAATCAGTTAGAAAATTTTGGATAACACTAATACCACCCTTACCACAATTTCTAGTTCCATATTCTTCTGCCATTGAATCAAAGTATCTTCAAACAGTTTCGAAGAAATAAATAGCTCACCTATTAAAGGGGCACAATATATAGAACCCTCAAAGGAAACCTTGTTGTCGAAGAACGCTACTGCTATTCAAAATTGAGGATTCTGCAGGAGTATATAAGCCGAACACCCATAACCCTTCGAACTCTCTGTTAGTCTGTTGACAGTCGACGGATTATTCTGGCTGTTGTTCACATCTGAACGACTGAGAATAGCAGTACTTGCAGCAAAAAACTTTGCAGAAAGCAGATGAACCCTCTACTCGATAATCTACTCCAGCCATTAGTTGCAGGAAGCAGTTGAATCCTCTGTTCAACAGTTAGCTCTGCCCGAATAGGGATAGTTGGACCCTTTTGCCAAACAATTGTGGACTGTGGGAGTGGTTGGAGGAATAGTCATACCTAGTAAACCCTAACGGGTTGTTTGGTTGGTGTGAAAATGGTGTAAAAATGGTGGGTGCGCAACAAAACCGCATCAATTTATGTTTGGTTATACTCACTTACGCATCACATGCCTAAATGAGGTGTGAATAGGGTGTGTTTTTTCAGCCCAATATTTCACACCTCAGCTGATGTGAAACAGAACCACACGTCTGAAAATGGGCAACAAGATGGGGGTGCTACTGTAATTCCACATCAACAATCCCCCCGTCCTTTCTTTTATTTTTTGACTTGTGTGGGCCCCATAATCAAGAACTGAACCGTCCACACTCTTTGAAAGGCCAAACACGGCTTTAGGGTCAAATTTCAACCGTTGATTCATTATGGATTTTGAGAAATTTACAAAAAAAAAAAAAAAAAAAAGTCCATACAGTAAAATTTGCCATTCTATACTTTTGTTGTTGGTTGGCGCATTTTCATGATCTAAACCATTCAATCTCTTTAGAATGCCAAAACTGGCTTGGGGTTCAAGTTTCATGTCTAACTCTTCATGGATTTCAAGAAATCCTAAAAAAACTTACAACCGTTGGATTCAACCAATGCAAATGACATGTTAAAATTGCCTTTCCACTACCAGTTCATTTTTTCAATTTTTTATTTATGTTGGCCCCTAAAGGAGGATCTAAACCATTAATCTCCTTAAGAAAGGCAAAAAATGCCCTAGGGTCAAATTTCATCCATTGATTCATCATAAAATTTGAGATATTTGAAAAAACGTCCAGACCCTAAAATCTGCCATTTGAACTTCCGTGGGCCCCGTGGGCCCCATTTTAATGATCCAAATGTTCACTCTCTTTGGAAGGCCATAAAATGTTAGGGAGTCAATTTTCAGATTTTGATTCATCATGGATTTTGAGAAATTTGAGACAAATGGTGAACCATCAAATCCACAGAGAATGTGTTATGAAATTCAGTTTGTTTCGGCCGAAATTTTTGAATAATTTCGGTTTATTCACTCTAATAAAACAAACAGGACCCCTATAATTACTCGTTCCAATTCGGTCTCAATTTTATGAATTTCGGCCAATTTTATTTGATTCGTCCAATTATTCATCCCAGCATGTAGGTTGCCTATAAAATAAAAACAAAATAAAAATTGAAGGGGCTAACCATATTTTTCTAACTTAAAAGTAGAAGTAAAAATACCTTATTGGCCTTTTGGTTTAGAGAAATTATTGGGCTCCACCGTGGAGCCGCTCATCTATTAAAATCTGAATAATTATATGGGCCCCATTGCCCTAATCAAAATTTTTTACCCATAAAAAAGTATTTTAAGCTAGCACAGTTTCACTATAATATTAAATAGCCCATCAAATATAAATTGATATATTGCATTGATTTAGTACAATAAATTAAATGTATAATATTTTTTTTTCATTTTAATGTATATAATATTTTTTCCCGAAATATTTCACCCAAATTTATGA
Organism: Umbellularia californica; assembly: GCA_028538565.1. NCBI lineage: Eukaryota > Viridiplantae > Streptophyta > Magnoliopsida > Laurales > Lauraceae > Umbellularia > Umbellularia californica. The sequence continues at coordinate 36,827,687 of JAPQWN010000009.1, read as the reverse complement.
ATCGGCTGAAACATTTCATTTGGAGGCCAAACCGAATTTTTTAACACACTTGAGATTCACATTTGTAAATCACAAACAAGGGAAAGTGTTTCCATGGGACTAAATTGCATATGGAAATGAATCACATGTGAATAATTTTTCTATCACTTGTGTAAATGCCAAACAACCCCCAAGGTACCTTTGCTCTAGGAATTCTGCTCTAATACGAACTTTAAAATTAGAGGATAAAGAAAGAGAGTGGGAAGACTATAAGAGTAGTTTAGTTTTTCTTTTTGGAGGGGAGGGGGAAAGGAAGACTGGCAGGAAAGAGGGGGATTTGTCTGTCTTATGTACGTATGAATCCCTCATGGGTTTTATAAATCGTTTGATGAAGTACAATTTGCAGAAATACCCGTATGCATGTAATGTAAAGGACAAGTAAACCCCTAAGCCTGTTTGTTTGGAAGAATTGTGACAATTATTGTCTAGGAGAATTTTGAGAATTCCAAATGCTGTTCCCCAAAGTAGAATTCCAAATGGTTAACGCCATTCTAACATTTGGAATGCTTGAATTTTGGGAATTCACAAGGCTAAAAGTGCCTTTTCATGTGGTTTGAATTCTGAATTCTTGCATCAAATGGAGTATTTGGAATGCCCCAGGGACAAGATTTTACATCATGCTAGAAATTCCCTACAAGCACAATTCCTTGTCAAAAATGCCTATAACCAAACAGGCCCTAATGTCCCTTACAATATACAATAAAAATCAAATTGGGATGATTGCATTAGATTGCATTAGATTCTTAATACGAAGCACTGTGGAAAATATTTAAAACTTTATTTATTCTAAAGTTGATTACTTATTTAAGATGTATTTCCAAATAAAAATCCCTTTTGTTAATTTTCCACATGGGTTTTGGATTTTTTTGCCCTTTTTAAAATTATGTCAATACAGGATGGATACCAATGCATATCACCGATGCGGTCGATACATAAGTTTTGTGCCAGACCTAAATACGAGGTCCTTAACTGGGACTTGAGACTGAGAGTTCTGGACAGGTCCCTTCAAAAAAGATTGGGTTCAAGAGAGTAGATTGGGTTATTATAAAAATAAATAAATGTGTAGGTGTTTTACACTTTCATCAACTCAAATTGTTTCTGAAAGATTATATCCATGTCTATGCTGTCTGATTATAGGAAACTCTGGCCAGTCTCGAGGATTCTTGCTCAAGTTTAGATTTCAACTTCTATGGAAGTGAGGCGTGCAAAGAACTTACCTATTGCCTAGATCAGGCTGTGGAGGATGTTGCAGAAGGGAATCCCAAGGCTTGCTGTGAGAGACTTGAAAAGATGCTTGCAGAGAATTTCCGATATCAACAGTTGCCACCTGATGTGAGATTGCTACCAGATTTCAAGTTGCAACCCCTGCACCATCTATCTCTGAATGCTTACATAACATTATCATCTGCCTATAGGATCCACGCCAGCAGTATTTCGGAACTAGATGCAGGTAATCAAGATCTTGAGTTGGAGGCTTTTGGGTTGAGCAGGGCTGCAGCAGCGTACTCCTTATTGCTCGCAGGTTCAACACACCACTTATTTTTATTTGATTCATCCTTGATAACATCTGCTGCTCATTTCTGGGTTAGTGCGGGGAAAACTTTGTTGAGTCTTCTTGGAAGCCCCACATGGAGTTCAACCATAATGAAAAGCGTTGATGACCTTTCGTCTCTTCTTGTTTGGAGTAATAGTGGCAGTGAGTGGATACCTCTAAACGACTCAAAACAGGATAGAGATTATGGCCATTCTTCTCATACACACAAGGAAAGTACCATTTCATGGGACAGGTTTGATGCAACATGTAAAGGGTTTTTGAATTGTATATCGAGGATTTTGGTGAAGGCCTGGCCTTTCTTGATTCACAGTCTTCCTTTCTTGAAAGATATTAAGTCTCCTATAGATTTCAGGTGGCTTGGAATCAAAGATACCCAACAGACGGCAGAAACTCTGTTTACTCTTTCAGGTGCTGCTATCGGCCTCTGTTCTCAGAATGAAGAGGGTTGTCAACATAGATTGGAAACAAAGAAGTGCATTGAAGGGGAAGAAAAAGAAGGTGTCTTTCAGCTTGCTGCTCATAGCTTGCTATATGGTCGATACCTTGCTAGCATATGCTATGGTCCTGGTTTCTGTTTGACTGACTAGCAAGATTCTCCCTGATCTATTGGGTGCGAAGAGGCATCCATCATAGGCTGGGTTAGACTGGGCTTTGTGCTGGGCAGCATGACGGAGAAACATGCTATGTACTTGGGCTTTATTTTAGCCTACTCCAGACTGATGGATCAGGCTAAGATGATGGTGATGATGACGATGACTTGGGCTTTAATTTGATAAATTTACGACAGACTCCCACACGAGGTTGATTCCATGCTTATCAGTATTATTCATGGCTGTCACCATCAGGCTTGCATTTGAGGGAGCTTGCATCTATATACACTCATGCTTAACTATGTGCATCCTTGCTCTGTAGGCAAGGATGCCGTTGGTTGAAATTATTGATCAAGGGGCTGTTTGGATCTATGGAATTAGAAGGAAGTAAACGGAACTGAATGGCGGGTTTCTGTAATTCTCTAATAAACAAAGGGATTTTAAATGATGTATGTGAAGATGGACACTCTTGAAATTTCTCTATTTGCAGAACAGAACTGATGCAGTACGGACCAAGACTAGGCCCAAGAAGTCATCTGGGCCACACCATTGTTCCATTGGCCTACCTGGTCCATTGGGTTCAGTCACATGTCCAAACTGACGGAGAGCTATTGTGGCATTTTGCCAAAATCAGTACTATTTCCAAACCAAAGGGAATTAGTACACAAGCACAGCTAAAACCTTCTGAGACTCCTCTTGGGACTCCTAAGTTGAATATGATTCAACTTAAAAGACTGGGGAAAAGACTTAAGAAAGTTTTTAAGGAAAAACCCAGAATGGACTGGAATTGCTTTGGTGAAACCGAGTGGCAAATCATTGAACAATCACTCGAAAACCAAACATTACCTCCAGTCAGGTATGATGATCTCTTCGGAAATGGAGAGAATCCCACTCTTTTCTACCATGATTCTATTTCTACTTAGGGAACTATTTTTAATTTCTATTTCTTGTCTCATTAGGATTCCTATTAGTAGTTTCGTGTTTAATTTAGACATCTTTCTTATATAGTCATAGTATCCAAGAAAGATAAGTCCTACTCTATGTAAGGCTGATTAACCCTCATTGTAAGGCATGCTTATTTTCAATTAATCCAAGATTTCTGAGCTTTTCCTCAATTATGGTGTGTTTCATGATCTTGAGTGAGTCCTAGTGGTTGAATCTATCCTTAGATTCAGTCAATTTCATTGGATATTGATATATTTTTCAATTGAGGATTCAGTGCCGTGCCAATTTTGGTGGGGAGTTCTATTGGCACCGCGTTTTTTGCTCTTTCCACCGAATTTCTCTCCACACCTATGTATAAAATTGAAATTTTATAAATTTTACTCTCTGCACCCATCAATATACTGAAACTACCCCTCTCTGCCCACAGACGTTCATCTCTTCTCTCACCATACATCTATTCATCTCCTCTTCAAAAATGAGTCATGTTCTGTCACCGGAAGTGGTGTGCTGCAAGAGGTCATTCACTCTTTGACGAAACCAAGTGAAGCCAAGTGAAGGGAATGAATTTATTGGTAATTCACCTGACTTCTTTTGTACAGTGAAACCTCCATTTTTCACCTTCCTTCTTCACCATTCTCATTGTGTTTTTTTTTACAAATAGATCAATGTAGCAACTATCACATAATGAATCTATTTATTGTGTAGTTGAACTGGTGCGATTTTTTCCAATTTTATTTTTCTTTCCTGCACCGCGATTTGTTCGGTATTGATAGTTCGAACTTTGTATTATTGATCGGAATCATATGTTCGAACTTTTGATGTTTGATTGGAAACTAATGTTCGAAAAATGCATGGATGTTCTGAACATATTATTCGATCATTTGGAAGATGATCGGAAATTAATCTTCGAACAATACCATAGAGGTCGGAAATTAATTTCCGAACAATAGCAGTAGAGGTCGGATATTAAAATCCATCCATCCCAGGTACGTTCGAATACACAGTACCGAACAGTAACTGGTACACTTAATGTCTATTTTTTTAACACTCTTCTTCCTTTAGAAATGGATAGGCTGAGCAATTCCAGATTAAGACCGACAGCTTCCAACAGGAGGCGTTGTCAAAGAATTGAAGAGATTGTAGAAGAAGTACATGAACCAGAATATGATTTGGATCAAGGCAATGAAGAAGGAACCCCTGTTGAACAATTTGAGGAAGAAACCGTGGTTGAACAAGAAATAACTGCGGGGCCAGAAGATCGTTCTTTGTTGCCCAGTTTCAACACACACATAGCTGCATACATTTGGCATTCACATGTATGTATTTTTTTAATTTTTTTAATTTTATTTTACATCAAGATCAATGTGTTGGTTACATTCTTCAATAATGTACCATTTTATGTTACACAGGAATGGGTTGCGCTTAAGTGTTTAAGCCATGGACAGAAAATACCACACTGGCAATTAAATAAAGCGGCAAGCTCAGAGAGTTAGCGGATAGATTTAATTTGAGTCCACTTATCACAGCATCCTACCGCTCTGCTAGTAAAATCCTCGTCTCTTGTTTTGTGGAAAGGTGGCAACGTGAAACAAACACTTTCCACATGCCATTCGGCGAGATGTCCATAAGTCAAGACGATGTTGCCATCATACTTAGGATCCCGGTGACTAGCCGTTCTGTTGCGTTTAGTGTTAGAATGTCATATCAAGATGCTCATTCACTCCTTGTTAACGCTTTGGGAGTTGACCCAAATGAAGTAAATGATAAGCCGCAGCAGGTTCGGGGCCAATCTGTAAGATTGGAGTGGCTAAGAGGGAGGTTCTCAAACATAACTAATGAGGATGGGGATGACATGATCAATTGTGCAGTGAGAGCTTATTTTCTGTATTTATTAGGCTGCACATTATTCATGGACAAGAGTGGCACTCGTGTGCCAATTATGTATCTTACCCTATTGACAGACTTAAAGCGTGTCCATACATATGCATGGGGTACCGCTGCTCTGGTTTATTTGTATGGACAGTTGGGATTGGCTACCCGCCATGAAGTTAAACAAATTGCTGGATATCTTCTGTTGCTAGATGCGTGGATTTATGAGCATTTTGAGTGTTTGGCTCCAACTCCCAACATTCACTATGGAGTTAGTCAGCCCCGAGTGCATCGCTGGCTACCTCGTAGAGAGATTGCTGCTCCTCTACAATCACTACGAGAACGGCTAGATTTTATGGGTGCAGAACAGGTACTTAAAATTGCTTGTCAAGCTGTTATTGGATTGAATGATATAAAATTTCTAACAATTGTTTTGGTCATTGCAGGTCACATGGGATCCTTATCGCGATATTAGGCGGCACCATTCATTTAACGAGGTCACTTTCTATTGTGGATGCATTAAGTCCATGAACGTTGTAGACCTGTATCATCCAGATAGGATCCTTAGACAGTTTGGTAGGGTGAAGACTATTCCTCCACCTCCATTAATTCCGATTCGTGCTACATGAGGCCCGACCGCAAATGCATACCACATTGCGTATCAATATTTTGATCAAGTATGGAAAAGATGGAATGATCACCTACTGTATGGACTGAATCGAAGCACACCGGTTTGACGTCCTTGGGATTGTGTACCAAATTATATGGATTGGTACTTACGAGTATCATGGAGGTTGCTGCAAAACCCTAACCTCCAATCAAGTTTTCGCCCACGTCCTCCAGATGCGCAACCTAGTTCAAACATTGATTATGAGATGGTAATATTAATATATTAATATTGAGCCTTTTCTTTTAATATGTTTTAGTTAACTAATGAATTTATGGCCTAATTGCAACGCAATGCGGGTGCCCTGAGCATCCTTGATAGAGTCGTCGCTCGGGGTCAGGATGGTTGGATTGAAGACCCTTATGGTATCTACACTCACGTCGAGCAGGCAGCACATGTTTTACGTGGGATGTCTATCGAAGAGGCAGAGCGCACGGTCCGACGCCCTAGCATGACTGCTCGTTCTTACGCACATAGGACTCGCAGGGACAATAGTTGATTTCTTGATTATGTTTCATGACTTTATAAAAATGTAATAGATTTTGGTTACATGGATTTTATGGGTTGTATGAGTTGGCATGGCATTGTCATACATTTTGGTTACATGGATTTTATGGGTTGTATCAGTTGACATTGCCAGCAAATTTTGAAGGATGGTAGTTGTAATACAAATTTTGAAAAGAGCTCAATTGCATTTCTAAACCCAAATTGTGGGATCATACATATAGACAATACATGAACTCTGCCAACCATGTGGCTAAATGATCGTTTGATTAAAAGCAGAAAAAAAAAATCTTCTCAATTCAATGAGACGGTCTCACATGTGGCTACATCTGGACTTATAATTTCTTTAAAACGCCTGATTCAATCTTCGTATGCTAATTCCCAACCGCTCGCGCAAGGAAGATGAAATTCTGTCCATTTATTGGCAATAGGTGGAACAGGATGACCTGGGAGCATGAATACCTTTACAAAAAAAGAAATAAAGAAATAAACATGTCATTTACGTTAACATATGTATTGTAGACAAGTAATCTAATTTTAAATTCAATACCTGAACGAGGTGGTTTTCATTAACTAAACCTATCGCTATCTCCAACCGAGTAGATGCAGGCAATGGTGGTGACCTGAGAGGAAGAAAGGTCAAACATTGTGACCTGCTGAAGTGAAATAGAACCAAGTTGTAACGAGATGCAATAAGATGCCCCATGTCAGGCATAGCCAACTAATGGTTATATGAAGGATGATCCTCATAATATGATAGTATCTCAATGAGTTCTTCCACTTTGTTTTCCACTCCATATAATGCTTTGTAACTTTCCACATGTGACAGCAGCTCCTGCAAGAGTTCTCTCCTAACCTGTCTCCATCCATCTTCAGTATAACCAATCAAAGCAACAATCTCTCTAAAACCACAATTACCATCGACTGCAACATCTTTGATAAGGCATACAAAAGGCCTTAATCCTTCTGAGAACTGTGAACTATATGAACTGGCATTTCTTGATCTTTTTCTCACTGCTCTAGGTTTTTCTTATTTTTTTGGTTTGTGTTCCAACGATGCCTTAATGCTAGTGGGAGTAGGTGAGTGACTATCCTGTGCAGATTGTACTATCTCAAAAGTACTTGGTTCTCTTCTGGTGGATGTATCAATCCTACTACGTGGTCGCCCACAGGTTCGGGTCTTAACTTCGGGTTCTAACAAAAAGGTACTGTCTAGCTTTGATAGTTCCCTCATCTTCTTTAGGAGTTGTAGTTTTCTTGTTTGATCGTATTCATTGAACCGCTGTTCAAATAACCCCAATTCCGCCTTACAGTCCAACTCTAGAGTTAAGCGCTTCGAAATGGTACAAGGATACATGTCAAGCTTGGCCCAATGCGGGTGTATACATTGAAGGGGAATTGCCGTCCTTCTGAAACATATGCAGCGATCTTATGTGCATATGGCAACCCGTGTGGCACGAATAATACATCCACATGCAATCCTATCAATTCCAACCATACTTGATCTCTTAATTTCTACCAATATTTTCTCCAATGCATTTCGTGAGATGTTCCCACATAGCTCCTTAAATTCGGAGGGCTTGAAACTGTGTTGCACGATTATCTTTCTCTTCTCGAATGATGCTTTAATACTTATATGCTGTAATTCAAGCAAGCTGTGTGTTTTTGCCCAATTTGACTCAAAAGTACCCTGAGATGATCCAAGCTGCCTCTTCAACTGTGAATGGAAGATTCGGCCCTATAGCAGTAACATAAAAATTAATTGGTTTGCAATTGAATAATATAAAAATACATATAAAGTATCAGTTATGGGATAATGAAAGTATAAGGCTCACCTGTTTGATGTAGTATTTCCAAAATGCATGCATTTATCTACCCACGCTAAGACAAATCTCTCATTGTATTTATCTAACCAAATATCCTTCACGTACTGCAATGCTGAAGGATATGTTATGAACTCTTGATTTAACTTACGAAGATTATCAATATACTCTTCTTCTGTGGAGGAATGGACCAATATATTCCAATACAATGTGAATCTATCCCACTTTTCCTTTGTTTCAAACAACTTATTACATTTCGCTAGGACATTCTTGTTATTTGCCATTTGCATAATAAATGCCTTGCATTAGGGAATACACCTTTGATAGCTTTCATGAGTGATAATTCTCTGTCTGTCACAATAACATCAGGAAGAGCACCCTCAGCAATGACAGAACGTAATACACACAAAGCCCATGCATAGTTTCTTTCGCGTTCAACTTCAATGTAAGCAAAGCACACAAAGAAAGTCATGTCTGTTGAAGTCACTCCAACAATCTCTAATAAGGGCATGTGATACCGGTTGGTCTTGTAAGTGCAATCCATTATTAAGACATAGGGAAATGCCCGTAACAACTCTATGCTTTTTGGATGAGCCTAAACCAAATCAGTGATAGTGTCACTGTCCTCACAGTTTCTTTGGCACTCAATATACTTATGCTTTATCAACTTTCCCATGAGTTGTTGCATCTGTTTCCTCTCACCTCGCTCAACAACTCTGTGCCTATGACGAGCATTGTAAATGGTCTTAATTGTTGTTACATTTAATTCACTTCTTTGTTTTAACGTAACCAGAATGTCTTTCGATCGCACCATGCTCTTAGGCATATCAATCATCAATCTTGTTTCCTCCTTTGTTAATCTCCCTGCGAATGAATGACCCTCTAAATACTCTGCAATAGGGTGATTATGTACACTACATGCAACTTCCAACATCCAATCATCAAAAGTTTCCAACTTTTTACCCTTTAATGTAAAAGGACATCCACATTTCTTTGACCCTGTTTACTTGATCTTCTTCTTAGAAGGCCCCTCATCATTGGTCTTACTATGCTTGAAATAGTCGCTTCTCTCACATGCTAGGACAACTCTAGCTTTTATTCCAGGCCTTGCAACATTTGATACCTTTATGACGATGACGAAACCGTTTCTTTTACCCACGTCACGAGCCCAGTTCACCAATACATCTCGGCTGTGAAATATCTGAACACATAACCATTGAATAAGACACTAGTAACACAGAATATTTATCTAAATTATAATTTAATATGTCTTACTTCTTCGGTTGTAAACACATCTATAAAGTCCGCCACATGGGCTGACTGAACTTGGCTTTCATCTATGGATATCTGCAGTGAGGAGAAAGAAATTGTGAATTCCTGAGGACCGTTCGGACATATACAACCGCACATAATAAATTTGTTTGAAATATTATAACCGAACAAATATCCAATGTTTGGTTATAAATTGCCGAACATACTAAATACATCCGGAATTTAATTCCCGAATATATGTGAATATTTCGGCAGCATAAGGTTCAAACATTCTAAATATGTTCGGTCATACAGACCGAACAGATCGCGAGAAACTGCAACGAAAAACTTGAAAAAAAGTGGCGAAAAAACTCAAATAATCAACTAGACTTACCTTTTCGTTGCTATTAGGAAAGAAAGACACGATTTCCTTTTTAACTTCCTTCTTCATTGCAATGTTTGGTTCGATTCAACTACAAAAAATAGAGTTTGGATTTGATAGAAGCAGGAAGATTTAAGAGGGAAGAAGGTGAAGTGTGGGAGAGTTGTACAATACTGTAAAGAGAGTGAAGGAAGAATGAAATGTGTGAAGTGCAGTGGAGGACGAAGGAAAGGGAGATGAGTGAGTGTGGGAAGACTGGTGAAGAAGGAATGAGAGATGAGTGACGGTGGGAAGAAAGGAGGAAGAGAATAGTTATGTGTGTGGAGAGAAAGTTTTTTTTTTTTTTTTTTAGATAATGAGATGTCCATTTCAGTAATTTCATATAAAGATCTTATTGTAAAAAAAATACATATTATCTGCGGTGGGAAGAGTAAAAAACGCAGTGCCAATAGAACTCCCCTTTTGGTATTTAGAGCAAAATTTCGGGAAGACAAATAGTCCTTTCCGGAATTCTCGTTTGTACCTAGAAACTCCTACCCAAACTATAACAAACCCAGACCTTGGATCGATATCAACCACAGAAAACCCCACAAAACCTAATTGAAATCCTAACTTGAACCTCATCACTCTTGTCCAATAGCCGAATCATAACACCTCTGCCCACATGATCCCTCCCCCATTGGACTTTAACCCCTTGCCCACCCGAAACCTCCTTTTTTCCCCAGTCCGCAAACCAGTCCCAAGCCCCAATCCCATCTTTGTTCAATCATTACCCAATCCAATCCAACTCATAATTACCTAGTTCACGATTCATATAATTCACATTTGAGTTCGTAGTTCGCAATTCGAAGCTTATCTCAATTTGCAAATTCGATAGAGTAGGCTTAATTCGTTTGATTTGCAATTTGAGTTCGATGTACTAATTTGATATAATTTAAAAAATTTTTTTACAAAAGGATCCCTTTTCATTTTTCATTGAAATGTCTCCTTTTTTTAGATTATCGGTAGCGCCAATTTAAGAAATCTTAACCACCCATTATCTCCTTTACGTAACTAACGACTTAAATTTTAGTTTAATCGGAGTTAAATCCACCATTAGATTTATCAATATTGTTCATATGACTAAACTACACAAGAATAAATGGGTGAGATTATATGTTTTACATTTGATGATGGCAGAAAGTCCCTTTTTTTAGATTTGACTCGCCGCTAATTCATTTGTGAAAGACTTCTTTTTACTTGTCTAGATTTTATAAATGGGCAATAATTTTAAATTAAAAGCGATAATCATATCTATTTTATAATTCAATGAAGTAATACAAAATAAAATATTTTGCTTCCATGAGATTTTTATGGATTAATTTTTTGATGGACCCATCCACAAAAGAGGAAGGCACTCATTTTAATGGGTTTAGATTTATTAATGAGAGGCTACACTAGGCTCTAAAAGTTCTCTCCGAATTGTAGAGAACCTCTACTTTACTCAAGTCGATAGAGGTAGGGAAAAGAAAAGTATAATGCCATTAAATTACCATCCAACTATCCATTTTAGTCAGAGAGAGAGAGAGAGAGAGAGAGAGAGAGAGAGAGAGAAATAAAACATGGAACAGTGGATTTAATTACCATCCCATTCTTCCACACAAAAAATAGAAGTAAACAAAGGAAAAGAAACAAGTGACTAATGGGTAATATTCACTTAACCTTTTCATCTTCTCCTTTGTCTTCTTCATATTATGAGTTACTTTTCATCCTCTTCTCCACCGAACTAATGCAAACCAAGAATTTTCAAAAACTTCAAATCAATTGAATTGAATAGGGATTGTTTGAAACGAACAGTGCGAGACTCGAGAGCACACCGAGATTCAAGAAATTATGGTGGCCGATGTATTAAGTCATCAGAAACAACTCCTCACCACTATGGTAATCACTATACCAGGTTTTGAGCAAATCAACCAAGAGTATGTAGACGACAAAGATTTTGGCACTATCTATTCAGATCTTTTTTATGGTAACCAAGGCAGCACACACATTATAGTCTACATGACGGTTTCTTATTTAGAGTTATCAAACTTTGCATACCTACTACTTTTATTTGAGAAAATGTTGTTCGAGAATTACATTTAGGATGTTATAATGGTCACTTGGGACGTGACAAGACCCTTGCTCTTATTATTATTGGCCATACATGAAGACTCATATTTTCAATATTTGTGAAAGATGTCACACTTGTCAATTTTCCAAAGAAAATAAAAGAATACAAGATTATATTAGCCATTGCCAATTCCTAATGCACCATGGGAAGATATTAGCATGGACTCTGTGTTTACCTGCCAAAGATTGACAGACAAGTTGATTCTGTCTTCGTTGTAGTTGATCATTTCTTTAAAATGACACATTTATTCTGTGTGCCAACACAGCGGATGCTTACAAAGTCACTCAATTATTATTGAAAAAAGCTGTCCATCTTCATGGATTTCCTAAGATAATCGTCTCCGATCGTGATACCAAGTTCATGAGTTACTTTTGGAAGATTATATTAGCCATTGCCACTTTTCTACTTCTTACCATCGTCAAACTAATGGCCAGATAGAGATAGTTAATCAAAGCCTTGGACAATTGTTGCAGTGTCTGATTTGTGATCGTGTCACGGCATGGCATCAAGTTATACACATGACTGAGTTTGCTTTAATCGCTCCATTAACATCTCACCATTTCAAGCAGTGATAGGTGTTCATTCGCGCTTTCCTATTGATCTAGTTCCATTATCGACTAACGCACAAGCAATAGCACATATAAGGCTCATGCGGACAAGCGTCATTGCAACGGCCGCAGACCGAAATAAGGGAGTAAGCCTCCCTTAATCGGCCCGGGACCGCAGAGGTCAGCATGTAGATCGAGGTAGAACACTTCGCCAGCGCGTGACTTCCAAAAGGTTTCCACGGTGAGGATCCTAAAACATGCCTCATGAATTCAACATGATTTAAATTTCCATAAGCTTATAGCAAGCCAGACTTATTATAATTAAAACACGATAATTTAAGACAATTATCAAAGTAAGTAGTAGCGTATAGTGACATTCTCATTAGAACAATTAAGGTGAATATTTACACAAAATAGATAAAGTTTTAATTAAAAATCCCAAAAGAAAGGCCTATCGGCCAATACAAAATAAAACCAAAAGAATATTAGTGCCCCAAAATGTATCGCAGCTCAGGCACAAAACTAATGTCTAGATGACATCATTCGCACGCCACTCGCCTACGAGTTGTGGCTCATCAGCCATCTCCGTAAGCTCCTCCACAGGGGCCAAATCGGTAGCTATAGCACCAATGTTAAGCAAGTATTAAGCACGATAACTTGGCAGGTGTTTAAAATGAATAATAATAACATGTTTGCAGAAATAGAGTTAGGCCAAGTAATAGTCTGCATGATATCAATAAAGTGGTACAGATATGCAGAATTGTGAATGATAAGTAGTCAGAATAATATTGTGCAGAATCATAAGTAAACAGTATCATTACCATATGTACAACCTACCAAAATGGGATCCACATGTCACTATACCCTCGCCATCACACGTGGTAACAGGAGTAGAAATATACAGAGTGTCATGCGGCTAGCTAAATAGAAATACACATAATAACTAAAGTGCCAAACTCACAAGGAGGTGGCTGTCAAAATTTCGGCCATGGTTCAAGTCAAAATACAGAGACCAATCTGCAAATGGTAATTCAGAGGTTAAAAGACATCTAGACAATTGATCAAACCAAAAGGAACCCCAAGCTTATTGGTGTTGAGTCATGGAATCATAAACATTCATATCAGGTTTGTTCTAAGTTTACAAATCAGATGAAAGTAAATTATAGGCAAACATGTATCTCAGATTATACCTACAAATCAAATACTTCCTTCGTGGTCCACAGAGTTGTAACGGGTACCCGAGTTAGGGCATTAACAAACTAGTGTAATTCGGGTGTAACGGGTAATGGGTACCCATGTTTTTTGTGTGAAAGTCGGGTGTAATGAGGTTACGGAAGAATCATGCAATTTTAATGATCCGTACGTAGTATACTCAAGCATGTGGACTCGTGGTTTGGACGAGATAATTCAGTTTACGATCAATGAACTGTTACTAATTGCTAGGACCAATGTGTGGTTGCCACTAACATATCGGGGTACTAGAATTTAGCATTGCAAACAATTAGGGCCTAGTCGCCGGTTTATTGGATTAAGAGTGTTGTGATGATATGACTGGCTACCAAGACTCTAATTATACACATCTCCAAATTTTTAATATCCCTAGATGCCTCCGGACAACCTACCGGGGTGAGGATTGAGTTTGAGAATACCCCGAGGTCAAATACTATATTTTGGGTCATGTGAAGTTTACGCTTCCCAACACTAACCCTTGGTTAGTATATAACAATTTGGGTTCAAAAGGGACTAAAATCCATTTATCTTAGTTCCTTAATTATTGGGACTTAAATGGGGTCGCAAGGGGTTAAAATGAGTCAAATGGTTCAAGGTAAGGTCACATGGGTCAAAGTGGTAGCAGGTCCCATGGTCGAGATCCACCGGCTGTGCACAGCCGACTGGATATGCACAATTAGCTGTACATTGTTGTGCACAACTGGCTCGCCAGCGCCAGCCAACAGCTAAAAGGGCATCTCAGGGGGGTTCCGTGGGGTTTTTTTTGAGAGAAAAACAAAGGGAAAATTCCAAGGATAATAAGGGATCTTTGGGCCATTAAAATGAGCAACTTCGCATCTTAAAAACCTGATTAAGAAAAATTAATTACTAATTAACACGAAAAACTTATACATGTTAGAACATCAACATACACATAGTAGGATTTTGAAAATTCATGAAGTTGGACATGCATGTTACAAATCACAAATTAAACACTTGCCATAGGTTCACAAGCTCCCAAATCAACTTCCCACACTCTCCAAATAGGTTGGAGAAGCCTAAGACAAAGGGCCCTAAAATCACTATAAATGAAAAACCAAAAAAGAGTTCATGAAATCACTTGCATGTGTTCAAAAAAGTTTACCCAATTTAATGAGCCAAAGTTCCCAATTTCTGAAAAATCTCAAATGACCCCTTAAGCTTTCTCAAAATTATGAAATGGGTCCCCTAAAGTTCTCAAACTAGGTTCAAAGGCACTCAAAACTTTCCAAAGCTATACAAAAGCTATTCTAATGCTCAAACCTAGTAGAAAAACATCTGACCCACTTAATGAGCTAACGACACAATTAATTAGGACTAATCGTGCAATTAACGGGTTGGGGTCTTACATCCTCGGTTCCTTAGGGCATTTGGTCCTCCAAATGAAAACAACTAACCTCAGGTAACAGGTGGGGGTATCTCCTCTAAACTTGGTCTCGCAGTTCTCACGTCTCTTCTTCGGGTCTGTGATTCTCCTAAAGTAGTTTGACCTAGTGGATCGTCCGTGTCCTCAACTCTTGGTCTTTGGTGTCAATGATCTAAACACGTTTCTCCACATATGTAGCTTCTTCTCGAATACTCAACAGAACATGTCGTAACACGTGCGACGGACAGCATAGAGACGTGAAAGTCGTTGTGCACTCCGGAAAGTTCTAGCGGTAGGGCGAGTCTGTAAGCAACATCTCCAATCTTGCTCAAAGTCTCATACGGCCTAATGAATCTCTGTGAGATCTTACCCTTCTGACCAAACCTTAGGGTTCCTCTAACATGTGAAACTTTTAGGAATACCTTGTCTCCTTCTTTAAACTACAAGTCTGTTCTGTGAGTGTCGGTGTAACTCTTTTGTCGACTTCTGGTGACTTTCAAATGCTAATGAACTAACTTGATCTTGTCATGGAGACTGCGAACACCAACCTCTTCCCAACAAACTGGGTTTTTGCACTTTCGGACATATAACGCTTCAAATGGAGCCATTCTGATACTCGCATGATAATTGTTGTTGTAGGCGAATTCACATAATGGCAAATCATCATCCCACTGAGTCTTGAAGTCTAGCACGCAGGCACATAGCATGTCCTCAAGAGTCTAAATTGTCCGTTTTGATTGGCCATCTGTCTAAGGGTGGTAAGCCATGTTGAAATATAACTTCGTACCCATGGATTCATATAGAGTCCTCCAAAATCTCAAAATGAATATGTTATCTCTGTCGGAAGTGATGAAAACTGGTTGGCCATGGCAACTTACAATCTCCTTGACAAATAACTCTGCAAGTGGAAGTATATGCATCTTCTTTTCCATCTTCATCGGGATGAAATATATTGACTTTTTGAGACAATCGACTATAACCCAAATGGCATTGTTACCTCTCTTAATTTGTGGGAGTCCTAAGATGAAGTCCATAGTAAGATGTTCCCATTTCCACTCCAGAATCTCTAATGGTTCCAACAAACCTAAAGGCTTCGAATGCTCTACCTTGATCAGCTGACATGTCATGTGTCGCGACCTCAGACCGGGTTTACGGCCTAATCCGGGATCGGGACTATATAATGGATGATGAAACGGATAAAGATAATAGTATGTTTAGTGCCACTGCGTACACGAGTTAGTAAAGAACGTATATTACCCGTGCACGTGATTTCCCACAGGTGTCCGCGGTGAGGATATCTCAACAACCATGAATATTTTTGTTAAATGCGGAAGCGTGTAGTAAATCAACATGTAGTTCACGAATTTCATTCCTATCAAGAAGACTGTTAACACATGTATAGATTAAGGAATCAGAATGAGCAATGATCATTAGCGTTCCTCAAAAATAATGTTAGAGTTTAAACAAAAGATCATTTAGTTACATTCTCCAAAAATAGAGGCCAACAAGGCCACTATGAACAAAATATAAACCCAAAAGAATGGTCAGCCACAACCCAAAATGTAACATCTCTCGAGGCAACCGTATGTTTAAACAACATCATCGGCGAGCCACTCAATTAACTGCTGCGGTTCTCTGACCGCCTTCTCGAGCTCCTCCTCGAGATAACCAACAACTGGACCTGAGTACCAAAAAGTGGGTCAAACACGACGGTTTGGCAGGTGGCTGAAAAGATACGGCAATATAATAACAAATGAATTTACCTTTGAAAGCATTTACATCTATTTAAACAATAATCTTCATGAAAAGATAAATCATTTATTCAAAACATGTATGCAATGTAAAACGAGTAAAAGTACCAAGGAAACGGGAAACAAACAAGATGGTATCCACACGAAGCTAAATCCTCTATTACCGAAGTGACAAGAGTATATCGGGGCGTTGACCTCAGTTATCGAAGTGACAAGAGTATATCGGGGCGTTGACCTCAGTCACCGAAGTGAGGAAGTGCAAAAAAATTTACATATACACATATAATAATACAGGACGGGACCACGGTAGCAAACCGGGCATCGGGAATCACAATAGCGAATCGGATATCGGGAACCACAGGAGTGAGCCGGATATTGGGACGAGACCACAGTTAATAAATCGGGTATCGAGATCCAAACTGCAGCCGGCAGGACGGGAGGGGAACTTCCAAGTCGGTGGATCAAACCAACAAGGTCGTCCAAGCTTAGTGGTGCCGACTCATAGGTCATATGCAAGCAATCGGGACATGTATAAAACACATAAGATGTAATTGTATAAACGGGCGAATCGGGGGTGCTCAAGGCACAAATAACACTTCAATATCGGGTCATGCACATCAGGGCTAGGAAAATGCTACGAGTACAGTTTCAAGGTTCTCGGGATCGATAAATCATAAATCATAAATTTCGGGACTGCATGTTGAAATTCGGGAATAATGGGGTACAATAGACTTTCGAAATATCGGGACAAGTATAGGGGTTCAAAACTAATTCAAGGTGAATAGGGATCCCGTATGTCAATTTAATAAAAACTTGGTACTCCTTGAGTTTGGAGACATTCCGGGTTCCTTATACACTTTGGAAGTTTCTAAAGAACTTCAATGGATCTTTGTGATGTGGTTTTTCTTCTCAAATGGACTTCGAACATTGCCTCATGGATCTCTCTGATACCAGGGGATTCCTTTAAAAACATTTTTCGAGCTCTAAAAGTGCTTTAAGCCCAAGAGGGGGTGCGCTCGAGCGGACTTGGGCTATGCAGGAAAATAGGCAGACAGCAAGTCTGTTTGTCCGCTCGAACGGACAGCATGCGCATGTCCGCTCTAGCGGGCAGTCATTCTGCTGCCCGAGATTGCAGCCAAATTGTATGTCCGCTCGAGCGGGCAGTCATTCTGCCTCCCGAGATTGCAGCCAGATTGACTGCTCGCTCGAGCGGCCTGGTACGTGCTCGAGCGGGCAGTCAATCCTGCTACCCGGGAATGGCCTTCATGGCCTTCTTTCCCCTCTTCTTCTACACCTTTCACCTGCAATAAAAAGGCCTCCTTGCCTCCAATAATCATTCTTCAAATCCCTTCAAACACTACTTAAAACTCCCATCAAAACTTCCATGAGCATTCAACCCAAATCTCCTTTTTCCACATTCAATAACCCAAAGAGAAAGAGAATAACCACAACCACAAGGGTTCATTAAAGCCATAAACAAGAGATAAAACAAATAGATACAAATCACATTTCCAAGACAATAAATAAGCTAACAAAATCCCTTTTTATGAGCATTTATTCCACAATGAATGCAAGATAGATAAACATTAATGGAGATGACAAGATCAAACATATTTGCCATAAAAACTATTTAATGCTCAATACTCATTCATCCACTTGCCTTAGGTCCAAGCTAAGCCAAAACAAGCTCTAAACACTTCTCCAAGCCAAGATCACAAGCTACACACAAAAAATCGAAATACACACCCTAAAATGGGTCAAACAAGGAACAAGAAGAGGGAACTCATAAAAATGAAAATGAAGGCTCCTCATAGGCTAGGAAAACACAATATCAAAAAGGTTGGAAGGATTACTTACTAGAGGGTTCTTCAAAAGTATCAAGCTAGTCCAAAGAGAGTCTTGTGGTGGAAGATTTCCTCTAAGAATAGTATCAAGAAGAAGTTCTCAAGGAGAGGAAGAGAATGATGACCTCCATTAGAGCTATTGGTGGAATCTTAGTGGTGATTTGGGGGTGGATGAGCAAGAGGAAAAAGGAGAGAGAAAAAGTCCTAGTTTTTGTTGGGTTTGTGCTGGAAAGAGGAAAAAGAAGAGATGGGTTCCCTATATATACTAATGGGGTGTGGGTTCCACCACTAGAGATCTTGGGAGGCTGAAGTCACGACTATCGGGACCTCGAACGAATTCGACAAAGAAGGGAAAAATGATCATCGAAATATCTAGTTTCCAAAAAGTATATTTTTTGCGGGTTTTGGGGATATCAAACTTTGGGTACAGATTTGGTGTACAATGATTGTTTTGCCCTCAATACTCAGAAAGTGGGGTTTCAGGGTTCCGGACGGGTACGGGATCAACATGAAAGTTGCAGGGATTAATGGGCAAGTAAAACGGGGTTGAAACACTAATCACTGGAATCTCGGATAATCCTCCACGCATGCACAGAGCTATAAAAAGGGACCCCCAACGGGTCCTACAAACCACAAAGACACTAAAATTCCCCAAAGCTAAATAAGAGCTATTCTAATCCCAACTTAACCAAAATGCACTAATCATGCTTAGAACTAACACGCAACTTAATTAGCACTAATCGTGGATACTCGGGTCGGGTTCTTACATCATGCATCGGGACACAAAAGCTGTAATTTCCCACTTCATGTTGTTCCACCAAAATATGCCCTTCTGGTTTTAAGACACTTTGGTATTACCTAGGTGCATGGAGTACCTCGTGTTGTGAGCTTCTTTCATAATCTCATTCTTCAAGTCATCTACATTTGGTACACACAGCCTGCCACATTAATACAATACTCTACCCACAATCCTGAAGTCTGGGCATTCTGCGACGTCCTATAAAATTTTGGCCAACCCTTGATCTTGCGACTAACTATCCTTGATCTTCTAGATAAAGGTAGGCTCGGAGAGTAACATGTTTGCTTACATGACACCCTTCCGTAGTAGCTGAAAATCAGTATATAAATCCTCAAATTGCTGGAAAAATCCAATCTCCCAATATACATGCCAAGGTAACTAATTTCTTGCTCAACGCATTTATGATAACATTGTCTTTCTCCGGATGTTACTTGATGGGAAAAGCATAGTCCTTAATATTTTCATCCACCTTCTTTGTCTCGTGTTCATTTCTTTTTAAGAGAACAAATATTGCAAGCTTCAGTGGTCTGAATGGACTTCGAACTTTTCTCCGTAGAGGTAGTGTCGCCACACTCTCAACGCAAATACAACGGCCGCTAGTTCAAAGTTGTGCGTCGCATAATTCTTCTCGTGATCTTTCCATTATCGTGACCACAAGTGATGACTCTATCATTCTGGATTAAAACACAACCTAGTCCGACTAGGGATGCCCGCCGTGCCGCGTGCTGTGCCTCCTTGTCGTCCGTGCTTGTCATGCCTCTTTAATTTTTTTGATTAATTTTTCTTCATTTTTCTATATAAAAACCAAGGTCATATACAAACTTCACGATCTCATCATCCACATCAATGTTCATCAAGTGACAGTGATGGACTCTAGCAGACAGATATTAGGTGAGAAATTTGAGTTTTAAGTTTCTCCTTCAGTTTCCTCTGTATAAATTAGGATTTAGGATGATTGGGATAAAAAGATAAAAAATTTGTAGGATGTCTATTAATGGTACATTACTCAACTGAATTGTGAAAATCTAGATTAAAAAAAAAGAAGTGCATACGAGCCAAGCGGGCCGACCGTTATAAATGGGTCAACCCAACACGGCCCATGGCACGGGCAGTGCCTAGTGGGCTGTGCCGTTGATCAAGCTGTGCCGTGCCGTGGGCCCGGTCGGTCCGAAAAGGGCCGGCCCGACCCATTTGACAACTTTAGGTCCAACTTTCAAAGCATCAGTAAACACTACAAAACCACCACTTCTTGATGGTAGAGTGAGAATTGGAGCTATGTTAACATCTTCTTAAGCTCTTGAAAGTGTTTCTCACACTGCTCTATCCAGACATATAGCACATTTTTCCATGTCAATCTAGTTAATGGCCCTGCTATCGTCGAATATTCTTACACAAATCGCGTATAGTAGCCTGCCAATCCCATAAAACTTCTGACTTCTAACATATTTTTTGATCTTTCCCAATTCATAACTGCCTCAATCTTTGTTAGATTGACTGATAATGGATCTTTGGAGATGATGAGCCCCAGAAAAGCAACTTGCTCCAACCAAATTTCGCACTTGTTTAGCTTCGGATAGAGCTGGTTAGTCCTCAAAATTGCTGCAAAGTTGTCCTCAGATATTGCTGATGATCCTCTATGGACTTCAAATATACCAATATGTCATCAATAAGAACTACCGTAAACCGATCCAAAAATGGTACAAAGATCTTATTCATTAGGGCCTGAACACTACTAGCGCGTTGGTTAGTCCAAATGGCGCACTAAGAACTCATAATATTCATTTCTTGTCCGGAAAACTGTCTTTGGGATGTCTGATTCTCTAACTCTGAGTTAATGATAGCCGGATCTCAGGTCAATTTTCAAAAAATGAGCTACACCTTATAACTGATCAAGCAGTTCATCTATTCGTGGTAGTGGGTATTTGTTCTTAATTGTCACTTAATTAAGTCTTATGTAGTCAATGCACATTCTCAAACTGCCATCATTCTTCTTAACAAACAAAATTGGCACTCCCCATGGAAAAACGCTCGCTCTGATGGAACCTTTCTCTAATAAATCTTTCAACTGAACATTTAATTCCCTTAATTTTTCTAGAGCCATTCTATAGGGTGCAATAGAGAACGGAGCGATCCCTGGTAACAACTCAATTGTGAAGTCAACTTCCCTGATAAGTGGCAAACTTAGAATTTCTTATGGAAAACATCTAGGACAATGGAAATGTCCTCCACTCCTTGGGACCGTTTATCCTCCATAATAAACGCCAAATAACATTCACACCCAATTCTAATTAATCTGCTGACCCCATAGCTGAAATGGTTCATGTCTGAATGTTCCTCTTATTTCCTCGAAATAAAGCTCATGTTGGTGTCTCATCAAGCTTGAAACTAATAGTCTTGTTAAAGTAATCCATGTTAATATAGTATCCACTGGGAGTCCATTCCCAAAATAACATCAAAGTCACACATGTCTAACAGAATAAGGTTTGTTGTATGTCAAATTCTGCTATCATAACTATACAATCAGGGTAAAAAGTACTACAAAAAACTTATTTACCTACTGGAATAGTTACAGTCAAAATAAACTGAAGGTCTCTAATTGGTATATCAATAGTCTTAACAAATGCAGGAGATATATATGAATGTGTAGATCTAGGATAAAATAAAGTCTTAGCTTCTATACCACAGATTAAAAAGTTGACCTCCCACGATGTCGCCCGCTACATCAGCATTTGCTCGATTCAGAACATATGACCTTCCTAATGGGGGCGTTCTGGCCTTGTTGACCCTGCCTCTACTGGCGAGGATTCTATTGTCTAAATTGTTGTTGCTGTAGGTTGGGGTTCTGTTGTTCATTCCGTGCTTGATTTTGTACTCATGGAGGTGCTTGACAAATTGGTCGTGGGTTTAGTGGGGCATTAACTAGCTGCTGTTGTTGTTGGGACTTGGCGCCCTGACCGGTTCGATTCGGACAATCACAGACCCTGTGGTTGAAGGAGCCATATCTAGAGTAGGACCCGCTCGACCAAGGGCATTGGTTTGCATCATGATTCTTGTCACAGTGATGACATGTAATTGCTTTCTGATTATGTTATTTGTCAACAGAAAAAGAAATATAAAGTGTAAAAGCGAGAAGAAAAGTGCATGCATATGGAAATTCTATTTCAACAACTAGAGATCCCAGGCTTTACACTAAGCTTCTGGTCTGTCCGGTATTTGGACTGCCAATATTCCTGTCTACAGATAAATCACATCGCATGATCTTTCCTTTTGGAGGGGAAGAAGACGATTAGGAACTTCTTTTTTTTTTCCTCTAGATAGAGTTTCCCACACATGATACTTATCCTTCCTCCCTTCTTTTCATGCTTTCTTGGGATCGGCGCCCCTTCCTTTTATAGGCTCCTCCGCACGTGCGACTTCTCTTTTCTTGCCTTTGTCTATAGACGAAGGCAGGATTCCTAGAATCAGCCACATTCGCCCTGCCTTCTTTTCCTTGCCTTTGGCAATGCAACTGAGACGGGACCCGCTGGATGAGGGAACCTTCCTAATTCCATTCTTCCTTCTTCTCCGCCTTTGCTGGCAGGGGAAGGCAGGGTCCCCAGGGTCGGCCATATCGTTTCGCCTTTACTAACCTAGCAAGAGCTGGACCCCTCTCTTTCTGGCAGGGAATGTCCTTTTTCTATAAACCTTCTTCTAACGCCTGCAGGCCTTCCTTTCTTTTATTTCCAACCCTTCGTAGTAAAGATCCAGCTGTGGGTCTGACAGTAGTTT
Source organism: Umbellularia californica (assembly GCA_028538565.1). NCBI lineage: Eukaryota > Viridiplantae > Streptophyta > Magnoliopsida > Laurales > Lauraceae > Umbellularia > Umbellularia californica. Next base: position 36,804,586 of record JAPQWN010000009.1, on the reverse strand, counting down.
ATTTTGGGCTCACGTTTTTTTCTCTTTCGGTGTGCCTACATTGTTCTTGTCTGGGCCTCTTATTATTTTGGTGCCGCTATTGATGTTGTTCTTCCTCTGAGGCTTTTGAGATCGGTTGATTTTACTATTCATGTTCTCAAACTTATATGCCCTCTTAACTGCCTCATCAAAGGTCTCGGGTGGCACAACTACTGTAGCATCCTTCTCAATAACCGGGTGTAAACCTTCCAGAAATTTGTTGATTTCCTCCACCTCGGTATCTATAACTTTATGTGCATATCTAGACAATCCCTTAAACTTATTAAGGTACTCCGAGACGGTCATGTTGCCATGTTTCAGCCACTGAAATTCTATTGCTTTATGGGGCTTGACATGAGCTGGAATGTACTTATCGTTGAGCTGCTTCTTGAGGTTATTCCATGCTTGGTCATCTGCCATAATCCTGTAAGCCAGTTTCACTGTCTTCCACCAGATCTCAGCGAGCCACATGACATGAACATGGAGGTTGCAAGCTGAACTTGTTGTCTGCCAGTACACCTGAAGACGTCAAAGAAATTCTTGATGTGTGTGAGCCAATCGTCCTCTGTAAGCAAGTTTTCATGTCCAATAAATTCTTGATGTGTTCGAACAACGTGTTCGGATCATTTTCCCTATTCGCAATCACAATCTATGTTCCCGATGACTGTGCTGGCCCGGGTTTTGAACGTCGCTCTAAAACTTCCAAGAGTTGTCTCTGAACCTGTGCATTCTCTCTGGCATGGTCCTCATCCTTTTTGGCCATCTGTTCCTAATTTGGCATGGCGCTGTTGGTCTATCATAGCTTGCATCATCTGTTGGAATTGTTGTTGCATGGTGTTGCTTTGATTAGAGATATATGACGGGCCTTTATGCTCGCTGTTACTGCTAGAGGGGTTTTGGTTCACAAGATTCTTACAAGGAGGGATTATGTAAAAAATCGAGGTAAGTACAACACAATAATGCTAACTCCAAGGTACCCGAACCCAACACGTTGGTAACTAACAAAAAATATAATGGATCCTTACCACGACCCTAGGGTTGCTAGTTTCTTTTAATATCCAGAAATATGTCTCACTCTGATACCCATCCACTCACAACTCCGAATCGAAATTTAGATAAAGCCTCCCTTAATCGGTTAGGGACAGTGGAGGTTGGCATGCGGATTGAGGTAGAATACTTCATCCGCTCACGATTTCCTACAAGTTTCCGCAGTGAGGATTGCAAAACATGCCTCACGAATCCAACATGATATAAATTTATGGAAGCTTGTAGCAAATCAAACTTTTAATATTAAAACACGATAATGCAAGAGAAGTATCAAAGTAAGCAGTAGTGTATAGTGACATTCTCATTAGAACGGTTAAAGTGAATATTTACACAAAAGAGATAAAGTCTAAGGAAAATTCTATATGCACCCACCTATTTTGCTGAGCACACCCACATTCCTTCCTCATGTGTGTGCTCAGCAAAAATAGGGATTCATATAGAATTTCCCAAAGTCTAAATTACAATTCCTAAAAAAATGGCCAACACGGCCTATACAAAATAAACCCATAAGAATATCAACTCCCCAAAATGTGTTGCAACTCAGGCATAGAACAAATGTCTAGATGACATCATTCGCGTGCCACTAGCCTACGAGTTGCGGCTCTTGAGCCACCTCCGCTCCTCCACAGGGGAAACGTCGGTACCTATAGCACCAATATTAAGCAAGTATCAGGCACGACAACCTGGTAGGTGTTTAAAATGAATAATAATAACCTATTTGCAGAAACAAAGTAAGGACAGGTAAAATATTGCATGATAAAAATAAGTGGTACAGCTAGACAGAATTGTGCAAGATTAGTAGTCAGAATAATATTGTGCAGAATCATAAGTACATAGTACCACTGCCATATGTACAACCTACCAAAATGGCATCCACATGTCGCTATACCGTCGCTGTCACTCATGGTGTCCAGAGTCGAAATATACAGAGTGCCATGTAGCTAGCTGAAGAGAAATATATACATAATAACTAAAGTGCCAAACTCACAAGGAGGTGGTGTCAGAATTTTGGCCATGGTTCCGGCCAGAAATACTGAGACCAATCTGCAGATGGTAAATTAGAGGTTAAAAGACATCTAGACGGCTGATCAGACCAAAAGGAACCCCTAGCTTAGTGGTGCTCATTGATTGGGTGGCTGGCCGGTAAGATTTGAGTAAGAAAAGAGAAGAAAATGAGAGGGAGAGGTTATTGCTACAGTGACTGGGATCCTCTCAGTCGATGGAGGAGAATAAATGAGGGAGAGGTAATTGCTCCAGTGACTACGGTCCTCTCAATCAATGGAGGAGAATAAATGAGGGAGAGTATAAGGGTAGGTGGGATATTTATATAATAGTAGAGGTGTAGTCCACTTTTAAGTAAAACTGATATGAAATTCAGAGGTTTTTTCAGACGTTGGATCAAGAAAGTCAAAACATGAAAAGCGTTCGAAATTAAAGTCTCTTTCCAACGAGAGCTAGTTTGACTTACTTCCGGGGTCCATATAAAAAGTCAACTGTTTGGTTAAAGGGTCCTAATAATGGGTAATTTGAGATTTTTACGGGTTTAGAGGCTCTGAACGACTGCGAGCCAAATACAAAAGTTGTTCAAAACAGTGTCCCCAATTTAATGAGCTTAAGATCACAATTTCTCAAAAATTTCGAATAACCCCCCAACCTTTTCCGAAATTACGAAAGAGTCCTCTAAAATTCTCAAATTAGATTCAAATGCACTCAAGACTTTCCAAAGCTATACAAAAGCTATTATAATGCTCAAATCGAGTTGAAAAACATCTAACCCACTTAATGAGCTAACGACACAATTAATTAGGACTAATCGCGAGATTAACCGGTCGGATCTTATATATAGTCGTCATTTCCTCGAGTTTTTTTAAGGATATATGGTTATTGCACATATCTATTCCAAACAGTTACCATTATAAGCTAATAAGAAGTTACATGCATGTAATGTAGGTTCATTCAAAGTGTTAAAGAAGCTTAACTCCAATTCCTATACTCTGGAGTTATCACTAGATTTTGGCGTTAGTCAAACCTTCAATGTTACAGTTCTCACACTCTTCTTCCTCTACTTGAGGATCTAAATCATTTATGTTCTCAATGATCAACTTGTTTCTACACGTCGAGAGTTCCAGAAGTTCCTTGTTCGCTAGTAAAATTGCTTGATCTTGATGCTATGTGGATTATTTCTACCAACTTCAAGTAACTGAATCTAGATCTCTATGAATATTATCACGCTATTAACTCGTCGAAGTCGACCTCTTCAAAACCGGAGAGAGTTGATGCAGTACAGGCCAAGAAGTCATCTGGGCCACACCATTAACCTGTTGGTGAACACGGTCCATTGGGTTCAATGACAAGCCCAATCCAAGCGATAGCTAGTCTGGCTTTCCTTTTTCTTATCCCAATTCTATTTTTACCAAGTCAACTATTGAATATTTCTATTTCTCGTTTGATAAGGATTCCTATTAGTAGTTTCATGTTTAACTTAGACCTCTTTCATATTCGAAAGTCTTAGTATCCAGCAAGATAAATCCTACTCTATATTAGGATGATCAGCCCTCATTGTAAGGCATGCTTATCTTCAATTGATCTAAGACTTTTAATTTTTTACGCAATTATGGTGTGTTTCTTGATCTTGATTGTGCCCTAGTGGTTGAATCCATCCTCAGGTTCGATCAATACCAATGGAGATTGGTCTATTTCTTGATCAAGGATGCTTGGCCGCGCCAAGAACTAGGCTTGTTTATTTGCATTAAAACACATGGGAATTGAATGCATTGGGTGGTTAAAAATGAAGATCAAAGATGAATTTCCAACAATGAGATAACATTCTCTTTTTAGGATAGAATTAAAGAAAGATGTAGCTGGTTGTTAGTTTTGGTTGTATTGATTAGAGGCGTGTCCCGCTAAAATGCCAAACATATTGCACTGGATGATTTTATATTAGGAATACAATATCTTGCAAAGACTTATGACAGCCCACACATAATATTGTTGGACAAATAGGGGTTGATTGATGGTAATTCTAGCGTTTGTCCTGCGATCGAAAGATGGTAACATGCCTTGGACTTCACACTATCTTCCATGCATTTTACTTCTACATGGAAAGACCAGCTTGCGCTATCAGATTCTCAACAGCCAAAGTATCTCTCTAACATTTTGGCTAAAGTAAAGGACAACATGTGCCATAGGGTGAGCATAACAAAGTTTTAGGGCTGGTGGTATTGGGCTTGGCCCTATGGCCCACTAAGCATGTCTGGCATCTAGCCTCTACACATCTTCATGTTTTGGTGCAAATAGCATCAAAAGAACAACCCTTTTTTCAATCCTTTTAAGCTCTATGGGCAATTGGTTCAATGAAATATTTTTTAGACCCCTAAGTTCAAATCAGTTAAGGGTTTAGATTAGGTATAAAGCTAAATTTAGGAATGAGAAGAGTTTGCTACCATGAATCGGAGTCAATTGTCTATATCCTATTTTCATCATAACTTGTAAGCTGGTGGGTATATCTCACATGAAATAATATAGTTTAATGACATTAGTTCATTTTTTTTAGTAGTTGAATCTATGGTAGTAAGTTTCATTATACAAGAACCAACCACAGAGAGATTATGATCTCAACCCTCACATGGATCGTGAGAAAACTAATTTTTTGTAAATGTTGGGGCTATTCATTAAATGTGGTTTTGATAACTTCAATCTATAGAAGATTGCTTGTATGGCCTTTTGATACAAAACAAAAGTACATGGACTTGCATGTTTTCTTAGAAGTTTTTTTTTTTTTCTAGCCCTACCCCTTGATAAACACTTTTTTGTAGGTTCATGGAATTGCACTACTTTTTTATGCATTTCGTATTAAAAAAAATGAGTACGCATCAATTCATGAGAAAAGGTCTTTGTAAAGAAACAATTAACCTCCTTTTTTTTTGGCGGAAGAGTAGTCAAACAAACTTACATTGAGACTTCTTTTTTAACAATGACAAGACAATGAAAGATGACATGCAATCTGGCTATAGAAACTGATAAAAGATAGGCTCCTTCCCATCCTTGGCCGACTACGTTCTAAACTAATCTTGTTAAAGTTGCTCTGGGTAGGAACAGATGAACCAAACATCTTCCATGTTCACATTAATCTTCAATCATAGAGCAGTGGAGACAGGTAAACTATGAAGGCAGTTAGGACTGGGTTTGTCATTTTAGCCAAGTTATCAACAACCATGTTCTAGGCTCTCCTATAGGACCCAATTTCTCGGCTTTGTCATCGGAGAAGGGAGGGAGAAATTGAGAACACAAGTAAAACTAGTTCATTGCATTCTATTGCAGTCTACTGAACTCAATTGCATTCACCAATATTTATTAAAAAAATCCTAAGGACTCCTGCTAAATAGGTGCTCCGGAAAAACCTTAACCAAACTAAGAAATAATATTCATACTATTATCCTAACCTAGATAGCATCACCGGCCCAACCCCTCCGGTGCGTATGTTGAGTTAGCAATGGCTTCAACACTCCTACTCAGAGCAAACTTCCAACATCATCATGCTAAGTTTCCATCTAAATTTGTGCAAAATCTTCCATATTTATGGTGCCAGATCTTGCTAGCCCTCAAAACCATGTGTTTGCTTTAAATGGATCCATATGCCAACTTCAGCACGCTGAAAAAGCATCATTGACTTTCATCTACTTTAGTTTACATCCTTCTCTAGCTGCAAGAGCAATCCGCATCTGGCATCTGTACGGTCTTGGTCTTCGCAACCGAACCATAGGTCACGTCAACATCAAACTCATATGGCTGATTAAACCCCTTTGCTTCCAACCATTCTATGTAAGGATCCGTGGTCCCACCGGACTGACAATCTCGATTGTTGGACCCACATGCATCTGTACGGTCTTGGTCTTCGCAACCGAACCATAGGTCACGTCAACATCAAACTCATATGGCTGATTAAACCCCTTTGCTTCCAACCATTCTATGTAAGGATCCGTGGTCCCACCGGACTGACAATCTCGATTGTTGGACCCACATGCATCTAACTTCTTCACACCATCTGGACATAGTACCATCTCCCATATCTTATCTCTAATCAAGGTTGCAATCTTCACATCCATTGTGTCTTGCCACTTCTCGATCTCTTGTCTGATTAGTTATGTATATGTGTGAGTCTCTGAATCGGTGCAAAAAATGACTTACGCGACCGTTTCATCCACCATCTCTTGTGAATTTGACCCATTCTTGGACTGGTCTTCATCCTCTTCTTCCGATTCTTTCTCCTTGAAACGATTTGGCACATGATCTTCAAGCCCCTCAGATCTGGCATCACCTAAGGACTTGATCCAATTCTTAATTGATCAACCTCCTCTACCGTTGATTCCTCTTCCTTGATCTAATCTTGTACTTGATTTTCAAGCTCTAAAGGATCTAAAGACACAACACCGGTAGTATCATAAACTATTGATTTGGTGTCACAACCCGGGCCCGAGATCCGGTAACCCCGAGCCGTGAGCCCATACTTACTCCCGTAAATTCCGAATTAACCGTAGTTAAAACGAAATCCACAAGGGATAACAATCTCAATAAACCTGTCAAATACACAATCTGCGGAAACAATTATATTTGACAATATCAACTTACGATTTACATGTATACAAAACAATGTCCTTTATACATGTATCATTTGAACCATTTACCTGCCAATCAGTGCTTGTCTAAAACATTATACAATGTCAATTAGTTACATACCAAAATGATTATACAAAAGAATAATCTCTCAAATGTTTTTCAAAATATTCTCTCAAAATGTTCCAATCTCTGTTTCGCTCTCGGATACCCATATCAAACGGTATCCCGGCCATTCCATTCGTTTAGTCCTCTTGGAGGAACCGGAGCGGTCTCCTCCGCTCCTGCCTGGGGCGCTGCTGCACCGGCAGTGGCAAATGGCCTGTAATGCCATCAATAACACTAGTGAACACGACGGTTCAACAATGTATAAACAATCCTTGCAATAGCATGTTAGTCCATAAACTAAATTCATTCAGTCCATTAATTACAATTCCAATTCTAGACAATAACCGTACATATACACAAAAGTCGATCTTGTAGACATGTACAAGGTGGTCACTACCATAGCATTCATTTCATTTCATTTCATTTACCATCTTCCCTCAAAGGAAGGATTCTTCTTCCAAATGGAAGGCATCGATCAATACTCATAGATACGATCGGAATATAGTGGGACTTACTAGTGTCCGGGCCAGGGACAACTAGCATCACCACGGAGCTCCGGAACGCCCCCAAATCCATCTACTGCAGTAGGATTAGACATTTGTCTCATTTATTCATTCATTGAACCCATTTAAAGTTCTAAAACAATAGCTAGGTAGTGCTAGACTCAAGGTCAATACTTTTCAGTGAGCAATCCATTTCTGGATTCAATTCAGTTCCATGATTCCCATAATAACAAGGGAATGGAATAATAGTGATACCAATCTCATTAGATTGGGACACAATGTTGCAATAAGGAATCGCTAGACAATCATGATTCCATTTAATTCTATCTTAAATCTAAGCAACCATATAGGTGTAACCAACAGTTACTAAATGCACGTGTTATTCTTGATGAGCATCACATTTATAATTGGTGTGTGCATTATAATCCCCGTAGTTAACACCCATGGAGTTTTAGACCACAATCAATTAACTATGCAATTCTTCCTTCATTACTCTTAATTCTTAACAGTTTCACTTTACTTCATGATTGACCTTTGAACTAATCCAGGGAGCATTTATACTCACCAAATTTTTCACTCATAATTAATGTGTTGGCCAATGTCGGTCAGCTCGGCGGTTAGCCGAAACTAGGTCGGCGGCTAGCCGAAATCTACTTGGCGACTAGCCGAATTGTGACTGGCGGCTAGCCGAAATTTCGGCGGTCAGCTCACGGTCAGTTTTCCAGAAGCTGACATTTCTGGCTCGATTTTTCGGTCACCTTACGGTTACCTCGCGGCTAACCGAAATTTCAATTTCGGCTAACCAAATTTTAACGGTTAGCTTTCCAGAAGCTGTCTTTTTTACAGGAAATTCTGACTCAATTTCGGTCAGGTCACGGTCACCTCACGGTTAGCCGAAATTTGGATTTCGGCTAACCGAGATATGGAGGTTAGCTTTCCAGAAGCTCGCCCATTTTATGGATTCCGGCGTTTGGCTTCACGGTTAGCCTCGCGGCTAGCCGAAACTCACCCAGAATCCCTTTTTGAGCTTCAGAAGTTCTGAAGCAGATTTTCTAAGGATGAGTTCCTTGAACTCCCTTCATTTCAATAATCTAACAGTCTTAGAAAGGGTATGTCTGTTGGGAATAACCATTGGAATCTCACATTTTCCTTTCATTCATCATCTATTCATAATACTACTCCGAATATTCATGAATCACTTCTCATCAATCTATAGAAATTATACAAACTTCTACAATAATCAATACTAACACAAGAAAGGTTTATACTTGCCTCTTGTAGTCAATGTACTCAAAGTCCTCTTGCTCAACTTGCTTTGAGATGAAAAACGCCCAAATGAAACCCTAACTCCATGAAAACATGAAAATGCACGACCCTAAGCTATTTATGCTAGAAACCTTCCCTCACTACTTAATAGAACTTGGAAATCCCAAGGAAGGAACATCTACTTACTTGTAGCTCCAAGCAAAAGAGAGTTTGGGTTCTCTTCCAAGTTCTACGCTTCAACAATGGCGAAAATGGCTGGAGGAAGAAGATGAAGATGGATGGAGTAGTCCACTCCACCCCAATCACTTGGCAAAGCTTCCAATCTTCACACCCAATGGAGAGAAAATGGAAGGAGAAGAAGAGAACGAGCCTAGGGTTGGTGGAGTGAATGAATGAGACTCATCTCATTCTAATATAAGGTACTTTTGCACAAAACCCCCACTTATTCAATCTTATTACGTTTTGGGTCAAATGAAGCCTCACTTGGTCCATTTGAGGTTAAATGAAATCGCGTCTATTACGAAGGTTAACGTACTATTCGAGATACACACGCTGGTATCAAGAATTTTCGTATTTGACGAAATACGCGCAAACTCGTATTTACAAAGAAGTCCCTGGCTCACCTTATTTGAGCCTAAACTCACTTTAACCCACTCAATCCCATCCAAATCCATTTCATTATGCTTAATGCATTATTTGAGACTAATTTGTCTCTCTTTGGTCTTTAATCTTCATTAACTTAATTATTCATGCTTAATTAGCATTAATCTTAATTAATTAGCCTTAATCACAATTAATTTTGGTTGGGGTGTAACATTTGGTGCGTACTCACAGATTTCGACTGTTGTGGAATTCGCCTCTAGGTCCCAACCATCATCATCAATGGCTCCCCCACGCTCATTGGCTTTCCCTTGCCTCAAGTCATTCATGGCTGAATCCTCGTGAATGACTACAATAGTTACTTTGCAACCCCTAATAATGTATCCCGGTTTTCCACATTTATGTGGGTTTTGGTTTTTTTGGCAAACATGCGTGCAAAGATATCCGGTTCTATCTTTGGAGTCTTAACATCCATCAGATACTTAAGTATGTCATCATCCACTAAACCTTGATTGCAAATAGAGCTCATGCTCCTTTCATTGTCCACTGTTTTTGTGTGGATGCCTCTTCGGGTGGTTTGATTTCTCCCTCACACGTTATCTCTCATAACGCATTACTCATCAAGTAAACTCCATTTGTTGTAATTTTCCTTACCTTAAAATTATCAACGGAAAAGAGAGAAATAAACTCATTGCAAAATCCATTCTGAAACCCATCGGCATTGATCTAGTCTGCTTTGCCTCAATACTTACACTACCGTTTACATCTCGTTATACAAGTATGCATGATCAAACGGAATTGAAATCAGACTCTAAATGGCGCATCAATTTGGTCAAACCCTCTGTTTTGTTCGAGATATGTGGTCAACCACCATGATAAGTACCAATTTGACGCACAAATTTTGAATATGAGCCGTCGACCAATCCCTCCAATTTGCGTAGCAAGAGTCCAAATTTAGCTTTCTTCTATTTAAGATGTCAGAAGTCCAAAATCTTTTCTGACTTGCCCTTGAAGTCCAAATTGCCCACAATCTGAATAAGTCATTTTAGTCTCTCCTCTGTCTCTGTTATCCGTCGATCCGATTAAAGTTGATCATACCTGGCCGTCTCCACCAAATTTGAACACAGTCCAACTCTAGATTTCAACATGATCTCGAAAATCCACCGAACATAAGAAATAAATCACAATGCCACCTTTGGCTCACCTGATGTTTTCGGAATTAATGGACTGCTCTGATTGCACATTGAGGGAGAAGAGAGGGAGAAATTAAGAACACAAGTAAAATTGATTTATTGTATATTTGACCTGCTCTGATTGCCGAGTCAGTGATGACTTCAACAAGCTTTCCATAGAAGCTAAGACCTTCACAAGCCTCTTCCACGTCGCCATGAACTCCAAAATTTGAGATTTTGCTTTCCTCAAGTTCTCCATCCATATTAGGATGTCACCTTCAAGGACCAAATCCTTTTTAATGTTGTTTGCTTCATAGAGGAGAAAACGTTTAAGGATGGCCCAGAGTTCAACTTTCAGATGATAAGAGACTGTTATAGCACTAGTCAGTGTACTCAGGATTTTCGTTTGAGGAGTGGGTTTTGGGAGTGGACACAGAAATTTCAATTTAGTTTTGCAGGCTGTTGACACCAAAAAAGTCACTTTGCCTCCTCAACATCAAGAACCCAAATGAAGCTGCATCCCGCTACAAACAGGCAAAACTATTTCAAGCATCATATCTTGTCAGAATCAGATAAAAATTGTAAGATCCCTCAAGACAGCCAAAAGAGGAGCACACATGAAGTTTCGGGCCATCCCCACATTGTTTGGCCTAATTTCACTCATCCGACAACTAAACAGACGCTCCCGGCGACGACAATTTCGAAGACATTAAAACTTTGATAAGAGCCTAAGGATGGTTCCAAAATACCTCCAAAGGGCTCCTTGTCAAATTTCAAGTTAAACCGACAACGTTTGACCCTCCATCAACGCTTGAGCAGCAAAACCAAGCCTCTCGGCGGCATGAACCACCGAGGCCATCATTCATCAAACAAAGTATATGAGTGGCTTCAACATGCTTCTAAGGGCTACACGTCGAATTTCAGGACATTCCGACAACGTTTGACCAGATTTCGACGCTCCGAAAGAAAATCAAGCCTACCGGCGGCGGAGTACCCCGGGACCATGACATCCAAATCGGAGCTAATGGGTCATCTCAAAATGACTTCAATAGGCTCCCTGTCAAATTTCAGGTCAATTGGACAACGGTTGACCGCATATCGAAGCTCGACATCTTCCCCACAGCAAAATCAAGTCAAGCATCGACGGGACCCCAAATAGCTTCAAAACTCAAATAAAAGCCCATGGTTGGTCCTATCCACTGCTCAAGAAGCTTCACCTCAATTTTCAGGTCATTCTGACATCGTTTGACCTAGTTTTGACTCTTGACGAAAAATCGGCTACAAAGTCTTCGGCTTTCCCGAAAAATGGGAAACTTTGTGCTCCGGTTTTATGCGACTTCTCGTCAAGTTTTCTCCAAGAAAATCAAGTCAATAATTGAGGAAAAATGTCAAGAAAAATATAGAAGAAAAAATGAGCGAAAAAGAAGAAGAAACGGCCGAAAAGCTACTCGGCGACCAAAGGGGACAAATCCCCCAAGGTCGCCGGCGACCCTGGAAATCCGGGTCGCCGGATTTTTCGTCGAATGGTCCGTTTTCCGATCTTTTCTGCGTTTCGAGAGTTCCTGCCTCTGTGATTTTCTGAAAATCCAATTTTTGATACTTGAAAACGACTGATCTTCGCCAACATCTCGGATCCGCCGTCAAGAGCATGAAATCATCACTGATCGCTCCAAGATCCCCAAGCGATTGACCAAGAAAGTACACTTTCTGTCCGATAGATCGAGAAATCGACAAGATAGATGTCACCGACTCACCAACATCAATCAATGTCTGAAATTGCATCGCAATCCAACATCAAATAGCATGTGGATCCATCGGCGATCATCACAAGAAGAATCCCAAAGGACGCAGCGCGGCCCGCGACTCTTCAAATGCCCCGGCAACCACTTAATATCGTTAATTGATCCGCTTATGACAACTTAATGCGGTCATTAACCCATTATTTTGGACGGCCCAATCAGATTCAAGCAAATGAGAGTTATAAGTCCAAGCAATCATGGCATTAAAACCATGAAACTCCTCTCATCATGGAGATTAAAGGCGATTAAATGCCCATCATTCTCCATCGGCCAATCAGAAGCCAAGAAAAAGGAGTTACAAAATCAAGAAATAAAAACTTGCAACTCCTCCCATCATTGAGCATCAATGCCATCAATTCTCTCATCATGGCCATCAATGCCCATAAAACACCTCATGGCTACCAAAAGCCTATAAAATGAGGTCCATTCCAAAGAGAAGAACTTTTTTTGCAAACTTTGAATCCTTGCATTTGCACATCCACACCAACACCTATCCGGAGTCTAGAAAAATCCCAGAGAAATTCCGACGAAGTCCTGCTGCTCTGCTGCAAGAGACACCATAAGGTGATCAAAGTACCTTGGGGGGCCACCCCCCAAGGTCCCCTTCTTCTACAACATGGCCTAAACGCGGCTTTTCAGCCCGTTTACTCGGTTTTTCATTGGATATAGGACTTCCCCTTGGTCTTTATCCTCTAAAAAACTGAGGTTGGAGCCAAGCCGAAGAATCGAAGCATCAAATGTTCTCATTTGAAGGACGATGGCGAAGTCCATACATGACTTGAGACTGTCGATCTGAACGTGTCCCCACAATGTCCTGAGAAGTTAGATCCATTTTCTTCCTTTTCTATTGTAATTTGTATTTTTTTAAAGAGACAAAAAAGTCACAATTCTTGTCTTTCATTTTGATGAGATTTGTAAATCGCCTTTTACGGCACCAAATCGCCTTTCAAGGCAAACAAACAAAAAATCGCCTCTTACGACATTCAAAACAAAAATTGTCTCTTTTCTTAAATATTTATGCAATTTGAAAAGTTAGAAAGAATGATTGATTTCCTTTTTACTTGTAAAGGTGAATCTCCGGATCATCACCATTCCAAATTCCAAGTAGAATAGAAAATCTAGCATACTCATACAAAAATGTTGATACCCGCATTTCCTCCTCCGTCGAAACCCGGTAGCCCCCGAGGCGGAAGGAGAGGATGGAAATCGAGGGTCCATCACAGGCAGACCCAAGATTTCATGCAAGTTTTGGATGTGGCTGAACCCAAGTCCCACAGGGGCGACTACCGACTAGGTATGTAGGCCCCTAGTATTAGTACTGGCTAGCACCATTTCCCATTGTGATCTCTCACAATCCCTCCAACCCCAGCCGTCTCAATAAATGGGTTGCTCATCTAGTAGTTTCTAATAATGTTAAAACAGTAAGCTTTTTTTTTTTTCTTTTTCTAGATGGGATTTTACTTGCCCATAGACCTCTAGCTTGAGGAGATGTCAGCATCTGCATTGTAGCCTTCTAGGTTTTTGTGAACATTTTTTTGTATGTAACATTATTAACATATATATATATATATTGTAAATTGAGTGTGTGGCTCCATCCATGATGATTCAGCTCTAAGACATCTTCTTTTTCTAGAGGGATGATCACCTTGAGGTCAATCTCCAATTGTTGCTCCATTGGTTAGGTACTTTGTAATAAGTGTGAGTGCGTGCAAGAGCATACAACAATGCAAAATGGGGAAAAAAAGGAAAAAAATTAGGTGCATGGGTTCCTAGCTATGGGCTAAGACCTAGACCTAAACCTGATTACCAATCAGGTCTAAATAAAGGATCCATATTCATACTTTTCATATCAGATCCTACAAGTCAGCTAGTATTCAAAGGCCCATTCACATCCTAAGTAAGATCGCTCACTACGAGAATGACAATGGCTCCAGTGGGTTGAGCAAACTTAAACCTTCTTCACTTGTTAAAGAGGTTAGAATTGTGAACCTACACTAGGGCTATCAAAGGGCAGGATGGGGGTCAAAGTGGACCAAAGCTCCTAGAAGGCCTGCACTACCTATGCTCTTATATTACTCTTATGGACCCAAGGCCAAACTTAGAGTCTCAAGAGAACAAAATTAATGTTTTCAGTTTTTTTTTTTTTTTTTTGCATTGCCATTGGCACCGAGTGCCAACAAGACGTTAATTCTCCTCCTCTATCCGGGCTTGGTACTTGCAGTGCAATGCAATAAGCGACATGAACAATTAAAAAAAAAAAAAAGAAAAGAAGAGAAAAACCTTGTTGTCCGTTGGTAAAGTATAAAATGTTTATTAGGTAAAAACAATGACCGAGTTTAGAAAGGTAGATTCAATAAGTAGATAAGAATGGAAATGCATAAAAAGTAATTGATTCAAATGGGTCCATTTGTTAGCATGGAATGGATTACATATATACGTGAAAATATCCATATTTATTCAATATAATTACATAAATTAATTTCATCTATTTACACATGTAGTTAAAACAAATGGTGTAAAATGGATCATATGTAAAAAAAAAACAAAAAAAAGAGGAAATAATCGCATGTAAAGGTGTTCATGGGCCGAGTGAAGCCGACATAAGGCATATCTAGGCATGGCCCTACTTTAGAAGCACCATCCTAAATCTAGCCAAAGCCTAGCCCACTTGAAACATGTGAGGCCAGAGCCTGTCTATTTAGCCAATTAGGCCCGAGGTTTCTATTACTCATTTGAGCTTTCTATCACTTATTTGGGCAAACCAATTACTAAACTACAGGCACTACTCTAGGCCCAATTAGATTAAGCTTTGGGCTTCTATCAGTTAATCCAACATTGACCCAATTATTAAATATAGGTCCAACCTCCCATTAAGTCAATCGTAGTCATTCTATTACCTGTTCGGGCTTACTATAGCTTATTTGGGCAAATGAGTTACTAAACTACAAGCATTGTTTGTTTGGGCTTTTATCACTTAATCTAGGCCCCGCCCAAATACTAAATGAACCCAATGTTTAAATATAACTCTAACCTGAATACTTAAACAAAAGGTCCAAACCCCGGCCCAAAGTGGGATGGGCCTACCTTGTGCCCTAGTTGCCCTGGTCCATGAGATCCGCTGAATTCGCATGCGTTGTTTTTATCACTTTGGGAAAAATTCTAAAACATCCCTCAGTTTTTTATTAGTTTTTAAAGAAGGACTTCAATAATCGTTGACTTCAAAACATGGTCTCAGTTTCTCAAGTTTCTTTCAATTGGGTCCTTTTCGGCTAAACACCCTCCCTCTCGCAACCCATTGACCTTTTCTGTTTAATGACAACAATGCCCTCTCTTAAAATAAATGGCTAGTGTTTTTGTTTTAAATCCCCTCTCTATCTTTTTCATTCTATCATTTCTCTTTCTCCCCACTTCTTTCCTCTTCTTCCCTTCCCTTGAGCGGCGACCACAATAGATTTTGCTACCCCATTAGGTAGAATATTATCTGCCTTGACTAGAAATGAAAGCATGCCTTTATGATTCTTTCTCTCTCTCATGGTGATTCCATTCTCTTGGTACTTGTTTATTTTCTTTATTTTCTTTTCTAATAAAGTATCCCCGTCGTATTTGACTTGACAAGACTAACCCTCCAGGTGTATACATGACCCTGCAACACAAATACACTAGGTAAATCTAGGGGTGTCAAAAGGACAGCATGGAGAGCAAAACCAAGCCTTTTGGCAAACAATCAACACCCAGGCGGGTAGGTACTCCTCACTTCTATTTTTTCAGTTTTTTCTCCTTTTTTGTTAACAATGGGTCAAATACAATCCAGTTGTGATAGTTGGAAGCCAAATGGAATGGTTTTATTGGTAGACAATTAGGGTTATCAAAGGGCCCGCCTGCGGGTAAGCCCTTATTACCTTGCTCTCATATATGTGGGCCGGGCCACGGTTGAGAGAAAGTCCTTGGTGTCATAGGCCGACTTAGAATACCTAAGCCCTTATCCTATCCTTAAGGCTAACCTAAGACCGAAAAAAAAAAAAAAGAATTTTATTTTAGTTTATCCAAAAAATGCCATTATTTAGATATCAAAAAATGATTAATTAGAACTCGATCCAAAAAGCTTGGCTTTTGGATTAAAGATATCATTGTCATCCTAGTTGCCCATGAACTTGTCATGAGGGCTTATCAAAGATGGATTTTGTAAAAGTTTATGTGATAATATTGTTTGAGAAAGTCGTTGCTATACAAATCCGTCTTGAGACAAAGGGCCTATTTTTTACTAGAATTCTTAAAGGAATTTAGGACGTTGGGGTCTTGGGACATGATGTTACATCTTGTCCCTTGGCATCTGTTTTTTTACTGGAATTCATGGAGTTCCTGTTTGGAGAATTTTGAAATTCTTAGATATGGTGGAATTTCTGAATGCTCCCTTATACTTGAGCATCTAGAAATTCCACTAAAAAGTAAAGGGGCTAAAATTTATAACTTCTAGAAGGTCAGTTGAAACCTTTCACGTGGCCGAAATTTTGAGATGCTTGTAAAGAAATATGCTATTTGCAAATACCTATGGATAAGATGTCACGTCAAGTCCCAAAAACCCCAATATAGCAAATTTCTATTATAAATTCTAGTAAAGAAACGAGCCCTTAGCTTCTTTAAGTCTTATTCATTAATAATATTAAATAACAAAAATGGAAGCATATGAATTATTGTAAGAGAATACGAGGAATGACTTTTTATCTCATGTATCTTTTATTAATAGAAAAGGACGATCAAGTTCTAGTCAAAAAAAAAAAAAAAAGAAGTTTTTGAATAGTGTGCAAAATCACCATTCTATGGCCCACTTTGAAAGTTGCAAATAGAGACACTCTAGTTGTGAATGTTGTGAATAAAGCACAACATTACATGCATTCGTTGCTAAATCCATTTTTATATTTCATACCTTATATATATTATAAAATATATTAATAGACAATATGATGGACCATGCTTGGCTTGGTCAAGCTTTCAACCCACAAAAAATAGGGAGTTGCTATTCACACATCCCTTATTGCTCCTTACACATCCATCAATGGGACCTCCAAGAAATCTTTAAACTACCCTTATCCTTTTCCTTCCCTTTCTTTTCCTCTCCTTGCTCGCCGCCCACCTCCACCCGCGCCCTCTCCCTCTCCTTTTCTCTCTCCCTCTCGGTCTCTGTCTCCCTATCGCTCTCCTTCTCCCTGCTTGCCGCTCTACCCGACGCCCACCTCCGCCAGTGCCCTCTCCCTCTCTACCTCTAAAAGTTGGATGTGTGAGGAGCAATGAGGGATGTGCCAATGTAGCGCCCTAAAATTAAGAAAAAGTTTTAAGGAAGCCCTCGACTATTTTTGCATATTTCAGAAAAAATGTAAGAAAACTTTAGTTTTCAAGCTTTCCATTAAAGTTTCAATGAGATCCTTCTTCCAAATTTCAATTGCTGCCGCCTATTTCCACCCTTTTATTTTTTGAAAATAACAAAAAAATCCCTATCAATATAAAACCCCTTCCCCCGGTCAAAACACGCCTGGATAGAATTTGAATGGAAGAAACTTGGAAGACTTCAAGTCTTCAACCCACCATTGAAAAACAAAAATTCCTTAAACCCTAATTTGAAATAAATGATTTCTAGCATTTTTTTCTTTCAAAAACTATGAAAACTTTAAGGATGATTTTGAAAATTTCCCCATCAGTTTCTATTTTTGGAGGTGAAAAAGGGTTTCACCTTTCGCTGTATATACAATAAGTTGATTCTATTTCCCGTTTTCCTCTTACCAACAGAAGGGAAAGATGGAGCAGCATCCGAACCCCATTGTGAAGAACAAGACTCCTGCCGTCAAATGGTTCAAGGAATGGTATTCACCCTCTTCTTCCCTCCTTTCAATTTTCCATGCATTCCTTCTTATCATTTGTTTTTGCGTAATCTGTATCGGGATTTCATCCTATTTGGTTCTGTTTGTTTCAATGGGTTTTCACTGGAAACTGATGGAATCGCCCCATCCCCTTTTGATTTGGGTTTTATTTATTTTATTCCCCAAATCAGTATAAGCCTTCACCCAATTGTTTTTATGTCAAAGAACCCATTTGGGTTTTCTTACAAAGTTATGTTGGTCTGATTCATGTTCCACCCACATCAACTACTTGGAGTGTTGGGTCATGTTACAACAGTGCCATTGTGAGGAGAACAGCTGCTTGCAGGAACAAGGGCAGTTTCTCCTGTGAGTCCTTCATATATATGTTAACCTAACATGCTTGGTGTTAGTCTCCTAATGAAAAAGAAATAGTTAATTCTAATGGCAATCCGCTGAAGGATGGGAACAGGACAGTTTTGGTATGGGTCAGGGTAAAACCCATACCCACCTGGATCCGCAACTGCCCTGACGCAGCCTGTGGTATGACGGTTTTAGGATATTGATAAAATCTGCCCCATGGTGGTGGCTATGTGGAACAATCCAAAATGAAGGGAAAAAAAAAAAAACTCAGGTATTTAGATGGAACCCGGACCGACACTTGATGAAGTTTCTGGATGCCTTACACAATACCTACAGCCCTATTTATAGAGGGTTTATAGTTGCAGAATGGAGCGCAAGAAATTCGGATCTATTAATGGTTGCTTTGAGATTTAACGGATAGTGGAGTTTGAAATTTCTGAAATTTGAATTTTGAGAGGGTCGAAGCAATCCACCCCGCTTGAAGGCAACCTTGCCCTGAAGGTTGAAAACTTGTCGAATGCCCTTAGATCTGCAGAGTAGCAAATATTAACGGAACCTTGCCTCTTGGATCAAACGCCAAACCGACAAGGACAACTGGTTTCAGTAATTGCAGCAGTGTTGTGTCATCCATGTTAGACTCATCAAATTCTATCAAGCTTTGGTAGGATCTCAACATTTGCAATCATAGCATGAAGTCCATAGTAAGGATTGATCAAATCCAAGGATGGATTCCAGCCACTAGGGCACAAACGAAACCATGAAACAATCTATATCTCACGTGAGTAATTCTCAGAGAAAATAATTTATTAAGAATAGCATGCTTTACAATAGAGGACTACTCTATATATAATGTATTAAGACTACTAAAAACAATGAACTATAATAAAAATAGAAGCTACTAATTCTCATAAAATAAGCAACGGCCTGTGGGATGCACCCGAAGGGCTGGGATTTGATGACTGGGCCCATCATGGAGGCCCATGGCCTCTTTTGGATTTCCGTATTGCATCAACTCTCCCCGGCTTGAGAGAACTCGACTCCGGCGAGTTAATCGCTTGATAGCGCTCATAAAGATCTGGATTCAGATGTGGAAGTCGGTAGCAGTAATCCAAGTAGCATCGGATATGGGTAGATTATGCCAACGAACAAGGAATTTCTGAAATCCGCCGCGATGAGTAGAAACAAGCTAATCATCAAGAACATCAATGATTTTATCAGGAGGTGGCGGAGCAGCTGGTAACGTAATGATTTGTTCATCAGAATCATCCTCAGTATCATGCCCACGATAGAGAGTGAGATCGGCAATATTGAAGGTAGGGCTGATACCAAGATCAGCTGGTAACTCAAGAGAATAGGCATTCGAACTGAGCTTCTTCAACACTCTGAATGGGCCTGTATTCCTCGGATGTAACTTCTTGTTGGCACCTGGAGGTAACCTGTCCGGATGAATACGGACCATAACCATGTCTCTTTCAGAAAACTCCAGAAAACGACGACGTTTGTCAGCATGAGCCTTGTAACTGTCATTGCTAGCTGCAATATGTCGTCGAACTTCATCATGTATTTGTTGCATGTGTTTGATGAAGTTATCAGCTTCAGCACAAGGGCGTGCTTCAACAGGCAGTGGGACAAGATCAATAGGTAAGCGTGGTCGAACACCTGTGACTGCTTCAAATGGGGAGATGCCTGTAGACCGATTAACGGAATTGTGATAAGCAAATTCAGCCATTGATAGAACTTGATCCCATGTGGTGATATGATCTCGGACAAGGCAACGTAACAGTTGTCCAAGGCTTCTATTAACAACTTCAGTTTGGCCATCAGTTTGTGGATGGTAAGCAGTGGAGAAGTGAAGCTTTGTCTTGGCTGTCATCCACAATGTCTTCCAAAAGTAACTCATAAATTTGGTGTCACGATCTGAAACAATTGTCTTGGGGAGGCCATGAAGACGGACAACTTCTTTGAAGAAGAGTTGAGCTACTTTGTAGGCATCGGATGTAGTGGTGCACGGAATGAAATGAGCCATTTTAGAAAAACGATCAACAACAACAACAAAGATGGAATCAACTTTCCGTGTAGTCTTTGGAAGGCCTAACACAAAATCCATGCTGATGTTTTCCCATGGGACATGAGGAATAGGCAAAGGTTGATATAAACCTTTATTTTTCTTGTTACCTTTAGCCAACTGACAGGTGCGACATCTGTCACATATGCTGATAACAGTAACTCGCATGCGTGGCCAATAGAAACGATCATCCACGAGAGCGAGGGTCTTGTCACGGCCCAAATGACCACTACAGCCTCCCGAATGCAATTCACGAACAACATGTTTTCGGATGGAAGTAGCTGGGAGGCAAAGTTTGTTACCTTGGAATAAGAATCCATCATGTAAGCTGTAATGAGGGTGCTTGTCCGTATCGCCGTTAAGAAAATCCGCATAGATTGCGCCGAAATCCTTGTCAGTTGTATACTCCTGTTTTATATGCTCAAAACCATTGACAGTGGCGGCCATAGTAGTGAGGAGATGTTTCCGGCGACTTAAAGCATCAGCTATCAGATTTTCTTTGCCAGCTTTATGGCGGAGACTGAAAGTAAATTGTTGAAGGTAAGAGCTCCATTTAATGCGACGATCACTGACATGCTGTTGTGACTGTATATGCTTCAAAGCCTCGTGATCAGAATATAAGATAAAGTCGTTTCCAACCAAGTAATGATGCCAATGTCGCAATGCTTGCACAACGGCGTAGAATTCGAGATCATAGATTGAATATCGGCGTTTGGCATTGGAGAGCTTTTCGCTGAAAAATGCAATCGGGTGACCTTCTTGGCTAAGGACTCCTCCAATGCCGATCTGAGAAGCATCACAAGCAACTTTAAAGACTTTGTTAAAATCTGGAAGTCGTAGGACAGGGGCTTCTGTGATCTTGCGCTTGATCTCGCCGAACGCTCTAGTAGCTGCACTTGTCTATTGAAATGCACCTTGTTTCATACAATTAGTGATTGGAGCCATAATACTGCTAAAATCTCGAATAAACTTTTTATAGAAAGTAGCAAGTCCATGAAAACTACGAACTTCAGTGAGAGTTTGTGGGATAGGCCAATCGAGGATAGCTTGAATCTTGGCTGGATCCATTGCAATACCGTTTGAAGAGACAACAAAACCAAGGAAAATCACAGAATTGCTCATGAAAGTGCACTTCTTTAGGTTAACATAGAAACGTTCTCGGCGAAGAACCTCAAAGATGCTCTTCAAGTGATCAAGGTGCTCCTGCTTGGATGTGCTGTAAATCAAAATATCATCGAAGTAGACAACAACAAATTTTCCAATAAATGGTTTCAGCAATTGATTCATAACACGCATGAATGTGCTAGGAGCATTAGAAAGACCAAAAGGCATAACCGGCCATTCATAAAGACCATCTTTGGTTTTAAAGGCTGTCTTCCATTCATCACCTGGTTTAATTCTGATTTGATGATAACCACTGCGAAGATCAATCTTAGAAAAAACAGAAGCACTAATCGTAAGATCAAGCATATCATCAAGTCTAGGGATAGGGAAGCGATACTTTACAGTGATTTTATTGATGGCACGACTATCCACGCACATACGCCAGCTTCCATCCTTCTTGGGTGTGAGGAGAGCGGGTACGGCACATGGACTTAGGCTTTTCCGAATATATCCCCGTTGCAACAGATCATCAACTTGCTTCGTGAGTTCAGCATGTTCGGAAGGGCTCATTTGATAAGCCCGAAGATTAGGGAGAGATGCTCCAGGAGTTAAATCTATTGCATGCTGGATGTCGCGCATTGGTGGCAATTCATTTGGAAGCTCATCAGGAATTAAATCAGAAAACTCATTGAGCAATGGTTGTACCTCTTGGGGAGGGGATGGCTTGGAGTCTTCAGTTGGTTTGGTCACCTGTCTGGCAATCAAAGCATACATCACGCCTTGCTCTTGACTTTCAACTTCAAATTTGTGCATTGTAAGGATGTGAGGGGAGGGAGTAGGTGTGGTTTGCTTAATAGAGAATGGAGTTTCCATGGGCTTTAATTAGATTCTGCGTCCATTCCATTTAAAAGTGTAGGTGTTATCTGCATGATCAGTGATGACCTTCAAGCGTTTCAGCCAAGGTCTACCAAATAAGATGTGGGCAACATTCATCGGAATAACATCACAGAGGACATTATCTTCATACGAGCCCACTTTCAATGGAACAAGGCATCGGCGGTTAACGGGAATCGAATAATCATTTACCCATGCAACTCTGTAAGGCCTTGGATGCTTTATAGTTGGCAACTGAAGTTTATCAACTGCCTCTTTGGATATGACACTCATAGCACTTCCACCATCAATGATGGCATTGCAAGCTCGGCCTTTACAAGTAACCCTTGTTCTGAAAATTGGAGCTTGGTTGTCATCGTCTTCCTTAATACCTTCTGCAACCAAGAGGCGGCGGTGAAGGAAAAGCAATGGACTGTAATCATCAGCAGTGAATACCTCAAGTGCGGACTCTGGTTCGGGTGGAAGTTGTGCATCAGGTTTCTCCATTTCAATTTCCTCATCATACTATTCTTCATCATAAGGTTCACCTTCACAATGTAGATTCCTGTGAGGACATTCTCTCGCGTAATGACCTCGGGTTTTGCAAGAATGACAGACAATGTCGCGCTTGGCGGCTATATCAGTGCTTTTAGCAACATACGGATTGGCTTGCCATTTCTGATTGGGCTGATGAGTCTGTTGACCCTGTGTTGGAGCTTGTTGCTGTTTTTGGATTTGATTCTGTGGCTGGTTTGGAGGTGGTCCGAACCCTTGCTACGGGGCCTGATTGAAAGTAGAATCTGGACCCTTTTTGTGGGACTCCCCGGCGTGGTTACTGAAACGTCGCCCAATTTGCTGTCGCAGTGTTTGCTCGATGCGTCGCGCCTTGCTAGAGATTGCATCAACAGCGGCGGAGTCAAATACAGCCAATCGATCTTGGATATTTGGGCGCAATCTTTCCTGGTAACGGGTGACCATCAGACGATCATCTTCATTAGTCTTGCAGCGAATACAAAGCTCATGGAACTTATGAGTGTATTCATCAACGGTCATAGAGCCTTGCTGAAGATTGATAAGCTCACTATTAAAGGAATCAATGTAATCAGAAGGCAATAACTTATCTTCCAGTCTTTCTTTCATAACTTCCCAGCGGGTGATAGGAGGGCGACCCATTTGCACATTGTGGTCGTCAATACTTTTCCACCAAATTCGAGCAGGACCTTTTAAATTCATCTTGACAAAAGTGACTCGTTGAGGGTCTTCAATGTGATACCAAGTGAAATAATCTTCAATTGAAGTAAGCCAATCAAGAAGGGCTCGAGCATCACCTTGACCAGAAAAATCAGCAACCTCTAATTTGATTTTCCGAGAGAGATCATCTTGGCGTGGGCCGGGTGGAATATTGTCTGCGGCCCTGTCTGCAAAGAGACATTGAAAAAATTCTTGGATCGATTCTCGGGGAATAGTATCCCAATTGATGGGAGTGTGAGCCAAGAGTGCTGGAAGATTCGCCATGAGGGTTTAAAGGGGCCTTAGCAAGTTCATCAATTGTGAGTTGTAAGGCATCAACCCGTTCATATAAATCTTTTATGCAATAATCGCACTGAATGTCAGTGAGTCTGCCACGAAAAATTTGTCCGGTGCGAGTAGCCATGGATGAGGGCTGTTACCTTTTCGTTTCTTTTTTTTTTTTTTTTTTTTTTTTGTGTAACTGGGCTCAGGTTGGGCCCGGAACTCAAGGCAGGCCGAGACTGCAGGCTAGGCCCAAGTATGAGGCAGGCACGTGTTGGAGCACGTGGGAGATGAGTTCTTTAGTGGGAGTCGTGCAAAGAGTAAAATAAGAGGGTTCCTCTTACCTGTTTCGACTCCAAGAACAAGAAAAAGAACAAAGACGAGCTGGGAGGAAGAAAGGCGATGGCAGCAGGCGACTGCTGATGCCAGCTTCTCTCGTGCTGTGATGGTGATGGCGCAGGCGAGCGATGCTGGCGGCGACTACTGATGTGCTGCGATCGTCGTCGGTGCAAGGTATCTTCTCAACTTAGCTATCTTCTTCTTTCTATCTACTTCTGTTTCTTGCTGCGCCTCTCTCTTCTTTTTTTTTTTTTGGTTCTGATGGGTGGGTTGTTTCGAACGAAGATGGCTGGCTGCAGGGATGCGAGGCGAGATGAGATGGTGGGGATGGGTTCCGAGCGAATGGGTTTTTTGGCTTAGGGTATTAGGTTTCTTTTGCAGGTGTTGGGCTGAGGGGTTTCAGCAAGTCTGGGTTTTGGGATTTGGGGAAAAGTGGAAGATTAGGGCTTGTGGGTTTAGGGATTTGGTTCTGAGATTGAGGTTTGTGATGTTGGGGTTTGGCTTAGGAGTCTCGATTGGGGAATTGGGTTCGGCTGAGGAGATGTGGGTGTCTGTGGTGGGAATTGGGGTTCTGGATTAGGGAAGGTGGGTTCTGGGATTTGGATGGTGGATGCCAACAGTGTTGGGTGAAAGAAGATGATGATGAGTGGAGGGAACGAGAGAGAATCCGGGAAGGATAGGCGTCTCCCCGGCGATCGCTTGGGCTCTGATACCAAATTGATGCAGCGATCGGGTAGTAGATCAATCTCCCGAAGGATTGATCGAATCCAAGGATGGATTCCTGCCACTATGGCACAAACGAAACCATGAAACAATCTATATCTCACGTGAGTAATTCTCAGAGAAAATAATTTATTAAGAATAGCATGCTTTACAATAGAGCACTACTCTATATATAATGTATTAAGACTACTAAAAACAGTGAACTATAATAAAAATAGAAGCTACTAATTCTCATAAAATAAGCAACGGCCTGTGGGATGCACCCAAAGGGCTGGGATTTGATGACTGGGCCCATCATGTAGGCCCATGGCCTCTTTTGGACTTCCGTATTGCATCAAACACCCCCCTCAAATTGATGCGGGAGAATCAACAAGCATTAGTTTGCCAACCAAGAACTGATGGCATGGTCGTGGAAGACCTTTGGTGAGAATATCAGCAATTTGAAGTTTAGTGGAGACATGCGGAAGGCTGATGACATCACGTTTAAACTCATCTCGTATGAAGTGACAATCAACCTCGATGTGTTTAGTGTGTTCATGAAAAATCGGATTTTCAGTAATCCGAATGGCACTTGTATTATCTGCATAGAGAGCGGTAGCTCCTTCTGTTGGAAAACCAATGTCAGAGAGTAGACCTTGGAGTCAAAGAATTTCGGAACATGCAGCAGACATGGCTCGGTACTCGGCCTCGGTAAAGGATTTGGAAACTTTTTCATGTTTCTTACATTTCCAGGAAATCAGACTATCACCAAAAAACATGCACCATCCTGTCGTTGATCTGCGAGTATCTGGACAACCAGCCCAATCAGCATCTGAATAAGCTTTGAGAGACAGGGTATTGTTGGATGGAAAAAACAACCTGCGAGTCGGTGTGCGAATAATGTACCGAATGATGCGGCGAACAGCAGCCATATGAAGACGATAAGGAGCAATCATGAACTGACTTATTAGGTTGACCGGATAGGAGATATTGTCATTCTCACAATTGCAAAACACAAAGATGGAATGAGACTTTTGGGAAAACTGATTGTATTAATTTGTGTATTTTCTCTTGGAGAACGATCACCAATATATAGGAATATACATGCCTTAATCAAGGCTCTTACATAGAAAACTAGGTAATTACATTAATCACTAATCTAAAATAGGAAAGAAATCAAATTAGAATATGTACAGCTATCAAGACATTGACCAAATCAAAACCACGTGAGATATAGCTTGCTGGACTGGATTGATTGATGGGCCTTGGGCCCCTTCATGGGTCAACTTAACACCCACCCTCACATTGATGCGGGAGAATCAACGAGCATCAATTTGCCAACCAAGAATTGATGCCGTGGTCGGGGAAGAGCTTTAGTAAGAATATCAGCAATTTGAAGCTCAGTGAAGACATGCGGAAGGCTGATGACATCACGTTTAAGTTCATCTCGTATGAAGTGACAATCAACCTCGATGTGTTTAGTGCGTTCATGAAAAATTGGATTTTTAGTAATCCGAATTGCACTTGTATTATCAGCATAGAGGGGGGTTAGCCCCCTCTACGGGAAATCCAATGTCAGAGAGCAGACCTCGGAGCCAAAGAATTTCGGAGCACACAGTAGACATAGCTCGGTACTCAGCCTCGGTAGAAGATTTGGAAACTTTGTCATATTTCTTTCATTTCCAAGAAATTAGACTATCACCCAAAAACATGTACCATTCTGTCGTTGATCGGCGAGTATCTGGATAACCAGCTCAATCAGCATCTGAATAAGCTTTGAGAGATAGAGGATTGTTGGATGGAAAAAACAACGCGCGAGTCGGGGTGCGAATAAGGTACCGAATGATGCGACGAACAGCAGCCATATGAAGATGACGAGGAGCAGTCATGAACTAACTCATAAGGTTGACCGCAAATGAGATATCAGGACGGGTGATGGTGAGGTAGATCAAGCTACCCACTAACTGGCGATATGCGGTATGATCTGGAAGAAGGTCACCCTCCTCTTTACTGAGTTTGACATTCAGTTTGATTGGCGTATCAACTGGAGCGGAATCAGCAAGGCTAGCCAAGTCAATGAGGTCAACCGTGTATTTGTGTTGATTGATAACTATACCAGTAGGGGATTGATGAACTTCAAGACCGAGGAAATAGTGTAAGGGGCCGAGATCCTTCATTTGAAATGTCTGATGAAGAGAAGCTTGAAGGTCATGAATCATTTGTGCATTGGGACCAGTAATGACAATGTCATCAACATAGACCAGTAGAACAGTAATCCTAGATGGAGCATGATGTAAGAACATTGAAGTATCATACTGGCTTGGATGAAAACCCAAGCGGAGAAAAGCATCCTGAAATTTCTCAAACCATGCGCGAGGAGCTTGTTTCAGACCATAGAGAGCGACGGAGCTTGGCAACCATGCTCGTCCCAGATGAGGATCCTGGAGGCAGACGCATATAAACATCTTCTTTGAGATCACCATGAAGAAACGCATTTTTGACATCCATTTGATAGAGAGGCCAGGACTGAGATGCAGCAACAGCATGGATGATGCGTACAGTGGTCATCTTGGCAACGGGAGCAAACGTTTCATCATAATCAATGCCATATTCCTGCCGATTTCCGAGAGCAACAAGGAACGCCTTATATCGATCTAGAGTTCCATTAGGTTTTAACTTGAGAGAAAAAATCCACTTGCAGCCAATAGGTTTGACACCCACAAGAGGGGACAATATCCCATGTATGATTTTTCTCTAACGCTTCCAATTCATCTTACATAGCCTGGTTCCAACATTTGTCTTGCACAACCTGAGAATAGGATTGGGGGATGGAAGAAGAGGACAAAGTGGCCATTAAGGAATTATGGGAGAACCTATAGTGGTCGGGTGGTACCGAAATGCGAGTGGAGCGACGCAATGTAGGAAGTCCCGAAGGACCAACTGCCGGAGATGGACCGGATGCGGGAGGAAGATCAGGAGGGGAATCCCACGGAGGCGCGTCTGTATTCCGTCTGTGGTACACAAAGTTAGGATTAAAACGAACAACCGATGTGCTGTCAGAAAAACCAGGTAAAGACACTATAGAGGAGTCAGGAGGTTCAAGGTGGTGTTGAAAAAAATATTGTTAAAAAAAACGACATTCCTAGAGGTCTGTAAGCGACGAATGTGAGGATCGTAGCAAAGGTACCCTTTCTGAAAGGGCGCATAACCTAAAAACACACATTTAGCGGATTGTGCAGTTAGTTTGGTTCACTCAGAAGGAGGCAAGTGCACAAAGCAAACGGAGCCAAAAACATGAAGATCATCATAAGATGGAGATGTCTGGTACAATCGATAATATGGGCTCTAATTTTGAAGAGAGGCAGAAGGCAGACGATTTATAAGATGAGTTACCGTAGCCAGTGCCTCAACCCAAAAATGGGTAGGAACCGATGATTCAAGAAGTAGGGAACGAGTGACATCAAGCAGATGTGTATTTTTCCGTTCAGCAACTCCATTCTGCTGTGGAGTATAGGGACAAGTTCGCTGAGAAATAATGCCTTTGGTTTGTAAAAACTTTTGAAAATCAGAGGACACATATTCCCCGCCCGAATCAGATCGTAAGATTTTGATGTAGGTGGAAAATTGATTCTCAACATAAGCTAAAATTTTTTTAAAAACAGTGAAAACTTCAGATTTGGAATGCAGAAAATATATCCATGTGAAACGACTGAAATCATCAATAAAAGTGACAATATTTGTGGTGAGCATGAGAAAGAGCTGGAGTAATTCCCCATACATTGCTATGAACTAAATCAAAACACCTAGTGCTGGGTGAAGTGGAAATAGGAAAAGGAAGAGTTTTGCTCCTTCCCATTTTACAAGCAGCACAATCAAAAGGCACACAAGAATATAAGCCGATAGATTTATTTAATAAACAAGAATTTAACATAAGGGACAAAGCCTTAGAATTAGGGTGTCCGAGTCTTTTATGCCACAATTGGCAGTTATCTCTAATAGAAAAACGAAACACATCATTGGCAATGCTAGTCCTAGGAATTTTAGAAAAATCCAGCGGAAACAAGCGTACACACTTAGGTCCCCTTGCGATCTCCTTCCCGGACATCTGGTCCTGCACAACACAACCAGAAGAAGAAAAAGATATGTTACAATTATTTTCAACAAGTTGCCCGACTGACAATAAATTAGAAGTTAAATTGGGACAAAGGAAGACATTTTTCAATGGGATGGGACCAGGGATGTCTCCAAGGGCAGTAGTGGGAACAGTACCTCTGTTAGCAGTTTGTATTTGAAGATTACCATTGTATTTTTTCACATTGGAGAGGGTTCCGGGAATATTTCATATGATTAGATACCCCGGAATCAAGAAACCAAGTAGAAGATGGAGGCGAGGTACCTGAGAGACCTAAGGCAGAAAAGGCATTGACAACATTTGCTGAACCAATTCAGGAGTCAGAGAAGATGAGGTCCAGGCTGTGAGGGTGCAAATGTAGGAGCAGGCATATCTGAAGAAGCAACATAAGCATGCGGAGTCGGAGACTGAGTCTGATACAACGAAGCCTGATACTGTGGAGCCTGACGTTGTGGGCGGCGACGACATTCAGAGATGATATGTCCTGACTTTTTACAGTAACTACATACTTTTTGTTTGCATTGAGATGCAAGATGCCCAAATTTTTGACAACTGTAGCACTATGTTTTGCTCAAGTCTCGAGATGGAGGCTGAGAAGCTTTATTGGCCGAAAACGCGACTGAATAGGTCTCAGTCTTTTGTTGAGCCAGATAGGCTAAGGTCGAAATGCGCTGTTCCTCGCGTAGAAGTTCATTCAGGCAGACATCCAAGGAAGGTAAAGGCGTCCGATTCATTAGGGCAGATCGAACACTTTCATATTCATTCCATAATTTCATCAAAAATTGATCCCGTTGACTAGAGGCCTGAAGATCGTGAATTACGATCAGAATGTCGGCAACCACATCTGCATACTTAATACTATCGTATTCCGACCATAGGGTTTGGAATCTTGAATAGTAGTCTTGGATTGACAAGTTCCCTTGTGCATATTCAGCAATCGCACATTTAAGATGAAATTGACGTGCTGAGATGGTACACTTTCTTCAAATACCCCCACATGTCTTTAGAAGTTGGATAATGTTTAAGGTTCATTATCAGATGTGGCTCCACTGAACCCAGTCTCCATCTTCCGTGGCTTTAGGGTCAGATCCAGAAATATACCCCCACAATTCCTTAGCTTCAAGATATATTTGGAACTGAAACGATCAAGCGGGGTAATTTTTTCCCGTGAATCGGATTAAGGTAACCTTAGATTTTTCCATCTTTAATTGAGATTGGCCAAAGAAAAACTGAGTGAAATAGTGAAAAGGTAGTAAAAAATCCAGCAACAGTGAAGAGATGAAGTCTCAATGTGGAGAACAAAACTATGCAGAGTGCAGTAGCCAAGATCAGACCAAGCAGTGAAGGAAAAACCAACACAGAACAAAAAATAGGCCAAAAAAAAAAACACTCCAGACAACCTGATTTTTTTGCTCTGGATCCTCTACGTGGGCCCCACTGATGGATCTGGACAAGGATTAGATCACTGATCTAAGGAATCACAATAGTCTGGCTTCTACTAGAAAAAGAATGATCCAATTCCACCACCGATCCAAGATTCTGGACGGTCTAGATGAAAACAGTATTAAAAATCTGGAAAATCTCTAGAATGTGTAAATCACCAACGTGGGAGAGCTGATAAAATCTGAAAAAAATCTCCAATATTCCTAGAAAATCCAGTCGACTATGTCTGGATAGATCTCTGATGGTGATTTGATGATCAGAGGTGGGCCACCTTGAAGATGAGACTGCCGCAGAGTCTGGATTCCTTGAAACAGATCCTTGATCTGTCGATCTTCACAAGAGAGAGTGATTTCTCTCTATCCTTAATCCCTTAATGCTATATACGATCAAAAAAGAAGATTTTCTTGAACATAGCTCTGATACCATGTCATTCTCACAATTGCAAAACACAAAGATGGAATGAGACTTCTGGGAAAACTGATTGTATTAATTTGTGTATCTTCTCTTGGAGAACGATCACCAATATATAGGAATATACATGCCTTAATCAAAGGCTCTTACATAGGAAACTAGGTAATTACATTAATCACTACTAATCTAAAATAGGAAAGCTATCAAATTATAATATGTACAGCTATCTAGACATTGACCAAATCAAAACCACGTGAGATATAGCTCGCTGGACTGGATTAATTGATGGCCCCTTCATGGGTCAACTTAACAGATATCAGGACGAGTGATCGTGAGGTAGATCAACTTATCAACTAACTGGCGATATGTAGTAGAATTTGGAAGAAGGTCACCCTCCTCTTTACTGAGTTTAACATTCAGTTCGACTAGCGTATCTACTGGAGCTGAAGTAGTAAGGCCAGCCAAGTCAATGAGGTCAACCGTGTATTTGTGTTGATTGAGAACTATACCTTTAGTCGATTGATGAACTTCAAGACCAAGGAAATCGTTTAAGGGGCCGAGATCCTTAATGTGAAATGTCTTGTTAAGAGAAGCTTGGAGTTCCTAAATCATATGTGCATTGGGACCAGTAATTACAATGTCATCAACGTAGACCAGTAGCACAGTAATCCCGGACGGAGCATGATGTAAAAATATAGAAGGATCATACTGGCTTGGATGAAAATCCAAGCGGAGAAAAGCTTTTTGAAATTTCTCAAACCATGTGCGAGGAGCTTGTTTCAGACCATAGAGGGAGCGCCGGAGCTTAGCAACCATACCCTTCCCGGATGAGTACCCCTAAGGCAGACACATATAAACGCCTTCTTTGAGATTACCATGTAGAAACACATTTTTGACATCCATTTGATATAGAGGCCAAGACTGAGATGCAGCAACAACAAGAATGTTACGTACGATGGTCATCTTGGCGACTGGAGTAAAGTTTTCATCATAATCAATACAATATTCCTGTCGACTTCCAAGAGCGACAAGACATGCCTTATAGCGATCTAATGTGCCATCAGATTTTAACTTGAGAGAAAAAAATCCACTTACAGCCAATCAGTTTGACACCCACTGGAGGCTGGACAACATACCACGTATGGTTTTGTTCTAAAACCGCCAATTCATCTTGCATAGCCTGGTTCCAACATTGGTGTTGCACAGCCTGATAATAGGATTGTGGAATGGAAGATGACGACAAAGTTGCCATTAAGGAAGTATGAGAGAACTCATAGCGATCTGGGGGAACCGAAATGCGAGTGGAGCGGCACAATGAAGGAGGGCCAGAAGGACCAAGTGCCGAAGGTGGACCAGATGCTAGAGGAAGATCAGGAGAGGGATTGCCTAGAAACGCTTCTTTATTCTGTCTGTGATACACAAAGTTAGGATTAAATCTAACAATAGATGTGTCATCAGAAAAACCAGGTAAGGGAATTAATGAGGAGTCGTATAGAGGATCAAAATGTGTTTGAAAAAAATACTTGTTTTCAAAAAACACGACATTCCTAGAGGTATGGATGTGATCATAGCAAAGGAATCCTTTCTGGAACAGTGCATATCTTAAAAAAACACATTGAGCGGATTGAGCTGTAAGTTTGGTCCGTTCAAAAGGAGGCAAATGCACAAAGCAAACTGACCCGAAAACATGAAGATCATTATAGGATGGAGATGTCTTGTATAGTCGATAATATGGGCTCTGATTTTCAATCGAAGGGGATGGCATACGATTAATGAGATGAGCTGCAGTAGCCAATGCCTCAACCCAAAAACGGGTAAAACCGATGATTCAAGGATAAGTGAACGAGTGACATCAAGGAGATGTCTATATTTCCTTTCAGTGACTCCATTCTGCTGTGGAGTATAAGGACAAGTTCTTTGAGAAATAATACATTTGTTTTGCAAAAACTGTTGAAAATCATAAGACATATATTCCCCGCCTGAATCAGATCACAGGATTTTAATGCAGGTGGAAAATTGATTTTCAACATAAGCCAGAAAAATTTTAAAAACATGAAAAACATCATATTTGGAATGCAAAAAGTAAATCCATGTGAATCGACTGAAAGCATCAATAAAAGTCACAAAGTATTTATAGTGAGCATGAGAAAGCCGGAGCGATTCCCCACACATCGCTATGAACCAAATCAAAACATTGAGTGCTGTGTGAAGTGGAAATAGGAAAAGGAAGAGTTTTGCCCTTTCCCATTTTGCAAGTAACACAATCAAAAGGCACACAAGAAGATAAACCAGTAGTCTTATTTAATAAACCAGAATTGAACATAAGGGACAAAGCTTTTGAATAAGGGTGTCCAAGTCTTTTATGCCACAATTGGCAGTTATCTCTAATGGAAAAACAAAACACATCATTGTCAAATTTATTCCTATAAGTCTTAGAAAAATCCAGCGAAAACAAACGTCCACACTTAGGCCCCTAGCAATCTCCTTCCCGGACATCTGGTCGTGCACAACACAGCCAGAAGAAGAAAAAGAGATGTTATAATTATTTTCAACAAGTTGCCCGACTGACAAAAGGTTGGAAGTTAAATTTGGACATAGATAAACATTTTTCAATGGAATGGGACTAGGGATGTCACCGACAGCAGTAATGGGAACATGGTCCCCGTTAGCAGTTTGTATTTGAAGATGGCCATTGTATCTTTGCACATTTGAGAGTGGGGCACGGGAAGACGTCATATGATTACTTGCCCCGGAATCAAGGAACCAAGTGGAAGATGGAGGGGATGTACCTGAGAGACCAAAAGCAGAGAGAGCATTGACAATCATCTGTTGGACTAATTCAGGAGTGAGAGATGATGAGGGCTCAGGCTATGAGGGCGCCGATGTAGGAACAGGCATAATCGAAGAAGCAACATATGCATGCGGAATCTGAGACTGTGGTGATGGACGTTGTGGGCAGCGGCGACATTCAGAGATGATATATCCCGACTTTTTACAGTAACTGCAGACCTTCTGTCTTCATTGAGTTGCAATGTGTTCAAATTTTTGACAATTGAAACATTGCGTTTTGCTCAAGTCTCGAGGCAGAGGCTGAGAAGTCCTATTGGCAGAGAGCGTGACGGAATAAGTCTCAGTCTTTGATTGAGCTATATGAGCCGAGGCCGCAATGCGCTGTTATTCGCGTAAGAGTTCATTTAAGCAGACATCCAACAAAGGTAATGGCGTCCGATTCATCAGGGCAGATCGGACAGTCTTGTATTCATTCCGAAATTTCATCAAAAACCGATCCCTTTGACTAGAGGCTTGAAGATCTTGAATTACTATCAATACATTGTTAGCCACATCTGCATATTTAATACTATCGTATTCCGACCACAGTGTACGGAATCTGGAATAGTAGTCTTGGATTGACAAGGTCCCTTGTGCATAGTCAGCAATCGCACACTCAAGATGAAATTGGCGTGCAGAGTTATCTTGATGGTATACTTTCTTCAAATATCCCCACATGGCTTTAGAGGTGGGGTAAGGTTTGAGATTCATAATCAGATGTGGCTCAACGGATCCTAGAATCCATGATTTGATTTTTGCATCTTTAGTGAGCCAAGAGGAGATCTTTTTCTCATCTTCAATGGGTTTAGGGTCAGCGCCAGAAACATATCCCCACAATTCCTTAGCTTATAGGTATATTTGAAAGCTGGGTAATTTTTTCCAGTGAAGTTGATCAAAATAACCTCATATTTTTCAATCTCAATGTTAGATTGGAAAAAATTGGATTGAAACAATGAAAAACAGTAATCAAAACAAGCAACAGTTGTATGAAAAGCTGTCTGTGAGTGCAGAAGGCAAGATCCAACCAGCAGAGAAGGAAAAAGACGAAGTCAGACTAATACCAGTAAAAAAATCCCACTGATGACCTTGACTGGTGCTGCAGATCCTTTACGTGGGCCCCACAGATGGATCTGACCACGGATCAGATATTTGATCTGAGAAGCCACGGTATTTTCGCACTTACTGGAACAGGTTTGAACTTATTCCACTGAAAATCCAAGATTCTGGACGGTCTTGATTGAAACTGGTGTAATCTTTTGAAATAACACGAGAAAGAGCAAAAGGACTACCTGGAGGTGCTGAAAAATCCTGAAAAAATCGCCAATAATGCTAAAAATATCAGGCGACCATGTATGTGTGGTTTTTGGAAATTGATTTGATGATTAGGGGTGGGCCACCTTCAAGATGGAACTGTCACAGATGGTGGATGATGCTGGAATTCCTTGAACAGATGCCTGGATCTGTTTTCTGCACGAGAGAGAGATTTATTCCTCTCTATCCTATTGCCTAGATGCTTTGGAAGAGAAGAGACTAGATGTTCTCGAGCCCTGCTTTGATACCATGACAAATCAATGATTACAGAACATGAAGGAAAATAACTCTCAGCTTGTATTATTTTTATGTGTTTCCTTTGGAGATCGAGCCCTAATATATAGAGTAATACATGCCTCAATCAAGGCTTCTTAGTTAGGAAATTAGCTAATTACATCAATTACTATTGTAACTTTAGGAAACTAACTAATTACAAGAGAAAATCTAATTAAGAGATTATGTACAGCTGTTACAAGTTGACCCAATCAACATCCACATGAGATATGATATTCTGGAACGGATCTGTTCATGGTGACAAATCGATGATTACAGAACATGAAGGAAAATAACTCTCAGTTTGTATTATTTCTGTGTGTTTCCTTTGGAGATCGAGCCCCAATATATAGAGTAATACATGCCTCAATCAAGGCTTCTAAGTTAGGAAATTAGCTAATTACATCAATTACTATTCTAACTTTAGGAAACTAACTAATTACAAGAGAAAATCTAATTAAGAGATTATGTATAGCTGTTACAAGTTGACCCAATCAACATTCACGTGAGATATGATATTCTGGAACGGATCTGTTCATGGCCCTTGGGCCTGTTTAACAGTAGTAAGTTGCGCATAAGTGCTACTTTAATCCGCCAATTTAATATTAGCTACATTGAAGTGATTTCTGTAAGGGCATTGGATGAGATTGGTGGTGTGGAATTAACTTCATCAATAGGTGGTTCTGAATTTAACTGTTTGTCTTCTTCGGGATCAATTGCCTCCTGAGTCCTATTGCCTTCATTGTAAGAGACTGATGTTTGGAGCACTCATTTGTTGGCTATAGAGTCAAAAGCGCAAACTCAGATCAGGATTAAGTAAAGGGTATGGAGGAACATCAGGCATCAGTCGCTGCACGAGGGTTCGAACTTGATGTGAAATCACAAGGACTGGCACTAGTTTCCCTCTTCGATAGGAACCCTTCTATAAACCAACTTGCCGAAGAAAATATTTCAT
This sequence comes from Umbellularia californica, assembly GCA_028538565.1. NCBI lineage: Eukaryota > Viridiplantae > Streptophyta > Magnoliopsida > Laurales > Lauraceae > Umbellularia > Umbellularia californica. The sequence continues at coordinate 36,768,299 of JAPQWN010000009.1, read as the reverse complement.
CAAAAAGTCGAGCTAAAGATATGCCATCGAAGATATGCATAACTATATAGCTCTCGAAAATTATATGCACACCAAGATAAAATTGTATTTTGGGGCCACTACAGTATAATATCTAATTTTATGGGTCCACTAAGGCCAAATTTCACTATAGTAGACACAGTATGCATGGATTCAACCAGAAACACTGAAGGAAAACAAAAAAATTTGTTTAGAAATTGTGAAAGATTTGGAGGTTGTATTTAGTTAATGTTATTCCATGCCTATGGATTGATTGGCCGTTGCTAAAAAATTCCACATAGAAACCACCTTCGAAGAGTTCTAAGAATCTCAAACTAAATCATAATACAGTTAACCAAATCTATCACTATGTAGACTCAGCTGACTCGCCTGAGTCACAAGAGACTCGGCCAAGTCCCATTGATCGGGTCAGAGTCCCATAGGACCTGACTTGGGTAGGGCTGAGTCTGAGCCGACTCAGACTCGGCTGATTTTTTAATCCTTACGGTCATCTATTTTTCCATCCGTTCTTTCTTTTGACCTAATTTTTTTCAGATGTTGCATTTTTCCCTTAATTTATCATTTTTTTCAATTTAAATGTTGCCAGTAACCTATTTTTATCTTCCAGGGTGCCCCAAGAGGTTGTTGCAACTGGTGGGAAGTGCTTAGTTTTGAAATGGGTTACAGGTGTGTTTCACCTTTCTTTTTATTGCCCTCCTACAACTCAGCTGTTAACCATTCAAAAAGAAAAAGAAAAAAAAATAGGAAAAAGAAAAAAACTTTAAGATACTCTTCATCAAGGATAGTGAATAGAGCTGTTTTCTTGTGTTCATTTGTATTCCTTTCTTGTATCTATAATTCTTGTTTTATGGATTAAAACCAGTATCATTAGAAAAATGGTATCGCATCTCTTGTTTGAATTTTGAATCGGGCCACAAAGAAGGAAAGAAGAGATAGGGGGGTGGGGTGGGGTGCGGGTTGGGACCTTCCCTTTATAATTGCGAAGAAAAACTCCACACTTGACAGGTCCGGCTTGCCTCTCGCTGCACCATCAACATTGAACTCTAGGGGCCCACAAGTAAGGAGGTGGCCTCCTCTTTTAATCTTATTCTTAGATCTTGCTAGTTGACGTATGCTTTTAGTAAATTCCTCATATTGTTCTTGTATAGAGTTTATCATATTGATTACGAAATCTGCTAAATGTTGCCCTAAAACTATACAGTAGATAAAATGAGTGGCAGTGGTGTCTGTTTCATGCAAGGGTGCCTCTTTTCTTCCTGACACCCCTTCTGATACCTAGGTGGCCAAGTATAGTGAGCATTCTTTGCCATAGTGCCAGACAGTCGAGGCATAAAGGAAATTATCCTTATCAGAAATCAAAACGGTTCAAAGCTTCTTTCATTTTTGTGGCTTTGTTGAGTCCAGGTTGTTGTCTAAGTTGTCGAGTTCACCCACCTGTGATACCCGTGAGAACATATGCAACTGATTGCATCATATAGCCAATGGATCTAGTTGCATGATCTGCATTATCTATCTTTTTTATTTTTTTGAAAAAAGGTGCATTATCAGGTCAGATGGAAAATCATATAAATATAAGCTAGGCTCGTGCGGATTACTTGCACAGGAGACTGTGCAGACTGCCCTTGGGGCCCACCTGGGCGCAATCAATCATGGGTGATGCTGGGTGATCAAAGATCCAGATGGGAGCTACTCGTGTCTAAAACTTCAAGTTTGTTCGATCATCCTAACCCCTTGATGCATGGCCCATTCAATGGTTTTAGAATGCATCTTTTTTTATTATTATTGTTGTTGTTGTTATTATTATTTCAATTCAGTTCAGTTCCATTTGGATCGGTGCAAAAGCATGGGGGCTGTGACATTAGAACAGGGAGAAGAGTAGGAGATAGAGAGACCGGGGGTGGGGGGGGAGAAGGGGGGCGTTGTATTTCTTCTTTGAGGGTTTGAATAGATCATAGGAGGGCCCAAGTGGGCCCCATGGGTTGTTTCACATTGTGTGAGACGCTGGCTAATAGAGCCGATTGATTGGGGTGCTTTTGTAGGAGAACAAGCTTTTGTTTTATAACAGCACTACTATGTCTTGTCAGGTGGTCTTGTCTTTTTATATTCAATACATTCTATTTTATCTAATATTTGTCTCATGTTTTGGTTAGAGGACATGTTGAAGGCCCTGAAAGAAAAGCATAAAGAACCAGAGCAAAAGGAGCCTGAACCTGAACCAACTACAGAAGTTCTTTTCCTCTGCAGCTATGAGGGATGTGGGAAGACTTTCTTCGATGCTGGGGCTTTGAGGAAGCATTTTCACATCCATGGGGAGAAACAGCATACTTGTCACTGGGAGGGATGCGGAAGGGTAACTTGTCACTACATTTATCCATGCTCAGATGCAGTTTCATTACAATTGGAATTAGATAGTATTATAAATCACTCAATCACCAACTCACCATCCACAAAACATTCTAGTATGGGTATCAGCATAAAGGCGCAGCCAGATATAACAAGGATGCCCTACTTTCCAAACTCTTATGCTTGTGTATGATGCATGTGTTGGACTTTCATCAATGTTCCTCTTTTATTGATATTATTATTAGCGGTTTTTGTATTACAGAAATAGAGGATATACAATGTCAAACAGGATCCATTAAGATAATGGGCAATAGGCAGTAAGCTACATGAAACAACTCAGTTAGCTGGTTCTTAAGATATGGTCAACAGAAAATTAGTAGATGAACGACATGAGATATAACTAAATTTAGCTTTTGCAGTGATTTATCATTTGCAATCACGTGATCCTACCTTGAAGCTCCATATTTGGCTAATTCATCTGCTTAATATTTGGCTAATTTACAACCTAAAAAATGCAATTGGTTCCTTGGTCAAGCTTTAATTCGTTTGCTATATAATAGAAGTTATAGAACCACCAACGTGCTTTAGTTGAATTGCCTTCAGCAACAATTGGCCTTTGATTTAATGTTTCAATCCTTTGATAGCTTGAATCTCAGTTTTTCTCTATTTTTATTGATAACAAAAACCTTGTATTACTTTTGAAGCTAATATAGAGGCAGATGTCCTAGTGAAGGAGGGAGTTTCTCGATCTTCTATTACTTTTGATGTTTAATCTGTTTGTATATTAGTTGCTGCATTTTTTTTTTTTTTCCTTAGTGTTTGTAAGTTGGTTTTGGCTTTGTTTTTGTTTCTCTTTTTGGTAGTAATAAAATTTACCATTATAAATAATAATAATAATAATTAAAAAAAAAAAAAAGAAAGACCTTGTATTAAAATTAGAGATTACATAGTCAAGAAAGAGAGACCATATACCCTGTAAAGGCAAAAAACCAAACCATTACATAGTATATGCAATCAAAGGAACATTCCTATCCACCCCTTGATTCGCTAAATTATCCACCATTGCATTGGCCGACCTCCTTACATGCTTAAAGTCAACGAGGTCATTTGAGGACAAAGATTTGATCTTCGAAAGAAGAAAGTGAAACCTCCAAGGTCCCGCATTGGAAGAGATCCAAGAAATAGCATTAGATTTAGCAGAACTCACAACAACCAACCTATCTTTGTCACATCTCAAAATTGAGTATCCTTAATGGTTTATTGATGACAATGTAACCAGCATATCGTTGAACTTCTATCTGATCCCCACCGTTCTCCCACATTCCTTAAAAAATCCTTGTGTAACTATTAGCAGTTTTCAAATCTAAAAGGTCTTGGACCCCAATCAACCTCACTGCTAGAGGAAAGCTTGATAGGTCTGTGATCTGACTAACTTCTAGGGAGAGCAATCTGGACTGCCTCTGAAAGATGATCATCCCACTCTTTCTTCACTAAGAAGCGATCGATCCTGCTCATAACCAGTCTCTTTTGCTTGTTGGTCCACGTAAATTTGCTCCCCACCAATGGAAAGTCGATAAGATTGTTATCATTGCTGAAATCTGAGAACAACTCCATGCTACAAGAAATGAAACTGTCCCTTTCCTTTCATGAGGGGATCTTATCATGTTGAAGTCCCCACCTACACACCAAGGAACTGCCCATTGACCAATGAAATTTGATAGGCTAGCCCAAAAGGAACCTCTAAGGGAATCATCATTTAGCCCATAGACATTAGCAGCTGCCCAAGTGAAACCATCTACAATTGAAACGAACTCAATAGACAAGACCCTTTGAGATTTTAAATCTTCCACTCTAGATAGAACCTCCTTATTCCAAATAGAAATCAGACCTCCTGAAGCCCCCTCGGAAGGAACCCAATCCCAATGCATTTCCTCGATCCCCACAAATTAAACACCACCCAATCGACCTCCTTATGATTTTTTTTATTCTTGAATTAGTAACAAATCCACCTTTTGAGATCTAACCAATTTCCTATAACTGAAAACCACCTCCCCGGTCTACCCAGTCTCTGGACATTCCAACTGATAATGAGCATAATGGGAAATAAACAAGCAAACCTCCTGAGATAGGATCCTTCAGACCCTATTGTTCCCCTCATCCATCATCGACCCAGCCTGGATCCCCTGATCAGGAGCTCTACTGTCCTGTGCCTCTCTAGCTTCTGCCTGGATTACCCGTCTAATTATCTATCGAACATCATCTCCAGAATATTATTTCTAAAAGAAGCCCCAAATTCTTGCCCAATCTGTAGACATAAATGGCTTCCTGGACCGCACGCTGGATCAGACCCTTTGACCTTGCAAGCATCCTCCTCCATTTGGAAGAAGGCTCAACCCAGGAAGTGGAAAACAAGAAACGAACAGAATACCAAAATGCTCAAACAAAATTACAATGAAAGAATATATGATCAATGGGTTCTTCATCTGCACAATATTTTTTGGTTGGCAAGATCTTTTATTAGGAAACTGGCAAAATATTACAATATAAAGGATAAACATCACACATCTTAGAAATATGAACACTTTGATACTCTTTATGGAATGCCATTCCCTTTTTCTGCTCTATAGCTTACTCTACTTCTCATTTTCAATCATTTTCCGTATTTTTACCTAGTCTTTGTTGTGTGCACAAAGATGCAACTCCTATATTCTTTTGCCTAATAGGATTTTCATTTGTCTTAATTGCTTGCACCATTTACTCATTTACATGACTGCTGATAATTCTGTTACATAATATATTTTCATTTCAGAAATTCTTAGATAGTTCCAAGCTTAGAAGACATTTTCTTATTCATACTGGAGAGAGAGATTTTGTATGCCCTCATGAAGGCTGTGGTAAGGTAATCATCCTACATACTTCAGCCTGTTCCCTTTTTGAAATTTACCGTCGTTACAGAAGTTTCTATTTCTTTTTTCTTTTTTTTTTTTCTCAATGTATATTGATCTCTGTGGAAGATAAACCCAACCCACCTCCCAAATGAATATATAACTTGATCTCTGTTGTTATACTTATGAGTTATGATGGGGTATTTGAACATCCAACTTATTTCCTGCACATTACAGGGAACTTTGCTTTGATGTTTGACGATTCATTGACTGGAATAATTTTTTCCTCATTCAACTAACATTCCCAAAATATGTGGCGCATGATGTTGGGATTTGCATCCAGTTAAAACCATTATGCAAGCAAAGAAGAATCATTTCTGATGGAAGACTTGTTTTTATTTTTATATTTTGGTTACACCTGTTGAAACCTATGATGCTCAAATACGGATATGGATAGACACTGATACGGGGATCAGGGATACGACTACTCACTTTTGAAAATCTAGGACACGGATACGAATACCGGTCTTCTAGTTTTTTCTTTAGATCACTTTTGAATAAATGAAATTATCATTGTTTTCGTTCCTTTGTAGCATTTCTTATGGTGAGAAGTAAAAATATTAAAAGAACTATATGAAATAAATGACTTTATAAGTAGGATATGTGAAACTTGTTCCCTAGAAGTATCGGTGTGGTATCAGGTACCAATACAAGTGTTGTATCAGTACAATACGGATACGTTGGGCTTGTACAAGTATCCAGGTAATCATAGGTTGTGACACCTTGTTTTATTTCATCCCTGACGGAAGACTGACTTTCTTTTACATTTGTGTATGTTAGTGTGGTCAGTCTGGTTACTGACATAGGAAAAAAAAAAAAAAAAAGAGAGAAAAATAGAAAGTACTTTGAAAGGACGGCTTACCTGCAGTTACTTCTAACTTTTTATAGGGCATGGCATACTAATGAGGGTGCCTGAGACAAGTTTAGTTTTAAGTTACCAACAAGCTTTAGGATAATTTGTTGGGCATGTAGATACTAACTGTTTGGATGCATGTAACTGCTAGTTATCAGTCAGTAGTTTATTTCATCGTGTTGTTCATTACATTTTGGAATGTCTGTGCTAGTTCGTTCACAAAAACGGATCATGCAATTGGACCAACACCACGATGTATGACAGTTTTAGTGTAGTATATAAGACTCCATACATTTTATAAATTTATTTAAACCTTGGAAATGTGAAGGAAATTTAAAAATATGAATCGACATTTCAAGGGGTTGAAAGTGCAAAGGTCTTATCACACTGTATACGCATTTGTCTTCATATAAAGTACTTATAACTTGCATTTGTTGGGTAGTCTTAGCATTGAACTCATCTACCTCTTCTCCATATCGTTCAGTTTTTTTTTTTTTCACAATTAAGGTTCCATGTTTTCTTCCAAAGAAAATGGTGATTCATTAACAAGTTGATAATATCTACGGAGCCTTCTTAAGTTTAAATATGGAGTGTTGTTTTAGATTTTTGACAATGAAATTGTCTGCTGTGAACTTTAGGCGTTCTCCCTGGATTTTAACTTAAGAGCACATATGCGGACACACTCACAAGAAAACTATCATGTTTGCCCATTTAAGGACTGTGGAAAGCGATATGCACATGAGTACAAGTTAAAAACTCATATCAAGGCACACCATGAAAAGGTAAGTCTGCTATTATTCCCTTCCAAATCTACTTTATATTGTATTCTCATAGGTCCGATCTCAAAATGACCAAAGCACTCATCCAAAGCGTGCCCATTTTAGCCCACAACTATCGTACAGGCAAAATGAATAAGATTTGTTATAAGAGAACCTAATGAAGTTTTTATGAGAATCAAGAGGCTGAGTAATGATCATTTTTATGATTCATGATTATTCAGCAAGGAAGCTGTGGTGCAGACAGTTCCACACCCACAAGTTGTGTGTGGGTTCCCACAAAACCTCGAATCATCTTAGTCAAGTGGCAGCTAACAGGTGGGGGCATTGGTTTCATCCAAAGAGTTATGGTTATATAGCAAGGAAGTTGAGGAAAGGAAATGAATAGACATTTGCATGAGCAGGTCCACACCTATAAGTTGCCTGTGGGTTCACATGTATGATGCAACCTCGATTTTTCTTTCCTGTACAAAATAAGCCCAAAATATCTGTTCTTTTAAGTTTCCTCATTCCTAGCTAGTAAAGATCAATAATCCATTTCAATGTCTGTTCCGCTGATTATTTTATAGAACACAACAATGGATGTGATGAAACACACTGCTCAGGCAGAGAAGACACACAGTACTCCAAAGACTCCTGCAGTAGCTTATGGGTCTGCTTCTTCTGATCGTCCATATGCCTGCCCTTATGAAGGTTGTGGGAAATCCTACATTCATGAGTATAAACTGAACCTTCATTTGAGAAGAGAGCATCCTGGACATAATTCAGAAGAAAACGGCAAGCAAACTCCTGACATGGACAACGACATGGATGAAGCCAGTGACCATGATGCTTACCCAGGAAAAGGCGGAAACAGCAAGAGTGTGAAACGAAACAAGCCCGTATCAAGTTCAAAGATACAACCATCCAAAGTTGCACAACGTAAAGGCTCGAATTTGGCTCCTGTGAATCTGAATGTTACTAGGAAACAACAGTGGCCCAGCAAGGAGATGTATGAGGAAGATAGTGAAGAAACAGAAGAAGACCGTGAAAATGTTGATGAAGATGGTTGGAGGTATGGAGATAACAATGAGGATGACGAGGAGACGGAGTATGAGGACTAAGGCCAGTTATTCATCTTCTCTTTATTTTTACTTCCTTTTCTATGTTTGTTTTCTGTAAAGCATATTGGACGGTCAGTGAATGCCATGATGGATGCTTTGGCCAAATGAGGAGTAGGTCGATTCTATTATGCTGTGCTTTTTGTGATATTGGCCATGTCTGTTGTATTTATTCACCGTAGTTGTCAAATTCTGTTCAGTTCGATTGAATTGGCCCAACAATTTTGGTTTGAGTGCCTCATCATGTGCTTAGCCAAATCGAAGATTTGGAAAATATAGAATTTATCTACTATAGTTATGAGAATAAAATTGACTTTTTATTAGAATTTATTTGCGTAATGACCACCTATAATGATGGGTTTGGATGGTTTGAATTTTTGAGGGTGGCTCTGATTATTAGATGATATCGCTGAATGTAAGACTAAATAGAAAAAACCAGTTTTCTGGTCTTTAATTCTAATTGTCTAGTATTCTACATGTGAATTTGACTGTAGGTCCATTTCAAAAACACCTAAAAATATTATTTAAAAAAAAAACACCTAAAAATGTACTACCCAAATTATATCTAGATATGGATTGACCTTTTTAAGTGTGTTGGGCAAAGGAGAGTTTTGATCTGATTGAGGTCTTACCGGGAATACAACTTGGGGCATGTCAAGCCCAGGTCCAGTGGTGGCATGACCCAATTGGCACATGGGGCACATTTGAGCCCACAAGCATGGCCAGGAAAAAACTCATGGGCTCTGTTGACCTGGCCAATGAAAATCTTAAATTTAACACAAGATTTTCTCCCTCTGACAAGCATTTTGGAGAGAGTGCATAGTGTAGAATAAAATTTATTGTTATAAAAATAAAAAATAAAATAAAAAAGCATAGTGTACAATATCTGACTATTATTATTTCTGGTTTTGGAAAGGATTTGTTAAGGGATGATAAAGTGGGGTGGCTAATTGGAAATGGTAGAAAGATTTCGGTTTGGAATTGTAGCTGGATCTCATGTAAAGATGGTCTAAGAAAAGCCTTCTATACAAATGTGAATCCAAACTTTACTGAAAAGGATTTATGGAATCAAGATAAGAAATCCAATGAAACTGCCAAAAGAAAGTTTTAAACAATCCCATGACATATTGTGGATATATCTAAGATTTATGTTCCCTTGCATAATTGTGATGATGAAAGGATTTTGGCCAATGTCTAAGAACGGTCAACTCACAACCAAAACAACCTATCAATTAATCTCGAGGGGTAGCAGGATTGAAAACACCTCCTCCATCAATTGGAAGCTATGATGCATACGGATATGGATACGGATATTGATACGAGACTGGGGATACGACTACTTACTTTTGAAAATTTATGACACGAATATGGATATTCTAACTTTTTCTTTAGATCACTTTTGAATCAATGAAATTATCATTGCTTTCTTTCCTTTGTAGCATTTTTTTTATAGTGAGAAGTAAAAATATTAAAATAACTATATGAAATAAAAGACTTTATAAATAGGATATGTTAAACTTGTTCTCTAGAAGTATCGATGCAATATCAGGTACCAATACAAGTTTGATATCCGTTTGATACGAATACGTTGGGCTTGTACAGAATACATTGAGCTTGTACAAGTATCTAGATATCATAGATTGGAAGGCTCTTTCGAGACTTCCTCTTTCTCAAAGAAGAAAAAAATTAATTTAATTAATGTCAAGTGTCCTATATGCTTTGAAAAGGAGGAATTGGTTGGTCATGCTCTTACGGGGTGAAGCAATGCAAGAGCTAGCTTCTTTGGCTCTCATTTTGGTCTTCTAACCCATAAGCTCCACTTTTCGGAGTCAAGTGAATGGTGGAAGGTACTATGCAAGCAAGGCTTGCCATCACCTCCTCTTGAAGGCAATCACTCTAAATAGTGGATCCTAGCATTGTGGTGGGTTATATATTGAAAACTAGGAACGAATTCCTGTTTGAGGGTCACCCCTTGAGTCCCACCAATATAATATCCTCTGTAAAAAGGCTTTGTGAAGGGCCTTTGGGCCTCTGGAAATATTGCTGACAAATGTAGTTTTCTTGGAGTGATCTCTATGGAGGAAGATATTGTAATCTTTTCTGATGCAGCGTTTAGGGCAGCTGATGGTAGAGCCTCTCATGGCTCTTCTACATTTCTAAGTGGATCTTTGGTGAATGCAGGCGCTCTCCGGGTCCAAGAGTTCTCTTCAAAGAAAGCTGAAGCGAGCGCGATCCTGATAGCTTTAAGGAGGGCCAAAGAGAGGATTTTTCGAAAGTTTGCGTGCTCTCATATTCTTTGGAGGTGGTGCAAGCTCTCAATGGTGATTTTGATTGAACAATGAATCCTATTATCTTTTAACCTTAAAGACTTGGTGTTACATTTTGATTATGTGATGTTTAACCATATTCCTAGGTCTTTGAACAAGCAAGCTCATGCACTTGCTAAACTTTGTTTTTATTTAGAGCAGGATATTTTGATTTGGATAGGGCTATTGTAGAGCTTGGGGTTGGGGGCTAGTTTTGGTTTGTTTGGTCCTCAGTAATTTGGATAGGGTTTATTTTGATTCTGGAATTTTGAATGCCTACATTGGTTAAAAAAAAAAAAAAAAGAGGAATATTACAGGTGAATTTTCAAAATTGAACTTCAAATAATATTTTCTTTTATGAAAATAGAATCCAAAAGAAGATGCTATCTGATGCTCTTTTTTGGAAGTTTACCTTTGATCTTCATTTTGAGCCACCCTATGTATTTAATTCCTGGGTATTTTAATACAGACAAACTGGCCTAAGTATCTTTTTCAACTGCTGGGGTCCTGCACAGGGGAAGTATGATTGTATATTTATGTTTTTCCATAATGAGTACAACACTGTACAGTTTATTTGCAGCATGTGTAGTTTTATACACTGCTACTTGCAATTTGGTCCTCCTTGGGGTTGGAATATTTGGGTATCATTCAGGTCGAATTGGGGCTCGGATTTTACTCACTTGAGTAGAGCCATCCCCATAAGACTCTGCCTGGCTTGCACCCCTAAATCTTAACGGGCCTTCTTAACAAATTTGGGCCACAGGGAATTTATCCGGCTTGGGGGAATTATTCTGGTCCAAAGGACCAGGACACCATCCGTTATCAAAAAATAAAAATAAAAAAAAATAAAATTAGGGCAATCACTCTTTCCCTCCCTCCCTCTTACAATTAGGAAGAGTTGGCAACATCCACCATTACAAATATCCTATTTGTCATTGTCATTGTAATAAGGGCTTTTAACCTATTCATTTATGGTTGCTTGGAAATTTTCATCAAGCTCTGAATCAAGCTATATGTAAGGCACAAAGAGAGAATACTTCAAGGGACCACTTAAAAATGCATACCAATCACATGATTCAAAGCGACAGTGAGAGGTCTTGATGCCTATTGAAGGGCCATATAACTTTTTTCAGTTTTCAGATTTAAGACCAAGTCTCATTTAAATATTGTTTTGGAAAATAAATTTCTTCATAAATAAATAAAAATCACTATGAGAACATCAATATTGTTTTTTTTTTTTTAATTTTTTATTCTGAAAATATCATGTATCATTAGGAACATAACATTATAGAGAATATGGCGATAATTTCTCAACCGTTTTTAAAACCTTGCCGATATTAATAAATTTGCAAATAGTACGATGGACAGAGCCAAACGAGGGGTTGATTGCTTATGTAATTTTAGTGCCTCTGTTTTGTAACCTTTCTCCATTTTTGTTTGGTAGACTTCTGGTATATATTCCATCTCTTATGCATGGTTCAAGATCGCGGCATTGGCCGGGACAAAAAACCGATATCATATCGGTATCGGTTGCAGTTATCGGTCTGTCACAGTTGACGCGGTATGAAAAAAAAAATTTATCTAAAAATATTCGCAAAAATACCCAAAAAATCCAAAATATTAGAAAATGCTGGAAAATCATAATTTTTCCATTAGTAATAATAATAAATCAAAATATCGATCACTTTAAGTCATGAGTTCTGTTTGTGTCGCTGGCTCGCTGTTTTATTATGGTGAAATAAAAAAATGATATATTATAATTTAAATATTAAAAAAATTTAAAAATAAAATAATTAAAAAAAATCGTGTGTATGAGTAGATCTATCATCTACACATTATTTATAAGCCATTAGTATTTAGTATCATGAATGCTCCAACAATTATTTTAAAAAAATTAGAAGATTTAAAAAAAAATTCTACCCAAAATCCTATATATGAATAGATCTAATATGAAAGTGTGCAGATCTAAGAGAAGAACATAACCAAGCCCAAAAATGACGTGTCAATGATCTTTTTATTCATTTCTATGCTTTATCTAAAAAAAAATAAAGAACACATGATAGTAAAAACAAGGGAGTTAAGTTGATTTTCTCTTACCAAATAAAATGATTTCATGAAGAAAGAGGTGGAAATATGGAAGAGACGGAGTTAAGGAGGAGGGGCTGCTCTAATGAGATGAGGGGAAGGTAGAAGACGAGGGAATGAGGAAAAAGAAAAAAAAAAAAAAAAAGGGGTTTATTCCACTCGGCCAATATTTTAAAAATATTGGCCAAAATATCCGCTAAACCGATAATTTAAAAATATCGGCCGAAATATCCTCTAAACCGATATTTTTAAAATATCGGCCAAGATGGTCCAATATTTTGGGAATATTTTGGTGTCCGATACCAATTTTGATATCGCACCAAAGTATCGGACCGAAACTGGTTCATATCGGTTTCGACCCATATTTTATACCATGCTTAATTTTATGCTTATTGATCTTGTACTTTCTTATGTACCTTTCATCTTTTTAATATAATTTACCGTTACTGCTAAAAAAAAAATTTGCGCCAATATTTGTGAGGCTATTATGATTTATACATAATAGTGTTGTTGTATTGTATGTTCGATGTATGGAGGTGAATAGTCAATGGATATCCTCGGCTAAGGGTGAGTGAGCTGTTCCTGTTTGGCTGTCTCTTTCCCCCACATATTTATAGTTCAAGAAATCATATGCTCTCTTAGAGAAAGTTCAATCACTTAGAAGTGGTCGGTTATTCGGATGTTGACTTCGCCGGTTGCCTTAATATAAGCAAGTCGACTTCAGGATATATCTTCCTGTTAATTGGCCGGGCTATTTCATAGAGAAGTGCAAAAAAACTTTAGTGACTCCATCCACATTTGATGCTGAATATGTGGCATGCTTTGAAGCCACGGGTCATGCTTTATGGATGAGTGATTTTATCTCAGGATTATGTATTATAAACACCATTTCTGAGCCCTTAAAGATTTATGGTGATAATGATACTGCAAGAAGATTTAATCAGAATGACAAGGTTTCCAGTAAATCAAAATTTCTGAAAGTCAAATACCTTGTACCAAAATAAAAAGTTTGTGATAAGTTAGTGGCTATTGTTGCAATCCCGGCAAGCTTCATGATATTAGATCATTTGACAAAGGCATTGGCGCCAAAGGTCCATAAAGAGCATGTTAGAAATATGGGCCCAATAGAATTGCCTTAATGAGGACATGTAAAGACATTGTAACTATTTATCATTGAAATAAAATTTCATATTTTCTTACTTTATTGAGATAGTTCATCCTATCGTATCTTCTTAAAAGCATATTCTCCATGATTTTCGCATTTCTTGTGTGGGGCAACCTGTGATCAAAATCACTCCCAAGGGTGATTAGATGGAGTGGATGACTAGGTTTCACTTGGCTCAACTTTTTTTTTTTTTTTTTTCCTACATAAAAACTACCATAGAATTCCAATGGTTAGTTCAATCTAAGAAGTCTGTTTTTTTTATTTTTTATTTTTTTTTTAACTTTGATGGGTTATTGAAAGTACCCATTTTGATTGACACCAGTTGATTGGTCTAATTTGGAAAAAGTTGCTTCAATGGCATGCATCACTCTTGAATTGGCACAGATTTTAATTTGACATTGCCATTTTAATGATAAGTGCATGATATGTACTAACAAAAATGTTCATAATATAAAACATGTTCACACAAAAAGAAATATGCAAAATATAAAGTTTTTCAAAACATCAAAAATAAGAAAAAGCGAATAGCAGAAGTTTTCATCTCTAAAGATTTATAACTACACATAATCAGTACATCAGCAAAGAGATTACTGAGAAAGAATATAATAAAAAAAATATTAGCTATAAAAATACAATGTGCGAAAGTAAATGTAGCATTTATCAAATGGAAATATTCAGGTAAGAATTGTTCGCATAAACTTTTTGACTTTAACTTCTATAGCCTTTTATAATATCAGATGAGCCAAATGAACTGAAACGCCTAGCAATTATCATATTTCAAAAAGTAAAAAAGAAATATAAACATACATATCTTGCATAAAATCTCAAAAAGGAAGAAATATAATAATTTACAAAAAATACAAAAAATATTGAGTTAAATATGAAATAAGCTTACATAACTTTGATGCACCAATTGAAGGAAAAGAATTTTCATTAGGACAAATCATGTGCTTTTTAATATGCAAAATAGAACCCAGCCTCCTCCCATTTATTGTATTTAATATGCAAAAAAACAGACTTTTTCTTTAAACATATAAAACCTTAAATTTGCAAGTGGACAGTTGAATGCTTATGATTGTAGCATGAATACTATTCGATTTATTCCTACGGTGATTGTAGCATATGAAGACGTGGGTGGGGTATCCCACCACATTTCTGGTTGCAAACGGGATGCTTCAAGGTCAGACCCATATTATACCCGGATCCAAACCTGTTTCTAACTAATGGTTCCTGTTTCCAGTCCGATTCCGACTCGAAACCTGTTTTGTTGTTTTCAGACCCAGTTATGATACGAGAGTGCGGATTTGGTTACGGAACTGGGTCCAACTAGAGGACCAAAATCTAGTGCCAAAATTGGTTCTAACTTCTTTTTATTTTTTTAATTTAATTTCTTTCTTAAAATAAGGATATCATTCAACTTATAATAGTCCATTAAGTCTACCTCCTAAATTAAATATAAAGATATACAACAAAAGTTGATTTTGAACTATAGTTTGCAACATTAAACACTCATGTGTTGGGTCCCAAGTCCACGGCTCAGAACTTATGTGGACCCAAAACTAGACCCATTTATCAATCGGAACCTTAATTAGATTTCAAGCCTTGACTCATTTATGAATTGGAATATAAAACAGGTTCCAAACCTAGGTTTTTATGGATCGAAACCTCTAGATAATTGGAGAATCAAATACCTGTTTGCATCCCTAACGCATTATGAGCCATGCCAAAACCAATTGCTTGGATTACAGCAGTTGGAGCGAAACTATTGAGGCATAGTCAACTATCCATATTAGTAGTTGTGAAAAGACATAGATTCAAATCACTGAAAAGAGAGAGAAGTTGAATCGATTTTTTTTTTCCTATAGAAGCTCAATAGATTAATATAGTGCCCATGGGCCATGATATGGAAGATCATCAATGTAGTCCCATGATCCAATCACCATTGACATATGAGTAGAACAAAATAAATACATAAAAACGATGGAAGTGATAGGAAAAGATGAACCTCATTGATATATAAGTAGAACAAAATAAATACATAAAAACGATGGAAGTGATAGGAAAAGATGAACCTCAAATCTTGTGCATGATATGGAAGATCATCAAATATAGTGCCCATGTTCCAATCATGATTGATCTGGAAGTGGAACAAAATAAATACATGAAACTGATGGAAATGAAAGAAAATCTTTTACCTTGCCCACGATATGGAAGATCATCAATGTGCGTTCGCAATATTATATATAATAGAAAAATGTAGAGAAAATTTAATATGCATAATTTAAAACCAACTCCAAAATAAAAATTTATAACTATATTTGAAATTTAAATCAAAATCCAAAACACATTATTATTGAAAATAAAAAAGAATTTATAATATATTCCTCATATTCGGTAAATTTTCAAAGTATTTACAAAGTAATCAGGTTCAATAAAATATATATTATCTTTACCATTTTTGTTTTACAAACATCCATCATCTGCTCAAAAAAATAATGTAATGATTCTAATATAATTCTTAGTAGTAGCAGTTTGCGATCATTAAAACTAAAAAATAAAAATCCAAAAAATATCCAAGTGATTATTTGCACACTTGCATGATGCCAGATCCTACTATACATCTGAAAAAGTGCAAATTAGAGTTCATATTTCTCTATTTATTTAATATTAAAAAAACAAATCCAAAGAGAAAAAAGAAGCAAAACAAAACTAATTAATTAGAACAAAGCGAGAATCAACAATTTCAGAAAAGAAGAGAATAGGTTACCAGAAACCTGACCTACTGTCGCGGAGTTCATATTCCTCTATTTATTCAACATAAATAAAATTAAAAGAGAAGAGAAAAATATTTCTATTTGTTTAATAAAATTTATGTTGAACGATATATACCTGTGTTAAAAGAACAACTGTGACAGTCAACCTACCTCAATGAAAATTAAGGGTCGTGTTTCTTTATTTAATCGCCTAAAAAACCAAATCCAAAGTAAAAAGAAAGAAAAAAAAATAGAGCAAACCCAAAATCAACATAAAAAGAAGAGAATAGAAATTACTTATTAGAAATCCAAACGACTTTGTAGAGTTCATGTTTATCGTTTTATTCAACATTAGAAAAAGCAAAAGAGAAAGGAAAAGAAGAGAAAAATAAGTAATTAAGGAAGATATGTTAGAAAACTATGGGTTTTAAATCCTCATTGGAATCAATCCAGTAATACTATAAACATCAAATCTAAACAATTAGAGTAGTTAAATGATACCTAATTGTACCATTTGAAACTCCAATCCAACAGAAGGTTGGTCCTCAATGGGGAATCACAACTCTCTTGTCCTTTGCCTTTCCTCTTCGGTAAGTGATGGTTGCAGAGATACGTTCATAGCCAAGAGAGTTACCGGGATTACCTTTTATCTCTCTTTCCATCAAAAAGAGAATAAATACCTTTTAACCCTCACATTAACATGATGGCAGTTATAAAAGGAAAATTCAAAGTAGTCAAAAATCCATTAAAGAAATCCTCAATATGGGATAACCGATCCTTTCGTATCGTCATGGGGGCCACAACATTCAGTCCAACATTCTCCCAGTTAATAAATATAACCACAAAAATTTTAAATAAAATAAAAAAACTAAGTTCAAAAATGACTTTGACTGGTGATCACCATTGATGGAACGCGCTCCGAGGCGCCGTGGGGCGGCTACCGGGGTCGGCGGAACGTGGGAGTTCGTCGGGTCCGGCCCTTTCGTGCCCTGGCGGGCCTGAAGCGTGCATCAACATTTCTTTGTGTGGGTGTGCCAGATTTTCTATTTTACTTGGAATTGCAAGTGGTAATCCGGAGATCAACCTTCGCAAGTAAAAAGGAAATCAACTTCTTTCAAGTTTTCCATTGCGCATATATTTAAGAAAAGATACATTTTCTTAGTTTGCCGTGAAAGGCGATTTTGTTTGGCATTTATAGCCGATTTTGGCGTTTATAGCCGATTTACAATTCTCATCAATAATGAAAAAGACAAGAGTTGTGATTTTTGTCTCTTTTAGAAAAATACAAACTACAATGAAAAGCAAGAAAAGGAGGATCTAACTTTTCAGGAGATTGTGGGGGACTCGTTCAAATTGACGGTCGCAAGTCATGTATGGGCTTCGCCATCATCCATGCAGATGAGAACAGAGGATGCTCTTGATTCGCTTGGCTTGGCTATAACCTCAGATTTTTAGAGGACAAAGACCAAGAGAAGGTCCTATGTCCAATAAAAAGCTAAGTAGACGGGCTGAAAAGCCATGTCTAAGCCATTGGAGGCAGCGGGAGAAGGCAAGGACCTTGGGGGGGGTGCCCCCCAAGGGACTTTTGTCACCTTGTAGTGGTGGCCGGTGCAGAACTTCAGCAGAGTTTTTCTCTCTTTTTTCTTTCTCTGGATACGAGCTCTGGATTCTTTCCGATCGATCGATCTCGATTTTTTTTTATCCCGATTTCAATGGAATGCTCTCCTATTTATAGGCTTTTGGTAGCCATTTAGGAGAGTTTATGGGCTTTAATGGCTTTAATGGGAGGAGTTACAAGATTTATTTCTTGATTTTGTAACTCCTTTTTCCTTGAATCTGATTGGCCGATGGAGATTAAGGGCTTTTAATCACCTTAATTACCATAATGGGAGGAGTTTCATGGTTTAAATGCCATGAATCAATTGACTTGTAACTCCCAAATGCTTGCTTCTGATTGGGCCGTCCAAAGAAATGAATTAATGACTGCAATAAAGCTAGTCAATTAACCACATTAATTGGTCGCCGAGCAGTCGAAGAGTCGCGGGCCGTGCCGTGTCTTCTGGAATTCTTCTGGCGATGATCATCGATGGATCTTCATGCTGATCGACATCGGATGAACATGTAACTTCAGACATTGATAGCTAAGAGCGGGCCGGTGACATCTGTCTTGTCGATTTCTCGATCGGTCGGACAGAAAGAGCACTTTTTTTGGTCGACCGGTTGGCGATCTTAGAGCGATCAATGATGATTTTGTGCTTTTGGAGGTTGACCCGTGATTTTGACGGATGTCGGAGGATATGAGTCAATTTCAAGCACTAAAAATCACATTTTCAGGAAACCACAGGGGCCAAAGTGCGCGAAACGCGAAAAAAGACGGAAAAACGGGTCACCGGCGGAAAATCCGGTGACCCGGACTTCCATGGTCGCCGGCGACCATGGGCCATGGTCGCAGGGGCCCATGGTCGCAGGGGCCTGCGACCTTGGGGGAATTTTTCCCTTTCGGAGCCCGTTTTGCGGTCGTTTTGAGGTCTTTTTCGTCGCCGTTTTCTTCTGTATTTTTCCTGACATTTCTTCTCATTTATTGGCTTGATTTCCCTGTAGAAAACCTGATGAGAATCCTTGCATTTTTAGAGTGCAAAGTTTCCAATTTTCCGGGAAAGCCGAAGACTTTGTCGCGTAGAGCTGCTGATTTTCCGCCAGAAGCTGAAACTTGGTCAAACGATGTCGGAATGACCTGAAATTTGAGGTGGAGCCTCCTGAGCAATAAATAAGACCAACCATAGGCTTTTGTTTGAGTTTTGAAGCCGTTTGGGGTCCCGTCGATGCTTCACTTGATTTTGCTGCGGGGAAAATGCCGAGCTTTGATATATGGTCAAACGATGTCCGATTGACCTGAAATTTGACGGGGAGCCTATTGGAGTCATTTTGAGACGTTCCATGGGCTCCGTTTTGGATGTCATGGTCCCAGGTTGCTCCGCCGCCGGTAGGCTTGATTTTCTCTCGGAGCATCGAAACCTGGTCAAACGTTGTCAGAATGACCTGAAATTTGACGTGCAGCCTTTTGGAAGCATGTTGAAGCCACTCATGTACTTGGTTTGATGAGCGAAGGCTTCGGTGGTTCCCGCCGCCGAGAGGCTTGATTTTGCTGCTCGAGCATTGATGGAGGGTCAAACGTTGTCGGTTTGACTTGAAATTTGGCATGGAGCCCTTTTGAGACATGCTGGAGTCATCTGTAGGCTCTGATCGAAGTTTTGACGTCTCCGATGATGTCGCCGCCGAGAGCTCCCGTTTAGCTGTCGGAGAAGTGAAGTTAGGCCAAATGTTGTCGAAATGGCCCGAAACTTCATGTGTACTCTTCTCTTGGCTATCTTGAAGGATCTTGCAGTTTTTGTTTGATTCTGACAAGATTTGATTTTTTGGAGAAATTGCATTGCCTATTTATGGCAGGTTGCGACTTCATGCAGCTTTCTTGATGCTGAAGAGGCAAAGTGACATTTTTGGTGTCAACAAATGCCCCCTCGAGGTACAGCGACGAGTTGCTTGACTTTTGTAGTCGATGTGCCTCGAAGAGATTTTTGAAGGAGAGCTTGAGTCTTGACCAAGAGTCTTTGAGCAATCTTTCTTTTGGTAGAGTAGCCTTTGAGCTTCCAGGGGAATTTTATGGTAATGAAAGGAATCAAATACTATCTCGAGGCAAAGTTTTGAAGATGACATCAGGGATGTGGATTTGGGTTTTTGTTTTTGACCTTGTGACCTAACAAGCTGTATGTGGCAGGTTAGGGGGTCGGGTTTTGGTTTTGACCTTGTGACCCAACAAGCTGTATGTGGCGAGTTGGGGGATCATGATTTGGTTTTTTGTTTTGGTCTTGTGACCTAACAAGCTGTATGTGGCAAGTTAGGGGACCAGGATTTGGTTTTTGGTCACTCTTTGGGACTGTGTGGGTCCATTGGAGTGGTTTGGATTTTTGTGAAATGTCAATTTCAAGATTTTGGCTCAATTTGGTATATGAGGCTGGATGGTTTGATTTTTGGAAGCTCATGGGGCTTGGGATTTTTTTGTATGGTTCAATCAACTCAGAAGAGGCATGGAACCATTTTTGTATGCTCTTGGTAAGAGGGATTTTTTCTGACTAAAAGCCCATTTTTTTTTTTTTTTAGTGCCTAGGTGGTCAAACCTGGCTCATATGGGCTAACCCATGGGACCTTAAGCTTTTTAGGATGGCTTAGATCTCATGTGGGGTCATTTTTGTAAAGAATATCTAAAGATATCTCATTTGGATAGAGAATATCTAAAAATATCTTTATGGGAGAGAATCTCTCATATTCCCTTAATTTGGGAGAGAATATCTCAAGGTATCTTTCTTTTTGGGAAAGAATCTCCAATATCCTTTTTTTTGTTGGAGAGAATCTCTCATTTGATTGATTTTGGGAGGAAATCTCTCAAAGACATCTTTCTTTTTGAGAAAGAATCTTTCTAATTCCTTCTCTTTTGGTAAGGTTACTAATTAGTAACACTTACCTTTCTTCTTTGTTTCCTTCTTTGATTTGCTTTCTCCTATAAAAGCAAAGGAAGGTAGGATCTCTTGCTCTTATTGCTTTCTTTTGCAACAATCTCAAGAGAGCTCCAAGACCAAGAGTTTTTCTTCTTCAAGGATCTTCAAGCTTTTTCCTTCTTCTTCTCCATCAATGGCTTCAAGTAAGTTTTCTCTCTTTTTCTTTCAAGAAAACTCCATGTAGAGAATAGGATGGAAAAAAAAGTGTCTTCTCTTTTTTTTTTCTTTCTTCTTTTTTTTTCTTTCTATTCTTCTTCTCTTTTTTTTTCTTTTCTTTTCCACGTGATTTCTGTTTTTTTTTTTTCACGTGTGTCTCTTTTCTCTTTTTTTTTTTTTTTTTTTTGTGTACGGATCTGGTCCGTACGGCCAAGTGGCCTGATTTTTTTTTTTTTTGCTCATCATGATAATGCGTTTTTATGCAAATCTAGATGTTCATGCATGTACTTTTTGTAAATTGAATTTGAGAGCATGATAACATACCTGAAAATCTTTGCAAATTTGGGAATTTGGAGCTTGCAGTGATGTTGAGCCCTTCCTGATTTTGCGGAGATTTTGAGGTTTCGAAGGTTTGGAGTTTCGGAGCCCGCAGCAATGTTGAGCCCATCTTCAAACTTTCTATTTCCGTCGGGGTATTTCCTTTTTCTTTGGAATTGCCCCGGAGTCATGCCAAAATTTCGCCAGATTTTTGGTGGGACAAAGTGACCCTTTTTTTTTTTTTTTTTTTTAGCGAAATCCTGTCATTTTGATGACGATCTTTTTCTTTTCCAACCTTTGCAGGTGGTTCCTCCAGAGCGAACAAGGGTAAAGAGCCTGCTACAAGCGTACCTCGTCGATCTGCTAGATCTTCCAATGTGGCCGTTCAGCAAGCCTGGGAGAAGGTCCAGTTTGTTGAGAAGAACTTGGAAGAGTGCGATTCCCTCAATCGCGATGAGATGAGACAGCGATTGATCGCTCTCAAGGATGAGGAGTTCTATAAGATCATGGTAAGCAACCGTCCTTAGGTTATGGACGATCTGAGGGTTTTACCCAAGCCTACCTTCTTCTTTGGAGATGCAGTCCCTGACGACTTGACATACCAAAGGAGATGTTTTCAGTTCTCTTACACAGCAAATGGTGAGGAGAGAACTATTTCTACCCGGTCGTCTTTTGATCGGACCATCTCGATCCTGAGCCTTTCTCCCACGTGCCCTAAGAGGGAAGATCCTCCGAGCTGGGTGAAGAGGACCAGTGTGATCAAGACCGGGGTTTTTGTTGGTGGACCCTCCGGATATGCGGAGAAGCCACCTGTCCGTATGGACATGTTGATGCCAGCCAGCGGCTACCAGGGCTCTGATTATCCGTCGGTCGATTTGAGACCGGTGGGCCTTGGCGTTTTCAGCGGTGACGGCAGTACTTGGGTGAAGCCTTTTCGACTTCGTGGCCGTTTCAATGTTGACTCCGATTGGAAGTCATGGACTGACCACACCTTGCTGATTGGGGGCGCCGTTTTGAAGGAAGCCGGGATTTTTGACGCGGTCCGCGCTTTTAGGGAGACCGTGACTTTTTCCGATGATGCCTTCATGGCTATGTTGGAGTCTTTCCTCCCTCAGACCAATACCTTCGTTGTCACGAACGGTGAGATTGGTTTTTCTCTGAAGGAGTTGAGTGCTATTACTGGATTGCCCATCCTTGGCAAACTCTACGAGGAGTTCATGCCGATTGACAGCGTCCTTGAGGAGCAGTCAGAGGAGTTCAGGCTCCTATACTTTCAGCTCGTCGCCTTCTATGATTTTTTGAAGGAGGGCTCAAAAGTAAGATCCAGCAGTTGGAAGAGTTGTGGCTCTTCGTTCCCTAACTTCTTCGACGGTGGAGAACCTTCTGATAGCATGACCCGGGAAGACAGGAAGAAGACTTCGGCCATGCAGGAAGAGTTGAAGGGTTTCTTCGCGAGCACAGATGCCATTTGTTCTGACATTACACTGCGGAGAGATCTTGCTATTTACCTCACTTTTTGGCTGGGTGAGGCTATTTTTGCTGGTGGAGATGGGACGCACATCAGGCCGCATTGTATTTTTCCGGCTTGTCAGATGGCGTTTGGAGAGCGGCTTGCTTTGGTGCCCGCTCTTTACTCCTACCTGTGTACCGAACTGCAGGCTGCTGCTTTCTTGGTTCGGCTTGGGCTCCCTATGAATAGGGTATTTTCAGCCCATATCTTTTATTCGTGGTTTGTATACCACTGTCCTGGCTTCCACCAGCTGGGTGCTGCACAGGATGATGATCCTCTGATGATTCGATTGGCTAAGGGAAAAGCCGTATCTGAATCACTTTTGTTTGCCCGCATGAGGATCCGACGGTTCAGGGACGTCGAGATGGGGCAGTCTTCAGTGAAGCTTTCTCCGGAGTTGCAGAAGAAGGCTTTTGATTTTGGTGCCTCCCGAGACTCTACCAGAGCAGGGTCAGGAAGGCATTACTCTTTGACCAATGCAGAGAAGGAGTGGCTTTTCAGCATACGAGTCGGCATGATGGTGTACCGCAGACATCTTTTCGTCGACATCCAGCCGTATGTACCTTCTCGCTTTGCGCTTCAGTTGGGCTTCTCTCAAGGCGTTGTTGGAGCGTCTTCGAGTATGGTGAAGCGTTTTGGGGGTTTGCAGGATGGCAGAAATGCATGGGCTTTTTATAGTGCTGAAGACACTACTGCCACGATCTCTTATCCTGAGCTGTCGACTTTCCGAACTGCCGGCTTCACGAAGTGGTTCGCGGAGAGCTTTTTGGCATATCGGGGGCTTTCCAAGAAGGAGCTTGATGTAAAGCTGTCTTCGGGGAAAGGTACTGGAAAGTCGGATGGCGTCCGGCGAGAGGAAGTTTGGGCCTTCCTTTCTGGAGAGAAGCACAAGATAGGCTTTCTCGGTGACCAGGGCGTCATTGGTTCTGAAGCTGTTCGGGAAGTACCTGATGAGGCTTTGGAGCAGCTAGAACAGGAGGAAGCTGAACTCAACACTTGGATGCAAGCGGCACAGAGACGAGCTTCCGTGGAGTCTACTGGCAAGAGCAGACCATCCAGTGAGGAGTCAAGTGAGAAACCTGACTCTGATAGTGGGGAGGGTTCTTCTAGGAAGCGAACCCGTAGAGGTAGGAAGAGGAGGAGGAGTCAGCGTCACACGGGGCGGGACGAAGACTCTCCTAATGTGGAAGTCCCTCTCACTGTCAATGAGGAGGTGCCAGGGGAAGCTGACGAACCTCCGGAGAAGAGGATTCGGGAAGAAGAGACCATCGGTGAAGGTATGATTCCTCCTTTTCCTTTTTCTGCTTCTTTCATGGGGCTTTCCATGTTCTGATTTGTTTTCTCACCCTGCTGCTGCTTTTTTTTTTTAGCAGAGGATGAAGACTTGCCGATGCCTGAGGTTCCGACCGATGAGGCGGTGATGGAGCCGGTTATGGCATCTGAAGAAGAACCGAGGGACTC
This sequence comes from Umbellularia californica, assembly GCA_028538565.1. Taxonomy (NCBI): domain Eukaryota; kingdom Viridiplantae; phylum Streptophyta; class Magnoliopsida; order Laurales; family Lauraceae; genus Umbellularia; species Umbellularia californica. The sequence goes on along the minus strand of JAPQWN010000009.1, from coordinate 36,743,957 downwards.
TGGAATGATTCCAGAATCTCCAATTGGTATAACTTCTTTCGCTTTCTCTTTTTTTTTTTTTTTGCCTGCGACTTGATTTGCTGACATTTTTCTTGTCAGCTGTCTTGCCACAGGATTCCGATGACTTTGAACCATCAATGGACGCAAATGTTGATGATGCTTCTGATGAGTTCATGGAGGAAGAGAGTGTTCCGCCAGTCGTCGAAAAAGGTACTTTGTAGTGATGACCCTAATGATTTTTTATTTTTTTTTTTGAACAGGATCATATTCATACCTTTTTGTGTTTCATTTGCAGGTTTTGAAGTGACAGAAGAGAGTCCATCGCTTTCTTCAGAACCAGAGCAAGGGATGCCAGAGGTCGATCCGGAGGTAGAGACCAGTTCTGACATGATTGAGGAGATGCCTCGTGTTGAGATTCCCTCTCCAGTGGCTCCAAGTGAAAAGAGTTCTTTTGTTACTCTTCCAATGGGACATGACATGAGCAGCCGATCAGCGGAGAAGGGTGAATCTTCATCCAGTTCGTCTCTTCAATTTGCGAAGAAGGTGCTGGCTCGGGTTTTGAGTTCTTGGGTCAAGACTCTCCTTTCTGGACACTTGGAGGCAGGATTTGGCATGATCCCACATGTACAGGAGATTCTGACCGACACCGAAGAGGTTGGTCTGGATGTCACAGGTGCCAGGGCGATCGTTGATAGGATCATTGCACTGGGTGACAAGTGGTTTGAGACCATGGGTTTCCCTGACGACCAATTCTTCAAGGAGATGTTCTTGGACCCTGCTGATAAGGCTAAGTCTGACCTGAATGAGGCTACACAAAGCAAGAAGCAGCTAGTTCGGGAGAAGAACAAGGAAGAGCTAGCCATCATCGGATTGAGGCATGACCTTAACGTCCTTGATAGGGAAGTTGAGGAGGCCAGGAAACGTCTTGAGCATTTGAAGGCACAAGTCGATGCGAAGTGGGCTGCTATAACAGAGGCTCGTGACAGGGAGAGTACTCTGATTCGCAGGGTTGCAGATGCCGGTCAAGTTCTCGAGAGGAGGACTCTAGAAAACGAACGATGGCAAACTGCTGGGGAAGAGCTTCCCGGTGTAAAAGAAGGGTTACGGCATTCGCCAGCATCTCATGGCAAGTTCCTGAAGAAGCGTGCCTTGGAAACTCTGACGGCTGATGCCAAAAGTTTGCTTGAGGAGCTGAAGCTTTGGCTGGAGACCATTTTTGGCTAAGCTCCTGATTTTTTGTAGCAGAAACTATTCTTCTTTTTTTTTTGGTACCACATGTATATTTTTGGTACTCTTTTTTTTGTAGTGCTTGTGAACACTTTCTTTTTTTTTTTTGTACCACATGTATTTTTTTTGGTACTTTTTTTTTTTTTTTGTAGTGCTTGTGAACACTTTCTATATTTTTTTTTGCTTTGGTACCACATGTATTTTTTTGGTACCTTTTTTTTTTTTTTTGTGTTCCCTACGCTCACTCAAATCTTTTTGTGATGAAAGCAATTGCTAAATGAGATTTGATCAAAAGCTTTGTCATTTTGTGAAAATCTTTTGTCAAATGGTTGTTTTGGTAGGGGAAACGAATTTGGCATGAAAGCCGGATTTTTGTGGCATTTACAGCCAGTTTGGTGGCATTGATAGCCATTTGGTGGCATTTATAGCCGGTTTGGTGGCATTGATAGCCAATTTGTGGCATTTATAGCCGAGTTTTTTGAAAACCAAGTTTTGTTTTATTGGCATGAAAGCCGATTTTGGCGTTTATAGCCGGAAATTTTTGTTTTGGCATTTATAGCCGGATTTTGGCATTTATAGCCGAGTTTTGGTTTTCAAAATGCAGGTATCGACTAAATGTCGCCTCCCCGCTGAATGGTCTTGCAAGTATCGATGGAATGTCGCTTCCTTGCTCATTCGGTTTTGCGAGTATTGATGGAATGTCACTTCCTCGCGGGTTAGGTTTTGCAAGTATCGATGGAATGTCGCTTCCTCGCGAATTGGGGTGCAAATATCGACTAAGCGTCGCTTCCCTGCTTTTCCCAAGACTTTTGGTTTTGCGGGTACTGACTTGATGTCGTTTCTCCGCGATTTTTGAAATTTGAGGTTTTCTCGAACCATTTGTAATTTTGGGTTGTGGATAGCAACTGGTATGTTGCATATCCACGATTTTTGAAATTGGGTTGTGGATATCAACTGGTTTGTTGCTTCTCCACGATTTTAGGTTTTCTCGAACCTTTGAAATTTGGGTTGTGGATATCAACTGAAATGTTGTGTCTCCACGATTTTTGAAATTGGGTTGTGGATATCAACTGGTTTGTTGCTTCTCCACGGTTTTTGGATTTTGCAAGTATCGACGAAATGTCGCTTCCCTGCGATTTTGGGTGCAAGTATCGATGGAATGTCGCATCCTTGCTTTTTTTCAAAATTTTTGTTTTGCGGGTACTGACTTTGATGTCGTTTCCCCACGATTTTTGAAAAACCATTTTTTTTGTTTAAAGACACGAGGGTCGTAAATTTTGACCTAGAACCATTTGGCGGTAAAAGGTAAGGTGGACTAGGGTGGAAATCCCTGAATCCGGATTTTTGTTTCAAACCATGAATTTTAGTTCAAGGATCGAAAGTTTTGGTCAAGTCAGGGAGAGGCTCCTAAACTTGGATTTTTTTTTTGTTTTTGAACAATGAAACGATGAAAGTAAGCACTGTTTTTGAATCTCTAGAAATTTTGACATTTGATATGAAAATTCTAAAGAGAGTGGGTTTGACGAGCGAGTACCTGAGAACAGGTTTTGGCCATACAGGCATTGCTCTTACCCAGTTGGGTAAGTCTTCAAGGGTAGTACCGCTTCAAGAACTTGTCGTTGATAGGCAGCATACATCTGTCGCCTTCCATGTTTAGGAGGGCATATGCGCCGTTGGAGAAGACTTTGTCGATGACGTAGGGTCCCTCCCATTTTGGTTCAAATTTGCCTTTGGATTTGTGTGCGAAGACCATTGGTCTTTTTACCGCAAGAACCAAGTCACCCTTTTTGTAGGCGCGTTGCCTGACCTTTTTGTCAAAAGATCCTGCCATGCGTGCTTGGTAAAGTTCAATGCTTTGTCGAGCTTCGAGCCGTCTCTCGTCGAGATTGTCCAGCTCATGGAGTCGCAATTTGACATTGCTTTCTTGAGTCATGTCATTTTGTAGAGATACCCTCAGAGAAGGAATTTGTACCTCTAGGGGCACGACAGCTTCGCATCCATAGACCAAGGAGAATGGTGTGCTATGGGTTGGTTCTCGAACGGTGGTTCGATAGGCCCACAAAGCTTCAGACAGTTTATCGCTCCAGTCTCTTTTGTGACTAGAGACCATTTTCTTGAGGATTTTGCAGAGTGTCTTGTTGAAGGCTTCTGCTAATCCGTTTGCTGCCGGATTGTATGGAGTCGAAGGACAGCTTTGGATTTTGTATTTGTCGCAAAACCTGTAGAATCGATGATCCCGGAATTGTGGTCCGTTATCATGGACGAATCTCTTGGGTATGCCGAAACGACAAATGATGTTGGTGCGTAGGAATTGAAGAACTGATGAGGTCTTCATTTCGTTGAACGCAAATGCTTCTGACCACTTGGAGAAATAATCCGTAGCGGCGAAGATGAAGCGATGACCTTTGCTTGAAGGGGAGAGAGATAGGACCTATGATGTCCATGCCCCAGGCTTCGAAAGGCCATGAGATTGCTGTAGGATGCAGCCATTCCGGAGGCATGTGAATGTAATCTCCGTGAACTTGGCATAGCTGGCAGCGTTTGGCAAATTGCATTGCATCAGCAACCATGGTAGGCCAATAGTAACCTAACCTTTTTATCTGATCATAGAGCTTAGGACCTGCCTGATGGGCTCCACAAAGACCAGCATGAACTTCTTTGAGTGTTTCTTCAGCTTCTTGTTGTGACAAGCAGCGTAGGAGTACTCCATTGAAGGATTTCCTGTAAAGGATCTTTGAAGGGATATCCAAATGAAAGTTTGGGGCTCGCCTTTGAATGCTTACCCGTTCTTTTGGATCTTCAGGTAGGATTCCGAACATAGTGTAATCAATGAACGGATCCCTCCAGTCGCCGATTGAAGGTTGAAGGATAGAGATCCGACTTCCAACCACTCGGTGGCATTCAGCAACTGCTTGGTGTGTGTTAAGAGGAGGGAGGATCCTTCTCTCGCACACTGTAATTTGCATGTTTTCCCCTTCCTGGATCGCCATTGATGCGGCAAGTCCGGCCAGGGCATCTGCACGGATGTTTTCACCTCTACGAATGTGGGTGATGTTGCAGATGTCAAACTTTTGCAGAAGCGATTGTGCCTTGTTGTAATAAGGCAGCAGATCGGGCTTCCTGACTTCATATTTCTGATTCATCTGGTTGACGATCAGTTGAGAGTCTCCAAAGACTTCCAGCATAGTGATACCGGATTCGATGGCGAGTTCCAATCCTAGGATCAGAGCTTGGTATTCAGCTGCATTGTTTGTGCATGGTTCCAGTAGTGAGAAAGCGTGTGGAATCATGTATTTGTCAGGGCTAACAAAGAGGATGCCAACTCCTGAGATCAGTTTTCTTTTTTCATTTGTCCTGGTTGCACCGTCAAAGTACATGTCCCAGGAGGCATTTGGTGAGGAAGTCTCCACGTTGTAGACAGGTTCGTCTGGGAGATCATCTCTGAGTGGAGAATCTTTAGAAAATGGATGCTCTGCGAGGAAATCTGCTAGAGCTTGGCCTTTGATTGCTTTTTGTGGCACATACCTAATATCAAATTGTGATAGAAGGATGGACCATTTTGCCAGTCGGGCATTGAGAGAACCTGCCTTTGTGACAAGGACCTTCAAGAGGTTGATCCTTGAGACGAGGTAGACTGTGTTGGAAAGCAAGTAGTGACGTAGCTTTTGTACGGCGAACATCACTACAAGACATTCCTTTTCGACTGGAGAGTAGCGATGCTCTGCACCTACTAGCATGCGGCTGAGGTAGTATAGAGCAGCTTCTTTTCTTTCATCATTTTCTTGTGCAAGCAGAGCACCCAGAGAGTGATCAAGGGCTCTTGTGTACAAGATGAATGGTTTTCCAGTGGCAGGGGCAGCTAACACTGGAGGTTTGGTCAGGTATGACTTGATATCTTGAAATGCGGCTTCACAGTCGGCATCCCAGACAAAGTCTACACCCTTTTTCATCAATCGAGAGAATGGACGGCATTTCCCCGAAAGATTGGAGATGAACCGTCTGATGTAGGCCAATCTCCCTTGAAGCCCTTTTAATTCTCTCAAGGTTCTTGGAGAGGGCATTTCTAGAATAGCCTTGACTTTTATGGGGTCAAGTTCTATTCCAGCTTTCCGAACAAGGAATCCGAGAAACTTACCCGACGAGACGCCGAAGAAGCATTTTAGAGGATTCATCCGCAGTTTGTGTTTGCGAAGTCGGAGGAAGACTTCCCGAAGATCTTTGAGATGGTCTTCTTTTCTTCTGCTTTTGACGGCGAGGTCATCAACGTAACATTCGACCGTCTTGTGCTGCATATCTTGGAATATTTTCATCATAGCCCTCTGATATGTGGCACCAGCATTTTTCAGACCAAATGGCATGACAGTGTAGCAATACACGCCAAATGGAGTCCGAAATGAAGTGTGTTTTTCATCCTCGGGATGCATCTTTATCTGATTGTAACCAGAGAAGCCATCCATGAATGTCATTCGCTCGAATCCGCAGGTATTGTCAATCATCACCTCCGGTATGGGGAGCGGGAATTCATCTTTAGGGCAAGCGCCATTCAGGTCTCTATAGTCAATACAGACCCTGATCTGCCCATTTTTCTTTGTCACGGGGACAATATTGGCCAACCACTCTGGATGTTGTTCCTCACGGATGAAGCCAACGCTTTTGAGTTTTTGAACTTCTTGTTCAATTTTATCCATCACATCTGGACGGAATCTTCTTTGGCCTTGTTTGACAGGCTTGATTTCTTCTTGAAGATTGAGTTTGTGGACTGCTACTTTGGGGTCTAAACCAGGCATTTCAGCATAGGACCATGCAAAGCAATCAACGAACTCACGAAGAAAAGCGATATACTCGGGTAACTCATCATCCTTTATATTCTTGCTTATGAATACAGGACGTGGATTATCAGGTGTTCCCAAGTTTATCTTTTCAACAGGATCTTCTGTCGGAAGGTTCGAAGGTGGTTCCTCCACAATATTTTCGGAGGCTTCCAACTCAACGAAACCTTCTGGAGTTTCAACTGCATTACCAGACCAAGGCTCTGTTCCTTTCCATGGATTTTCTTGATTGGTGATCTCCTCAAGGCTTGCTATGAGATAGTCCCAATCGCCTGTTGAGTCTGGTATTTCTTTTGGAGACGAGGGTTCTTCTGGGTCAGAATAGCACAAGTCTGCATTATCAGACGATTCCTCTTTATCATCAGAGAAATCGTACAAGTTGGATGAGCTTCCTGGATCTTTGTCAGGTAACTCTTTAAAGAGATTTCCAGGGAGATCGATGTCTTCATGGACTTTAGATGTTGAGGCTTGGTCGGTAAAACGACTTTTAAGCCTTTGTGTCAACTGTCTCAGAGGAGTGTCGGGATCATACCCTAAGCCATATGAAGACTTTTCTACATGACCGTAGAGTCTCCAATCTTCCAGCTGGCTTTTGGTCAAGGCGGGCTCCAATGGCGTGAGAATACTGCGTCTTTCTCCCAAACCGACTGGGTTTTGAGCGTCATAGCCCATTTTCTTCATAATTGCTTGTGCCACAGGACTATATAGAGATAGCTGAGGCATACCTTCATTTTGGAAAGGTTCCAGCATGGAGTTTGATGAAGAAGCATCCGATCTATGGAAGAAGATCGGTGTTTGCTTTGGTGATGTTGTCGGAACAACAAAGGTAGCAGACGTAGGATCTTCTACGTCAGCAGGTGTCTCCATCGGAGTGAGAGCAGGCTGATCTTGCTGAGTGTCAGCTTGGCTTGACGATGCATCGTCTTCTGGCTCTGAGTCCGAGTCTGTGTCTTGCATGATAGACACGAGAGAGACAACAAATTTGCCCCCAGGCTTTTGTTTCGCCTTCTTCATTTTAGTCGTGATGACCAAAGGTTTTGAATTCTTGAGGGAGATAATGAAGGGAGAATGACTACTCTCTTCTAATTTGCCGGAGGGTTTGTCTTCTTCCGGTGATTTTTGAGGAGCCTTGCCTTTATCTTTCTGGAGATTTTCAGCAGGGGGTGCTATTTCCTCTTCTTCTTTTTCTCCTTCATACATCTGGGAGTCTGCGAAGTGGACTTCTTTACCTTTGAAGGGTTTTCTGTCCGCAAAGACACGATGTACCATGCCGTCGTCGCCGACGAACTTGATGCATTGATGTAGAGTTGAAGGGACAACACCGTTCTCGTGTATCCAAGGACGTCTGAGAAGGATGTTGTAGCATGAGGGAGTTTTTATTGCATACACAGTGACCTCAGAGATAAGATCACCGATTTGCAATTTGAACCTGATTTTGCCGATAGGCCTTTGAGCGCTCCCATCGTATCCAAAGATAGATACAGATGTGTGGCTTAGCTTGCTGGGTGGGATGCCCAACTCTTCAAGAGCCGAAGTGGAGATAAGGTTGAGTGCAGAACCTGGGTCGACCTGAACTCTGTGTATAGGCATTTCCTTGATGTACCCTGTGAAGTACAGGGGTCGGTTGTGCCTTGCTTCGCCAAGTAGGAGGTCTTCCTTAGTGAAGGCGATGGTTGCACTGGCTGCCTTTTGAACCGAGAGGCATTGGATGCATGATCCCTCGCTTTTCTCTTTTTCTCCTTTTAAGGAGGTTTCTGAGTTTTTGACCCGGTAGTCCATTTCAATTTGGAGGACTTGCGGGGCATGTTTGTCGACATCCTCATTCAGTTTTTGTAATTCTGAGATGAGATTATCACGAGTGCGTGGAGACATTCGTAATAAATCCAGGATGTGAAGACGTGCAGGTATGTGTTTGAAGTGCTCAACCAAGTCATACTTGAAAGCCTCATTGGGGCCTGCATGTTCATCATTGTTTTTGCCACTGGGGGCGCTTACAACATCTTTTCCCAAAGGATTTACATAAGTAAAGGAAGATTGGTTGTAATTTTTGTGGTAGTCCCGGCCAGAGCGGGTGCCTCTACCAACTTCGAGAGCTTCTTGAGAAGGGTCTTCGCTTGGAAGATTGTCCTCAGGATCAAGAGGCTGTCGTTTTTCATCTACTGGAGATGTATCCGCAGCAGAGTTGCCATCCTCAGTGATTGTGTTGCACGGAGCATTTTCCGGGAGCAAGTCCTGAACAGCATCCAGCAGCTTTTCTTCTTCGTTGACCCATCCATCACCCCAAGTTGGGTTTTCTTCATGATGATGAGTCGGGAAGAATGTGTATTCTGAAGTTACAGTCTCAGGAGAAGAAACCTGAGAGGGTGTCATCTCTGTGAAAGTCACGTGAGACGAGGTAGCTCCAGAGGATACATTGCTAGGTGTCGCCGGTGTGTAAGTGATCTCATCAGATGATGCATCGGAAGAGCTATAATCCTGAATTATCACATTACAGGCAGCTCTTAAAGGAGACGTTGTCTGCTCGGAGTCAGACTCATCCTCGGATGTAAGAGGATCGTCAATCCAGCAATGTTCTCCATTTCCAGGAGTTGAGGGAGGAGGTACCTGATGGGCTTCAGGGACTTCCGGCTCTGGATTGTGAGGAATCTCGTTGACGCGGTCTTGCTCTTGTTCTAGAGCGAGACGCTGCAAGATCCTTGCATATTCTTCAAGATTAGGCATGGGAGCCAGATCCTCTTCTTCGTCTTCTCCGTGTGGCTCAACATAGTTGATTTCCACTGGAGCAATGACAGGTGCTGGGTTAACAGCATCTTCTTGTGCAGCCTCTTGGTCTTCTTCATCATCAGACCAGGATCCTTGTGGTTGCAAGGGGTTATACCAGATTACTGGCATAAGGTGAGTTTCAGGAACCCATTCTTCGTCGGAGAGATACTCTCCTGTTTCAAGAGATTCCTCCCACTCGCCGGTGTAGTTGGGCTCGAATCCATCGTCGGTGTCGCTAGACTCGTATCCATCAATGGAGAATCCAACTACCGAGTTGCAAGAGTATAATGCCCCCTGCATGGCTCTTTTTTGAATTGAGGTGGCATGAAATCACTGAGAGTGAAGTTTCTTACCGCCTTTGAAGTCTCTGGAAGGGACGTTTTTGTTGCCCCGAGTGAAGTGGTAGAGGAGGCCTCTGCCTTTTAATGGACTTCTTGTTTTGGCTGGGTCTTCTCTTGCCGTTTGAGCCTGAGGAGATGTTTCCTAGCCTGCCTTCGCTGTTGAGCTGTCGGCTTTGTTTTTACGATCTCCCAGTTTTCATCTTCCAAGAGATCGGGATGTACCCATATGGGTTGTCCGTCTGGTGTCGGGTAAGGAACCAACACTTCGGACGTTTGAATTCTTTTTATCACCTTGAAGGAAGTAGTGATCTTCTTCTTCGGTGATTTTGGTATTTGTCCACATGCCACCATGTTGACGGAGGCAGTCCCATAGTTTTTGTCAAAGGTGATGACTCCGTTTTTCCACATCTCGTTTATCTTCTCTCTCACAACAAAGCATTGATTGAGATGATGCGAGACCATCTGGTGGTATGGACAGTACCGAGGATCATTGGTTTTGCCAACGTCTCTAGGTCTTTTGGGCTCTGGCAAAATGAGTTTGCCATTTGCTAGGAGAGCCTCAAAGATTTCTTCAACGTCTTCATCGAACGGATATTTCTTTTCTACTCGCTCTTTGAAGGCATCAGAGAGTTCAGGTCTCTTACCTGCAGCTCTATTTTCAGCTTTCTTTGGTTGCTGAGGAGCTGACTTGGTTTGCACATTAAGGACCTCTTTCTTCTTTGGTTTAGAGGTTGCAATGGCGGTTGGCTCTTTTCTTGATGACTTCTGACTGTTGAGGTCTTTAATCACCGTTTCAGCTTCCATAGAAGCTTCCAGGAGTTCTATCAGGTTTTTTGATTTGTTGCCGATGATCATGGAGCGTATTCTTGCTCTCATATTGTTACGGCAGATGTCGACTAGCGACGCTTGTGGCAATACATCTGAACATTTGTATGCCATTGCTTTCCACTTGTGAATGAAGTCATAAGTTGACTCATTCTCTCCCTGTTTTAGGCTGCAGAGCTGAGCCATAGTAACAGGATGATCCTCACCTTGGAAGTGGGTCAGGAAGCGTGTCTCCAGCATAGCCCAGTTCTGAATGGAGTTCTCCGGAAGAGTGGAGTACCAATCGAAGGCCGTACCTTTTAGGGTACTTGCAAAGAGGCGGATCTTGAGTGCATCTTGATCCGCGATAGCTCCCGTCAAAATCTTGAAGTGGATGACGTGCTGTCTGGCTGATCCTTTCCCCGTATATGTTTGGAGAGTAGGATGCTTGAATTTTGTGGGGAACGGGACCGAGTCCATCCATAAAGGATATGGTGGCTTGATCCCATGCTCTTTGAGTATATCCTCTTCTTTAGCTTTGGCGAGGATACTATCTACATCCTTTTTGGTGAGGGCGCGTGACTCATTTTCTTCTCCATTTCCCTCGTTATTGCTATGATTCGGAGGAGGCTCATTGTTCACCTGATTTTGGACGACAAGGAGAAGGTTTTCCATCAGAGTTTCAATCCTCTGCTGGCCTTGTTCCAACTGCTGGATGCGTGTGAGCGCATCATCTCGAGGTGGATTCTGAGGTGGCGGCTCAGAACTTGTAGCCAAGACGTTCATCCCTCGGGATTCGAACGAAGAAATCGTCCTGGTGACCGAGCTGGGGCTCATTCTTTTTGATGAAGAGCTTGATGAAGGATTACTCTCCCGTCCTTGGCTGGAAGGGGCAAGAGATTCTTCGGGATGTCTTTGTGTCCTAGTGACGCTACGGGTCACCGGACGTCGGACATGGATTTTTTATGCTGACTTTTGGCGTCTTCTGGTTTTTCCAACCATATGGACGGCAGCAACTTGGTCGGGTCTTTCTTTTTCGACCCATTTGTGGGAGACTTGAAGTGTAGGAGGCTGGGTCCGTTGCTTCTCTAGTCTCTTCTGTCGATATGACGCACGGCGACGTGCTCGACGAGCAGCTTGAGCTTCGGTCAGCTCTGGCTGGGCTCTGACGATGAAGGATGTGCTCCCTCGGGCGCAGCAGCCGAGCCTGTCTTCTTTGTAGCTAGGCAAGGACAGGGTCCGGACCCGGTCCTTTGCCTGTTGCAGCGAAGCTTTAAACCTTTCGAGTTCGGCCCCTGTAGAGATGAAGGGTTGAACTGAAGGAGTGTAGGCCTTAGCAGGTGCTTGTAGAGGCCTGGTGATGCATGATCTAATTTTGGGCCTGTAGGAACAAGCCGGCTCATGCTGGGTTGACTTGGGAGTCAGGTTGGAGATGGGTCTCTCCTCTTTCATGTAGGCAAGAGGGTAGAACTGGTTCTCTTTGAGTGGGGCCAGGTATGCTGGCTTGGTGGAAGTTTGAGACCTTCTTTGTTTTGGGGAAGGTCTTGGAGACCAAGTCTTGGGATAGACCTGGTTGTTTGTGGGTCGAGGCTTCGCGGGGGTGCCGCGGGCTTCGGGCTTTTGGGCGCTCGCCTTTGGTGTCACGGGAGTGACACGTTGAGAGGCGATCTTCTGCTTTTTAGCAGGCGCAGCTTGTTCTTCGGGAAGTGGGAATGGTCCCAGTGTCCCGAAGACGATGGTCCGGGGAGTCGAGGTCGACCCGGAGTTCAGAGAGTTGCCGAGGGAGTTGACGATTCGGCAGCTGGCAGGGCGCTTGTAAGTGCGCTCGGTTTGCTTCTGTTGAAGCATGAGTTGGTGCTTGTTCTCATCGAAAATAATGGTTAAGGCTGCCATTGTTAGTTTCAAAATTTCTGAAACAAGACCACATCCATTAGTAATCACAAGAATATAATGATCATAAATGGGAATTTCTATGGTTGTCTTTTCAAATCGCTCAAGGGATATGACCCAAGCGACATGAAGAAGGCAAAAAGTCATAGATGGTACAATTGTTCTGACAGCAAGCATGGTAGGCTCGAAATGAGCGTTCCAATGACTGCTAGAAGCAATTGTATACCTAAATTCGACTTATCGAGAAGCGGAGCTTGCTCGAGATAAGAAGAATATAAGGTAGGAGTTACAAATGTGCCGGTCACAGATACAGTAGACCCTGAAAGGGCGTACCAGTACTGCTATGCACAAATGTTGGAGATCGCATCCATGAGATGGGATTCTTTGTTTTGAAAGGTCAGAAATGGATTCGTCAAAGAGAGCAGGTGGCATTCCGGTTCAAATACGGGCTCAACGATTTCCGCGAGCGCCAGTACTCAGAAGGGAAGAGACCACAATTTCTCGAATCTGAATCCAAAAGTGACGAGTTTTTTTTTTTGAAATGTCAAGATTGGTTCCATCAAGGAGAGCAAATGGTATTCTGATCTGAACACGGTCTCGGCGATTTCCGCGAGCGCCAGTGCTCAGAAAAGAAGAAACCAAAATTTCTCAGATCTGAAATCAAAAGTGACGAGTTTTTGGAGATTTTTTTTTTTGAAATGATTTTTTTTATTTTATTATTTTTATTTTTTTTATTTTTTTTAATATATTTTTATTTATTTTTTTTATTTTTTTTATTTTTGAAAATTTTTGTTTTTTTTTTTTAAGATTTTTTTTTTGAAAATCTTTTTTTTTTATTTTTTTTTATTTTGATTTTAATTTTTTAAGATTTAAAGACGAGAGAGTACACATAGGCCTCCTAACCCGGTCTTATGAAACCTCAATTGATAGAATTGCCCCCAGGTAAGGGTATGATTACTTAATGAACCCATTTGGAGAACCCTTGCCTAGAACAGTCAAGCTGTCTCCACACTCTGGACAAGGCTTTTCTTGAATCAATCGTGATCAAAGAACGCAATTGGTTTAACATTAGTGGTCTATGTTCTTCTTTATAAAAAATCCCAAATAGACTCATCGAAGAGAAACGATGGCCCAAAACCTTAGTCGAACGGGCTCAACATTTCTGCAAGCACCAAAGAACGATAGGATAGGATCAAAGTTTCTCAATTTTGAATCCAAACTAAGAAAACTGATTTTTTTTTTTTTTTTTTTTAATTATTTTTTTTTTTTAAATCTCTAATGAACTCATCGAAGAGAAACGATAGTCCAAAACCTTAGTCGAACGGGCTAAACATTTCTGCAAGCACCAAAGAACGATAGGATAGGATCAAAGTTTCTCAATTTTGAATCCAAACTAAGAAAACTGATTTTTTTTTTTTTTAAATCTCTAATGAACTCATCGAAAAGAAACGATGGTCCAAAACCTTAGTCGAACGGGCTCAACATTTCTGCAAGCACCAAAGCACGATAGGATAGGATCAAAGTTTCTCAATTTTGAATTCAAACTAAGAAAACTGATTTTTTTTTTTTTGAAAAGAGAAAGAATGGAAACAAACTCAAAGAAATAGAAATTTCCAAAAAATCCCATCTCATTTTTTTTAGGATGCAAAATCCAACATAGGCTACCAGCTAGAAAGTAGCCAAGGAATCCGGAAAAGAAGTATAAGCATAGAGCAAAAAGTATGATATGCAAATATTTCATTTCCAAGCACCGTGTTCTCAAATGAACGAGTCCCACCGGGTGTGCCAGCTTGATGGAACGCGCTCCGAGGCGCCGTGGGGCGGCTACCGGGGTCGGCGGAACGTGGGAGTCCGTCGGGTCCGGCCCTTTCGCGCCCTGGCGGGCCTGAAGCATGCATCAACATTTCTTTGTGTGGGTGTGCCAGATTTTCTATTTTACTTGGAATTGCAAGTGGTAATCCGGAGATCAACCTTCGCAAGTAAAAAGGAAATCAACTTCTTTCAAGTTTTCCATTGCGCATATATTTAAGAAAAGAGACATTTTCTTAGTTTGCCGTGAAAGGCGATTTTGTTTGGCATTTATAGCCGATTTTGGCGTTTATAGCCGATTTACAATTCTCATCAATAATGAAAAAGACAAGAGTTGTGATTTTTGTCTCTTTTAGAAAAATACAAACTACAATGAAAAGCAAGAAAAGGAGGATCTAACTTTTCAGGAGATTGTGGGGGACTCGTTCAGATTGACGGTCGCAAGTCATGTATGGGCTTCGCCATCATCCATGCAGATGAGAACAGAGGATGCTCTTGATTCGCTTGGCTTGGCTATAACCTCAGATTTTTAGAGGACAAAGACCAAGAGAAGGTCCTATGTCCAATAAAAAGCTAAGTAGACGGGCTGAAAAGCCATGTTTAAGCCATTGGAGGCAGTGGGAGAAGGCAAGGACCTTGGGGGGGTGCCCCCCAAGGGACTTTTGTCACCTTGTAGTGGTGGCCGGTGCTGAACTTCAGCAGAGTTTTTCTCTCATTTTTCTTTCTCTGGATACGAGCTCTGGATTCTTTCCGATCGATCGATCTCGATTTTTTTTTATCCCGATTTCAATGGAATGCTCTCCTATTTATAGGCTTTTGGTAGCCATTTAGGAGAGTTTATGGGCTTTAATGGCTTTAATGGGAGGAGTTACAAGATTTATTTCTTGATTTTGTAACTCCTTTTTCCTTGAATCTGATTGGCCGATGGAGATTAAGGGCTTTTAATCACCTTAATTACCATAATGGGAGGAGTTTCATGGTTTAAATGCCATGAATCAATTGACTTGTAACTCCCAAATGCTTGCTTCTGATTGGGCCGTCCAAAGAAATGAATTAATGACTGCAATAAAGCTAGTCAATTAACCACATTAATTGGTCGCCGAGCAGTCGAAGAGTCGCGGGCCGTGCTGTGTCTTCTGGAATTCTTCTGGCGATGATCATCGATGGATCTTCATGCTGATCGACATCGGATGAACATGTAACTTCAGACATTGATAGCTAAGAGCGGGCCGGTGACATCTGTCTTGTCGATTTCTCGATCGGTCGGACAGAAAGAGCACTTTTTTTGGTCGACCGGTTGGCGATCTTGGAGCGATCAATGATGATTTTGTGCTTTTGGAGGTTGACCCGTGATTTTGACGGATGTCGGAGGATATGAGTCAATTTCAAGCACTAAAAATCACATTTTCAGGAAACCACAGGGGCCAAAGTGCGCGAAACGCGAAGAAAGACGGAAAAACGGGTCACCGGCGGAAAATCCGGTGACTCGGACTTCCATGGTCGCCGGCGACCATGGGCCATGGTCGCAGGGGCCTGCGACCTTGGGGGAATTTTTCCCTTCGGAGCCCGTTTTGCGGTCGTTTTGAGGTCTTTTTCGTCGCCGTTTTCTTCTGTATTTTTCCTGACATTTCTTCTCATTTATTGGCTTGATTTCCCTGTAGAAAACCTGATGAGAATCCTTGCATTTTTAGAGTGCAAAGTTTCCAATTTTCCGGGAAAGCCGAAGACTTTGTCGCGTAGAGCTGCTGATTTTCCGCCAGAAGCTGAAACTTGGTCAAACGATGTCGGAATGACCTGAAATTTGAGGTGGAGCCTCCTGAGCAATAAATAAGACCAATCATAGGCTTTTGTTTGAGTTTTGAAGCCGTTTGGGGTCCCGTCGATGCTTCACTTGATTTTGCTGCGGGGAAAATGCCGAGCTTTGATATGTGGTCAAACGATGTCCGATTGACCTGAAATTTGACGGGGAGCCTATTGGAGTTATTTTCAGACGTTCCATGGGCTCCGTTTTGGATGTCATGGTCCCGGGTTGCTCGGCCGCCGGTAGGCTTGATTTTCTCTCGGAGCATCGAAACCTGGTCAAACGTTGTCGAATGACCTGAAATTTGACGTGCAGCCTTTTGGAAGCATGTTGAAGCCACTCATGCACTTGGTTTGATGAGCGAAGGCTTCGATGGTTCCCGCCGCCGAGAGGCTTGATTTTGCTGCTCGAGCATTGATGGAGGGTCAAACGTTGTCGGTTTGACTTGAAATTTGGCATGGAGCCCTTTTGAGACATGCTGGAGTCATCTGTAGGCTCTGATCGAAGTTTCGACGTCTCCGATGATGTCGCCGCCGAGAGCTCCCGTTTAGCTGTCGGAGAAGTGAAGTTAGGCCAAATGTTGTCGAAATGGCCCGAAACTTCATGTGTACTCTTCTCTTGGCTATCTTGAAGGATCTTGCAGTTTTTGTTTGATTCTGACAAGATTTGATTTTTTGGAGAAATTGCATTGCCTATTTATGGCAGGTTGCGACTTCATGCAGCTTTCTTGATGCTGAAGAGGCAAAGTGACATTTTTGGTGTCAACAACCATTTTAAAATAACAATTGCCATCTCAACATTTATGCCAATCTTTAATATTCTCACTTTATACACTTTGATCACATATGACAACAATCTCAATAAAGTAAGAAAATATGAAATTTTATTTCAATGATAAATAGTTACAATGTCTTTACATGTCCTCATTAAGGCAATTCTATTGGGCCTATATTTCTAACATGCTCTTTATGGACCTTTAGCGCCAATGCCTTTGTCAAATGATCTAATATCATGAAGCTCGTCGGGATTCCAACAATAGCCACTAACTTATCACAAACTTTTTATTTTGGTACAAGGTATTTGACTTTCAGAAATTTTGATTTACTGGAAACCTTGTCATTCTGATTAAATTTTCTTGCAGTATCATTATCACCATAAATCTTTAAGGGCTCAAAACTGGCGTTTATAATACATAATCCTGAGATAAAATCACTCATCCATAAAGCATGACCCGTGGCTTCAAAGCATGCCACATATTCAGCATCAAATGTGGATGGAGTCACTAAAGTTTTTTTGCACTTCTCTATGAAACAACCCTGCCAAGTAACAGGAAGATATATCCTGAAGTCGACTTTCTTATATTAAGGCAACCGGCGAAGTCAACATCCGAATAACCGACCACTTCTAAGTGATTGAACTTTCTCTAAGAGAGCATATGATTTCCTGTACTACTAAGGTATCGCAAAACTTTCTTAATTCCTACTCAACGTGCCATTCCCGGATTACTTTGATATCTGCTAAGCATGCCAACTGCAAAATTGATATCAGGTCCAGTGCATGTTTGTGCATACATTAAACATCCAATTGCAGCTACATAAGGACAAGTTTCAATATATTGTCTTTCAATTTCATTTCTTGGACATTGTCTTTTACTAAACATGTCACATTTTGTCATAGGTATATTTTGTGCTTTACACCATTCCATACGAAATCTCTTAAGTACATTTTTAATATAGGCTTCCTGTGATAACCCAAGTAATCCTCGAGATCTATCTTGATAAATCTCGATTCCTATTACAAATGTCTCTTTACCCATATCTTTCATATCAAAATTGTTCTTAAGATATTCCTTAGTTTCGTAAATCATTCCAAGAACATTACTAGCCAATAAAATGTCATCGACATATAGGACTAAAATCATAAATCAGCTCCCACTAATCTTAAGATATATACAATGATCAACGGTATTTTCACTAAAACGAAAAGATGTAATATTGCGATTGAACTTTAAATACCATTGTCTGAAAGCCTGTTTAAGACCATATATTGATTTCTTTAATTTACAAACTAGTTTATTTTCATTCTCTTTCACGAAACCTTCAGATTGTTCCATATATACTTCTTCTTCTAAATCTCTATTTAAGAACTTGTTTTGACGTCCATTTGATGTAGCTTTAAGTTGAAATGAGCTACCATTGCCATAACAATTCTAAATGAGTCATTTTTATACATCGGAGAGTAGGTTTTATGATATTCTATACTTTCTCTCTAAGTAAAACCTTTGGCCATGAGTCGGGCCTTAAACCTTTCAACTTTCCCTTTGGAATCCTTTTTGGTCTTAAAGACCGGCCTTGAAACTCTTGGGTAGTTCAACGATATCCTAAACTTCATTTGTAGCCATTGATTCTAACTCATCATTAATGGCATCTAACCATTTATGAGAATTCTCATTTTCAATGGCTTCCTTAAACGTTTTAGGATCTTCTTTAATGCCAATGTCAGATTCTTCCAAATACACCACATAGTCCTCTGGAATAGCAGGTTTTCTCATTCAAGTTGACCTTCTTAACATTTTTGGATCGGGTTCAATGATATTTTGCTGTGTACTTGGAAGTGGATCATTATCTTGTTTAGGGAGTGTATCATTGATATGTTGCTCAATGTCAGGTTGATTTTAAATGTTTTATCGTTATTGTTCCTTTTGATAGTCATTTATTCCGATATCAAGTGGAACAATAACTCTAGTTTGTTCAACAGGCAACTCAAGTTGCTCCCTGACTTCTTTGTAACTCACATTTCTATTCTGTTCACTCCCACTATTCTCAAGATCCTCTAAAAATTTGGTAATTTCAGATTCAACAATCCTAATTATATGGGTCGGACAATAAAACATATACCCGTTAGAGCTTTCCAGATAACCAACGAAATATCCACGGATTGCTTTAGGGTCAAATTTCCTTTCTTGTGAGTAAAAAATTCTCACTTTGGATGGACAACCCCATACTCGAAAATGGGCTTCCTACTGGTCCACAACTCGAAAGGAGTTTTGGGAACTGCTTTCGTAGGAACACGATTTAATACATACAATGCAATCTTTAGGGCCTCTCCCCACATTGAATTGGGTAAATTGGTGTTACTAACCATACTCCTTACCATATCCATTAACGTTCTGTTCCTTCTTTTAATTACACCATTTTGTTGAGGTGTGCCTGACATTGTATACTGTGCTATAATACCTTACATTTCTAGAAATCTAGCAAGCGGGCCCTGGTTACGACCCGATTTAGTGTATCTACCATAATACCCACCACCTCTATAAGATTCCAACACTTTAATTTTCATGTCTAATTGTTTTTCTACTTCTGCTTTGAATATTTTGAAAACATTCAAAGCATCAGATTTTTCTTTAGTCAAATTGACATAACCATACTGTGAAAAATCATCTATAAAAGTGATGAAGTATTGCTCTACAGTAAAAGATGGAACATGAATTTTACCATATATTCTATATGAATAGTTTCTAACGGTGCAGAACTCCTTGTAGCACTTTTTTATGTTTGTGTTGATTTGTTTTCCTTTTATACAATCAATACAAACACCATAATCGATGAAGTCAAGATTGGGCAATAAACCATCAGTCACCAATCTTTTCATTCTTTGTTTAGAGATATGCTCTAATCTTTTGTGCCATAGCTTTAATGAGTTCTCATTTAGTGGCCCTCTTTTCATGCCTATGTGCAATCTACAATTAATGTGAGGTGTGTGTAAAGTTTGTTCATACATATAATCTAGCTTTAATCAATACAAACCATCACACATATAACCATTCTTAATCAAAATATTATTGCTAAAAATATGCATAATGCCATGTTCATACATATAATCTAGCTTTAATTTATACAAATCATTACACATATCACCATTCATAATCAAAATATTATTGCTAAAAATCTGCATAATACCATGTCCAAAATTGAAGTTTAATCCAGTACAATCAAGTCTGGAAATTGAAATCAGATTTCTAGAAATATTAGGAACCAAGAAAGTATTATATAAATCCAAGACATCTTCCAGTGTCAAGCACCAGCCTATAAGTGCCCACAGCTTCGACCCTTGATTCCTTTTTATTCCCAATGAAGATTAAGGTTTTTGTTTCTTTATTTAACTACATAAAAACCAAATCCAAAGTAAAAGGAAAGGAAAAAAAAAAAAGGAGCAAACCCAAAACCAACATAAAAAGAAGAGAATAGAAATTACTGGCTAGAAATCCAAGCAACTATGTAGAGTTCATGTTTATTTGTTTATTCAACATTAGAAAAAGCAAAGAAGAAAGGAAAAGACGACAAAAATATGTAATTAAGGAAGATATGTTAGAAAACTATGGGTTTTAATCCCTCTCTAGATCGATCCAATAATACTATAAACATCAAATCTAAACCATTAGAGTAGTTAAATGGTATCTGATTGTGCCATGATGAAACTCTAATCCAACAGAAGGTTGGTCCTCCATGGAGAATCACAACTCTCTTGTCATTTGCCTTTCTTCTCCGGTAAGTGATGGTTGCATAGATACGTTCGTAGCCAAGATAGTTACCCGGGTTGCCTTTTATAGGCCTTAAATCTCTTCTTCCATCAAGAAGAGAATAAATACATTTTAACCCTCACATTAACATCATGGCAATTATAAAAGGTAAATTCAAAGCAGTAAAAAATCCATTAAATTAAGTAATCCTCAATTTGGGATAACCGATCCCTTTGCATGGTCATGTGGGCCACAATATTCGGTGCAACAAGATAACCACTGATATCAATTAATCAAATCAAACAATAAACCCTTGCTTATTACAAAAATGGATCCTAGATCCTTTTATGGCAATCAACCTACCCTATACGTGAATAAAAAATGAAAGTTCATACTTTTCTACTTATTCAACCTAAAAAATCCAAAGCGAAAAGGAAAGAAAAGAAACAAAGAGTAATTTGATATTTTAGGATATTATGTATTGGATATAGTTCAAAATCCAAATCTAAGAATTTAAAGAAGAACCCATTAATGGACTCAAAGAGGCAATAAAGGAATGAAAACATGTACTTATCAAAAGAAGAGAGGAAACTGTATATTAGAGATCTAAAATCCCTAAAATCTTATTATATTATATATTTTTGCTAGCATCACATGATAAAAGTGCCAGTTTCATAAAAATGGAAAAACAAATCATGTCGATTATGGAATTGATGATGGAGATGGTATTGTCCGTTTTATCTGAGATGATGTGGATGAAAAGGTCTTTGGCAACGCGCCAATCTTGTTTTCCTTCAAGCTGTTAATCTTGGGCTCGTCCCAAGGTTCCACCTTTTCATCCAAACAAAAAGGAAAGAAGCGCCATCAATTATAAGCTGAAAAGTTTTGGATCTAATTTTGATCAGAAACTTTTTCGATTTCTACAACTACTAGCAAGTTTTTTTTTATTTCTATAACTGCTAACATACTCTCCCCCCACTTTCCACTAATATACTTCCCCTACTTATGGACTCCCATCCTCTCCATTTCTAACATATATAAAATCCTATCTATTCATGTATACCAGTGATTAGCATGAGTCTTTTTGCTAGTAAAAAGAAATAAAGAAAGAGTACACATTTCCTCTCCATCTAGAACCCCTAATATCTCTCTTTAAGGTCAAAATCAGGTTAAAATTGAAATTGAAGTTGAGCTTTAGTTTCTCAATCAATTGCAATATTAGAGTATTGGAGTCCAATCTCGAAATCAAACTATTTCCCTTTTATATATAATAACTGGCAAAACATGCCCACGCTTAACACGGGAAATATAAGTTATTTTATTAAAATAATAAAACTTTTAAATAACATTTTGTCTAAATTATATTGAGATGGTAAAACTGCAGTCACAACTAAAATCTATAATAATAACAAAGAAATATGGTTGGTTAATTTCAAAATGAGAGCAATCAATTGAGTATTTTTCTTCAAACATTCTTTTGGAATAATAGGAATTAAAGGAATAATAGGAATAAGCCCATAATAAAAGATAATAAAAGTGATAAAAACACCACAAAAATACATGAAAACAAAACTCCCTAGACAATACAATAATATAAATAACATAGAATAAACAAATAAACTCATAGAAACCCAATGCCCAAAGCCCAAAAACCAAAAACTGGAAAAAAAAACACAAATCCGTGAAAACATGGCAACATAGAAACTAAATGAACCCATCAACACCGGAAAAAAAGTAGTACAAAACTATGATAAAAGAAAAAAAATAATCAAGACACCGAAAATACTTAAAAAAGGAAAAAAAAGGGGGAAGAGATATGACACAATTGTGTTGTAGAAATCATTAAAAATAAGATAAAACCATGTAGGAGACCCATTAGCGGGACACCCATCAAATCCAAACTGGTCAAATACATAGTGGGCTGACCGATGATAAAAAAATTTGAAAAATCAGAGAGAGAGAGAGAGAGAGAGAGAGAGAGAGAGAGAAAGAGAGAGAGAAGGGATTTTCATTGAGAGATTTTAAAAAAAATCCAAACTTAAGAGAAGATGGAAAAGAGGTTTGTTGGAGAGTGTTGAGAACTTATGAAAATTAGAGCACGTCACGTGTCGCTCTTCCACGAAAAGGGCTGCTACTTTAATATATATATAATAACTAGAAACAACGCCCCATGCTTAACCAGGGGCAAAAATAAAATATTACATTTTTAATTTATGAGATATCAAAATTAATTATAAACATATAAGAATATATTCATACATATTTATATAAAAACAGTCAGCACATCTTCAATTATAAATACAAGTGTTATCTTCACATAGGCCAATGGTCATTTCTATCCCTCCGCACAAATTTCTTCTCTACCCATTTGAAGTAGCACTAATACCATTTTAGAATCGATCAAACCGTTTTTTTAGCTCTAGACATTTTTAAAAAAAATGTATAAACATCTTAACTTTAAAAGCGATAAATTATGAGACTTTAAAACCACAGGCTAGTGTTATTTGATCCCAGTAATAATTGGCCCGCCTTGGATCAATGTATATATCTCTTAATTATGAGTTCATGTGGGCCCACAGAAGTGTAATTATGGTGGAGCAAACCTAGGGTCATTTGTCTATTTAATCAGATCAGAAAATGAATCGTATAAGATTCAATAAAAAAAAACTCAAACCTCAAAACATTTTCATCACAAGCCCATCCATGAGGTGGTCTACTAGAAGGTCGGGTCACATGCCCGTCTATAAGGTGGTCTACCAGAAGGTTGAGTCTAATTTTTGTTCACGTGTGACAATCTCTGAATAGAGTAGAGCTCTATTTAGAAACTAAAGAAAATGATATTTTAATGAAAAATTTATTAGTGCGAATTGTTGAAAGGTGGGCCCCAAATATTAAAATAAAAAGATAACAATCTTGAGAGGATGGAAGATAGATGGTGTTAAGAGAGAGAGAATAATCCATAATCCATATTGAGCTAGAAAACTAATATCTATGCATAGTGGATCCCACTGTAGAAATAAGTTAAATGTGCAGGGCCCACTAATTGATTTGCATCCATTAAGAAACCAGACAACAACCAATAGGCTTGCATCCCTCTATCAGTTGGGCCCACTCTTAGAAAAAAGGGGTTAAGAGAAGGCCATTGGGATTTCATCCATACTGGAGTCCAATCTTGAAAAATATTTAATACGAACTGGTGTTCACTATTGGATCCATCTATTTTAGGGAAAAAAAATTGAAAGTAAAGTAAAGGAGCAACAGTTTGGATTCCATTTATATTTAACATAAGACCACAAAACATATTTAATATAGGACCCATTGATGATTGAAGATCTAAGGAAAAGAAAACAAACCGACTGTAAAGATTTGCTTATAATTTGGATAATAGCAAGAAATATGACCGAAATTCAAACATTCATAAAAATCTCTTATTAGAGAGGTTTTAGAAGAGAAAGAGTAGCCCTCATTGAAAAGAGAGACTTTTTAGGGATGAGGTGGCACCCCTCACAGCCCACCTTTCCATTTGCTTTAATATATATAACTAGCAACAAAGAGCACGGGCCCTATAGTAAAATATATTAAATATTAATATATTATTTAATACACACAGTAAGTACGATAGAGGCGTTGGGTCAAATTTCATTTTTAAATACATATAAAATTATATATTAATACATTCATAATGAGTATGTAAATTAGAATAAGCTAACAGAAAAAATATCTATTGAATTTAGTTTTAAAAAAAATAGAGAAAGAGATCACATAACTATTGGTCCAAGTTATGTAATTACCAACATAACCATAACAACATTTCAAAAAAGAAATTCAACATCAAACCCAAGAAAAAAATTAAAAAGCATAAAAAAGAATAAAAAAGAAATGGGTAATTACATTGAAAAGTGAGCTCCTCCTTATCTACATATATAACTTAGACTGAAATGTTGTTCTTGTGTGGCTTTGCAAAACTCAAAACATCAAATTTCTACTCTTAAGTCCAAACAAACACATTATCTGAATCACCCACATGACGAAAACAACATTTCAACAAAGAAATTCAACATCAAACCCAAATTTTTTTTTTTTATAAAAACATAACAAAGAAATGTGCAATTACATTGGAAAAGTGGCTCCTCCTTATCTACATATAAAACTCAGATTGAAATACTATTATTATGTGGCTTTGCAACTGTAATAGCAAGAAATATGACTGAAATTCAAACCTTCATAAAAATCTCTTATTAGAGAGGTTTTAGAAGAGAAAGAGTAGCCCTCATTGAAAAGAGAGACTTTTTAGGGATGAGGTGGCACCCCTCATAACCCAGAGAGGCTTTTTAGGGACGAGGTGGCACCCTCACAGCCCACCTCCCCCTTTGCTTTAATATACATAACTAGCAACGTAGGCCTGTGCTTAGCCCGGGCCTCAATTAAAAAAACTAAATAGTTTATTTCAGAAATCATAAAATAATAAATCTTCAAATACATATAAAATAAAATAGATTTTTATAAAAGATTTCTTTTAAATCATGAGAATCATTTGGTGTGCACCTT
The DNA here is from genome assembly GCA_028538565.1 of Umbellularia californica. Taxonomy (NCBI): domain Eukaryota; kingdom Viridiplantae; phylum Streptophyta; class Magnoliopsida; order Laurales; family Lauraceae; genus Umbellularia; species Umbellularia californica. Next base: position 36,719,423 of record JAPQWN010000009.1, on the reverse strand, counting down.
GCATTTTTAGATAGTAAACCATATGATATAAAGTTTGAATTAAAGAGAGATATAGGGACGGTGGTAAGATTGATATAAAATATCATAACATACAAGAATAATTATTAAAATTTTGAGTGAGATAAGGTCAGAAAGTGTAGATAGAGATAAAGAAAAATCACTAAAATTATGCATGAGATGAGGTATGAGGTTGGAAACTTTGTGAATGACCTGGTAGGTAAATATATGAGAGATTTTAGAGAGGAATATGTGAAATATTTTTTTTCCTCCAATGAACGTGGTTTAAAATTGCTTTAACAATTGATGATGTTAAGAACATCCCTATCCAACTTTAGTTGGCCCCTAAACATCTATAGGTGTCTCAACCCATCTTGATAAATTGAATAGAAATCGGTCTCAGAAAAGTTCAAATTGGTTTTGCTTGGGCCTGACATTTAAGCTCCGTAGGTGGATCTTGGCTTGAATATTATTTGGTCAACTTTTAAAAAATCTTGGGCTTGGATCTTGGCTATAATTTTTAAGACCACACAAATCAATAGTGAAATTAAAGGTTATGAAAGATGAATAGTTCAAACCAATGCTAAGTAATAGAAAGATGTATGAATGACAATTCATGGAAGTATTATACTGTGACTTAGTTGGATTATTCGAATGGGTGCTCTGGTTGGAAAGTGAAATTTCATCCCTTAAAAAAAAAATTTGTGGAAAGTCTATGCCGGACCATCAAGTCAGCATTCTACCAAGGATATGAAAGCATATTAACATGTAAATCTTTTCATTATTGTAGAAGTCATGTCCCCACCTCCAAATTATAAGATAAGCATTTAATGTAAGGCAGTGCAATAAAGTTCTTTATAGGAGGAAAAACATGAGCCGGTCAATAATTATTTAATTTCATGGTGAAAAATCCATGGATCCATCCTTATGGGTTCCAGAGACCTAGTGATTCTAATAAGTACCAGTTAAATAACCAAATATGAAACCAAGCATGAATACATAAAGCGTTAAACATAATAAGAATCTATGAACCATTTGAATCCAACCCAAACCAACATTGGATTGGATACATCATTCACTAAATCAATGGTCATGATATCTCAGAAAGATTGTGCAATTCATCCACTTGTGTCTGCATTAGTCACTGAGTTTGTCACTTTACTTTCCAATTGATCTGGTTCATTACTTGTCTCAATGGCTGGATTGTTGATTTTATCTTTCATCTTCAACGCAGTTGACATAAGTTAGTGAAATGAAACAATCATTTAAAAGAATAAATCTTATTAAAACAAAATTGTAAAGGCTCACAATGTTGGAGGAGATGTTGAGGTCTTTTTTATACAAATGAATGAGCCTGACATCACATCTGCTTGATTTTGTCCAAATGCTTCAAACTTCAATTAGGGGCCAGTCCTAAAAATTGTAGTAGTTGCACTATCCAAATTCAAAACATCGTTAATATGTGCCACATATGTGAAACAGAGCTAATGATGACTTGGGATACCAAGTGTTTTTACATTGTAGTGATGCCAATGGTCCATAGAGGGGAAAGATCTTTCATGATGAAGAAAAAGTCTGGTAGTCTGATGTTGCAAACATTTTCTAATCTACAGCTGGGCTTTTAATGTAGAGTCCTAGGATGATGAATCAAAACCACTCTTCTGATTATGGTAGTTGACACTCTTCTTATCTCACAAAACCACACCTAATATTATGTGATAACTGCACCTAATCCTTCCAAACAACTTATCTCCCCTTCAACTTTAGCCCCTCTCTAATAATATCCCTCTAATACTACCAAAAATAATTAAGGATTATTAAAGTGGCTGCAGTTGCCTAACGCATGGTTTCGATCTACCCTAGTTTATATAAATTGTTGGATGTGCAGCTACAGGACTGCTGTACCTTTTGCCCCAACGGTTTTATCATGTAGTGCAGATTGTAGTGTGCTCTTTTGGGATCTCCAGATAAATATTACATGAATTGTGATTTCTATGATTTCTAGCATTTGAATGTTATGGCGGGCTATTTTGGTGTAAATATTTCTAGAAGTGTTCAACATGCATGGTAGAAGAAATTCCAGTACTAATCAACTCAAAATTCGGATTGCTTTTCAAATCATAATATCCTTTGTAATAAGTGGTTTAGCAGGATTGCCTTTTCTAGTAGCCTCAGAGGCACAAGGAAAACATCTTTAGGAGAAAATGAGTCCATTTAATCATAGAGATTATTAGAGTTGAGCTTGGTCCATTGCTCATCTGTTGAATGATCAACAAGACTGTAGGATGGGACTTAGTTTGATGAAAGACATCGGCCAAAGGGTAATCTTTGATGCCCCAAACATACAAGCATACATGAACCAACACTACGTACACAATGAACATGATCAGCTCTTCCAAAAAAAAAATTGTTAAATTGTAGAAAAGTTCTTCAACTCTATTGAGACATTCATGTCGTGGGATTTTGGGGCTCCACTTTTTAGGTCTGAATTTGTAGAAAATGTTAAATGTAGAAAATATTTAAACTCTAGAAACAGAAAACACCAAGCAGCGAAATGCTGGAAAAAAAAATCTAATCCAATATTCCAACAACTATTTAAGCAAACCATCATTAACAAAAAAGAAAAAAAGAAAAAAGCACATGAGCAGGAATGGCAATCCAGAAGCACCTTAGATGAAGTTCGTCTCCTGCGTGGATCGTTCTCGATGCATTGAGGAAACCAGATCCGGAGATGAATCAAATATAAAGTTGCAAGAAAAATAACTTGAAGCAGAGATGTGCTGGTCGGAGATGAGGGAGAACTAAAATGGGCGGAGATGCAATGTCAATAGAAATAGCAAGAGTTGAGGCAGCACAAGATTTTCCACAGCAGCATTGTCGAAACAGATCCGGAGATGAATCAAATATAAAGTTGAAATGAAAATAACTTGAAGCAGAGATTTGCTGGGCGGAGATGAGGGAGACGATGATGAAGGACCTATGGTTTAATACCTTTGGTGCAGATAAGAGGGAAAGGAAAAACGATGATTATAGGGTTGAGAAACCTGGAAAGGATGAAGTTTCATTTACGGACGGCATTCAAGTGTATAGAAGGCATTCAAGTATTCAAATTTCAAACAACGTATTGAATGTTGTTTCTGTTTAAAACGATTGGTTTGAGAGTATCCGAAATGGAGAGGGCCATGTGTGAGATGGAAATCTGACCCTCCATCTCATCGTTCGTAAAAGCTGAACCAGCTCATCGTTCTTCAAAGCCAAACCATCTCTTCTTTTCTTCTTTTATATTTCTCTCAAAGGAGAGAATTTCCGGGGATGAGGTGGCACCCCTCGCAGCCCACCTCTTCCTTTGCTTTAATATATATAATGTAGTTATGAGAATCCTTGTGTATCACTCACTCTCGCTAATTTGGATTAGCGTGACAGAAGGGAGATTAAAGAGTCTACTACATCCAATTAAACCCTATCTAAAATTGAAAACTATGATGGGATTGCACAAGATAAGGGATGGAAGGTTTAGATGACATACTCTTTAATATGACATCGAATAAGATTTGCTGACCTATGCATTAGATAAGAAAATCTAAATATACATTGATTGATTAGAGACCTTGAAAGATTAGACTCTTTAAAAGGAAACTCCTTTTAGATTGACCTCTTTATTTAGATGGATAAAATCAAAATTTTTTTTTGAATTCTTAAAATCTCTCACTCAAGTTCAAATCGGGTTAAAATTGAAATTGAAATTGGAGCTCAATTGTTAAATCGAATCCTATCCCTTTCATATATAAAATTATGCGAATCTAAAACTAAAGATTTGCTTGTTTGTATGAAATTAAATTGTAAGAAATTCTAAAATATATATTCCTAAAAGTAGCTAAAATTTAAAAGAAACAAAGATGAAAAAAATTTAATCACCCACCAATATGCACTCCTTTGATTGGAAAACTAATTAAAGTGAAGAATAAACAAAAAGGAGATGAAAAATAAATACCCACCCATTCTCCTAGTAAATCAAATTTAAGGAGTATGGGGTCACATCTTCCTCACCTCCTTATATCCTTCACCTCTTATGTATTTACTTATCCTACCTAAAAACCTATTTTATGATAATTAAACTCTACAAAATCTAATAAGCTTAATATTTTATGCATCTTATAACTCATGTCCTAGCCTTTTTCATCTTTTTACAAAAAAAAATATATAAAGAATTCCGCTAAAAGCTAATCAGATAAACGTGGAAACATAGTCACCATCATCATAATCAATATCTTCCGTGGGAACACGGAGAAATTGTCACACCAACAAGTTTTATAAAAATAAAAATTTCAAAAAAGAATTTTCATAAAATTTAAAAATTCATATTTGGTATAAAAAAAATTCCTCATCGAGTTGGTGCTAATATTATTTGGTGCGGCTGTGGATTTCTTATAAAAGATCAAGTTTTTTTATTTAATGAAATAATTTTTTGAAGAAAAATAACATAACATGTATTTTATTTATTAAATATTAAATAATAATTTATTTAAAGAGATAAAAAAAATGAAAGAGTTGTAAGGTTTTTTGTTGACATGGACGGGTGAAAAAAGGAGGGAGAAGTTTTCCGAAGAAATCAATTTCTCATACCCCAAGAGGAAACTCATTTCCACCATTATCAAGGAAAATATAAACGAGACAGGAAAGCGTTTTCATGGAATTGTTCCGAACCAAATGCCAGAAAAATGGATTTTCCGTGGAAAACCGTCTACTTTTCCGTGAAAAAATATTACACAAACATGTCCTATTAAAAATAAGAAAGAAGGAAAGGAAGTCTTCTCACCATAGTCCTCCCCCATATGGTATAAACCCAACCAACCGGAATGAAACCGTAATTGAGACAATTGGATTATGTTGGTGGGTTTCATGGAAGATGGTCATCAATTTAGGCTCAGGAGAAAAACAGAAAAAAAGTTCCCCATCTCTCCAAGTGCATGACCAGATAAAGGAAACGGTTTCCTCGTTCGAAAAGAATATGAATTGTGGTGGTAATGAGGAAACTTGAAGATTTGATTGATAGATGAAGAAACTTGCAGAGAGGAAAATCCAAATAGATGATAATTAAGGTATTGTCTTATCTCCTCTATTAGTTGATCATCCATATGTGGAGGGAGGGTGTTGGTGCACACTGGCCGTTCAGTATGTTCTTTGTTTCCCGGCCAGTGGTGGACCTATCGTATAAGCACCTGGGGGCGATCACGTTGCGGCATTGAACATCTTCGATCTTTAATGGATGACGCGTTTAAACTCTCTTATTTTCATGTTAGGGCCTCTTATTTAGATATGTATTTATAAAATTCTTACACTTATAATACCAAAAAGCCCCGTGCTCACACGCAAACGTAATTCACAATATTATATAGTGAAAAATATTATAAAAAAAAGGCTTTGTAAATAGAGAGGGGAAGTTGTAAAAGAGTAAAGGGAAGAGAACAGACAGAGAAAATGAAAGGATGCAGTACAATGTTGAAACATACCAAGAAGAGGAAATGAGAGAGAGAAATGAGGAGTTTCAATATTAAAGAGTCATAAAGGAAGAGCTTAGGTAGTAATTAAAGAGGGTTTAAAAACAGAGATGGTAGAATCAAAATATTAAGAAAAGCGGTCAAAACAAAATTCTCGGGGTCCAAATCAAATTGTAATTAATCTATGATTTCTCAGTTCGCTTCATATTTGATCAATTCCATATATTATATATTCATTTGAGTTTAGTTTTATTGTAAAATGGCTGTCATAGAAAATTAATGACTATATAAGAAATCATATAAAATAGTTATTTCAAAAGTTTGATCATCATACTTAAAGTACAATGCATAAGTATGAAAATAATAACAACAGTATTTATAGGGGTCAATATTCTAAAAATATAGTTATTATTATAAATACCTCATAGATAAATTCCAACTCCCGGTCAATATTCCAAAATGGGGCTGGTTCCTTCCTCATTAACTGATTTTAATTTTTTTTTGTTGATAATTATTAATAAAAATTGTTCTATGATGTAGTGGTAGGGTTGCCCTCTTTGAAATCCATATTCACATGAGTTTGAGTCTTGGCGCATACCATGTTTAATTTTTTCCACGCCATTAAAAAAATATTTTATATTTGACCCGACCTAATTTACTCCGATCCAACCCGTTTGTTAGGGTTAAACTAAATTAAATTGGATGGGTCAAAATCAATTATCTAATTTACCCCGACCTTACCCATTTGTTAGGACCAAACAAAATTAAATTGGACGAGTCACAATCAATTGGAGTGAATTGGAAATTATTGAAACCATTTCGCTTTATATTATATAATGGAGATGTTATCCAAGAGAGATTTCCAGTAACCTCCTCTTCTTCTTTGCCTCCTCGTATCTACCAACTTGTGCTTTACCAAATCTTTTGTCATTTGATGCTGAGAAATGGAAGCTGATGTTTTGATCCAGACAATCCCAAAACCCCACTTCAGATCTTCTCTGCATCTCACCTATCCCCACATCAATCACTGATTTCAGGTATTCTTCTTCCTATTCTCTTTCTTTTCTGTTCCTGCAATTACAGCTTTTTGGAGGGGTTCTTCTGCTATCACCCCTTTTCTTCTCTGTGTTGAGAGAATTGGGTTTCTGGGTTTTTTTAGCACTCTGTTCTATATGTATGCTACAAACCACTACCAAGTGATTTCTTCTATCCTGTTGTTTCCTGTGACCTTTTTTTATCAAAAAAGATCGTGGCTTTCAAAACTGAATTCTGGGTTCTTTTTTTGGGTTGGATAGATTAAGGGCTAGAGAGCTGCGAAGAGGAGACTGGGCGGCGCTAGATGTTCAATTGGATCTGAGGGTTGTGGATATTGCAACTACATGGCGTCTGGGTGTTTTTGGAATCTGGGGTGCTTCCCCATCTTGTACATTCTTCTTGTTCTTTTTCTATTGGGGGGCACGGCCACTGCGAATGTGTTGTTGATTGGTAGCAATGTTTCGTTGTCGTTCGATGACGTTGAAGCGAACTTTGGTAAGAAAGAAATTAGATTTCGTTTTGAAGAAGTTTGTGTATTCAGTTCATTGTGTACAAGATAATTTTCTGATGCAAAATGAACCATCAACCATATGTTTATAAAATATATATATATATATATATATGTATGTATATTACGGAGGCAGAATTCTTTTGATTTTTGTACTGAACTTGGAAGTACAAAAAAGTGCATATGACTGTTTTTCTTTTGTGAATTCCACTGTTTAGCGCTCTTTTTAACATGTTTATTGATTCCTCTTTCAAAATTCTAATCTTGTTGATCCTACTGTTTCTTTGAGCTTGTGTGTTATATTTCTTTACCATGCATTTTGCAGTTTTATGAGCACTCATGCTCTATAGAGTTTAGATCTTTTTTTTTTTTTTTTTTTTTTGGAATGGTAACTGAATTTATATCTTACATACTTTGATTTGTGCTTATTGGTAAAAAAATGCAACAATAATCAACCATATAGGTCTTTTTGCAAGAGCTTTGTCTTTAGGTGCCAATCCAACAAGACTCTTACTTCATTCTCCCTTCTCTAAAGTGTTTTAATAGTATTAGTGACACTTGGAACTGTCACATTACCTCCCCCATGCTTGAAACCCCTTGAGCTCCTTCAACATAATCGTCGTCATTGTCAAGTTATAGGTTTGTCCCATTTATCTGGGGTATTTTCTATGAGTTCTGCAGTTTAACTAAAAGAAAGAAGCTAAGTTCATAATTCCTAAGTACTAAGTTCTAATATCTGTTCTTGAGAGTGCAGTTTCACTCTCTCATTCTTTCTCACTATGTGATCTCACGTGCTTCCCTCTTTCTTTCTCTTAGAGATAAAAATTTCTCCCTGGGTCGGACAACTTCAGCTTCCAAGAGGTACTTAAATGAGCTTAGATCCCTAATGTCAAAAGCTTTAGCCAATGATTTTTCATGAGACCCTTTTTTCCCCATATTGTCTCTACTCTCTAGTGAGCACAATATCATCAGCACATACCACAAGAATTGTGTTGCTCTGTGTTCCTTTTACAAAGACTTGAGTGGTTATAAAGTGAAATGAAAACCAATCTCAAGTAGAGCATAATAGATGATTGAATACAACCCCGTGGAGATTGCTTGAGACCATGAATAGCTTTCCTTAGTCTTTCTCTTCTTGAATAAAATCTTGGTGGTAAACTCATAAATTTCTTCTTCTAATTCTTAACTAAGAATTGCATTCTTGACATCTAGTTGAAACGCTGGGCCCTGATTTATTTGCAGCCAAGGATCAAAATAGCGGTTACGGCAGGCGTAGCGGTCAGTGGCCAAAACGCTACGTAGCGGTTGCGGTATACTTAACGGTGTAGCGATGTGAATTTTTTAAATGGTCATTTTTTTTTGAATCTTGTATAGCAAACAATATTGTATTTCTTTAGTGATTTGAAACCATATAAGGGTAGAGATAACTTTAGGAAAGACTATTGAGAACTTTAGGAAAGACTATTGATGAGAAGAAATAGGAAAAACAGTGTCTAAAACTAAAATTACTTGGCTCTATTAAGTTTTAGACCGTAGCGCTGCTATTTTCAAAATAGCATAGCGTCCTTGACCGCTACGGCAAATAATGTGGACGCTACGCTACGTAGTGGCTGCTCTTTTGAACCATGTTTGCAGCAACTCATGATGCAGTCTCTCACAGATGTTGAATTCTTACCTCCACCTAGCATCTCTTCTTTCTTGCTTTATTTTATTTTTTATGTTTGGGATTACAATAGGAAAAAGAAAAGCAAAAGGAGGGGGTGTCTTCTGTAGAAATTCTTCTTTAGGTGCATCTGGGGGATGCTTTGTGGAGAAAGATTCATAACCAGTGTACTATTAAGGCATTGTTTGTTTGCACTCATTTACATACGTAAATGATGGACATTTGTAATGATTATGCATGATCATGTTTGTTTATTCCCATTTATGCATGTGATGCGTAAATGAGGTGTGATGATGTTGTGTAAATGAGGCAATTTGTTAGCCTCTCATTTACATATAAGAGGAGGCGGTAAACAATTGTTAAGTGGTTTGTGCCGTTTCCTATCACCAATTGGTTTTGGGATTACTGGCTAGCAACTCTATCATGGTATCAGTCTATCAGAGCCAGAGGTCTCTAGTTCGAAACCACGTAGGGCAAAAATGCCCCATGCTGCGTTGTGTGTGTGCGGGCGCAAGTGCATAGGATAAGAAGGCCCCATGCCGCGTTATAGTCTTGTGCGGGCGTCTGCTTTAAATCCGGGCGGTGTCCCGCCCGAGGGTGGTTTTTTTGGGGGGGGGGGGGTGTGTGTCTTAAGTAGTTGTTTATGCCATTTCGTATCACCAATTGGTTTTGGGATTACTAGCTAGAAACTCTATTAACAATTACATATGTAAATGAGTGGAAGTGTTAGTAGTTAGTACATGTTGCAATAGGGGTGTCTGCCAGGAGAGGTTGTGGGTTGATCTTCTTTATTGGTCTTATAAGCCCTAGGATGTTTAATTTCATATCTTATGTTTTCATAGATTTGAGAAATATGTGAAAATCTTCCAAAAAAAAAAAAAAAAACCCAACCTTTAGTTATAATTTTCTGCAATTTTTTTGGTCTCCAATTCATGATCTGGACCATTAAGCATTCTCATACACTTCGAAATTTTTTTGAAAAATGTCTGCAATCTAACACATCTAAAACCGCTAGATACTCTCATGTCCTCTAGGTGAAAATGGTGACTTGATGAACAATGTAATATGTTTCACATATGTCACATTCGCATATGTAAGTGTTTAGCATTAACATATGTAAAACCCATTTTCCTATCCCATCCTTAAAGGCAAATGACCCTAAAGAGAGTTTACTCCATAAAATTCAATGAAGATAATATTTGGGTCTATAAGTCCTTAAGTAACTGTTGAAAACATAAATAAAAAGTCAATGTGACTGTTGAAAACAAAAATAAATAGTCAATTCTATTGCTTAGTAGGTTTCTGTGCAAAAGTCATACCACTTTCTTTTCTAAGAAACTGCAAAATTTGATTACCATGATCATTATTAACCTTAAAAAAAAATAAAGAAAAAAGATATAAGCTTCAAATTGCAAGTTGTAGGATTTTTTATAACTAGGATTTATGCACACAGGATTCAAGTTGTTTTCTTTAAGATTTTATACAAATTTCATGGTCAGATCATAAACTGTAAGATCTTTGGTAAAAATAAATGTAGTTTGTATCCCTAGAATGATTGAATATGTGTGAAACTTCATCCACCCCCACAATTCTGCCAGGTCATGGTGGTAAGCTAGTGGACTGAACGAGAAATCCCAGTTTTTATTTCCTGTTGCACTTGGTTCTCATTTGTTTTTATGCATTTCTTTTTTAAAATTCGTATTCACTCTTGTTCAATTTGTTTCCCAAGGATGATAGAAGTGCAGCCTTTTTCATGTTTGTATGTTCTTGGCTACTTTTACTTGGTCTCATCTGAGCTGCAAAAACATGATTTTGTGGACTTGATTCCTTGTGTTTGATTGCTAATAATTTTATGGCCATGTCTAGGTGCTTACCCATTTATTTTGAATTCTCAAATTAACAGCTCCATCAATCAAAGGATCTGGAGAATGTGGAATCTTATATTTGGCCGAGCCTCTTGATGCATGTTCTTCATTGCTTAATAAAGTGATTCCAGGTCAAGGTGCAAGTTCGCCATTTGTACTGATAATTAGAGGAGGATGCACCTTCGATGACAAAGTTAGAAGTGCACAAAACGCTGGGTTCAAAGCTGTTATTGTTTTTGATGATGAAGATGGTTCTCTGGTTGCAAGTAATGTCCCCATCTTTGCAAACTTTCTTCTTTATTTCCTTGAATGCTTGCAGTTATTTGCTTATATGTCTTCATGTAGGTACTGAAGATGTTGTTTGTTTATTTGATGGCTAATGCAGAATAGAAGCATTTAAGTTCTGTTGATTTGCTTATTAGTGTTTTTACCTAATTTACAGCGTTCATGATGAGGACTGATTAAGTTCTGTTGTACTGCTAGTCTGCTACATATTTTTCGTTGGAAAAGTTTGGAAGAAAATGAAGAAAGGAGAAGGCAAAACAGTCACTTCCCTTAGCTACAGTTTTATTCAAAATTGTGACAGTTCTGAGGGATCACAAGATTTAATTATTTGTAAGATTCAAATCACAAATTGTAATAATCACCATGAAAAATTGCAGGATCCTTAGAAAATGGGATTCAAACTTGAGATTTCAATTACTTTCAATGTATTTGGTTCAATTATAAATCTGTGATATTCAAATAAAAAAATGTAATATTCTACTCCTAAATTGTGGATAGATGTAGGAAGGTTAGATCTGAAGAAATGCAACCTATCATCCCTGCAAACAAAAGAGTTCGGTTGGTAGTCTTAATAGTCTCTGATGCAGACTCCAAATTTGAGGTAAAAAAATAAAAATAAAAAGTTCCATCTCAACTTTTGTGATATCTTTTGTTAAAACTATGGAGTTGGGACCATTCGTCAAAACCCTATGATTCGTATCCCGAATCCTAACAGAAACAATTAGTATCTATACAATGAATCCTATTTACAAATGAATCTTAAGATTCATATGTGAATCATATGATTTGATACTCGTTTCATCAAATCTTATGATTCAAGTGAATTGACCGAGCGAAAATAACTACAACCAATAAGTTAATATTAATAATCTTTTACCTTTTTTCTTTATTTATTTATTATTTATTATTTATTATTTTAGCTTATTTACTTTTAAAAGGTTATTTAGTAATTAACGAAATCCCTTAAGATTTTTTGTGGCTTTGGGGAGGTTTTAGAGGTGAATAAAGAACATGCATGTGATTAAAACGTTCGACCATACGTATAGGGCTTGTCTACATCTTCTCATTTTTAAAAATATTTTTTGGTTTTTTTCTTCATGAACACTTTCTTAACTAAAAGGGATATCCTACTATGTAAGATTGATAGTCTGATTCTATTTTTACTTTTATATTTTGATTAAAAAATAAATAAATAAATATTTATCCCTTAAACTTATTTAACTATTTAAACATATCATGTACTATATATTAATATATAACAATTGTCATGATAATGGTTTAAAAACCCAGACTCGGGACCTGACTCGCCCAGGACCGAGTCCAACTTGACTCGGCCAACTCGGGTTGGGTGGGACTCGGGCGAGTCGGACCAGCCCTCATTTCAGTGCTCAAAACAGAAAAACAAGGAGAAGAAGAAAAGAAGAAAGAAGAAAGAAGAAGAAAGGAGGAGGAGGAGACGGCCTATCAGCTAGTACCTCCAGCAACAACCAGCAGCAGCACATCAGCACAGCAGGTGGCAGCACAGCAGCTGGTAGCACTGCACTCAGCAACTGCACTGCACACAGCAACAGCCATCAACTTTTTCCTGCACAGTGCACAATGCCCAAAACCCTTTCCTCTTTTTTTTTTTTATACTACTTTCTCTCTCCCCCTCCCTCTCTTTAAAGTACTTTAAAAAAACAGCCATTTTCTCTCCCCCCCTCTCTCTCTCTCTCTCTCTCTCTCTCTCTTCATTCTCTTTTTTTCTTTCTTCCAAGGTTTCAAGTTGAGTCAGCTTGGGACTCTCTCTCTCTCTCTCTCTCTCTCTCTCTCTCTCTCTCTCTTCATTCTCTTTTTTTCTTCTAAGGTTTCAAGTTGAGTCGGCTTGGGACTCGATCCCACTTCCTTGATACAGAGTCGGGCTGACCCGACTTGGACTCGGATGAATTTTTAAACCATGGTCATGATGTTCTTGATATGATTTTATGATAAGACTTATTTGTCAATGTATTTATACTGCTATGAATGGAAAAATGGATGAGTTATGAATAACTACTTTTTTCTTTTTCGTTTTTAATTTTTAGTCATTTTCATTTTTATTAGAAAAATAAAAAAAGCTTACGATTTGCGATATGAGTCACAATGATTCAATTCATGGGTATGAACTATGAACAATTTATGATACGATTCCGATTTTCAGAAGTATGGTAGGGACTATCTTTTGGACACACCCTGTACAAATAGTAAATTTGATTTGAGTGAACTCATCCCCCAATCAGCTCTTTCATAAAATTGTACTTTTACTATCATGGTTTAAAAGAGCTGAGGGCTGTTATGCAAAATGATTTCACTCCTTATGTACTTGGTATCGGTGCTTATTGATACCATCTTGGTAATGTATTCATCAAAAACCTAAAATACGTGAACACCATGTATTTATCTACTTTTGTCAGTTTTTAGTGCTTCCTAATACCATGTTGGTAATGTATTCATTGAAAACCTAAAATACATTATCATTACATATTTTATACCGATGTAATATATTTTAAGTTTTTATTTATGGCAGCAGTGCCTTAAAGCTCTGAAAAGAAGCATCTTTTCATATTCTTGTTTTTTGGTTTTATATAGGTTTAAAAAAAGTCAGAGAAAAGAAAAAAGGATTGAAGTTTTTAAATGTAAAAGTTTGGAACAATAACATCTGCTGTTATGCGATGGTCTTGGTCCTGACTTGTAAAGTTCAAACAATAACATCTGCTGTTATGCGATGGTCTTGGTCCTGACTTGTAAAGTTCAAAATGTTGTTTTAGAATGTCTTGTAAGCTGACGACATTTGCAAACACTTTACTCAATTGACAGGTCTTATTCCCCAAGGAAGAAATATACTTGCAAAGTCTAGATACATTTGAACTGTAGACTTAACCCCGAAACCTTCTTGTTTCTAAGCTCAAACCCATATCTCCGAACAACGTCCTCTGAAAAGCTTCATATTGAAACTTAATTCTTCTCACTGAACTCCACTGTTTTCTAGCACCGGTACTTTCCTTGATCTTCCAATAATCCAATTCTTAACCTCCCTTGCTTTAAGGACTTCACAATTTTATAAGGTGTTTATTATTTTTATTATTATTATTTTTTTCTTATTGCCTCTCGAAAGAGAATCTTTTTTATTATTATTATTATTTTTATTTCTATTTCTTTGCAACCGTCATTGGGTTTTAAGCATCAATTTCTATTTCTTACCAATGTAGCCTTTCATTGATGTTATTCTTCCTCCAAAAGATGGGTTATTATTTGATTATTAATCCCAATTGTCAAAACAATTGTAGTACTTTTTTGGAACTTCTTTAGGACATGTTTGTGCATCATTGTAATTGCACATTCCACGGATTTCTGTTTGTGTGTCAGGGAAAAGCGATTCCGACCCTCTCTTGCTTACTTACGATAGGAAAGGTTTTTCCACATACTTGAGGAAAAATAGTTTAATGTTTTCCTCTTTCGCTTGAAACATTGTACCATATAGTGGAAAAAGTGCACAAGCATGGAAAATCCGAGGCTCTTTGTCGCTACTTAGGAATACTTGGTGTTACACGAATGTGTCCTTAGTTTGACATCTATATATATATATATATATCATGGGAAACCTTATTATAATGTATTTTACATTGAGGTGTTTTTGGGCATGAAAACAACCTTAAAAGATGCTAAAAATCAAGGTAAGAGAAATTTTTTTGAGTGATTTATAGTGTTTTTTGGATGATTTAACTAGGCCATGTGAAATTATGGGATTGAGAAAAATGCAAAAGGATTAAGGAGGAAGATCACCATCCTCAACCTAAAAATATTGAGGAATCGATATTAAAAATGAATAAATAATAATATTGAGGAATCCTTGGTGTTACACAAATGGGCCCTTAGTTTAGCATCTATAACATGGGAAACCTTATTATAATGTATTTTACTCTCTTTTAGGTGTTTTGGGCATGAAAGCAACCATAAAAGATGCAAAAAATCAAGGTAAGAGAAGTTTTTTGAGTGATTTATGGTGATTTTTTTTTTGGGTGATTTAACTGGAGCCATGGGCAATTTATTTACTAGGTTAGTAAACGTAATGTAAAGCCTCCATTTTTCAGACAATGGGTCACATCAAAAGTACGCATCTTCAAAATTCCCTCTCTTTTTCAAAAAAAAGTCAAAAAACAACTTCCTTTCTCCACTAAATGACAAAAAAAAAAAAAAAAAAAAAAGACACCCACTTCCTACACAAAAAGTAAAAAAGATTCCCTACCAATCCACTATAGACAAAATACCATCATAACCCTCTTATATTTTATTCTCTCTTGATTTGATGCTTTACATCACTTTTACTTTAATAGTAAATTGCCAAACTGGCCCAGTCTAGGGAAAACCCATAAGAGAAACTGAAATTTATATTATTTTTATTAAAATCTAGAAACATAACAATGACTTATATAGGCTCTTACATGACCTTCCTTAATAATCTATTAATCTTAGATTCAAAATTTAAATTATCATTTTTTCTTTCTTGCTTGCTTGGTTTTGAAATTAGCACTTATCCTCATCCTTTTGTCTTTATTTTGAACTTTGCACTTAACTTTTTTGTTTTAGAATTTGTCCTACATAAATTCTCTCTACTTGAAAAGAACTTGCCCTCAAGTTGATTTTTGGATAAACTGATTTCTCTGGGACATAGTACTCAAACAAATCAGCAACATTAAATGCTCTGGTGGTCATCGCTGATGATAAATGTAATTCATAAGTTGACGAGCACAAAGCCTACTATCAAAAGATTGCTTCGTACCAGATGTTAGATGTAGGACTTTGCACACTGCATTGAAGACATGCACCGGAATACCTTCTTCTGTTGCAGATTGTGTAGCTGCCTTTTTTGGATTTGACTTGGATTCTGGTTTTGTTGGGTGTTTTGTTGTACTATAGATAAATCATCCATGACAAAAAACTTGGAGATGCTTATGTTATTAGAGGAGAACATTTTCTTTGATCTGACCCTTCTGAATCAACTCTTCTACTTGACTTTGTAGAATTTCATTATCTTTTGGGCTCATACGACAATGTTGAAGGCCAGGAAAACTCTCGCTTGTGCCTGCCATAATATTAATTACATATAGAACACTTGATTTAATATTTAAAAAATGTACACACTTTTATATTGGTGAATGTGATGATGGGACATTCTTTTATCAAATTGAAAATTCTCATCATGGTTGTTAGTCGAAAGCATGTGTTATTACAACTCAAATAGCTTACCTACCATAGTTATGACAAGGATTTGACGATGGTGTAGATCTTTATATATCCACTTGCATCTATTTTTGTGAAATATTATTATTTATATATATTTTAAATTATCTGAAGTTTTATTAAAATATTTACATTGACATTTAATTTGACTTACGAACTAAAATATTGAACTAATCGAATTCGAATTGCGAATCGAGCGAATTGAAAAACGAATTAAGCAAACATACTCCATCGAATTTTTGAATTTGGTTGGGAGTCGAACTTCGAATTGCGAACTCAAATTCGAATTAGTCGAATCGCGAATCAGGTAACCCAAGGAGGAAATCCATCAGGAAGATCATTTGGTATGATCTTCTTAAATTCTTCCATCAGAGGTATTATTTGTCTAGTACCTTTTTAGGGTTTACATCATCACAGGTTTCTTTGATTCTTTTATGATGTTGCTAACGGTTAGGACAGACTTTCCCTCCACTTTAGAAGCTTTGGGTTGATTCGTCCTTCATATTGCAAGGGTAAGTTTATTGCCATCTTTTACGAAAATGCAGACATTATCCTTACATTTGTATATAGCGTCTCTGTTGTATTGTCATGGCCTTTCTAGCAACATATGATCTATGATACCTGGATACTGCAAATTACTAGTGGTACCGGTACCGATACGGTCCGATACGGATACCGGTACAGGATACGGGGGGCCAATTTCAGGATACGGCTTGTGTTATTTTTCGCCAATATTTCAGCAGATTTTCCATTTTGGCCAATTTTTGTCTCTCTCTTAGTTTGATCAAAAGGGAAAACAAAAAAGAAGAAAGAGGAGGAGGAGGAGAGGAGGAGGAGACCCACCTCATTGAAAATTTGAAACAAACAATGGGCCTTGTAATATTTGAGCTCTAAATTGAGATAAAATAAGCATTCCACCCAAAATAAATCCCTAACCAAATACTTATATTTATATATTTTTAGGAATGCCGTACCCGTATCCGTATCCTAAAATTTTGAAGTTGACGTATCGGACGCTCGTTCCCGTGTCCCATATCTGTACCCGTGTCCGTATCCGGGCATCATAGCATATGATAGGTATCCTTGTCGACTACATTGCAGACAACCTCATCCATGTAATATTTTCCATTTGGAAAAGGGATTCAGCATTGTTAACTTACCTCTGCTTCTTGTTTTTTGTTGATCCAACCAATCTTGTAAGGTGTAAGATACTTCTTTATCTTCAATGGCAACTTGTCCACCATTATTTTGGAGATAAAGCACTCACTGCAGCCACTGTTTACGATCACAGAAACCCTCTTGTTGATTGCGAATCCAGTTTTGAATATGTTGTGGTGTTGTGATTGATCTTCTGCTTAGCTGTGTATCAACCTTCTCAGAACGAGAGAGACCCCTTCATCTTCATATAGGAAAGTCTCAAATGCTGCTACAGTCATGGCTTGGTTTCCATGAGCACCATTGGTGGAATAGTTATCCGATTTGTTGTTGGCTATTGAACCAGGGAAACCTTTCTCTGATATAAACTGGCGCAGCTGAAAGCACCAAAGGATTAAGGAAGAAAATCATCATCCTCCACCTAATAACAAAACATTGAATCCACAAGGAAGAACTAGGGAAAACCACAAAGACAAACTGAAATTCGTGTTATTTTCATTAAAAACATAACAATGAATCATATAGGCTCTTACTATGTCCTTTCTAAATAATTTCAGATTCAAAATTGAAATTAACACTTGTTCTTATCCTTCTAGCTTGATTTTAAAATTAACATTTATCCTCATCCTTTTGGTTTCAAAAATAGCACTTATCCTTTTTTTAAAATTTTGAAATTTTCCTAAATCAAATTATATATCTATCACAATCCAAATCCAGCAATTAAGCCAATGGAGTAGTAGATTTGTTAACTAAACAAGAGGTTGATAGGATAAGTTGTCTTATTAGTTTGTTGGCATAGTTTTTCTTTGTTTTGTGGCTGATTCCTGTTGTGAGTTTGCAGTGTAGCTCTCTTATACCACCTTTTTTTGTACATTTCCTAGAGTTTTCCTTAACATTTATTCTCTCTCTTTCATGAATAAAATGGTGGTTGTTACTAATCAGGAGAAAAAAAAAAGAGTGTGTAAACTGTTATGTGGACATTATTTAATAACCTTTAATTCTGGTTGTTCCAAAATTGGCTTCTTTCGAGCTTTTTCGAACTAGTTAAGGGTGATGGAGGTTATGCATGTATTCTATGAAAATCATAATTGAGTGAGACTTGGAAGGCAACTTGTTTTTGGAGTCACTATAGAGTTAATAGTTTTTTTTTTTTTTTTAACTGGTCTGTCCTTGTTCACTTTTTTTTTTTTTTTTTGGGAAAGAGTTTTTCATGTTTCTCACCTTTTGTAGTTTATTATATTTTGAAAAAAGTAACCAGTTACCATGTAAAAAAATCTTTTTTCTTATTTTGAAATTTGATGGGGGCGGTAGATATTATAGAAACAGACCCATTAGCCTTCTAGGAAGCATTTACATTATCAGCAAAGACCCCTTTGCAAGTGATTTTTTTTTTTTTTGAAAACCCCCATTTGCAAGTGATTGATAGATCATGGAAGTTATGCTATGTTACCTAACCTAACCGTTCCAAGGTATGCCTTTAAGGAGTGTTACATCGTAGATCAGTAGATGAAATGTTAGTTACGGATCTGTTAATTCATGAAAATGGTGAGCTTATTGGGGAATTATTTAAAAGGTTGGCCTGGAAAAGGATTTTCTGTAATGGGATAAGGCTTTGATGACTACGACATGGGAAATTCTAGTAGATTCATACATGGAATGTGGCTTTGATGACGATGAGCATTATTATTCAAAAGATTGTCATCTTTTCCATATATGGTGGTATAGACGGCTAGTATAATGGATGATTATTTGACTACATATAATTCTCATTGGACATATCTCCCTTGTCATCGGCAGCGACAGGATAATAATTTTTTGGTTTATTGCGTGATGACATTCCCTTTGTTCTTCTAAACATGGTGAACCTGTGCAGTCTATAATCTTCTGTGAATTGCAGTGGCAGGAAATCGAGCAGGAGTCAAAATACCTGCGGTATTTGTGTCCAGGAATTCTGGAGAAATGCTAAGAAAATATGCTGGCTTAACTGACGTGGAATTGTGGATTATCCCTACATTTGAAAATTCGTCATGGTCTATCATGGCTATCTCTTTCATATCCTTACTTGCCATGTCTGCTGTGCTTGCTACATGCTTCTTTGTGCGCAGACACCGTATAAGACGTGAACGACGTCGAACTCCACACGTTCGAGAGTTCCATGGAATGAGCAGACGATTGGTGAAAGCAATGCCCAGTCTCATTTTCACATCGGCTGTAGGAGATAATTGTACTTCTATAACTTGTGCTATATGCCTTGAAGACTATAGTGTTGGGGAGAAGCTTAGAGTACTGCCATGTCATCACAGTAAGTTCTTTGATTCTGTTAAACAAGCTTTTGATTACTGCAATGATGTTGTCTAGGTAAGTAGAGGAGCTTTGCTTGATGACCCAAGTTCTTTGCAATTGATAAAAACCCCCTACTATATGAAGAGCCCATCATTGGGGACAAGGTAAGGCCTTGAACCCATAGCCCATCATTGGAGACAAGGTAAAGGCTTGAACCCTGCAGGGTGGATTGCATTTGTAAAGAAGTGAGCATAAAGAAATACATTCATGTTCAAAGCCTCCATATTTGCTGAACCCTACTAGGGAACTGCGAAAACCAACAAAACATTGACACATCAGATTCCTTGTTCCCCTTCTCTGCTTCTACAGAGAAAATAAAGAAGTTGGAATCTTTGTTTCTTTCGAAGAAAAAACAAGGGAAGCTTTAAACAAAGGGGCATTTGCTAACCCTCAGCTGTAGCTCAGCT
Organism: Umbellularia californica; assembly: GCA_028538565.1. NCBI lineage: Eukaryota > Viridiplantae > Streptophyta > Magnoliopsida > Laurales > Lauraceae > Umbellularia > Umbellularia californica. Next base: position 36,699,408 of record JAPQWN010000009.1, on the reverse strand, counting down.
GGTTAGGGACATGGGTGTAGGAGTAGAGTGCATGAGTTTGAAACCCAAATGTAGAAAAGAGAAAAAGGGCATTCATTTGGTGACTATCACGAGGTAGATTACAAATAACTTGAGTGCTACATGTGTAGATGTTTGTTTCCTATGTTTGCTTTTCTTGGGTCCATATACCAATTGACACCATAAAAACATTAAGTCATGGTTTCTCTGTTTCCTAGATTAATATATAATTCATAAATGGTGCTTGTGGTTTCAATTGATTAAGTAAATGATTTTTTGATGTAAGTATGACGGGCTAATCCAGCAACTGACCAAACCTTTGTGGTCGAAATTTCAGGACCAAAAGAGAGAATTTTGTGACAACTTGTCCAAAGCAAAAGGGATTTTCTTTCCATTTAAATTTTAGTATTTATTTATCTTTTTGAGTTGTGATTAATATTCCGAATTAGAAATTTGTTTACGTTAAGATGTAGTTTCCTGTTTTGTAGAATTTTTCTAGTTTTGGGGTCTTTGTTTCCTCTATATTGGGATATGTAATGCAGTGAACATAGAGTTGAAGATTAATAAAAAAAACTTCTACTTTGAGGTTTATTTTTCTCTTCGTGATAATCTGTAGTAGACATCTATCGTGCTTCGACACTTTTATCCCTCCCTATCAATCAAGCCCTATCCGAAAGGGCTTACATCAATTTGGTATCAAAGCAATAGGTTTAGCATGATCGATAGAGTCGGATTCAAAGGCCTCGGGGTTGATTGGTTGTGGTGATCAAAGGAGGTCTTGAGGAACTGGTATGCACCAAGTAACTTAGAAATAAGCTACTATTATGCACACAATTAAACTCGCAAGCGCACAAGATCACTATGTAGTGTAGTGAATTGTAAGTACGAGGTCGATCTCACGAAGACTTGTGATAAAACAATGTAAAAAACAACTAAAAATCAGAATATTAAAGAAACAATTGAATGATGGAAGTTTGAATTAAACTACTAAAAACAGTAAATTAAACTATCAAAAGTTAAGTAGAAATTAATCTAAACACACAAACTAATATTAGAATTGAAAATGATGATAATGAATGAACTAGGGTTTCATCTACTCCCCTAACCAATCCTATGCATGTCCCATTAATCTTTTAATAAAAAATCAGATTTTATTAGTGACATCTATCAACCTAGATCATGGCATATGTGTCTAGATTATTATTCCCCTAAACCCAATTCATGAGTGGCATAGTACATGAATTGTTCATTATGATGCAAAAACTAAGCATGGCATATGTCCTAGTCAAAACACACATAATGCATGAAAACAATGGGAATGATAAATGCATGAGTCTAAGCATGGCATATACTTAGATTATTCATGGTTCTAAACCCTAGATGGTTAACATCAAGATCAATCAAAATTAAGTTAATTACTCTTAAAATTAATTGAACATGGCATGGTTGGCATGGCATATACACAACTCATTAATTAAAAACATGGTTTAGAAACTCAACCAATAAAACTGAATTCTTAATTAAAAGATGCCAAAAGAGACTACATAGAACTAGGCTAGGGTTTCAATTACACCCTAGCCCTAAAAAGTTTAGCTACCCTAAAAAGTTTAGCTACTCGTGTCTTTAATGAAAAATAAACTAGAGAATAGAGTCATTAGAAGAAAACTAGAAGATTGAAGAAGATGTCAGCCATCAGCTTTTTTCCCTTTTTCTCGCTCCAAAAGCCCTCCAAGATGCTCCAAATAATGCTCCAAAGGTGGCTGTATGGGAAATAGGGTTTATGGGATGATAATAACTTGTTTTTATGCTTTTGTTGTGGCTGGATGATGGCTCAAATAGTGCTGGACGTGCACTGTTCATATCCCCTTTTTAAGTCTTGCAACAACCCTCTTTAGTGAATAGTTTCCTTGTAGGTTTTGATCTCCATCTTGCTTTACAATTGGGCTTCCTAATTAGAATGAAATAGGAGTCTTCTTTCTTGTTTAGCAAGACTTTCTAAATCTGGTCCCACTTATATCTTCTTGACAATTCCTCACATGGACCCACAAATCTAGGTTTTAATTGTAAAGTCTCAAATCTGAAACTTTAGACATAAAAGTGGGCCCATATGGTGCATGTACAATGATTGTGGGACCCTCTTTTAGACTTCTAATTTGACTTGAATTCTTGCTATAAACTTTCCTTATTTTTCTCCTTTTTCTTTTCCATTCTTGGGCTCCACTTGAACTTGAATAGGACTTCCTAATTTCTGAATTCAGCTTTTGCAATGACCGTGGGGTGTGTGGTATGCTTGGAATTCTTCTTTCCTTCTTTGTTTCATCTTCCTTGATTATGCTTTTTTGTTATCCAATTCTTTCCTTCTAATTTGAATTGCAAGTTGCCAAAGAATTAGAAAGTAATCTTTGAAATCTGAAACAACTTGGATGGGACCCACCATGGCCCTACTTTGTGATTCACACCCATCATTGTCTTCTTTTTTGCTCCTTTTTACCTTTGCATAAAAAAACACAAAGAATATGTAAAATCAAATAAAATAACTATGACTAGCATAAGATAAATCAAAATATCATGGCTCTGATTACAAACAATTAACCACTTATCCGGAACCCCTCTTGCAGTTGAAGAACACAAACACACCGCCAACTCCCCACCCACCCCTCCGGCAAAACCCAACAAAAATAAAGAAAAAGAAGAGGCAACGCACAGGGTGGTTGATGCTTTAGGTGTTCATTCAATCTGTTCCATCTCAAGGGCTGACACCTTTATCCTCTTCACAATGGCAACAGAGCTGCAAAGCAGAAATGCGACAGAGTCGGACAAATCAAAACTCTTTTGCAGGTTATTATAATTCCAATTTCATTTTTTGGTTGCGTACCACCTTCTTTCCCTTATATCTTTTTTTTTTTCCTTTTTACAAAATCCCAAAGTTCCAATTACAATTGAAACTATAAATTTCTGCTGAATTTCAACTGGTGGGGTTTTTTTCTAAGAAAAATCAGTCTCGAAGAAACTCCCTTTCTTTTTCCAATTTCTGAAGTCCAAATCTAGACCTAGAATCTCAACATTTGTAAATCCCTTAATCTGGATTGTTAGATTTTTGTTACTTTTTAAAACTAGTTCCCATCAAATTCCTTTTTCCCCTAATTCCTATATCTCAAATTCTTCCTTAATTTGATCCCAAAATCCATCACTTGTAAGTCTATTTCATTGTAAAAGTAAAAAAGAAAAAAAAGAGAAAAGAATGCTTCCAAAGAAACAACAAGCGGAGAAGACCATCTTAACCCTGAGCAAATATGTGAGTCTATCTCTGGTCTGACACAACAGATAGCTGAATTGAGAACAGGATATGACTAGTTGTTTGCCGAACTCATCATGGACCATGCCCGATTAGTAGCTGATATCAACAGCTACGTTAGAGAAAATATGTCCTGCCTTACACAAAATTTCAACTGCTATTAACTCGAATGGACTCTCGATTTACAATTTACAAATACTGAATGCAACCATATAGACAATTACTGTTTGGAAAATAATTGCTGAGAGGAAGAGCTCAATCTCCAGAATCAATGTTACACCAGCTCTCATTGGTAACTTTTGGGTATCAAAACTGTTATTCCTGAGTACGACGGAGAAATGCAGCTAGAAGTGTTTAGGGATTAGCTAGTGTGAATAAAGAATGTATATGTTCACAAACCTATGGCTATAAAGTAACATTAGTAGCAACTAGATTTCATGGCTATGCAGCTATATGATGGCATCGATGGTGAATACAAAATATGAATCCAATGGAAACATAGGCAAAGATACGCAATCTAATGGAACAGAAATTCCTCTCAGTCAATTATTAAGGGGACTTGTTTCCGAACTTCAGGAATTGAAACAGGGCAACAAGTCAGTGGTCGAGGATTCTTTCTAGTCCAGGCAATGTGTGACTTGGACGAATCAGAGGATGTCCCAACCTGCAGGCATTATCATGTCCTTAGATTGGATAAACGGCATCTCTTGGCTTTTCAGAACTTTGAGATGACGTAGGACAGGCCCATGGTCCCCCATGGGTCGACCCGCCAATGGGTCCAGCCCATCCATCTTGACCTACCAATGGACCCAGCCCATCCATTTTATGCTATTTAGAATTACTTTAATTTAAAAAGAATTACTTTAATTTATTTTATGGTTTGTCTTTTAATTAGATGTTTTAATCTTGGCCATCAAAATGTTTGGATGGTCCAGATTAGTTCTAGGATTTCTTATTTTCTATATAATGATGTAAAAGCCTCGTTTGCTCCTCGCACAAGTTGATGGTTATTGGAAGTTTCTCGAGTGAGATTTTGGGGTTTCGTGAGTTCTCTCTTCTTCCTCACCCTTAATGGGGAGCTTGGCGTGAGGCCAATGTTCATGCGAAAGCTTGACCTATCCCTTCCACATGTCATCTCTAGTCTCTCCATCTCTACCCGCCCTGTATCTAGGACCCTGCTTTGAATCAATTGGTATCATAGCCGAAGATTGACCCAACCCTGAATTGAAAATCGGCACTAAATCTCAAATCCGTCAGCCATCTTCCCTCTCAGATCAATTGCCCTGCTTTTGGTACCCCACTTGCATCAAGTGTTTTCCCCTTTTCATTTATTTTTATTGAAGAGGTGCTCATTGCATTTGTATCAGCATTAATTATGTTGTCAGATGGAATATTTTTTATTTCTTAGGTAGCTTAAGTTGCTATTAAAAAATTTGATACCAAAGGTAAAGGTTATGCCTATTCTTTTTTTATTACTGTATAATTGTATTGCCATAAGATATAAAATTACAAGAGAACCTAAAGAAAAATATATACAATTGGAATCAAGGGTGAATGATCCCAAGTGAAGAAAGGAAACATGGAGCACTTAAAGAGCACGAAACAAAGCTAGAAGAGATTACAAAAGAGAAGTCCACTGTCTAATAATCCCTCTACCTATGAGAACCTGAAAGAAAAATATATACCATTGGAATGAAAGATTGTTGATCCCAAGTGAAGAAAGGAAACATGGAGCAATTAGTTTTCTGGTTAAGGTCCAGACTTGGCACTATTTTTTGAACAGACTGGGCACTAGTCTGGCACTATTTTCATATGTTCTATGTTTCTTTCCATATCTCAATCATGATCACAAGAGGATTGTCCGAGTCATCCTCCAGAATGACCCATTTGGCCATCAATTGATATTCTTTTGGATGGAAGACTGAAGCAATAACTAAGTTGCTGTGAACAAATAAGTGATCAACCTTCTCATATTTTGTCGTGCATAACGCACATTCTAAAACTGGAAGCTTCAATCAGATACCACATCGGATCTGGAGATAGCATTTCCTTCTGGGATGATGTTTGGGTTGGCAACAGACCTCTAGCAGTTCACTTCCTAGACTTAATACAACTTTGCAAGAAACGGAGAAGCTAAAATCAATGACTATTTGAATAAGACGATAAGTCCTCTCAGCAAGTTTCATGGAGCCCAATCTTCAGGAGAAATCTTCGGGAGTTAGAAAGAGAGACCAATTTCTTCTCTTGAATGCTTTGTATCTTACTTTCATGCATTTTGTTATGCAATAAAAATCGACTAACCTGATTTGTAGATATTGTTACCACAAGTGCGTAAGTGAAAATGGATCTGAATTCTGACTTAGGATGGTTCCAATATCACAAAAATAATATCTGGCCATTGATCTTGTCAAATCTGCACTTTGACCTGACATCTGCTAACGGCAACATTGGTGTCTTGTGGTTCCTGGACTTTGTATAATGGGCCAAGACTGACCTGGACCTGAACTCAACCCATGATTAGGTTGTCTGGCACATGTCACAAGAGGACACATGTGACCTCTTTCTTTGCCTCATTCTCTGTGCAATAGAAAAGAAAAAGGATGGGAAAGGGTTTTCGACCCTTTTTCTCCTGCTGCCTTTGTCAAAGATGAGAGGAAAGAGTGGAGAGATGAGGAGGCTTTGGCTGACACTGACGAGCTCTGGAAGAGGAGAGACGATGGTTGAGGCAATGGTGGCTGATGCGTGGTGGTGCTGCTTGGCACGACAACAATGGTGCTGATCGATTGGTTGACGTAGATCGGCAACAGTGTTGGCGAGGACCTAGGAGCATTGTGCCAGGTACATTTCTCTCCTTTTCTTCCTCTCTTTTCTCCCTTTTTTTTCCTCTCGGGTTGGGGTTACGAAGATGGAGAAGGGTTTGGGTTTCGACTGAGGTTTGGGTGGGGTTTTTGTGGTGCAATATGGGATCAGGATTGAGGAGATAGAGAAGTGGGTTTTGAAATTGGATGTTAGGAATCAGTCAAAAGGAATTGGGTTTAGGGTTTTCAGATGATGCTGAAGATTAGGGTTTGGTTGAGACGGCAGGGTTTGCTGGGGTCGAGTAAGGCTTTTGTAGGAGGGAATTTTGAGGATTTGATTTTTAGGGTTTGGGGATGGATCAATTAGGGATTGGTTTCGGGCAGGGATACGATTGGGGTTGAAAGGAAAGGGGATTTGGGAGCGGATATGGGAATTTGAGGGGTGTGTGTGCGTGCGCGCTTTGGCGGGCGTGCGTGTGCTTGTGTGTGTGTGTGTGTGTGTGGAGGAGCAATGATATGGAATGGGATGAGTGGATGTGGATCCAAATGATGTGGATCTTCTCTCTGATACCAATTGATGTAGCCCTAGGGTTAGTTAGGGTTTGCATGGAAGTGTTGAAGCACGTATCTGTGGACACCGTAACAACTCTCCATAGAGACTTTCCACAATGCACCTCAAAGGGAAAGAAAACCCACTGCTATTTTTCTAATAATCAAAAGCCGACATCAAAGTCTCATACAATGAATATAGGTAGGAGTAGGAAAAGAGATCTTGAATTCTTGATGGCCAAGAGTCCTAAACAACCTAGGAAGCTAGACAATATTAGAAACTATCCTAATTACAACTGATCAATTGAATTAGAAACTAAAAAAAATTGAAGAAAAAAAGAGAAATATCTAAACTTTGTTAGGTCCCACATGTGGATGACGATTCTCCTTCCAACAATATATTGTTGTTGTTACATCACTCTGCATGCTGACAACACGTGTGCCATTCAAATTGCCGCAAATCCTGTTTTTTCATGAGTGGACAAAGCACATTAAAGTTGATTGTCACTATATTTGCAAAGCAGAAGATGACAAAACCATTACTTTGCCTAATGTTACTACTGATCTTTAAACTGTTGATATCTTCACCAAGGTGCTTCCTCATGTGAAACATCAATTCTTTGTTAGCAATTTAATGTTGGTTGAACTTTTTTGAGAGTTGGGGGTTGAAGTGGGGTTTTATATAATTGTTGTGGTCCAATAGCCCACAAGAGATCGCCGACTCATGGGATGAGTTTGTAGAGTCCATGTATAATTTGTATTGATCTGAAATCATCCCAATTGAGGGAGACTTCCTGTATTATTATAAATGGCGAAGGCCAATCCAAAGGAGGTAATCATTTTTTTTTCTGGGATCTTTGTTTTGATACCCAAAACATTGTAGCACTCCTCACACAAGGTCATCTTTCTTGATGGTGGTACCATTCAAAAGAATAAAAAAAAATCTTTCTTGATGGTGGTATTAAATAATCATGGATATTGAAGGAGGTTATGTATCCATTAGCAATGATGAAAATAGGGGTAGCGGCTGGCATAGCGGCCCTTCGCCAAAACGCTATGTAGCGGGCGCTACGTAGAGGCGTAGTGGTGGGATTTGAAAAAATCGTCAAAAAATTTGAAATTTTTTTGTAGAAAATGTAGAATATTGGAAAATGAGAGAACGTTCTTTTTTTTTTTTTTTTTTGCAAAAGTAACTGAGGTAAGGGAGCGTAGAGGTCCCCTCATTATATGAGGTCCTGTATATCTGTGAAACCTTGAGAAGAACTCTCCATATCCACTATAATTCGGCGAGATCGTGTGCTTTTTGATGTTCTTTTAAACATAAAAGGGTAGAAGAGTTGCATAAAAATGTTATTTGGAGAGAAAAGAAAAGAAATAAGTATCATTATACATTTTGAAATTTTTTGAAAAGTAGGAAAATTTCACCCCCCGTAGCAGCCCCGTAGCGGCCGCTATGGATGTGAACGGCGCTAAATGCCATTTAGTGTAGCGGTGAAGTATAGCAGCCGCCTATTTTGATCCATGTCCACCAGTCCACTTACTCCCTCAAAATTGAATGAGGTTTCCTCAATTTGTAGCTAGTTCAAAGATGAAGACCATTTCCTACCCGATTATTGGTGGCGCATAGTTTAGTTATATCCTTCGAAGTCGTCAAACTCACTTCTGTTAGTATTGGGAGGCCACCTGTCCGAGTCAGCTCCATATGGAAGATCACTTCTTGCCAAATGTGTTTCTGTCCAGAATCTCTGCCATCACTTGGGTAGTACTGCTGTATTTCTGATTTTCTATTCTTAATTCTACCCATATTGTTGGTTGACCACTTATGACTTTTTTGTTAATTTGGACATAAAACTTGAACTATTAACACAACTTGGACTTTTTTTCTAGTTAGTAACTACACTATACCTTGTCACTAGAGTATTTTTTTTTTGTTTAGTTGCACACGTTTGATAGATAATTTATTAACTTATCAAAGACGCCTAATCTTTTGTCAACAGAACATTGGGTATACATGAAACACGCTCGTCTCTAAGAAGCATGAAAAGAGTACTCTGAAAATAGTAGAACATTTTTTTTTTTTTTTTTTTTTTTTTTTTTTTGTTTTTTGCTCCATGTGAAACCCTTAATGAGTGGAACATAGTTTGGTTTTTGGACCTCCCAGATTACAAGCAGCTCTTCTACCCTCTGAAAATCCCATTGCAGATTCTCAATTCTTCTACTGACATTTTGCATTTTGAACAAAGATGTGTAGTAAATTGGAAGATTGACAAGGGTGGCATTGATAACGGTGATCCTTCCACCAAAATGCTGATATCTCCTCCATGAGGTCATCTTCTTTTTAATTCTTACCACAGAAGGGTCCTCATACTTTGGTTTGAGCCAAACCCCATGACTTAACTAGAATAGAGCCTCTAGTGAGCAGCTATGATGCCCACATATGGAATGGATACGGCTGGGACACGCCATGGATACGGCAGTTACATGGATTTTACACATAAAATGTGAAGTATCAGATACGACATGACACCATGCGTCCCCTATTTTAAAGTATCTGGGCATCATAGGTGACCAGTTAGTTCAACCCCAATGATGGACCTTTTTTCTACATTAACCTCAAGGCCCGACACTATCTCAAATGCATCTAACAAGATAAATATTGCACAAGCCTGGGCGATAGATGCATCACTCACAAGAGAATATCTTCAGGGAGGGAGGGAGGGAGTAACCTCGTCCCTCTTCTCAGAAAGTAACTTGTGGGGCCCCTATTTGATGGGCACTGGGAAGGGAAAGAGATGTACTGCTTCAGTCTACTACATTTCTCCCCAAAACCAAACTGTGTCAACATTTGATTTGAGGCATTCTCATTTATTTTACATTGGGATGGTTGTAAAGATATTTGGCCGGTTTAAAGATAGTTTGGTCATTTGGTGTTTTCTTAAATTTAATTCATGCTTGATTTATAAAATTTTTCATCACTTTAACCATCCATTCATTTTCTTTCATGACATCACTGTATAGTGTTTAGTGGAAAATCCAACAACAATTATCTGATTGTCTTCTTGCTTGTTTTATTGCATACGGTTCTTGCTTTAGTGATTCTTTCTTGGTTTATTTATTTATTTTATACAGAGTTTCATGCTGTTTGTGTTGATTCTTGGCTTACAACTTGGAGGACATTTTGCCCCATTTGCAAGCGTGACGCAAGAACAAGCACTGGTGATCTGCCAGCCTCGGAGTCCACTCCACTGCTTTCCTCTGGTTCCATACCCTCTTCTGCATTGTCATCTGTGCATTCTTCGTTCGCCACATCTTCACCCATACAGATGGCACCGTCATTTCGATCCTCCACTGCATTATCAACTCCATGTTCATCACATGCAACATCTTCAGCTATACAAATTACACCAGGATCCTTCCAGTCTCCAGCAACATCTCATGCTCAATCCCATTCTGGTACTCCTTACATGCTGCAATCTTTGAAGACCTACAGCCCCTCACCTTCTATAAGCGCAAGCAGAAGCTATTTAGATCTCAGGAATGCATCATCTCACGGGTTTCATGCTTTGCATCTCATTTCTGCGCACTCGTTGGGCCTACCTTCATTGGTTCCACCACTTGATTCACGATATGAATCCCCATTTGTTCCGAGTTCAAGTAATGCATCACCAATTTATATTGGGTCTTCTAGCAGCCAGCCATTTAATCTGCGTTGTAGTGACTCAGCTGCGAGCATTTCTCCTTTTGCTTCTGCAGAGTCACTGCCTGGATGTTGATGTAAATCATGTCTCGAAAGAAGTAATGGCAGAGGAATCATGGACCTAAAGAGGAAAATGCTGCCCTCCCTCTTGAAGGGATGTATTCTATTTCTGGTAAGGTGTCTGGAATCTGGATGTTCTAAGTGGGCTGTAAAATGCTGAGAATGGGTATGGTATTGTAATAGTCCCCCCACCCCCACTTTTTTTTCTTCAAACTGTACATTATATGAATGTCATGTGGTTGTGCCTACTCAGTTTCCTGTAGTTGGGTAGATTTTCTTGTTAATTTAACATTTTTTAGGTGGCGCTACAATCGCTTTGGAGTAATAGTATTGAATTCTATCTGGCCGCAGCGAGCAAGGAGAAAATTCTGGTGAGACTTCATTTTTGTGCTGTCCATTGGCAGGGGCATGATTACCTGGACTGTCTTATGATCCTACAAGTTTTTTGCTCACCAACCTTGAGACCGCTGTAACCACCCAATGGGTGAATTGGTCTCTCTTTTCCTTTCCTGTATTTTTTTGCCTCAGAAAATAGATATTTAAAATATTAAATGTGAAAACTAACTTGAAAATTAAATATCATCTTCTTACCCCTTTATCCCATCAATTTGGGTTAGCTTAAAGAGTTCAACTGATTGAAGAAAAGTTATCATGATTTATGTCACACAAAAAAAAAAAAAAAAAAAAAAAACTACATGCTTTAGCAGTACTGATCATGCCCACAAACATTTATTCATATTTGTCATTCAAGTGTTGCTTTCGTCTTGAATTATGATTATATTCTCCACATGGACCCCATTTTTAGGTATCCTGTAGTGATCAATTCATGGGCCCCGCAATGGATAAGCCATCCATTTAAAGCAGTTCTTAGGGGCCAGACGTAAGAATTTCTTGATGGGGAAAGGAAGATAAATGGTTGAGAATGAAATGCAGCAAAATTAAAGCTTCCACACTCAAAATTATTGGTCATCTGGATCTTTCACTTGTGGTATTTTACTTTTGGGGCAGGCGAGGGTCCCATGATTTAACCAACAGAAATCCAGCTACTAGCTGCCTTCCTGCCTTTGGGTTGTAAATGGGTTGGCTTGGACCTGAAAGGCACTACCAAACCTGACCTGGAAAGTACCTGTTTTGGGTTGAAGTTTAGACCTGATGGGTGGGGTTTGGGTCGAAACCTCGAGCGAATGGACCGGATTCTATGATTGAGGACTTGGACAAAACCCAAATAACAATAACAACAGCAGTGTACCATAGTGGGAGACTTTTGTTAGTTAGGATCTATGGTCGAGCTAAATAGAGATTTGAGTTCGATATAGGTAGTGGAATTGCCAATCCGTGGCTAGCTCAATGGTGATGTACCTCCCCCTTCGTAGAAACGACCAAAGTCAATCCACAAAAGTAGGGCTAATGGTTTGGGACTTGGGCAGTGCATGAGTGGAGTGCGTGTGTGAATTGTACCACTCAGTTTAAACTTGTGAAAAAGAAGTACATGCTTAGATGAATGTACACATGGAAGGGATACAAGTTAAATGTACTTGGAGAAGGCAGAGGCCACTCAAGACCTCGGTTGTAGAAGGAAAGACCTTATTAAGTGAGGTGAGTGGTAATAAGAGCATGTCACCGGGGGTTTCATGACAATGGAAAAAAGAGAGATGTATCAGTCAATAGGTAAGAATGAATCACCTGGATTGACAAAAGCTTGTTCAGGACGCAAGGGCTCCACTTTCCAAAAAAGGTAAGGGAGGAAAAGTTACCAGTCGGCCCTTCTCCTTTTCGTTTTTTTTAATTTACTGTTTCTTTGAGTGACACTTCAACAAGGATGGGTGATTGATCCCTACCACGTCACTGAGGTGTCTTACCACTAATCTACCGTGGTTTGGCAGTTATGGGTGCCTTTTTGAAGTGATTTGAACTTTTCCTTTTTACATGAGTGGAATGATAAACTAAGGTGCCCTGTTTCTTTAGTGGAATTTCTGCCGAAAATTCACGACGTCCATGAATTCCTGGACATGATGTGACAAGCCGTCTCCAGAAATTTCTGATTTTCATATTTTTTTAATAGCACTTTTGGTTTCCAGCCAAATGAAATGTCTATTTTGACTTTTGGGAATCTAGGAATTCCACTCCTTATGCATTTTGGTGGAGTTCTTGGATGCTCAAGCCCAAAGGGGTATCCAAGAATTCCATTTTGTTTGGGAATTTAGGAATTCCCCATATGAGGAACTTAGACAAAAATTCCTGAAATTCCAACAAAAAAACAGAACCAGCTCAGCCTAGAAATATGGAGGATAAAGTAAGTTCCGTGGGAGTGCAGATGCTCCACTACAATGTAACCCCCACATATGCTATGCTCCACCGTATACTTTTTCCTAATCCGTGCTCCACCAGCACCAAGGATGGATGCAGGTACTTTGGTGAGAATGAGACACCCTTCCCACTTGACCGACTCTCGTGATTCTCTCGAGTACTTTGAACTTTGACCATGAACGATAAGAATTAGCTAGGAAGTATTTCACGCCGCGCCCTCCCTCACGAGTCACAACTCACAGGATATCTATGTGCCAATGGAAAGGCACTCATCTTTTTCTCTGTGAGCTTTGTGGAAAATTACAAAGCTAGGATTCCCAGGGACAAGGGCAACCCTTTCGATTTTAATACAACTTTAGGCGGTTGGGGCATTTTTTTTTATCTCCTTTTTGTCCCTCATAATCAGCAGAGATGATCAGGACAATCTTATTTTAGTGATATGGTTGATGGGGCTGACTTTGGTTTTAGTGGTACACTCAAAATGTAGCGGGCAAATTAGACTTTTCTCTAACAATTGTTGTGAGGTCTCAAACCTTTATGTGGGACTCACCTTGATGCATGTCAATCACAGAGCAGGTGATCGGTTTAGAAACTCTTAATATGGACTAGAGGTACATACAACTTGAGCGCGATCCAATGATCCTGATCAGTTATGAAGTGCCAAAGTTGAGTTGCTTGCTGGCACTTTTAGTGCCAATATTGGACTTTTGAATTTATAAATAGATGGTTACTATCAGGAAATCATACTTGTAAAAGTAGCCCATGTTTCAATTCATATGAAGAGCTTTCAATCTCACCCTAATTGGCATATGGATCAAAGTGAGCGCCACAAGAGAATTTGAAGTTTGAAACTTAAAAAAAGAGTTTCTCTTCAACTGAGGTTCCTAGCATTCATGTTACATTAGGTCAAGTCTATTGGAGCTTGTTTTTCGACGACTCCTCATCATCATCAAAACCTAACTAAATTTAGTCTTTTACCTAGATGATTAGGCCTTGACTAATTGCTCCATAGGAAAAGAAACTCAAGAGAAAGAAACATAAGAGAAAGAATCACTCTCAGGGTATGTTTGGATGGAATGAAAAGGTAGAGAAAACTATGGACAGTTCTAATTTTTGTAGAGAAATGTCACATACAAATGAGCCATTTAGTCCTCTTCCTTCATAAGTAAATAGATTATGACAGTATTTATTGCTAAAATTGATGTTTGGTAAACAGAGGTTTTCCCAAATTTTGGGCAGCTTGATTAGACATGGGTATTATATATAAATGTTGCATAATAAAGAATCAATGTCATAATAACTATAACATCTATCACAATGTGTTGAATTTCTTATTCTTTCAACTGCAATGGGTTTGTAAGATCAAAGACTCAAACATTTAGGTTTCATTTTACACCTATTGCAATTCATAAATAATGGGAAATCTAAGTAGACTTTCTACTTGTGGGTCCATGATTTGGTGGGTTCATTGACTTGATGAGCAGATGGTGTAAGGTCCATTCCTAGAAAGGATACAGAAGGCCCCACAGTTGATGTAACAAAGGTGAAGCACCAATTGATTAAGATCTTTTCTCCTTTGTAATTTTGTAGCCATTACGGGTCCACCCATCAAATCAATTGACACAGATATTTTCATGGGGACCCATTTTTAATAGCTTGTTAGGTGGGTTAACTGTTGAAGAGTAAATGGTGAGTCAGACCTTTCCCCATTAAGGAGATTAAGCATTCAAGGTTGTCTATGATTTTTCTTTTCAGTTCATATTTCACTATGATTAGGATTACCAAGTGAATTTTGTGCCTCAATTGTGTTTAGTTGTGAGCAAACAATATCTTTATTTCATTTGTGTTCAAATAACACAGGGAATGAAAACCAAAATCTTCTTTTTGCTGCTACAGTAGCTGGGCATCTGAGACTAATTAATACAAATCACACAAGGCCCAACTATATGGCTCAATCCATCAAGCCCACTATCAAGCCTTGTCCACCACCACATAAATTGTTGCTAAAATACATTATCCGGCTATTAATTATTCCCTTTAGATAAGTATTCCTTTCTAGTACTTTTTCCTTGGAGATTCCTGGCATGGACATAATTTTTATGCTGTTCGTTGAGGCTTTCGTGGGTTGAAGGCCCTCCATCCCAATCAAGCAATTGACTTGACCCAAATTGAGTAATTATTGAAGTTACAGATTAACAATGACATTGCTTGTAACTAATTGCTGACATTGACCCAATTAATGATGAATTTTATACTATACTATGAAGTAGATCATAACCAAACAAACAAATGATACAATGCTATGGGGCCCACTTGCGGTTAATCCAACCCGTTTACACTAATCTACCTTATTATATATTGGTCTACTACTGACCCAACTTTTAATCACCCAAGGATTGGGTCACTCAAGTTTCAACCTTCAAATCCTTGGGACCCTTAGATTTATAGTTATTATCATAGATCATTAAGAGATGAGTTATCATGTTCATTATTTAAGTGGCAGACCTAGAAAAATTCTCCTTGAGGGGGATCTCTACCTTAGATTTTTATTTATTTATTTATTTTTTGTGTAAAACATAAAATAAGAGAGTTTTGAAAAATTTTATGGTGGTTATTAATTGTTCTGCCCTCAATCACCATAGTAATAATAATCATCATAATCTTCATAGTTTATTTTAATTAATGAGGAGTATACCTTTGAGTGGCACAACTTTGTGCCATCTAATCATCCCTTAATGGGCCTTCTTGTTTGAAATTTCAGTCAAAGGAAGAATCTTGGTAAAACATATCATAGAATAGAATCCAATCCAAAAGCAAAAAGGCACTGAGACTTATCTTGGCAATAAAGATGAGTAAAAGGCCCACTTGCTTCACAAGGAGATGGGATGAAGGAAGAAGTGGGTCACCAAACCAACAGAATCTGTTTTCCTCTTTACACCTGCATGTATAGATGCATGTGGGTGTAGGTAGAGTTAGGGTTTCCAGAAAATCCTTTCTTTAAAGTGTGGAGTGAGTGCCGGTAAAAATGTGGTTGGGAGTGGCCAGAAAAAAACAACGAAAAAAGGGCTGAGAACTCCCATGTTAGTCTTCAACAAGCCAAAACTTTGAAGCCAAAAGACTAAAGTGCAATCCAAAATGTCTAACTGATGTGCCTAGCCATTTATGATCCTGTCCATATGATTGCTACAGATGATCACCCATCTTCAGTTGGACTTTTCAATATTGATTCCAAAATGGTCCTGTTTAATTGCTTATGTGACAGATTCGACCCCACAAAAAGCAGAGGATGGACCACTCTGAATCTGACCCAATTCCAACCCAAATAGGATCTGGGAACATCCTAGATTAGACTTAACATTTTCATTTTTTTTTTGTTCCACATCTGTTTTGATGGATGGGGGGATCTGACCTGATGAAGCTGATTATGGACTGTTGTTGATCTGACCCGGACCTGATTGAATTAGTTGATCTCTGATCGAAGATGGGCCCTGCAATTTGGAGATTGTGATTGGAGGGAGGAGTAGTTTGTTTGTGGCAGACTGACGTGGTAGTGTGACCCAATAAAAGAGAGAGGGAGGGGGACCAAGCAGAAGCAGACCTACCTACCAAATCCAGCTCCCCCTTTGTAACCACTCGTCTATCTCAACAACTCGGTCAAATAGCCCAAAGGATCGAGTCAATTGGCCCTCCGAATCTCCCCCTGTACACGTATAAATCCCCGCTCTCTTCTCCGCACACTTTCACATTACCTTTCTCTTCTTCTCTCCTCCTCCTCCTCCTCCTCCTCCTCCTCCTCAACAACATTCTCACTCTCTCATCAGATCACACCATCGTGTTTTACAATTCATTACGAACACACCCACATCGTTTTTTCATCTCTTTCTCTCCTTCTCTAGCCACCCAGAAACGAGAAAAAACACAAATCTATCTATTCATCTGTGATTTGGATTGAAACAGAAAGAGGGAAGATGGGTCGGTCTCCTTGCTGCGAAAAGGCCCATACAAACAAAGGGGCCTGGACGAAGGAGGAAGACCAGCGTCTCATCTCCTACATCAAAGCTCATGGAGAGGGCTGCTGGAGATCTCTCCCCAAAGCTGCAGGTTTGTTGCTAATATTACTCTTCTCAATTATTTTTCAGAACATGAGATGGGAGACTAGAAAACAAACAAACCCATGTGTTTTTTCTATACAAAAATGAACCGGCTTTTTTGGTTTCTTGGGTTGTTTCTTCTTGTGGAAACTTAAATTTTGTGGTCAGTGGTCTTATGGGTCACACAGTACATGAGGTTTTTGTTACAGAAATCATTCAATTCTTGGGGGTATGGAGAGAAAAACCCCTGACAAATTTTCATTCAAGTTTTTGTTTGTAATGAATGTAGGCGTAACGTTGAGCCATGTAAATCTTATACGTATTGCATTCTTACTCTTTTTATCCTTGATATCTTTCTAAGACATGAGAAAAGAAAGGCAACAAATCCATTTGTTTTTCCAATTCATATCTTAACTGGGTTTCTTGGGTCCGGTCCTTTCACCAGGATTGCTTCGCTGCGGTAAGAGTTGCAGGCTAAGATGGATAAACTACCTCCGCCCTGATCTTAAGAGAGGCAATTTCACAGAAGAAGAAGACGAACTCATCATCAAACTCCACAGTCTACTTGGAAACAAGTGAGTTTCTTCTCTCTCTCTCTCTCTCTCAAGTATCAAATAACCCACCATCACCAATTCTGCAATTCACTTCATTCTCTCCTCTTGGGTAGTCTTCTTATTTTGTTTTTTCCAATGACTGAAGGTGGTCTCTCATTGCGGGACGCTTGCCCGGAAGAACTGATAATGAGATCAAGAACTATTGGAACACCCACATCAAAAGAAAGCTCCTGAGCCGGGGTCTCGACCCTCAGACTCACCTCCCCATCGGCGAGTCGACTCACTCCAACGTCTCTAATTCTCCTCCTCAACTCAACTCATCTACAACACCTGAGATTGCCCTCTTCCGCTCCGACAATGCAGCTGAAGATGCCAACAGCAGCGGCATGAGTGAGGTGGTGGAGCAGCAGCAGCACCACCAGCCTATAGACCTCAACCTTGACCTCTCCATCAGCCTCCCCTTCAAATCCGATCCACCTTCTGCCAATGCCGCTGAGTCAAAGCAACTGTTCTTCGGGGGAGAGGCATTCGAGTCTGCGGGGGTCTGCTTGTGCTGCCACCTGGGGTTTCAGAGGAGCGAAGCATGCCGCTGCCGGAGTGTCTCCGACGTTCATGCTCTCAGATATTACTCGCCGGTAGACTCGTAACACTTGAAGAGATAGAGAAACCATATATATACATATATCATATGGAGAAGAAGACATCCTTTTTTGTTTTGTTCTTGGATAGAAAGAGCCTCTGGACTCTCATGGTTGCATTGCACCTGATTTCTTTTATTCTTGGTTACAAAAGAGAAAAAGAAAACAATTTTTTGTCTAAATTTTTTTTATCTTTTACAGTGCTTGAACATTGGAAAAAGAAGTGGGGCCTACATTCAACGATGTGCGATGGCCGTCCAACCAATTGGGTTGTAGCATTGGCTAATCTATCACATGTTGGGATGAAGGAAATTAACAGTTTGTTAAAATTTTAGCTTTAAGTGTAAACTCTAATGTAAGTGGAACTCTGTTGAGGGGTTTACTTCTAATGACTGGCATTAGAAGTTGGAAATCCAATTCAGTGAGGATTGTGGAGAATTTAAGGGCCCATTTGTTTGCATACATAATAGGAGGAGTTGAATATAGGAACCGTGCCCTAAGTATGGTTAACAATGAAGATCAAAAATAACTTTTTCCTTTCCAGAAATAAAATCAAGGGAAGATGTGGAATGAATACCCAACCATCAAACTTATAATTAAAAAGCTTAGGAAAGTCAATGTTCCGTCTACGTTGCTGTCTCATATCCTTCCCCTTCACATCTTTATTATTAACCTTAAAGATTGAGGTCATTTATTTATGTATTCCTATGTTTTCAATTAATTCCCATGTCTTTTATGTAAACAAACAGGCCTGTAGTGATGAATTCATAGGAAATTCACTCAAAAGCTAGGGTCTAAAGAAGAAAAAAAAAAAATGAACATTCAAGGATACGAGACAGAGATGCAGATGAGGACCACAATTTTACTGGTTTGATTTACTAGGTTTGGTGATTTAGTCTCATCAAAGTGAATGATATTTGACGGCTGTTTGTAAATCTTTAACCATTTATACCTTTTCTATTTTAGCATCTTAAACTAGTGAACACTTAATATTGAATTTTGGAGTTTCCTAATCTAAGAACATAAAATAGTTGAGTGGAGGACGTAAGGTGAAATGTAGATAAGCCCCTCAGTTTCTTTCTATTTGATTTCCTATGGTAATGGCTACGTAATTAGTTTATACCAAAATGAATTATTTGATTGTCATTTGTTAGTCGATCTTCACCTTTCATTTTCTAAGCTTAAGAATTTTCGTAGAAAAACATTGATTGGAATTCCTAGAAACCCAACAAGGACCAAGCAGATTAAATACGATCTGAGCAGCGTGAAAGGACAACTGTTAAAATCTTATCAATATTTTGAAGGTCGACGAGGATACTTTCAACAGTTTTATTTCTACTACGGCCAGGCCAGGATCAACACCGACGTTGCTGGTATATATTTGGATGAACATTAAACCCAATGACTGAGTCATACAATTCACACATTGATAAATCCTTTTCCTATGGTCAAAATTGGGGCCCAACTTTTGCAAACAGTTGGTTATTTCCAGAACAACTTGTCATCCCAGGTAAGCAACCACAGGAGGAATCAACCAACACTCAGTACGGGTGCTGACCCATGAACCATTTCTTTATTGTTGTACGACCAAAAAAGATAAGAAGGCTAGCTAGAATCGGTGCCTTTTGATTTCTGATTTTTTTTTTTTTTTTGAATTTTTCTCCTGAATCCTGATGGGGTGGTGGGGCCCATGTAGAATAGAATACCCATTTCCTTGATGTTTGGAATTTCAGCATTTTGTCTCTATGCAAGCAGAGGATATTGAGAGCATGTCAGGTGGTGTTTGAGTAGGTAAAAGGATTGCAATAAGGCATTTATCATATATCATTCACACACTTACATGTTACATATAAAAACATGAAGAGGAATACAGACGAGTGCACTACAATCGTTTGGTAAAGATGGGAAAAAGAAGGCCACAAGAAGCCTAACTAACACCCAGCTGCCAGTACATGTGATTACAGATATGATTCTTGCAGACCCATGTGTGTTGTAGGGCCCAAACCAGTTCTCTTCCTACCTAACGTATTCATCTCTCTCTCTCTCTCTTCACATGTTGTCATTGACCAGTTGGAGAGGATGGTTCCATTATCAAGTTGTCCACGTGAAAAAAGTTATTATTCCAACTCAAGGTGACGATCTCTCTTATCATGATTTTTTTGGAAGATTTGCAGAAATACACCAAGACTTTTGACAAAATAAAAACTGCCACCTGCATTCTATATTTTTACAACTAGCCTATTAATTTGGACATACTCATGGGCCAGGCCAGCCGAAGTTGGACCAATATTGGGCTCAGGGGCGGAATCAGGATCAAGGCGTGTTTGTTGCGGGGGGGGGGGGGGGGGGGGGGGGGGGGGTGGGGGGAGGGTGGGGGAGGTGTGTGTGTGTTTAGGAGGAGGCCATAGCCCCTGCCAGCCGCCCTCTAATTCCACCCCTGATCGGGCTAGTTTTGGGCTCCATTTAGGCCTATGATCGAGCTGTGCCTTGGCCTACTTTCTTGACTGATAGAGAGGTGATGTAGAAGAAGTGGCCGAACACTTTATAGAACAGGAAGATCACAAGAAATCAAGAAGGCTTAAATATTAGTGTCAACTTCAAATGGTCATAACTTTTGATCCGAATATCATCTCTTGCCGCACAAGTACTCTTTTCAAAGGACGTGCTCTACACTATAGACATTTGCCTTTGGCTGGTGCTATCTTCGGAAGCAAAATAATGTCATTTTAAAAGTCAAAATATAGTTTTCGTCCAATTTGTGCTGCTTACTTGAAGGGTTTTTTTTATTTTTTTAATCCATTTCAATTTGATTATTGTGGAAGGTCTTAGAAAGTGATTTAAAGTTAGTCTAGAGTGTTTTAAAGTAATTTGGATTTTTTTACTATTTTTAGTAAATTTTACCATTTTAGGAAAATTAAGGTTTTGGATGCTATATAATTGATTGTAATGTTTCTTGTGCATGCCTAAAAATTACGGACTTGATTTAGATGGTAATGGGGATGCTATTCAGCTGATAGGGAACGTCGCTGATGGCCTGAGTCTTGAAAGAGAGAAGAAAACAAAGGTCAGAGCCCCGGGCTACTGTCAGCCGAAGGCACTCCGACGCCTGAGTTAGTGCAGTCACTGAACTAGGGTGAAGTGAGAAAGAAGGCTCAAGCAAAATAACACAGTGAATGTTGTGTATTGTGTACCTCTTCTTGGCTTACCATGCAAGTGTATGTAGAAGAGAGTAGAAGGTTCCATAGTGGAGGTAGGTGAGGATACTTGTCCCCTTAGCCCATACCTAGGACCTTTAATGGGGGTACGTGAGGGTACTGTCCCATCGGATCTCTCCTCAAATCCCTCACATAAATGTGGACACGATAGGGGCGCCCCCTTATCAGTATTTGGCGGCTACCCTATCTGTCAGGACACCCTGTAAGGCGGCTGTCCCATCTCATAATGGGGATTAGACGCCCAGTGTTCACCTCGATCAATAGACCGAACTGGAGAAGGCACTGAGGTCGGCTATGCCTGAACTCGGACAAGGATGTCGACGCACGAGGCTGAGTTTGGGAGGATGTGGTCGGTACCTTTACCGAGACCAATTCCACCTCGGTACCAGCTGGCAAGCTGCCGTGCTGGATAGATGAGGCGTTCCTTGCTTGGTGCAGTCACCGAAGTCAGGGGTAACCTCGGTTTCGGTGAAAACACCCCACATTTCTATTGAGAAATAATATGAATCTTAGTTTCGCTTTATGGTTTTCCCTAATTCTTTCATGTGGATTCAAGGTTTGCTTTTAGGATTAAGGCCGTCCTCTTTTCCTTTACTCTTACCCGCCTTCCTTAACTCTAAGTAGGTTTAGACTGGGCCAACTTTTTCTCAAAGGTCCAGTGCACCCTATCATATTCAAGACAAAGGGTGTATATATTTTTGTAAATGGACTGGACTGGACTAGCAATGAGAAGCAGGTTTTCAATTGGTTTATGTACTCTAGGATACTCAAAAGGATGAAGAAATGTCTTTGGTCTAATGTATTCATATGAAACCATGGGTGTTAATCTTTGCTATACTGACTTGAGTTTGATGGTCTTCTTGCGTTATTCCCATTAGTTTCATCCAAGTCAATAAAGGTTAGACCCGAGAACCAAGGGTTGCTCTATTGGTAAGCAACTACGTCTCTCACTTAGCTACCCGGGATTTGACCCTTGAATATGCTGCCCACTTCTCACTTGTGTGTGCTCGTGTTCTCTCTTCCCACTTACGTGGGCTCCTTTCCCACTACGTGGGCTCATTGTGGTCCCAGTCCCTTGGTTATTGTATGGAAAAAAAAAAAATACAATAATGGTTATACCCATAAAGTGTTCATCTTTTTCATAAGAAAAGGGTGAATCCTGCAAATTGGTTGAAAACCGTTTTCAGAAGTGGTTGTAACCCTCAAACCACTCATTTACAATAGATAAGTATAGGCTACATGAAACAGATAGATTATATGTTGCTGAATATCCTCACAAATACACTCTCCCTAATTTAATATATTAATATGAATCATACTCACTACTGCTTGAATTTCATAAAAAAAATGTTGCTTAAGAGAGCATTAGATTTAAGAAAGCATTAAATATTGAGGCCCATATTAATATGAATCATACTCACTGCGGTTGCAATGATATGATTGAGATGACTTTGTTTGCCTAAAATATACTTACCATCATGCTGTTTTACTTGATGGCTGCAGTTATCTGATTGAGAACATTAATATACCCACCATCATGCAGTTTCCCTGATCTGTATGCAATCCTACAAAGAGCTAAAGAATTTACCATTCACACATGCAATGCAATATAAGAGGCAATCCTCATCACAAATAAACCCACATTATACATCTTGTTTCCAAGAGAACACAATCCCCACAAGTTTGACAAATGTATGCATGGGCTTTCTGAAATTGTGTGTGTGTGTGTGAGAGAGAGAGAGAGAGAGAGAGAGAGAGAGAGAGGTGGTTGGAAGTAGGTAAATTTGCTAGCGACAGAGACAACAACCTCTCATGATTTTCCGGCCCCGTTTTGGGTAGGAATAGAATCAGATGGACTTTCATATGAGATTAAAAAATCAAGTGGGTTTCCTCTAGAAGGCCGGACAGGTGGGCCACACCCATGCCAACAAATATGTAATTGGCTGTAACTAATGAGACCAGAAACTGTCATTATCTACCGTTACTTCTTGTTATATATTGTTGTTATATACAATAGAATATTGCAATGCAGGTCTATTTGTGTGTGCAAGACCAAATTTTATGGGTGAAGTCATTGTCAGATATCAACCTATCCTGACTAGTTATGAGAGGATCCAACACACAGAAACCGTGCAAATGGGTTGATGGTTCATGGTCCAGATCAAGGGTTGATAATTATTTAAGTCTATTAGGATTTATCTAGTATTATGGATTTTATTCTATACCAAGTTACCAACTAGATTTAATTAAGCTTTGTCTAGGGGAGAATTTTTACCTGACCAAGCCTAGCTATACGGGCTACTTGAATGGGTTTGAATGGCCTCATGGCCCACTTGTGATCCATCTTTCTACCTTCACAACAATATACCGAATACCGCAATTATTAGGAGTGCTAGTAAGAGCCCTTGGCATATTGGAAGGTCCTCACTTTTGCAATTTTGAGTTATGGGTTCAATTTACCAATCAAAATTCTTTAAAAAAACAAAAAGATATATAGTTTTTGAACATCCAAAATTCTTAAGACCTAACACAAAAATACGTCTTCTTAAAATTTCTTAGGGGCTCTTTGCCATCTAATTTTCAAGATGAGACACCCTATTAATAATTATCATCCCACTCTTCCTAGTGGAATGATCTTGGCTCAACCATTACTAGGTGATCTAGGCTCTTCTTTAGGATATATATTATGTGCGTGTATAACCATTAGCATCATCAATATCTCAAAATTCTTTCATTTTGTTTAATTGTTTCTACGCACCTATGTAGGCTCTTGTTTAGGATATTTCTTGTTTGTATCATCTCTCCATTGCCTGAAGAAATTAGTATTGGCCTAAGTTGCAGAAGGACATGCCAAAGATATGAGAATTTAGGGATATATTTAAGGGTTTCAATTTCAAATTATTTCTAACGGTTATTTCCTTTTATTAAATAAATTGGAAAGTTGATTTGAATAAAACTCTTGCAAAGAATTTGTTTCTATAAATTCTGTCATGCTATCAAAGCCATGGACCGCTGATGATCTTGTGATTAAGCCAGCCATAGTCTTGGTTTTATGCATCCGTCCTAGTATCACACCATCATTTCTTCTATTTCAATAAAAACCGAGCATCCTCCCTTATCCATCCAACTATTCAAGCCCTATGATTTCGCCACAAGATCAAAATCTTCTACAAGAGATCATGATAAATATGATGATCTAGTAGGCCATAGGCACCAATAGACTCAAAAGTAGTGACTTACAATAGTGATGGATCCACAAACAGAAGGTGACTACTAGAATTATCATTTTTGCTAGATTAGCCATTTATTTTTTGATATCAAGGCTTATTTTTTCGTAATCAATTGTATGTTTATTGCAAAGTATTTATTTCTTTGAAATCTATCAAGTTTGCCCACTTTTGACAACATGCACATTTTTTTTCCCAGCGTCGAGATATTCCTCACAGGATTTAAACTTGCAACCAATTTGCTTTCGTTCTTCAAGAATTTTGAAAATACTTGGGGAATCCACAATTACTAAAATCACTGGAAATATGACAAAAAATGTGTTTTTGTATAAAGAATTGTATTTTCGTTCATTTCTTAAGTTTGTTTTTACATCGGAGCGGATGTTTTGGCCTTGTGGGTGCTAGTTGTTACATTGCATTTTTTTTACAACTTCTCCATCTAAGCCTTAGATGATCTCAAAATGACAAAAAACATGGAGAATACACAAAATGAAGAAAATACAGTGAACTGCCAATGTGCGTTTTGGTGACAGCAACATCTCTCCTTCCTTTTTCCCTTGAATTTGTTGGGAAACTCTGATGAGGGTCTCTGAGTGTAGTTGCCAAAATCGGGGTGCGGGTTTGAATGGGTTTGGATGTCAAGTAGACAATATTTGAAGCCCATCACTTATTTTCTTGAGAGGTGTGAAGTGTGAATTCACAAGACAAGGGAGTTATTGGTTTTTATGCCAACAAAGTGTCCAAGGTTGTGTCGTTTCATAACCGATGTATAGCGAACAAAAATGATGTACACAACAAAGTCATGGGCATCCAAGACTCCTTAAGTGAAGGAAACAAAGAAAGTCCTAAAAGACTAAGAATTCTATTGGTTTCATGCGTTTGACAGGGCCAAGGCACTAAGTTGAGCCCTCTAATTGTAGGTTTATAGGTTAAGTACCTTGTTGATGGTATTTGAAGAGGCTCAAAGGTTTCAGGCAGAGTTCCCTCTTGAAATTGAAGGATTTTTAAGATTTTGCAGTCTATGGATGCAAATAAAGTCTGGGAGTGCCTTTTGTTGATCGTCTAAAATATTGCCCTAAGATCCTATTTACAGCCTTTAGGAGTAGTTGCAGCAGTTAGAGGGGGTGTGAGCTTTGAAATGGGTGCCAAAATAGTTTTCTTCCCGAACTGCCGATTGAGGCATTTGTTCAGTCAGTGGTAGGCCTGGCAGATTGTGTTGAAACTGCCTGGAGCGTTTTGAAACTGCCCGTCTATGGTTTGAATTGGCTGAAATTCTATATGCACCCATATTTTTGCTGAGCACACTCACCTATAGAAGAAAAAAAAATTACACATGAAGAAGGAACGTGGGTGTAAGGTCAAATTTTGCAGGATCAAGTCAGGTGAAATTGCTTTGAGTGCTCCTCCTTCCTATTGTAAATGGGCTTCGGTTACCTAATTTGGATCCTGTTCAAGAAATTAGAAGCCAGGTGAGATTCGATCGGTTTGCCCGATCGAACACACTCCGATGCTTAAATTAGTCAATGAATTAGGATAAGTATTTTTTCTTATTGTCCAGTGTGTTTATTTTTCATACCTCTTTTTCCTCCCTTTCCTCCATTTTACATTCTTCCTTCTCCCCCTCAACTGTCATTCGTGGTCTGGGCTATATGCCCGTTCCTCATCGTGTCTTCTGGTATGGGGGAGAATGCCTCGTCCCTCTTCGCACGACCTCCTTCTCGTCCTGCAAGCTACCGGCCACTTTCCCCTTTTTCTGCATCGAGCCTAACTGAGCCAACTGGGCTCAGTCAGCAGCTTAATCCAAGTTGGCTTAGCCCAAAACCCATCAACTAGCTTCACAGGCTGGATTAGATTCGTGGATTGGGTTAGTCCATGTCAGGTTCAAGCCCGCTTAATCCAAGTTGGCTTGGCCCAAAACCCATCAACTAGTTTCACAGGCCAGATCAGATCCGCGGGTTGGGTTAGTCCATGTCAGGTTTAAGCCCGTTATCCTCACAATTGCACCCCCCCCCCACCCAAGCCTACCTTTTCCTTACCGTTCCTGAGAAAAGGGAGGCTTGGTACATCAGTACATCCACGTAGCACTACTCAAGCCATTTTCCCCTCCTCCATCAAGCCGTCAAGCGTCTCTTCGACTTTATCTCTTCCCACCCCTTTCGGGGTTTCAAATCTTTTCCGAGGAGACGCGTCTCCCCTCGATCCCTTCCTGCGAATCGTCATCTCCTCCTTCTTTAAATCCTTCGCGGAAGTCCTTCTTCTTGTTCTCCTCTTCTGCCTTCGATCCTTCCACTGTAAGTCTCTTTCTTCTCCTCGTTTCTTTGGTTTTCTTTCTTCCCCACACCCCCCCCCCCCTTTTTTTTGAAACATGGGAAACTTGAAGGGTCTTATTAATGATCCAGTAAAACTCGTCGAGTTTAGGCGAAGATACAATATCCCCTTAGATGTTCTAGTCAGAGCACCTCTCCCTGGGGAGTCCCTTGAAAGTGGATCCCGTGATGCCATGCCCTTTCCCACTATCGCTATTGTGGAAGGGGGGGTGCGTTTTCCTTTAGACCCTCTCCTCGTTCAGTTTCTATCTTTTACAAATCTTTTTCCCGTCCAATGTGCCCCCAATCTGTTTCGCATTGTAATGGGGGTGGCTGCGCTGAATAAATTGCTCGGCACCAACCTTGGGGGTATTTGACATTCTTTTCTGTTATGCTCTCGTCCCTCTCAGCAATCAGAAATCCATGTTTTACTTGAAATCCCCCGATCAGAACAGGCTCCTCGTTCATTATCTCCTGGACTCGAATAAGTCGAGCAAAGGGGACTTTGTTATTGTGGGTGGCAACTGGGAGGCGCCGACCTCCTGGGGCGGGGTCAACCAAGAAGTTCCCCTAGTCCCAGGCTTTCCAGGTCGACCCCCTACTACATCATGCTTTTCCCATCCTGCATATAATCTTTTTTCTTACACACAACATTTCACTTTATCTTTGCTTGCAGGTCCATCGATCAACCAGATCCCTCATAATCTTCTTCGGGCTGACGACCTGAAAACTCTTTTTGAATATCTAGGCCCCCCCGAGCTGCGTGGTTGGGGTCGAGCCGCCCACATTCTGCTCGGATATGTGAGGTCATATGACAGCTTCTTAGCCGTCCAACCTTGGCATACCCCTGGGGAAGTTCCTAGAGAACCAGCCCTTCGCCCTCTTCGAATGAAGATCCCTACTATGAAAACGCCGAGGTCTTCCAGCCGAGGGAGAGCACCCAGTGTGAAATCCTTGGGTTCTCAGAAATCTTCCGGCCTATCACCTTCCGTCGAGTTAGATTTTTCTGATCGGAAACGCAGTCTCAGAAGATCGGCTCCATCCAATACATCCTCTTCCTCTTACTCCAAACAAGTTCTTGTCTTAGAGGTTTCAGACGGTTCTTCTTTTTTGGACCCCGACAAGCCCTCCTCCACCATGTCTAAGCGCAATGCAAAGGACCTACTCGGCAACCTCGGGGACCTTCCTTCCCCCGAAGCAGGGAAGGCTCCTCCCCAAGTATCCTCTTCATCTTTGGGCAAAAGGCCTGTGGACGATTCTTCATTCGATCTCGGTCCTAGGAAGTTTAAGAGTAAGTCCTCGCCAAGGTCGGCCGATGACCCCGAGTCGTTCTCTGCCTGGATGGACGACTCCTTGCCCCCTCTCCCACCTCAGCCAAGTCCCTTTTTTGGGCACAAAAGCTCACCGAGCTCGCTCCCTGGATCTCAATCTTCTTCAGGTGAGGGCGTCACAGAATCTTTGTCAGTGGCGTTCCAGCTGGGAAAGTCCGTCCTCCTCCCTTCGGATATAGGGTTACATGGGGCTCTGTCAGACCAAGATTTGATATCCTCCAACATCCAGCACTGCCTTTTGGTCAGTTTTACTTCATCTCCCTGATTAGATTGTACTCCTGGCAGGTGCTCCAGTCTTTACTCTAACTTCTTTCTTTTGTTGTTCCATAGGGGCTTCAAAAGTGGTTTGTTGTTTCAGATCGTCTGGAGAAAAGTCTGAAACGGGTAGAAAGTCTTGATATGGGATTGGTAGCGTCTAAAGCTGTTCAGAGATTAGTTGAGACCTCTGCCTCAAATTCTTCCAAGGCTCTGAGCCTTATAGAGGCTAAGCCCGCCGCCGCCACCAGTCGTCTGGTCGCCAGTGAGATGGAGCTCGAGGCCCTTCGCAGCAAGATCGTCGAGATGCAGGAATCCATGGAGCACTCGAAAGACGTTGCCTTTGAGGAGGTTGAGGCAATGTATCTTGGTCAAGTGGAGCAGATGAAGGCCATTGTGTTCAAGCGTGGGTATGATGTGGGTTTGAGTGATGCCAAGGTCCTAGGAGACTTGCATCTCTGGGCCAAGCATGCAGTCTAGTCTGTCTCTGCTTCCGACCATCCATCTTCTGCCAGGACCCGCCCTTGCTCCGAAATCTATTGAAAAGCCAAGCTCGCCTGTGCCCGAGATACTGATGCCACTCCCGATGTTGATCCCGTTGTTCCTACCCTCGAGGTTTCTAAGGTTGTCTGAAGGATTGTTGGATGTTTTGATGAACTATTGAACACCCTTTCTTTTATTTTGTTCTACTTTTGGGAAGATGCCTGACCTGTGGGCTTTGTACTTGCTTTTCCTTCTTTCTTTTAAACATATCCTTTGTGCTCCAAATGTTTAACTTCTCGTGTTTCAATTAATCTCGCATGGTTCATGCTTATTGCCACTGTCGGCCTTTGCCGAACTCCCCTCAGCTTGGTGTTTGCGTCGTCAAGCCCAACATCAGGTAATGGAAGATCAGTGCAGCATACCTAGTTAGGGGCATACCTAGTTAGGGACTATCTCAATTATGATTTTTATGCTCTTCGGTACGAAGTAGTGGGCTTGTTATTGCCCTGAATTCCTTAGGCCTTAGCCCCTTTTGTGGTTATCCCGGTAGGGCATGGCCCTCACAGCGGGTCCACTCTCATGATGGATTAATCCTTTGACACAAAGTTATGTAGAATCTCGAAGGTGAAATTTCACACAATTCATAAGATAACCTGCATAAATTTTAAATTCTACATAGGTTTTCAGTACATGGTCATAATAAAAACTTGTATAAACTGGATGACAAATTCAAAATTAAGCAATCATTTAAATACAAAAGGCTTAAAAATAGAATTTCTTCAAATTTGCCATGTTCCAAGGTCTCTGCAGTGCCTTTCCCTCCAACATTTCTAGGTGATATGTCCCCGTTTTTTCCTGCAGAAGTGACTCTATAAGGTCCCTCCCAATTTGGTCCTAATTTGCCATGCCCTGGGTTTCTAGTGCCAGGCAACACTCTTCTAAGGACCAAGTCTCCAACCTGAAAGGTTCTCTTTTTGACCTTCTTCTGGAAACACTACGTCAACTATTGCTGGTAGGCCGCCAGCTTGATCAATGCCAACTCCCTTCGCTCTTCCGCCATATCGAGCTGCTTGGCAATCATTTCTTTGTTCTGTGCATGGTCATATGCCTCTGTCCGCGTGGTCGGCAATCTGACCTCCAAGGGAATCACGGCTTCCATCCCATGCACCAATGAAGACGGGGTTTCCCCGGTCAACCTTCTTGGAGTCGTTCGGTAGGCCCATAAAACGTTTGGTCACCCATGCTCCCTTGGCCTCGTCCAACCTTTTCTTCAATCCGTCTAGCAAGGTCTTGTTGGAGCTCTTAGCTTAGCCATTGCATTGTGGGTAGATCGGGGTCGAAAAATAGTGACTGATATTAAACCGCTCGCATAAGCTTCTGAAGGCTTTTCCCTCAGACTGTTTTCCATTATCCGTCACTATCGCTCGAGGTATCCCAAATCTGGTGATGATATTTTTCCATACGAATTTTTCAGCATCACTCTCCCTAATATGAATTAGGGGTTCCGCCTCTATCCATTTGGTAAAATAATCAGTTGCCACTATAAGTAATCTAAAGTTACCTGCCGCGCTTGGCATCGGTCCAACAATGTCGATCCCCCACCTATCGAACAACCAAGGACTTGTAATCATGCTTAGCTGCTCGGCAGGCTGATGAATGTCTTTGCCAAAGTGCTGACACCTTTCACACTTTTGGACAAACTGCAGGGAATCTTTCTGCATGTACGGCCACCAGTGTCCTTGAGACATAGCTCGGTGCGCTAAGCTCCGTCCCAGCGTGGCTCCCACAACATCCCTCATGGATTTCCCATAGTAAGCTCGGTACATCAGCTAGGTGGACGCACAGGAGGTATGGTCCTGAGTAGGACCGTTGATAAAGCTTCTTGTTTGGCGACAGCCAAAACCTCGTAGCTTTCCTTCTTACCTTTACACCTTCATTGGGCTCTTCCGGGAGAGTACCATCTGCTAAGTACGTAGTTATCGGCGTCATCCAGCTCAGACTCTCATTTCCCAGATCGATACATATAACCTGTTGTTCTGCGATGCTTGGCTCTGGCTGGAAATCTACGATGATCTCCTTCCTTGGTTTGGATTTCATTGCGGTGGCCAAACAAGCCAGGCTGTCAGCATGTGAGTCTTGTTCCCGAGCAACCTGTTTCACCACAACATCTCCTATTTCTTGGATCAAGCACTTTACTTCGGAGATATAGGCGGCCATCCGATCATCCCATGCCGTGTATTCTCCAGTTAGCTGGTTGGCAACCAATTGTGAGTCACAATGGACCAGCAATTTTCCTATCCGGAGTTCTTTGGCCATTACTAACCCGGACAATAGTGCTTTATATTCTGCCTCATTGTTCGAAGCATCGAATCCTAGCGTTATTGCTCGCTCGATTATCGCCCCTTTTGGCATTATGAGTACTATGCCGGCACCAGATCCTCGAGAATTGGATGCCCCATTCACATATAGCTGCCACTGCTGGTCGTCATCTGCACAACGCATTTGCCGATCCAAACTGCTTTGCTCGGTCTTTTCCTTATGAGTGAATTCAGCTATAAAATCAGTTATCACCTTCCCGTTTATCGCATTTCTAGGGACTATCTTGATGTCGTGTTCGCTGAGTTCTATCGCCCATTTCATTAGCCTCTCCGAGAGGTCGGCCTTCTGAAAGACCGACTGAAGTGGATGCTCAGTCAAGACTTTGATGGTGTGGGCCTGAAAGTAGTGTCTCAATTTCCAAGCTGCACACACCAAAGCTAATGCAAGCTTTTCCAGCGGTAGGTACCTTGCCTCGACGTCTAGTAGGGTTCTACTAACGAAATAGATCGGCTGATGGCGCTTTCCTTGCTCCCTCATCAAGGCTGAGTTGACCGCGTGTTGAGATACCGCCAAATACAACACCAGCTCTTCTCCTTGATCAGGAATGGAAAGGACAAGAGGGGAACTCAAATATTGCTTAAGCTGTGCGAATGCTTCATCGCACCTTTCATTCCATACTTGTTCTGCCTTCTTTTTTAGAGCAAGGAACAATGGTTGGCACTTGTCCGAACTCCTTGCTATAAAGCGATTTAAGGCAGCAAGCATCCATGTCAACCTCTGTACCTCCTTCCTCGAGCTTGGTCGATCCAACCTCTGCACTGTTGCCACTTGGTCGGAGTTAGCCTCTATTCCATTCTCGGTCACGATGTATCCAAGGAATTTCCTTGAGCTAACCCCGAATGAGCATTTTGTGGCGTTCAGCTTCAGCTTGTATTTCCACAAGATGTCGAATACCATCCTCAAGTCTTCCTCATGAGCTTCCTTTTTTCTGCTTTTCACTACCATATCATCAACATAAGCCTCTACCTTACTTCCGATGATGCTCTGAAATATCTTCATAACCAACCTTTGATATGTTGCCCTCGCATTCTTGAGCCCAAAGGGCATTCGCTTATAACAGAAGGTTCCCTTTGGGGTAATGAATGCTATCTTCTCTTGGTCGGCCTCTGCCATTGCAATCTGGTGGTATCCCTGATACACATCCAAGAAGCTCATTCGCTCATGTCTCGCCGTAGAGTCCACCAGTTGGTCGATTTTAGGGAGCGAAAAGCTATCCTTAGGACATGCTTTATTTAAGTCGGTGAAGTCCACGCACACCCTCCATTTGTTGTCCTTTTTTTAGTACGACCACAGTGTTAGATAACCACTCTGGGTACTGTACCTCCCGAATGACGTCCGCTTCTAGTAGTCTGTCCACCTCCTCATTCACAGTTGCTTGGTGCTGGGGGGCCAGCTTTCTCTGTTTTTGAACTACCAGCTTGGCTCTAGGGTCTACCTCCAACTTGTGACTGATGACCTCAAGGTCAACCCCAAGCATCTCATGTGGGGCCCAGGCGAAGACGTCGGCGTTCTAATTGAGTAGCCGAGCTAGGCTATCCTGTTCGCCTTTGGTCATTGACTTCCCAATCATCCAATGTTGCTCGGGGGATGGCACACCTCCCTTTTGGACAACAAATTTTTCCAGCTCTTCCACCGCCGAACTGGTCTGATCAGATTTCTTCTTGCCTTCCTCCGACCGACCTATCTGTAGTTGTTATTTCTAGTCCGCCCTCATGTTCGGGCAATCGCTTTCCTCGACCTTTAGTGCCTTCCCTTTGACTGCAGCTATCAGGCAATTCCTGGAAATCGCCTAGTCTCCCTTAATCTCCATCATCCCCTTCAACGTTGGAAAGCGGATCCTTGAAGGGACTGCCTTCATACGATGGATCCATGTCCGACCCATGATGGCATTGTAGGGTGACGGCACGTCAACCACGAGAAATTCTACATTCGAATGAATTGGTCCAGCCCCGACCTGCACCGTGATGAGGCCCATCGAATGTACAGCTTGTCCACTGAATCCGAACAAGGGTATCGAGATCGGCTTCAAGTCTGAGTGTTTTAATCCGAGCTTATCAAATAGCTCGGCGTACATGATTTCTGACGAGCTCCCTAGGTCAACCAATATCCTCCGGACATCATATTCTTGTATCCTCAAAGTCAACACCAACGCATCATTGTGTAGTTGGACTACGTCCCGTAAATCCTCGTCTGTGAATGAGATTTCTCCACCCTTCCGTCCTTCCTCACGAATCATGCTAGGCTCAGTGGTTGTTTGGTATACCTCCTTTAGGTGCGCAACCATTTTTCTTTGTTGGCGAATGAATTTGGTAGTCACCTCAGAAGGGTTGGTGCCCCATGCACCACGTCTATCACTCCCACTGGCTTCTCCTTTTGCTGGTTGAGGTTGCTCCTTAACTCTTTTCTAGCTGAGCTGCCTTAGGTGTTCTTTGGTCGGGAATCCTCCACATATTCTTTCAAGTGTCCCTCCTTTACATGCTCATTGTTCCCTTCTACTTCATTATAAAGCCGCTAATAACGGGTGCTATACTCCCTTAGGTTCTCCGAACTCTGCTTTTTGAGTGTTAATAGTGCTCCCACATCCTTTGGCTATTTTGAATTCGTCACGAACCGTGTGACAAAGGCCCCAGCAAGTTCCCGAAAGCTGCAGATTGATTTTGGTTCCAGACGAGAGAACCATTTCAAAGCGAGGTCACCAAGACTTGACGGGAACACCTTACACATAAGGGATTCATTCCCGGCCCACAGTGCCATAGAATGCTGGAAGTACTGGACGTGGTCAGCGGGTCCGAGGTCCCATCATACACCCTTAATTTCGGGATTGTAAACCGCCGAGGTGGATCCATCTTCTCTATTTTTTTTCGAGAATGGGGATTCGAAGTTCTGGGCGTTTCTTAAGCATCTCGTCCTGGTCGGATGCTCCTCTCTGTCGACTAGTGCCCTCTTTATCAGAACTTTGACGTCCTCCTCAGCAAGGCCTCGCTGTGGAGCCCTCCTTTGCGATGGAACATCCCCCCTTGCGCTCTGAGCTTGGGCCTTATTTTTTTCTTCTTTCCGTGGTCGGGAGCTTGAAGTCCGACTCCCTTCGTTGCCTGCCTCCGTTCTGGCATGGAAGCTCCGAGGTCTTGACCCGGAAAGTGGTTTCCTTGGTTGCAGTATCGCCGTCCGTCCTCGGCGCCCCTGTCCAGAGTCTCCAAGATTTCTTCTGGGGTTGGGGAGCGTCTTTTTACTTTCCCCAGCTCCTGCAACAGACAGTTAATTCTCTCTTGTTGTTGCCTGACTCCTTCAGCCATATCCCGTACGGCATTCCTACAGGTTTGCTCAAGTTGAGCATATGTGTCGTGCGACGGGCTTTTTTCCAGAAGTCCCTTGCCCAGCCTTTGGTGCGCTTTCTTTTGCGGTTTTTCTATAGAGGGAGAAACCTCTGTTCGGGTCAGGCCTGTGCGATGGATCTCCGATCGAATCCGCCCCTTTTCCCCTCCAGGTGGAATAGTATGCCAGCTTTCTGTGAACGGGACGTACTCAAAATCCACCTCATTGGGATGACGGGTGTAGTGATCCCTACTCAACTCCTCACGCTGCCCTCCGGGCGGCGTCTCCCCTTTCTGAGGCGCGGGCTGTTTTGGCCGGGACGGCGACCCTGGACGATGCTCTTGCTCCGACATTAACTCAGCGAAGTGCGAGTGTTTTCCTTTCGTTCCCACAGACGACGCCAATTGTAAGGTCAAATTTTGCAGGATCAGGTCAGGTGAAATTGCTTCGAGTGCTCCTCCTTCCTCCTATAAATGGGCTTCTGTTACTTGATTTGGATCATGTTCAAGAAATCAGAAGGGAAGTGAGATTCAATCGGTTTGCCCGATCGAACACACTCCGATACTTAAATCAGTCAATGAATTAGGATAAGCCTTTTCTCTTGCTGTCCAGTGTGTTTATTTTTCATACCTCATTTTCCTCCTTTTCCTCCATTTTATCTTCTTCCTTCTCCCCCTCAGCTGTCATTCGTGGTCTGGGCTGTATGCACGTTCCTCATTGCGTCTTCTGGTATGGGGAAGAATACCTCGTCCCTCTTCGTACGACCTCCTTCTCGTCCTGCAAGCTACCAGCCACTTTCCCCTTTTTCTGCATCGAGCCTGACTGAGCCAACTGGGCTCAGTCAGCAGGACCTCCTTCTCGTCCTGCAAGCTACCAGCCACTTTCCCCTTTTTCTGCATCGAGCCTGACTGAGCCAACTGGGCTCAGTCAGCAGCTTAATCCAAGTTGGCTTGGCCCAAAACCCATCAACTAGTTTCACAGGCCGGATCAGGTCTGCGGGTTGGGTCAGGCCATGTTAGGTTTAAGCCCGTTATGCTCACAGTGGGTGTGCTCAGCAAAATAGGTGGGTGCATATAGAATTTCTCTTGAATTGGTCAATCAACAGTTCAGCCGTTTTGAAATCAGCAGGTTGGGTACCTGACTGGATTTTGTTTACTCGGCAATCCGAGACCAGCAACTGAATTTTGACTTTTTTTAGTTTATCTTAACCTCTATTTGTCCTGAAACTTTGAGGAGACATTCTTTATCATATCTTGGCTTGGATGTGAGCTTCGACTCATGCTTTGGTCTTCAAAGTTGACCAGTCTTTGGCCTTCTTTTGACTGATTGGTTGTTCACTTTGGAAAAAGAATTTTGTCAACCAACAGATTTGATGCGGTATTAAATTTTTTTAGCAAATTATTTCTACCAAAATCTTGAGATATTAGTACAGGCAACATAAATGCTTTTCAATAGGACAACACTATATATGTACATTTGTTTTATGGGAAAAAGTTGTGCCCTAATATGAAGTGATGTTACACTTGTCAAGTGCCTAATCATTCAAGGGATCATTTGGGGGGGGGGGGGGGGGGGGGGGGGGGGTGGGCGGCGGGGATGGACTTCTTAAGGTTAACAAGAACCTAGTGACATATTATATGAAGTGATGTTACACTTGTCAAGTGCCTAATCATTCGGGGGGGGGGGGGGGGGGGGGGGAGCTTGCATCATGCAGGAAGAAGTAAGAAGTACACAATGATTTTTACATTACAACTTTATACTTGTGGGTCTTTTTTTTTTTTTTTTTTTAGGAGGGGGGGGGGGGGGGGGGGGGGGGGGGGGTGGTTGTCAACAATTTCTATCACCCACCAACAATCGGGTCCAATATTTTCATTTAAGGGCAAACAATTCATTATTTCATTGTTTGAGGGGGCAATTACTTTTTCTTTCTTTCTTTTTTACTTTTATGGAGGCATGGTCCTTTTCTCCATGTTTTGGCTTGCGTGTTTTGCGCTTTTTTCAGGTCCGGTGAGAGCAAGTGACCTCAAAAAGACAATACTTAGGTATGGCCCTGCCCAACAAAATGGATGGGAAACTAAGGATGTAGTCTAAAGTCTTAGCAATATCTGTGGAGCATTGGTGAAAGGACAATCGTTGCAATAGGACAATAGGACAATGCGTTGGCACAAGCGAAGTTCATACATAATTGATCTAAGAATTAGACAACCAATAAAAGTCCATTCAAGATTATTTATAGTGCTAACCCACCAAACTTGGTTAATCTCATATTAGTGTTGAGGATTGGATCTTACGATGGGGACATTGAAGAGTTACCTCGACAATATCAAGTGAGTGCACAATCTAGTTTATTGACAAATTGAGGAGAGCATCGACACAAGGTAATTTTCAATATGGGTGATCTCTTTTGGATTTACATGTCAAATTAAAAAAAAAAAAAAAAAAAGTTGGCACTAGCTCAAACAAAAGAAGATAGCTCCATACATGATTATATCAAAGTTTAGGAATGATGCACAATTTTAAAACCATGAATAAGAAGAAATTAGTTCAAAATGATAGATCACAACTTTGCAAGATTTCGACACTATTAAGGCATCCGGTGATCCTCTGCAGCTGAAAAGTATATCTACTACCCATACCAAAGCCTCTTGATTCTAATAGGATTGGTCAGGGAAGGAAGTTTAATATGGTATAAAAGTCAATTAGCAGAAAGTTTGAATCCGAAGAAAAACAATTTAGAATAAAAATGTTTGCATTGCAAAATGTGTGTCGACTAGGTTTACCCGAAGGGTTGAAAAGTATTTTCGCTAAATGGATTAATGCCTTGAGGTGTTGGTAGGATTGTTTAGCGGAGGAAATTTAATATCTACTGATGTCACTCCCCATCATACTATTGTCGGGACTCTTTGGTATTTGATAATGAGAAGACCTGTGTTGAGTTCAACGTCCACCCTCGCTACTAAGCGGTCATAATTGTGGTCAAGCCATTGCCCTCACCATAAAACTATTGTTGTACCTTTTCCTATCACCAATTGGTTTTGGGCTAAGTGGTAGCTCAATGGGGTGTAAGATCCTACAACTGGTATCAGAGCCTGGTTGGGATAAGTGGTAGCTTAATTACAAGACCAACCGTGATCTTTACCTTCGGCCAAGACCCTTTAATCTTTTAGTCTAATTTTTCATGAGGGTGGAAACCCACTAAACAACAAAGTATCAACCTATCTCTTTTATAGTACTTAGGTGAAGTGACCAAGCTATGTAGAGCCTATGGGAACAAATATCGGGTGAGCAAGTGAGGGAGGGCATCCAAAAGAATGATCACCAATACTCAAAAACATACACAGTCCACAAGCTGGACAAGATAAGGTAAGATAAAAGGGAAATGCTAAATGGATATATCAAAAACTATCACATCAATCAAAACAAGGAAGCAAGCCATCAAGGAGCTGCCAAAAAGAAATCTAATCACTTCCAGAAGCTTAAGCTTGGGTATTTTGAGTTGACCAGAATTTGAAACCTTATTTGAAGAGAGAAACAACCAAGCATCAAACTTTCAACCTCTAATTTGATTAACAAGGCTTTGACACCAATAAAAAACCACACCTGGGGCCCTTCAACTAGAAGAGCAGCTAGAGATAGAGCCTCTCTAAAGGCTTAAAGATAAGCCTGATGTACTGAAGAATATTTCAAAATGTGATGGCCAAAAAGAGCTAAAATTGGTACCCTCTAACAATCAAGAAAGATATAATCTTGTATAGGGGTGTACAAAAAATCCGTCGATCCGTAAATCAAATCCGATCCGATCCGCAGATTTTTATCCGATCCGAAGGTAAACGAATTAGTGACGGATTAAATATTTTGTAATCCGTTAGCAACGGATCGGTGCTGGATTTTACCCTCAATCCGCGGATTCAGTCCAATCCAATCTGTTGACATTAAATATAAAAATATATATATAAGGGGTCTAAATATAAATTAAGATGTCTAAATTTAAAATAAGAAAAAAAATTTAAGGGGTCAAAATGTATTTTTTTTACAACATGTTTAATATTTTTATTTTAATATTAGATTGAACGGATTGAATGGATTAATTCGATCCGATCCGGTCCTCCATGGATCGGATCGGATCGAATCAGATTTTATTTTAACAACCACGGATCGGTGACTTCCAAATCCGTCAATCCGTAGGTAACGGATTAGTAACAGATTTGGCCCAATCCGCACCAATCCGATCCGTGTACATTTCTAATCTTGTGATCACCTTGAATAAGAAGGAAAGAGATTTTACAATCTGGCCTTGGCTTGGAATTATTCCTAGGGATGATGATAGGTGTAGATTAAGATGTATACCATAATTCCAGACGATTGCTGTAAGGACCCGGACACAAAAATCCATGATTAGGTTATTTGAATTGGTTTTCTTATTTTTATCTTCAATTTATTTTAATTTAGAATTAATTATTGTATTATTTAGTGTAAGGGTATTTTGGCCATTTCTCACTCTCAATGAATGGAAACCAAGTGGAATTGATTATTAGCCTTGTAGATAGATAGGGTTTTAAGTTTGAGCCTAGCAAATAGTTTTAGTGAGTTTAGAGTGTTAAGTTGTGGTAGACTCACACCCTTAAAACAAGAAAAATGAAAATGTATTTTAACATACCAAGAAACTCAGCGTTTGGAAAAACAAACGTCTTTGATAGCAACATAAATATTAGGGTTTAAGAATGTCTAACTAACCTTAGACTAGAGCTTTTAAACCCTTGTTGCAGTTCTTCTAGGAAAATTTCCTTACATGAGTCCTCAATCTATTGGATGGAGAGCGTTCCAATAACATTTACTTGATCTAGATCATTAGCTATGGAATTTTGGGAGAAAACCAAAAGATTTGAAAAGTAATAAATGAAGACTTTTTCAATTTCACTAGCATTAGTTGAAAGCAGCCATCCATATCTGCGATGGGAAAGAACTTTTTTTTTTTTTTTCATCCGACTCAAGATAATGTATGAAAATATTTGATGGAGTCTCCACTCTCCAAGGTAGAGCCTTAAACTCTCTACCTTTTTTCGCCCAGCCACGCTTTCTTGGATGAAAAGAAGATGACCAAGCTTGCTTCCAGCAGATTTTTCTTCAGCTACAAACCCTAGAAGAGCGAAGCTGAAAATATTCTCTAGCATAAAGCACATTTAAATGGGAATCATAGGGTTGTTGCTGTGGATAGCAGACCCGCTCCCACAACTACCTCCGGGGATCAATCGGTGGGAGGATAGCTTTACTTAATGTCTCCTGGCCATTAGACCAAACAAGATAAAAAATAATAATAATAAAGCACATTTAAATGGATTGAAGGTTTTGATATGCAAAACCCCCAATTCTGAAGAGATTTCTTGACTTCTTTGAGCTTATAAACAACTTTGCACATGAGTGAGCCATTGATTTGAGTATTAGAACCTTCTTGAACCACAGAAGGAGAAGGGATCTTTAAACTAGGAACTGAAAATTTTAAAGTAGGCATGCAGGGCTGAGAAGAATAGAGAAATGATGCCATTGGGTGTTGTGCTATTTTTTGGACGAAATAACCCATATGATGATATCGTGACGCAGATGATGTTCCCACATTTACATATTTCCCCTCCATGAGAAACTCTTTTTTTTTTCCATTACCATTTCCATCAACAACCATCTTAATATTAAAACTGAAGTGAAGTAAAGCATATTTGCAAGGCAAAAAAAGTTCAAATACCTAAGAGGTCGTTTCAACATTCCTTTTGTATTTTCTCCTTTAATTTTTTTAATATGAGATTAAAAAAAAATTATGTCTAGCCATATTATTCTTGTATTTTAACTTTTGTCACAGTATTATGGTAACTTTTGTATTTTAACTTTAATTATTTTTCAAATAATAATCATATCAATCGACCACTACTGGCCTACCTTACAAATAAATCCTGGCTCCGTCACTGACGTTAGGCCTGGTTCAGATCTGAAACTCTATTTTCCAATTCAAAAGATAGCATTGGAGAAACCAGAAAAAATAGTCATTTTAGTCTGGTCAAAGTTCAAACTAACCACATTACTTTCTGTATCAACAATCAACAAGGGCTTGCAATTATTCAATGTGTTGAAAATTATCCTAGTATTTCAGGGGTTTGAAAATGAAGTGATTCTCAGTCAATTTTCAACATTCACAATTTTGTCACAAGCAATGGTGAGGACCAACAATTGTCAAGATGGGCATACAACCAATATCATGACCTGCCCATTTAATACAACAAAAAATGATGATAAACCTTATCAATACTATTTTATCAGAAATCAGAGTCTCCACAAGGCTTTTCAAAACAGGAGTGGTAGGGGTGGGTGAAAAGAGAAGAAAGAAAGAAGAGAAAGAACATACTACGTGTGGTCTTTCTAATATTTAGGCCCACCAGGTGCTGAGGACAGTTCTAGGTAACCCAAATAGCAAAACAATGCTTAAATTAATACAATCAATGCTAATCTTCTGATCTAAATCTATCACATTGACACCTTGATTTTATAGATTTAGATTAGATGGTCAAAATACTAAGCCTACTTTGCATTACTGTAGATATCTTTTCATGTGTCCCGGTATATAATGGAGATAAAAGTAAAAACATGCAATAAAAATAAAAGAATTCTGTAACAAGAAAACTGCAACATACACCAAGGAAAGCTTTGATAACAACTTCATTCAACAAGTTTAGTACATTCAATAGAATAGTTGATGCTTCGTTATCAATTTGATGGAGCAAGTTTAACAATTTTGTTCATTATATTTATCCACTCATTAGATACCTAACTCACCATTATGCTTTTCAACATGCAAGGGAGACTTGGTGGTGCTTTTCTTTTTCTGCTTTTTTGTATTAGTTTTATAATATGTTTCTATAGAAAATAGCATCTGATCAAAACCCCCATCCTGATCTCAACCTGACCTATGTAATAGCATCCATCAGATCCTCAGTACAGGTAATGATCTGGAAACCTTGACCGAGTCATGTGCAGTTTTGGTTGAGTTCCACTAGGCTAGAGTCAAGGAGGCATAGTGATCTAGATAACCCTGCAACAGACATGGATATCATTTCAGGCTATGCAATAAAGCAAAATTTTGGGGTTAAGGCTCCAGTCTCAAAGTTTTCCATATCTATTGAAACGTCATAATGGAAATTTATTTTTTTTTATCAATACAAAGGTTGATAATAAGTGGGCTAGCAGTCGTAACTTTGCTAAAGGATCACTCAATCAGTCAAAGTATGCTATAGTAGAAAGATTTCCCACTTTTTGTTTAAGTTCAGACTTAAAGAGATCTTTAATCTAGGACTTGGCCACAAACTCCTCCATCACAGCTCCTTGAAAAAAAAATTGGTACTCCAAATGCTCGCCGCTAGAATGCCTTGCCAATGCTACCCCACCTCTATCAGCTAAGATAGAAATTTGGTGGTAATTCCACAGGCAACAAAGCCAACCACCCCTTTTACAGTTTTAGCAGTACGTGTTTCCAAGATGCACCACAAAAAGAAGATGTTCTATATGAATAATTTTGGGTGTGACTACAGTAACTGTTAACATAAAGCTCACAGCCAATATCATAACCAGTGAAGGTAGCATTTTCCAACTCATCCAATCATTAATCTTGTGGTTGTACCAAGGACTCGGATGACTTTTCCTTAACCCTCAAGTGAATACATGTAAATCCACATGTAGAAGAGTATTCAATCCTGGAGAAGGGAGATCATTGGTTTTCTCGCAAAGGCTAGAAAAGTCACCCAGTTTAAAGAGGATAGCTACCACCAACACAACAGGCGCAAACTTAAAATCTTAGTTCTGGCAAGACAAAAGTGAAGTTTTCTTTTCACTAAACTTAACTATGGATGAACCAAGAATGGCACCTTACAAACTTAACTATGGATGAACCAACAATGGCACTTAACTATGGATCCTGTCCAATATAGCATCATTCATTCAAAGCTCCGAATTAGTCCTGAGGCTGAATTAATCTAGCTCAAAACTAGAGAAGCAACTGCCCATTTTTCACAAGCGTCTTTAAGCTTGCAACTTGCAAGCACAAAAGGTTCATTTAACTTGATAGTGCTCCAGAACTAAAATTTCTGGAAATTGAGAAAAGGATGAGATCAATGCTCCAGGTGAAAAACATATTCAGTTAAGCGCTGGAGTTTACTGGGATCCAATTTCTGCTCTGTGAGCACTGGCTGCCTCTTCACAGTCAGCATTCGAGACGCTGGGTCCATGCTCCAACCATGCTGCAGTGCATCTGTATGCAACAGTAACACCTATTAGCTCACAATGCACAAAGGGTAATACAAATACCAACTACCAGTGGTTGAAGCCCTCAATTTGCTTTAGTTTCAGGATTAACCCATGACATTCTTCTTGTCCTAAATCATTCCTTCATACAAGCAGTGTAATAATGAAAAGGTGGTCCAGACTCTGAATCTGATGGGCACTGCCACGATTTAGGAGGGCCTCAAAAAGGTCAAAAGAATGGAATATCCTAGCTAACTTATCTTTGACCCACAAACAATAAAGGGCAGAATCTTACTATTTTTAAGATTCTCAGGGCATTTCCCTTCAACGTGGGGACCATCAAATTAATGGTCTAACAACTGATTCGTCAAACCACGAACTGCACTTGTATGGAAAGGTGAGCATCAGGACACCTTACATACTCAAAACCATCTCAAGTTTTTCTTTTTAGTAAAATTGTCCCCTGTAGTGCTTCTTCTCTACTAAAAATATTAAATGTGAGGAATAGAAAGTACAGAATACCAAAGGATACAGAAAGCATACAATTTGTGGCATCTTCCTCGGTCATTCCCAGAAAGTGAGCCGTGTCAGCTACGCTTATTGTTGAATAAGCAGACACCAGTAGCCCAAACATCCTCTTGGTATAGCTCTCTGCACAG
This sequence comes from Umbellularia californica, assembly GCA_028538565.1. Taxonomy (NCBI): domain Eukaryota; kingdom Viridiplantae; phylum Streptophyta; class Magnoliopsida; order Laurales; family Lauraceae; genus Umbellularia; species Umbellularia californica. The sequence goes on along the minus strand of JAPQWN010000009.1, from coordinate 36,655,975 downwards.
TCAAACACAAAAACTAAACTGGTATGTGGCTGAATGGAAGTTCTCATGCAAGGTTTAGTTTTTAGAAAACATGTTTTAATACAGATATATAAACAGAGATTGATTCATGTCATCACAAATTCACAATCTCATGAAAGATCATACTATGTCCCTACCGTTAAGCTGACTCGTGCAAGTGACAAATGTGCAGCATCAGTTTTTCACTAATTTACATATAGCTCATGGGTAAATCATAATCTTCCATATTAGGCAAGAAAATTATAACATTCTGTAAAATCATCCCAATTAACGGGATTGGCCATACTATAAATAGAATCTTGAATATTATAAATGAAAGAGCCCTGTCGTAAGGAGGGTTCCAGTTTTGCACAGTTAATCAAATTCATCTCTTCCCCTTAAATTGATACCTACTTCCTCCTAAGGGATGCCTCCCTTTCACAAATGAAAGGCTGAAAAGAAGTGATTCCGAGAGTGAGATAAAAATAAAAATAAAAATAAAAATAAAAACACGAAAGAGCAGTGCAAGAATTTTATTAATAGATAATAAGTTAATGATGGACATGTCTGCTTATTAAATAGTGAATTAGCCTTTACCAAAAAAAAAAAAAAAGTGAATTCGCATCCATGAGTAGTTTGGTAATCATGACCTCTAGTGCTTGAATATAGGAATGGCTTAACCATTTGAGGGGAGGACCTCAGTGCAACTTCCACACAATTAGAGATTTTGAAGTAAAGTGTTACATCTGATTCTAGTTTCTTTTTTAGAGGGGTAAACTACTTTGGTTATCCACTCCACATAAGAGCAGGACCGGAGAGTGGAATCCCCAATATAAAGGTTAAATCAATAAAGTTAACCCCTTCTAGGCTCATTCAATTACCATTTAACCTAGAATTTGGATTAAATTATTCATCAAAAGTAGGTAAGGCCCATCCAATTGTGTTCCTATCTTTGTCTTTCTTCTCTTTTAACAATCAAATTCCTCTCACTCACCCTCATGAAAAATCTATATTTCTTGGGTAGAAGTTCGTCTTTGACTGAAACTGAGTCATCGTATAGGCTTAGGATAGAATCCACAATTTTATGTAATTATTCATCGTATAGGATTAGGAAGGTTGAGTTAGGTAGGTTGACAACCATCATAAAACTTTGTCACAATCCAAACATGAATTCTGAGATCACAACATTCCGAGATAATGGTAGGGCGCTCCTCGTTTTAAGCGACGCATTGCAGCGTCGCCCGGTTGCCGTGGAAAGTGGGCAAGGGCTACCGCACCATTCTGGACAAGTGTAGCTAAAGAAGTTAGTCCAGCAACAAAAGAAGATGAAGATTCGACTTGCTACTTGGAATATAGGAACCTTGACAGGCAAGAGCATGGAGTTAGTCGATGTAATGAAAAGGAGAAGAGTTAATGTAGCCTGTCTACATGAGACAAAGTGGAAGGGGGATAAAGCTAAGGAGCTCACTGATGGCTATAAACTTTTTTATGCAGGAAAGAACACCACAAGAAATGGAGTGGGTATAGTAGTAGATAAGGATTCGAAAGAGAGAATTGCAAGGGTAAGGAGATTGGGTGATAGAATTATAACAAGTAAACTAGTGTTAGAGGAAGACATAATTCATATCATTAGTGCATATGCTCCCCAAGTAAAATTAGATGAAAGTGTCAAGAGCCAATTTTGGGAGGAGATGGATGGTTTTACTATGAGAAATTCCAACTAGTGAAAAGATTTTCCTAGGAGGAAACTTAAATGGGCATGTAGAAAAGGATAATAGAAGGTATAAGAGAGTGCATAGAGAACAAGGATTTTGAGAAAAGAGTGAGTTAGGAGACACTATCTTGGACTTTGCATTAGCATTTGACCTTGTAATAAGCAAACACTTGCTTTAGAAAGAGAGGAGCATTTAATTACTTATAAAAGTGGAACTAGCCGGAGCCAGATAGACTTTTTTCTAGTTAGAAAACAAAACCGATTGGATTGTAAAGATTGTAAGGTTATTCTAGGAGAGAGTTTGACCACACAACATAGGCTAGTAGTTTTAGATATTTGCATTAGAGGTAGAAAGAGAAGGGTAGTAAATAAAATGTGCCCTAAAACAAGGTGGAGGGATTTGAAAGGAGTAAGAGTGAGAATATTTAAGGACAAAGTGATTGATGGGGGAGAATGGAATTCTGAAGGAAAAACTACAGCGATGTGGAATCAAATGGCTAATTGTGTTAGGAAGGTAGCTAAAAAGGTGCTTGGAGAGTTGAAAGGAAAGAGACGATAATAAGGAAACCTGGTGGTGGAGTGTAGAGGTTCAGTAAGTTGTTCGGGAGAAAAGACGTTATAAAGTTCGGCAGGGTATTGGGAATATGGAAAACTATGAGAGGTACAAGAAGGCAAAGAAAGGAGCCAAGAAAGTAGAAAGTGATGCAAAGTGCAACGCATATGATGGCCTATATAATAGGTTAGAAACAAGTGAATGAGAGAAGGATATTTTTAAGCTTGCAAAAATAAAAAAAAGGAAAAGTAGGGACTTAGATCATGTCAAATGTAATAAGAGCAATGACCAAAATGTTTTAGTGAAGGACAACGATATCAAAGAAAGGTGGAGGGAATATTTTAGCATACTTCTAAAGACTACATAGGAGACGTAAGAAAAAAAGAGGATACTTCAGTAGCAAAGCATACTTTTTTCGGAGAATTAGAGTGGTAGAAGTGAGGAAAGCATTAAAAAAAAATGAAGACATGAAAGGCTACGATCTAAATGACATCCTGATTGAGGCTTGGAAATGCTTAGGAGAAGTTGGGGAGATTTGGTTAACTAGACTCTTCAATAAGATATTAATGACAAGGAAAATGCCAGATGAATGGAGAATAAGTGTTGTGGTACCTATTTATAAGAACAACGGAGATATACAAAACTGTACCAACTATCGTGGGATTAAACTTATAAGTCATATTATGAAGCTATGCGAGAGAGTAATGGAGCAAAGACTTAGACAGAAGACCAAGATATCTGAAAATCAATTTGGTTTTATGCCAAGGAGGTCAACGATGGAAGCTATCTTCCCACTAAGGCATTTAATGTAAAAATATCAAGCAAAGAGGAAAAATTTGCATATTGTCTTCATCGATCTAGAAAAAGCCTACGACAGTGTACCTAGAGATTTAATTTGGTGGGTTTTAAATAAAAGGAATATTCCAAGAGATTATATTGAAATTATTAAAGACATGCATGAAGGAGCAATAACGAGTGTAATAACTACTTGTAGAGAGACAAGGGAGTTTCCAACGACTATAGGTTTGCACCAAGGATCAACCCTAAGCCCTTATCTCTTTGCATTGATTATGGATGAGGTAACTGCTCATATTCAAGAAGAGGTACCTTGGTGCATGTTATTTGCAGATGATATTGTGTTGGTAGACGAATCAAGAGATGGTGTGAACGCAAAACTCGAGAGATGGCGAGAGGCTTTAGAATCCAAAGGCTTTAAAATAATCTTAATAAAGACGGAATATATGGTTTGTAGCTTCAGTGGGCATATAGAAAGGGTTAAAACTACCATGAGAATTGAAGATCATGAGATACCACAAAGTAATTCTTTCTACTACCTTGGCTCCATAATTAGTAAGAATGGGGAGATTGATGGAGATGTGGATCATTGGATTAAAGTGGGATGGTTGAAGTGGAGACTTGCGTCGGAAGTGCTTTCTGACCGACGAATGCCAATAAGATTGAAGGGGAAATTTTATAAGACAGCGATTAGACCAGCTATAACCCATGGAGCAGAATGTTGGCCAATCAAGAAGCAACGTATGCACAAAATGGATGTAGCAGAGATAAGAATGTTGAGGTGGTTGTGTGGTAAAATGAGGATGGATAGAATTAGAAATGAGCACTTTTGAGAGTATTTAGGGGTAGCAACAATAGGGGATAAAATTAGAGAAACTCATTTGAGATGGTTTGGGCATGTCCAACGTAGGCCGGTAAAGAAAAGTTTAGCCATGAAGGTTGATGGACCACCAAGGGGAAGGGGTAGGCCTAAGAGGACGTGGATGGATATAGTAAAGATAGAAATAAAGAAGTGTAACTTATCTGAGGATTTGACTCAAGATAGATTGGAATAGAGAAGTAGAATTCGTATAGCCGACCCTAATATAGTTGGGACAAGGCTTTGATGATGATGATGGTGATGATTCATGACACTTTCACAATGTAGTTACGCCTTATTAAGAGCGATTAGTTGTAATTATTATAATTGTAATTTGTAACATAATATAATAATAAACAAGGATCGCTTGACTTAGTGTCCATTCCTAAATTTTCATTCCAAGTTGGTATCAGAGAGATCTGGATTGACACATGCTGCAAGGGTAGGGTTGACATCAACAACCATAATCGACATTAGCGGGGATGTTCAGGATCAATCCATACAAAATGCACATGGCTTGACTTGAATGGATTTTAGATTGTTTGTGTGGATTTTTAATCAATTTTTAGGGGCCATTCTGAAGGAGAAAAGATCTGCTTTTATGGAAAATTCAATGAAACTATGTTTTTCAACTCTGACCAAAACTGTTACTTTCTATCACCACTAAACTTGCACTCAATATATATATATATATATATATATTTTATAGTTGTAACATGACTTGAACCCACAACTGGTTGCAATAGTGAACACCTTCCACTGTGCCACGGGCTCTAGTCCTTCATTCCAAATAGTTTTCCTTTCAGTTCGCTAATTTTCATGCCATTTGACTTGAGCATTTCTACAAAGTTTAACGTTAGCATTTACTTGTTTTTAGTATGACTAATTACCACAATATCACCTGCAAACAACATAACATTCACCAGCGAACTTCATCCTAGATATCTTGCATCAAGTACAACCAATAGAAAGGGGTTCAAAGTAAACCCTTGGTGCAATTCATCTCTAACTGGAAACTTGAAAGTCTCAAACGCCTCTCCACACAGTTCTTACACTCGTTGCTTACCCCTTCATATATGGCTTGTATAATTTCAACATCCATTAAGGATGCACCTTCAATTCCATCAAAATAACTGCCTCCATAACCAATCAATAAAGAAGAATCATATGGAAGTTTCTCTCAATTTTTCAATCAGTAGTCTCAATAGGAAAGTTGGTTTTGTTGTCCATCTACATGAGATAAACCCAAATTGCTTCTTGAAAATAACTGATATATAATCGGCCCTTTGAAACATTAGTGCATACCACCTTTGTGGATGGCACCTATGAACCATGACCCAGGACCCTCGGTCATGAAAATGAGAGAGAACTCTTCTAAAGGAACTCATGAAATCTGTATACTTAATTGGCCAATGTTCTCCTACTCCCACTTAGACACATTTCTGTCAATGTGAGAAGTGCAGATGGAAAGGTCTCCTTATGAACAAGTGGGGGCCAAAAAGCCAGCCCCACCAAATTATCCTAACCCTTGATTTAACAGCCTTAAAGTTTAACGGTGTCTTAACAGTAGATATTTTTTGAGATTCAATCCAATAGTGAGTGAAGATTCAATGTGTAAAATTGCTCCTGATGCCAGATCATGGGATTATAAGAGCATCAAAGGGGCTGCGCCGATCAAAGGTGTGCCCTTGAACTGCACATGGGGTCCACTCGTAGAACTTTCTCCACACTTCATTACTTCTATCAGTCAACTTAAATAAAAGTTCCGACTTGTCAACATGGCTATAGCAGAAGTCCTATTTCGAGTACGTGTCATTCACCTATCCTGGTTTCTGAGAACCCTTAATTTTGAAAAGCCTTCTTTGACCAAAGTAAAGAAAACATCCAGAATCGCTATTAGAATTAAAATTCTTTACATTCCTAATGGATTTGTCTCACAATTAGGACTCCGTTAAGGCTCGACTAACTAATATGGAATAAGCTTTATCAGATAGGGCAGCTAATGAAAGAAAAACAAAAGGAGTATCTGACTAGTATGGATTCGTTAAAACATAAAGCACAGGATTTCAGCATACATATAGGATCATTGGTCTAGCAATTAGCATGAACCCCACTTTGAAACCTATGATACCAAAATGTATCCAATACGTCCTTGACATATCCATGGCATTACCTACCATATCCATCTCGTATCCGATCATCATCTCTCCTTAAGAGAATATACATAAATTGGAAAAGGGAGTTACTCGAGTAAAACAATCTAATTGGAAGTCCATTGACATCCCTAATACTAATATTTGTAAAATGAAGAGATCATTTTATTCATTCAATATATGATTAGATCCATTACCTCATTCAATCAGATCCTTTCGTGCCTAATCAATTCAATATTGGATCCAAGTCCAATCAGGTCCAAACCCACATACCAGAGTTTATAATGTATTCAAATTTTAATGTATGATAGGTTATGTATAAGGCATAATATACATATATATATCATCATTTATATGCAAATATACATAAATATATTAATAATGTAAGATTCATATCATTATATGCAATATAATAAAATTTATAGCATATATGATAATAATATACTTTGGCTCCAAGTTGGGTCAAGAGGCAGGTATGGGTCCAATTGTCCATCAGAGTTGGATCAGGGTCCTATAGATTACACTCATGTTGAGTTCAAGTCTGGGGGCACAGGGACTGGCCCAGCATGGACCAAAACGAACTCAATCGGTTTACATCCCTAATTAATATGGTGATCAACATTTAGGTTATGGATGGTCCACCGGCCATACCAATATAATCGTTTTTTCTATGCACAAAACCAGAATATTCAAAGGCACACCTACGCCTGCCAGATGTGTGTCGCCAAGCGCCTTAGGGTTTCTAGTCAGTGTTTTTTAAAATAAAATAATAATAATAAATTAAAAGCTACAGACCTGCAACTATAGATAATCTCTCTTTTGATGCCAAGGTTCATTGGAGAAAGGCTTTTGTGTGTGTGTGTGTGTGTGTGTGTGTGAGAGAGAGAGAGAGAGAGAGAGAAAGGTGGGTTCCAATTGTTACAGTTCTAACAGTCACTTGGAAATCTTTTTCACCCCTCTTAATCAATAATCCACGATCATCTTCCTCTTATCTTCTTCCTCTTCACCACCACACTACCACAGCCCAGAATGAACTGTTATATTTGACCATACAATCCAGGATTAGATTATTACAGTTGACTGCAGTAGGTCCTTTTTTTCTCTACTTCTAATCAGTTCTCCCTCCATCTATATTCATCTTCCACTTCTCTTGCTCCGATTGTCTCTTCTACTTCCTGTTTCCTTCACTGCTACAGCCAAGCTTATCCACTGGACTGTTACAATTGACCGCAACTTTCTGATTAAATTGTATAAATCTTTTTTTGAGGGTTCTATTCTTCTTTCTAACAATTCTAATTTTAGCTTTCTTTAATTGACTTCTTTTCAAAATTTTCATTATATGATTCTTCGTAAGGAAAAATATATCTATTTTGTTTCTCATTAGGTACCAACCCAACTTTTAGAACTCTTTTGACTTTTACTTTTGTTGCTAACCCAACTTTTAGAACTCTTTGACTTTGACTTTTGTTGGTTTACATCAGAAGTTGAAACTTCTTATTTGACTAGTATAACTCTTCACATTTTACTTTAGTTGGTTTGCTTAATACGTGACTTAATTGATGAACAATGGTAGTACCTCTACCAATGATGCCCAAACATGGATACAGGTACAGGCACCAATACAGGGATTGTGGATACAACTCCGCCCTTATGAAAATCAAGGATATGGACACAACTGTCCTAAATTTTTCTTTAGAACATTTCTTGGTTGATGAAATTATCATTTTTTATGTTAAAAAATTAGAAACTTAAAAGAACTTTATGAAATAATGGACTAAGTAGAATACGCTATAAACTTGTACCCCAAAAGTATTGGTGCAAAATCAAGTGCCGATATGAGGGTCGTATCGGTCCAACATGATTCATTGGGCATGTTTTAGGTATCCGGGTATCATAGGTTGGTCCTATTGTTCATTCATATTCTCATTTTGTTATACTCCATATTAATACTTTGAAAATGCTAATATACATGGATAAGTGATGTAACACAGTCAATGGACGTTAGCCCAGCTAGTACAGCCCAGATCCAAGTCCATTAAAGCAGGCCTAGACATGCAATTTAGGCCTTAACAGCCTGACCTGAATACAAGCTTAGGGTATGAAACCCTTAAAAGGCCAGATCTGAGCCTAAGATCACAAGCCTATTGGACTCTTCTTAAGCATTACATTTTAGATGTATCTTGTATACAACATAAACATTCGCATTAAAATAATATTAACATAAAACCATGGTTCAAAATAGCAGCCGCCACTCGGCCGCTACACTGTAAAACCTAGTAATCTTTTTTAATTTAAAAATTATTTTTCCTATTTTCTCTCCTCAGTAGTCCTTCCTAAAATTGTCTCTACCCTTATATGGTTCCAAATCACTAAAAAAAAAAAAAAAAAAAACAGTATTTTAGCTTTTTTGACCACTTAAAAAACTCACCCCGCTACGTAGCATTTTGGCCACTGGCCGCTATGCCCACCGCAACCGCTATTGTAATCCTTGCATAAAATACAAATATGCGATATAAAAAAGTACTTTCATGACTTTTTCATGTATAGTTTTGGTCATAGTACCCAAGTCCGGGTCTAATTGTACTAATAGGCTTTAAATAGGTAGACTTGAGACTCCCATCTCTCGAAAGGGCAGACTTCAACCCGAGCACTATGGTGGGTTTTGTGTCGGACTTGAGTCTGGCCCGAATCCAGCCCATTGACGGCCTCATGCATAGGACAATGTAGACCAGATGGATTTTATTCAATAATAACGTGTAGCATGATACAAGCTAGTATTTATAGGCTTATTTCCTTGTTTTTCTTCGGTAAGCATACCTGACAACTGAGGCTCCCAACTATGCATTTGCCCTGCGCCTCAGGCTCCAAAAGGGCTTATTGCCTGGCTGCGTATTTCGGCTTGAGTACATCATCCAAAAGAAAAGCATAAAAATCGATATAAATCTAACGGGAAGCCTTAGTTATTAACTTTCTTCAATTTTTTTTTATAGATTTTAATAAGTAGATATAATTTTGAAATTGGTACAAGGCAATGCATTCATGCAAATTCTTGATTCTCAAGCAAATCATCTTTCTTTTTTTTTTTTTTTCTTTTTTCTTTTTTTGCTTAATTACTGATGTGCATCAATGGATTAAAGATTGGTGTCAGGAAAACAGCTCGTCAAAGAACACCTTGAACCAAATTGGGTTTACTTCAATTTAGAGACAATACTATATCTACCCTACATTGCAGCGAATTAGTAATAGAAAGTGATGATGATGACGGCGAAGACGACGACAATGAATGGTGTGAGATTCTTGATTTTAATTGTTTTTATTTTCTAAATAATTTTTTATTAGCTAATTACCTAGTTCTGTGTTAGATTAATAATAGTATAGATTTAATGGGTTTTGAACCTAGAAACAACCTATTTGCAAATTGAGTGACGGTTAGGCGGTTATTTGTAAATATTAGATTTTGTGTTTTTGAGCTCTTTGGATAAAGGGTGTTGTTCAAGCAACTTTTGTTCTTCCACTATGATGATTCGATGTCTCATTTGATAAAAACAATGCCACCTTTTCACATACGAGGGTTATTTTTCAATTTTCAAAAATTCAGCCGATTCTTTATATTTCCAGATATTTCCTTCTTTCTCTCCATTTCTCTTTTGTTTTCAGTTGTTCCTGCTGATCTTAGCCCTCTTCAGCTCTTCTCTTCCTCTTGCTCTGCTCCGTCAACCAAGATCATCATTTCCATTCAACTTCATCTTCTTCATCTTCACTCCTCTTCTTTCTTTCTCTGCTAGTGTTTTTCGATCTTGGGGCAATAGGCAACACAGAGAGAACTAGCCAGTTAGACACCCAAACCTAAGGCAAGTAACTTGTATGATTTTCATTTCATGTATGTTTATTATTTGAATTTTCGTATCATACCGATTTAGGTAGATACCAATTTGAGCTCATGAAATTAAGTTTCGAACTAAATGTATTTTCTTAATGGAGTAAGATGGTAGTATAAGATGTGTTATTGATGAATTTGGAAGCCTCAAATAGGAGTTCATAGTATTCAGAGAAGGCTTCAGAATCTGTAACTGATAGGAGAATGAAACAGGATCTGAAACAGAGATGAACCAGCTTCAGTTTCGGAATTTCCGAAGCTAACGGCTAGCTGCAGATAGGACTAACCGTACCTATGAATAAGCTAACTGTAGGACTACATCGGCTAGATTTTCCAAAACCTAACTGCCTAGTACAATTTGTACTACCGCAACTTCACGGCTAGAAATAGGTAATCCCACGGCTAACCATAGAACACCTGTTTTCAATTTTTTTCAAGCCTAGTTTTCTAACTTGGCAGGTACCCTATACTATTCAACAGCCCTAATTCTCTGTGAGACCATAGTAGGTAATGTTTAGGGCTGACATTAACCTACAACTTACCTTAAAATCATGTATAGCATTACTAAACAAAAAAATGTGTTACCTTAAGGTCTTTTTTATCAAAGTAATTTCTGTAACGCCACTAATGAAGACCTTTTAGCTACACAATAATGATTAATGATGCGTTTGGGAAATTTAGACCTTAGTTAGGAATGGCATCTACAGTATTTTCCATTGTCATGCATCCTCATAACCAGCATCTGTATTCGCATGACCAGTTCATGAATTCTTATGTCCTGTTTACCTGTAATCTATATCCTGTTTACTTTATCCGGTCTGTTAAGATTATGATATTATGCATTATGTACTTGTTAGTTACTTGACATGTTAAGTTAAACCTGTTTTTAGAAAATGTGTCTATTTTCATTACAAACGTATCTAGTATTACCTGTATGTTATTCTTAAGTTAGCACCACTTAGCTCAGTCCTACTGTAACTAGACGTGGTGAAATATGGACTGTATTTATCTATTCGGCTAGCTGCAACGTAGTCCCTATATGGGAATGATTATATACTCCAAGTACCCCCTGTTATCTATAAGATGGCCACACTATGAAGAATGTCGATGCCCCTGATCTTTTTATATCAATGTGCTCTCATCATGGTAACAATTGCTTTGAGAGAATATAGCTTATGTGGATAATGCCGATTTGTTAGGATTTCATGTTAGATGTGTCTTTATCTGATTCTCTTATGTTTCATACATTCATGTATATTTAATTATTTATCTATCATTATATGATTTCTTATTTTGTTTACATTTGATAAATCATGTTATGTTTTTATACTTGTTTACTTGCTCAATTATCTGATGTAACCATTGACGTTACAGAAGACAACACCTTTACCTCTACCCAGGAGATTGAGGAGGTCAAGGAGAATCCTCAGGGACTGAATGAGCTGACTCCTGATGATGTTGTTTGGTCATCTGGCTACATAAGTTCAACACATGAGATAGTGTCTTGGTGGTGGACGCATTGCTCTTCTTGGATCTTGATTTGTGAGAGTTTCTAGAGGATAGTTGTGATGGCCTTTTATCTTGGGATTGTATGTAAAACACTTTTCTTTTATTGTAAATATTATGAGACTCTATATACAATGCTTATATTGAGAGACAGTTACATGTTATTACTGTTCATATACACTTCCACAGAATTTTTAAATATGTGATGGAAAATGCAGTGTGTCCTCGCACGTGATATCCTGTGGGTATAGTGCCGGGTAAATTTTCATTAGAGTTGAGATGACTCACATCCCCACACTAGTTACATCTCGAAATTGGTACCATTACGATAATCAAATTTGAGGGAGTGCCAAATAGACTAAAAATGGTCCCTTCTCGAGTGCCCCTATTAGTAGGTCAATTCCATTCATACGAGTACCATGAAGGGGTAGCCCCTTCTTTAGATGACCCCTTCTTAATGGCCAGTGTCAACAGCCGTTTTGAGTAACATCATGTTGAACTATGGAAAGAACCCTCTAAAGCCCCTTTCTTTGACCTGTGCTATTATCCCACTTCATTTTGTTCTCATTCACAGATAAAAGATTCAGATAGCCAAATCTACTAAAAAAAAATCTCACCACACCAATTTGTGTTCTACTTTATATGCTTCTGATACTCAACCGCTCCAATTTGATAGGATATGGTTTATGAAAATAATTGTATATACAAGTATATTCCCTATGTAAAGGCATCAAAGTAGATTTAGTCTTCAACATGTAATCATTGTTTAGATGTTAGTTACTGATCATAACTTGCAAGACTATTATGCAATCCTAATAAGAGGATGACTGGTTAAGGATCACCTCATATGAGATCACATACTGTTCAAGGAACATGTGCACTGGCATTTTTCCTTTAGATGAAAAGAGAAGGAATTTTACACAGTACTAGAGTAAAAGTTTTATAACCGAGAAGAGGAGCGGGGGGGGGGGGTGGTCGGGGTCTTTTGTGCATTATTTTCTCAACCAATTTGTACCATTTGATGATGCCGTACAATTTCTATGCTATTGGAATAAAAGAGCATTAACCAGTGTGTTCCAGTGCATTGTATTCTTATCCAATTTATACCAGTGTCAATTGCTAGACATGTGATATGATATCCATTTTTACAAAACTACCATAACAGGACTCAATTAATCTACAATGAGACAAAAGTTCTTTTCAACGAGATAAGATTCGGATGATAAATGTTCTAGGTTCGAAATGAATCTACTGAAAGGTTTGTTTCTTTGTCTAATCAAGCTACAATGAGACAAAAGTTCTTTTCAACGAGATACGATTCGGATGATAAATGTTCTAAGTTTGAAATGAATCTACTCAAAGGTTTTTTCCTTTGTCTACATTGAGGTTTACTCAGATACAATATAGATTACAGTCAAAGTAGAAGTGGCATGTTAAGTTGATCAAAAGTGAATTTAAAGTGATGAATGATGGAGCACTTACCCTAAATGGTGTTCGGCGGATTTCATTCAAGAATTTTAGGATATTTCTTCTCAACTATGTGCATCTTTTTCTCATGTTTCGGTGTGAAGCAAATGAAATAGCGGATGGTCTTGCAAGGGAAGGAGTTCTTCGCTTTCATATCTCTTTTGATGTTTAGTTTCTCTCTTTGATTTGTGGCCTTTTTCTTCGGTTGTTTGGCTTTAGTTTGTATCCTGTTTAGTTGTTCTTTCTTTTAATAAAATTTTACTGTTATAAAAAAAATCTAAGATGGATAAGTGGGTGCAGTCGGTGAGATGGTAAAAAGGCATTCCCCCCTACAAAAGGTCTTAGTATTGAGCCCTCAGGTCTGTGATGCACCAGTGTTCATCCTGCCTTAACAGTTAATGTAACCACTCCTAACCAACCCCACGCCCCCAACAACCCACACAAACACAACCCCCTACCCCCAAGAATGCCTACGGATTACAGCCAGCCAAAACCCACTTTCGAAAATCCCATGTTTTGAAGTCCTTCTTCCATAATTCCCGCAATCTCTTATGTTTCCTCAGTCCTCGTCTTGTACTACTTTCTTCTCTAACTGTGCTCTACCCTTTCCCATCTACTCTTTTCTTCTCTCATCTCTAGCTCCTCAGCCTCTCCCCATTTCCTCTCTCATCTCTCTCTCTTCCCTATTTTTCACCCTTTCCTTTCTCATTTCTCTCTTCGTTAGTATATTGAACATTCTGCTCTTTCCTCGTACGTCTGCTCAGTCCTCATCTTCTACTCCTTTTCTCTCTTCTCTAACTCAGCTCTACCCTTTCTTTTCTACTCCTTTTTCTCTCTCGTCTCTAGATCCTCAGCTTCTACCCATTTCCTTTCTCGCCTCTCCCCCTTTCCTCTTTCTCGTCTCTCTTCAATAGTATATATCCTACAGTCTTCTCTTTCCTCTTCAAATCTCCATCCCGTAGCTGCATAGACCCCAGTTCCCACTGCAGAAAACAGTAAACTAAAGCAAGGTGCAAAAAGGTATTGGATTTACTCTCTATCTTTATCTTTCTATCTCTATATCTATCTGTATCTCTCTCAGTCAGTCTTACCTGATCACCCAAAACAGACGTCTCTCTTTTTCCCTCTTTTGGGCCCCATCTTGGATCTTCATAAACCAAGTACAGGTAAACTAGTTTACATAAAGGCAGTATTCAAGGCGTTGAGTCATAGCGATGTCAAGAACATAGAAATGTTATGGCCAGGCCTATATATACGTCAGCCTGGTTAAGGAACAGGTAGTTCGTGCGCCTGAAAGAGCTCAACTAAGCTCAAATCACAGCCGGGCTATAAAATCTAAGTTGGGCACAGGCTAGGGCTTGGCCACATCAATTGATAGGCGGGCTTGGGCCAAGTCAATACTTGCCGTGGCTCACCTGAGTGAACTGCTGATGGTTGTAGCAAACCGAACTTTTGTGCACTTTCCTCAATCAGTGAACAAGTTTTATAGAGACAGATTAATGGATCCTTTATCTCAGCCAGAAAAGAACCAATCGAAAAGGAAAGAGTTTTAATGGATAGACATCTTTCTTAAAATAGCAAAGGAGGAAAATAATGATGAAATGTAACTCATGTATCAAGCAAGAACTCCTCAGGGCTTTTAAAAAAAATAAGAAAGAGAAATATAATTAATCTATTAAAAAAACAAGTTCAAGAAATACCAAGGAATAAGGTTTATCCCATTTGTTAGGATTTGTAAATACCCATTCTGAGAATTGAAAATTAGAAACAAATGGGACACTTCGAGCATTTGATAAAGATACTTCTTACTCTGGGACTTTCCAAGAGGTAAATCACCCTATATCCTTTTCTTTTTTGAATGATAACTGGAACCCACAACTTCATGGTTGCACTAATGTACACCTTCCAACTCTTGTACAGGCTATTCTCCACCCACCCTAAAAGTACTCTTACCCAAGCACACTTCATGCATAGTTTTAATGGGATCCGAATATCTGATCCACTAGTGCTGGTGTCATATTTCACACCAAGGCATAGTTATCAGAATCCTACGATTCTTTTCCTTCGATACTTGTTTCATCGAATCTTACGATTCAAGAGATTCAGCTGAGTGAGAATAGCTACAACCAATAAGTTAATATTAAAAATCTTTTACCTTTTTCTTTCTTTATTCTTTCTTCCTTTCTTTCAGTGTTTTTCCTTTCAAAAGGTTATTTAGCATTTACTAAATCCTCCGAAGAATTTTTGCACCTTTGGGGAGGTTTTACAAATGAATAAAGCGTTCGACTGTATGTATAGAGCTTGTCTATATCTTCTTTAAAAAAAAAAAAAAAAAAAAAAGATCTTCTAGTTTTTTTTATTGATGAACACTTTCTTAACTAAAAGAGATATCCTATTGTGTAAGATTGATGTTTGGATTTTATTTTTATTTTTTATATTTTGATTTAAAGATGACAAAAAATAAATATAAATTGATACCTTAAACTTATTTAACTATTTACACATATCATTTATTATATATTAATATATGTCATGATGTTCTTGATAAAATTGTATGATAGACTTATTTTCCATTGTATTTATACTGCTATAACTGGGAAAATGGATGGTTATGAATAGCTACTTTTTTCTTTTTCCTTTTCCTTTTAATTTTTAATTATTTTCCATTTTTATTAGAAAAAAATCCTACGATCCACGATTCGATTCATGGATGTGAACGATTTGCGATAGAATTCTGATTTTTAAAACTATGCAATATGCACCAAGGTACTGAACCGATTCATGATCTGGCATGTACAAACTGAAATGTTGATTCTTCACTTGAGCATAGACATAAGTTTCAAATGACCAAAAGCAGCAAAGCATTGTAGATATGCCACAATCCCAGTACTTTTTTTTAGATGAACACTACGGCATTATTTTCTATCAATAGCATTTCTGAGATATTTTATCACTTGTCAACAAAATTATAGATCATAGGACATCAAACGCACCACTCAAAATTTCAATCAGCAGCCCTATTTTACAAAACCTAGTAATAAACTATCATTTAATCAGAAAATGCAGCTTATCATGCACTCAACTTCCTTACCTAGCCATTAAATCAGAAGATATATGCATATATATATATATATTATATCTATACAGAAAAGCTGGATGTTAGTTAAAAAAAAAAAAAAAAAAACCAAATCTCCCCCCTCCTTGAGCCATATCAGCTCATCTATTCCACATCAGCCATCTCTCCTTTCCTGAACATAGTGCTTTCCAACTATCAACACATTAGGGCCCATTTAACAATTTACTAGGTTAGTAAAAGTAATGTAAAGCCTCCATTTTTCAAACAAGGCATCCCATAAAAAAAAAAAAAAAAAAAAAACAGATCTTCAAAATTTCCTCCTTCTAAAAAAAAAAGGAAGTCAAAAAGCAACCTCCTTTCTCCACTAAACGACAAAAAAACACCCACTTTTTAGTTTTTAAACAAAAAGTCAAAAAGATTCCCTACGAATCCACTAAAGAGAAAAAATACATTCATAACCCCCTTATATTTTATTCTCTCTTGATATGATGCTTTACATCACTTTTACTTTAATAGTAAATTGCCAAACAGGCCCTAAGGGCCACTTAATTCTCATCTTATTGAGTAATTTAACCCATTAAGAGACTTGATTTTCATCTCACTTGAGCCAATAAGGGACTTAATTTTCATCTCACGTGAGTTACACACCTCACCATTAACTATCATTTAGGAGAGCCCACTATTATTACACTATTAATGTGATCCCACATAATTATGTTATTTAGCTGGCCCACTTGAAGATTTTTTTTTAAATTTCAGTCAAAAGGCATATTGGTAATTCAAAATTCAATTTCTTAAAATTTAATTAAGATATACTCAAAAAGTTCAAACTTATACAAATATTTAACTGAATGCACGAGAGGTTTGAGTTCAAATCGCATAGTAATAAATAGATATTTACTCACATATTATTTGGGTGCTATATATGAATTTGTATTTACTTCATTATTTTATAATATAGATTTAGATTATGATGATTACCCAAATAGCTTATGATTCAATCAAATCATGCAAAAGTTAAATAATACCTAAGTTTAATATTAATATTTATGATTTAATTTGCATGATATTTTAACTTGTACATTACGCGGGCTTTAACGCTAGTATGTGTGTGTGATAAATAAGGGTACAAGTATATAATATTTTTTCATTTGTTCTCTTCAAATAAAAAATTAAAGCAAATTACAAAAAGCTGACCCTAAATAGTTGTGATAGTGCTTCAAAAATAAGATGATTGGTTAATCAATAAAAGAGTAAGGATCATTTTAGTGAATGACTTCCAAGTTTTTGTAAGAGTTAGAAGCTCAAATCTTTTAAACTCTCACAACTCACCAAATGTTATACATGGATCCAACTTGTTATTACTGAAAGCTAACAATACCACTTTCCCCAATTGCTGAACACACATGAGAAGATGAACACTAATGAGATTCTAAGCTTTCAAAAACAGATATGCTACCAAAAGAAAGAAGGAGAGAAGAGAAAAGGCTAACTTGCCTGAGAAATCCATGACAAGCCCAAGAACCTGTGGAGTCCAATCAAACCCACGAATGGCCTCATAGACACCAGCATAATTCCTCGTCCACAAGCACTGGCCTATTTTCCAAACTGCAACAATCTCAGGCTGACTCTCTTTAATCGTTGAAGGTATAGACTTCCACAAAAACCTCGCACTGTTCCTGCATTAAAAGAGTGGGGATTTTATACAAGAAAACAAAAACACCATCCCATCTATCAAAAAACCTAAAAAAAAAAATCTACACATCCCAACAATAAGAACTACTTATTTATCATCATCAAAATGTACATCATTGCAGAGGTTAAAATGAAAAAACAGAGAGAGAAGAAGAGAATCTATCAACTTACAAATCATTAGCATACATATGCCCTAAGAGATGAATTGCATAGGGCCACCCTTCGTGTGAGAAAACACCCTCAGAAGTTGCCTGTATTTGTCCATCCCCAAAAACAGAGTAAGTTGTGAGGAAACAGAGAAACTACAAATAAAGAAGAATTGAGAAAGAAGTTCTGAGAGCTGCTTGCCTGGAGCATAAGGTCGTCGCAGATGTCTGCAATCATCCCATATGATTTGGACGCCATGGCGTCCTCAAGGAGAGGAAAGTCCATGGAATCGCGCTTCACTTTGATCTCTGCAAGCCCAGGGAGCAGCGTATTCTCTTTTTCACTCCTCTGTTGCTGTTCAAGAGATCGAGAGAGAGACAGCGAGCGAGCGAGCGAGCGAAGGCTAGTTTGGTAGGGGTCATTTTATTTTTATAAGCAATATGTGAGGTATGTTTTTAACCCACCCAGGGAGGGGCTGCCAGTCTTGGCCCGTCAATTTGGCCCTTAGACAGGGGCTCGGCCCTCAAAAAGCAATGAGGGATTTTTTGTTTCTAAGAAAAAATCTTAGAGTCGGGCTTGGACGATCTTTTGCAAGCCCTAAAATTTGAGGACCGAGCTTGGACAGTACTGGCCCTCCTACTTTTATTTATTTTATTATAAATATATTTATATTTATATATAAATATATACTAAAATGTCCTTATTACAGTCACTTAGTAGCAATAAAAGAGGGATGTGAAGGCAATTTCATGCCCACCTATCCATTACAAAATGTCCTAAAAATCCACACACATACTTGATTCATTTCATCTATATTTAATTATTTAAGTTGTGTACTGTACTTAATATATAAGCAATGAGTGTTGCACAGTTGCTTTTTATCCCTTTCTTCTAGTTTTACTGCTTCTTATGTAGGCTTTTTATATTATTTTTCTTTTTTTTTTTTTTTTGTGCGTGCAAAGCGATATACTCCTTCCTCTTAATAATGATACATTTTTACTCTATATATTTACTTGGATGATAACCAAATCATAGAGGTAGTTTGTATATACATGAAACTTTAGGGCCCGTTTGGTAATTTACTAGGTTAGTAAAAGTAATGTAAATGTTCTATTTTTCAAACAAGGGATTGCATTAAAAGTATACATCTTCAAAATTCTCTCCTTCTTTAAAGAAAACAAAATAAAAAAGCAACCTCCTTTTCCATTAATGACAGAAAAAATCCACTTTTTACGCAAAAAGGCAAAAAGATTCTCTACCAATCCCTTAAAGACAAAATACCATCATAACGCCCTTATATTTTATTCTCTTGATTTGATGTTTTATATCTGTAAGACCCAGACCCTCAATTTTTGGATTTAGCATTGTTTTAATTGTGATTTAGCTTTTTAAATAAGATTAGAGTTGATTTGACTTTATTTTTGAGTTTGAATAGATTTTTCATAACTTTGGAGAGTTTTAAAAGACCGTTGACTTTGTTTTGACCTGACCCTTGTAAATTGTATTTTGTGAGAATTTATTCTTGGTTTCTAAAAATTTCAATTTTTATTTCTTTCGACTCATTTTATTGTTATAAACAACTTTCATGTTTTGACTATCTTGATTTAATACTCAGAAATTGCGTTTTTCGAGAAAAAGGGCAAAAATGACAAATTTCACTAAATCTGTCCATAAATTTCGAAAATTCCAGAAATTGGGGAAAATATACTTTTTGAAAACTAGATTTTTCAACGAGCAATTTTGTCTTTTTCGTCGTTTCCATCCAGGGTCTGCAAGACCATGTTTTAATCGTTTCAAGTTCTATTGCTTTGGGACCCACCTTCCAAACACTATAAAAGATCTCCTACTCTCTCTCTCCTCCATTCTTCTTCCAAAATCCTGCAACCGGTCTTGACCTAGAGCCAAGGAAAGGAGAAGCTTTCCTCTTTGATCTTTTCCCCCTTGAAACATCCATCTAGAGAGCTCCAATTCCCGATCCGACTCCGTCAATCTCTTCCTCTCTTCTCAAGCTTCAGCTGGACACGTCTTGGAGCCAAACCCTTTCACTATTCATCATCTTCAACCTCCCTTCTTTTTGTTCAGCTAGCTCGAGGTTGGTACTTTCCTCCATTATTTCATTGGTGTTCTTTTAGTTCATTTAGAACTTGTTTTCTATGTTTTCAAACCCATTTTCGAAATGGAGGTTTGTGATGACCAAAAATGTGATTTTTATGTGTTCTATTTTGGGGCTTTTGTGTAGATTTCGTGGACCTTCTCTTTGGTTGAGTTTTTGTGGAGTTTTCCTTAGCATTGGATTGAGGCAAGTGATCTTTATAGGATTTCTCATGTTTATTGCTTTATGTTTCATTATGGTTTCAATATTTCATTAAAACATGTTTTCTATGTTTAATTTCATAATGCAAGTCATGTTCATGCTCTTTCAAGTCATGGGTTTTAGCTTCTTCACTTGTCTTGTTATCAATGATTTCTTCAAGATTTTAGAATCGTGTTTAGTCTCGTAAATTTCATGATTTTATACTTGAAAGTGTCTTGATGTCTTTTTATAGAATGAATGGTTTAATTGTGGATGGAATGCTTTAAAAATGTGTGAAATGTATCCCTTGGAAAGCATGAAGGCTTAGGGAGTGCATGTGGTCTAAATGTGGAAGTGAAGAAGGGAGAGAAGTGTGAAAAAAGTTGAACGTCATAAGTTCTACCGGAATTTCTACCTGTAGAAGCGCTTAAATCGGAAGTACTACCGGTAGAAGTGGCTCGAATTTTGGCAGAGAAGTGTGAAAAACTGTGAACCCTTAATTCTACCGGAATTTCTACCGGTAGAAGCGCTTAAACCGGAAGTGCTACCGGTAGAAGTGACTCGAATTTTGGCAGAGAAATTTGAAAAGCTGTGAACCCTTAGTTCTACCGGTAGAAGCGCTCCAACCGGTAGTTCTACCGGTAGAGATGGTTCTACCGGAAGTTCTACCGGTAGAGAAGCTTAAACCGAAATTTCTACCGGTAGAAATGCTGAACCCAGACCGACAGTTACAAAAAGTACTGTTTTTGAAGGATTTTTGCGGAAATGAAAACTAGATTAGGTTTTAGACCTTTTTATTGACTTTGTGCACTTGAAATTCCAAAATGTACTATAACTTCTTGGGCACCAAATCTTGTTAAAACTCCGATATTTGGGTTTCAACTCCACAAGGGCAATGAATGGTCTTAGCCTAAACTTGATAGATTTCGTGTTTGAACTCTTGTTTTGATGCTTCATGCATCATCGTGTCCTCGTTTGATTTTCAAGTACAAGTTTGTTTGAAGATTTGTTTCAAGAACCAAGACTCTTGTTTTGATGCTTCATGCATCACCGTGTTCTCGTTTGATTTACAAGTACAAGTTTGTTTGAAGAATTGTTTCAAGAACCAAAGCTCCTGTTTTGATGCTTCGTGCATCATCGTGCATTCGTTCGAATTTCAAGAATAAGCTTGTTTTAAGACGTGTTCCAAGACGTGTTTCAAGAATAAGAAAAGGGAATCATTTCTTAAGTTTGTAAGCATTAATACTATGCTATTTTGCTAGTCTCGTCGTGTCGTGCTTGTTAAATGATTTCCCTCTTGTTTTGACGTGTTCTCGAATAAGTATTGTCGTGTTTTGTGCATTCATGATATAAGTGAGTACCACTGAGCTTGGACTGCCCTTTTAGCTTGATCCACTACCCGGGGGTCCTTAAACACGTGGACTGTCTGCAGACTAGTAGTGTCTTGAATGACACATCGTGCGTGTTCGTGTTCCGGTTCCGCGGCTGGAAATTCCCCGTATATGTGGGATCGTCTCGTGCTTGTCGTGCGTGCTTACTCTTGTCATCATGTATGATAGAGAAAGGATGGGCTCTTTGTGGATTTACTAATCATGATATTATATGTATTCATGTCTTGTTTCATATATTGCTCATGCACTCGTGATTTCTTGATAAGTATCTTGTTCATACATTGTTTTTAAATCTTGTAAATCTGTTTCAAGTTTAATAGATTGTTTTTAGTTCTTGTTTACTTTAAACTTCAAAATTGTTTATGCTCTTGCCTATATTGATCACCTGCCAGACCGTCGCGTCTGATATTCTTCTGCTTTGGTGCTCTAGATAGCAGGTCCTCGTTTTGAGCTAATTCGTATACAGAGGGCTGTTGAGCCACGGGTTTTGCAGGCTTGTTGTGTCAGCGATGTCATGTAGATGTCATGCCTGACTCCGGAGTTACGTTACGCCATTGGGTAGTATTTGTTCTAGCTTGTTTTTGTGTACGGCTTTTGTTAGCCTGTTTCTTGGGAATTGTAATTAATGCACTCGTTAATTTGTAACTTGAATATGTTTGGGTAATGATAAGCCTGTTACTATCAGCTCTGTATATTTTGATATTATGAATTGTTCCAGTCTGAGATTAAATATGTTTATGATAATCTTATGCTGACAGATCGAGTAGTACACGGAACCCGATGGATACGGATTTCGGGTCGTAACGTCTTGTAGAGCTTCCGCGAAATATTTTGATGTGTTGTGAATTTTGTCATCCTCACACACGCGGATCCTGGGAGGGGAAATACAAATTCCCCAGACTCGCGTCCCCGAGATCGGATCCCGGTTTTGGGGACGTGACAGACTGGTATCAGAGCGGGCAGGTTTCTAGGAAATAAAACATCTAGTAACCTTAAGACGTGTGGTGAGGACTCCTTAGGTCGTGTGGATTTTGTTTTGACTAACCATTGTTTTACCGGCTCAGTTTGTTTTTCTTTTAGTGGGGGAGACCCTCTTTGTCTCGTCTTCTTGTCCTTGTTGTTAGGGAATTTGGAGGACCAAATTCTTTCTAGTGGTGGAGAATTTAATGTCTCCGTACCCACGTTTAGTATCTTTTGCTTGTTTTTGTGTCAGAGAGTCGGTTTTTGTGGCATTTTGTGGTCTTAGCACGTAGTTCTCGAAGGACTTTGGCAGAATTTTCAACTTCTCGATGTCACAGATAGAGTTAGCAAGGGATGATGTGAACAATTGTTAGTCAGCAAGTTATGTGAACGACATATCTAGACCCAATTATCATTGACCGTGTACAATCAGATGATGTGTTGACATGTAAGTACAGATTTTTGGACAAATTTTGATTATTTTCCTAAGCCAGAAGATTCCGGAAGCCGAGTAAGTGGTGGACCTTATGAGATTTGAAGTGATTTTCAGTAGTATAGCTTCAAGAAGATGTGAAAAAGTAAGAAATTTCTCGCGTATTGATGAACTTGTGACAGAGATTTGTTCGAGGAAGTTTAACAAGTGTAGCTATAGTGGTGAAGTTGACTCAGGAAAGTGCATCAGTGCGTGGTTAAAAGCATATAATTCAGTTTTCGACAGCAGTGGAGAGACTTGCATGTAGAATTGTTTGTTATCTAGTCACTTGATAGAGCAAATTGTGCAGACTTTACAGACCTTTGGAACATTAGTTTGGGCAGAGTACAGATGCAAGTTGGAGAATCATAACTCATGGACAAGGTCAATTGAAAGATCCAGAGAAGAATAACACGTGTGCAAGACTTGAGGATGGTGAATCTGAGACAGAGGCAGAAGATTGAACAGACTCCAGATTATGAAGTTTCCAGTTAAGCACTCGAGGATTTGGTTTATGTTGGTGAACCTTGGAGGACAAGTAGGAAGTGGTAGAATTGTTTCAAGGCTTGGGTTGAAGATTTTGGCTTTCCATAGAAGAATACCAAGTTGACGGATATTTGGTTGTTAACGCATCGCAGGTAAGAGATCTAGAACAACAGGCAGATATAATCAGATGTGAACAGGAACTCTGAGTATAGCACAGAAAGGTTGAACCAGAATCCTAGTAGTACAGTGAGAGTAGATATATGGGATTCCAGAATTTCTCCGGGATGAAGATTATTTCAGAGAAAGCATGTCTACGATCACATCTTCATGCAAATGTCAGAATCATCGTGTACATCTCGGTATAACATTTGGCATAAGATTTCAGGGTGATAGAATGAGACAGAACTCGCTATTTCTCAGACAGACAGTGATTAAGAAAGTTAGTAAAGAGATGATTCAGTGTAAGGACGTCAAATGACCACCGAAGGATGACTACGGGAGTTATTGAACATTGGATTTGTTAGAAGAGAAGATTGTTGGACATATATGTGTGATAGTGTGAAGTTTTCAATCGAATCAGACGTGTTGTTACCGGCGCTTCTCATTGTCAGGATTGATCAGGGATAGCTCAGTTGCCGAGGTTCAACTCAAGGTGTCAGTGTTTTCTTTAGTCTTTGAGTCTTCAGTGTTTTTTTTTTATCTTTCGAGTTTTTTGATTTTTGATTTGGTTTAGACCATTTGGAGGACCAAATGGGTTCTAAGGGGGGGAGGATGTAAGACCCCGACCCTCAATTTTTGGGTTTAGCATTGTTTTAATTGTGATTTAGCTTTTTAAACAAGATTAGAGTTGATTTGACTTTATTTTTGAGTTTGAATAGATTTTTCATAACTTTGGAGAGTTTTAAAAGACCGTTGACTTTGTTTTGACCCGACCCTTGTAAATTGTATTTTGTGAGAATTTATTCTTGGTTTCTAAAAATTCCAATTTTTATTCCTTTCGACTCATTTTATTGTTATAAACAACTTTCATGTTTTGACCATCTTGATTTAATACTCAGAAATTGCGTTTTTCGAGAAAAAGGGCAAAAATGACAAATTTCACTAAATCTGTCCATAAATTTCGAAAATTCCAGAAATTGGGGAAAATATACTTTTTGAAAACTAGATTTTTCAACGAGCAATTTTGTCTTTTTCGTCGTTTCCATCCGGGGTCCGCAAGACCATGTTTTAATCGTTTCAAGTTCTACTGCTTTGGGACCCACCTTCCAGACACTATAAAAGATCTCCTACTCTCTCTCCTCCATTCTTCTTCCAAAATCCTGCAACCGGTCTTGACCTAGAGCCAAGGAGAGGAGAAGGGAAAGAGGTGGCGTATCTAGGGTTTGAACTTTGGACATGCAAGTGAGAAGTACCGTCACTTACCAGTGAGGTAAGTGGTCGTTCTCACAAAATCTTTAATGAGTTGAAAGTTTTACAGTGTTTGTCTTCAAACTCTTTGTTTTTGACATTTAAAAAAAAAATCATTTGCATTTATGTTTAAGTTATTTTAGAACTATTTAGTGCATGGCAACATGAATAGGCAACAACGCCCAACTAGCATCCTTATCCAGTGAATCCATCATGGAGGAAGCTAAGCTTGTGGAAATGTTTGACCAACTCAATGCATGCCGCAACCCAAACTCTCACCAAACGCACGGCAAGCACTGAGATTAGCCTTCATGAGGGGAACGATCTAGAATCCAATGCCGAGGGCGGCGGAAACAGAGGTCGTGGTCGAGGCACAGGCCATTGAGGGCCCTATAAAAAAAATCTTCAACTATACATTGAAGGCACCAAGGGAAATAATGATCACCCATATACCGTTGACCTTGAAATCATCGAACCAAAGAATGTTGAGTTTGGTTAAAAAAATTAACCCTTGGGTTTCTTTCACCCTAACCCATCAGCCTACATCAGCCTATACCAGTACTGCCAAAGCCTACAGTACCACTATCTAAGCCTACACCACTACTAACAATGCTTAATAAAAGGGAAGTGGTAGAAGATGTTTTTGGTTTGCATTTGTGCTATTAACCAAACATGGAAGGTACCAAAAATACCTCATCATATGGAAGGGAAGACCCGAATCTAGTTGCACATGGATTTGGAAGAAAGAACTATAGAATCTCAACGCAGACGTCCTCAAGTGGTACGGCAACTTTAATTCACCAAAGGGGAATTCATTTCACCCTAGATGGTGGATCGCAGGTAGATGGAGATGGAAGATGGAGAGGGTAGGTTAAGCTTCGTACCTAAAATTATTGGCCTCACACCAAAACTCAAATAACTGGAGGAAAATTTCTTCCACCGCAGGAGGATAAAGAAGAGAGCAGGAACATTCAATATTTTTTCATTAATCATAGTCTAAATAGCCAATGAGACTTACAAAGCTTTAAATAGAGAAAAGACTAATCCTATAACTAATCTTGACCGTCTAAACATATCAATGATCATGATTAAATATATCCACAAATGAAAACATAAACCATAAATAAAATAAAAATAATTCTAAATGACATCAAATAAAATAAATGGGTTGGGCCCAAAGGCTTGGTCGACCCATGGGGACCATAGGTTTGTCCTGAATCAACTCTCCCCTTCTTAAAGAGAAGTCGACCTCGAATTCTGTAAATGTCCTGAAGGTCAACTAATCAACTCTCCCCTTCTTAAAGAGAAGTCGACCTCGAATTCTGTAAATGTCCTGAAGGTCAACTGTACCTTGTCGATGTGCTTCTTGGCCTTTATGCTCTTCACATGGCATTAAAGATTCAGTTGATCTCTTACTCCAAGTAGACTTTAGGCACTGTGTCTCTTGATTTCCAAATATTGTTTGGATGCGTGCTTGAATGAATTGATGATTTAACTCTTGAACTTGATAAAACTGCATATATTCTTCTAAGAATAATAGTTCATTCCTGAAAATGAAATCAATGTGGGGAAACTCTATGAATTGATCTTCTGTCGCAACCTCATTATTGAAAGTTTAGTCCTCTAATGATCCAGATAAATCCACAAAAATGGTGTCAAAAACCCATTATTTCATATGCATTTGTGGACTTAACTAGGACCAATTGCACCATAATTTCATGATTTCATGTATATGGGCATAAATTTGGAATTTCAGTCAAAAGCATTCTAAAACCATTAATCTTGCATGAATTTGAGAAGTTGATAGTTTGCATCACTCCTAGGTCCCACCAATTAGGCTCTAAGCACTGTAGCCCCATTGCATTAATTCATTAGGCTTAAATTGCATTAGGTAGGCCCTCTCTTATTCAAGTTTCACCAGCCAAACAAAAACTCGGAATCTCCTTTACTGCTTTCATGTGCCCATCTCAATCATATCAATGAAGTCCATGCGAAGATCTTTTTTCACTGCCCCGATTATCAATTATTTCTAATCCATCCACTCTTTTACATCTCTTTCCAATCCATCCACTCTACAAATCTCTCTTATTGCAACTCAAAATCCAAACAACCACATATGGGACATGATGATAAGGGGTAACTACCAAAAAAAAAAAAAGAAAAAACCCTGTTTTACCACCCCTTGAAAGCATTAAGCCCAAATGATCGAATCTGGTTTAATACCAAACAAGCATGCTTTTCCCCTTCGCCATCATTTCATGTGCAGGGGTTTCTAATTTGTAGATGGGCAAGCAGATTCATTAACAATTAACCTGCATGGCTATCGCAATAAACATTTGTTCCCAAAGTGTTTGACATAGCAGAAAAACTTGTGATCGACACATAAACCTACTTGGTGCACCCAATCAAATGACACTCACACAAGAATAAGAAGACAACCATATATGTGGTTCAGCAAATGCGCCTACGTATATGTCGTGACCTCGGACCGGGTCCACGGGCCTAATCCGAAATCGGGACTATTTAATGGATGATGAATAATACGAATAGTTAGTATGGTTGGTGCCAATGAGTACACGGATTAATAAATAACGCATATTACCCGTGCACGTGATTTCCCACAGGTGTCCGTGGTGAGGATAACTCAACAACAGTGAATATTTTTATTAAATGCGGAAGCGTATAGCAAATCACATCCATAAATTCATTTCTATCAAGAAGACTAATAATACATTTAAGTACATAAGGAATCAGAATGAGTAATGATCGTTAGCGTTTCCCAAAAGTAATGTTAAGGTTTAAACAAAAGATCATTTAATTACATTCCCCAAAAATAGAGGCCAACAAAGGCCAATACAACAAAATATAAACCCAAAAGAATAGTTAATCACAATCGTCAAAATGTTACGCGTCTCGGCAACCAGATGTTTAGACAACATCATCGGCATGCCACTCAACTAGGCGCTGCAGTTCACCAACCGCCTCCTCGAGCTCCATCTCGGGATAACCAACGACGGGACCTAAGTACCAAAAAGTGGGTCAAACACGACGGTTTGGCATGTGGGTATAAAGATATGACAATATAATAATAAATGAATTTACCTTCAAAAGCATTTAAATCTATTTAAACAATAATCTTCATGAAAAGACAAATCATTTATTCAAAACATATATGCAATGTAAAACGAGTAAAGGTACCAAGGAAACGGAAAACAAACAAGATAGCATCCACACGAAGCTAAATCCTCTATCACCGAAGTGACAAGAGCATATCAGGGTGTTGACCTCAGTCATCGAAGTAAGGAAGTGCAACAAAATTTACATATACATACATAATAATTTAGGACGGGACCACGGTAGCAAACCGTGTATCGGGAATCACGGTAGCGAATCGGATATCGGAAACCAAGGGAGCGAGCCGGGTATTAGGATGGGACCATGGTTAATAAACCAGGTATTGGGATCCAAACTGCAGTTGGAGGGACGGGAGGGGGATCTCCAAGTCGTTAGATCAGACCGACAAGGTCATCCAAGCTTAGTGGTGCCGACTCATAGGTCAAATCACATAAATCAGGACACGTACAAGAAATACACATGATGCAATGACACAAACGGGCGGGCCGGGGTGCTCGAAGGCACAATATCATTTTATGTCGGGCAAAGTATAGCCAGGCTAACAAAAAGCTAAAATACCGTTTCAATACTTCAGAGAATGATAAATCGTAATTCATGAGTTTCGGGAATGTATATAAAAATTCGGGAACAATGCAATATAATTGGACTTTCAAAATTTCGGAATAAATATCAGGATTTAAACCAATTCAAAGTATGTCGATCTCAATATAAACTTGGTACTCCTTGAATTTGGGACATTCCTGGCTCCTTACACACCTTGGACATTTTCCAAAACTTCAATGAATCTTTACGATGTGATTTCCTTCTCAAACGGGCTTCCTACACCCTCTCATAATTCTCCTTGACACAAGGGATTCCCAAAGAAAACCTTTCCTGAGCTCCAAAAGTGGTCCAGGCCAAGAGGGGGGTGCGCTCAAGCGGACCTGGGCTGCGCAACAAGCCGGGCAAACATCAAGTCCGCTCGAGCGACCAAACGTCCGCTCGAGCGGACAACCTGCGCGCTCGAGAGGACATATGGCCGCTCGAGTGGGCAGTGATACTGCCGCCCGAGATGCAGTCAGATTGACTGCGCGCTTGAGCGGCCTAGAACGCGCTCGAGCGGGCAGTCAATCCTGCTGCCCGGGAATGACTTTCATGGCCTTCTTTCCCCTTTTCTCCTACACATTTTTCCTGCAATAAAAGGCCTCCTTGCCTCAAATAATCATTCATCAAACTCCCATAAATACACACCCAAATCTCCTCTTTTCTATATTCATTCAACCATCAGAGAAAGAGATAAGAAACCCCATTCACAAGCATTCATTTGTGCTACAATTAAGAAACAAATAGGGTTATAAAACAACTTTTTCCAAGACATTAAATGAACCAACCAAATTCATTAATGAGCATTCATTTCAAATTCAATGCAAGTCAATAAAAGCATAGAAAGCATAGTAAAATCATCGATGTTCTCATGGAACCATTCAAAACTCAAAATATCTATTCATTCTACTTGCCTTAGGTCCAAGCTAAGCCAAAACAAGCTCTAAATACTTCTCCAAGCCAAGATCACAAGCTACACACAAAAACCCCCAAATAAAACCCTAAAATGGTCACAACAAGGTACAAGAAGAGGGAACTCATAAAAATGAAAATGAAGGCTCCTCATAGGCTAGGAAAACACAATATCAAAAGATTGGAAGGATTACTTACAAGAGGGTTCTTCAAAAGTACCAAGCTAGTCCAAAGAGGGTCTTGTGGTGGGAGATTTCCTCCAAGATTTGTATCAATGGACAGCTTTAGTGGTGAGGAAGAAGATGATGACTCCTATTTTTTTCAACTTGTATAAGGTCTGGTGGAGATTTGGTGATGGAGAAGCAAGAAGAAAAGAGAGGAAAAAGGAAAACCCTAGCTTAGATGGTCTCTTGTGCTGGAAAAAGAGAAAGGAAGGAGATTGGTTCTCTATATAAAGAAAATGGGAGTGGGCTCCACTACTAGAAACCTTAGGAGGCTGAAATCACGACTTTCGGAACCTCGAACGAATTTGACGAAGAAGGGAAAAATGATCACCGAAATATCTAGTTTCCAAACGGTATATTTTTTACGGGTTTCGGGGATATTAACAAAGGGTACAAATTTAGTGTAAAATGACTGTTTTGCCCTCAAGGCCTATGTGGCAGCTAGGCTGGATCGGGCATTCTCCAACTCTGTCTGGATGAAAAACTTTGTAGATCGTGCAATCAATCATCTCCCTAGACTTTGCTCTGATCGTAGTCCCCTTCTCCTTTCTCACAGAATTTGTCTTCCAGCAATTAATCTTCCTTTAAAATTTGAAGCTATGTGGTTATCACATGTTACTTTTGCCAAAGTAGTTGAGACCAGTTGGGTTGTCAACTGCAGTGGGAACCCTCAATTTTTTCCTGGCCTGAAAACTAAAAATCCTTAAGCACAACCTCAAGGTCTGGAAAAGAGAAATGTTTGGGCAGCTCAAAGTCAGAATTCTAAAGCTGATATTGCAGTTTTGGCCTGCCTGCAAGCCCATGATGCAGTTCCTTCTGAGGCTAATCTTCTGGAGCTAAATGTAGCAAAGTTTGCTCTTCACAATTGGCGCAAGGCTGAATCAGATCTTTGGAAACAGAGGTCCAAAATCAGTTGGCTTCAAGATTGAGATATGAACACAAAGTTCTTCCATCGGTCTATTAAGTCCAGGGACATCTTCAACCGCATTAATGGGATCTCTGTGGACAACTCGGTCTTTGTTGAGGAAGACCAAATTAGAGACCAAGCTGCGGGCTATTTCTCAGGGTTGATGCAATCTTCCTCTGTTAGTCCACTGTGAGCTATTTCTTAAGGTTGATGTAGTCTTCTTCCTCTGTTAGTCCCTCAAAAGCTCTCTTCAACCTGACAAGTCCTTCAGTCTTTGCTCAGTAGAATTCAAGACTAACAACAGTCCCCATGGCCGCAGAGATTCACCATGTAGTCTTCCATCTTAAGAGGAATAGTTCGCCAGGGCCAGATGATTTTTCTGGGGTTTTCTTCACCAGTTGTTGGCATGTTATAGGTCAAGATGTGATCTCAGCAGTCATTCGTTTCTTCTCCACAGGCAGGCTCTCATCCCTGAGAAGCAGTCTCCGATTCTCTTTTGCAGACTTTTGTCCAGTTAGCCTCTTGAATTTTTCCTACAAAATTATCTCCGAAATCTTGGCCAATAGGCTTTTGGACATCCTTCCTCTCCTCATTTCGAAGCACCAAACAGTCTTTGTTAGAGGTAGATCCATCCATCATTACGTGGCTCTTGCTCATGATCTCTGCTAGAAACTGAAATCTAAAGTCAGTGGTGGATTGTTTTGCTTGAAATTGGATATTTCCAAGGCATTCGATAAGCTTCAATGGAATTTTCTCTTCAGGGCCCTGCAATTCTCCAACTTCTCCTTGGATTGGAGCAACCTGATTAGAGAGCCGATTTGCACAGGTAGAAGTTCAATTTCGATTAATAGAAGCCCCTGCAGTTTCTTTGGTTCTTCTTGTGGCTTGAGGCAAGGTGACCTTCTCTCCCCATATCTGTTCATCTTTACGGAAGAGATTCTAAGCTTGAATATGGACCTCGTCAGACAAAAGGGTAAAATTGGTCCAATCTCACCGGTTCAGTCGTCTCCTTGTCACCTCTTATATGCAGATGACATCCTATTCTTTTTAAAGACTTTCAAAAGAAGTCTAAGAAGCCTTCCGAGTCTTCTCAACCAATACCAAGGCTCCTCTGTGCAGTTTTTCAATCTTCACAAGAGCCAGCTTTTTGTGGGTAAGGTCACAGCTTGGAGAACAAATTTGATAAGGGATTTCCTGTCTAGCGCTTAGGCTACTCTCCATTCGGCTTACCTTGGTGTCTCGCTATTCTTTGGTAGTCCCAAGCATGGTCTCTTTAATAAGATCTTAGTCTCCATCCGCTCTAGGCTAGCGGGTTGGAAGCTCAAATGCCTCTCCTTTACAGGCATACTTACTCTAGTAAAACATGTTCTCTTCTCTATCCCTCTCCACATCTCTATGCCAATCCCCATCCCTAGTAAAAATTGCCTTTCAATTGAGAGATTCATGAGGAACTTTCTATGGTTGGTTTCTCCAGATAGAATTAAGAGCAACTTTGTCAAGTAGGAGACAGTTTGCTTACCAAAAACTGAGGTTGGGCTTGGTCTACGAAAGATGAAAGAGTTCAACGAGGCTTGCCTGCTCAAACTGGGATGGGCTGCAGCTACTGTGGACTCCATTTGGGTTGTTCGATTTCGAGCTAGGTACTTCAAGGACTCCTCCATTTAGTTCTCAGGTAACCCTATCGATGGCTCTTGCATTTGGAGAAGACTGAACTCTCTCTCTCCTTTTCTGCAGCTAGGTAGCAAGTGGACAATGGGTAACAGGCTCTCAATCAGTCTATGGTATGATCACTAGATTGACCACCAATCTGTTTCTTCCATATTTCCTTCCATTAGGTTTTCTCCCATGGATAGGGTTATTGATATGATCCATGAGAACTCCTAGAGTATTCTTCAGAACTTGCCAGCTGATCTCAAGGATTTTGTGCGTCACTCCGCAAATGATGTCTTGGTTGCTAATAGTTACTCCTCTGATACACTTTCTTGGATGGTCTCCTCTTCTTGTATCCTTACTCTCAAAGATGCATGGCATCTCCCCAAAACTTCAGATATCGGTCTCCCATAGACGGGCCTTATCTGGAACAAGTATGTCAACCCTAGGCTTGCCGTTTTCTCTTTGTAACGCCTCAATTCAAAATGTTGAGGTTACCGCCAAGGTTTCTGAAACTAGCGCGCTACTTCCCAGGAAATCCGAGAACTTCCAAGATCATAGTTTGCAGTGAGGTCCAATTTAAAACTTTTGAAACAATATAATGATCAACGGTTAATTACAGAAGCATAAAGAATATCGAAAGCAAAATCATATAATAACAGAAGCAATAAGGTATTGAAAATGTCATAAAGCAAATGTAGCAGGGCATCTGTCTACTAATCTCAAAGTAAGAAATATAAGCTCATATCAGATTATCTCCTTGCTCACAACGAGAACACTCGAACCCCAAAATAAACTGCACTCAAACCCTCTATGCAGGCACTCCATCGTCCAGCTCACCACTTGGTCAGTTTGTCCCCATCATAGTCTCTAGCTACGGGCGGCTCGACAAGTGTATCGTCCTCGGGATCGAGGTCAATACCTAAGAACTAATAATGGGTTAGATCCAAAGATCTTGCAATGCATAGTATACAAGTAACATATGATGTATGCATCAAAAGGAATAAAGACGATCATAATATCATAAGATTAACAACGGTACAAATGCTAGGCAATTGAGCAAAATGTATCAAATAGAATGAAAGTAAAGTATCTAATCTGACCGTACATCGAGGTGGCACATTCACACAAGCTGGATACCGCATGATATTATGCCGCGGCCTTCCCATACTGTAAACAGTCGTGGGCAAATAAAATAACAGTGCGAGGGATGACGAGCCTCATTAATAATAACAACATCAATATCAATATCAACACCCTCACACTCAATAAATCGGAATCGGAATCACACCGTCCGTTTAGCCATAGCTCATTATGATAGCTCTCAACAATAACCAATATAGCTCTTACCAGTGGTGATCAGTCTGAAGGCTAAGCTTATAACAACTAAGTGAATGGTAATGTCGACTCAATTAAACAAGTAAATGTCTGTGTCTGTCTAGGCTTGCCTTCCGCTAGCAAGGTCCTATCAAGTCCATAAAAGGTCGAAGGCATAGGTCCAACCCATAAATACAATCCAAGTCCAAGTCCATCATTGAATCCATGCTAAGAGGCCTATCAATACCGTGGCCTTAGTCCAAAACAGTCTAAGTATAACATCCGAGTTCAGTCCAATAGTATTCAATCCATTCCCATTCATAAATGGGTCACAAGTCCACAATATCCAACCTCTTCATTCTAAGGTATCACCACCATCCATTCTTAGGCCATTTGATGGCCCGTCTAGTCACAGACACAGGTTATTAATCACTAATCCACAACATTAGGTCACCACTAGGTAATCATAGGTTCAGGTCATCCAATTTCCATTTAATTAAATAGTATTAACAATAGAAAGGATGCAAGAGTGAAAATAATGAATCAAGTATAATAAATCTCCAAAACCAAGCAATCAAAGGGAAATAGCAAAGGTTCAACTTAAGTAATGGCCCCCTTTTTAGGTCTAAGTCCATGTCAGTCAATTTGATTCCTAAATGAAGTTTTAGATTTCAAAAAATATTGTATTTGGTGCTCCCGAAGTTACGGGCATCTTCGATAATGTTTAAGGATCAAATTGAAGTCCAATCAATATACTAGACCCTACTTAGTGACCCCCATGAGTCAAGGTTGAGCCACGCCATTGACTCATGCTTGGCACATCAATGGAAGTTCATTTGGATGGTTAATAAGCTCCAAAACATATCACAGTCTCAGAAACTGTAAAACTGGGAAACTTAATCTGCAGTGTATCCGGTCGACATCCCCAAGGGCCGGTCGACCGGGTACTAGGAAGTCAGGATGTTGACTCCCAGGTCGACATCCCCTGCAGTATATCGGGTCGACATCGTGTTCATGATGTCGATCGGGTACACATGACATTTTGGACAAACAACTGGGGGCGGCACTCTGCTTCTGGAAATTCCACAGTGTGCCGGGTCAACCGCCTGGCCTGGATTTCGACCGGGTACAATGGATTATTGAGTCTGAGAGAGAATTCCAATTTTAGTTAACACCCTGGAAATCCTTTGTATCTGATTGACACCAAACAGGGGCCGGTCACATTTTTATTAAATGCGGAAGCGTGTAGCAAATCACATCCATAAATTCATTTCCATCAAGAAGACTAATAACACATTTAAGTACATTAGGAATCAGAATGAACAATTGTTAAGGTTTAAACAAAAGATCATTTAATTACATTCCCAAAAAATAGAGGCCAACAAAGGCCAATACAACAAAATATAAACCCAGAAGAATGGTTAATCACAACCCTCAAATGTTACGGTCTCGGCAACCAGATGTTTAGACAACATCATCGGCATGCCACTCAACTAGGCGTTGTGTTGACACCAAAAAAAGTCACTATGTCTCCTCCACATCAAGAAGCCTCGTGAAGCTGCATCCTGCTACAAAACAGGCAAAGCTACTTCAAGCATTAGATCTTGTCAGAATCAGACAAAAAACTGAAAGATCTTTCAAGACAGCTAAAAGA
The DNA here is from genome assembly GCA_028538565.1 of Umbellularia californica. NCBI lineage: Eukaryota > Viridiplantae > Streptophyta > Magnoliopsida > Laurales > Lauraceae > Umbellularia > Umbellularia californica. The sequence continues at coordinate 36,620,746 of JAPQWN010000009.1, read as the reverse complement.
GGGGTACACCTGAGGTTTCGGGCCATTCTGACATCGTTTGGCCCAACTTCACTGCTCTGACAGCTAAACAAGCGCTCCCGGCGGCGACATCATCAAAGACACCAAAACTTTGATCAGAGCCTACGGATGACTCCAGCATGTCTCCCAAGGACTCCATGCCAAATTTCAAGTCAAACCGACAACGTTTGACCATCCATCAACGCTCGAGCAGCAAAAACAAGCCTCCCGGCGACGGGAACCACTGAAGCCATCACTCATCAAACAAAGTACACGAGTGGCTTCAACATACTTCCAAAAGGCTGCACGTCGAATTTCGGGTCATTCCGACAACGTTTGACCCGGTTTCGATGCTCCGAGAGAAAACCAAGCCTACCGGCGGCGGAGCAACCCGGGACCATGACATCCAAAACGGAGTTGATAGAACGTCTCAAAATGACTCCAATAGGCTCCTCATCAAATTTCAGGTCAATCGGACATCGTTTGACCCCATAACAAAGCTTGGCATTTTCCCGCAGCAAAACCAAGTCAAGCATCGATGGGACCCCAAACGGCTTCAAAACTCAAATAGAAGCCCATGGTTGGTCTTATCCACTGCTCAAGAAGCTTCACCTCAATTTTCAGGTCATTCCGACATCGTTTGACCTAGTTTCGACTCTTGACGGAAAATCGGCTACAAAGTCTTCGACTTTCCCGAAAAATGGGAAACTTTGTGCTCCGATTTCGCACGGGTTCTCGTCAAGTTTTCTCCAAGAAAATCAAGTCAATAATTGAGGAAAAATGTCAAGAAAAATACAGAAGAAAGAAGGAACGAAAAAGACGGAAAAAAGACCAAAAACGACGCTCGGCGACCAAACAGGCTAAAACCCTAAGGTCGCCGGCGACCCTGCAAATCCGGGTCGCCGGATTTAGCACCAAAACGTCCGATTTTCGATCCTTTTCGCATTTCGGGTGTTCCTGCCTCTGTGATTTTCTGAAAATCCAATGTTTGATGCTTGAAAATGACTGATCTTCACCGACATCTCGGATCCGCCATCAAAAGCATGAAATCATCACCGATCGCTCCAAGATCGTCAACCGGCTGACCAAGAAAGTGCACTTTCTGTCCGACCGATCGTGAAATTGACAAGACAGATGTCGCCGGCCCACCAACATCAACCATTGTTTGAAATTGCATCGCGATCCAGCATCAAACAATGCGTGGATCCACCTGTGATGATCGCGAGAAGAATCTCAATAGACGCGACGCGGCCCGTGACTCTTCACATGCTGTGGCGACCACTTAATGTCGTTAATTGACCCGTTTATGACAAATTAAAGCGGTTATTAACTCATTATTTTGGACGGCCCAATTAGATTCAAGCATTTGGGAGTTACAAATCCAAGCAATCATGGCACTAAACCCATAAAACTCCCATCATCATGAAGCATAAAGGCAATTAAAAGCCCACTACCTTCATCGGCCAATCACAAGCCATGAAAAAGGAGTTACAAAATCAATTTGTAACTCCTCATCAATGCTCTCAGCATGGCTATCAATGCCCATAACCACTCCATGGCTACCAAAAGCCTATAAAAGGAGATCCATTCCCAAGAGAGAGGAGCATTGACATCTATCGACTTGAAATTCTGCACTTCTCGCAAAGAAATCCAGACGAAGTCCTGCTGCTCTGCTGCAAAGAACACCACAAGGTGATCAACGTCCCTTGGGGGGCCACCCCCCCAAGGTCACCTCCTTCTCCAACATGGCCTAAACGCGGCTTTTCAGCCCGTTTACTTGGTTTTTCATTGGGTATAGGACCTTCTCTTGGTCATTGTCCTTTAAAAAACTGAGGTTAGGAGCCAAGCCAAAGAATCAAAGCATCACATGTTCTCATTTGAAGGACGATGGCGAAGTCCATACATGACTTGCGACCGTCGATCTCAACGTGTTCCCACAATCTCCTGAGAAGTTAGATCCCTTTTCTTATTTTTCTATTGTAGTTTGTATTTCTTAAAGAGATAAAAAGAAATCGCAATTCTTGTCTTTCATATTTGATGAGTTTTGTAAAATCGTCTTTTACGGCAAAATCGTCTTTCACGACAAAATCGCCTTTTACGGCAAACAAACAAAAACGCCTCTTACGGCATTCTAAAAAACCAAACTTGTCTCTTTTCTTAATATTAATGCAATTTGAAAAGTTAGAAAAAATGATTGATTTCCTTTCCACTTGTGAAGGTTAATCTCCGGATTATCACCATTCCAAATTCCAAGTAGAAAGTAAATCTGGCATACTCGTACAAAAATGTTGATGCCCGAGATTTTCCCTCCTCCGCCGAGACCCAGGTCAGCCCCCAGGGTGCGGAAGGAGAGGACGGAAGATTTCTTTCGGGTCCATCAAGTTGGCACACTCGGTGGGACACGTTGACTTGAGAACGTGATGCTTTGATCCCTTGGCTCCTTTCTAGTTGGTGGCCTATGTTGCATCTTGCATCTAAAAAAAAAACATGAGATGGGATTTCAATTGTTCTTTCTCACTTCAAAAAAACGATCTCTTTTTCTTAGATTCAACTTTGAGAAACTTTGATCATTCCCTCTTCGAACTTGATAGCTCACAGAAATGTTTACAGCTATCGTTCATATCGGGGATTGGGCCATCTTTTCTCTTTGATGAGTCCAATTAAGATTTCAAAAAAATTTATTCTTTCAAAAAAAAAATGATCTCTTTTTCTTAAAAACTCAACTTTGAGAAACTTTGATCCTTCCCTCTTCGAACTTGATAGCTCACAGAAATGTTTGCAGCTATCGTTCATATCAGGGATTAGGCCATCTTTTCTCTTTGATGAGTCTAATTGAGATTAAAAAAAATCTTCTTTTGAATTCAAATTCACAAAGAAACTTTGGTTCTTTCCTTTTCGGATTTAACGCTCGCAGAAATGTTGAGTTGTGGTTCGGATTGGAACACCACTTGTTCTCTTTGACGAGTTCATTAGAAACCTTTCAAAAAAAAAAAAACACTAAGGTTGCACCAATTGCGCTCTTTGACTAAAGTGGATTTAAGAAAAGCCTTGTCCAGAGTGTGGAGACAGCTTGACTGTTCGAGGCAAGGGTCCTTCAAACGGGTTCATTAAGTAATCCTACCCTTACCTGGGGGTTGATCTATCTACTAAGGTTTCATAAGATCGAATTGAAAACCTAGGTGCATTTCAAAAAAAAAAATTCTTCAACTTTTGAATTTACAATCGAGAAATTTTGGGTTCTTTTCCCCTTCGGATTTAACGCTCGCAGAAATGTTGAGTTGTGGTTCGGATTGGAACACCATTTGCTCTCTTTGATGAATTCAATCTTAAACCTTCAAAAAAAAAAAAATAATATTTCCGTCACTTTTGGATTTAGAATCGAGAAATTTTGGTTCTTTCCCTTTCGGATTTAACGCTCGCAGAAATGTTGAGTTGTGGTTTGAATTGGAATACCATTTGCTCTCTTTGATGAATTCAATCTTGTCATTTCAAAAAAAAAAAAACTTCCGTCATGTCTGGATTCACATTTGAGAAATTCTGGTTTCCTTCCTTTTCGGATTTAACGCTCGTAGAAATGTTGAGTTGTGGTTCGGATTGGAATACCAGTTGCTCTCCTTTATGAATCCAAATTTGACCTTTCAAAAAATCCCATCTCGTGTCCTTTCCAAGGATGCGATTTGCAACATTTGTGCATAGCGGTGCTAATACGCCCTTTCGGGTCTACTGTATTCGCGACCGACACATTTGTATCTCCAATCTTATATCTTTTATCTCGAGTGAGCCTTGCTTCTCGGTAATTTGAATTAAGGTCTACAATTGCTTCTATCAGTCACTAGAACGCTCGCTCTGAGCCTACCATACTTGCATTTTAGAACAATTGTATCCTCTATGGCTTTTTGCCTTCTTCATCGTCCTTGGGCTGGGCCATGTCCCCTCAAGTGATTTGAAAAGCCAAAAATATAGTTGTTCTCCATTTATGATCACCATATTCTTGTGATTACTAATGGATTTGGTCTTATTTCAGAAGTTTTCCAAAACTAACAATGGCAGCTTCATTAACCATCACTTTCGATGAGAACAAGTACCAACTTATGCTTCAAGACAAGCAAAACAAGCATAAGCGCCCTGCCAGTTTCCGAAGCGTCATCTCCCTCGACAACTCTCCAAACACCGGGTCAACTTCAACTCCCCGGACCATCGTCTTCGGATCGCTGGGACCATTCCCACTTCCCGCAGAAGACACTGTACCTGCCAAGAAGCAGAAAACCGCCCCGCAACGTGTCACTAAAATGGCACCAAGGGCGAACACCAAGAAGCCTGAAGCCCGTGGCGTTCCCATGAAGCCTCAACCCACAAGAAACCGGGTTTACCCCAAAACCTGGTCCCCGAGATCTTCACCAAAACAACGGAGGTCCCGAACATCTACAAAGCCATCATACCTGGCCCCTCTCAAGGAGAATCGGTTCTACCCTATCTCTTATATGAAAGAGGAGAAACCTACCCTCCACCCAAAAAACAAACAAAATAATCATGAGCCGGCTTGCTCCTACAAGCCCAAAATCAAATCCTGCATTGTTAGGCCTACGTAAAAACATGCTGAAGCCTGCACTCTTGCGAGTCGACCCTTCATCTCAACAGGGGCCGAGCTCGCAAAATTCAAATCTTCACTGCGACAGACAAAGGACCGCGTCCAGATTCTGTCCTTGCCAAGCTTCAAAGAAGACAAACGCGGTTGCTGTGCACGAGGGACCATATCCTTCATCGCCAGAGCCCAGCCAGAGCTGACTTAAGCTCAAATTGCTCGTCGTATGCGTCGCCGTGCAGCATATCGACAAAAGAGACTTGAGAAACAAAGAACCCAGCGTTCTAATCTCCATGTCTCAAACAAATGGGTCGAAAAAGAAAGACCCGACCAATTCGTTGCTGTTCATATGGTTGGCAAAACCAGAAAACGCCAGAAGTCAGCAACCAAAATCAGTATTAGACGTTCGGCGACTCGCAGCGTCTCTCGGACACGAACACATCTAGAAGAATCCTCCACTCCTCCAAGCCAAGGACACCAGAGTAACCACTCCTTAGAGTCTTCATCCAGAAGAATGAGCCCCATCTCAGTCACCAGGACGATTTCTTCGTTCGAATCCCTAGGGATGAACGTCTTGGCTACAAGTTCTGAGCAGCCTCCACCGCATGATGACGTAACCACACGCATCCAGCAGTTGGAGCAAGGACAACAGAGAATTGAGGCTCTATGGAAAACCTTATTCTCACTCTACAGCGTCCACCACCTAACAACCAAACTCCTCTGAATCATGAAGATGACGAGGACAATGCAGAAAACAATGAGTCTTGCGCCCTTATCAAAAAGGACATGGACGATATCCTCGCAAAAGCAAAAGAAGAGGATACATTGAAGGAACATGGGATCAAGCCACCCTACCTTTTATGGATGGACTCGGTTCCGTTCCCTGCAAAATTCAAACAACCTACTCTCCAGACATATACGAGGAAAGGTTCGTCCAGACAGCATGTCATCCATTTTAAGATCATGACGGGAGCCATTGCGGATCAAGATGCCCTCAAGATTCGCCTCTTTGCAAGTACCCTAAAAGGTACAGCCTTTGATTGGTACTCCACTCTGCCGGAGAACTCCATGCAGAACTGGGCTATGCTAGAGACACGGGAGATGTTGGCAAAATCAATGATTCCCGATACTGTCCATACCATCAGATGATCTCACATCCTCTCAATCAATGCTTCGTTGTGAGAGAGAAGATCAATGAGATGTGGAAAAACGGAGTCATAACCTTTAATAAAAACTATGGCCCCACCTCTGTCAACATGGTGTCATGTCGGCAAACTTCAAAGTCACCGAAGGAGAAAATCACTACTTCATTCAAGGTGATTAAAATGGCTCAAACGTCCCAAGAGTTGGTCCCTATCCAACACCAGATGGACAACCTATATGGGTGCATCCCGATCTCCTAGAAGATGAAAATTGGGAGATCGTCAAAACAAAGCCGACCGCTCAGCAGCGAAAGCAAGCCAAGAGGCAACTCCACAAGCTCAAACAGTAGCAGAAGTCTCAACCAAAACAAGAAGTCCTTGAAAAAGCAGAAACTTCTTCCACTGCTTCACTAGGGACGACGGAAGAATCTCTTTCCAAAACTTCAAAGGCGGTAAGAAAATTCACCCTTGATGATTTCATACCACCTCTATACAAAAATGAAAATGTGCAGGGGCATCATACTCTTGCAACTCAGTAGTTGGATTCTCCATGAATGGATACGAGTCCAGTGATACTGCCAGTGATATCGATGAGTGGGAAGAATCCCTTGAAACAGGAGAATACCTCTCCGACGAGGAATGGATTCCCGAGTCTCATCTTATGCCAGTAATCTGGTATAACTAATTACAGCCACAAGGATCCTGGTCCGATGATGAAGAAGACCAGGACCCTGTTCAAGAAAATGCTGTCGATCCAGCACCAACCAATGCTCCGGTGGAACCCAACATTGGTGAACCACGAGGAGCGGATGACGAAGAAGATTTGGCTCCCATGCCTGATCTTGAGGAATATGCAAGAATCTTGCAACATCTTGCCATAGAGCAGGAGCAGGATCGCATCAATGATCTTCGTCATAATCCAAAACTGGAATTCCCTGAAAATCAACGGGAACTTTCTCCCTTAACTCCTGAAAATGGAGAAAACAATTGGATCGATGATCCTCTTACATCTGAGGATGAGTCCGATTCCCAACAATCTACACTGGGGGCATCTCCTGTCAGGATGACCTGCAATGCGATAGCTCAAGACGATAGTGCCTCTGAAGCTTCCGAAGACACGTACTCCCCAACCGGTAGCGTATCTTCCGGAGCTACATCCTCTCAGGTGACTTCCACTGAGATAACATCCTCTCAGCCCTCGTCTCCTGAAGCTATGACATCAGAGCTCAAGCCTCTCCCAATTGATCATCTTGAAGAAACTTCTGCCAATGAAATCTTCTTCAATGAAAACTCAGTCAATTGGTCCCAGATACCCGATCTCACGGGCGATGTCTGGGCTAATAAAGAAAAGTTGCAGGCTACTGTTCAGGACTTGTTCCCGAAAATTGCTCCGTGCAACACAATTACTGAAGACACCAATGCTGTTATAGAGACGTCTTCAGCAAAGGATCAACTCCTTGATCCTGAGAACGATCTTCCAAAAGAAGACCCTTCTCTAGAGACTCTTGAAGTTGGTAGAGGTACCCGTTTTGGCCGGGATTACCACAAAAATTACAATCAACTCTCTTCTTCTTATGTAAATCTTCGGGAAATCAAATTGTAAGCGCCCCAAGTGGCCATAATAATGAAAACGCAGGCCCGAAGGAGGCTTTCAAGTACGACTTGATTGAGCATTTCAAACACATACTTGCACGTCTGCACATCCTTGACTTATTACGAATGTCTCCACAAACTCGTGATAGTCTCATTTCAGAATTACAAAGGCTAAATGCGGATGTCGACAAACACGCCCCACAAGTCCTACAAATTGAAATGGACTACAAGGTCAAAAAATCAAATACCCCCCCAAAGGGAGAAAAGAAGAAAACTGAGGGATCAAGCAATGAATGCCTCTCGGTACAAAAAGCAGCAAGTGCAACAATTGCCTTCGACAAGGATGACCTCCTGCTAGGCGAGACAAAGCACAACCGACCCTTGTACTTTACGGTGTACGTCAAAGAAATGCCAGTACACAGAGTTCAGATCGATCCAGCTTCTGCACTCAACCTCATTTCCACTTCGGCACTCGAAGAGCTGGGCATCCCACCTAGCAAGCTGAGTCATACGTCCGTATCTATTTTCGGATATGACGGTAGCGCTTAAAGGCCTATTGGCAAAATTAGGTTCAAATTGCAAATCGGTGATCTTATTTCTGAAGTCATCGTGTATGCGATAAGGACCCCTTCATGTTACAATATACTCCTTGGACGGCCCTGGATACATGAGAATAGTGTCGTCCCTTCAACTCTACATCAGTGCATTAAGTTCGTTGGCAACGATGGCTTGATACATCGAGTGTTTGCAGACAAAAAGCCCTTCAAAGGCAGAGATGTCCATTTTGCAGATGCTCAAATATATAAAGATGGAAAAGAAGAATAGGAGGAAAAAACAATTCACTTTGCCGACAATCTCCAAAAAGATAAAGGCAAGGCTCCTCAGCAATCACCAGAGCTAAACAAACCCTCCACCAAACTCGAAGTAAGCTGTCAAGCTCCCTTCGTCATCTCCTTCAAATCTCCAAAGCCTTTGGTAATCACTACCAAAGTAAAAAGACAAAACAAAAGGCTGGGGGCAAGTTCACTGTCTCCTTTGTGTCTATTATGCATGATACAGACTCGGAGTCAGAGCCAGAAGATGACACAGCATCGAGCCAAGCTGATACTCAGCCAGATCAGCCTGCTCTCACTCCATTGGAGACACCTGCGGACATAGAAGACCCTACGTCCGCTTCCTTTGTTATTCCGGCAACTTCGCCAGAAGAAAAAGCAATCTTCTTCCACAGATCGGATGCATCTCCACTGAACTATCTGCTTGAACCTTTCCAAAACGAAGGTATGACGTAGCTATCCCTGTATAGTCCAATGGCATAAGCTATCATGAAGAAAATGGGCTATAACGCTCAAAATCCGACTGGTTTGGGAGGTGGCCGTGGTATTCTCACACCATTGGAACCCACCATGACCAAAAGTCAACCAGAAGATTGGAAAATCCACCTTTACAAAGGCAAGTCTTCACATGGGTTGGGGTATGATCCTACCGCTCCCATGAGACAATTGACACCATGGCTGCAAAGTCGCTTTGCCGGCCAAGCCTCAACATCTCATGAAGAAATTGATATCCCTGGATATCTCTTTGAGGAGTCACTCGTCAAGGGTCCAGAAAGCTCCTCCAATTGGTATAATTTCTCTGATGATAATGAGGAATTGCCTGATGACATAGACGCGCGGTTCTCTGACCTAGAAGAACCATCGTCTTCAAAAGAAGTACCATACTTCAACCCAGTTCTAGCAAATGATGGGGACAATCTCATTGCAAGCCTTGAGAAGGATACTGATCAAGAAGATCCATGGACAAAAACAGAGCCCCAGTCTGAAAATGCCTCTGGCACTTCAGAAGGACTTGTTGAGTTGGAAGCCTCCGAAAATATTGTGGAGGAACCACCTTTAAACCTTCCAACAGAAGATCCTGTTCAAAAGATAGACTTGGGAACATCTGATAACCCACGTCCTGTATTCATAAGCAAGAATATAAAGGATGATGAGTTACCCGAGTATATCTCTTTTCTTCGTGAGTTCGTTGATTGCTTTGCATGGTCTTATGCCGAAATGCCTGGCTTGGATCCCAAAGTAGCAGTCCACAAGCTCAACTTGCAAAAAGAAATCAAGCCTGTCAAATAAGGCCAAAGAAGATTCTGTCCCGACGTGATGGACAAAATCGAATAAGAAGTTCAGAAACTCAAAACCGTTGGCTTCATCCGCGAAGAACAGCATCCTGAATGGTTAGCCAACATCGTCCCCGTGACAAAGAAAAATGGGCAGATAAGGGTCTGTATTGACTATAGAGACTTGAATAATGCATGTCCTAAGGATGAATTCCCGCTCCCCATACCAGAGGTGATGATTGACAACACCTATGGGTTCGAGCGAATGACATTCATGGATGGATTCTCTGCCTACAATCAGATAAAGATGCATCCCGAAGATGAAAGGCACACGTCATTTCGCACACCATTTGGCGTGTATTGCTACATTTCATGCCATTTGGTCTGAAAAATGCAGGTACAACATATCAGAGGGCTATGATGAAAATATTCCAAGATATGCAGTACAAGACGGTCGAATGCTATGTTAACGACCTCGCAATCAAAAGCAGAAGAAAAGAAGACCATCTCGACGATCTTCGAGAAATCTTCCTCCGACTTCGCAAACACAAATTGCGGATGAATCCACTAAAGTGCTTCTTCGGTGTCTCATCGGGTAAGTTTCTTGGATTCATAGTACGGAAAGCTAGAATAGAACTTGACCCTACCAAAGTCAAGGCCATCCTGGAAATGTCATCTTCCAGAACCCTAAGAGAATTAAAAGGGCTTCAAGGAAGGTTGGCCTACATTCGACGGTTCATCTCCAATCTATCAGGGAAGTGTCGTCCATTCTCTCGCCTGATGAAGAAAAGCGTAGACTTTGTCTGGGATGCTGAATGTGAAAATGCATTTTCAGACATCAAAGCATACCTCACCAAACCTCCAGTACTAGCTGCCCCCACAACTAGAAAACCATTTATCTTGTACACAAGAGCTCTCGACCACTCTTTGGGTGCTCTGCTCGCACAAGAAAACGACGATGGAAAAGAAGCTGCTCTATATTACCTTAGCCGCATGTTAGTAGGTGCAGAGCATCGCTACTCCCCAGTCCAAAAAGAATGCCTTGCAGTGATGTTTGCTGTACAAAAGCTACGTCACTATCTGCTGTCGAACACAGTCTACCTGATTTCGAGGATCAACCTCTTAAAGGTCCCTGTCACAAAAGCAGGTTCTCTCAATGCCCGACTGGCAAAATGGTCCATTCTTCTATCACAGTTTGATATTAAGTATGTACCACAAAAAGCAATCAAAGGCCAAGCTCTAGCAGACTTCCTCGCAGAGCATCCATTGCCTAAAGATTCTCCACTCAGGGATGATCTCCCAGACGAATTTGTCTACAATGTGGAAACTTCCTTATCAAATGCTTCCTGGGACATGTACTTTGACGGTGCAACCAGGACAAATGAAAAAGGAAAGCAAATGTCAGGAATCGGCATCCTCTTTGTCAACCCCGACAAATACATGATTCCACACTCCTTCTCACTACTGGAACCATGTTCGAACAATACAGCTGAGTACCAAGCCCTTATTGTAGGATTGGAACTCGCCCTCGAATCCGGCATCACCATGTTGGAAGCTTTTGGGGACTCTCAACTGATTGTCAACCAGATGAATCAGAAATATGAAGTCAGGAAGCCTGATTTGCTACCTTACTACAATAAGGCGCAGTCGCTTCGACAAAAATTCAACATCTGTCATATCACCCACATCCTCAGAGGTGAAAACATCAGTGCAGATGCCCTGGCTGGACTCGCCGCATCCATGGAAATCCAAGAAGGGGAAAACATGCAAATCACAGTGTGTCAAAGAAGGATTCTCCCTCCTCTCAACACACACCAAGCAGTTGCTGAATGCCACCAAGTGGTCGGAAGTCGGATGTCCATCCTCAAACCTCCGATTGGCGACTGGAGAGATCCGTTCATTGATTACATCATGTTCGGAATCCTACCTGAAGATCCAAAAGATCGGGTAAGCATCCAAAGACGAGCCCCGAACTTTCATTTGGATATACCTTCAAAAGCACTTTACAGAAAATCCTTCAACGGAGTACTCCTACGCTGCTTGTCACAACAAGAGGCTGAGGAAACTCTCAAAGAAGTACATGCTAGTCTTTGTGGAGCCCATCGGGCTGGTCCTAAGCTCTACAACCAGATAAAAAGGCTAGGTTATTATTAGCCTACCATGGTAGCTGATGCAATACAATTTGCCAAGCGCTGCCAAAAATGCCAGATTCATGGAGATTATGTCTACATGCCTCCAGAATGGCTACATCCAACAGCAATCTCATGGCCTTTTGAAGCTTGGGGTATGGATATCATAGGTCCTATCTCTCCCCCATCAAACGAAGGTCATCGCTTCATCTTCGCCACTACGGATTATTTCTCCAAGTGGTCAGAAGCATTTGCGCTCAGCGAAATGAAGACCTCATCAGTCCTTCAATTCTTGCGCACCAACATTATTTGTCGCTTCGGCATACCTAAAAGATTCGTCCATGATAACGGACCGCAATTCCGGGATCACAGATTCTACAGGTTCTGCGACAAGTACAAAATCCAAAGTTGTCCTTCGACTCCATATAATCCAGCAGCGAACGGACTAGCAGAAGCCTTCAACAAGACACTCTGTAAAATTCTCAAGAAAATGGTCTCTAGTCATAAAAGAGACTGGGGCGACAAACTACCAGAAGCTTTGTGGGCCTATCGAACCACCGTTCGAGGACCAACCCATAACACACCATTCTCTTTGGTCTATGGATGCGAAGCTGTTGTCCCTTTGGAAGTACAAATTCCTTCCTTAAGGGTATCTTTACAAAATGATATGACGCAAGAAAGCAATGTCAAATTGAGACTCCAAGAGCTGGATAATCTCAATGAAAGACGACTCGAAGCTCTACAAAGCATTGAGTTGTACCAAGCGCGCATGGCAGGATCTTTCGACAAGAAGGTCAGGCAACGCGCCTACAAAAAGGGCTACTTGGTTCTTGCAGTAAAAAGACCCATAGTCTTTGCCCACAAATCCATAGGCAAATTTGAACTAAAATGGGAGGGACCCTTCGTCATCGACAAAGTTTTCTCCAACGGCGCATAGGCTCTTCTAAACATGGAAGGAGACAGATGTATGCTGCCCATCAACGACAAGTTCTTGAAGCGGTACTACCCTTGAAGACTTCCTCAAATGGGTCAGAGCGATATCTACACGACCAAAGCCTATTTTCAAGGTACTTGCTCGTCAAACCCACCCCTTTTGAAATTTTCATCTTAATATTGAAATTTCCAAAAAGAAAAAATCTTTCAAAACAATGCTTACTTTCATCGTTTCATTGTTCAAAAAAAAAAAAAATCAAATTCGAAAAAATCCAAGTTTAGGAGCCTCTTCCCAGACTTGACCAAAATTTTCAATCCTTGAACCCAAAAATTCATGGTTTGAAACAAAAACCAGGACTCAGGAACTTTCACCCTAGTTCGCCTCGGCTTTTACAACCAAAATGGTTTTAAGTCAAAATTTATGCCCTCGTGTCTTTAAACAAAAAATGATTTTTTTAGAAACCGCGGGGAAGTGACACTTAGTCGATACTCGCAAAAACCAAAAAACCAGAAGGATGCGAACCCCATTCGATACTTCCAAAAACCCAAAAAACAGTAAGGAAGCGAACCCCATTCGATATTTGCAAAACCTCAGATTGTGAAGAAGCAACATACCAGTTGATATCCACAACCCAAATTTCAAAAATCGTGGAGAAGCAACATACCAGTTGCTATCCACAACCCAAATTTCAAAAATCGTGGAGAAGCAATATTCCAATTGATTTCCACAACCCAAATTTCAAAAATCATGGAGAAGCAACATACCAGTTGATATCCACAACCCAAAATTTCAAATGGTTCGAGAAAACCTCAAATTTCAAAAATCGCGGGGAAACGACATCAAGTCAGTACTCGCAAAACCAAAAGTTTTGGGAAAAGCAGGGAAGCTACGCTTAGTCGATATTTGTACCCCAATCCGCGAGGAAGCGACATTCCATCGATACTCGCAAACACAGCCCACGAGGAAGTGACATTCCATCAATACTCGCAAACCGAATGAGCAAGGAAGCGACATTCCGTCGACACTTGCAAGACCATTCAGCGGGGAGGCGACATTTAGTCGATACCTGCATTTTGAAAACCAAATCCGGCTATAAACGCAAAATTCGGCTATAAACGCCAAAATCGGCTTTCATGCCAACAAAACAAAAACTTGGTTTTTAAAAATCTGGCTTCCATGCCAAAACAAAACAAACAACAAAGAAAGCAAAATTCGGTTATAAATGCCAAAATCCGACTATAAACGCCAAAAAGCGGCTATAAACGCCAAAATCCGGCTATAAATGCCAAAACAAAAAAATTCCGGCTATAAATGCCAAAATTCGGCTATAAACGCCAAAAAGCGGCTATAAACGCCAAATTCGGCTATAAATGCCAAAACAAAAAAAAAATTCGGCTATAAACGCCAAAATCGGCTTTAATGCCAACAAAGCAAAACTTGGTTTTCAAAAATCTGGCTCCTATGCCAAAAAAAAAAAAAAAAAAAAACTTCGGCTTTCATGCCATCTTAAAATTCGGCTCCTATGCCATTCCAAAAATCGGCTTTCATGCCATCCAAAAACCTTGGCTCTCATGCCACAAACAAAAAAACCTTGGCTTTCATACCACAAACAAAATTTTGGCTTTCATGCCACAAACAAAAACTTTGGCTTTTATGCTACAAACAAAAAAAAAAAAAAAACAACTTTGGCTCTAATGCCATCTCAAAATTTTTGGCTCCCACGCCGCAAAACAAATTTTGGCTCTTAGCCACAAAATTAGGCTTTCATGCCATCTAAAATTTGGTTTTCAAGCCATCAAAAACCAGGCTTTTTGCCGCAAAATTGGCTTTCATGCCCAAAACAACCTTTGACAAAAAGATTTCACAAAATGACAACCTTTTGATCAAATTCAAAACAAACATTCCCATCAGCTTTTACTCAGATTTGTTTTCATCAAAAAATGATTTAAGTAAAAAGAAAGGGATACAAAAATATAGTACCAAAATTGTTTATACATGGAGGTACCAAAAAAAAAAGAGAAGAAGGAAAAAGAGTTTGTTACAACTCAGGAGCTCAATCCGACATGGTCTTCAACCAAAGGTTCAACTCCCCAACCAGACCCTTGGCCTTAACTTCCAAAGTTTTTAGGCCACGCTTCTTCAAAATGTTCCCATAAAACGCGGCCGAATGCCGCGACCCATCTGCAGCACGAGTAAGTTCTTCTCAGAGGACTTGCCACTGCTCATGCTCCTGAGTCTTCCTCCGGAGATTACCTTCAGCTTCCTTAACCTGGCGAATGAGGGTCCCCTCCTTCTCCCAAGCCTGCTGAACGGCCGCATTAGAAGACCTAGCAGACCGACGAGGTGCGTCAGTAACAGGACCTTTACCCTTGTTCGTTCTGGAAGAACTACCTGCAAAAGATAGAAGAGAAAAGATCAATCAACATCAAAATGACAGAATTCTGCTACAAATATTCTAGCAAAACTTTGACATGGTTCCGGGGCAATTCCAAAGAAAAGGAAAATACTCCGAAAAAGACAGGAAGCCTGAAGATGAGCTCAACATCACTGTGAGCTCATAGTCAGTGGAGAATTCTCAAAGAAGGTTTGAACTCAACATCGCTGCGAGAACGAGCCAATCTCATCAAACTTCCGCAAAATCTGGAAAGGAGCTCAACATTGCTGCGAGCTTCAGAATCCAAAACTTGCAAACTTCCTCAAAATCCAACCAGACCGAGAAAGAGCCCAACATCGCTGCGAGCTCAAAATCCTAATACTTGCAAAAGATTTTCAGGTATGCATCATCATACTTCCAAATCCATTTACAAAAATTATGCATCAAAGAATATCATCATGCATTAGATGCTAGGAAAACATTGACCAAAGTTTGACCAATTCCAACCCAATTTGGTCAAAACCAATCAAACTTTGTCCAAGTCAAAAATCATGTTGGCTTGACCTAGAAACCCTAGCCTTCTATCTTGATGCATCTAAAAATAAAAATAAAAAATGCATACATATTGAAATTGCATAGCCTCATTATCATGGTGAGCAAACAAAAAAAAAAAAAAAACAGAGAGAGAAGAAAAAAACTCTCAGCAAAAAAAAAAAAAAAAAAAAAAAGAAAGAAAGAAAAGAAAACGAAGAAGAGAAGGAAAAAAAAAATGAAGAAGCTATTTTCTACAATGGATATTCTTGTGGAAGAAGAAAACTTACTTGAAGCCATTGATGGAGAAGAAGAAGAAAAGCTTGGAGATCCTTGAAGAAGAAAAAGCACTTCTAATCTTGGAGAGCACTCTTGAAGATTTCTTGCAAAAAGAAAGCAATGGAGCAAAAGCACCAACCCTCTTGCTTTTATAGAAGGGAGCAAGCCAAAAGAGGAAACAAGGACAAAGAAAGGAGGTAAGTGCTAAAATTTAGCTACTTTCCAAAAAGAAAGATATTTTGAGAGAATCTTTTCACAAAAGGAGGAAACTTGAGAAATTCTCTCCAAATAAGGATATTTTTAGATATTCTTTACAAATATGACAACATATGAGATCTAGGCCATCTCCAAAGCCTAAGGTCCCATGGGTTAGCCCATATGAGCCAGGTTTGACCACCTAGGCACTAAAAGTGGCTTTTAGTCAAAATATTTCTCTTACCAAGAGCAAAAAAAAAAAAAAAAAAAAAAAAAGAAAAGAAAAGAGCAAAAAAAGTCCCATGCCTCTTTTGAGTTGATGGGACCATTCAAAAAAAAGAGAAAAGAAAGTCTCATGAGTTTCCATAAACTAAACCATCCAACCTCATGAACCAAATTGAGCCAAAATCTTGAAATTGACATTTCACAAAACCAAATTCCGGTCCCCTACCTCGCCACATACAGCTTGTTAGGTCACAAGACCAAAACCAAAATCAAAATCCAAACCAAACCAAAACCAAAAAACCAAATCTGACCCCCAACCTGCCACATACAGCTTGTTGGGTCACAAGGTCAAAATCAAAATCAGACCCGGACCCCCTAACCTGCCACATACAGCTTGTTAGGTCACAAGGTCAAAAAACCAAAATCCAAAACCCAAAATCCGAACACCCCATGTCATTTTCAAAACTTTGCCTTGAGATGGTATGTGATCCCTCTCACTACCATAAAATTTCCCCGGAAACTCAGAAGGCTATTAAAAAAAAAAAAAGCACAAGACTCTTGGTCAAGTTGGAATCTCTCTTCCAAGTTTCTCTTCGAGACACATCGACTCCAAAAAGCTACTCGTCGCTGTACCTCGACGGGGCATTTGTTGACACAAAAAAAAGTCACTATGTCTCCTCCACATCAAGAAGCCTCGTGAGGCCGTATCCTGCTACAAAACATGCAAAGCTACTTCAAACATCAGATCTTGTCAGAATCAGACAAAAAACTAAAAGATCTTTCAAGACAGCTAAAAGAGGAGTACACTTGAGGTTTCGGGCCATTCCGACATCGTTTGGCCCAACTTCACTGCTCAAACAACTAAACAAGCGCTCCCGGCAGCTACATCATCAAAGACACCAAAACTTTGATCAGAGCGTACAGATGACTCTGGCATGTCTCCAAAGGGCTCCATGCCAAATTTCAAGTCAAACCGACAACGTTTGACCATCCATCAACGCTCGAGCAGCAAAATCAAGCCTCCCGGCGGCGGGAACCACTGAAGCCATCACTCATCAAACAAAGTACACGAGTGGCTTCAACATACTTCCAAAAGGCTGCACGTCGAATTTCGGGTCATTCCGACAACGTTTGACCAGGTTTCGATGCTCCGAGAGAAAATCAAGGCTACCGGCGGTGGAGCAACCCGGGACCATGACATCCAAAACGGAGCTGATGGAACGTCTCAAAATGACTCCAATAGGCTCCTCGTCAAATTTCAGGTCAATCGGACATCGTTTGACCGCATATCAAAGCTCGGCATTTTCCCCGCAGCAAAACCAAGTCAAGCATCGATGGGACCCCAAACGGCTTCAAAACTCAAATAGAAGCCCATGGTTGGTCCTATCCACTGCTCAAGAAGCTTCACCTCAATTTTCAGGTCATTCCGACATCGTTTGACCTAGTTTCGACTCTTGACGGAAAATCGGCTACAAAGTCTTCGGCTTTCCCGAAAAATGGGAAACTTTGTGCTCCGATTTCGCGCCGGTTCTCGTCAAGTTT
Source organism: Umbellularia californica (assembly GCA_028538565.1). Lineage (NCBI taxonomy): Eukaryota > Viridiplantae > Streptophyta > Magnoliopsida > Laurales > Lauraceae > Umbellularia > Umbellularia californica. The sequence continues at coordinate 36,603,116 of JAPQWN010000009.1, read as the reverse complement.
TCTCCAAGAAAATCAAGTCAATAATTGAGGAAAAATGTCAAGAAAAATACAGAAGAAAGAAGGAAAGAAAAAAATGGAAACACGGCCGAAAATGACGCTCGGCGACCAAACGGGCCAAAACCCTAAGGTCGCCGGCGACCCTGGGTGCATGGTCGCCCGGCGACCCTGCAAATCCGGGTCGCCGGAGTTTGCACCAAAACGTCCGATTTTCTATCCTTTTCGCGTTTCGGGTGTTCCTGCCTCTGTGATTTTCTGAAAATCCAATGTTTGATGCTTGAAAATGACTGATCTTCACCGACATCTCGTATCTGCCGTCAAAAGCATGAAATCATCACCGATCGCTCCAAGATCGCCAACCGGCTGACCAAGAAAGTGCACTTTCTTTTCGTCCGATCGTGAAATCGACAAGACAGATGTCAGCGGCCCACCAATATCAACCAATGTTTGAAATTGCATCACGATCCAGCATCAAACAATGCGTGGATCCACCTGTGATGATCACGAGAAGAATCTCAAAAGACGCGGCGCGGCCCGCGACTCTTCACATGCCATGGCGACCACTTAATGTCGTTAATTGACCCGTTTAGGACAAATTAAAGCGGTCATTAACTCATTATTTTGGATGGCCCAATCAAATTCAAGCATTTGGGAGTTACAAATCCAAGCAATCATGGCACTAAACCCATGAAACTCCCATCATCATGAAGCATAAAGGCAATTAAAAGCCCACTACCTTCATCGGCCAATCACAAGCCATGAAAAAGGAGTTACAAAATCAATTTGTAACTCCTCATCAATGCTCTCATCATGGATATCAATGCCCATAACCACTCCATGGCTACCAAAAGCCTATAAAAGGAGATCCATTCCCAAGAGAGAGGAATATCTGTCATATCGACTTGAAATTCTGTACTTCTCCCAAAGAAATCCAGACGAAGTCCTGCTGCTCTGCTGCAAAGAACACCATAAGGTGATCAACGTCCCTTGGGGGGCCACCCCCCCAAGGTCACCTCCTTCTCCAACATGGCCTAAACGCGGCTTTTCAGCCCGTTTACTTGGTTTTTCATTGGGTATAGGACCTCTCTTGGTCCTTGTCCTTTAAAAAACTGAGGTTAGGAGCCAAGCCAAAGAATCAAAGCATCACATGTTCTCATTTGAAGGACGATGGCGAAGTCCATACATGACTTGCGACCGTCGATCTCAACGTGTCCCCACAATCTCCTGAGAAGTTAGATCACTTTTCTTACTTTTCTATTGTAGTTTGTATTTCTTAAAGAGATAAAAAGAAATCGTAATTCTTGTCTTTCATATTTGATGAGTTTTGTAAAATCGCCTTTCACGGCAAAATCGCCTTTTACGGCAAACAAACAAAAACACCTCCTCCGGCATTCTAAAAAAACAAAGTTGTTTATTTTCTTAATATTAATGCAATTTGAAAAGTTAGAAAAAATGATTGATTTCCTTTCCACTTGTGAAGGTGAATCTCCGGATTATCACCATTCCAAATTCCAAGTAGAAAGTAAATCTGGCATACCCGTACAAAAATGTTGATGCCCGAGATTTTCCCTCCTCCGTCAAGACCCAGGTCAGCCCCCGGGGTGCGGAAGGAGAGGACAAAAGATTTCTTTCGGGTCCATCACGTTGCGGTTCACCAACCGCCTCCTCGAGCTCCTCCTCGGGATAACCAACGATGAAACATGAGTACCAAAAAGTGGGTCAAACACGATGGTTTGGCAGGTGGGTAAAAAGATATGACAATATAATAATAAATGAATTTACCTTCAAAAGCATTTAAATCTATTTAAACAATAATCTTCATGAAAAGACAAATCATTTATTCAAAACATATATGCAATGTAAAACGAGTAAAGGTACCAGGGAAACGGGAAACAAACAGATGGCATCCACACGAAGCTAAATCCTCTATCACCGAAGTGGCAAGAGCATATCGGGGTGTTGACCTCAGTCACCTAAGTGAGGAAGTGCAACAAAATTTACATATACATACATGATAATTCGGGACGGGACCACGGTAGCAAACCGTGTATCAGGAATCACGGTAGCGAATCGGATATCGGGAACCACGGGAGCGAGCCGGGTATTGGGAGGGACCATGGTTAATAAACCAGGTATCAGGATCCAAACTGCAGCTGGCGGGACGGGAGGGGGATCTCCAAGTCGGTAGATCAGACCGACAAGGTCATCCAAGCTTCATGGTGCCGACTTATAAGTCAAATCACATAAATCGGGACATGTACAAGAAATACACATGATGCAATGACACAAACGGCGGGACGGAGTGCTCGAAAGCACAATATCATTTTATGTCGGGCAAAGTATAGCCGGGCTAGAAAAAATCTAAAATACCGTTTCAATACTTCGGCGAATGATAAATCATAATTCATGAGTTTCGATAATGTATATAAAAATTCGGGAAAAATGCAATATAATTGGACTTTCAAAATTTCGGAATAAATATCGGGATTTAAACCAATTCAAGGTGAATAGGGGTCCCGTATGTCGATCTCAATATAAACTTGGTACTCCTAGAATTTGGGACATTCCGGGCTCCTTACACACCTTGGACATTTTCCAAAACTTCAATAAATCTTTACGATGTGGTTTCCTTCTCAAACGGGCTTCCTACACCGTCTCATAATTCTCCCTAACACAAGGGATTCCCAAAGAAAACCTTTCCTGAGCTCCCAAAGTGGTCTAGGCCCAAGAGGGGGGTGCGTTCGAGCGGACTAATGTGCACTCGAGCGGACCTGGGCTGCACAATAAGATGGGTAGACAGCAAGTCCGCCCGCTCGAGCGGCCAAACGTCCGCTCGAGCGGACATATGGCCGCTCGAGCGAGCAATCATACTGCCACCCGAGATGCAGTCAGATTGACTGCGCGCTCGAGCAGCCTGGAACGCGCTCGAGCAAGCAGTCAATCCTGCTCCTCGGGAATGGCCTTCATGGCCTTCTTTTCCCTTTTCTCCTACACATTTTTCCTGCAATAAAAGGCCTCCTTGCCTCCAATAATCATTCATCAAACTCCCATAAATACCTCTTTTCTATATTCATTCAACCATCAAAGAAAGAGATAAGAAACCCCATTCACAAGCATTCATTTGTGCTACAATTAAGAAACAAATAGGGTTATAAAACAACTTTTTCCAAGACATTAAATGAACCAACCAAATTCATTAATGAGCATTCATTTCAAATTCAATGCAAGTCAATAAAAGCATAGAAAGTATAGTAAAATCATCGATGTTCTCATGGAACCATTCAAAACTCAAAATATCTATTCATTCCACTTGCCTTAGGTCCAAGCTAAGCCAAAAAAAGCTCTAAATACTTCTCCAAGCCAAGATCACAAGCTACACACAAAAACCCCCAAATAAAACCCTAAAATGGTCACAACAAGGTACAAGAAGAGGGAACTCATAGAAATGAAAATGAAGGCTCCTCATAGGCTAGGAAAACACAATATTAATAGATTGGAAGGATTACTTACAAGAGGGTTCTTCAAAAGCACCAAGCTAGTCCAAAGAGGGTCTTGTGGTGAGAGATTTCCTCCAGGAATAGTATGAATGGAGAGCTCTAGTGGTGAGGAAGAAGATGATGGCTCCTATTTTTTCAACTTGTATAATGTCTGGTGGAGATTTGGTGATGGAGAAGCAAGAAGAAGAGAGAGGAAAAAGGAAAACCCTAGCTTAGATGGTCTCTTGTACTGGAAAAAGAGAAAGGAAGGAGATGGGTTCTCTATATAAAGCAAATGGGAGTGGGCTCCACTACTAGAAAACTTGGGAGGCTGAAATCACGACTTTCGGGACCTCAAACGAATTCGACGAAGAAGGGAAAAATGAGCACCGAAATATCTAGTTTCCAAAAAGTATATTTTTCGCGGGTTTCGGGGATATCAACTTTTGGGTACAGACTTAGTGTAAAATGACTATTTTGCCCTCAATGTTAGGAAAAATCGGATTTCGGGGGTTCCAGAAGGGGACGAGATTAACATGAAAGTTGTGGAGATTGATGAGACGAGTAAAACGGGATTGAAACACAAATCACCGAAATCTCGAATAATCCACCAAGTCAACGCAAAGTCACAAAAAGGAACCCCAAAGGGTCCCACTAATCACAAAAGCACTCAAAATTCCCAAAAGCTATAAAAGAGCTATTCCAATCCCAACTTAACCAAAATTCACTAATCACGCTTAGAACTAATATGCGACTTAATTAGCACTAATCGTGGACACTCGGGTTGGGGTCTTATAGTATAATGTATAATGGAAAGAGAAAACTCACGCCTACTTAGGGTTGTAAATGGGTAGGTTCCGGTCCAGGTCCATGGTGGACCCGAAATTGAAACCATTAAGGAGAAGGGTGCAACCGGATCCGGACCCAAAACTGTTTCGGAACCTATTTCTTGGCTCTAGAACCGGAACTAGAACCATATATGGGGCGGGTTTGGATCCAGGTTTGGGTCTAGATAGAGAATTATATTAAAAAATATGATTTTTAGTAGTGATTTTCGAAAATTGAGGTAATATTTCGGGTATCGGGTCCACCGGTCTGAACCAAGGTGGAGCCAAACCCAAACCCATTTACTTATCAGGGCCTAAATAAGGACTCAGACCCAGTTTTTAACGGGTTGGAACCTTCTGGAAATCGGAGAATCGGGGACCCATTTACATCCCTACGTATACGCTTTTCTCCTTTATTATAGTGTATATCACAATAGATACCCATGATATAAAGACCAAAACACCTTAAACCTAAATACAATCTAGCTAACCCAATTGACCAATGGATCAACCCAGAATGTAAGACATGACCCAGCAAAAAGAAAGTTGAGGTAGAGAGAAGAGAGAAAATTCTAGAGCTAAATTGGAGGGAGAGAGAAGGGGCATTTTCTTATTTTTTTTTCATCAACTTGGAATGCCGACACATCCTCATAATTCAAGTCCAATATTTGATCCAAAACTCAAATAGGCCCCACACAAATATTATTTGATTTGCTCAGGCCATGCAGGTTCGGATTTGGCCCAACTCAAGTTGCCGACCTAGTGGGATTGGTTAGACGAGTAGGTCCTCTGGAATTTGTATAAAGCCATGACTTGTCTTTTAACATAAGAACTTAACTTTATTAAAAAGTTTCAAATATGGCCTTAACTTTTTTCCTTATTTCAAAAAAGGACGCAAGTTTTGAGTCTTTTCAAATTAGCCCCTAAGCTTTCTAGTAAATTTTCAATTAAAGACATCTGGCCATTTAAAGGTATTTTCTGGTGACTTTTTCCCTCGATATTTGAAAATACCCAAATTACCCTTCATTTAAAGCCATGACATGGTTTCAACAGCCATTGCAGTAGCCAGTCGCTGTGGGAATACTGGGTGTCCTTGATCACAGTGAGGACACCTGCGAGGGAAATGAGAAGAATATAGAGGAAGTGAGTTAGAATTTTATTACAATGAAGGGTAATTTGGGTATTTTAAAAAAATAGGAAAAAATTTACCGAGAAATAACTTTAAATAGATGGATGTCCTTAATTGAAAGCTTCCCGAAAAACTTAGGGATTAATTTGAAAAGTTTTGGAACTTGTGTCCCCTTTTTAAATAAGTTTGAAACTAAAGGACTTTTTTGAAATTCTCCCTAACTTTATTAGTGCCTATCACCTTCATTTATCTCGACCACTCATCATGTGCCTACTAACACACTTCCAAAACCAAATCTAAGCCATGGATATTATGTGACCTGATTAGGAAAATAAAAGAATTAGATAATGATCTAGACTAGATATGATAAGATTGTAGTATAATAGAGAGTTGGGAAGAATTTTTTTTATTTTTTTTATAACGCAGGGTTCCAAGCCCTTTGGGCAAGAATAATCCCTACAGGTCCAGGAGATTAAGCCGGTAAAATTTCCCTGTGGCCCCAGTGTGATAGTGTAGCTTCGAACCCACAACCTTCGGGTGCAAATCGTGGTCCTACGCCAACTGAGCTACCCCTCGGGGTTAGTTGGGAAGAGATAATAAGATCACAACTATGTGAATGTTATTAAATTATAATAATGCCATAAAGACACACTCTCACTCTCTGGTAGGTCCCACGCAAGTAGTCCTTACGACTATTTGTGTGGGGAGGATCAACATGTGATGCCCCGGAGTCCCACATCGACTATAGAGAGGAAAGTGATTGGGGTTGTATATAGAGCCTACATCCTTACATTGCATGAGGCCTTTCAATGGGTTGAGGCCCATCAGAAGCAAAACCGTGAGGCCCGTGGGCCAAAGCGGACAATATCATGCATGGGTACGAGGTGGGGCGTTACAAATGGTATCAGAGCCAACTTTCGACTAGTTCTTGTGTGCGTCCCATGCCGTGGCCTGGTGCAAGTGGGCGGGTCTCCATGTGGGTGGGCCAAGAGGGCTGGCAGGTTACAGAGACTGGCAGGCTACTGCACAGGGACGTGCAGCCTTAAGGGGGGTAGATTGTGACGCCCTGGAGTTACACATCGACTATAGAGAGGAAAGTGATTGGGGTTATATATAGAGCCTACATCCTTACCTTGCATGAGGCATTTCAATGGATTGAAGCCCATCAGAAGCAAACCCGTGAGGCCCGTGGGCCAAAGCGGACAATATCATGCATGGGTACGAGGTGGGGCGTTACAAACCTGCATTGACTTATCACTTTGCTGGTTAGGGTTTATTTGTTTTTGTTTACTTATATCTGGCAGCCCATCTCCCCATTGGTCTGGGACCCACTAGATGAGTATGATGTACATCCTTTTCTCGATGGAATCCACTGTAAGCTACCCATCGCATCCAACCTTCCACCCTTTTACAGAATCCTTCATATAATTTACCACAGTCTCTAGGTTAGATTAGTTGGATCTAATGAATATCATGGAGGTTCACAACCATTTTAGAGCTTCCACGGTCATTATACTATTTATGTGATCTCACAATGATTATATTATTAGCTGGGCCCGCTTTAAGATTTGATTTGATTGTTCGCCAAAAGAAATTTTGGTAATTCAAGAGTCATTTTACAAGAGGAAAACACATCATCTATATGTGAATATTTAACTAAGGGAAATTCTCAAAAACACCCCACTTTAAAAATGCCCCTTTTTCCGCCCCTTTTTTTTTTTTTTTTTTTGTCATAGGGCCCATATTGTGTCAACCAAGTCTTTCACACACACTACCCCTCAATGAATAGTCACAAGTCCAAGTTTGACATTCATCCAACTTTTCCTCACCGTTGGATTGAAATCATAATAAAATGATGCATCTAAACCATTAAGTTTTAGGGCCATGGATCAAAAGGTTAGGATGATCTTATGGGCTCAAGATTTTGCATGTAGGTATGCCTCATATGGATCTTTTCATCCAATAAAATTCCATGATCATCATGCATCCTAATGGGCCAAACTAGGAGGGACGTTTTTTCTACCATGTTGTGCTCCACTTTAACTAAATATACTTAAAAAAGTTCAAAGTTACATGAACATTTAACTAAATATACAAGTAATTTGAGCTTGAGGAATTTCAAATATTTACACACATCATTTTATAACTTAGGGTATCTCCCTCCTAGCCCAGGAGCCTTCGGTCTTAAGCCCAAGGGACACTTGATTCATCATCATCAAAGCCTTGTCCCAACTATGTTGGGGTCGGCTACACAAAATATGTTTCTCCATCCCAATCTATCTTGAGCTAAATCCTTAATGGACACTCGATTCTAGTTACCTAAATATACAAGTAATGTGATCTCGAAGAATTTCAGATATTTACCCAAATATTATTTTTTTTTATAACCCAAGGTATCTCCCGTCCAACCAAAGAGCTTTCGGCCCCCGAATTGAGGAACACTCAATTCTAGTAACCTAAACATGCAAGTAATTTGAGCTTGAAGAATTTCAAATATTTACCCACATATTATTATTATTTCTTTTGATAACCTAGGGCATCTCCCACCCAATCCAGGAACTTTTGGCCCTAAAACTGAGGGACACTGAATTCTAGACACCTGAGAGCTAATCCCTAGGGGCCCATGCAAACCCTCCTATCCAAATGCACTAGGTAAAACTATGCAATGACAAGTGGCCAATGAAGGTGTAACGCCCCAATTTCGGATTCCAAGTTTACCGCCAAGGTACCTGGGTTTGGAGCACTACTTCTCGAATTAACCGGGAACTTCAAGGATCAAAGGTCCACAATGAGGTTCCGATTTAAAACTTTTCCAACAACATTTATATCAATAGTTAAGTGGGGAAGCAGAGTATAATATCCCATGATATCATCATCATAAAGCTGATAAAAGAGCATTAGTCTCAGCTAATCTCAAAGTAAAATATAAGGTGTGTACATATCAGAATAATGTCCCCCAATATCACCACAAATGATGCTCAAATCCCAAAAGAAAAGGTCACTCAAAACCCTGTATAGGCTCTCCATCCTTTTATGTCGCATCAGGGTCATCCAAGCCCCACTTGTACTCTTCAACTATCAGTACTTAGAGGTGCGTGTTGCCCTCGGGGATGGGGTCGGTAATGATGTCTAAGTACCAAATATATTGGGTCAGATCCAGAGGATCTGGCAAGATAGTAAACAGATAACATAGGATGAATGCATCAAAAGGGAATAATGACAGCAATATGATTACTGGAGTAACAATGGTACAATGCTAGGCAATCATGCACAATGTTTATAAATAAGGATCGACATAAAGTAACCATGCTAAACAACTATCTAATCAATAAGGCACATTCACACAGGCTACCACTGCGAGATATTATGACGCTGCCCTCCTGTATTACTTACGAGTTGTGGTGGGAAAATGCACAGGGTAATAGCCCGGCCGAAGTATAAATTACCGGAGTCTGCCGGCCGTATATTAGTATTGTATAGTGTTGTGTGATACCTTGGTGGCGTTTGTCCACCTCTATCCATCTCATAATGATGGCCTTACTATAAAATTATTTCTTACCAAGGGTGATTAGTGCCAAGGTTAAGCTCATATCAACCAAGTGAATGTTTTATTCTGACTTACAGGGAACCATACAATAGGTCAGTGTCTTGCTAGGTTATCCTTGCACGAGCAAGGTAATCACATGTCTATACAAGGTCTAGTATAACTATACAATCCATATCCTTGTCACACATACCGTACACTCCATCACCGTATTCATAATCTATTTCCGTGTTCATTTCCATATCCGTAGTTGTTACAATTAGCCATATAGGATCATAGCATGAATCATCCTTAAATGGGTCCTTAATGCATATAATCCATCCATCTACTTCGTGGTCATCTCATCCATCTATCCATTAGGCTATAATAGCTCGCCTAGCTACAGACATGGGTCAAGTGTTCTCCATACATAGACAAGGTCACCTCTAGGACACCCCAGGTCAAGGTCCTCTATTTTCCATTTTATTAAACTAAGTGTAACAATGATAATAAGGAGAGTAGTGAATAGTAATAAAAGAGCATCTGATCAAATATCATTAATACCAATCAAATGAACGAGGTAACAACAGTGCAACATAAGTCAATGCCCCCTTTCAGGTCCAGTGTCCCGCTTCACCCAATTCAATCATTAAAAGAAGTCCCAGATGCCAAGAGAGTGTATTTGGTGCTCTAAAGTTACGGGGCATCTAAGACCACCTATAAGGACTGAGTCGAATTTCCATTTCATAACTCTAGACCATACTTTGGGTAGCCCATGGGTCAAGGTTAAGCCTATCCCTTGACTCTTTTCTAGCATATCAATAGAGGCCCACATGGCCAGGAAATCACACTACACCCTTAAGTTTCATCTGGAAGAGGCTTCTCATCCTAGTATGTAATTGTCTTGGTTTTTTTTTTTTTTTTATCTTATATAAAGACTTTGCATATTAGTGAAACTGTTGCTTTCTCTTTTCAATTTTCTTTCTTGTACTTGGTTGATTGGTGCTTGATTTGTGTTCTTGTCTTGTTGGTGTTTGGATTGACGACCCAAAGGCCCAAAGAGCATGATTCAAATTATGACCCCGCTTAGAAAAGAGTTTTGAAAGAGAAGAATACACTTCCACACATTTAAATTTATGTTCTTGATATAATTTCTTGTTAATCCATACATTTAACCTCTCATCGCCATACATTTATTTTGATGTTTCTACACACATTAAAATTTCTGAATGTCATACATTTAGTTTCTTGTTAAATCTATCTTTATAATCTGTTAGTGTATAGTTGTAGCTGGTTATTTAGTGGATGCATGCTTAGTTTAATTTTTATTATTTTTTTATAACTTATTTGCTGGGAATAATCTTCTTAGATCTGGAATTTCTTTTATTTTTAACTCTTTTTGAAAAGGAACTAAACTCGGATAAAAAATTTGGACTGCACAAGGAGACAACAACTTGTGTTGATTTTTACCTGAATTTGTATAATTTAAAAAGTGACTTAATGATGTTTTTTAATTGAATTTTGGAGGAATTATTGTTTTATGAGTTAACTTTAAGCCATAAGAATTCCAAAATGGAAAGATCTTAGAAAGATGGATTTTCGATTGACTAATCGCATGCATGTAAATCTGTCAGATTTCTGCAGTGAGACAGATTCTAATACGAAAGTTTTAATTTAGTTATACTGTAACAAATCAATGAGTTTTTCATTGAAATTTGGTTGGATTAAATTTTAATGAGTCTAGTTTCATATCTCAGAATTTCATATCAAAATAGTTTCGGAAAGAGGGGTGACTAGTGGCTACAAAATTATTGGTCGGATCTGCCTATGTGCATAAATCTGTAATGTGAACCTAATCATTCAAACATAACTTTTTTGTTTTTAATTATTTTTTCACTTCTATTTTTTAATTGAATTCATACATCATCCTAGTTTCATTTCCAGCCATGAAATTTAGTTTTAGATTGCATTAGATTAGGTTCACGTTTTTTGAAAGTTTGCATCTTATATAAATTTGTGCATTAGGAAACTTGTCATAGCATGCATCACATTGCATTACTAACTTTACTAACTTTAGGATAGTTTATAATTTTGTTAGTTTATAAAATTTTTACTTTTGAAAATTTAAATTGTGTATTAGTTTACACCAACTTTAGTTTTTAGATTTAGGATTTTAATTTTAGGAAGTTTTCTTTTCATTGGATTATAATTAATCTAATTTTTTAAAAGTACGAATGATGGTTGTAATTTTTAGTTTTTTCTTAGGCTAGATTTAGATTTTTTATTTAGAGCAGGTACAAGTTAAAGAGGAATATTGATTTACATTGCTTCCTGTGGATCGACCTGATCTCACCAATTTTTTTCTACATCGCTGCTCTGTACTTGGAGCTCACGATCACCAAGCTCTAAAGTCTTTAACTTTTACGATAGCCACCGATTCTCAGATCTATAGAGATCTAAGTCTCCTACACTCAATTCCCATGGAAAAAATGCATAAGAAAAGAGAATTCTAAGAAAAAGAGGTAGATCTACAAGGAAATAGAGCTATGGAGAGAAATCTACCTTGGTTGGAAGAAGGGAAGGAGATCAAGATGATGGAGATAGTTTTCTAGCTTGAGAAGGATGTAGCTTCGAGGATTCTAGCTTCTTTTGTGTAGAAAACCCTAGATCTATGAATTCTTCGATGAAGGGAAGGGGATTTTTGGAGGAAAATGGAGGAAGAAGAGAGGGAAGAAGAGAGAAATGAGAGGAAAATGAGAGAAGAGAGAGATTGGCGTGGGATAAGGGCAGGGTTTATATTTATATGTTTTTGGTTTGGGTAATTTGACTAGAATGCCCTCCCTTAGTTAATTGGTTTAGAGATAATGCTTAGGGTATTTTGGATATTTTAGGTTTTAATTGCAAATTCTCAAAGAGAAACCCCACATATTCTTATAAACTACTTCAAAGGGCCTCTAACAAACTAACTAATCCTAGAGAGCCCATCTAACACCCTAGTAAACTATAAAATCTCAAAAAGACCGTAATTCCTATAAAATAGACTTAATTCCTAGGAAAAGACTAAACTACTGTCACTAATTCATGTTAATGAGCATAAATAGAATTAATACACTATAATTAGATATAATGAGGGTCAACTGGGGGTGGGGCCTCATAGAATGTAAGTGTCGAACACAAGATCTCGCCACTTTCTGAGGCGCAGAGTCCTTAGCCAATTGAGTTACCACTGGTTGGTTACCCACATATTGTTGAAGTACTATAAATAGATTTCTTTTCAACTAATAATGGCATAATATGATTTTATATTTGATTATCATAGAACGGGTTTATCATTCACTTAATTCATATGTTTAATTCGGGTTTTTCTTCTAGCCTTATCACTAGCGTCTATGGTTCGACAGAACCATCTTGCCAATAGCTCTTCCACTGCCTTTCCTTGGTATGTCATTGGTTATTTTAATGCAATCCTCTTGGCCTCAGAAGAAGTCAGTACCCGTCCTCCATTTGATACCTTTGTCATGGACTTCAATGACATGGTCTTGGCCACAAGGTTGATAGATCTTGGGTTCAAAGGTAATTCATTTACCTGGGCAAATAACAGACATGGCCAGGCCTATGTGGCAGCTTGGCTAGATCGGGCATTCTCCAACTCTGTCTGGATGGAAAAGTTTGTAGATCCTGCAATCAATCATCTCCCTAGACTTTGCTTTGACCATAGTCCCCTTCTCCTTTCTCACAGAATTTGTCTTCCAGCAATTAATCTTCCTCAAAAATTTGAAGCTATGTGGTTATCACATGTTACTTTTGCCAAAGTAGTTGAGACCAGCTGGGTTGTCAGCTGCAGTGGGAACCCTCAATTTTGTCGTGGCCCGAAAACTAAAAATCCTTAAGCACAACCTCAAGGTCTGGAAAGGAGAAATGTTTGGGCATCTCAAAGTCAGAATTCTAAAGCTGATATTGTAGTTTTGGCCTGCCTGCACGCCCATGATGCAGTTCCTTCTTAGGCTAATCTCCTAGAGCCAAATGTAGCAAAGTTTGCTCTTCACAATTGGTGCAAGGCTGAATCAGATCTCTGGAAACAGAGGTCCAAAATCAGTTGGCTTCAAGATTGAGATATGAACACAAAGTTCTTCCATCAGTCTACTAAGTCCAGGGACATCTTCAACCGCATTGACAGGATCTCTGTGGATAACTCGGTCTTTGTTGAGGATGACCAAATTAGAGACCAAGTTGCGGGCTATTTATCAAGGTTGATGCAATCTTCCTCTATTAGTCCGCTGTGGGCTATTTCTCAAGGTAGATGTAGCCTTCCTCTGTTAGTCCCTCAAAAGCTCTCTTCAACCTGACAAGGCCTTTAGTCTTTGCTAAGAAGAATTCAAGACTAACAACAGTCCCCACAGCCGCAGAGATTCACGATGTAGTCTTCCATCTTAAGAGGAATAGTTCGCCAGGGCCAGATGATTTTTCTGGGGTTTTCTTCACCAGTTGTTGGCATGTTATAGGTCAAGATGTGATCTCAGCAGTCATTTGTTTCTTCTCCACAGGTAGGCTCTTGAGAGCTACAAATGCTTACTTCCTCACTCTCATCCCCGAGAAGCAGTCTCCCATCTCTTTTGCAGACTTTCGTCCAGTTAGCCTCTTGAATTTTTCCTACAAAATTATCTCCGAAATCTTGGCCAATAGGCTTTTGACATCCTTCCTCTCCTCATTTCGAAGCACCAAGCAGTCTTTGTTAGAGGTAGATCCATCCATCATCACGTGGCTCTTGCTCATGATCTCTGCTAGAAACTGAAATCTAAAGTCAGTGGTGGATTGTTTTGCTTGAAATTGGATATTTCCAAGGCATTCGACACGCTTCAATGGAATTTCTCTTCAGGGCCCTGCAATTCTCCAACTTCTCCTTGGATTGGAGCAACCTGATTAGAGAGTCGATCTGCACAGGTAGAAGTTCAATTTCGATTAATAGAAGCCGCCGCAATTTCTTTGGTTCTTCTTGTGGCTTGAGGCAAGGTGACCCTCTCTCCCCATATCTGTTCATCTTTACGGAAGAGATTCTAAGCTTGAATATGGACCTCGTCAGACAAAAGGGTAAAATTGATCCAATCTCTCCGGTTCAGTCGTCTCCTTGTCACCTCTTATATGTAGATGACATCCTATTCTTTTTAAAGACTTCCAAAAGAAGTCTAAGAAGCCTTCAGAGTCTTCTCAACCTATACCAAGGCTCCTCTGTGTAGTTTTTCAAACTTCACAAGAGCCAGCTTTTTATGGGTAAGGTCACAGCTAGGAGAACAAATTTGATAGGGGATTTCCTGTCTATCCCTCAGGCTACTCTCCATTCGGCTTACCTTGGTGTCCCGCTATTCTTTGGTAGTCCCAAGCATGGTCTCTTTAATAAGATCTTAGTCTCCATCCGCTCTAGGCTAGCGGGTTGGAAGGTCAAATGCCTCTCCTTTGCAGGCAGACTTACTCTAGTAAAACATGTTCTCTTCTCTATCCCTCTCCACATCTCTATGCCAATCCCCATCCCTAGTAAAAATTGCCTTTTAATTGAGAGATTCATGAGGAACTTTCTATGGTCGGTTTCTCCAGATAGAATTAAGAGCAACTTTGTCAAGTGGGAGACAGTTTGCTTACCAAAAACTGAGGGTGGGCTTGGTCTACAAAAGATGAATGAGCTCAACGAGGCTTGCCTGCTCAAACTGGGCTGGGCTGTATCTACTGTGGACTCCATTTGGGTTGTTTGATTTCGAGCTAGGTACTTCAAGGACTCCTCCATTTAGTTCTCAGGTAACCCTATCGATGGCTCTTGCATTTGGAGAAGACTGAACTCTCTCTCTCCTTTTCTGCAGCTAGGTAGCAAGTGGACTATGGGTAACAGGCTCTCAATCAGTCTATGATATGATCACTAGATTGACCACCAATCTGTTTCTTCCATATTACCTTCCATTCGGTTTTCTCCCATGGATAGGGTTATTGATATCATCCATGAGAACTCCTAGAGTATTCCTCAGAACTTGCCAGCTGATCTCAAGGATTTTCTGCGTCACTCCGCAAATGATGTCTTGGTTGCTAATAGTTACTCCTGTGATACACTTTCTTGGATGGACTCCTCTTCTTGTATCCTTACTCTCAAAGATGCATGGCATCTCCTCAAAACTTCAGATATCGGTCTCCCATAGACGGGCCTTATCTGGAACAAGTATGTCAACCCTAGGCCTGTCGTTTTCTCTTTGTAACGCCTCAATTCAAAATGCCGAGGTTACCGCCAAGGTATCCGAAACTAGCGCGCTACTTCCAGGGAAATCCGAGAACTTCCAAGATCATAGTCCGTAGTGAGGTCCAATTTAAAACTTTTGAAAGAATATAATGATCAACAGTTAATTGCAGAAGCATAAAGAATATCGGAAGCAGAATCATATAATAGCAAAAGCAATAAGGTATTGAAACTGTCATAAAGCAAATGTAGCAGGGCATCTGTCTACTAATCTCAAAGTAAGAAATATAGGCACATATCGGATTATCTCCCTGCTCACAACGAGAACACTCAAACCCCAAAATAAACTGCACTCAAACCCTTTGTGCAGGCACTCCATCGTCCAGCTCGACCACTTGGTCAGTCTGTCCCCATCATAGTCTCCAGCTATAGGTGCCTCGACAAGCGTATTGTCCTCGGGATTGAGGTCAATACCTAAGCACTAATAATGGGTTAGATCCAAAGATCTTGCAAGGCATGGTATACAAGTAACATAGGATGTATGCATCAAAAGGAATAATGACATTCATAATATCATAAGATTAACAACGGTACAAATGCTAGGCAATTGAGTAAAATGTATCAAATAGAATGAAAGTAAAGTATCTAATCTGACCATACATTGAGGTGGCACATTCACACAAGTTGGACACCGCATGATATTATGCCGCGGCCTTCCCATATTGTAAACAGTCGTGGCGGGCAAATAAAGTAACAGTGCGAGGGATGACGAGCCCCACCAATAATAACAACATCAATATCAATATCAACACCCTCACACTCAATAAACCAGAATCGGAATCACACCGTCCGTTTAGCCATAGCTCATTATGATAGCTCTCAACAATAACCAATATAGCTCTTACCAGTGGTGATCAGTCTGAAGGCTAAGCTTATAACAACTAAGTGAATGGTAATGCCGACTCAATTAAACAAGTAAATGTCTGTGTCTGTCTAGGCTTGCCTTCCGCTAGCAAGGTCCTATCAAGTCCATAAAAGGTCGAAGGCATAGGTCCAACCCATAAATACAATCCAAGTCCAAGTCCATCATTGAATCCATGCTAAGAGGCCTATCAATACCGTGGCCTTAGTCCAAAACAGTCTAAGTATAACATCCGAGTTCAGTCCAATAGTATTCAATCCATTCCCATTCATAAATGGGTCACAAGTCCACAATATCCAACCTCTTCATTCTAAGGTATCACCACCATCCATTCTTAGGCCATATGATGGCCCGCCTAGCCACAGACACAGGTTATTAATCACTAATCCACAACATTAGGTCACCACTAGGTAATCATAGGTTCAGGTCATCCAATTTCCATTTAATTAAATAGTATTAACAATAGAAAGGATGCAAGAGTGAAAATAATGAATCAAGTATAATAAATCTCCAAAACCAAGCAATCAAAGGGAAATAGCAAAGGTTCAACTTAAGTAATGGCCCCCCTTTTAGGCTAAGTCCATGTCAGTCAATTTGATTCCTAAATGAAGTTTCAGATTCCAAAAAATACTGTATTTGGTGCTCCCGAAATTACGGGCATATTCGACAACGTTTAAGGATCGAATTGAAGTCCAATCAATACACTAGACCCTACTTAGTGACTCCCATGAGTCAAGGTTGAGCCACACCATTGACTCATGCTTGGCACATCAATGGAAGTCCATTTGGATGGTCAATAAGCCCCAAAATATATCACAGTATCAGAAATTACAAAACTGGGAAACTCAATTTGCAGTGTATCCGGTCGACATCGCCAAGGGCAGATCGACCGGGTACTAGGAAGTCAGGATGTTGACTCCCAGGTCGACATCCCCTGCAGTATATCCGGTCGACATTGTGTCCAGGATGTCGACCGGGCACACATGACATTTGGGACAAACAACTGGGGGCGGCACTCTGCTTCTGGAAATTCCATAGTGTGCCCGGTCAACCGGCTGGCCTGGATTTCGACCGGGTACAATGGATTCTTGAGTCTGAGAGAGAATTCCAATTTTAGTTAACACCCTGGAAATCCTTTGTATCTGATCGACACCTAACAGGGGCTAGTCGACCGAGGACACAGGATTTCTGAGACCGAGAGAGAATTCAAGTCCCAGTTATTCTCCGAAGTTCCTTTGTATCCGGTCGACACTCAGCAGGGCCGGACGACCGGGTACACTGGAATTTCAAAATTCCAGAAATCTGGAACTTCTCCTATTCAACCCAATTTCCATCAAAATCACCCTTAATCACATCCATCCATCCATCATAGAAACATCATCAAACATCAAAACAGTTCAATCTACATCCAACCAACCACAATTGGGCCATTGATCTTCCAAATGAGAGAATCTCATCCATCAATGGCCAAAAACCATGAAAACAAGCTCAAAAGGTAGATTTAAGCATTCCATCACCAATTGAATTGAAATTACAGAATCAACAATAGGGAAACATGTATTCAATACTAAATAGGTATATTATACTTGCCTAAATCCAAATTACAATGAAAATAACAAGAAAAAGAGAAAATCAAGCTCCAAGAAGAAAATCCAAGCCTTTAAGGTCTTCCGATCACTCAGTCAATCATAGAATCCAAATCTAAGTAGATTTATAACACCTAATCCCACAACCACAAGAGAATTGCAATAAGGAAAGGAATCTAGAGAGAGAAAGAGAATTTTCTAGGAAAATTGAACTAGAAGAAGATAAATACCTTGATTAGAAGAGAGAGATGAAGATCTATACTATAGAAGAGCTCCTTAGGTGAGATGATAGTTGAAGCTTGTAGTAATTCTCCTCCTTCTAGTAGCTAGGGTTCTAGATCTAGGGTTTTTAAAGAGAGAAAGGGAGGGAAAATGAGAGAGAAGAGAGAAATGAGAGTGAGAGAGCATAAACCTCGTTTGGGATGAGGGAGGGGAGTTTTATAGTTAATTTTAGGTGGCTAATGACCATGGTGTCCTTCCTAGCTTAGTATAAAATGAGGATAAGTACACGGGCATATGGGTCTTTTGGAAAAGATTAGAATATTCTCAAGTGGAAACCCCTCATATTAACTCCATTTACTAGCTAGGGCTTTTAACTAACTAACAAGCTTTGACAATTATAAAAGACACCCTATAGAATCATGAAACACAAAAAGGGACTAATTCTTAGAAAAATACCTATCTACCCTTACTAATCCCTACTAACTAGTATAATTAGATAACATAGACTATAATTATAATATGCAAATCAATGAGGGTCCATGATGAGTGTAAAATATTGCATATTTTATATCTCATTAGTTCGAGTTTTATCAGCATCTCATATGCAGATCAATTGCTTTACACAAAGATTTTATCCTTTTATCACATTAACATATTATCGGATTATCATGTATAAATTCGATTATTTATAGTGCATTTTTATGTAATTTCCCTTGTGTAGGACTACCCTAACCTTCCGGCTAGTGTCCCAATGCATCAAGAAGAGATTTCAATAAAGAAGTTACATAAAGAAATCTTAGGAAGAGTTGAAGAATTTTAAAATAATAGGAGAAGACTTTAAGAATAAAAGAAGTCATTTTCTAATACAAAAGAGTGGTTGGTGTAGTGGTTAGAGCTTGTGTGGATATGACATAGGTTATGGGTACCAAAGCTTTTCATGGCATAAATCCATGTGAAAGGATATGAGCCAATAAAAAACCACCAAAATAAAGGACCACAAAAAGAAAAAAGTACATATGTTTTTGGAAGGAAAGTTTTCGCAGCCACATCAAATTGAAGCAACCCATGTGAAAGCAAATGACCTGATTAAAAGCGTCTAAGTCGCAACCAATCAAATTGTAGCAATCCATGTGAAAGCAAATGAGCCAATCCAAAGCATTCAAGTTGCAACCAATCAAATGGAAGCAATCCTTGTGAAAAGAAATGAGCTAATCAAATGCTCTTAATGTTTCTCTAATTTGGAATATATTTGTAAAAAAAGAAATCTTTTGGGCAAGTTAGTCTTTTAGCAATTTTATTTACCTTCTCTATACTTTTAAATTATAATAAGGAGCTTAAGTGTATCTAATCTAGAGAGTGTGTGTAATTGAAGATTATTAATGAAGATTTAGAGCTCTTTCTTGATGTTTGGTGGCTAAAGCTCTTGGATTATGCTTATAATGTGATTAGTTCAATTACATGCATGTTCTAATTTAAATTCCCTACTTGTGCCTTGATTGATTTGTAGATTTTAGATCTAATTATGCTAATCTCTCTCGTTTCTCATGCTCTATCTCTACACTTAAGGCTTGGATAATCTCAATTGATGCTTTGTAGTTTGATTAAGTTCTCTCACATAGTATGCTCTAGAGCTCTTATCTTTGATCTTTTGTATCTTGATTTTGATGAATTATTGTTAGGATAGCTAGATGATAATCTAGGATCTTGGCCTTTGATTTTCTTTACTTTAATCTTCGTTGTTATATCATCTAATCAAATTAAGTAAGAGATTGCTAATTGGATTGTAGATTTGGGAGTTGAATTAGAACATGCATTGTTTGAATTAATTACATTACTTAATGGATTTTGGATTGCCTAATCTCTTATTTTTATTGTTGTAAATTTTAATCTTTATTTGATTTGATATTTACACTTCTTGATTATTAGATCTACATTTCACACCAATTATTTTAAAATCCTACTCATTTCACACATCTTCACCTTAAATCTTTCATTTCCACCACCATTCGTCCACTAGTTTAGTGTAGTTTGTTAGATTAGTTTAGATCTAATTAATTTCATATCTTAGATTGTTAATTAATTGTTTACACTGCATAGTTTAATAGTTTTAATTGTTCACTTCAAGTGTCTATATTAGCTATATTTTAGTTGAATTCTACTCTAATTGGGTTCATTGGTTGTTCTATCCTCTCTCCTTAGGATCAATAATCCGGACTCTTTAGTCCTTTACTACTTGATGACACTGTAGTATTGCGGTTAAGCGTTGCACATATAAGTGTCGATCAAATTCTAGGCGCTGTTGCCGGGGAGAGGCATTGGAAAGTTTTGAATTCCATAGAATTGAACTCATTTTTAGCTTAGAGTATTTTTTTTATTTTTCCTTTATCTTCCTTGTGGTTTCTACACATTGTTTGTGCTTCTTTTGTTATTTTCCTTGCGGTTTCTACACATTGTTTGTGCTTCTTTTGTACGTAAGGAATTCCTCACTTGGAGCAAAGGAACGTGGAAAAGTGCATTGAAGAACTTGAAGATTTTACTTACTTTCCTAGTTTAAGATTAGTTTAAGACATTTATTTGCTTTCTTAGTTAGTTGTATTAGGTATTAATTATCAAAATTATAATAATTTTGGTTGCGGGTCGGCCCGCGATCCATTTGCTTTACTTGCTTTAAGTAGTTAGTTGTTTAGTTGAATTGCAATAAATTGCTTATAGGGAAGGAGGACAGTTGGGTGATACCGTTGCAGCCCCTCACATTCGTACACGAAAATTGGTGTCCATGGTGTGAGTCAACGATAGCCGATTCATCCCCCGAAATAAATTAGGAGATTTGCATTTACTAACCCCCATGAATCCCTTGCAAGCGGGTTTACTTTGTTGGTTGTTCATTGCTTTATAGTGTAATTATTTCAAATACACTTGTAATTTGGTGCACTACTAGTAAAGGGCAAATTAACCCAACAAGATAAGGATTCGGATTTCATCATTGTTTCCTTGCCCTTAGGATTTCATCTAAATTCTCACTTAGTTTAGAACCAATAAGCCATAATAAAATTGAGTAGAAACGTCCCCTTGGGTTATGAGGTCACTAGGGAAGACCATCGCTGTTGTGTCAATTGTGTGCCTTGGTGGATTTTCTGGTGCCTAAGCAAACCTTATCCCTTGGCTACCATCATGCCAAGTAGGGAGACATCTTTGCTGTTCGAGGAGTTGGTTTTTAAGAGGAGCTTTCGCCTAGTGCGTCGTGATCCCACCATCTACCTGGGGGTTAACTAGCCAGAACTTCCGTTTTATAGGTTCAAGTTGGAGGCCAGAGTGTCCTTTTCACAGTTAAGAACTATCTAGAATTCTTATAGGTAACCTCAGTTTAGATTAGCTTTTCATTTAGTTTTCAAACTTTTTTGTTATGTTGCATTCATTTCATTAAGCGGACCATTGCATTGCGAGGTTAGTCGCAATTGTATGCAAGTGTGGATACTTGATCAAGGCTGAGTAGTGAGGATTGACTATCTTGCTTTACCCGCCCCACCAATAGTACCCACAATGGTTGCCCAAAACTCTCAGGAAAGGACCCTTAATGAACTTTTGCACCATTTTCATCCACTTCTCGTAGCTGTATAGTTTTGCCAAAGAATAATGTGCACCAATTTGAGATCCGGCCCGCCACCATCAACATGTTACCAAAATTCCATGGACCAGAGTGTGAGCAGCCCTCTATGCATTTGAACAAATTCCATTACCATCTGCCACACATTTAAAAACCAAAATCTGGACAGTGAAGCCGTGAAGCTTATATTATTTCCCCTCTCACTAGAAGATCATGCGGCCGCCTTGCTGAATTCCTTCACTCCAAACTCCATTACCAACTGGGATGAGCTTGTCAAAAAGTTTATATCCAAAATTTTCCCAGTGAGCAAAACTGAGCAATTTAGGAGTGCCATCAGGAACTTTAAGGGAAGACTCAAGGAAGAGTTTTTCGAAACCTGAAAGAGATTCCATGACCTATTGATCACATGCCCACATCACGGGATTGACAAAGGAGAGTTGATATATTTCTTTTATAGAGGTCTTACGAACCCCCAGTGTATCTTGATTGAATCAATGCATAAAGAGAATTCATGTATCAGACCGCTGATCAAACATACGAATTCCTTATCAAGCTTGCGGAAATTTCATAAAATTAGAGCAGTAATAGGAAAGACTCAGAGAGAGATGAGACATGGATCCAAAAGCTTGGAATGTACAACATCAAACAGGACCCTAAGTTGAAAAATGACCAGTTTAGTTCAGGGAGTGGAAAATTTGAGCAAAAAGATAGTTACTATGTCTACGATGTCATGCCAACCCACCCATAGCAACATGAGCCCACCTTGAGAAGTATGAGCGAACCGCATCATATTTGAGCACACAGTTGAGAGTTGCCCTAGTCTGCCATTTGTCAAGGCCGAGCAAGCCAATGCAATGAATTCTTATGGAAACTTCTAGAAACCAACTGTTAGCACTTTCAGCCAGATCTACCACCCAAACAATAGGTTTCACCCCAAATTTCGGTACCATCAAGCCAAGCCTATTCAATCCCAGAGAGTTCAGCCCGGATTCCAATCGCAGTATCCTATGTAGCAATACCAGCAATCTGCTCAAACTAATCATCCCATGGTTTTTCATCCTCAGCTGCCCACACAGCATAATCAATTTGACCAACAACATTAGTTCCAACCACAGACCCAGTTGTCACGACCCCGGATTGGGACCGAGGCCCTAATCTAGTGCCGTGGCTTTACCACAGGTTCCCATGGTGAGGATTTTATACGAGTCATCTCACGATCACACATAAGAATTGATTTGCGGAAGCGTGTAGCAAACACACAGGTAATATCACACATGAGAGATGGAGTATATATATACTCATGTCAAAGAGAGAAACATAACTAGTACACCCATAGTTTAAGTTTAAAGTTGTACAACACACCAAAACATACAGTTAAGTTTTATATTCCCAAAAGATTGCCAACAAATGCTAATAACAAGGTTCCCAAAAAGAAAAAGCTGGTCAATTCCCAAAAGTGTCGTGCATCTCATAACCCATCCCGATGTTTAGATGACATCGTTGGGCTCCCAATCTCGCCCAATAGGCAGCTCAACCGCTACCTCCTCATGGGCAATGTAACCTAGATCTGAGCACAAAAAATGAAGGGTCAGACACAACGATCTGGCAGGCAATCGAATAAAGTACAATCATGCAATAAATCAAATAATTTTGTAAGTAATAAACAATAGGTACGAGGAAGAAGCCGAATAAAGTAAAGTAAATCAAAGACAATATCATTTATAAGATTAGATGATAAATCAAGTTAAACATTTGAAAACAATACCTTGGCAACCACACAAAGCTATATTCTCTATCACCAAAGTGACAAGAGCACTCACGATAAAAATTCTCCGTCACACGAAGTAAAGGGAGCACACGATCATATAATTATAGTAATCCAATATAGCTGGGCATCACACGAGAGTCCCGCCACGGAACGGGCTAAACATACACGCACGATATTCCAAGCTGCAGTTGGCATGAAGTATTTAAGGACCTAAGGCTGATGATCAAACCGACAAGGTCGTCCAAGCTGAGTGGTGCCGACAAGAAAATACACACGAACTTTCAAAACAAATACTTAATACATTTATATTCGGGAACTACTCACACTATACCATGGATACAAACACTTGCTCACGAAAATTCACGAATAGTAGTCCCGACATGATGTGTAGGAAAATACGATTCACGGATTTATTCCCAAACGGGGTTTTTCAATTAAAACCTTGGAAACATTATTTTCAAGACGATATGAATCGCAAAACGAGGTTTTGGTTTAGAAATCACGAGTCCATGTTATAAATCCTCATCAATATCTTGGGACCATAACCGTTGACTTAGTATACACTTTGAGATCCCATGTTGTTCATTCGTTTAGATGGTGCCCATTTTTCAATGACATTTAAGATATCAAGATGTACACATCGACCAGGAAGGGTCCAGAGGTGATTGGGATAGAAAACTCCACCTTTTCTTCATTTCTCAAAATCTGGGTGAAATTCGGTCACCTGTTGGTTGGCCGTCGATTAGCCAACTAGGGTCAAGTTGGTTAGCCGACTGCTGACTGATAGCTAGCCGACCCATCAGGAACAAAGAAAACAACTCGCTGGAATTGTGACCCAATTGGTGTCGGTCACCTGTCGGTTAGCCGATACTTCATAAACATGAATTTGCAGCTCTCTGGAATAGTAACGGGCCTAGTTCAGTCACTGGTCGGCTAGTTGACTGGTGAGCGCCAGCTGACCGACCACATGCGAAAATGCATTTCTGAAGTTGTTTTCAGCCGCTTCTCTTCTCCAACATTTCTCCTTCCAACCCAACACTTTCCCGCAATAAACTGAGCCTACAAGCTCCTCCATTTCACCATTTAACCATTCAAAATCATCACTTCAATCTCAAACACCAAACCTCACACAAATACATGTCCCAATTCTAATAAACCAAGCACAAAAATCCCAATTGAAATGAACAAGTTCAAAACAGAATTCCATGAATAAATCAGAACATGCAAGCCTTTAACACAATGGTTTAGTGAACTAACTTCAAAGTAAAACAAGATTTAAACCTAGTGAAAATCAAAACAAGAAATCAAGTAGAAGATTCACAAATCATTGCATGCACATTCATAATCCATTCAATCACTTGCCTTGGCTCAAGATGCACTCAAAAAGGTCTCCCCACACACCTCTCTACATCTGAACCTCCAATCTATAAGAATCCCCATGAAAAGAGCTCAAAATCAAAGAAATTTTGAAAAAGAAAGGGTTCTACCTTTGGAAGCCTTACATGCACTTACCTCAACTTCATGGTTTGAAGATGGAAGCCATCACTTACCTCTAGAAGCTCAAACAATGGAGAAAGGTTTCAGGATGAAGACGATCCCAGTTGAAATCCTTTGAAAATAGTACCAATGGAAAGCTTGGATGATGGGGAAGAATGAAATGCACTCAAATCTCCATTCTAGTCAAGGGAAGGTCCACATGCAAAGGAGAGAAAATTGGCTGGTTTCTCCCTGGTCTTAGTTGATATGAAAACTTGCAAATGAAGAAGAAGACACGTGGGTTGGTTTTGTGTCAAGTGGAAAGTGGACCGCATCAGGTCAATCAAATTCAAGGGCTTAAAACTCCCTTATGCGGGTCCTGGATGAGGTAGACGAAGAAGAGTAAAATTATCGTCAAAATATCTAGTTTCCAAAAATATATTTTTCATAAGATTCTGCAAACATTGAAATTGATGCCAGATTTCGAGGTGAAATGTCTATTTTGTCCTTTTTACTAAAAAATTCGATTTATGAGTTTCGAAAAATGGACTGAGAGAATATAAAAATTGTAGGTACTATAATGACAAATCAAAAGAGTAAAAAAATCATAATTTTCTACAATCAAGAATAAATTCCCCCCACACGCACATGGGTCACACAAGCCACCCCGACCAGTGTCAAACTAAGTTCAACGATTCTTAAAATTCCCCAAAGCTATGAAAATTCTAGTTGAGCTCACAATCTAAGCTAAACGCCATCTAATCCCACGTAATAGCTAATCTCGGCTTAAACGACGCTAAACATAGCAAACCTTGGTCGGGGTCAAACACTAGTGTAGGACATTAATACAAAATCAGATGCCTAACTACTCTACACCAGCACAAGCACCTCAACAATCCTCTCATATGGAGAACATGTTGACCAAATTCATTCAAATTCAAGAGCAGACTAACTAGGCCCAAAACAGGTCCATTGCAAATCTAGAGGCCCAATTAGGTTAGCTCACCTTACAGTTATACGGGAAAGAAAATGGTCAATTCTCGAGCCAGACCATTCCTAATCTAAAAGGAAAACCCAATCATCCCAGAGGCTAATGTTTGATAGAGTAATGAGCAGGTGCATGCAATCCATACATTGAGATTAGGAAAGACTGTTGACAATAGAGTTGAGATGCCTAAGGAGGACCAAAGAGAGAAGAATTTTTCAAGAAAGCCAGAGAGTTCGAGGAAAGCTGTCGAACCCGAGAAAGAATGCAGAAAAAGAAAAATTGAAAGAGATAGAAGAATCCATATCAAGAAGAGAGCCACAGAGAGAGCAGATTCATAAGCAAATTGTAGTTGACCCATCGCCCTTAGAAGGGGTACCTAGAGCAACATTCCCACATAGGTTAAAAGAGATTAGGAAGAAGAATCACTTTGAGAGAATCTTAGAAGTTTTAAAAAATGTCCAAATAAACATACCCCTCCTTGATGCCATAAAGCAAATTCTTTCCTACTCAAAATTTTTGAAAGACCTGACCACTGTTAAGAGGAAAACCTCAGTACCCAGAACAGCTGTGATAGCAGCCCAAGCATCAGGTTTGATCCAGCAGACCATTGCATCCAAATACAAAGACCCTAGTTGCCCCACCATTACCATTCAAATAGGAGATTCCGTAATGGAGAGCTTTCTCCTTGACTTAGGGCAAGCGTGAATTTACTGCCGTACTCTGTGTACACGCAGTTGGGCCTGGGAGGAATGAAGAAGATTGATATTACCCTTTATCTTGCTGATAGGTCAGTCAAGTATCCAAAAGGTGTGGTTGAAGATGTGATCGTAAAAGTTAAAGATTTTTATTTTCCAGCTGATTTTGTGGTTTTAGATACCGAACCAGTGGCAGCCCCCGACCGACATATTCTTGTCATTCTTGGTCGACCGTTCCTTCCAACATCAGATGTAGTGATTAGATGCAGGAATGGGGTTGTGATACTTAGTTTCAGGAACATGAAATTGAAGTTAAATGTTTTTCGTAACGGACTCCAAACATTAGACCTAAATGATGATGAGGAAGTGAACATGATTGACACATTAGTTAATCAAACAGTTCAATCATCATATTACACAAACCCGCTGAAGGAATGTCTGGCTCACTTAATGTCGACATAGACATCAACGGGTCCACATGCGAAGTTAATGCATTATTGGATTCGGCCTAGCCAATAGATGTTGGCCAATGGAAGCATAAAATTGAGCCTATCTTTACATCCACCTCTGAATTTAAGGTCCAAAAAGAATCATTTAGTGTTGAGCCACCTAAGTTAGAATTGAAACAATTACCCGAGAATTTAAAGTATGCCTACTTGGGGCCCTTTGCTAGCAACCCAGTAATTATTGCTTCAGACCTTGAGAAAGAGCAAGAAAAGAAATTACTGGATGTATTGAAAGACCATCAGAGTGCTCTGGGTTGGACCATCTCGGATATTAAAGGAATCAATCCCTCTAGAGTTATGCACGAGATTCATATGGAATAAGGTACCAAACCATCTCATGAACCGCAGAGGCGACTGAATCCGGTGAGGGGAGAATTAGTCAAGCTTTTAGATGTTGGCATTATCTACCCAATTTCTGACACTCAATTGGTAAGTCCTGTCCAAGTAATACCCAAGAAATCTGGTGTAACCGTTGTCGCCAACAAGGACAATGAACTGGTCCCAACCCGTGTTCAAACAAGTTGGAGAGTCTGTATTGATTACAGAAAATTGAATTCAATGAACAGGAAAAGATCATTTTCCATTACCCTTTAATGATTAGATGTTGGAAAGAGGACATGCATTTTATTGCTTCTTGAATGGTTATTCAGGGTATAACCAGATCCATATCTCCCCCGAGGACAAGGAGAAGACAACCCTCACATGACCTTTTGGCACATTTGCCTACAGGCGTATGCCATTTGGCCTTTGCAACGCACCTGCGACTTTTTAAAGGTGTATGTTGAGCATTTTTTTCAGACATGGTGGAGAGATTTTTGGAAGTCTTCATGTATGACTTTTCCATTTTTTGCTCGATTTTTTATAGTTGTCCGCACCACTTGACCCTGATATTGCAAAGATGTTCAGAAAAGAATCTAGTCTTGAACTGGGAGAAGTGTCATTTTATGGTCAAGTCTGGCATTGTTTTTGGTCATATTGTGTCGAGTAAAGGCATTGGAGTAGATAAAGCCAAGGTCGACTTGATTGTGATCCTGTCCCCTCCTAAAACCGTGCGAGAGGTGAGAGCCTTTTTGGGTTACGCAGTCTTCTATCGGCGCTTTATCAAGGACTTCAGCAAAATTGCTCGCCCTATCTGTGATCTCTTGGCAAAGGAACGCTAATTTTGATTTTTCTGCTGCATGTTTAGAATCATTTGATCGTTTGAAATGAGAGTTGAGATGTGCACCCATTATCCATCCTCCTGTTTGGATGAAACCTTTTGAATTGATGTACAATGCTTCCAAGTATGCTCTGGGAGTTGTTATGGGACAGAGGATAGACAAATTGCCTCACGCCATCCACTATGCTAGTAGAACCCTTAATGATGCACATCTTAACTATACCACCACCGAGAATGAATTACTGGCTGTTGTCTTTGCATTGGACAAGTTCAGATCCTATCTTGTGGGGTCAAAAGTCATTGCCTTCACTAATCATGGTGCGTTGAAATATTTGTTGAGCAAGAAAGATGCTAAAGCTCGGCTGATTAAGTGGATACTGCTTTTGCAAGAATTTGACCTAAAGATAGGAGATAAGAAGGGGTCTATAAACGTGGTAGCTGACCATGTTTCATGTTTGATTGTTGATTCCTTTGACGACCATCCGATTTTAGAAACCTTCCCAGATGAGCAATTTTTGTTTGTTGATAGTAAAACCCCGTAGTTTGCAAATATAGTTAACTATCTAATGACCGAGAAAACACCAAGCAATTGATCCAAAATTGACCAATTACGCTGCTTGTCTAGGGCTAAATACTATTTTTGGGATGATCCATATTTCTTTAAACAATGCCCTGACCAAATCATTAGGAGATGTGTTCTCGAGATGGACCTAAAGAGCATACTTGAATTCTGTCATAACCATGCTTGCGGGGGACATTTTTCTGGTAAAAAGACAGTAGCAAAGGTGCTGCAATCTGGATTTATTTGGCCTACCCTTTTCAAGGATGCACATGAGCACTGTAGGAACTGTGACCGGTGTCAACGATTAGGGAGGATCTCTAAGAGGAATGAGATATCCCAACAACCCATCTTGATTGTTGAGTTGTTTGACATTTGGAGTATAGACTTCATGGGTCCATTTCACATTTCTTTTGGTTATCTGTATATTCTTGTCGCGGTTGATTATGTGCCTAAATGGGTAGAGGTCATTCCTTGCAAGACCAATGACCACAAGGATGTGGTTGAATTTTTGAAGAACCAAGTTTTCGCTCGCTTTGGTATACCCCGCACAATCATTAGCAACAGTGGTAGGCACTTTTGCAACCGAGTATTTGAAGCTTTAATGGGGAAGTACCATATCACGTACAAAGTTACCACACCATACTATCCCCAGACTAGCGGGCAAGTAGAGATTTCTAATTGTGCGATCAAAAGCATCCTGGAGAAGACAGTCAATTTAAGTCGGAAAGACTGGTCTTTGCGTTTACACGATGCACTGTGGGCATATCGAACAGCTTTTAAGACACCTATCGGAATGTCTCCGTATAGGTTGGTCTTGGGCAAGGCATGCCACTTACTGGTTGAGTTAGAACATCGAGCATATTGGGCAATTAAGCCTAAACTTTGACTTAGAAAAGGCCAGGGTCCAACGGAAACTGCAACTTGCTTAACTGGAGGAAATGAGGAATGAATCATATGAATATGCGAGGAGTTATAAGGCCAGGACCAAAATATCTCATGATAAGAGAATTCTAAGGAAAGAGTTCCATCCTGCCCATAAAGTTTTGCTATATAACTCTAGATTGCACTTATTTCCAGGCAAGCTGAAGTCTCGATGGTTAGGACCCTATGTTGTTCAGACAGTCCATTCCCACGGTGCAGTTGAACTTTTGAATCCTAGAGATGGTAGAACCTTTCAAGTGAACGGGCATATATTAAAAGAGTACCTTGAGTTTGTTGATCACGAGAATATTGTTAAAGAGGTCCTTCTTGTGGACTCTGGATAAACTGGCCTCATACCATTTTAGTTGTGTCTGGCTGAAGACGCTAAACTTAGCGCTTGTTGGGAGGCAACACAATATGCCCGTGTGTCAACACCCCATGGTGAGAGATTTCAATTTACATTCCTTGTCCTATTTTATTTTGTTCTGCATAAACATTGGGGACAATTTTTAAGATAGGTTTGGGGGTGAGGCATTGCATTTTGCATGTACATAAGTTGTTTTGTTTTCCATTTATACCAAAAGCTTTAAAAACTCGAAAATGTTCCAAAATACTAAAAATCTAACAATTCTTCAAAAAAATTGTCCACGGATTTTAGCTTAAAGAGTTGTCATGTACAAGTCTTAGAAATTTTTTACACATTTAGCTGCATGAGTGTAGTCCAAGTGAAGAGCAAATCACTTCTGAAAAATCCGAAAGAATCATTAGTGGAAACTAGAACCTAATGAGAGATTGAGCCTATCTATATCCGTTTGGGTGAAGACTCTATTGCGCTATTCCTGAGTAGAATGAAGAGCTACTCCTAAAGCTTCTTAGTCCAGCACTTCTGATCTTATAAGTGCTATTCCTTGTTCTAACCATAGAGGCAACATCAAAATTCGAAGAAGCCTTGACTTGTAGCTTATGATACACTTTTCCGAACTAAGGGGAAGATGATAGGCATTCTAAAAAAAAAAAAAGGAGAAACCAATGGCTAAATTTTTTAATTCACCTATTAGATTTTATTCCCTTAGTTGCCCTCTTGAGCCTATTTTACAAGAAACCTTTCATCATTGTCCCAAGCCCCATCACCCACATAAAGCTACCCTTTTGACCTATTGTGTTTTAAAAGGGAAAGGATACATGAAGAAAGGAAGGATTTGAGCATTCGCGATGAAGACTTCACATGGGCTACCAAAAGTTAGATGTTCTACAAGGGATGGCAAAGGAATAAAGGCTGTTGAAAGTTGAAATAATGAGAAAAGTAGAAAGAAAAGGGAAAAAAAAGAAAAAAAAGAAAAAGAGAAATGAGAACCAAAGGAAAACAAAAGAAAAAGAAAATATGGGAAACCAGAGAAAAGCAACCATAAAAAAGAGATAGAATGGAATAAAGAACAAAAAGAAAAAGGAAGAAGTGAAGACAGTGAAAGACCTTCCTATAAAAACTTGAAAACCCTTACCTTCTCAAAAAAACCTTAGTCACATTTAACCCATATCCTATCTATTAACCCTAACCCCATTAAATCCTATGAAAAACTATTAGATCCTAGGAAAGGTTTAGTGTTGAATGAGTGAGAAGTTGAGTGTGCATTTCCACCTTCTATTGGTTATGTTTTGTTCTATGAGATCAATCATTCTATATATAAGCTTTGTTTGTCATCAATTATGTGAGTCCTTAGCCTTGTTCATACTCACATACTGAGAGTTAGTCAGTAAAATTTGTGTGCTTCCATTATTGAGAGTATGACCTGTCATGTTGTAATCAAGGCGAAATGTATTCCGAAGGGGATTAAGGTTATATGAGCTTCGACCTGAAGATTGCATGATTATTGCCTAAATACACACATACACAGTGGGACTTAGGTATTGACTGACATATCTTCAGGAGTTGGCTAGTATTCCTTACTTAGTACTCATTCTTATTAGCTTGCTAAAGACTGTTGGACATCAAAAATATTTTCTTTCCAAAATAAAAAGAATTTTGTGGGATTTATTCGCTGAAAACCCTCATGAGACAAAAGTTGTCCACTAGGGGAAACCTAGGGGTTTAACGGCTTGTTCCATGAGCTAAGTGCAGCTGCGATTCCTACGAAATTGAGTTAGGATCCTTATTGTGTTTTCTTGCATATAATTTAGTTTTTATTTATATTTTTTGCTTGGGACTAGAAAAATGTAGGTTTGGGGGTGTGATGAGTGTTAAATATTTCGCAACCCCAGACCGAGACCCGGGCCCGCGACGGTGAATTTCCCACAGGTTCCCGCGGTGAGGATCCCGAGACACGGGGGACTAGCTCAAACGATAAAGTTTGCAGAAGCGTGTAGCAAATCACATCAAGATAAAGCATGGAAAATATTTTTAAAGCACATGAGTAATAACCTCAAGACATAATATCAGAAGGAGAAAATATAACATAACATTCTCAGCATGATTCAAGTTACAAAATTAATTCAAAAGTAAGTTAAGTTTTGTTACATTCCAATAAGAGGCCAATAAATGCCAATACATTTCCAAAAGTTCAAAAGAACGCCCAAGACAAAATGAAACGAATCTCATGAACCCGCCTGACGTCTAGTTGACGTCGTCAGGCTGCCACTCTCGAGCTAGAGGTGGATCAACAACCTTGTCCTGACACTCCTCCTCAAAGGCAATGTCGTCTGCACCTGGGCACCAAAATAACAAGTATCAAATACGACGGTTTGACCGGTAAATAATTTAGGCATGAGTAATAAGTCATTTAGAGTTTCGAGAAAAACAATGTTAAAACAAATTACTGAATTTACAACAGATACATGACTAAGATATATTTCAAAGATATGAAATAAAACTAGTATGAATACATATAATATCATGAATAGTTTATCCACATTGAGCCCATCCTTTCTCCAT
Source organism: Umbellularia californica (assembly GCA_028538565.1). Taxonomy (NCBI): domain Eukaryota; kingdom Viridiplantae; phylum Streptophyta; class Magnoliopsida; order Laurales; family Lauraceae; genus Umbellularia; species Umbellularia californica. The sequence goes on along the minus strand of JAPQWN010000009.1, from coordinate 36,570,615 downwards.
CATAAATGATGATGAGAGTAAGCACGCATGCAAGTAGGACACGCAAGAACACGATCCCATGCCACACGAGGTAGACGGGGAGGCCGGCCACGGAACCGGAGCAGGACACGATGTGTAATAGAACACACAACCAATCTGCAGATAGTCCACATGTTTAAGGACTCCCAGACAGTGGATCAGATTGAAGGGACAGTCCAAGCTCAGTGGTGTTCACTTGATCGAATTCATGAATGCCCAAAAAACACGACAATGCACATTCTAAATAGATCGAAATTTAGGGGAAGATCACTTGTCAAAATGAGACAAGATACAGCTAGCAAAAGGCATAAATTATATGCATAACAAGCTTAAGAAGTGATCCCCTTTCATTCTTGAACAAATCTTCAAACGAGCTTATACTTGAAATTCAAAACGAATACACGATGATATTTATTTTATTAAAACTGAAGTTCAATCATGAAGTCCATCAAGCACATACTAAGACCATTCATTGACCTTTGTATAACTGAAACCCAAATGTCGGAAAATAAAATGAATTGGTGTCCCCGAAGTTAGAATACATTTCAGATTTCCAATTGCACAATGTCAAGTTGAAACCCTCAGCATAGTCTAGTTTTTCAATTCCCAAAAACCCACGAAAGAAACAGAAATGAGACCTGGAAATTTTCCCAGGTCCGCTCGAGCAGTTATCCCTTCGCTTGAGCAAGCTTGACACAAGGACTTGTTCGCTCGAGCGGACCCCAGGGGTCGCTCGAGCGGACATGTCACTGTCCTGAACTGCAACAGGCAGTGACTTGGTCGCTCGAATGGACCCAAGGGTCGCTCGAATGGATAGGCTTCTGCCTGTTCCTGCGCCAGGTAGTGCCCTGTCCACTCGAGCGGCCCTATGGTTGCTCGAGCAGACAGGCTTTTGCCTGGCTCGCTGAGTGCATAATTACACTCCCTTTTTGCACATTTTCTGATTTCCGTTTCCCTTCTTCTCATAACTGAACCAACCTGCACATCCCTGAGCCTCCATGCTTTCCAAGGGTTCAATACAAACAATTCTAAACATTCACATCTCAATCTAAGCCATTCAATCTCCATTCTTCATCAAAAGAAATCCAAACATCGTAAACAAAGCATAGGTTTCAAATTCAAGACAAAATTTCAAAAGCTTGAAGTGTAATTAACATCAATACATATAAAGAAATGAAAAGCAAGTAAGGAGAGTTTACGAGTGACATAGATTAGAAACTTAGAAACACCCATGATGCATTTTAAAAGTAGAAATACAACTCAAATCAAATATGCAAATAACATTCCTAGATTGGTTACTTGCCTTAGCCCAAAATAAAATACAAATCCTCCTCAAGCAATCCTACCCAAGAGCTCAGCCAAACTCTACAAAAGCCCCATGAAAAACCATTCAAAATGCCACAAATTTGAAAAACTAAGAACCCAATTCAACAATGGGTTTGCATGTATGAAAAACAAGATCTTTGTGAGCTAAAAGAACTTCATGGAAGAGAAGGGCTGAAGCTCTTACCTAGAAGTGTTCAGACAAGAAGAAATGAAGAGAAGATGATGGTTGCCCAGTTGGAATTCCCAAGAAAATTATAACAATAGAGAGCTTGGGATGAGAGGAAGAAGAAGATATGCTCAGATTTTCAATCCAAGGTCCCTAGCTATGGCACGCAAAGTGGAAAAGTGAAGAAAAGGAGCTTTCCCTCTCACAGCTCTGGTTTGAAAAGTTGCAAGAAAAATGAACGAGAGTGAGTGAAGGAGATGACTTAAGTGGCCTGGAAGTGGGGCCCAACAGATCTAAATATTGCGCTAATTAAAACATGGTCTTGCGGGCCCCGAATGAAAGCGACGAAGAAGGGCAAAATGATCCTCAAAAAATTTAGTTTACGAAAAGTATAACTTTGACATGGTTTTGAGAGTTTGAAATTCGTGTCCAAATTTGAGTGCGAAAAGTTAATTTTACCCTTTTGGGCCAAAACTCGGGTTTTTGGGCCTCAAACATAGACGGTTGAATATGAAAGTTGTAAAAAATAATAAAACCATTAAAGTGAAATCGAGACCACAATTAAATCGGAAAACCAGAATTATCCTCCCATGCTTATACGTGCACTCAGGCCTTCTTGAGCGTGTCTGACTAAAACTAAATGCTCTCAAAATTCCCAAAGCTAAATCCAGAACTAAATCCAAATCATATTCTAACCCAACAATAACTAAACCCACTTAAGTCTAAGCACTCACTTAATTAACACTAATCGAGCTAATCTGGGTCGGGGTCTAATAAATATTGCATATTTTACCCCTCATCAGTCCGAGTTTTATCAGAATCTTATATGCAGATCATTTACTTTACACGGAGATTTTATCATTTTATCACATTAACGGATTATCGGATTATCATGCATAAATCCGATTACTTATAGCGCATTTTAATGTAATTTATCTTGTATAGGTGGACCCCATGACTACCCCAATCTTCCGGCTAGTGTCCTAAGGCATCAAGAAGAAATTTCAATAAAGAAGTTACATAAAGAAATTTTGGTGAAGAAATCTTAGGAAGAGTTGAAGAATTCCAAAATAAGAGGAGAAGACTTTAAGAATAAAAAAATTCATTTTCTAATACAAAGGAGTGGTTGATGTAGTGGTTAGAGCTTGGGTGGGTATGAAATGGGTTATGGGTATTAAAACTTGCCATTGTACAAATCCAAGTGAAAGGATATGAGCCAATTAAGAGCCTCCAAAATGAAGGACCACAAAAAGCAAAAAGCATATATGCTTTTGGAAGGAAAGTTTGTTGCAACCAATCAAATTGAAGAAATCCATGTGAAAGCAAATAAGCTAATTAAAAGCCTATAAGTTGCAACCAATCAAATTGAAGCAATACATATGAAAGCAAATGAGCCAATCAAAAGTCTTCAAATTGCAACCAATAAAATGGAAGCAATCATTGTGAAAAGAAATGAGCTAATCAAATGTCTTCAATGTTTCTATAAATTGGAATGTATTTGTAAGAAAAAAAATCTTTTAAGCAAGTTAGTCTTTTAACAATTTTATTTACATTCTCTATACTTTTAGATTGTAATTAGGAGCTTAAGTGTATCTAATCTAGAGAGAGTGTGTAATTGAAGATCATTAATGAAGATTTGAAACTCTTGCTTAATGTTTAGTGGCTAAAGCTTTTGGATTAGGCTCTCCTTTTGAAGCTAAGTGATGTGATTTGTTCAATTACATGCATATTCTAAATTCCCTACTTGTGCCTTTATTGATTAGTAGATTTTACATCTAATTATGTTAATACCTCTTTTTTCTCATGCTCTATCTCTACACTTGATGCTTGGATAATCTTAATTGATGCTGTGTAGTTTGATTAAGTTCTCTCACATAGTATGCTCTAGAGCCCTTATCTTTGATCTTTTGTAGCTTGATTTTGATGAATTACTGTTAGGGTAGCTAGATGATGGTGTAGGATCTTGGCCTTTGATCTTCTTTACTTTAATCTTCATTGTTATATCATCCAATCCAATTAGGCAAGAGATTGCTAATTGTATTGTAGATTTGAGAGTTGAATTAGAACATGCATTGTTTGAATTAATTACATACTTAGTGGCTTTTGGATTGCCTAATCTCTTATTTTTATCGTTGTTAATTTTAATATTTATTTGATTTGTTATTTGCACTTCTAGATTGTTAAATCTACATTTCACACCATTTGTTTTAAAATCCTACGTATTTCACACCACATCTTCAACTTAAATCTTCCATTTCCACCACCATTCATTCACTAGTTTAGTGTAGCTTGTTAAATTAGCTTAGATCTAATTAATTTCATATCTTATATTGTTAATTAATTGTTTAATTAGCTTAGATCTAATTAATTTCATATCTTAGATTGTTAATTAATTGTTTACATTGCATAGTTTAATAGTTTTAATTGTTCACTTCAAGTGTCTATATTAGCTATATCTTAGTTCAATTCTATTCTAATTGAACTCATTGCTTGTTCCATCCTCTCTCTTTGGGATTGATAATCCGGACTCTTTAGTCCTTTACTACTTGACGACACCTTAGTCTTGCAGTTAAGCATTGCACATATAAGTGTCGATCAGTCCACAAGGGGTGGGACCTCACACTCTTGATTTCTTCTTCATTGGAAAAATCCTATACACTCAATGGCAAAAAACAAGGGCTGCATCATGGCTTCAAGATGTCACAACTGCCACAGAGTGAAGAATCTGACTACCACCTCTTCTTCTCCTGTAACATGGCTAACGCCTTGTGGTCTTGGCTCCTTGCTCCTTGTGGGTTTCCCCAACCAGCTCCTACCTCGGCTATTGTAATTTGGGCAGCTATTTCTTCCGGAAGAGATGTCTCTAGAAGAAGACAATTGGCTGCTGCGATCTTCTTCCATGCCATCTCCATGCTTTGGCTCCTTCGCAATGACTCCAAGCACAATAGCCGGAAGTCAACTCTCAAGCGTGCTAAGGTGATTTTTGAGGACATATTCCAACAACAAGCTCCCTAACTCTCTTAACCTAGCTGCTCCCCATTTCCACTTGACCCATCAATCCCTCTCCCCCCTTACACAATCTTTAGCTAACTCCCCCCCCCCCCCCCCCCCCCCCCCCCTCTTTGTCTGCTCAACAAATTCTCCTCCTTGTAGAGATCTTGGATAAGATCCTTAGGTTAGTGCCCTTACAACCAGAGAAACCCCTACAACTCAACCCCCTACCCTCACAAACTGGTCTACCCCTTTTCTGGATTCAAATCCGATAGCTCCATCAGACTACCCCCCTTCTTCTCTCGTTGACGGCCAACTGTAAATGAAGATCCCCTCTGCCATGATAGAGCCCAGTAAACACTCCTTCTCCAATGTTGTTATTGGGAGATTTCTTGGCAAAAGACCCACTGTTGAATGGCTCACTTGGCTAGTCAACTCCAATTGGAAAATCTCTAAACCTTGCTTAATCTCCCTAACAGATAAGGGCCATTTCCTATTTAGATTCAGTGACAAGGTAGACAGAGACTATGCTCTCTCCTTATCCCTCATCTCTCTCCAAAATAAAAGGCTTCACCTTCTCCCTTAATCCCCTGGCCAAGGCCCTTTTAATTACCTGGCCTGCCCTGCACCCGGTCTGGATCAGAATCCATGGAGTCCCCTATCACTGCTGGAGTAGTAACATCCTTTTCTCCATTGCTAGTGTAATAGGCCACCCCCTAAAACTAGATGATATCAATACGTTCTCAGAAACTCCTCACCTTTGCCAGAATTTTGGTTAGCGTAGATCTATCCAAACCTAAGCACCCATAAATTAAAGTGGATCTAGAAGGTGAATCTGAGGTCATCCTCCTTGTTTACTATGAAAACTTACCCAACTCAAAATGATTATCCACTGGCCATGCTGAGAGCCAACACAAATTTGATCCCCTTTTCCCTAAACCCAAGCCATCCCTGCCAGCTCCCAATTGTTCTGAAGGAATTCTGGGCAAACCTCCCAATCAATTACCCATACGCATTACCACTGCTTCCAACCACCTTCCTCTTTCAGCAACAACTCACTCTGCTGACCCTTTACTCCACTCCCTGGCTACCTCATCCTCACCAATCACACTCCCCTCAATCCCCAACTCCCACATCCACGCCCAAGCCACCAGCTTAGCCCCACCCTCTCTTCCCCTAGGCCTCTTTCAACCAACCACAGCAACCCATCCTTCTACTCTAGCCCACTGTCCTGTCCTAATTTCTCTAAGGACAACCCCCCCTTCTTCTCTACCCATTGATACTGCCTCCAGCAATTCCTTCAGGCTGGAGGCTCTGCCTCAAGACCTCATGTTGGGAATTCTGGAAAAATTCCCTGCCCCAACTCTAGATATCTCAAACCCTTTCTCTGTTTTGGAAAACTGCTCCTTCCTTGATCCAACCTATGCTACCCCTCTCCTTAGTCTTCTCCCCCCTTAACGTAAGCCCTATGCAGATACCTCTAGCCCCCAAAACCAATCTCAAATCCTTCAGCTTCCCCACCCCCCCCCCCCCCCCCCCCCCCCCGCCTGCTGACACCTCCCTGATAGTGGACCTCTCTGCCCTTCCGAAAAAAAAAAAAAGAAATCAAAAGCCAAATCCAGAACGGCTACCTCCTCTTCCAGGCCAAACACTAGGAGCGCAGATGGTACTCCCTCCTCCTTACCAAGTTCCAAATGATTAAAATCCTCTATTGGAACTGTAAGGGAATTGCTAATTCCCCAACCCTTAGAACCCCTACCACCTGATTTCTTTTAAATCTCCAGATATGATCTTCCTTGCTGAACCCATGACCTTAGACGCTCCCTCCTCCTTGCTGGCCCCCTTGGCTTTGACGGGTTCTTCTCCAATAATCCTTTATCAAATGCCTCCATTTGGTGTTTTCTCAAAACTAACTCCACTCTCAATCTAAACATAACTAACTTCTCATCCAAGCACCTTTCCATTTATTTTCATGACTTAGCATCAGGTACCCTCTGTAACGCCCCACCCCATACCCATGCATGATATTGTCCGCTTTGGCCCACGGGCCTCACGGTTTTGTTTTTTATGGGCCTGAACCCATCAAAAGGCCTCATGCAAGGTAAGGGTATAAGCTCTACACATAACCCATTCACTTTCCTATTTATAGTCGATGTGGGACTCCGGGGCGTCATAATCCACCCCCCTTAAGGTTGTATGTCTCTGTGCAATAGCCTGCCAACCCTCTTCGCCCGCCTACATGGAGACCCGCCCACTTGCACCAGACCACGGCAGGGGACCCACACTAGAAATAGTCGATAGTCAGCTCTGATACCATTTGTAACGCCCCACCCCATACCCATGCATGATATTGTTCGCTTTGGCCCACGAGGCTCACGATTTTGTTTCTGATGGGCCTCAACTCATCAAAAGGCCTCATGCAAGGTAAGGGTGTAAGCTCTATATAATACCCCATTCATTTTCCTCTCTATAGTCGACATAGGACTCCGTGGCATCATAATCCACCCTCCTTAAGGCTGCACGTCTCTATGCAGTGCCTGCCAGCCCTCTTGGCCCGCCTACATGGAGACCCACCCACTTGCACCAGACCACGGTAGCGGACCCACATTCAAACTAGTTGAGAGTCGGCTCTGATACCATTTGTAACGCTGCACCCCATACCCTTGCATGATATTGTCCGCTTTGGCCCACGGGCCTCACGATTTTGTTTCCGATGGGCTTCAACCTATCAAAAGGCCTCATGTAAGGTAAGGGTGTAAGCTCTACATAAAATATCATTTACTTTCCTCTCTATAGTCGATGTGGGACTTCAGGGCGTCATATCTTCTGCCTCCTCACTGGGATATATGCTTTTACCAATTATGTTTTACGAAGAGTCCTGTGGGACTACCTTACCTCCAAGACTTCCATCACCCTTCCTTGGTATGCAGTGGGTGACTTCAACTCCATGTCCTTTGCCTTAGAGAAATTAAGTTTCATCCTGTCTTAATACTGACTTCCAGCAAATGATCCTTAACTCTGGGTGCAAGGTTTGGGCTACACAGGTAACTCCTACACTTGGTCCAACAACCACAGGGTATCTAGCTATGTGGCTGCCAGACTAAATCATGCTCTTTGCAATCATTAGTGGATTTCCCTCTCCAGTGAACCCCCAACTCACTCATCTCCCAAAGATCTCTTCTGACCACTCCCCCCTGCTCCTTTTCCACATCCAGCACCTCTTCCCTCCAAATGCTCCTTTCAAGTTTGAAACCATGTGGACTCAACACCCAGATTCTCTCAATCTTGTGGAAGATAACTGGAACCCAAGTACAGTGGGTCACCCAAATATGTTTTATCCTAGAATCTGAAATTGATGAAGCGTTGTTACACCCCGACCCAATTTAACGTTGATTAGTACTAATTAATGGTGATTTAGCAAAATTAATTGTGTTAAGTCGTTAATTATGGTAATTAGTATTTATTAGCCTCTATAGGCTAAGTTAGTTGAGTCTTGAACCTCGAATAGGTGAGTGGGAACCGATTGGACTCGTTTGGGTAGAGTGAAGGGTTTTTTTTTCCGTAATTATCGATTTTCGCATTTTGCATCATATGCATGTCATCTTGGCGTCATCGCGTGTGTCTCGTTGAGCACGTCGATTTTCGTATTCGGCTTTACTTCATTTGATCACTCGTTGAAGAAGTGGGCCATCGTTTGACTCAAAATGAAAATACACTAAATAGTTGGGCTTCTTTCAAAAAGGAGGCACCCTTATCCTTTAAAAACCCACCTCATCCATTTCATTTGTTGGTGCATCTTGAGCAAGGGAGTAAGAGCTTTTCCTCTTTTTCCTTTCAATTTCTCTTCTTTTCTTAAATCTTTTGTGCATGTGGTTGAGAGACAAGTATTCGAAGTCATCTTCATCTTCATCTTCTCCATCTCCATCTTCTTCATCCTCCTCTGTTCACTGTGACAAGACCCATCTCTTTAACCCTTCACAAATTCGAAATCACTTCATAGGTAAGAATCAAACCCCATTCTTTTCATGCTTTTGAGTTGAAATGGAGTCAAGAGACTCATTTATAGTCATACAGAACCATTCCTTGCATTTTTTTCATTTGGATTGTGGTTAGGGTTTGTTATTTGGGGATTTTGAGTCATTTGAGCTATATTAGAGGAAAAGGGCTTGGAAAGCTAATTTGAGGCAAGTATAAGCTTTAATGATTAATGCATGTAGTTTTATTCTTTGATTGGATTATCAAATTCTCTTGTTTTCTTGTTTATTGTGATTAGCCTTTTTAATTATAATTAGAGAATGATTATAGTATGGATTTGATTTTTGGGTGTTAATAGTCTTTATTTGAAAAGATAAAGAGGAGATGGGATTAGTGATGAAATAGTGTAATCAAATAATACATGTGGGTGTACATGTAATTATGTGCCAAGGGAGCATTTTATCAAATCCATGTGCTAGAGGTTGAAATGGTGGAATCTTTTATGCAAATATATGTGCATGTGGAGTCTTTATACAATGTATGTGAAATGGTGAAATGGGTAATTGGGTTGGCTGATGACATATGTTATGTCATGTTGAAATGTAAAGTGTAAGCAGAAAAGAAACCATGTGCATATGCATTATGTGCATTATGTATATGGAGAAAACATGTGCTTTTTAATTGTGCAGGTGGGAAATGAAATGGACACAGAAAGTGTCCTCGCTATAGCGAGACCACAGCGGGGTCGTGTTTTGTGTTAGGCCCTGATTTTTGACAAAAATGCTTCTTTTTGCACACTAAGAGTTTACAAATACCCTTATATTATATACTTACTCAACCAATTAGGATCTTTGACTCCGAGGAATTTATAGGACCCTAGAAATTGGCACCTTGACAAGATCAATGGACTAATAGTAATTAATCACGTGAGAGATTATTGAGGCTAAAATCTTCTCATGTGAAATTTATCTTTCATCTAACACCTTGTCATGGATAAGGCTCGGAGAACCTGGTACACTACACTTATACAAAATGACACCAAATTAAAGATAGTCATACACCGGATCTCCAAATCTCATCGTGTGAGAAGGTGAAGGACGAGAGCCTAGCAAATGATCATTGATTCTTTTTAATCAATGCTTGTGCATATTGAGATTTATTTTCCATTCACCTTCCAAAATCTAAAGAATGATTTATATGCATAAATTGTTTCGTTTCCATTCGTTATGTTTGTACGGTTATACGATCTCCAATTGAAATTCGAGATGAGTAAGTTTATGTATGAAATATTCTGGATATGAATGATGGATTCGATTCAGGTAAAAACCAATCTTACTCATGTGTGTATTTATTCGATTCGATTGGTTTGGTACTACTGAGCTTCGACCTCGTGATACCCGACGAGGTTAAACTTGGTTTAGTTATTCGAGATCACTGCAGTAGATCATATGGAGTACCGGAACTCTAGAACTGGGTAGCTAGCCTTTGGCCGGGCCGCTGGTGACATCCCAACTAGATTTACTTTCTATTTGAGAGAATGAGCTTAATGTAGTAGCCAACTAGTGTGTTGTATCCCTCATTGATTCGTAATGCATAAATTATTCGATTTTGGCACGATTGCCTAGTTGTTACTTGATGTTGACATCTTTTAATCAATTGTCTATAAATTCTATTTGATACATGTGATTTATTATTAATGCATATACTTGCTGAATCGTCGTATTCATGATGCTATTCTTGGTGTCAAAGTCACAGGTGCAGCCCCCGGCCTTGAAGAGGCCAAGAACGGAGAGGAGGTTACCCAGGAGGTACCTCCAGGACTAGAGGAGTGGCTAGAGCCAAGGGCCGCATAGATTCTTCTTCCTCGGAGTGCGTGGTGATCTTTTGAGAACTTTTAGTAGTGACTGTGGCCAGCCCCTTTTTGTGTGGGTCACACTTAGTGTTATTATTCTTTTGTTATAATTTTGGTAGTGTTGTTTAGGGTTCTTTTTATACCCTCTTTTGTGCAACAATATATATAATTGTATAATTCTTTTGTATTAAACTTGAAACATTAAATGGACTGAATGAGAATTGATACCCTCACATAAATGAATTACAGCTTCTGCCATGATTAATTGCTACTGATATGTGCTAATGAGTTTTATCTCATACGTGTGGAAAGTTGCTTTCTCTCTTTCGTGTGTTGTATTTGGCTCTAGACAGGTACAGCACGCGGGAGTACGTGTGACACACCTCGGGGATTACCCTATGCCAGGGTGATTCGGGACCGGGATGTGACACTGGTCCTCTAGGCCTGTAATAAGAGTGTCTTTGGATACCTCAGCCTTAAAGTGCTCCAAGCCGAATCCAAAATCCAAGCTAGCTGTGCGAAAGCTCCTTAATGCTGGGCAGTCGGTTATTTTTCACCAAGATCTTGCTGAGGCAAAAGCTTCCCTCCATAATTGGCTTCAAATCTAGGAAACCCACTGGCGCCAAAAATATAGAATCAAATGGCTCAAGGAGGGAGACAGGAATACAACCCTTTTCCATGCTTCTGCAAAATCTAGAGGCTCAGTCAATCGCATTGACAGGATCCTCTCTGAAGGTGTTTGGGTCGAAGATCAAAGCCAGATTCACCATTTGGCTGTGAGCCATTTCTCTTCCGTGGCTCAATCCTCCCATCTAGATCCTTCAGATGGCCTCTTTGCCATTGCTAGCAGCACTGTCTCGTATGCCCAAAACCTCTGCCAATCAGCAATTCTAGATGCAACTGAAATCAAAGCTACAGTCTTTGCGCTTCATAAGGACAGCTCTCCGGGACCAAATGGATTCTCAGGCTCCTTCTTCATTACTACTTGGCACATGACTGGTTCCACAGTGATTAAGGCAGTGCAGCATTTTTTCTCCTTTGGTCAGCTCTACAAAGCCTCAAAATCCTGTCCTACAATGATACTTTGGTCAGCTCTAGCATTTTTTCTCCTACAAAATCATTGCTAAAATCCTGTCCTCTAGACTATCTATGCTCCTCCCTTCCCTCATTGGTTCCAATCAGGCTGTCTTTGTTAAAGGCAGACCTATCCACCACCACATAGCCTTAGCCCATGAATTATTCCAAAAGCTTCATTCTAAAATGAGAGGTGGCTCCATTTGTACGCAACTTGACATTTCCAAAGCTTTTGATAAGCTTAGCTAGTCCTTCTTGTTCAAGTCCCTTGCCTTCTTTTGCTTCTCTGATTCTTGGATTAACCTCATTAAAGAATCTGTTTGCACAGCCAAGGGATCAGTTCTCATAGAACTCCCTGTGGTTTCTTTGATTCTAAGATTGGGTTAAGGCAAGGGGATCCCCTATCCCCCTACCTGTTCATCATGGTAGAAGAAATCCTAGGCCTTAACATCCAAAATCTGCTCACCAACAACCTCATTTCCCCTATATCCAATGTCCCCTCCACCCCTTGCCACCTCTTTTATGCGAATGACATGTTGATTTTTCTAACAGGCCACAAAAAATACTTTCTTGCTCTGAAAGAGGTGCTAACTAGCTACCAATCCAGCTCTGGGGAGTCCATCAATATTAGGAAGAGCAAGTTTTTCCTAGGCAATTGTAGTAGGAGGACCAAGAGTCAAATTCTAGCCATCACTGATCTTCCAGATCACACCCTCTCCTCCACCTATGTACCTTGGAGCTCCTCTCACCATTGGCAACTCCAAAATCTTAGGTTGGAAGTCCAGACTTTTGTCCTTGGCTGGGCGCGGAGTTTTGGTTAGGCATCATGTGCTGAGTAGTTTGGCAACTCACATCTCCTTGGTTTTCCCTCTCCCAAAGTCTGTTTCCAACCACATGGAGCATTTGATGAGGAATTTCCTCTGGTCTGCAGAGGCTTCTAGATCAAGAAGGAGTCAGATCCGATGGGAGGTTGTTCGTCTTCCTACTCAGGAAGGCGGTCTAGGCTTCAGGTGCATCCATGAACAGAATGTGGCCTCCTTTCTCAAAATGGGTTGGTCTATATCCTCCTCCACCTCCCTATGGGCGATTTGGATCACCAGAAGATACTCTCCAATTTCTACTATTTGGAGTTCTTCCACTACTAAATCTGGGTCTTGTATCAGGCGTAAAATCAGGAAATTCAGTCACTACCTCTTTTATGGCTGCTCCTGGAAAATTGGGAATGGCAAGAAGGTGGACATCTGGGCTGATAACTGGGGTGATGAGGTTAGTCTGGCCTACCTCTTCCCCTCATTCTCTTTCCCTCTCAACCAAAAGCTCCACACTCTTTGGGATGGAGCTCAATGGATAATTCCCCTGGATATTCCTCTCATTGCAGTTGATCTCCTCAGCCAAGCTCTCAGCAACATCTCCCTTGATTCGGCTTCAGAAGACTCTATAGTCTGGTTTGCCCATCCTGGTAAAGACCTCTCCTTCAAGGAAGCCTGGGATCTAATCAGGTCTAGACGAGACACAGTTGTGTGGGCCTCTCTAGTCTGAAATTCCGTCACGCTGCCCAGAATCTCCATCTTCGCCTAGAGGTTGATGCATTGCAAAATTCCCACTCAAGACTGGGATCAATCCATTGGCTTCAACCTTGCTTCTAGGTGCTGTCTTTGTGCAAACAATTTGGAGTCCGTCCTACACCTCTTCTTCCAATGCCCTTTTGCAACCTCTCTTTGGAACTGGATCCTCCTTGCTGTAGGGGTGATGCCAGCAGTTCACTTATCCCCCTCCAAGATTTGGTCTGACATCTCCCATAACAGTGACAAGCTTGCAAGGAAAGGTTCCTCCTCAATTTTTTTCACTACCATTTTTGTAATTTGAAAAAGTAGGAATGATCATACCTATAGGAATTTTAGAGCCCCCCAAATGATCATACCTATAGGAATTTTAGAGCCTCTCAGAAAATCACCCCCCCCCCCCCCCCCCCCATCTTTAATACAATTACCCTTTAGTGCGCAAAAAAATAAAAAAATAAAAAAATAAAAAAAAAGACGTTATCAAGTGCACGGCTACAAGACTAAAACGCAGCCTCACTACAGTACATGCATCTTCTAATCGCATGGCATTATTTATTTTTGTCATTTTCCCATATCATGTTGGCCTACCATGAGATTGGGACCATACAATAATAAGGCGACAATTGGCCTTATGGAATAAAGGAGTTGTTGGTCTTGTTCCTTTTCCACTTTTCATTCATATATGACCTTGACAGTAAGATGAACGGTTGGCAGCACTTTGGGAGCACCATCTACTCTGGGCCTCACATTAAAGACGATTTGGTGTGTAGCGAACCTCTGTATCTGTTATTTGATTTGATTTGATTTATTTATTTATTATTATTATGTTTTTGCAAAGATGAGTAATTGTTAATATTCCAAACAAGAGAAAGAGAAGAAACAAGTATCAAAGAATGACAGGCAAGTCCCACGTACTTGCAGCTTCCCATTTAATAGCTGGTGAACCAAGGAAGAGGGAACAACCCAAATGATGAAAAACAACCCCCACAAATCAGGACGTTTAAAAAAAGAAAAAAGGTCCTACAGCCGGGGACTATTTGTATATGTTCCTTCTAGGTTAGAGTTAATGAGTTTCCAAATATTACATATAGTATATATTTATATGTACCCGTATATTATATAATGGGAAGTGCTCCTATGAGAGACACTTTCACCAACTTGGTGAGAGATGGGTGGGGGCCCTCACTTCCATATCCACTCTCACCAACTTAAATGCAAGGACCCCCAACTTAAATGTGAGGGCCCCCACCCATCTCTCATAAAGTTGGTGAGAGTGTCTCTCATAGGAGCACTTCCCTTATATAATTCACTGTGCATGTGGAGAATTTTACGTGCACCTCATAGTCTAAGCATTCATCTGAATGGACTACACCGTTGCATTGAATGTACATTGTTGAGGTCAACGTCCATCCTCACTCCTGAGCGGTCATAGTCGTGGTTGAGCCCTTGCCTTCACTATAAGACTATTGTTTTGCCATTTCCAATCACCAATTAGTTTTGGGATAAGTGGTAAATCAATTGGGTATAAAATCCTACAAGTAGCATCAGAGCCTGGCAAATTTACTGCCATTTCAATCTTTAAAAAAAAAACGGGGGGGGGGGGGGGGGGGGGGGGGGGGGTGGGGGGTGGTGAAGGCGTTAGGTTGGCAGCCATCGTAAAAGTATTATCATATTCATATCTGAAACAAACTTAAGATCTGAATATATTTTTTTCAATATATAAAATCATATAAAATATATTCAATATAAAACTTAGACAAAACAGTATAAACATATATGGAGAGAGGATACCGATTGTTTGAGACTGTTTTAGTTCCATTATTATAAATCTGTCACTGGCTTCCACATTTGAAATTTAAATAACTAGAAATTACAGCCTCAGCTTGAACTACCATCGCCTAGAATTTTAATTAACGCAGGAATATTATGCTGTTGCCGGATTGATTGCCTTGATTAGTATTCATGTGATTAATCTAACGGTCACTATTCTGATTAGAAAGATTTTAGAAGATGACAATTCAATTAGAGACTGATTTTCTCTTGTTTTGATTTCAAAGGTCGTCACAGTAATTGAACTTTCTTTGTTTTTATTTTGCCAATACCACAGCCAAGGGGTTTAAGACCTGAGAGGCCCACACAAGTAGAAAGGAGAGCCAAAATAGTGGGAAGATAAGCCCGCACAAGTGGAAAGAGTGGCATACTTAGGGATTAGGATTTCAAACGAGTATCTAATTCTCCGATTACCTGGAAGTTCCGAGTATCTAATTCTCCGATTAACCGGAAGTTCCGACCAACCAAGAACCGGGTCTAGAGCCTATTTTAGCTTCTGATTCATAAACGAGTCCGGGTCCGAAACCCCATTTAGGTTCCAATTGAAAAACGGGTCTGGTTCTGGGTCCATATAGGTTTTGACCCGTGGACCCGGGACTCAACATACAAGTCTTTGATATTGCAAACTGTATCTCAAAATTAACTTTTTTTACATTTTTATATATAATATTGGAGTTCGTAGACTTACTGTACCATTATAAGTTGAATGATATGATTAGTTTAAAGGAAAAATTAAAAAAATGAAAAAAAAATAAAAAACATAGAACCGATTTTGAAACTAGAATATTTTAGTCTTCTAGGTGGATCCGGTTCCAGAACCAACAAAATAGATTCCGAATCAAAATTGGACTCGGTACCGGAACTGTAATTTAGAAACGGGTCTGGGTCTGGGTCTGGGTCCAATGTGGTTCCGACCCAAAACTGTTCCATTTGCTATACCCGAGCAGGGTTCAATCTCTCTGGACATATTAATTGATTTAAAATCAAGAAAACCACTGTTATGATCAAATTACCTCTTGGTACATATGATCACAGCGAAATGCCGTTAGGTAAAATGCTAACCGGTTCTTACCACTAGATTGAAATCCAAAAATTTGATCTCCTTCCTATTAAACTTGAGGGCCAGGTCGTATAACTAGAATAATCTAATAAGGTTGATGTTATATATATACTTGTAGATCTAATTAAGGTCTTTCTATTCCCTCTCTCATGATTGATTGAAATGGTCCCAGTTACACCCCAATATTAACCAGACCACACGATCTTATCTGCATGTGGTACTCACGGCCTGTTATGTATAGTTGAATAAATATACACCTTTTTTTTTGCTTAAGGGTAAAATTTGTATTGAGAAAAAGGGGAGGGAGACAAGGGTAAAAACCCCCAAAGCCAAAAGGCTACAGAAGAAACACCAAAAAACTATACAGAGTAAAGCACCAACAGAAAATTACAAAAAATTAGCCATATCCAGAAATTTCAAGATCGGATGATGATAGAATTCCACCTTAACAGAATTAAGGGATATGAACATACCTCTAATTCTGTCCATAAAAATCACCTTGGCACGCTCTAAGGAGGACTTCTTACCATTGTGTTTGGAGTCATTGCGAAGAAACCAAAGAATGGAGATGGCGTGGAAGAAGACCGCAGCAGCCAGATGTCTTCCAGAGGTATCTCCTCCTCGAGAAATAGCGTCCCAAATGGCAGCAGCAGAGGTAGGAGCTGGAGGAGAGTAACCACAAGGAACAAGAAGCCAGGACCACATAGCATTTGCTAGGGAGCAAGAGAAGAAAAGGTGGTAATCTGATTCTTCACTTAAGTAGCAGTTATGGCATCTGGAAGCCATAAAACAGCCCCTACCTTTAGCCATAAGGTCTGTTGGAGTTTTCCGATGGAGAAGTCGCCAAGAGAAGGCCGCTAACCGAGGATTAACAAACTTACTCCAAACAAGGCCAGTCCAAGGAAGATCTGAAGCTGAGGTTCTAATTAGATGCCAAGCAGTTTTGAGAGAGAGGTTGCCAGAAGAGGAGTCAATCCATAGAAGAGAGTCAAGGAGGGAGCTATCTGAGACCAAGATGGTTGAAGTAGATTGAGTCAGGAAGACCCTAAGATCAGCAGGCAAGTTCAAAGGAATACTCCAGCAACTCTCCCGGATGATATCCGAAACTCTATCCTTCAAAGCAAACCGGATAGAAGGGAACCTTGAAGAGATAGAGCGGTGATCAATCCAATGATCATACCAAAGGTTGATAGATTTCCCATTACCCACCATCCATTTGCTGCCTGAAAGTAAAAGGGGAGATAAGAATCTCAACTTTCTCCAAATGCAAGAACCACCTTTAGGATTGCCAGGGCACCAAATAGAAGAGTCCTTGAAATACCTAGCAGAAAACCAAGTTGCCCACATTGAGTCTGTAGTAACTGCAGCCCAGCCCAATTTAAGCAGACAAGCATCATTGAACTCTTTCATTCTTCGCAGACCAAGCCCTCCCTCTTTTTTGGGTAAGCAAACTGTCTCCCAATTCACAAAGTTGGACTTAGATCTATCAGGAGAAGCCGACCAAAGAAAATTCCTCATCAACCTTTCGATTTGAAGGCAGGATTTCCTAGGGATAGGAATAACCAAAGAGATATGGAGAGGTATAGAGGAGAGAACATGCTTGACCAAAGTAAGTCTGCCAGCAAAGAATAGAAATTTGAGCTTCCAACCAGCTAGCCTGGATCTTATAGAATCTAAGATCTTATCAAAGAGAAAGTGCTTTGGGCTGCCAAAGAAAAGGGGGACTCCAAGGTAGGATGAAGGAAGGGAAGCCTTAGGGATTGACAGGAAGTCCGCTATAAGGTTAGCTCTTCTGACAGTGACCTTACCCACAAAAAGCTAGCTCTTCTGGAAATTGAAAAACTGGCCCGAGGAATCTTGGTAAAGGTTAAGAAGACTTTGGAGGCTTCTTAGGCTTCTTTTGGAAGCTTTAATGAAGACCAGAATGTCATCAGCATATAAAAGATGGCAGGGGGAAGAGTGAACCGGAGAAATAGGGTCAATTTTGCCTTCTAGATTGAGGAGCTCAATATTCAAACTCAAAATCTCTTCTGCCAGGATGAACAAGTATGGAGAGAGAGGGTCACCTTGCCTCAAACCACAGGAGGAGCCAAAGAAACCACAAGGGCTTCTATTGATCAAAACTGAACCTCTGCCCGTGCAAACCAGCTCTTTGATCAGGTTGATCCAGTCCAGGGAAAAGTTGAAAAACTTCAGGGCTCTGAATAGAAAGTTCCATTGAAGTTTGTCGAAAGCCTTTGAAATATCCAATTTCAAGCAAACTGAACCACCACTAACTTTAGAATTCAACTTCTGGCAGAGCTCATGAGCAAGAGCCACATGATGATGGATGGATCTCCCTCTAACAAAGGCAGCTTGGTGCTTCGAAATTAAGAGAGGAAGGATATCTGAAAGCCTTGTAGCCAGAATTTTGGAGATAATTTTATATGAAAAGTTGAGAAGGCTAATTGGGTGAACGTAGCCAATATTTAAACGTAGCATCCTTTTCAAAAATGGGTGAACTCCCAGTTCCGTCTCCAATCCCTAGCTTTCCCCATGCCCAATCCTCCATTCTCCCTGTCTCCTCTCTCAAAGACTTTCCCCCCCTTTTGTCTTCTTCCCCCTCTATCCACCCATCTATCCCCCTCTCAGGAACAGTCTCTGTTCCTTCAGGCTCTGCAATAGGTTCCCTGGCTGTTTTTCCTTCTGGAACCCATAGTGATGGACCCCTGCTTCAGGCGCCCTCTGCCTCAGTCTTAGATCCCTCAAGATCGGCTCAAGCCTCAGAACCCCAGCTCAGGCCACTGTCCGGATGCCAGGGTTTTGGTTCCCAGCTAGCTGCACCAGGGGAGCTTCCTCCATCCCTTGACGAGCAAGCGCTGTCCGGGGTGATTCCTTCGCTCTCTTCCTGGGCCCCTAGCCAACTTCAACTCCTCCAAAATCATCTGCACTCTCTGCTTAAACCTCCCCTGAATCCCCATAGCCCTGTTGCCAATCTTCCTCCCAAGAGCTATGCCAGCTTTTTCTCCCCAATGGTTCCCCCAAATCCCCTGCCCCTGGAGCCACCAGTCTAGATCGATGGAAAGCTAGCCATCAGAATTCCTCAGTAGATGATTTCTAATAGCAAGGAGGCTTTTTCCTTTTCTGCTATTGGACGTTTCCCTGGGAGAAGGCCATCTCTGGAACGTTTAGAGCAATGGGTCCATTCCTCGTGGCGTCTTTCCAGACCTTGCCTCACTTCACTTACAGAAAAGGGGCATTTCATCTTTAGGTTCAACTCAAAGGAGGACAGAGATTCCATAGTGGGTCAAAGTCCTTTCTCTCTGGACAAGAAAAAACTGCTTCTTCTACCTTGGTCTCCTGGTCAGAGTGAAGACTCCTGGCCAGCAATTACTCCAGTTTGGATCCGTCTCCGAGGGATCCCCTATCATTGCTGGAGTAGTGACATCCTTCTCTCTATAGCAAGTGCCATCGGTAAGCCCCTTCGTCTTGATGAAATTACAGCAACTCAGCGATTTCTTTCTTTCGCCAGAATTCTGGTCAATCTGGATGTTTCTATTCCCTGCACAAAGTCTATTTCAGTGGATTTGGAGGGTGAAGATAAGGTGGAAGTAGATATCCAATATGAGAACATACCCTGTTCGGAATGTCTCTCTGCAGGCCATCTAACAGATAAATGTCCCTTCTCTAGCAAGCCTGGGCTCCTTCGGAAGCCCTCCACTGCTCAGCTGCTCTCAAACAAAGAAGATCCTTCCAAGCTTGGTGAGCACATTGTAGAGGAAGCAGCGCCTAGTGCTTCCAATGTTGCTGCCTCTTATGTTGCAGCTTCAGACGGCCAGGATTATGCTTCCACTACTAATGATGCCAATGCTGAGATCCCTGCTTCTTCAATAATGGCCAACCAGGCTCTCCCCTTACTTTCTCCAGAGGCTGGCAATGTAGTGATCCCAACCACTTCTACATTGGCTAACCATTCTAATCCCTTATTGACTCTACCTTCTGACATTATTCATAATGCCTTGGAAAAAATTCCAGTTCCTGTGGTCGACCTTTCTAACTCCTTCTCTATTCTGGAACACTGTCCAGTCACTGAGCCTACCTCTTCCAGATCTCCTTCCAAAAACCTCATTGCAGCTTCTTCTCCTCAATCTGAGGAAGTAGGAGCCCAGCCCGCTTCTCATGATTTCCCTCAAGAACTAGCTGTACCAGTTTCAGAATCCCCTCTCCCCCAGCCCCCCGTCCAAGATTTCCCTCAGGTCCTTGCTACATTAGCTTCAGAATCACCTCTTCCCACCCAGGTCTCCTCTCTCGAAGTAGACCTCTCCTCCTTCAAACTTACAAGTAAAAGGAAACCTAGGAAGAAGGGGCCTCTGAAAGCAGGCCCAATAACCAGGTTATCCACAGGCTCTTCCTCCAAATCCTTTGCCAATGATTAAAGTCCTCTATTGGAACTGTAGAGGCGTAGGTAACTCTCCTACCAAATCTATGCTTCACCATATCTTAGAAGTAAATTCTCCTGACCTTCTTTTCCTTTCTGAGCCTATGATTCCTTTCATCTCCTTCATCTCTATTGGAGTGCACTCCTTTGGCTTTGACACTTATATCTCTAACCCAAGCAATTCTATTTGGTGTTTTTACAAATCCTCTTCCAATTTCTCCTTCTCCCTTATTGATCACTCTGACCAACACATTACAATCAAGACCTTAGACCCTTCTTCCTCCTCCTCTAGTCTTATCACGGGCGTCTATGGTTCGACTGATTATCGAACAAGAAGATCCCTTTGGAATCATCTGGCCATTACATTTTCCACTACCCTCCCTTGGTGTGCTATAGGAGATTTTAATGCCATCCTCTTTGCTTCTGAAAAACTTAGTATTCGTCCCCCTTCAGCCTCCTCTGTCAAAGATTTCAATGATATGGTGCTGGCCACTGGTCTGATTGATCTTGGTTTCAATGGCAACTCCTTTACCTGGGCAAATAATAGGAAAGGCCAGGCCTATGTGGCGGCCAGGCTGGACAGGGCCTTTTCTAATTCTGCCTGGAGAAATAACTTCATAGATCCTGTGGTCAAGCATCTCCCTAGAATTTGCTCTGACCATAGTCCCATTCTTCTCTCTCACAGAATCCGTCTTCCTTCCAAAAGCCTGCCTTTTAAATTTGAACCCATGTGGCTGTCTCATTCCACTTTTAATAAAGTTGTTGAGGACAACTGGGCTGTTTGTTGTAGTGGGAACCCTCAGTTTGTCTTGGCTCAGAAGCTCAAATTCTTGAAGCAGAATCTTAAGGTCTGGAACAGAGACACTTTTGGGCAGCTCAAAGTTAGGATTTCAGAAGGAGATTCCACTGTTTTGGCCAGCCAGCAAGCCTATGATGCAGATCCTTCTGAGTCAAACCTCCTGGATTTGAACTCAGCCAAGGCAGTTCTCCACAATTGGCTAAAAGCAGATTCTGACTATTGGAAGCAAAGGGCTAAAATCAGCTGGCTTAAAGATGGAGACAGGAATACTAAGTTCTTCCATCAGTCAGCAAAGTCTAGAGGCATTTCCAACCGGATTGACAGTATCTCAGTGGATAACTCAATTATAGTCGATGAAGATCAAATTAGGGACCAAGCTGTGGTCTATTTCTCCAGGTTAATGCAGTCTTCTTCTGTTGGTCCTTCTGAAGCTCTCTTTAATCTGAATGGGCCCTCAGTTTCTGCCGAGCAGAATTTGATCCTCTCTGCAGTTCCATCAGCAGAAGAAATCCATGATGCAGTTTTCCATCTGAAGAGGAATAGTTCGCCTGGGCCTGATGGGTTTTCTGGGGCTTTCTTTACTAGCTGCTGGCGTGTGGTTGGTCAGGATGTTATCTCAGCAATCACTCATTTCTTTTCCACAGGCAGGCTTTGAGAGCCTTCAACACTTATTTCCTTTCTCTCATCCCGAAAAAGCAGTCGCCAGTTTCTTTTGCAGACTTCCGCCCGAATAAATATACACCTGTATATGCCAAATTCTCTACATCCAACCTTTTGATGAAAATAATACCTGAAAAACATTTGAACATATGCACATTTATCCATTTTTCATTTTCAAGGCCAAGATTTTGCGGACTTGGACTTCTATACGATTTCAATTATTAGGGTGATGGCTGCTTACTTATTTTATATCTTTTATTGATTCTATAGAGAGTTTTTATTTCATGGCCATCTTATATACTCACCTTGCATCTTATTCTTACCCACTTATGACATGAATTCTAATATATTCTAATGCAAACAATCAAACCCTTAATCATAACTACTCTTACAACATTCCTATGAGTGGAATGTTTGGGACCAGCAAAATTTTGGGTATATTTCATAAGAAGAGATGGCACTTATCGTGTTTAAATGTTAATTACCATTATGCGGACCTCACTATTGGAAATGACTTTGGTAGAGATCGAGACACTGTTTCAAAGGACGCTACAATATAATCAGGCTCCAGGATCATGTACCATGTACTTGACACTTCTATCCACGTTGTTTGGCTTTGTCCACTGACCAGGATTGCCTGGGAGGGCTCCTTCAAATAACTCCGTTCTCTTCAATCATTTTCCCAGCTCCAATCAACCGCTGTGGTTTTGCATTTAAGGCCCATCCAAGCCTCCAAAATTGCACTCGCTGAATGAAACATTAAGCATCTAGGACATTAATAATATAGCGATGTCTCTAGTGCCGAATTAAAGTGGCCCATGTAAGCAGCCTACAAGTGCGATGGGGATGATGGAACGTGTAGTGCTTTATGTGGTTAAGGTTTTCATACTTAAGTTGGCATGTATTTGTGGTTAGAAAGTAATGATTCTCAGTTGAAATTGATAGAATAGAATTAAGATTTCATCCACTAGTGGGGTGTTTTGGTGACGGTGCTTTTGTGAAAATGGCACTGAAAAGCAAGGCATTTTTTTTGTAAAAATTGTTTCTCCATCTTTTGATGTTAGGAAAAACACTAAAAATTCTTGTAATTTTTATTAGAGAGCTGCTAATGCCACAACCAAAATTTCTCTTTTAACATCCCTTCTCTCCACACACACCGCTTAAGTAAAAAAATTACCAAAATTTCTCTCGATCTAGATACCAATTTTTTTCCAAATTATCTGTCCTCTCTCTTCCTCTCAATCTCACTCTCACTCTCACATCCCTCTCCTTGCCCTCCCTCCCCGCCCGCCTCAGCCCCCTCGCCTGCCGCCGCCCTCCCTCCCTCTCCCTCTAATCTAATGTTCGCTGCCCCACATATGAAGAGATTCTCTTTTGCCACTAGTATGTGATTTTGAAGGAAGGGAGTCGATATTTTGAATTTTTTTATGGAAATGTGTGCTCCTTCTTCTCTGCAAGACTAGTTTGAAAAATGGGTACAAAAAATCAGATAGTTTGAAAACCAACTGAGAATTCACTCCATTGTACCCAAAGTCTTCAACAAAAGAGGTACGCTGTCTATATTGGAATTGATGGGTCTCATTTATTAACCTTAGTACGTGGTCTTGGGAAAATGGAATTTGAATGGTAGGCACTTAATTGATTTATTATTAAAATTAAATGGAAAACCAATTGTGATTATTAGGTGGGTCGAAACTTCACCCACCTGCTGTCTACACTTCCCACCCTTTCTTTCCATTGGGGTTTTGACCATAAACATGTCGTTAAAACTAATTTTTACTTCTAAAGTTTCCTGTAGAGCCATATATACAAGAAAGGACGATGAAAAATTAGATTTTTTGGCCTTATTTTGTGTGATATCACACATCTATAAGGATATTAGACCGATTTACTCTTTTTACTACTACCCAAAAAATCCATTTTCTGTTCATTGTCTCTGGTTTTTTTTTTAATTTATTTGGGAAGAAGGGGGGGGGATCTAATCTCCTCATCTCCCACACTTGGTGAATCTACTTATTCTTTCAGAGAATAAGAAAAGGAGCTTTACATGGTATGCTTTTTTTAATGGATGAAAAATGTGAAATCTCTTAAGAAGTATAAGGTCCTTATACCTTGTGAAATCTCAAATTAAGGAAATTCTGTTTTTTTTCTTTTATCTTCTTATTTATGAAATAATACAATGCTAATCATGTAAATTTCTTTTCACAAGTTAGTTTGTTCATTTCTTATAGGTATAAATATTAGGGCATTGTATTGTTTTGCATGAATCTCATAACATAGAACTTGATATCAGGTGGAGGGTGGCAAGGTGAAAATGATGGAATTATGGAAAGGAGGAAGAAGATGAATGGTTGCAAAAAAACCCTTTCTTTACCACAACCTAATGTTTTTTATTTTTTTACTTTTTTATAATAGTTAAACATGATGAATTCCGCATAAAATACAGGCAAAAATGTAAGTTTTTCATCACCCTACCTTGTAGAACCTCTTTCCAGAGAATTTTTAAAGTCAACAACCGGTATATAAAACTAAAGTTTAAATACACCTATATGGTTGAAAAGCCGAATTTCTGTCTTTCTACCTCTTTCATAGTTATTACTTATATAGTATTGTAAAGTGAAGAAATCAAATTAAGAAGAATAAAAGAAGAGGGGCTCAAATCAAAATGTGTGCTAATTGATAAAAAAGCACATCTTCCAAGCCTTTTGTCACTTAATGGTACGAGAGAGTAGTTTTTTTAACTTTTCTTTGGTAAAAAGAAGGTTTTTTTGTCATTCAGTGGCGTGAAAGAGTAGCTTTTGGCTTTTTTTGTAAAAAGAAAAAAAAAGAGGTGTGTTTTCTTATTTTATTCTCTCTTTATTTGTACTTTCTCTTTACTTTTGTACAAGTAAATCTTCAAACATACCCGGGCACATTTGTGCAGCCACGTTTTTACGGAAAGGGCGAGGAAAAGTGAGATGTTTTTCATGGTGAGAATTTTCCATCATTTGATGCAATCCTTTTTCCACGAGGAAAAGTACGTAAATGAGCTTGATTTTCTACAATTACGGAAGAATAAAAAAAGAAGTGTTCAAAATAAGGGACAGTTTTTTCTTTTTTTTTTCCACAGCAAACCGATAGTCGACAAATCTTTCGTAGACTCTACACATGTGCCCTAACTCTATCAGACCTACCTGAGTAAGAAATCCAGACCGCCCATAGTGCCCCAACTTTGAAAGGAGCACAATGTCAATTAATACATGATGAGTGCACCCGACCCATAGTTTGTTGGGCTGGGAGGAAGTTGTACGGGGCATGACCAATCAAGGGTTTGGTATTCAGGTAGATGGAAAGTGCACGAGCACATCTAACCTCAGCTTCTTCCCACTTTCGAGGTTCACTACTCTCTCTCCCTCTCTCTATCTCTCACTACTAATAGTCATCTATGGTTATCATTAATTATCTAAACCAAGAGAGGAGGTTGGTTAAGGGCGCACACGCATGCCCCCTCACCACCTGCGAGTCAATACCATAAACACCACTCGTCGTTTACTAAGGAATGAAGTTGGTAAACCCCACTGCAATTCCCTATAAATCCAACCCCCATGTCCCTAAAACCAAGGAGTCCACATATATATCTCCATCTCAACAAACTTCTTTACAAAGCCCAGATGCTTGTTCGTCCCTAGTCTTGGATGGTATGTTTAGATGCTGGTGCAATTACCAATCAAACCCTTCTTCTAGGGCTCAACCAATCTCTTCCTAACATGGGTTCCTTTTCTTTTCCTTTCTTGTGTACTTTCAGGTGTTTGCAGATGCAAATTCGTTGCATGCAGAAGATAAAGAAGAGAGAAAGATATTTTAAATATATATATATATATATAGAGAGAGAGAGAGAGAGATAGAAAGCTACAAACGGGTTAGTGATTTCCATGTTATGCTTGTCAGGTAAACAGCCCCTTGCTGGTGGACCTTGTCTTCGTTGTCTGTTCGACCTTGATCTTCTTAAAATGCAGTTAGCGTAGGAAAAGATCTTACAATTAGCAAAAACCTAATAGGAACTCCTAACGCATGCCTGGCACCAATCAGTTCATATCAAAACACATGAAATTCACACATCTATACATTTTAATTCATGTGTCTTCAATACATAACAGATAAATCGATGAAACACGAGCAAGCCGGGTTCTTTCATTGGCATATCACGGACCAATTTCATCTTGTCATATTAGGGTTAGCTTGCTTTAACTGCTACAGAATAGAAGGTAATAGTCATAGAAACTCTCCTAGATTCTGGGTGTTTGTGTTTTGGAGTGTACGGGAACAAGATTAAGCATCACATGGGTTTGTTTCAGAGGAAATTAGCTAATATTAAACGACCTTGAAATCTTCACATGCAAATGAGTTTTGCATAAAATAATGCTTTTAATATTGTATACTCCCGTGTTCATATCTAATATATTGTGACAAAACCCTAATCTAACTCTTATCTCCGGTATCTTAGTACCATTTTTAATTTCGATTTATTCTATTCTTTTATAATATAATACAGTCATCTTTTAATACGTTTCTATGGGGATGTTGTTCTAATGGGCTTCTTGAAGTCACTGCACCTGACTTTCCATGCATGTAGGGGTTGGTATCTGTATCTTATGTGCATATCAACACTTGTGTCTTGTTCAAGTTCGAATTATAAGCGAATAAGATTATGAGAGCATCGAGTAGGTAGAAAGCATGCAGTCGTATTGTACATCTTATCTTACTCTAACTACTACTCTTTTTTTCTTCTTTTTTTTTTCAACCAAAAAAAAGAAAGTAATAAAGAAAGAACACTGTAAAGAAGTTTGGATATGGAAAGGATGAGTTCATCTTATTATGTAATTGTAATTGATATGTCAGTAGGGATGTGATTAGGTTTTCTAGTTTGAGACAGATAACATTTTGGATTTTGAGTAATTTTGTTCTTATAAATAACCTTTGCTTATTCTTAATGGAAATTGCCACATGACATCATCATCTTATTATGTAGCTGATAATTTATTTGGGATTTGATTAGGTTTTCTAGTTTGAGTTGGATAAATATTTTGCATTTGGGGTAATTATGTTCTTATAAATAACCAATGTCTATTCATAATGAAATTACCATAAAACATTTGGTAAGATATATATAATCCCTAAATTCACACAATAAATAAATGATGTTAGCATTTAATAACTTTATATTGAGTGGTAACTTTCAACAATTAGGTATGTTATAGTGAAAGGTTTATGGAAAATAACTTTTCCAGGAAAAGAAGGTATACCATAAGACTTCCTCAGAGCTACCCTTCTTCTCAAAGAACCAAGTATCAATAATAAAAAGTTCAAGTGGAATAAAAACAATCCTTCGGTTGTGTTTGTTTGAATCATAGCTTCATAGCACCATCGATTTTCTAGTTTTATTTAAGCTTTACTTTGTAAGAGTTTTACTTGTTTTTTCTTTTGGTAAATGAGTTTAACTTTGTTATCAACGTAACAACAGTGTAATTGTGATTGAGTGTAACTTAACCAAATGTGGGACTAAGAGTTCTAATAAAGATGACAGTAGAGGTCCATATAATGAGGTTTGCTGTTGTGATTAATGTGGTCAACTTAGGAGGGGCTGACTCACATCTCCCACGATCTTAATCACTCTTTGACTACATCCATGACAAACCCATCTGGCTAGGACTTACAATCTTTCTACAAATGCCTAAAACTGAGATTTATGAGCAGATAAGATCATCACTAAACAATGTTGGAAAAGAAAGATGTTGCAAGGGTCACTATCTTCTTTTCTTTTCTTTTCTGTTCTTTCTTTCGTTCTAGCCTAAGCCATGATGAGTGCATGACAACTTGAAGAAACACATCAAGACCTAACCGTTGATACACTTTCTAAATTTAGAGAAGAAAGGCTAGTTGGAAATTGGGAGCCGTTGGGTTTGATTACCATTCTACACTGTCTGAATGCACGTACGAAGTTCAATTCCCTCTAGAAAAGTCATCATGACCAAGAAAGAGAACCTTAACCTTCACAGAAAAAGGAACTCTTTTTATGTCATGCTGGTGGAAACTAGCTCGTTAAAGTCAGTCTCTGTCCAAGGAGACGAAGTTTTCAAAAAGCTCACATGATATGTAGGTGGGGCCCACCAGCCCCACCGATAAAAAAAGATAATGTTGACTAAGCAACCCTTGCAAAAGAAAAAGTAAAAATAAAAACCAACCACAGTATTCATTCCCAGCCACATGATCGAAGGCATATAGATGAACGGTTATGTTAGCATATTATGATTTTCACTTCGGCTCCATCACTGCTTTCTCAATTACATCTCACATTTTAGATGTTGATGAATGGGGAGCAATTGCCCACATGGAAACAGTAACAAAAAACCAGTCAATTGCTTTTGAGTGGGCCGAGGTGAATGACGTGGGACGTTTTGGAAGTTATAGTTTTTTTTTGTTTTCCGTTTTCAAATCTAAGGTTTTGCATGGAGCTGGTGTTTCAAATATAAGGTCTTACTATTCTCACTTTGAGAATCACACCAAACCAGAAAATCACGAGGTCTGTAATGGTACTTGTTTCCTACCCTTCCTGCCTTCCAACCTTGGTGGATACCATACATTCTCCTCTTTTGACTTCTTTCTCTCAGGATAGCAGTGTGAAACAGCTATAGCCTCACAATCATGGTTCAAGATATCTAATAATTTTTCCGTTGAACATGGATTTTTTGTTGTTGCTTTTACTCCTGTTTGATATAGAGGTCCACTGTATAAAATTTGTTTCTGTAGTGAAAAAAAAAATCCATTTACACGCAACAAAGTCCTCTAGTTTTAAAACAAGTCCTAAATGATAGTTATTCTCTGTCACTAAGGCCTATAGAAGGCATGGGTGACAGAGAGACCCATTTTGGACTGCTTCTTGGCTTGGAGTACAGCTATTGGATGATTAAAGGGTTTTGAATTTTGAATATAGTTTTTTTTTTCTTTTTTTTTTTTGAAGAAGAATTAAAATTATTTGTTGGAGTGGGTGATTTTTTGGATTTCTTTTGGGTATGGGAGTTTGAAAAACAATTTTTTCTTTTTGCTATACTGGGGACCCCAACTCACTTATTCTCACTCATGAACTCATGTCCCTGAACAGTCTAGCATCAGCAAGGGGCAGCATTTGAGGTTTTTGTACTGCTTGAATTTTACAAGTTTTGGGCAAGTCATGTTTTGGGTTTTGAAAGCTTTGGGATTCGTAAGAATTTGGTGTCTTGAATTTTTCTGCTTTGGAAGTTTGGCACTAAACAGTAATTTGAAATTACTTGTTATTAAACTTGCTCATTTCTGTTTATTGGCTTTTCAGAATTTTGTGTTCCTTTTTTTTCTGATAAATATGGGATCCAGAGAATTAGTTATGGAGCTGGTTGGTGAGGATTCTTTATTTTGTTAATCAGGTTTTACAAGTGCTTTTGTTTAGGATTTGGGTTTTCAAGAATTTTAGACATTATAAAGATGGATTTGGGTTTTTCACTAAACCAATTTCTGGCAACAAAACTGCAATTGGATCTGCCTCTATTTCCATCCCCTTCTATTCTGATCATGACTTCCAAGTTTTCTTCCAGGCCTCACTGAGAAGTTTGTTCTCTTGAATTGCTTCCCCTTCAATAAACAGAAAGAGATTTTATCTACTGAAAGAATAAACATCCCTAAATTTCCTTCCAACAAAAAAGTAAGTGGCGTTTTTGAATGGGATGTTTGGAGAGAACTGACGCTGCTTGTTGCTCATTATTACTGAAATAGAAGAAGAAAGGAGGAAAAGGTGGGATGGCGAGAAGGAAACAAAGGATAAAAAGTTAATGATCCCTTGTTTTTTAAAGGTACATGAGGGTCTTTGGCTATTAGGGTTTAGCTTTTAAATTGGTCTTGATGACCACCTTCCCTTTTGCCTACGCCATAAGCAGATATTGAATTACTCGTACAGATTTCATGTCAATCTTTCATTACTTCATAAATGTTGTCATATTGTAACCAACCCAAATTATTCTTCACACAAAATAATCATTCATTACATCAAAATAGACTCATTTTTTTTATTTGTTAAAATGAAAACGACATGTGACAAAAAAATTTCCTATGTCATTCTTGATGATAATGAAAGTAGGTTCTCTCTTACAGTCTTCCTTCTTTGGCATTCTTTTTGATTTCTTAAACCACATGAGATCATCGTCAGGATATTTTTCTTTTGTATAGTCTTCATTCCTTTCTACATTTAGACTATAAGGTCACAGAATCAAATGACATAAATTCATTTCCTTCTCCCACAAGTCGGATGACATGTAGAACATCAACTATAAAACATGAATTTCTTGAGAATATTGAGTCCGTATCATATACAAATTTTAGTCTAACTCAAACCAACTGCTGTCTGATAAGTTGATCTTATCAAATATGGTCATATAGTTTGATCCATGACGTAGAACTTGGCCCAAAGATGATGAAACCATGAATTACTCAAATCTTCTGTTAAGATGTTAGTTACCTAACCGGTAGAAGCTTGTAACCTTGAGTTCCTTCTTGTTCATTAACAAAATGATAATTTACAATGTGTTTTCATAGTGCATGAAAAATCGGATTCAACAATCAAGAAAGCAATATCAATGTTGTCACACGGCACCATAGAAAAAAATGCATTCACATAGATACTACTTAATCTACGCAAGTTCAACAACATAATTGGCTGCTGATGACACTCTGATTTAAGACTTCATTTCACAATTGTTTGTTATTCCTTAGAACACCACTAGGTATGATTTTCTCAATAAGTAGAAAAAGAAAGGCAGTATCCACTCATGATAGATTTGAAGACCACTAGGCACCACTAGGTTGCCTAAGCATGATTGATTTGAGGTCTTCTTATTGGTCCTGGGCGGTTGATGGGATTTCTTAGTCTTCTGTGTTTGAGGTTTTTTCTTTACTCTATTTTCTTCATTTCCATGTGGGTGTTTGACGATGTTTAAGTTTTTGATTCCAAACGAATCAAAATGACAATATCTTCCTATTACCATAAGCTGGTAGGGTCTTAACACATCTGATTAAAATGAAAATTCCAAAGTGATGGAACAATATGTTTTTAAGTGTGATTAATCTTAAGTTGGGTGCCACTCTAATCAGAGTGGAGTTTGGCACACTGCTATTTTAAACGGTCCAATACGTCGATCCCACTGATCATTGATTTAAGGGGAGACCCGGATGAGTATGAAACACTCTAATGCACACTAACTCAGCTACCATTCGCCGCGCAACCTGACGAACAATACTCACTCAACATGGAACTAATATAATGTAAATCACCAAAAGATACCCAAAAGAAGATTGCCTTAAGGCAGCTAGCAAAACCCTGATTTCAAATTTGATGAACTTTTACCTAAGTTTCACATTAAATTCTACTAAACTCCACTACCATCTTTCTTGAAATCAAAACGAATGATACCACATTTGACACAACGGTTTTAGTTTTTTTTTTTTTTTTTTGGTAGAAATGAAACATAACCCATTCAGGGCCAAGGTCGGCCAGACAGCGAATAAGAGGTTTGTGCAAGGACTGTGTGTTTGACAAGGATTTACATGGATATCAAATTCCCCATCTTTTCTGCATGGCCGTCTTGATCCAAAGAGGTATCTTGCGTTTGACAAGGATTTGCATGGATATCAAATTCCCCATCTTTTCTTCATGGCCGTCTTGATCCAAGAGATAACTTGCTGGAGATGGAGGTAATGCTTTCATTAACATTTCTAATATGTGCTATTTGTTGTCATTCAGCAACTCTTCTTGCCATGTTTTTAAATAAAAACCCTGCTTGTAGAATGATCCCATATGAAATAGTTAGGCCTACTAAATTATTGATGCACAAGAGAGCCATTGCATAGAAGGGGTCAATGTAGATGCAATGGAGGTGATGATCGAAGGGCCAGGAGACAGATATTCTGGGCAAAGTTGGGTTGAGCCCTCAGTTTAATGACTTTGGATTCCATGCTGTTCCCTTCCTCTCCAATGGTGTTTCCTTCCTAAGTTTATTCATCAGTGGGTCCCATATCTCAAATCCAAACTGCAAAAACTCACATTCTCATATCCGGAATTATCATATTGTAAATGGCTTTCGTTCAAAGTTACTTACACCGTTAGATTGTGGCTGATGATCACTTGCATACAAAATCCTATTGTACTATTTTATGGAATGATGGATAAAAGTGAGGATCTGATTTCTAGTGGCTTGGATTTCAATTGTGAGACGCACTGATGGGATTTATAATGACAGAATTCAGGCAAACTATCAGCACCGGCTGCAGAGAATTCAGACTCCCTTTTTTTTTCCTTGTGTGTGTGTGTGTGTGTGTGTGTGTGTGTGGAATCCAGATTCTGTTGATTGTATGGTGCAGTAACTTAGGGAAAGAACACTTGGGACGGTAAAAGAAATTACATGAGATGTGGTCTTTATATGACTTCTGAGTTGAGACCATACAGAAAACAACATCAACTCCATCTGGGTTTTTGTATAGAAATATAGTAGTACAAGCCACATCTTGTTGCCCACATTCACCATCTGCTTGCATTCTGGATTGTGGTTAGAAAGCAATGTGTGGACTACATATCGCCTAAGTTCTAACGTGTGGGTTGAGAGGATTATAACTATTGGTTCATGACCATCCAAAACAAATGGTACTTCAACAAGGTTTTTTTTTTTTTTTTTTTTTTTTTGAATGGTAAGCGGTATTCATTCTTTTTTGCTAATTGGTAAATTTTATTAAGAAAAGGGGAAAAGAGAAAAGGGAAAAATAAACCCCCAATGCTAAAGAGGCTACATCAACAGAAACAAAAAGTTAAACCCCCAATGCCAAAGAGGCTACATCAACAGAAACAGAAAGATAAAAAAGAAAAAAAAAATGGAGAAGCAACATCTATACAAAGCAAGTAAATAAAACTAGGCCATTCCCAAGGAGACCAAGATAGGATGAGGATAGATGGCAATCTTTGTTGTAGATTGTGAAATCATTGTACCTTTGATGCGATCCTCAAGGATTACCTTTGCACGCCTTAAGGTAGCTTTCCGGTTATGGTGCTTGGAGTCATTGCGAATAAACCAAAGGGTGGAGATGGCATGGAAGAAGATTGCAGTTAACCATGTTCTTTCGAAGACATCTCCACCTGCTGAAATTGCGTCTTGAATAGCAGCAGCTGAGATAGGAGCATGGAGGAGGACGGCACCGAGACCGAGAAGCCAAGACCAAAAAGCAATAGCAAATTCACATGAAAAGAAAAGGTGAAGATCGGATTCCTCATAAAGGTGGCAGAAGAAACATCTAAAGGCCATGTAGCAACCTTTGGTTTTAACCATAGTATCAGTAGGAGTTTCCTAAGCAGCAAACGCCACGAAAAACAAGCCAATCTAGGATTAACAAGTTTATTCTAGATTCGGCCTGTTGAGGGGAGATCTGATGCACGGGTTATCGGGAGGTGCCAGGCATCCTTAAGGGAGAGAATTCCAGAAGAAGAATCCATCCAAGATAGAGCATCTGTGGAAGGGCTGTCTGGAATCAAAATATCACCAGTGGAAAGGAGCAGGAAATCCATTAGGTTGCCCGGCAGGCTGGAAGGGATATTCCAGGAGTTCTCTTGGATTATGTCAACTACCTTATCATTAGGAGAGAACTAAATCAAAGGAAATCTAGAGGAGATAGAGGCTTGGTCAATTCAGTGATCATACCATAAGCTAATAGAAAGCCCATTTCCCACTTGCCACTTGCTACCTTTCTGAAGAAAAGAAGACAAGGAATGCAATCTTCTCCAAATACAAGACCACCAATGGGATTACCAGAGAACCAAATGGAAGAATCCTCGGAGTATCTAGCAGGAAACCAGATTGCCCACAAAGAGTTAGCCGTGGCTGTGGACCAGCCCAATTTTAGCAAAGATGCCTCATTGAACTCCTTAATCCTCCAAAGCCCTAGCCCTCCTTTAAGTTTTGGTAAACAGACGGTTTCCCATTTGACAAGGTTGCTCCTAGTGGTCTCCGAAGAGCCTGACCACAAAAAATTCCTCATGAATCTCTCCATTGAGAGACAAGTCTTACTAGGAATGGAAATGGCCAGCAAGATATGTAAAGGAATGGATGAGATGACATGTTTGACCAAAGTGAGTCTACCTGCAAAAAAGAGGCATCTAAGCTTCCAGCCTGTCAACCTTGCTCTGATAGAGTCCAGAATCCTATTGAAAAACCTATGTCTCGGACTACCAAAGAAAAAAGGAACTCCAAGGTAAACTGAGGGAGGAGTAGCCTTAGGGATAGACTAAAGAACAGCTAACACATTAGCTCTCCTATCAGAGATCTTACCTACAAATAACTGACTCTTTTGCAGGTTGAAAAAACTGCCCCGATGAATCTTGATAAAGAGTGATAGTGGCCTTAAAGAAAACCAGAATGTCATCATCATATAACATGTGGCATGGAGATGAAGGAACCGGAGAAACCGGAATAATTCTGCCCTCTTGTCTAAGGATATCCATATTGAGACTGAGAATCATTTCTGCTAAGATAAAGAGATAAGGAGAGAGGATTCATTCATTTCTTCTGCAATATTCATTCAAAAAGAGATAATATACAGCAAGGCATGATCATTTGGCAAAGATCCTCCAAAGGGGCATCTCCCATTAAACAATCAAAAGATAATAGCTAAAAGTACCAAAAACAAGCCAAAGGAAACAAATTTAAAATAGGCCATAAATGATTACAAATAAATTTTCTATCGGATGAAATTATTGAGAAATCCTCCCTCAATTTTTTTTTTCCCTTTTGTCTCCTCCATGCTGAGAGGATAAAGAGGTAGATATATGTTTTCCTTCGTTGTAACTCACAGCTAAAAGAACAATCTACGTAGCTCGCTCAATTTCTTCTTGTGAGGCTGATGAATTGCCATCTAGATCCAATAAGCATGAAATCTATTTTGCATTGGAGCTTCTGGTGAACTTCCTGTAATTTTTTCCATGGGACTAGTAGATCTTCGAAGAGTAGTTTTCTTTTTTTTTTATTATTATTTTAAAGATTTATGCGTTGATGTATATGAAAATTTTCAGTTAAAGGCCTCATACGCATGGAATCACATCTAAAAATGTTTTATTTGAGACTCGAGTTCATGATAGATTCCCATTTGAAATTCATTCTTTTATTGCATATTTTGAGTCAGTAAGACATTATTATACTTTTACTTGTAATTTTTTTATAGGCCCTCCTATGATTCATACAACCCTCAATCTCAATATCACTGCCCCCAAATGTCATTCTATCCCATGTTTTCTATACCGATTTGTATGGGACTTGACTGCTATATGAAAAAAAAAAAAAAAAAAAAAAAAAGGAAAAGAAATGAAGTTGCGTTTTAAAATTGTTGAACTTGAGGGCCATGAATCAGAGGGTTGGGTGCTCAATTGAACTTGATATTTTGCATGCAAGTGAATCCATCTAGATCTTCCTATTTGGTACCTAAATTAGAAATTACGGAAAACTCCCCACTGCTTCCCATAGGAGACTTGGTCGTGTCTCAGCTCTAGAGTAATTGATCATCTTCTTAGAATAGCTACCTTTTATCGCCTTGGTAAGTTATTGCCTCACCAACAACCTAAAATGTTAGTTCTTACATCTCACCAACTCGCTAGACTATTTCTCTCTCTCTCTCTCTCTCTCTCTCTCTCTCTCTCTCTCCATATATATATATATATATATATATATATGCTTGTTGGTACCAAAAATCTCACTTTTGCCTCTTTATAAATCTTCAACATCAAAGAAGTCACATGAATCTGCATCAAGCCACATAAGTGTGATTTTCAAAGCTTTCACACCATTTTCGAGGAGTTTTAATTACATTTCATTGGTAATGATTCTTCTCGCGATAGAATGGGCAAAGTTACTTCAAGCATCAAATATTATCAAAACCATCTGAAAACTTCAAGATCCTTCAGTACAACTTTAAGGAGTGTATACATAAAGTTTTAGGCTATTTCAACATCATTTGGCCTGACGTCACTCTCTCAGCAGCTAAACGGGACCTTCTGGCAACAATAGTATTGGAGACCTTGTCCCATAAACAGAGCACCCGGTTAGTCTCAAAATACCACTAAAGGGCTTTACATCAAATCCCAGGCATTTTGACATCGTTTGGCCCAAAATACAAAAGTCACATTCTCCTCGCGATAAAGTCAGACCTTCCGGCAACAACAGTATTGGAGACATCAAATCTTAAATTAGAGCATGTGGATGGTCTTAAAATATTTTCAAGAGGCTTTATATAAAATTCTGGGTCAATCTGACATCGTTTGACCTAACATCAAACTTCAAGTAGCAAAACCAGGCCTCTCGGCAACGAAGACCGCCAAAATTATCACTCTTTAAAAAAAGCACATGGATGGTCTCAAAATACTTCCGAGGGGCTTCATATCAAGTTTTAGGTTATTTCGACATCAGAGCTGATGGATCATCTTAAAATGATCCCACGAGGCTCCCCATTAAATCTCACGTCATTCAAACATCATTTGACCGTACATCAAAGCGCAACATCCCCTCGCGACAAAAACGAATCTATGGGCGATAGGGCCCCTAACGACTTTAAAATAAACCTTAAATTTCAGGTCATTCCGACATTGTTTGACCCAATTTTGGCTTCTGGCAACAAATCAACACCCTTGAGCAACAAAGTCTTCAATTTTTGCACAAAATCAGAAACTTTGCCCCTCATTTCGCGCGGCTTCTCATCAAGTTTATGTAGGGAAATCATGCCAAAAAATGTACAAAAATATTAGAAAAAATTATTTCAAAAAGAAAACATTAGAAAAAAGTCAAAAAGACGACCAAACGGGCATAAATTGCCCCATGATCGTCGGCGACCATGTGCATGGTCTCCGGCAACCATGGGAATCTGGGGTCACCGGATTTTCGTGAAAACTAGTTTTGGGTCCTTTTTTCCATTTTTAAGCCATTTGGCCTTTGTAATTTTTTGAAAATTTAATTTTTGAGGCACGAAATCCTTCGATCTTTGTCAACATCACAAATTCGCCATCAAAATCAAGGGTTCGTCATCGGACACTTCAAAGTCATCAACCGGCCAGCCAAGCAAGCATACTTTCTGCCCAGCCGATTGAGAATCAACAGGGTAGAGGGTATTTGCCCACGAACGGAGATTAATATCTAAAATTACAAAGTCATCGGACATTGATTAATCAAGTGTGAAATCCACTGTGATCAAAGTCCCCTACATCGCGGATAGAATTCCAAAAGCCACAACATAGCCTGTTACTCTTCAAGCGCTTTGGCGGCTACTTAATGTGGTTAATGACCCATTATCATAACAACTTAATTTGGTTAATTACACATGATTATCTTGGACGGCCCGAACAAAATGCAAAGAAATGGAGTTACAAGTCACTGTAATAATGGCACTAAATTGTGTAACTCCTCCCATCATGAAGATTCAATGCAAATAATGGCCTATTATTCTATAGCGGCTAATCAAAATCTAAGAAAAAAGAGTTATAAAAGGAATTAGAAAACCATTAACTCAAAATACGTAACTCCCTCCATCATAGAGCATTAATGCATTCAATGCATTAAAGGTCCATAAACCATCCACATGCCCACCAAAAGCCTAGAAAAGGAGGCCTTTTCCACCATTTCAGGGTATGATCACAAGATCAGATCAAAGAATCACAAGCTCATCACATAAAAATATGCATTGCTGCTCCTATGCTCCTACAATGGCCTCCTCTTCGTTGAAGAAGTTCTACAGCAGCCACACCATAAGGTGATTAAAGACACTTGGGGGCCGACACCCCCAAGGCCTTCTACTTCTATCTTCATGGCTTATACGTAGCTCTTTAGCCCGTCTACTTGGATTTTTATTAAAATAGAATCCCTTTTCGATCCTTATTCTCTAAAAATCTGAAGATCAAGCCCCGCCAAAGAATCAAAAGGCATCTCATGTTATCATCAGAAGGATGTCAACGAAGCTGAAACATGGCTTGCGTCCGTCAATCTGAATGAGTCCCCATAATCTCTTGTCAAGTCAGATCACCTTTTCTTTCTTCTTATTGTATTTGTATTTTTAGAGAGACACAAAAATCACAAGTCTTGAATTTTCGATAAGAATTGTAAACCGCCTCTCACGGCACCAAAAAATCGCCTTATATGGCAAACACAAAAAATCACCTTTCACAGCCAAAACACTGCCTTTCACAGAAAATAAATGAAATTCGCCTTTCACGGCATTCAAAAATCAAATTATGTCTTTTTTAGACACATGTGTAAAAAAAGTATATTTTCTTTTCTACATGAAAAAGTTGGTCTACGGATCATCGCTTGTTCTTTTCGACTAGAATAGAAAAATTGATATACCCGTACAAAAAAAAAAAAACCAACTATTTGTTCATCTCGGGTCATGAAAGGGTTGGACCTCATGGACTCTCACATTTGCTGACCTCGATAGTCCCCAAAACGAACCCGAGCAATGCTCCTATGAGAGTTACTCTCACGGTACTAAGAGAGTGAGAGTAGGGGCCCTCACATTTATATCCAATGCCAACAACCTAAATGTAAAGGGGCCCACCCCTTACTCTTATAGTACCGTGAGAGTAACTCTTATATATATGGGAGATGCTCCTATGAGAGATAGGTGTGGGGGCCTTCATATTTAAGTTGTTGACACTAGATATGGATGTGAAGGTCCCCACCTTATCTCTCATAGTAAGGTGAGAGATGCTCTCATAGGAGCATCCTCATATATATATATAAGAGTTACTCTCACGGTACTAAGAGAGTGAGAGTAGGGGCCCTCACATTTATATCCAATGCCAACAACCTAAATGTAAAGGGGCCCACCCCTTACTCTTATAGTACCGTGAGAGTAACTCTTATATATATGGGAGATGCTCCTATGAGAGATAGGTGTGGGGGCCTTCATATTTAAGTTGTTGACACTAGATATGGATGTGAAGGTCCCCACCTTATCTCTCATAGTAAGGTGAGAGATGCTCTCATAGGAGCATCCTCATATATATATATATAATATGTATAGAAATGCTTCTGTACAAGCTTCCCTTACGGTCCTACAGTAGTGGGGCATACTACTGGTTCATCCGAACAGACCATTCAAACCCACTCCTCCTATTTACGCAGGTGCCACCGGGTTTTAATAGATCTGATTAGAGTGAACCATTTGGTGAATAGTCGATTTTATTATTTTATATAAAGCCATTAAACTTGTGGACCATAGATGAATGGATTAGAGGTGTTAGATTGACTTCAAATGTGATATCTAGGTTGACCCCACTTGGATCTTTTGATCCCCCTTTGTTTCATGATTTATTAGGTCTCTAGTGGGCCCCACTAGGTGGCTTGTACCATAAGACCGTAAGGGGAGCTTGTATAGGAGCATTTCTTATATATATATGGAGCATTAGCGCCGGTCATTTTTTTAGGAGAAAACGCCCCTCCTAGTT
Source organism: Umbellularia californica (assembly GCA_028538565.1). NCBI lineage: Eukaryota > Viridiplantae > Streptophyta > Magnoliopsida > Laurales > Lauraceae > Umbellularia > Umbellularia californica. Next base: position 36,531,361 of record JAPQWN010000009.1, on the reverse strand, counting down.
GGACCCACTAGGATGCATGATGATATATATGTGCTTTCTTCTAGTGAGAACTGCTCTCATGTTGACACCATGAGAACCTTTTATGGGGCCCATTTGTGGATTCCATATTGGATGTGCCCGGAGGGGAAGGAAAGATCTATGTGGGAATACCCCAAGTATCAAGTTTGACCCCAATCGCATACCCCTAAACTCTTCATTTGTCATTTAATTACTTCATATTAAAAAAACATTCAACCTTCCATCCAACAGTCCAATCCGTTTGGATGCGTGCCAAACCTTAGGATTAATGGCTACACGGTTTGGATTGGTTACGATTAGTGACAATCGCATGCTCCTAACCCCTTTAACTGTGGCCGAAGAGTTTAATGGCCTCATATCAAAAAAAAAAAAAAAAACAATCAATCCTCCATCCGATCGTCCAGTCCATTTGGATGGGTGTCGGACCTCGGGATTAGTGAATATATTAGGGGGGTCCCTGTTTGTGCACGGGTTGGATTGGTTTCTAGGTGGGCCCCACCAATAACTAGTTCTCACTTGAATATTTACCTACACACACTATTACTACTAATCCAATGAGCGACTCGCACACTAGATCAGTGCAAGCACCTCAATGTGGAGCCCCACCTAGGATTAGGACCTAACGGGATCGAAATATCTCCATGGGCCTTCACTTTTACCAAAAGTCAGCCCCAACCCTAAACGCAATCATCTCCACTTGAGCCCCACAAGTTTAATTGTGCATAATCCATTTGGATGGGTGTGCAGTAGATCCAACGGTCTAATCCATTCTATTGGGTGTAAATCCCAAGGGACGTGTGAAATTCAAAGGGGGTGTATGTGTGTGGTCCAGTCGGGTGGACCATTAGGTGAGTCTCCCCCTCGGTGCGGAAGATGTTCACCGGGCACAAGTGATAACCATTATATATATATATATATATATGTGTGTGTGTGTGTGTGTGTGTGTGTGTGTATGTGAGTTACGCTACAAAACTCCCCGAGCGTTTTTCTTTAGCCAATAAAAGTGTGACACGTGCCATCAGTGATTCACATATCCGATTCTCTCTCCTAAATATTCTCCTACGAAGGTAGATTTATTAAAATACTAACAAAACATTGGCTATTAAATATGGGCAGAAACTCCCCTTTTGGAGATAGGGGAGTTTTTGAGAATTTCCATATATATATATATATATATATATATATCGAGAGAGTGAGATAGAGAGAGAGTAATGCTCTTGTACAAGCTTCCCTTATAGTCTTACGATACAAGCCATCAAATGGGGCCCACTTAGGACCCCACAAATCATGGAGCAACGGTGGATCGAAAAATCCAAGTGGGGCCATCATATATATCAAATTGGAAGTCAATCTAATACCTTTAACCCATTCATCTGTGGTCCACAAGTTTAATAGCTTTAAATAAAACAACAAAATTGATCATCGATCCAACAGTCCACTCAATTCGGATCTATCAAAATCTAGTGGGACCCATGTAAATGAGGGAAGTGGGTTTTGATGGTCCGCTTGGATGGACCAATAGGTGGCCTCACAATTATTTTTGGAAAAAGGAGATTCCCAGGAACCACTCTTAGATTCTAATTCTGATTCCGATTCTTCAGAAATCATGGAATCAAGCATTGATGATTTCCATGAATTTGATGATCCAATTTTAGAGGAAACAAGTAAATATTGTGAACCAACCTTGATAGATCTATTTGATAAATTGAGGAAAATGGCTTTCCTCAAACCACCGAGTTTGAAGCATTGGAATCATTCGTGGCCTCGTTCCAAAATTCTGATGATGTTATTGCTACCACATTGTCTGCACCTGTGCCCAAAGACACTGGAGAAATTTATTCTTAGGAATTATTGGCACGGGAGGACCATATACCGCCCAATTTCAAATGGGTACCTCTACCTATTGGACTCAAAGATTAAATGGTAAGTGAGGAAAAGATTTTTTGTGAGGCCTCAACCCTTCACTAGCCTAATTATATGCTAATTATATTTAAATATAGTTATGTATGCTAATGAGTAGGGATTAGTAAAGGTAGTTTAGTCTTTTCCTAGGAATTAGGCCTAGTTTATAGGTATGAGGGTCCTTTTTAGATTTATAAAGTTGTTAAGGGTTTAGGTGGACTTTTTAGAGTTAGTTGGTTACAACCCCCTAGGTGTAAATCCTAAGTTTAAAAGGGTTTCTCTTAGAGAATTTTACAACAAATCTAGAATGCCTTAAATGCCCATGGCCTTATCTCTAACCAAGCATTCCAAGAGAGGGCATTTTAGTTAATTGACAAATCCCAAAATCTATAAATAAAACCCCAAATCCATCCCACGCCATTCATCTCTCTCTCTCTCTCTCTCTCTCTCTCTCTCTCTCTCTCTCTCATTTCAAATTCCCTCCATCTCTCCCCTTCCATCTTAAAAAAATTAGGGTTTCCTACTTAGATCTAAGTCAGTCTCCATCAAGAAGACAATGATATCTTCAAGCTCCAACAAATTCCAGCCAAGGATCATCTTCTCCTTCTCTAGATCTCAATCTTCTCTAGATCTCAAGGTAATCTCCTTCCCAAGCTTCAATTACATTTAGATCTACCTTCTTCTCTTAGAGTTCTCCTTTCTTATGCATTTCCTCAAAGGTTTTGAAGGGATATCGAGTGATTTGGAGACCTTAGAGCTTGGATCTAGAGGTTTTGATCTTAGATCTTGAAGATTAAGCAAGGAGACCATCTTAGGGGACCAAAGGCAAGTATATTCTATATCTAGCATATAATGCATGCTTTCTTTCTATGAATTCTTCTTTGGATGTAAAATTTAATGATAGATCTGTAGACTTTTGTTCGTCCAAGCTCTATTTCATGATTTTTGGCCATTGATGAATGGGAATTTCCCATTTGGAAGATCAATGGCCCATTGATGATGAGATTTTGATATTTGATGGAGTTTCTGTGTATGGAGAGGGATTTGTATACGTATGGGACGGAATTGATGGAATGTGGATGGAAATTAATGGATCTAAGGAATTGTAGAAATATGGAAATCTGGAATTTGTGTGTACCCGGTCTACCGGTGACAATACAGACTCCCAAATAACTAATAGGTATGTCTTTCAGTCTTGAACTGCAACCGCATTGTAATTGGTCGACTAGCCCTGTACAAGGTTGACCGAGCACACTTCGTAATTAAGACAGCCTAATTTACTGAATCTCAGGCATTCCAGTGTAGTCGGTTGACAGGCCCCTTATGTGGTCGCTGCGTATATCGCACAACTAAGACAGGCTGACTGACAGGGTTCCAAAGCAATCCAGTGTACCCCGTCAACCTGCCTCTCATGTGGTCAACCGCATACACTACAAGCTATATTTTCCAAAAAAAAAACTGTGATCTTTGTAATTTAATATCAATTAGGATCCATTGACCTTCCATTTAGACTGAGATGAGTGGACCACACATGAGTCAAGGGCTAAGCTTATCCTTGACCCATGTGGCCACCTAAAGTAACGTCTAGGGTTGTAATATGGAACCCGACTCAGTGTTTAATGGTGGACTTAGATGCCAATTAACTTCGGAGCACCAAATACACATCTCTAAGCATTTGAGGCTCCTTTGGGCACTGACTTGGGAAAAGTAGGACCATACACCTGAATGTGTTGCCTGGCCCTAGGTTGGATCACTCAAATATATTCATTTCTTGATGGATATTGATGTCAATATTGTTAGATTATATGGTCTCAATCCAGTGGATGATGTAATAAATTGATTTATTTCTTTATTTATCAATTTAATCATGTTTTCCTTTCATGAGATAAATGGTATTTTATTACTTACTTACATATAACCAATGCGAATGACATGATGGTTCTTGAGATGAATTAGAATATACAAGTATACTAGATGTAATACATGTATATGGATGAGATCCACATACGGGAGACATGTGTCTCCTATCTTATACTTAAATATCTTCACAACCGGTGATGGGATTGGGCATCTCATCTGATAAGGTTGCAGTACTTTGATCACTATCTTCACAATCGGTGATTCTGGAATATCTTCACAGCCAGTGATGAGATAGTGTGATTTGTCACAATCATCAGAATATAAGATTCAGGATCATGGTGCTGGTACATTAGATGTATTGAAGGACCATGTGAAGCACCTTATGAAACAATGTATTTACTTTAAGGTTTGCTCTCATAATTCCCTAGCAATAGGCTCATAATCTTAAGACATTAATGAACTCAAGTTTCTATTTATTCATTTGCTTTGATTCACCAATGAGTGAGGCCAATTGTAGGTCAATACCTCGGTGTTTTGGGTACGTGGTAGTAGGACTGTGGGAACATTCAATGGTCAAGATGGAATCTATCCTCATTATCCCCTTGTGTCAATTAATGGATTTATCATTGGTAAGTGTGCACCCATTCCAATTAAGAGGTAATTAGATAGGTACCGATGATCACTATAATTGATTGGATCTCAAGGATAATAAGATATGGATCCAATTTGGTGGACATGTCTAATTAATTTATGGATATAGATGGAGAGGCCTACTTGTGGTCATAGGAAAGTTTAGGATCTTTATGTAATTTATTCCTAAGACTGGAGTTCAGTTGCATTTATATAGTGAAGTTATTTGTAATTAATTGTGGGCCCAGATTGCACATGAGATGTGGGGTCAGGGTGTCTCAGTTGGAGCTAGCTTTCTATGGAATCTCTAGTAATCCCCACACTAGCCCAATTATTAGATAGTTACTAATTCTACTTGAACTCAAAAGGAAAGGAAATAGGAAGTTAGTAATTCTATTGGCCGTAAGACTTCTAATTGTGGTAAAGGTAAGAAGAGAAAGTACTAATCATTATGGAAGTTGAACTTCTAATAATAATTAGTAAGTAGAGATTGCACAAGCTATAAATAAGGGAGAACCCCCTGGGACGTCCTATCATCCCTTTGCACGCCCAAGAGCAAGTGTTGCTCTAGTCTCCCTCCCCTCTCTCTCCTCGTTTCTCTTTTGGTTTCCCTTGAGGTTCTAGTTGTTTTCTTTTGGAGATTCTACCATTCTCCTTAAGGAAAGACGTCTAAAGTAGGTCATAGCGTGGAAGACAATTAGGTCTTAGAGATCTTAATTTGTTAGAAAGAAGAGTTCTTCATCTAGCGAGTTGTCAACTTGTCCATTAGAGCATAACCGAGCTCTAAATGTATAATCTACCTCCTTGTATGTTGTGGATTTGTTATGGATGCATGGTGATGCTTTTATCCATCTTAAAGATAGTATTTTACTGATCTTGATCATGAGTTTAAGGTTCTTGGATCCTAGATGTGGTTTATGGCCTTATGGGTACTTGATCCCTGCATCAAGTGGGTCAAAAGTTTATGAAACCTATCTTCGAGGCTCACCTACTTCCAACATATATATCCTCACATTTTTTCTTTCTATGAAGTTTTTCCTTTTAGGAATTTTTTTTCTTTTTTGCTAACTTGCCTTTGGTTTTAGAGAGAAAAAAATTTTCATGGGAATTTTTATGAACTGAAGATATCAAAATTCTTAGAAATTTTGAAAAAGTAGGCGAAGCTGGATTTACCATTTTGTTTGCGGAAAGGATTTTAAAAAAGTGCCAAGTTTTGATTTCTCACAAAAACACAGTCATATACATTTCCTAAAGTTCTAAATGTGAAGCTATGACTTTCTGTTTCTTAAAGATTTGATTGAAAATATGAAGAGAAACCGAGGCTTAGTTTGATAGTTTCCTGGTTCACCTAGTTTTTTCGGCCACAAAGCTAGTGAATTAATTTAGGTACATAGAAAGCACTGCCTATTTTTGGGGATTGTAGGAAAATAATAATAATAATAAGATAGAAAAAGAAAAAAAATGGGTTGCATTACTTTGAAAATGGCGAAATACATGAGATGTGGGTTTGCTCCCCATGTCTTGTATGTCAAGGCCAAATTCACACAAATTAGCCCTATTCTTAAGAAAGAAGAAAGATAGGAACCTCTTGTTGGAAGTAGGTGGGCCTTCTAGATGGGTTTCAAAAACTTTTGACCCACTTAACACAGGGATCAAACACCCAAAAGGCCAAGAATCCAATCCCAAGATCTAAAACCATAATCTCATGCATTAAGATCAAAGATCCATCGAAAAGATAGATCGAGAAACAAACAAGCATAAAAGATCTACTAAAATAAATAGGTTGTAGATCTATACCTTTGGAGCTTAGTTGTGCTCAATTTGAGAACTTGAGAAATTAATTCTCCATGAAAACCCTTTTCGCAGATTTGATCTCTTTTGCCTCGTATTTTTCCACACTATGACCCTCTTGTACAGAACTTTTCAGGGAGAATGAAGAGATCTCCAAGGAGAAGAAAACCTTAGCACTCTAGAAGGAAACCAGAGGAGAGAGAGAGGAGCTTATGAAATTATGTGTTGAGATCTCTAACACTCTCTTCTTATTCATAGTTTATGGACAATCTACTCTTTGTCAAGAATTAGAAGTCCCACTTCTGTTCTTAGTATATGTTCTACTCATCTTTCCTTAAGAGTTCCAATTGGATTAGTAACCTTCTCTTATTAGGGCTAGCATGGGGACCACTAAGGATTCCTTAGAATCTGGCCCAAACTAGAAACTTGGATCCACCCACAGTTAACTGCAAATAAGTTCATTACATAAATACAATTGCACTCCAGTCTTAGAAATATTTACAAGAAGACCCTAATCTTTCCAAATACTGCAAGTAGGCCCCTCCATCAATTATATCCGTGGATCTATTAATGGAATAAATCCGTCCAACCAGATTTGATTCACATCTTATTATCCTTGTGACCCAATTAATTACAGTAATCATCAGTACCATCCAATTAATTCTTAATTGAGATGGGTGCACACTTACCAATGATAAAATCCATTAATTGGCACAAGGCGATATTTAGGGGATAGATTCTATCTTAAGAATTATATGTTCCCTCAGCCCCACTACCATGTACCCAAGACACTGATGTGTTGACTTACAATTGGCCTCACTCATTGGTGACTCAAAGTAAATGCATAATAGAAACTTGAGTCCATTAATCTCTTAAGATTAAGAGCTTATTGCTTAGGAATTATGAGAGCAGTCCTTAAATCAAAGATAGATTTATATAAGGTGTTACTCATGGTCCTTCAGTACATCTAATCTATCAGCACAACAATCCAAAGTCTTACACTCTGATGATTGAGACAAGCACACAATCTCATAGTAATTGCAGTGCTACAAGCTTTTCAAATGAGATGCTCAGCCTCATCACTAGTTGTAAAAATACTATAAGTATAAGATTTGTAATCTATATATCATATATGTGAATCTCATCCACACACATAGATTACATCTAAAAGGAAGAATTGAAAGAAGAAACAATAATGAAGGCCCAACTTTGGGACCCACCACCCTGGGTGTGAATCCCAAGGTGGGAGGGGCGCCCAAGGTGGGACCCAATGATGTTGTAAATTCGGATTTCTTTCCTTTGGTGTTTGAAGATATTTTTTAAGTTCAAATTCAACATTGAAATTGTGAAAGGAAAGAAGAGCTAGAGACTTGGGAAGAAAGATTTCCAAAGAAAGAGGGAGGGAGGCAACTTCTAGCACAAAGATCTACTATTATTCTCAATTTTCTCTGGGCAACAAACTTTAAATACCTATAACTTTCAAACCAAGTGTAGGATCGGAGGAATCACCAACCGTTGGAAATCTCTTTTCGAGTACATACTCGTAGAGCCAAATATTGTATCGATTGAAGTTGTATTCAGGGAGATATAACCTTGGGAAGTTGATTGCTGCAATATTATGTGTAACAACATTATAAAAGGCAAGAAGGCATTCCATTCCAAGCTTCACATGTCCAAGGTGGGGCCCATCCTTCTTGCAACAAATTTAAAAATTCAGATAGGGAATTTTAAATAGAGAGGGAGACTCCAAGATCTTTTGCAACAAGATCTACCTAATCCTAATCTACTTTGGGCCCCAAGTTACAAACCTTCCCAAACTCAAATTCCTTTCCACCCAAGCCTCCAAAATAATTATAAAAGAGTCCCATTGGATGTTCCATACGCCCACCAGCTACCTCTTGGACGTCCAAAACCCCTCTCTCCATTTCCTCCACCCTTTTTCCACCTCTCCTCCTTCCATCCTATTCACCCAAGAGCATTCCCTAGGCACACCACCACCTCAGGTCCACTCCACCACCCCTAGCCAGCCACTACAACACCATAATCAGCCTCACCACCATCTCCCCTTCCTTGGATTCAGATCACAAAACAAGAGTCGGTTGGGATCATCGTATAAAACCATGAGTCCCTCTCTTCCGTTTAATGTTTCATGTATCTATGGCAAGGTTAGATGCTTTTTTTTTTTTTAGTTCAAATAATTTTGTACTTATTATTTACTTGTAATGGGTCTTTCAATAAGAAATCAAGTTTGTGGGGTCTTGGTCTTCACCAATGGGTCAACACAGAATGTTTGTGTAGTGACAATACACACTTGGTACAGTGGTCTTGGTTTTGCTTGATGGTATCAAGCAAAGCTACAATTACAGAACTCAAGAACTAAAATCCATTTTTCCATTTTCTGAATTTTTTCTTTTTGTGCTTGATTATAATAACTACAACTGGTTGAACTGATGAATCTTATAGTGGATGTAGTAATTAAAATAGGCTTGTTAGAGTAGGAATTTTTAGTTAGAAATTTTTATGGGACTATAAAAGATTGTAATTAGTTATTCTTGGGAAGAATTAGGACTTCTAATTGTATAGATTGATCGACCCCGGACTCACCGGGATTTACTACTTCTTACCCTTGCACTTGGGGGTGACGAATAGAAACCTAGCTCTAACTTTCTAGAGTGCAAGGGACTCACCTGGGAGAGGAAACGGTGGAGAGGTGCTTAGAGAATGGGTTGCTTGTGCTCGTGAGGTCCGGAGGAAGAAGAAGATGGTGATGGGTTGTGGCGGTGGCAGTGGTGTCTCGGGTCCTTAGCTTCAATGAGAGAGAGGAGAAAAAGAGAAAAGAAAGGAGAAAAGAGGGGAAAATTCCAGTGAAGAGTGAAGTGAAGTGAGTGGTCAATCGACCGAAAAGAAGCATGGGTTTTCAGGAAATTACAATTAGGTCCTTGGGTTTGGGTTGGATTTTTTAGAGTCAACGAGGGTTCGGATCGGGTTGCAATACAAGATTAAGGTTCATCAAATTAATCCATCTACCCAACAAGCCAAAAATCTCACCAATCCAGAAATTATGAAAGAGCCCTCTAAACTTTCTAAAATTGTGAACTGCCCCCCTACTGTACCCAAACGAACTCGAATCTTAACGGGACTTCGTACACACGATCCTAACAGTAAACCGAACTTGCTTAGTTTCTAAACGAGCTTAGTTGACTAACAGGCAATTAACTAAGCTAATTACACAATTAGGATTCCGGGACCTTACACATGTGATATGACCTCGAAGGGACGGAACACATTTTTCTATATGCAATATGTCAAATATTGGCCAAAATTTAGAAGATGTATGTGCAGCGCTATGGAAGAGGAAACCCCACATTTCCACTTCTGTAGATTCCATTTCTAACTTGGATGGGTAGAGTTTCCGGATCCCTTCTTGCTCATAAAATCTGGCTAAAAAGTCGGCCCTTTCGTCGCTGCACCAAACATAGAGTGAGGAAGCGCGGAACCCACTATTTCCATGGAAAATGGCGCGACACAAATGCCTTCCTAGTATCATGATAAATCCAAGGAAATGGTGAGAACTTGTGATCGACAGTCATGGAAAACGGCTATGAGTATTGTAAGCGCACAAAAACTCACAGACCCGGGGGGGAGTGAATTTGCGGCCCACTGGAGGAGGATGGAGAGTGCAGCTCCTCGATGATGATAGGAGAACCGATGCCTCGAGCCTGAAATGGGAAGAAGAAGAAGGTCAGAGGACCCTGGCTTGAGCAGCGCAGGGCTCTCCGATGCCTTTGTTAACTGCAGGTGCAGAACTAGAACAGAGGTAGGAGATGTAGTGGGAGAAGAAATGGCATACCAGTGAGTGGTGTTCGTTGGTCATCTAGCTTCTGGAGCTGTTGCTGTATATACATAGAGGAAGAGAGGGGACAAGAGGGAGGCTCTATCAGAGTCTGATCCCATCACAGCCCACTCTGCAGTCCCATCGGGCCTGGCGTCTGGGCCCAGTCCCATCAGGCCATTTTGAGCCATGCACTTGGCAAGGGAGGATAAGAGGGTTGAAATATCCCCACACAAAGTCCCCCAGCTTTTAACTTCTTTAGGGTGCTTCAACCCCTTGGAAGTTTGAAAGCTAAATAGCCTGATGGTTTATCCGAGTTTGAGCAACACGACCTGCTGGCTCGTCACCAGAAGTGCAGTCCTTCGCCGTGTAGGCGGAAACTGGCACGTAGCCGAGATGAGGGACGTAACTGGCTGGTACTGTTACCGGAGCCAGTGTAGTCTGTCGCCGCGTAGGCGGAATCTGGCGCGTAGCCGAGATGAGGGACGTAACTGGCTGGTACTGTTACCGGAGACGGTGTAATATTTTTATCGAGGCTGGTGGCATCACCGAGCCTGATTTTCCGAAATCGGGACGTAACTGGCTGGTACTTTTACCGAGGCCAGTGTAATATTTTTATCGAGGCTGGTGGCATCACCGAGCCTGATTTTCCGAAATCGGGACGTAACTGGCTAGTACTTTTACCGGAGCCAGTGTAATATTTTTATCGAGGCTGGTGGCATCACCGAGCCTGATTTTCCGAAATCGGGACGTAACTGGCTGGTACTTTTACCGAGGCCAGTGTAATATTTTTATCGAGGCTGGTGGCATCACCGAGCCTGATTTTCCGAAATCGGGACGTAACTGGCTAGTACTTTTACCGAGGCCAGTGTAATATTTTTATCGAGGCTGGTGGCATCACCGAGCCTGATTTTTTCCGACGCTGGTGCCATCACCGACCGTGTTTTTTCCGAAGCTGGTGCCATCACCGAGCTTGATTTTTCCGAAATATGTGCATGACATCTCTCATATACCCATGACACGTTACATATACGTGTGGTATAAGGTGGTGGCCCATGTTGACTTTTTTAGGTGCATGTGTTGCAAGTGGAGTAAAAAATTGGAACTCAATGCTGTCAGGGGAGTGGATAGTAGGATCACCAATTTAGGTGGTAAGTAGGATTACCTACCAAACCCATGATGTGATAGCTTTGAAAGACCCTCTGGGAGATGTGATAGCTTTGAAAGACCCTCTGGGAGATTGGGACGTTCACATCATTTTGAAGATTTTCTCTCTTGGGCTGCCCTCGTTTTCTACCCTCCATCGTTGAGATGCAATGAAGGAGAAAGCTGTGGTTGGTGAAGCTGCGGCCAGTGTTTATATGTGAGAAAGCTGATACTTCAACGGAATCAGGGCATATGTGAGAAAGCTGATACTTCAACGGAATCAGGGCAAATCAGAGAAAAGTCACATAACATGGGATGCACTGAGCTTATGTGCTCTGTTTCTGTTGTCACACAAGAGCAAGAAGATTCCTAGGAGAGGCCTGTCTCCGGTGACCTACCGAGCTGGAGTTGCAATCCCGGCAAAGGAGGAGGCCGTCGGTGGCGCATCGGACGGCTACGGGCTGGCCGCGGCAAGTGTCCCAGGTCTGAGAGCCACATGCTCGCGGGAGGGCGCGTTTGCCACATGGACGACTGTCGCAGGAGGCAAAGCTGGCCGATCTGGCGGGAGCTGCCGAACTCGGAGCATCTGCCGAGCGGGCTGTGACCGCCGAACCTAGAGCCTCTGCCGAGCTGGCTGTGACCGCCGAATTGATGTGCTGAAAGGACAGACCTGTAGAGATGGGAGGCGTCTGCAGATCAGCGACTGCGGGCCGAGATGGGATACGTCCTCTGCCGAGCTGAGATGCAGTCGCATTCAGCTGGGAGGCAGTCTCGACCGAGCTGAGATGCAGCCTCGGCCAACTGGGAGGCAGTCTCGACCGAGCTGGGAAGGTTGGCCTGCCGAACTTGAGACGTCTGCAAGCAATTTTCTGCCGAAGAAGGTGGACCTGCCGGTGACGTCTGCCAGCCTGGGACCACTGCCGAGATCATCGTGCCCGGCCGGTCTGCCGAGCTGGTCAGGTCAGCCGAGCTGAGAGTTGCTGACGTGATCGTTGTGCCTGGGAAGTCTGCCGAGCTGACGTTGCTGCCTAGACGAAATATCCGAGCTGGAGGCATGGCCTAAATGGCCCTGCCGATCTAGTCGTGCTTTCGAACTGGTGGCCTGGCGAGCTGGGAGAGCTTCTTGAGCTTGCTTGTCTTCTTATGGCTGCTGCACTCATGCCGAAGCCATGCCGAAGCAGAGACCCCCTCCAGCCCTTCTCTCCTTGTCTCATTCTCACAGCAACTCCAGCTCATACTCCTCGTTGACCAGTCAAAGGTTGTGACAACATGAAGAGATAACATGAAGAAGACCACTTCTCTTGCAGGAACCAGTCGAACGGGTACAGAGCTTTTTCCCTTGCGAGATCGGTAGCAACTCGGATGGTGACCTCAGGCTTTGGGAGGCATGGTGTTTGGGAAAGATGGCTTTTTGACCCTTTCCCACAGACGGCGCCATTTGTAAGCGCACAAAAACTCACAGACCCGGGGAGGAGTGAATTTACGGCCCACTGGAGGACGATGGAGAGTGCAACTCCTCGATGATGATAGGAGAACCGATGCCTCGAGCCTGAAATGGGAAGAAGAAGAAGAAGGTCAGAGGACCCTGGCTTGAGCAGCGCAGGGCTCTCCGATGCCTTTGTTAGCTGCAGGTGCAGAACTAGAACAGAGGTAAGAGATGTAGTGGGAGAAGAAATGGCATACCAGTGAGTGGTGTTCGTTGGTCATCTAGCTTCTGGAGCTGTTGCTGTATATACATAGAGGAAGAGAGGGGACAAGAGGGAGGCTCTATCAGAGTCTGATCCCATCACAGCCCACTCTGCAGTCCCATCGGGCCTGGCGTCTGGGCCCAGTCCCATCAGGCCATTTTGAGCCATGCACTTGGCAAGGGAGGATAAGAGGGTTGAAATATCCCCACACAAGTATGTTTCATTGCCTCTATACAAGAGATTACATGTCAAATCTCATCATGTTGCCCCCAACAATTGGTGATGGTCACATCTTTTTGTTTTGCATCATAGAGGTAATCCATCGAGTTTAAAACAAAGGAATAAAATTAGATATATTCAAGCATAAAATTAAACAAAATAACAAAGAAAGTAAAATGGATTGGGCGCCAAATATCTCTTTGAAAAGGATCAACTCCTTTTCTAGGCATCCCCTCAAATTCCTTGGCTAAAAAAGAATAGGGTTGGCCATTTTTAATGAAAGGATGCACGAAGAATGCAAGTGTTGGATCTTATAAACACATGTTGATGAAGTGCATGTGATGTAAAGGGTCCCTCCAATGCCATAATCTGGTGAGGGGTCTTACATATTGACTATCATCTATAATCGAGGATCGTCTAGGGCATTTGGATGCATTGTCAGTAAATCTTTATGATTTTGTAATAGTGAGGCATGTATGTAAGATCTTTCTCATGCTAGCTAGCTTAATGATGAGCAAGTCAAAACGGCCATCCAATCACCGTTGAGTCCATAATATTGCTATGAGAGATGAATGAAAGAGAAAAAGAACTGCAAATATTTTGTGTTTTTTTATTTATCTAGTCAGTGTTTTCTGAAAAAGAGGCAAGAAGGCCTAACTTGGGTATAAAGTTGAAAACCTAAATCCATATCTTTTTTTATGCAAAATGGATTGGCTTCATCGGTGCTCTGTGAGTCCCAAATGGTTAAAGAAAAAGAAAAACGAAAGTAACTAGCTAAATTAGATGCAAAACTAGATTAGAGTAAGTATAGATTTGCAATATGCAAAGTTGGATGTGTCATTATGAAGATTAATAATTCTTATGTGTAATACTAATAGTTATGCACCATCTCATTCCTTTATGCTCATTTCCAAGTGATGTGTAAATGAGTTGTGACAATGGTGTGTAAATGAGGCCACTTTTAAGTCTGAAACTCACTTTCACATATGGCACTAGCATAAGGCACAAGTACATGCTTCACAAGGTGATTTTGTTTGGTTAGGCAATTAGTTATAGGATCAAATCCCCTCAATCGCTTTTATTTCTTTTCATTCATGGGGGCCCATATTTGTAATCTATACCGTATTTGTTTATAGAAACTAATAAACCTAAGACCTTTAAGTTTATTATCTCAGATCTTCATAGATTTTGAGTAACTTGTGAAAAGAAGAATCGAAAAAATCCAAACCTAGAGATCCAATTTTATGCACTTTGTGGGCCCCCGGTTCATGATCGAACCATTCAATAGTTTCAAATTAATAATAACCATCAAGAGGTTTAGTTTTATCTCTTAAATCTTCATGGATTTTGAGAAATGAAAAAAAAAAAAAAATCCAAAGCATCCAAACACATCTGGTAACCTTGGATGTACTCATTTACCCATTGAAAATGGTGATTTTGGCAAAAATGGTAATGTGTTTCACATTTGTTAACATTTGCATATGTAATATTTACATATGTAAAATCCATTTTCCTATCCCATGCATAAAAGGCAAAGAACCCCTTGCTATCTCCACAGTTGCATATCTAACTGTTTACCACCTTTCTCACGTAAATGAGAGGCTGACAATGACCACATTTACACCATTTTCACACTGCATTCATGCATCACATGCTTAAATGAGCGCAAACAAATGTAATCATCCATTACCATCATGCATGTGCATCATATATATATATGTGTGTGTGTGTGTGTGTGTGTGTGTGTGTGTAAATGAGTGCAAACAAAATAACCCTTAGTGAGAAGGTAAGAGTTATTGGCTAAAATTGAGAAAAAGTAGGTAAGAGCTAATCAAGATCACAGTGAACTGATCAATTTGATAATTCAAAATCAGAACAGGAAAAGTCATTAGCAGTTTCACAAAAGTAGTTCTCTGCTGTTTATAAATCCCTTACAAGAAAATTTAAGAATCAAAGAATGTGCCCACTGTATCTTTCCCCCCATGAAAACACCGGAAAATTGTACAGCTTCCACTGGTAGTGAAAATACCGAGAATTCCAGCAACAAATGAGAAGATCCTACTTACAGAGCACACCAGCCTTCACAGAGACAAGCAAGTTGGCCATTACGGCAGGAAATGCCTAGAAATTCCATTGAAGTCTCTTTTATCCTCTTTTATTTCAACAAAACTAGCAAAGACCTCTTTGGAACTTTGTTTAAGCCATATTGCTATGTCAAAATGCACTCAAGCAGCAACCTGGACCAGTCCATTTGATCTCAAATCTTGGCCTCTACCACGACCCCTTCCTCTCCCACGATTACGCCCTGTAACACACCATAGCATATTTTACCACAGTAACATTCAGGTATAACTGGTCATGCAAGAAAGATTATGGAAAAAATGACGTGTGCCAGCACACGGTAGTCACTTGAAAATAATTCTCTCATATGCACGTCAGCAACCATAAGAAAGCTCTTAAACAAATGCTTTACAGGTTTTCATTGGTCTTTATTTCCAACTCTGTATAGATAATTAGTGAACTAAGAAAGTAGACCGCACTTTTTCTGTAATTTGAGGTTGATGGCAGTTATGTATCAAAAAATAAATGCCGCAAGCATGTTGAAATTCTTGCAAACTGCTTTGTGATTGTTAGTAGAACTCAGAAGATAGAAAGGCATAAACATGCATCTTGATAATGCTACCCTACACTACAAGCATATGTGAAAGTTTTTGGGGGCTACCAGAATGGACATGCAGCGGAATAACCAATCAGACAATATAGAATTAGCTATCTACCAAGCAATCACTGCAAGAAGGCAGCAGGCACAATATTTAGCGTGAAACCCTATCCAGGGAGAAAAACCAGAAACCAAAAATTAAGAGTTCACAAACAATTACAAGATATACTCACAAGCTCCTTTACCTCAATCTGTACCTCGACCTAAGGACTGTAGATGTTCTGGCAAAAAATCCACTGACATGACATCCACCGTGCCCCGTTCTCCTTACTTGATCTCCTCGCACCTTGCCAGTCAAGATGAACTATCTTCTATAAGAAAGGTAAAAGCAGCAACAACCTTCTAGAGCAGCCCTTCAGAATAATCTCTCAATGGCTCTAAAAAATAATCTCTCAATAAGATATCTCTGACTCAGATTAATGAGAGTGGTGGTTTCTAGGGTTGAGAGTAATACCCTATATATAGCCCCAAATTCGTGCTTTAAAGTTAGTGCACAAGTAGGACTCAAATTGGGAAATAGAGCCTCAAAGGAAACACTTCTAAAATCAAAATAGGAGACTTTCCCGGAATTCTGCGCACCTGTCCAATCGATCAGTCGGACCACCCAAATAACTGGATGTGTTTACAGTCCGATTGATCGGGCCTGGGGAGGTTCGGCCAGTCTTCTCTTTTTTTTTTTTCTTCTCTTCTTTGCTTCAGCTTTTCCGGCGACACAACCATAGTCCATTCTAAAATAAATTAAAAAATACAATCTAATGGACCCAGAGTTTTGTCCAACCCATGAATTAGCCAACATAAAAATACTAACATGTATTTTGTATAGATCGGGTATATCATCATCATCTTCTTCTTCAAAGCCATGTCCCAACTATGTTGGGGTCGGCTACATGAATTTTGTTTCTCCATTCTGATATATCTTGAGCCAAATCCTCAGATAAGTTACACTTCTTCATGATCTTTTTTAACTACCTGCATTCACGTCCTCTTTACCTTACCATTTCCCTTTGGTGGGCCATCAACCTTCATAGCCAATGAAGACCCCGTCCCTTCTTAATTGCATTTAGTATCTAATTTATCTTAATTAGATGCCTAATGTAATGTTTTGGATGTTAATGTGGTTGGTTAGGTAGATTAGTTCGGTTTTGACCATGACTAGGGAGTTCGAGGATCTTTTCGTAATTTCCGGCTATGGGTGACAATGTGCGCGATTTCAGTTTTGATGCGATCTTGGATGCATTGGGTCGAGCATTTTATTTCAAGTCACTTCTGTGTTTTGACCTGACCCATTTGAACTCATCTTGAACCATTTCCTACCCAAAAGCCCTTTTAAAAACTGGACTTACTTGCATATCCAAGAAATTTCAACTAAAAACCACCCTATTGCAATCGATCCTCTTCATTCCACTCTCCTGTGCAAAAACTCCTTCTCTACCCTCTTCCCTTACACTCTCTTGCTACCAAATCAGCTACTTGGAGACTTGCATGTGACATCTCTCAACTTATTTCCATCTTCGTCATCTTCTACCTCTTCTTCAAGCCTTCAAGTGCTCTATTCCATCCACACTTGCTCTCTCGGTAAGCAATCATCTTCCCTATAACGCTTGTTGCTTAAAATCAGTTATAGAAGACTAAATTGCTTGCAACCATGTTATTCCAACCCCTATTCCCTGTCAGATAGCAACACTCTCTTCAGGCTTTCTACATGCTTCTAGAAGGCATGGTGTCTTTCCACCGCCACAAGGTTTGAGCCCAGTTCTCACTAGAAGCTTCATTAACCAACTTGAAAAGGTGCCTAACTTCACTGCCTTAAATGAGTGGAAAGCACAAAGTCCACGTGGCCCACTAAGAACCCACATGCACTGGCATCAGGTCGGTTCCCATGGACTATAAATATGTGCAGTAGGTCATTTGTTGTCTACAAGTAAGGGAGTGAAGGTGGAGGCTAACCAGTGAGTGTGTTGGTAAGTGTCAACTGCAGTGAGCAAGGACTACAGATGAGAGGAGTGTACGAGTGTAGTACATAGAGGTTTTGAGTGTAAGTGACCTTGTACATGCGTGTGATGTGTGACATGTAAGTGACAGTGAGGTGTGTAGGGCGTGTGACATATGTGCATGTAATGAGTGCCTAGTGTGTTGTCAGTGAGGGGTATGTGAGAGCCATGTGTATTCAAGTGTATGGTGTAATAGCAAGTACCTTGATAATATATTGCATTATGTAAAGTATAGTAGTTGTGTAGTCTTGAGTCTCGAGTCCACCATAGTTGGGGTTAGCCTTCCTACAAGTGGTATTAGAGCGAGGCAAGGTGAGGGACCGTTCGTCCATTGGGAGCAGCAACTAAAGGCGAGGTGACGTTGTGAAGCCGATTAGTCAGGAACTGAGCTTCTTGGTGGTAGAAATCGACAAAGATCCCACTAATCACGATGGTGGATCTAGCAAATGCAACCGGAGAGACTGAGAAACTGAACAACCACAACTACAATTATTTGCATATGTGTGTGGAGTCATATATTCAAGGCCAAGACTTATGTAGATCGTTGGCGGCAATGACACTACAACACCGACAAATGACGACATGGAGGCACTACGCAAATGGCGAATCAAAGCTGGGAAGGCTATGTTCATCTTAAGGACCACAGTGCAGAAGGAGTTGTTACAGCATATAAAAGATGCCGATACTCCGAAAAAAGGCATGGGATACACTGGCTACACTATTCTCCAAGACAAATGATGTGCGGCACCAGCTTTTAGAGAATGAGCTTGCATCTTTCACAGAAGGTAAGATGACTATTAGTCAATATTTTATGAAAGTGTAGGCACTTGGTCAAGAGATCACTCAGCTTGACCCAGACTCGCGGATCAGCGAAGCTAGGATGAGACGGATTATCACACGGGGATTAAAACCCGAATATAGTGGGTTTATGACGGCCAATAGGGGTTGGCCGACTCAACCGTCTCTTGTAGAGTTTGAAAGTCTTTTAGCAAACCAGGAAGCTCTAGACAACCAAATGGCTAGAGTAACGATGAAGGAAGAGGAACAAGCACTCTTCACTCAGAAGGGCAAAACGACGACAAAGCCAAGAAGGAAGGAGACTACTGAAATTAGCCGGTCTAGGGAGAGTTCCCAACTAGGGGGAGCTCCAAAAGGCAACACTGAGGATTAACAACAGAGAAATCCTTGGCGAAACGTCACGTGCTATAAATCTGGCAAAAGGGCCCACTATGCTCGCGACTGCAGACTATCGGAGAAAAAGACTGATGAAGGGAATATGGTGACCGCGACGAGTCACCAAAGCGAAAGCGAAGAAAAATGGGATTGCCAGGCGTCTATGGCAATCATTGAAGATATCAGACTACCAAATATGGCAGGTTGCAGTACCTCAATAAGCCTCGATGAGGGTGCAAAAGTTGATGAAGAAATAACACTCACCACAGTCTCTGACAAAGATGTC
This sequence comes from Umbellularia californica, assembly GCA_028538565.1. Classification (NCBI taxonomy): domain Eukaryota; kingdom Viridiplantae; phylum Streptophyta; class Magnoliopsida; order Laurales; family Lauraceae; genus Umbellularia; species Umbellularia californica. The sequence continues at coordinate 36,512,106 of JAPQWN010000009.1, read as the reverse complement.
ATCAATTACGACCAAGACTGGATCATTGACTCAAGATGTTCAAATCATATGACAGAAGACAAATCAAAGTTTTCAAGTCTAGTCAAATACAATGGTGCAAAAGTAGTTGTTACAGCAAACAATGCGTGGCTACCAATTACCCACATTGGAGAAGCTACTTGCATACCAAGATTCAGTGAGATGGAAGCTCAACTACAAGTCTTTCATGTGCAAGGTATGAAGAAGAATCTTCTGTCTATATCACAATTGACATCTTCTGATAACTTCATTGTATTCGGTCCCGATGATGTAAGAGTTTACCAAAGTGTAAAGATGACCGAAAAGGCAATCATGACAAGATGTAAACTAGATTTTGTCTATGTCATGTCGGCTGAATCAATCTACATAAAAAAAGCCCGTCGGAGCAAGAAGGCTGATCTATGGCATGCCCGACTAGGCCATGTGGGATATAATAGGTTGAAAGTAATGACGGATAAGTGCATGGTGAAGGGACTTCTGTGATTAGAAGTCTATGAAGACACAGTGTGTAAAGGTTTTCAGTATGGAAAAGCCCATAAACAACCGTACTTTGAAGCTAAGTATCAAGCAAAGAAGCCATTGAAGATTATCCATTCAAATGTATTTGACCCAGTAAAGCCGGAATCCATTAGCAGCTTAAGGTATATGGTCCAATTTATTGACGATTACTCAAGGTATGTATGGGTGTACCTTACTAAAGAGAAGTAGGAAGTGTTCCAAAAGTTTAAAGAATTTCATATCGAAGTAGAAAGTGAACTTGGCCAAAAGATTCGGTGCTTCAGAAGATTTCTCACTTGAAGAAGACCGGCATCCAACGACAGCTGACATGTCCATACACTCCACAACAAAATGGAGTGGCGGAGAGGAAGAACCGGCATCTGGTGAAAACCGCAAGAAGCATGATGCATGCAAAGACTATGCCTAGTACATTCTGGGTTGAATGGCTGTGGACGGCAACACACATAGCTAGTCAGATACCACAAAGAAAGCTGGGATTTATCTCACCATATGAGAAGCTATGGAAGATCAAGACAATGGTGAGTCACTTTAGAGTGTTTGGCTATGTGTGCTTGTACTTGCTCTGGAAAAGCTCCGTAACAAGTTAGAGAAGAAAGCTCATCGTTGTATATTAGTCGGATACGACACGGGAAGTAAAAGATGGAGGTGTTGCAATCCTAGCACCTATTGGTGTTATACATCACGAGATGTAGTATTGGACGAAGCATCTTCGTAGTGGTCTCCAGAAGCTGAAATGCTACCAAGTCTTGAAAACTTGGAGGAGAATCTTTAGTAAGAATCGAGCACTGAAGATGATAAGCAAGACACTGAAGAAGAAAGGCCTAGCTAGGAATCTCAGACTCCACAAAAAAGGCCAGCCAAGAATCTCAGACTACACAAGGAAGGTCCACTAGTTCACTGAGAAGTGGAGTACAGGAGCATATGACGCCTAAGGAAGCTAGGCCAAGTCAATTGGAGATAGATGACCCAACACAACAACTATGGCCATCAAATAGAGCGAAGAAGCCAAATCCAAAATATATAGATGCTGATTTGGCACAGGTAGATGATGCACCCACGCCAACCTTGGATCAAGAGACAGAGTGAAGTAGAGAGAGGACTTGAAAATCGAAGATTAAGAAAGACAGTGTTGAGGGGAAGAAATGTCAGATAGCAACACTGTCTTCAGGGTTTCTACATCCTTCTAGAAGGCATGGTGTCTTTCCACCGCCACAAGGCTTGAGCCCAGTTCTCCCTAGAAGCTTCATCAACCGACTTGCAAAAGTGCCTAACTTCACCACCTCAAATGAGTGGAAAACACAAAGTCCATGTGGCCTACTAAGAACCCACATGCACTTGCATCAGGTCGGTTCCCATGGACTATAAATATGGGCAGTAGGTCGTTTGTTGTGTACAAGGGAGTGAATGTGGAGGCTAGCCAGTGACTGTGTTGGTAAGTCACAAGTGAAGTGAGCAAGGACTGTTGCAGATGAGAGGAGTGCATGAGTGTAGTTTTTGAGTGTAAGAGGCCTTGTACATGTGTGTGATGTGTGACATGTAAGTGACAGTGAGGTGTGTAGGGCATGTGACAAATGTGCATGTAATGAGTGCCTAGTGTGCTGTCAGTGAGGGGTATGTGAGAGCCGTGTGTATTTAAGTGTATGGTGTAATAGCAAATGCCTTCATAATTTATTGCAATGTGTAAAGTATAGTAGTTAAGTCTTGGGTCCACGATAGTTGGGGTTGGTTTTCCAACATTCCCAAGAAATCCAACTCTATTCTCCTCGCTAGGATTTAGGGGATTCTTTGTTTGAGCATTCTTTGAGTGGAGATAGCTTGGATTTCTTGGGAATGGGGAAAAGCAACATCCAGGGCAAGTTAAACCTTTATAAACCATGCATGCTTTGTTTCTTGTCGATCCTCAACATGCTTCACATGTTAGATTGCCCTATTTAGTTCAATGCATGTCTCTTATGTGAATATTGTTGAATGGCTATGTAAATCTCTAAATGCATGTAAATCTACAGTTCAAATGTAGTAAGGAAGTCCCTATAACCGGTTTAGAATGCTTGCAATGCAATGAGGAAATAAAACCCACTGAAACAAATCAATTTCAGTTGCTGAGACTCGAATTTTGTAGCCCATGCGAACGCAAAGGAGTCAGGCGGTTACATTTCCAGTAGTTGACTTTTTCGGATATTTGCACCATGGCTAGCCATAAATCAACTTACGGTTAACCGTGAGCTAACCGTGAGGTGATCAAACTCAGTAAATGTGTCTTATGGTCACTTTTCCAGAACCTTGATTTTTCCCATTTTTATATAGCTGCTAACCGTAAGGACCCTACGGTTCACTGTGAGCCGACCGTGGAGCAATTGTGAGAACTCACGGTCAATGGCGGGTCGATCAAGAGACATCTGTAGAAACCCAAGTTTTTAGGTGGTTTTTGGACCTAGTTTTGAACTTCGCAATGGAGCCCATGGACCCTAATCAAGCCCTAATGGACCCCTAGACCAATGTAGGTGATGTATGAGCTAACATACACCTACAAGGAAGCTCGTAACTTGGTATTTATGTATACTAAGCGAAAGGTGTTACACTAGCAATTCGATGTCCAAAAACTTGTGTAACGCCAGGGTTAATATAGCTCGGGGGCATTGGAGGCCCTAGGATTACACAGAGTAGGATGATGATGCCGACAGGTATTCCAAACCCTAGGATTTTCTTGTTCTTCATCCTTGATTCACTACTTGATCTATTATTCATGCATTTGATTTACGTTTCCATATTCTCGCATGATTTACCACATGCTTCTATATTTGCCTTGTTTTTCATCATGTTCCTAGCAATGTTTCATATTCCACATCTTTCCTTGTGTTGGATTTGTCTTTACACTTATGTTATCCCATGACATGTCCATTGTTTATGTCCATGCTTATGTATATGCTCATGATTTATGATCACACAATTTACACATCATTCCTTGAGTCGGCACCACTTAGCTTCAATTCTATCATAGTCGAACCTGGCTGAGTGTGAATTTAGTACACTTTATGGACTAGCTGCAATCTAGGTTAGGTTAAGGGAGCTTACCGGTGCTCCAGGTCCACAATGGAGTTTTGTGGGCCCTATGGCTCCTAGTGGTACCATCATTCTATGTTATATTTCATGCTCTTTATTTAACCCATGTATAATGGTTGAATTGAGAGCATATAGCTTACATGGATATGCCATTTTGTTAGGGTAACTTGTTAGCTCATGTTCTTAGTGATTCATCATGTTTATAGTTAGTCATGCATAACCATGCCTAGTTCACTCTTATTTGATCTCACATGATCTTTTGTACTTAATATTCATTTGATATCACATGCTATGCTTTTGTACTAGTTTATCTTGCTTGACTGTCATGTCTAATGATGCTACACTTGGCATTACAAGTGATGACCAAGAAGCCAATGCCCCGGAGGTTGAGGAGGTCGAGGAGACACCTCAATAGCTAGCTGAGTGGACTCCAAACGATGTCTTCTAGACATCTGTGTACGCTGAGGGCTCATCATCATGACCGTTCCTTGACTATTGGCCAGATGGCCATGTGTTTTTTTTTTAACTTTATTTAATCATGGGTTGTAAACTTTAATTAACTACTTCCACTACTTGCCACTTCTATCCCTTCTTTCTTCTAATTTAAACTCAAGCTCTAATGCTAGCTATGGTCTTGTTTATACCCTTTCTTATTGTCTCAAATATGTTATGGATGAGTGTGGGATGAGATACCATGCTTTGTGGATGTCATACAGGTTATATATGTTACATAGGCTTCCGCGAAAAATAAATATAGCCCATTTGTGATGGTATTGTATAACCTCACATGTGAAGTCCTGTGGGAACCCAACCGCTCAGGGATCAAAAGTGCATGCGAGTCGCTTGACTCGAGTCCCTGTGAGGCGTGGCGCCTCGGTAATCATGCAGAATTATGGGATCTCAGGCTGGGGGAGTCACAACCAAACTTTTCCTTACCGAAATCGTTGTCTGCCCACATTGGACATGCCCACACCATCTCAAATAGGTTTCTCTAATTTTATCCCCTATTGTTGCTACCATTAAATGCTCTCAAAAGGGCTCATTTCTAATTTTATCCTTCCTAGTTTTACCACACATCCACCTAAACATTCTCATCTCTGCCACATCTACTTTGTGCATATGATTTTTCTTGATTGGCCAACATTATGCTCCATAGTCATAGTTGGTCTAATCATTATCCTGTAAAAATTCTCCTTCAATCTTGTTGGCGTTCGTTGGTCCCAAAGCATTCCAGAAGCAAATCTCCACTTCAACCATCATACTTTTATCCTGTGTGACATCTTCATCAATCTCCCCATCCTGATTAATTATAGAGCCAAGCTAATGGAAAGAATCTCTTTGTGCTATCTCACGTTCTTCAATTCTCACGGTAATTTTAGCTCATTCTATATGCTCACCGAAGTTACAATCCTACGCGATGCTCGGTTATGATCTGGTCATTGCCGACCAAAAGGTGGCTACAGAGTATTGAGACGTCTGTGCTCAATGGGAGTGAGGATATCACGACATTATCAAAGTTTGTAATCTACACGACAGGATGTTTGGACTTTGCAAAGAGGTTCGTGTGCACGTGCGGGGAGCAGGATTTCAATCCCATCTCCTCCTGAATGCAATGCATCCTCTCCACTATGTTGTAACTCTGGTATTCTCTAAGGTAAATAGTACAATCGGAAGACTACCTCTCTACCTTACGTATCGTTTACAGGGCATGTTGTATAGAGTCTTTGGCACAACTAACCATCTTAAGTCTAAACAGTGGCGATGTCACTATATTCCGTCTTTGTCCGGCTTATTTTAAAGCCTTTGCCTTCTAAAGCCTCTCGCCATCTCTTGAGTTTTGCATTCACACCATCTATTGATTCATCTACCAATACTATATCATCTACAAATAACATACACCAAGGCACCTCTTCTGAAATATGAGCATCTCTTTGTCATTAAGATCTTATTAAAGAGTCTACTTAACCAAATCTCCCCAACTTCTCCTAAGCATTTCCTAGCCTCAATCAGAATGTCATTTGGACCAGTAGCCTTTCCCGTCTTCATTCATTTTTAAAGATTTCCTCACTTCCACCACCCTAATTCTATGAAAAAAAAAAAAAGTATGCATTGCTAACTAAGTGTCCTCTATTGTTCTTATGTCTCCTATATATTCTTCATTTAAAAGTATGCTAAAATATTCCCTTCACCTTTCTTTGATATCATTGTCCTTCACTAGAACCTTTTGGTCATTGGTCTTAATACATTTGACATGATCCAAGTCTATACTTTCCCTCTCTCTTATTTTTGTAAGCTTAGAAATATCCTTATCTCCTTCTTTTGTTCCAGCCTATTACATAGGTCATCATATTCTTTGCACTTTGCATCACTTACTACTATCGTAGCTTCTTTATTTGCCTTCTTATGCAACCCATAATTTTCCATATTCCTAGTCTTCTGACAAACTTTGTAACGTCTCTTCTCTCGAACAGCTTCATGAAACTCTACACTCCACCACTAGGTTTCTTTATTATAGTGAATTTTCCCCTTCGACTCTCCAACACCTCTTTTACCACCTTTCCAATACACTTAGCCATTTGTTTCCACATCACTTCTGTTTCTCCCTTAAAATTTCAATCTCCACTCAATCACTTTACCCTTAAATATACGCTCTTTCTACTTTTAAATCTCTCCACCTTGTTTTAGAGTACATTTCATTTACTACTACTCTTTTTCTACTTTTAATACAAGTGTCTAAAATTACTAACCTATGTTGTGTGCTCAAACTCCCTCCTGAAATAACCATACAGTCTTTACAAGCCAATCGGTCATGTTTTTTAACTAGAAAGAAGTCTATTTGACTCCTACTAAGGAACTTTTATGAGTAATTATATGCTCATCTCTCTTTTTAAAACAAGTGTTTGTTATTAAAAGGTAAAATGCTGATGCAAAGTCCAAGATAGTCTAACTCATTCTTTTCTCCAAAATCCTTATCCTTCATGCACTCTCTAATGTCCTCTATTATCCTTTCCTATATGCCCATTTAAGTCCCCTCCAAGGAAAATCTTTTCACTAGTTGGAGTTTCTTGTAGTAAACCATCCATCTCCTCCCAAAATTGGCTTTTGACACTTACATCTATTCCTACTTCGGTGCACTAATATGACTTCCTCTAACACTAGTTTAATTGCAATAATTCTATCACCTAATCTCTTTACCCCAACAATTTTCTCTTTCAAACCCTTATCTACAATTATTCCCTCTCCATTTCTTGTCTTGTTGTTTCCTGCACTAAAAAGTTTATAATCATCCGCGAGCTCCTTAGCTTTACCCCCTTTTCACTTTGTCTCCGGCAAACAGGCTACACTAAGTCTTCTTCTTTCCATTACCTTGTCTAACTCCATGCTCTTGCCTGTCAAGGTTCCTATATTCCAAGTAGTGAGTCGAGTCTTCCTCTTCTTCTGCTACTGGACTAACTTCTTTAGCCACACTTGTCCAAAATGGTGCAATAACCCTTGCCCACTTTCCACTACAACCAGGCGACGCTGCAATTTGTCTCTTAAGGTGGAGAACGCCCTAGCATGATCTCTGAATGTTGTAATCTCGGATTTCATATTTGGGTTGTGACAGAATCTTGCACTGGCAGTAAAAAAAATGACGGAGTTGGATCAGGTATATATGCATTGCTAATTAATATATGTTTTAGCCATGATGCCAACATACACAGACAAAGATAACTACAAATACAAAGCAAAACTTCAAAATATATAATATTGATAGGGATACTGTATTCCTTCCAAACATCATGGAAAAACTCTAACTGTTTCAAAGTAGTGCAGCTGTTACAGATTATAATTTTAAAATTTTTATTTTGGTATCCATGCATTATCCAATAATGATACACTCAAAAATATGATACTGTTGCCTTGAAGGCTTGAACACATACAAGAATACAGGTCGCTTTGTGGTTGAAGCCATTTCTGATGGACAAATACCTTGAACACTCGCTGCCATCTAAAAGAGACTCAAGAGATCTATATTGGGAGATGGGGGAGGGAACAGATTCAATGAAGTTCAGTTGGGTGGATGACATATTTAGTACGGTGATGGTAGTGGTTGACCAGAGCTTCTCTCAAAATGATTAGATTCATCTAGCTAATATTCATTCTAGTTACTCTAACATAAAATCTTTTACCCAAGGTGAATCATCTAAATTAAGAAGTGTATTAGGAAGTTTCAACTTTCAAGGAATTGTTGGAGTCATTATGAGGGTTTTGAGGTGGCATATGGCTAGATCACTCTTCTTTTTCCTCAAGGAACTCTTATAACAAGAGCAGCTCAATTCTCAAAGCATTGAACGGATGAGGCAGAAGAGTTGCTAAAATTGATTGGAAAACAAAATGATGGAGTTTCTTAGTACTACAGCAGGTTGGATAAGGAGTGCCAATACAAATGACCATTTCAAATGAGAGAATCATTCCAATCTCTCAAAGGTGGAAGATACAAATTAAAGATCAAGGGTAAAATGGAAAATGATGAGCAGTAAGCTACTATGATGCCAGTGTTCAAATTTCAGCTCATGAGGAAGCAAAACACGGAGAACTCTGATTGACATTCTGTGATCAGAAGAGGTTCAAATATCTTACGTGTAGGCAAGTAAATCATTTTTCAGTAAAGAAACTTTCCAAAAAGAATTCCTTGCTTCCAGAGAGGAGACAAATGTGAAGATGATAGTCGAAACACTGGTTAGCGTTGAGAGGTTGCCATGGGTCTAAACTCTGAAACCTGACATTTACCTACTATGGGATCTTTAGATTAATTACCACCCGCCATTCATGGGACTATTTCTCTTCCATTTCCTAATTTATGATTAGATGTTTTTTGTTATCAATCTTCATCCATTTTCATCTCTGTATTCAAAACCCTGCAAGTTAATTATCATTTCTTGAACACATGTATAAATCATGTAATCAAAGGTCACATCTGAAAATCCCATGCTCTTTTTCTTTCCATTTTCGTACATATACAAGGCATAATTAAGAAATTCGATTTAAGGCATTTGGTAAAACATTAACTCCCCACCAAAGTTAAAAGCTTAGATTGATATCTCGTCATTCCAGATAGATGGTTCACTGTTAAATCTCAATATGATAGAGCCATTATAACATATTAGTAGAAGTTTCATGAACATATGATCTTACCACGCCATAGTCGTGGCAGTGCCTCTGATCCACTGAGTTCATTGTATCCAACTGATTCCTTTTGCATTTCCTCAGCCCCATAGCCTCTTCCTTGCCCGCGAAAACTGTGAACCCTTCCATGACCACGACCTTTGCCACCATATGCACGTCCGCTATCCCAAATGCTGTCTCCATTTGACTCCACCCCATTACCATTGCCTGTTATAACGAAACCACAAAGCATATTCTGCATGATGCAAAATTAATGAAACCACAGAGCATATTCTGCCGGATGCATAATGAAACCGCAAAGAATATTCTGCAGGATGCAACCCTATAAACCAGCATATGGCTTGAAAGAGAAAAAGAAACCAGAATATCATGGAAGCAATAGCGCTTGGGAAGTTTGGAGCTGTTGTTTACACCCAACATGAAACCTTTAAAAAGGAGGCTACAATAATTTAGAAGATTAATATTATGAATGATCGTAGTTTTATGCAATATTTTGAAACCAGGACTTGGACCAGATTGGCTAGTTGGGATCGCTTTGTACCAGTCCCAGTTAGATGTCGCAACTTTCACCCATTAATTCCACAGATCATTTTAATTGAAGAAATCCAGCACTCTCTTAGAAGAATGGGTATAGTACACAATTGGACCTTAACACAAGTTTTGACATTAAATAGCATACCGAAACTTCTTTAAAAGTATCAGTAATATAAAAGCAATTCATGCAGGTTGAACTACAGCTGGACCAACCAACCCACCAATCATAGCGGAGTCCCAATATAAATTTCAAGACATTGCTTTTAAGACATGGAGAGTCGGCCAAACTTTTTAAATGGTTAAGAATGAGAGACCAAGTAGCATTTTTATTTGATTCCTTCTTTTATCAAACTGATTGAAGTTGACTTAGAATGACATGATTGAGCCTGGGACAACCAAGAGGGATAATAAACTTAAGGTAAAAATATATAGAGTTATGATGATAGTTTTCACAACTCTGAATAGAAACCAGATTAAAAAGCTTCATACACACTGTAGGAAGCCAAAATTTCTGTCCTATCTTTTAACAGAGAAAACAAATTAATTAAACAAATGCCCCCAAGATTTTCCCAAACAGAATGCACACCCTCGAGAAAACATGGCAACGCTTTATTTTATCCATAACATGGAAGTTTGGAAAATTTAGCTAAGCACCAACACCTAAGTTCTCGAAACCATGTGAAGCATACCTCTTCCTCCACTACCCTTTCCTCGACCACCACGTCCTCTACTGTGCACACGAGGAGGTGAGCCTTCTGATTAATGGGATCAAATAAGCAGGATATGAATATGAAAAGTGGCTCAAAAAAAAAAAAAAAAAGGAAGAAGAAGTAAGCTCAGACATACAAAAAATGAAACTAATTGCTTTAGTTTACCTCCATTATACTCAAATTCAGTCCATGGTTTCACTTGATCACCCGACAGAGGCAAATGGTCTCTGCATGAAAAGAAAAATGTTTCAACATTCACAACATCACAATAGATAGAAATTTATGAAGAGAACTCATGCAATGTTCTGAAAATTGAATCATACCATAAAATCATAAGGGGTAATAAATCATAAATTGTGGATTGAAAGATTAAGAAAATGTAAGCCGTTGGACCTAGTTTAGGGGAAACATTCGAAAGCACTCCTTTCTATCATGGGTATGTTTTCAAAAGAGGCTAAGAACTAAGGATTTCATACGAAGACTATTCATTGTGACTCTGGATGCATGTTTTGTGATAATGATGATGAGTCTTGTGACCTGTTCTTTGAATGTATGTTGACCACGTGGATTTAAAAGGCCATCTCTTGTTAAATAGTTGTTTGTGTAGTTTCCCATTACCAATTGGTTTTGGGATTACTGGCTAGCAACTTTGAGATAGTAATAGAGCCAACACGTCACGGGTTCGAAACCACGCGGGGAAAAAAACATGCCCCATGCCACGTTGTGTGTTTGTGCGGGTGCAAGTGTATGAGTGGGCATGTGCCTCGGGTCTAGTAGGTGTCCTACCCGAGGGGGTGGGGGGGTTGTTAAGTAATTTTTTATGCAGTCTCCCTCTCTTGCCTTCTTCAAATCTCCCACATGTGCCCATGGGGTTTTCAACCAATGAAGCCATTCAAGATCTCCTTGAAGGTATTACTCATGATAAAAGTCTAGGAACTTTGTCTCTTCTATGCTTCTCTTCAGTTGTTTGGCACATTTGGAAGCAAAGAAATTTGAGAATTTTTAATGGAAAAACTAGAAGAGTATATTGTCAAGAAAATAGGTTTGCGGATTTCTTTTCTTGGGAAGAGGATTTCAAAGCCCATCATTGTTGACAATTGATGGCTACCCAGTTCTCTCTCCCGCCCAACATTACCAATGATCTCACCTAAGATTGGTACGTATCTTTTTTTTTTTCTGGAAAAAGGATTCAAATTGTACAGGCTTTCTAATCCATGCAGATCGTCCAAGCATTATCTACTCTCATATCCACCAAACTTGCATCCATATATTCTGTCTTTGGTCTCAGTTTGTTTGATTCAATCACCTTTCTCCAACATTCTAACTTATCATTTAGTTGCTCTCTTGTCTCACTAATGAACACACGTCAATCACCAAACCACATACACAACAAAACTTCATCTTAGATATATCTATGGTTGTGTCTTTCATGACCAATGCAAATAAATATGGGCCCAAAGAGGATGCTAGGTGCAGTACCACTACAATTGAAACTCAAACATCTCATGCACAATTCTCATAGTCACTCTTAGTACTGGCCCTTTTATTTCCAATATATCCACTCAAATTGTCTTTTTTCTTCAACACCCACCAAATTAACTTCTTGGATGCTCTATCTTATCCCTTTTCAGATCAATAAAAACTGTAGGTAAATTTTTTCCTATTTAGAATATTTGTTAAGTTCTCTCACTGTGAAAAAACCTTTTTGGTAGACCTTCCTAGCATAAATTCCAGATGATTCTCCGAAATATTTGATTATTTTCCTCAATGGAGTTTCATTGTATGGCTCAAAAGTTAAAGTTTGGAATAACTCTTTTGTTCTTATATAAAGGCACCATAGAGTTCATTCCTCAAGTGGTAGCTCTATATTAAAGATTTTACTGAACAATTTGATTAGCCAGTCTATCCAAATTTTGCCCAATCTCTGGATCTAGTTTTCTATCTAAACCATATAGTTAATGCATTATTTACTTTCATTTTAGATGCTTCATTGATTACTTCTTGGTATGGTTATAAATCAAAATTTACTTCACTCAAATATTCCACATTTAATAGGCTTTGAAATGCATCCCCACCTGTTTTTATCCATTTGCGCATACAAATTATCATATGCTTTGTACTTGGCTCTGCTTACAACTTTTTTAGTGGTATTTTTCGCTACCTTATACTTTTTCAAGTCCTCTTTTAGTTATGTTTTCTGCCTTCTTTGATAGGCATTTCTTTTCTCCAACAACCTTTCTGGACTTTTGAACTCCACCACCAAGTACTTTTAGCAACATGTTTAATATAGCCCGCCATTTGATGTCACACCTCATTAGCATTCAAATCCCAATTCCAACTACATTGATTCAGCACTTTTTCTACAGATAAAGTTAATGTCTCCCCATTTAGATTTCACCACCTTTTTCTAGGAACCTTTAAATCCTTATTGCCAATAACATTTTGGTTCTTTTCCAAATGAATACAATTGCACTATGATAAAAAGGAAAAAGAAAAGATTACTGACTGTGATTACACTTTTCTTGTTACTCTTACCAAATAATGATGCAATCTACCAGAGTGATACGGAAGTTAGTTATTACACGTAGAACTTGAGAAACCAGAATGCACATATTTCCAAATTTGTTCCAAGTGCTATCACAATTTGAAAAAGAAAAATCAGATAAGCATCAATAAGAAAAAGAGAATGATGCAGGTTTTAATAAAAATTAATCACAGTGAAGCCCATGTTCAACAAAATAGATAAAGACTATAAAGTTGTTTCTTCAGGTTCATCTATTCATGTTATGAAAAAAAGAAAAAGAGAAACAGGTAAAGTTTAAGTAACCATTGAAAACCCCAAATTAGAAGTAAATAGAAACTAAATTCCCCATTACCCTTTGGAGGACCCATCCAGCACCTCCTTGGACAAAGTTATTGTGATCATTGATACATGGCGGGTAGTTTCTAGACTGCAAGATAAAGAAAAGGAGCATATGTATCTAGATACTGTAGGATGTGTAAACAAATAATGGAAGAACAAGCGGTGAAACTGTGAAAGAACGCCCTACGTAAGAAGACCTTCTTCCAAAGGCTCCCATGTATCAGTAATATCAGTAGATCCAATTGATATGTTTTGATGGAGACCAGCAATCCTTCTCTGAAAATTAAAATGCATTTTGACATGAAGAAAATCATTTATAAGAACAATGTCATTGACCTAATGCAAAAGTACCAAACAAAAAGACAAGAAACCCAACAAATATACACATTTTTTACAAAAAAAAAAAAAAAGACACCTTAATCAACTCGGCAATCATCACACACTTATTGATAGCTCTCCCCATTGCTTTAAGAACAATTTCACTCGACCCTTTTTCCTACAAATGTGCAGAAAGATGATCAGCCAGAGAATAAGAAAATGTCATTCATGTAAAAATAGTGTTCACATACCAAAAAATGGGTAATAGTATACAATATATTAACATCAATAATATAGGCAAAAATTCCTCTGATGTGTGTGTGTGTTTTTTGAAGAGATGGAGAACAAGCAACTAAATTGAGGAAGCTGCACTAGGTATCATAGACGCATTGCCAATCCAAACCTAATGTTCGCATTCTAAAATAGGCCAGGGGATTTGGCATGAAATTCACATAATATCAAATGCCTTTAGTTCAAACAATTTGCAGCAGAAAGAAATAATACAACTATAATGAGAAAACACAAGCAGAACTCCAATTTCATAACAAAAGCATGTGCCGTCAATTTATTAAATAACAATAATGCCAGAAGTTATGTTGAGAAAAAGAAGCCCCTTCATGTATTTATTATCATCCAATCTCCTCTTATCATAACCATTATCTAAGCAATATCCCATGCATCAAGGGCTTTGTGAGGTTTGTGTCATGACAAATGGATTCCAAGAAGCAAAGATGCTTAGCTGAGTGCTTGAAAGCAATCACACTTTGTTACTTTCTTTGCTGTGGTAAATACCGATGCATCCACTCACACACATTACATGCCCCTAACCAACCGGGCAACAACTGGGAATTTATCCATTCCCATCCCTGTAGAACGAGAGATGCCTTACAAGTTAGAACTAAACCATTAGTGGATTGGCACGCTTTGTACTTCTCCACCAATCCTTCTTTGGGCTGAGTTCTTATCTGTCATCCCTATAACTTATCATGCCGCTTCTATTTAGTTCCTAGCTGATGCAGGTCAGCTACTGGGTTAACCCACAAGCCCACTGGGCTCAAGCACAGCAGGCCCATGACCTTACATAATGTCTAGTTGGTTTTAGGTAGACATCAAATGAGTAACATTCTATCTTCTCCTTTTGATGTAATACCTTGAGTTTTGGATGTAAACTTGAGAAGAATTAAAGCACTGTACTCTCTTAGTTTGATATTAGATCTTTTCTCAGATTTTGCTGGGGTGTTTTCTTTTCTTATTGAAGGATTTCCACATAAATCTAGGGTTGTTGTTTCATATCTTTGCGTTGCTTGTGATATTCTTTGAAATTCTCTTGATTTTTGTAAATACCAGCTTATGGTCTTAATTTCCTCATTTAATTCACGCATGATCTGAAGGTTGCACTTCCCAACATGTGATACAGGAAAGGGCTCTGATTTTTTGCATGGCCCAATTTTTCGAAGTTTGATGCAAAACATTTGTACCCACACACGCAGAAAAATGAAAAAGAGAGCACAAGAGCTCCCATTTTCCGCACTGCCAGAGAAAAGAAAAGCCTCTTAGAACTTCATTTTCTGATGATAGAGAGGAAACCAAAACCTGACTGACAGGGCAGGTGGAGGGCCGGACACTGCACCTCTGCAGAGCACAGAATTCTCCTACTACACAAACTTATCCTTAATGAAACCCAAAACACAGAAACCAACCCACTAACATCCACCATGAATATCAACAATCCATGATCTGAAGTTTGTGTACTAGGAGGAGATCAACAATACTATTCTAAGATTCATCACATAATCAGAAGCAGTGGCGGACTCAGGATTTTCGTTTGGGTGGGGTGGATAGTGACAGGAGGTGAAAACCGGCAGTAGTCTAGAGGAGCTTTTGAGACTACATACATCCTAGTATAAGAAAATTAACATGGTTTAAGACTCTACACAACACAACTCACAATAATCTTTATAAAAAAAACCTTTTATTTCTATTGATTTCTGATGGGGAATTGGGGATGAGACTTTTCTACTTATAATTATCCCCCCTGCATTGTTCTATTTTTGTACAAAGGAAAGGCAGGTGTCGTTCTTTAATTTTCCCACTACCATTTAACAGGGTGATAGAGGATTTGGACTCCCATTTTATATTTTGGGAGTTGTCCTTTACACAGCAAGGGATATCTGGGGTGATCTATGACATACATGGGGCGATATGTCCTGCACATGTGGTGCATAGGCTACAGCCTAATTGGACTCCATGGAGAAGACTGGATGTGATCTGGGCCGACCGCCCCAGATCATGATAACGTGGGTCCGCCCTTGATCAGAAGAGATAGATCCCATCCATCCATCCTGAGCATTCAAATATGAACAGTAATTCAGCTCAACCATCCATTTCATGCATCAATAAACTGGCCCATTTGCTTACTTGGTATTAAATTCCTAGGCTTTCATATAAGTGGGTTCTATTAAAGATGTGAGAAGCCGATGATAGAGTTGAAGAATCATAATGGGACCTTCACTTCCTTAGGATTTGATTTACAACGTTGATGGCCAGGTAAGCATCTCCCACCAAAGTAAGACACTATTTTCTATCCATTTGTGCATCTTCACCCTCTTCAATTTCAGCCCCTTTGATTGGAATACAATGCTTATAATCCCCAGCAATTCAATACCGACCAAACAAACTAGCAACAACCCATTGCAGGTAATCACCAAAAGCATTCAAAAAGATAACCAAATCGATCAAACAACAAAAAAAACCAAATCAAATCAAATAAATTCAAGAGAGAGAATATATTACCTGGAGCAAGGTTGTTGCGTAGGTAATGTGGTTCCTCATCCTCCCTTGACTGGTTATCCGAATCTCATTCTGGTTAATGGGGGTCTCCTCTTTCGGTTTTGCCACTCTCTGATATCGATCCATCTGAAGAAGAAGAAAAAAAAAAGACAAAAAGCCAACCCAATGAAGTTGAAGATGAAGATGAAGATGAAGATGAAGATGGTAATAATGAGAAGAGAAATGATTAAATGAGAAAGAGGGGAGATTAGAATTTGGGCTTTCGTACCGTCGTTCGTGGCGTTAATTTGGGGATGATGTCTCCCTCGCTCGCTTTCGCTCGTCTGAATATTTCTTCTTCTTTCTCACGCGCGAGGAGCCTCGAATGGCGCGTTCTTATATACCACAACGGTCCGGGTATCCGTGCCAGCAGCGTCTATCCTCACATTTGAAATTAGAACTTTAACTCCTTTACTACCTGTAAAAACTCCTGACTTAAGTTATTGGATGCTGGAAGCTGCTTCCACAAATTTCTTCAAGTCCGAATTCCACGAAGGAGAAAACACATTTCACGCGCGAGGGAGGATAACGGAAGCCTGTATTATCATCCGTATCAAATATAAACAGTCCAGCAACAATTCCAATAAGATTTACCAAAATTAAGAACTCAAGTCCTTACTAGGAAAATAACCAAAGTTCAAACCTACAGATGCTGACACAGTTACTACATATGCTTTACATTGTCTACACGTGTTCCTAAAAACAATACAAAACTGATCATTTACCCATAAATGCAAGATGACATGATGCAATATCTATTCCTAAGCCCAAGTTAACTTTTGTATGCTCTCCAGCAGACAAAGCTGGCTGATATCTTTAGTCGTCTTACACTCAAATCTTGGAGGAGTTATTCGTATTCCTACTTAGTCTCCTGGAGTCCTACGGCGACAATTTCTGTAACTAAATTTATGACACTAAAGATAGCACCGTGAATACGACGATTCAGTAAAGTGATTAATACATACTGTGTCAATTTAGAATTAATGACAAGTGATTAAAAGAGATCAAACAATAGTCCACTAGGTAAATTGTGCATTATGAATTAATCATGCTTTTTGAATCATAGATCGAGAGACTTACTTTACAAGTTGGCTACAACCTTGCCTCTATCCTCTTAATTAGAAAGCACTCATGTTGGGATGTCACCAGTGACCCGATCAAAAGTTCTCCTGTCTATCCAATTTTGGAGTTTCATTGCTCAAAACAACCTACTGCAGGTGCCTCAAATAACTAAACCGAACTCAACCCCGTCGAGTATCATACGATCGAAGCTAAATAGTGTCGAACTATGCGAATCAAATAATAGAACTTGAATACGACTATTCAATATTTTAGTTCTATTTGAATCCATTCATTTCAATTCCATTCATTTTGAATCAATTCTATTCAAATCTCATACTTACTCAATTCAAACTTCAAATCGTTATGCAGTAACATTTGTAGGACAATCACAATAACTAATTGGAGAATAATATGATTCATGCATATTAACAATTATTTGAAATTGGAGGTCAATAATAAAGTCAATCCTAATATGCAAATGCAATTTTGATTAAGGGAATTAAGGTAATTTACTACCCAAACCTAATCTATTTACCCGCTGCCTCTAACCATCAATTACAATGCAGTTTTAGGTGACTCGAAGTACATGCTACATTTTATTGGTGTCACATTGTGTGTTTGCAAGGTAGATCAAAGTTCCCTAAACCAACACCCATGGTGAAGTGCTAGACAAGTCGAATAGGTACATGAGATTATCTCAGCCCCGAGATTTCTCATGTATATGATCTCCATTGGGCTATGATAAATGGTAAAGGGTTTCATTTCTATGGACCTACAATGCCTTGCAATGTCCTAAAGTCTTATTGGCTTAGTGTACGCATCATAGTCATCCTTAGGGTTGACAATGACAAGTTATATAAACTCTCCTAAGTTAATATAAAATCTCATTTCTGGTTAAAAGAACGTACATAGTGGGGGTTCGGTCACCTCTCTATTGCCTATCGAATACCCGAGAGTGGTAATAATTTCCGTTGGGCTTTGTTAATAGTCAAGGTTCCGTTTCTATGGCCCTACACAGTCTTTCAATGTCCTCGAACCTTATTGGTTTAGTGTGCACCTCAAAATCATCCTTAGGGTAGATTATGATGTGTCATAAATATTTTTGAGATAATTATTCAGCTAAGTTTTTGGTCGGAAAATGCCCAAGGAAGAAACTGGGTTCGCTCCAGCATACCCCTTGCTAGATCGAATGGACCCCAGTCCAAGGTCCGACTAGCTGGGTAGCGAGCATGCTCGCTCAAGTGACCATCTGGTTCGCTCGAGCAAACTACCCAAAACTCGGAACAGAGTTCTAGGTCTTCTTCTCCCTTTCCAACTGAATCTCAGCAATGGAACCTTCTATTCCAATCCATCAATTGCACAATTCCCTATCATAAAATGCCACTCATACCATTCCCATTAACACTATCCTCTTCCATTAATACATCCAAAGAAAATACAATTTCATCTATAAACTCAATTTAAGAATTTAGGCTGAAATTGCACACAACATTGGATTATATAGTTCAATCAAGAATAAAAACAGCATGCATAATCAATATGTGGATACAAACGGGTTGGTTCCAGTCCATGTCCATGGTGGACCTGGCGGCTAACCGAGAGGTGACCGACTTGTCTACTCAGTTAACCGACTGCCAACCAAGTAGTGACCAACTGCCCCCAAGTTTTCTTATGTTGTTTTGGACTTAGTCTTGGACCTTAGCTCGAAACCCTTGAGACTTAATTTAAGACCAATGGATTTCTAGAGTTAGAGACTGTCGTTTGAGTGCACGTAAACTCTCATGGAAACTAGTTTCTTGGATTTCTTGTACCCTAAACCAAATGTTTTATCTTAAGGTATTTGGCGTCCCAAATTATGTAACGCCAAGGGTTCTCTTGTAGTCCAATGACGTTGGAAACCTTAAGCCTTCACATTATTGGACGGTAAACCCCACGAGTATTCCCGAAACCCTAGGATTAGCTTGTCATGCATCCTTGATTCCATATATGATCCTTATGCATGCATTTTATTTCCATTTCTAGTACTCTTGCATGATATGTACATGCTTCTCATGTATATTTGTTTAGCTCATGTACCTTGTTGCATTACTTCACATGTTCCCTTACGTACTATGTATTTATACATGTTCATAGACTATGTCGTGTTACTCACTTGTGATCTGGTTATGTACTTATTCATATTTACACCTTGTACATGCTTATGATCATGTTTATATCACCCCATGATATGCACTAAACACTCTAATATGTGAGTCGACACCATTTAGCTTCAACTCCAGCACAGTTGAATCCGGCTGGGTGTGGGTTTGGTTATTTTCATGGACCTCTGCAGATTGGATTTTATAGGGGGTTGACAGGTACCTCAAGTCCACGATGGAGTTTCCTAGCCCTATGTCTCCTAGTGGTACCTCATGTTATATATGCTATGCTCATGCTCTCATGTGATTTCATGTTTACATGCTTATGTGGGAGAATATAGCTAGCTCATGTGGTTGTGCCACCTAGATATGTTATGTTTATATACATGTCACTCTTGATTCTTATGTATCATGTCTACTCACGCATTAATTATGCCTAGATTTCTTTATTTGACTTCATATGATCTCTCTCGTCATTTCTACTCATTTTATACGCATGTTATCTTTTATACTTATTTACCATGACTAGTTTAGTCTAACGGTGCTACACTTGGCGTTACAGGTGAGAGCCTTAATGCCACAACCCAAGAGATCACAGAGGTTAAGGAGGAGACTCCTCAACAGTTAGCCGAGTAAGCCCGTGAAGGTGTCATCTAGGCATCTATCCGTTGAGCAGATCTAGACGTCATTTACCATTGATCGTGGCTTGGGATACCACAAGACTTAAACTTGATTTAGATATTTTATTTTGAATTGTAAAACTTAAGTAATACTTTGCTTTTGCTATACTTTTCTTACCTTTCTTACTTTCCTAAAGTTGAAACTTGGACTTTAATCTATGCTCATGGACTAGTTTATGTTCTTATATCATATTTTATATCATAAATGATGAATACGGATGGATACCAGTTGTTGAGACTATACAGGTGAAACTGCACGGGATATGAAAATTTAATTTCACACGTGATATCCTATGGGAAAACCCATTCGTGGGGCCTAAAGGTCAGTGAGTTTGACTTGAACCCCCATGCAGGCGTACATCACGCCTCGAGACAGGTGTAATCTCGGGAACAGGGTGTGACATCTACCAATACATGAAGCAGCCCACAAACTTCCATTTCTAGCTAATGAGAAAAATCCTTTCATATGTACATGGGACCTCTTCTCATGGGATCCGCCTCATTGCTCATAATCACCATAATCTTTATGGGTTTTCGAATGCATATTAGGTAGGATGTCCAGTTACTCTGCGGTCTACAACTGGGTACTGTACAGTTTTGGGTTATAATTGTTTTAGCTAGATCAAGCACAGAGGCTGAATACAAGGCTATGGCTTCAACTACTGCAGAACTCACTTGGCTCATGTTTCTATTATAGGATATTGGTCTCTACTTGGATCAACCACCTATGCTATTTTGTGATAATGTTTCTACTCTCTATCTCACGATCAATCCGATGTTTCATGCTCATACAAGCACATCGAGCTGATTACCACTTTGTTCGGGAGAAAGTTGCTTTGGGCTCCCTCATAACTTGCTTTGTCACATCTAGCGTTCAAGTACTGACATATGCTAGCTGACATATTCACTAAAGCTCTCTCTTGTAATCAATTTGTGATGATCCGCAACAAACTGGGCCTTTGGCCTCCTCCCGGCCCAGTTTGAGGGGCCGTGTAGAAGCAGCTCCATCCAATGATGATCCACTTGTTGATGGCCCATATGCACATGGTGAATAATGGCTCACCTATTCCAACGAAGTGGATCTTCCAAGACTTCCATCTCTATTAAAGTTTCAAACTACTTTTCTCAAATATTCATACTTTGAGTCAAATACTGCCACATGGAATTAGTACCGACGAAGTGGGAAACTGATCTCCATTCCGCTGTAAACAAAACTCTATAAAAAGACATGAAATGCAATCACAACTCACGTTTTGGAGCCGTTTTGTTGCTATACGCTTAAATTCAAAACCGAATTTAGTTGCCCGACATATTTTTTTTTCTTTTTCTTTTTCCTTTTTTTCACTCCTCCAAAGGGGCCAGGGACCATCAGAGCACCTGCACATGGGGAGACAGCACTCGCACATGTGGGAAAAGACACATGCACATGTAGGGGTCGAGCTCTCACACATTTGAGGGGGACACGCTAATTCAAAGAGGGGAGACATGCACAAATGAGGAGAAGAGAGTTGCACGTGCGAAGAGGGACAGGCGTAGGGATCGGTCCTTGTCATCCAAGTGAGAGCAAGGCTCCCAACTAACTACATGCCCAACGAGTTCTAGTTGATCATTTGGCTGTTTTAGTCGAACGAAAGGATTTTGCATTGGAGAAAAACATTCATCATTTTCCATGCATTCTTTCATCATTTGTTGTGTTACCTTTTTTTTTACATGGAAAAAGGAAAGAAATGAATTTTTCTTACCGAGAAGATTTTGATTTCTTACGAGAGATGTAGGAATATAGGATTCCTCTCTATCAAGGAATGAAAATTCACATGTATAGAGCACAAATGCACCATTTCTTTTAGGAGCGTTTGGTGGGAGGTCCCTCAAAATATGACTTTGTTGCAAACAGTCCACCAAAAAAAGTCATGCAGCCAAAGGTCCTATAATTAACACATTCACATACCTAATATGTCTAATTTACCCTTTCTTTAAATCAAATCCCATGATTGGTGGAATATGCCATTAATAATGGTCAACTACCATTTAATTGACCACGATTAATGAAATCCCATTAATGAGATTTTCAAATAAATTCTAACAAACACAAATAAATTTAAAAAAAACGCAGATAACTTTCAAAAAACGCAGTAATTCCAAAAAAAACGCAATAAATTTCAAAAGAACACAAATAAATTTAAAAAGATGTAAATAAATCTCAAAAGATCCAAATAAATTTCAAAAAATGTAAATAAATCTCAAAAGACACAAATAAATTTCAAAATATCCAAATAAAGTTAAAAAATATAAATAAATTTAAAAAGACACAAATAAATTTCAAAAGCGTAAATAAAATTTCAAAAAAGGGAATAATTTCAAAAAAATGCAATAATTTCAAAACAAACGAAGATAAATTTAAAAAGACACAAAAAAATTCCAAAATATCCAAATAAATCTCAAAAAATGGAAATGAATTTCAAAAGACTTAAATAAATTTCAAAAGATCCAAATAAAATTCAAAAAATGTAAATAAATTTTATAAGACGCACATAAATTTCAAAAGACATAAATAAAATTAAAAAAAACAAATAAATTTCAAAAAGCACAAATACATTTACCAAAACTACGATAAACCAATTTTCTAAATTTTGGAAAATTTAGCGAAAAGCTTCAAGTATTTTTTCCAAAACTATAAATTTAAAACAACACAAATAAACTTCAAAAGACACAAATAAAATTCAAGAATGCAAATAGATTTCAAGAAATGTAAATAAATTTTTCAAAAAACTCAAATAGATTTGACAAAAACTCTGATAAATTACACTAGAACTTAGATAAATCTAAAAAACACAGATAAATTTGACAAAAACTCTGATAAATTACACTAGAACTTAGATAAATCTAAAAAACACAGATAAATTTGACAAAAACGCAAATAAATTTGACAAAAACTCTGATAAGTTGCACTAGAACTTAGATAAATTTGACAAAAACTCAAATAAATTTGACAAAAACTCTGATAAATTACACTAGAACTTAGATAAATCTAAAAAACACAGATAAATTTGACAAAAACGGAAATAAATTTGACAAAAAAACTCTAATAAGTTGCACTAGAACTCAGATAAATTTGACAAAAACTCAAATAAACTGAGTTCTGCTCAACTGGGCTTCTGCAAAGTGGGTCGGGTTGAACCTAGTCAACTCTGGCCGTTGACCGTACTGTTGGCGTGACTCTGCTAAACTGGGCTTTCTAAACAGGGTCAGGTCAAACTGACCTGGAATTGATCTGGAATCGACCCGGCTTGAACTGTTCTAGTGAACAATTATCTTCTTCGCAGTGATAGCCAAGCCTCGGGCTGCTTCTTCTCTGCAACGACCTCATTCTCTAAGATCTATCCTGAACTTCCATGCTGCTCCGATATCCTCTTCACCTCTGGCGACGAACGCGGTCCGGCTAATCTCCTCTGACCAATCAAGGTTGTGGCCCACTGCTGTGATCAGGCTATCAGATGCAAAACCGACGAACTTTGCCTTCTTTGGTTCGAACTGTACAGAGATCTGTGCGTCTTCTCCGATATATATAGCAGTTGTGGCCCACTTTGAATTTCAATCCGGAACTGAGAAACCAGATCCTTTCGAGACTTGCAGAAAACAGGACAAGGAGAGGTCCTCTCTGTTTGCTTCAGAAAACGTAGATCAAGGAGAGGTCCTCTCTTTCTTCTCTTTAACGGTCATCTGTATATTTGCTAATCTGTCGCACACTTCGAGATTGATATGCATCGGGGATTGATTTGCTGGGGATTGAAAGATGCGGGAAGAAGAATAAAGAGAAGGGGTTCCTTTGCAGTGGTAGCCCATGATCCTTCTGCATCTATAAATGTTGCAGCGGCAGGCGAGGATGAGGCGATGATTAACGATCTTCTTCTTCCGAGGGGGTTTTCCAGGAGAATAGAAAATGAGAGATAACGAATGAGAGAGAATGGAAGATTTGAATTTTTAAAATTCAAGATTTCATGCTAAACAGTTGAAAGATTTCATGAATAAACAGTTGAAAGGGCAAATCAGATATAAAAATGTATGAGGTGGCGTATCTAAGGACCTCTCGCATGAGGTGGGGTATCTAGAAACCTCTTACCGAAATATGTTCAAGCTGTATGGACTGCAATTAGAGGAAAAGTTGATCGATTTGATGCCTTACAATACCTCTAGGAGGAACCTTTCGCTACTTATCTCTTTATTTTATCAAGTGGAATTTGCTTTTTTTAAGATTCCATAGTCACGAGCCATATACATCTATCCTAATTTTGCAATATTGGGAACTCTACCTCAAATTTTCCCGTAATCAATGTGCATTAAATATAAGGTCCTGAGGATAAGGACGAACATATCACTTCGGCATGATATCTCATGACCTCATATTTCTCTCATCTACCTCAAAACATTGTTGTGCTTGCTTCCCTTCATAATAATGCATCCAGATGGGCCCACTAGAAGGGACTTTTTATTCTCAGAAATGCCCATATATGTAAAGTGATTTCTACTTAAGATGGCTTTATCTTAACTAGGGTCAAGCCACCATGGGCCGGCACGTTGACCGACCTGGGACGACCTAACCCATCCCAGGCACAGGTTGTACGTGCTGGGTCAAGGGGGCTGGCCCATGGCAAGGCACGGGACAGCCCAGTGCTTGGCCCGAGCACAACACGGCCCGGCATGTCTTGGTTCAACCCGGTAGCCCGGTTAATGGGTTATGAGCCTTAGACTAGAGTAGGATGGGATTATGAGAATTATCTTTCTCAATATAGTATTGAGTTATATGGGTATTAGCATTAATTCATACTAGTGTGAGAGGCAAGTGTTGGAAAAGGAAAAAAAATTAAAAAATATTTTAAAAGAGGAAGCAAGACGAGGGAGGACTAAGGGAAAGATAAAAGATTTGGACTGATTAGGTGGGTCCATAATGATATAATGCTGGCCTAGTGGTCAAGAATAAAAGAATTAACAATACTAAGCTATAGAAAACTTTCGGGGACGTTGGCACAACCTGAGCCCACAGGCCTAATCTGCTAAGTTCAGAACCTATTTTTTCTTTCAATGCAAAATAACTAAAATTACAAAATCAACTGCAAATTAAAAGGATGAAAATATGTAACTTATGTATTAGAAGTTAATGGATGGGATGTGGTCCCGTAGCGACAATATCTCAATAAACAGAACATAGAATATAAAATAAAAATAAAATATATAGATGAATAATGTTTCGTAGATAGGTAGAATATCATATTAGTAAATGGATCCCATGAATAGTTCATGGTCATAAAACGCTATTTTGGGTAGAGTGGTCATAAAACACTTGATTTTGATTAAAAGTTTTTTTACGGGGACTAGTGTGGGCCCTATAAATGAGGGGTCTAAGTGCAAGTTATAAAAGTTTTAAGTGGGCCAACTCTTATGGATTGGGATTTGGTTTGGATTCATAAAGAATTATGCCATTATTTTGATTGGTTTGGATACCTTTTAGAAGTGGGCGCAATGAGGACACGTAGAAGATGGGTTGATTCAGGATTGTCAACAAATTGTCAATGATCCTCTGAGTGCTAGGTTATGAAAATTTTAAGCGGGTCAAACTTTTATTGAATGAAATTTGATTGGACCCATAAAATTTAGGGCCATTTATTTTGATTGGATCAGATTTTTTTTTAAATGGGCCCAATGAGGAGTGTTTTGGGAAAAACAAAACTTCTTTGTGATGTTTTTAATTTATAAAAGTGAAGTATTGGGTATGAATACATTTGGAATGGATAAGTATCAAGATATTTGAATTAAGGATTAACGTTATCAAGATTCAAGAAATTTGATCGAGTAAGGAGATGTTTTGGGTAAGTCACATCCTACTACACTCATAACAACATTTATTACCTTATATATTAAATGAAGAAAGAATTTAGGGAAAGAATCAATACTAAGGGGAAGAATTTAGGGAAAGAATCAATTTTGGGGGGAGAGATGACATAGATGCAAATTATTTGAAAATTATAATAAGGATTGGT
The DNA here is from genome assembly GCA_028538565.1 of Umbellularia californica. Lineage (NCBI taxonomy): Eukaryota > Viridiplantae > Streptophyta > Magnoliopsida > Laurales > Lauraceae > Umbellularia > Umbellularia californica. The sequence goes on along the minus strand of JAPQWN010000009.1, from coordinate 36,486,171 downwards.
TGTGCCACATGTCATTGCAAATCCCCAAAAGGTAGTGGCACGTGTCGATCTCCCACAAGAGGGTTGCTGCTTTAATATATATAATAACTAGAAATAAAGGCCCGTGCTAAACCCGAGCAAAAAAAATAAGAATATATTTAACTATAAGATTTATTGAAATATTATTAAGAAAAAACCCAGGTTCCCTTTTCTTTTAATCTTTCTATTTTTGTTATCTTCTACCTTTTGGATTTAGGAGCAAGGGACGTATGCATGATGAATACAAATGAGAAACTATAAAAGATTGATATTAAACTCATGTGCACGACTAATGTTTATCATAGGCACTGTCATGTTACTCCATGCCTACCCCACAATTTGATGCAAAGGATTTTGCAAGGTCAGTTTTCCAATAAGAATATCACAATGAGAGCATGCCATTGCGTTACAAAAAAATCGACTAACTCGATGTAATTATTTTCTAAAAATGGCCTCTGTACGTTTTGGATTTGGAGCTACGGCTATATACATGATGAATACAAATGGAAAAGAAATGACATATATTAATCTCATATGTGCACAACCTGTATGCATAATGAATACAAATGGAGAAAAAAGGACATATATATATTAATCTCATATGTGCACAACTTGTTTATCATAAGCATTGTCATGTTTCTCCATGCATGCCCACAATTTGATACTGAGGTGATTTAATCCACATACCAACTCTTAATCATTTCCTATTATGGTATCTCATAGGCCAATTTTTAATTAAAGATTTCTTTTTTTAAGTGGGTTAATTTCATAATTTTAACAAAATTATATCCTAAAGAATAAGGAAATAACAAAGTTATTAAAAAAAAACGTAATGCAAAGAGAAATTCTTTTCCAATTAGATTAATTATGAGATTAACATGCACTAAAACAAATTGCACTTTCAATGATACACACTCCGTGTCGACCATTTTGAACTCCACGACGGGAAAGGTTTTACGGACGCACTGCATAGCGTTGGCACCACGTCGGCTACCAGAATCCAGCTAAACTATTCTCGACGTATAAATGTTTAGCGTCAGATAAGAAAGGCCTTTCACCAACGCAATGGTCGTCATCCCTAACATCGGCAATGTCAACAACGTCAGCACAAAATCGAATTTACCGATCAACCTCACCTCACTGCCGACGAATAACAGCAACGATTATAAATTTGCTGACGCACATAGTAGCATCGGAAAAATTATTTAACGACACACAAACAAAGTCGGTAATACATATTCCGACATGTTGAAGCGTCAGGAAATGTCTTCAACGATAAAAGAATGCACGTCGGGCATTGGTAAATAAAATTTACCACACTTGATAACATCCCCTTTTGGCGACGCAGAGAGTGCATCTGAAAATAAGTTTTCTTATCAATTAAAAATTAATTCAAAAAATTCAAAAAATATTTCCTGTACAATATTTTCCTGTTCTAAACTATAGTTTCAACATTGCACAAGCATTATTTATGATAATGTTAACAAAATTATATCTTAAAGGATAAAAAGGGGAAAGAATTATTTATAAAAAAAAAAAAAAAAAGACCATGAGAGAGGTGTACTGTGTACCTATAAATGAGAATTTCCTGAAAACATTCTGCCGGAAGAGATGTCTTTGTGTTGAGGTTAGGATTTAAGGAATAATAGAGATGTGATGCCTATCTTGAATTGAGAGAAGAAAAATGGGTGATGACTATAGTTGAGGTGTGATAGCCATGTGAGAGACTTTAGTAACGGCTAGTTTGATGAGAAACCGTATAAGATTTAATGAGAGATTATAGGATGGGTTAGATTATGTTCCTCATTCAAAATTAAATTGATAGGTTACATGATTTTAGGAGAGGATGATGATAGAGACGAGACATTATAGGTTAAATTGATAAGTTACAAGATTTTAGGAGAAGATGATGGTAGAGATGAAAGATTATAGGAGAGGATAATGCGTACAGGTTTGGAGAGATTTAAGGGAGGAAACCTTATGACGGAGAGAGTTTTAAGAGAGATTTAAGGGATTTCATTAAAATCTCCAAATCATCATCATTTAAATTATTTGTGATGCTATGTGTTATTTTATTGGAATGCCGACATGCATACGGAGAAGCCAATTGCAAAAAAATTAAGAGCACTGATGTGGCACCCTCAAGAGCAGGGCTCCCTATTGCTTTTATATATATAATGGATAATGGATGTAAAATATCTTCACAAGATCATAATAAATGTCACTACCCTTATTTAAATGGGTATTAGCATTGGAAAGCTACTCTTTTCTCCAACGTGATGAAATTATTACTTACTATTTAAGTGGAGCATTAGGAATACTTACTTACTATTTAAGTGGAGCATTAGGAATATACTCTTTCTTATTCGCATGTAGCATTAAATATAAGGGGGATTCGGCGAGAGGTCCCTCAAAGTGTGACTTTAATGCAAACAGTCCACAAAAAAAAGTTATGCAACCAAAGGTCCTTCACACACATTTCCATACATAAAATGTTTAATTTGCCCTTTCTTTGAATCATATCCCATGATTGGTGGGATATCTCATTAATAATGGCCAACTACCATTTAATTTCCCACGATTAATGGAATCCCATTAATGAGATTTTCAAATAAATTCTAAAAGCACACAAGTAATTTAAAAATAATGCAAATAAATTTAAAAACATGCAATAATTTTTTTTAAAAAGCAATAACTTTCAAAAGAACACATATAAATTTAAAAATATGCAAATAAGTTTCAAAAAGATCGAAATAAATTTCAGAAAATGTAAACAAACTCCAAAAGACTCAAATAAATCTCAAAAGATCCCAAGAAAATTCAAAAGACACAAATAAAATTCAAAAACGCAAATACATTTGCCAAACTCAGATAAATCGTTTTCCAAATTTCTGAAAAATTTGCCAAAAACTCAAGTATTTTTGCCAAAACTCAGATAAATTTATTTCAAAGAACGCAAATAAATTTGAAAAGACACAAATAAATTTCAAAAGACGCAAATAAAATTAAAAAACACAAATGGATTTCAAAAAACGTAAATAAATTTGCTAAAAAACTTAGATAAACTCAAAAAATATAAATAAATTTCAAGATAACGCAAATAAATTTCAAAAGACGCAAATAAAATTAAAAAACGCAAACACGTTTGCCAAACTCATGTAAATCATTTTCCAAATTTATGAGAAATTTGCCAAAAACTCAAGTATTTTTGCCAAAAGTCAATTAAATTTATTTAAAAAAAACGCAAATAAATTTGAAAAGACACAAATAAATTTCAAAAGACGCAAATAAATTAAAAAGCGTAAATAGATTGCAAAAAAATGTAAATAAATTTGCTAAATAACTTAGCTAAATTTTAAGAAAAAACTCAAATAAATTTGCCATAAATACATAGAAATATGACAGAAGACCGATAAATTTCACAAAAACTCAGATAAATTTGACAAAAGATCAGATAAATTTGACATAACTTAGATAAATTTGCCAAAAACATAGAAGAATATGACAGAAGACAGGTAAATTTTATAAAAACTCAGATAAATTTGACAACATCTCAGATAAATTTGGCAAGACTCAGATAAATTTGATAGTAGATCTGGGCTCTGAACTGGGCTTCCGTAGCAAGGCAAGGTTCCGTGTCATCCTGGAGAACCCCTTTCGTATTTCTTCTCTAGGAATGAGGAACTTTACAAGAGAGCTTTGTAGATCAAACGTGGCGGCCATCTCACTACAGTAGCGACAATGGTGGCTTGCACGGGCGAATGTCTTCTTCTTCGGTTCAAGCCAGCACAGCACCCTGGACCTCTGCAACTAGGGCCAGAAACGTTGCAGCACGCTTGTCTTCTCTGGAGACGATCAATTGCAAATCGAACCACTTCTCTGCCTTGAAACAGGGATCGATCTTCTCTATGGACCTGATCCCAGATCTGCAAATCGATCAACAGCGACGCTGACCGAACCCCGACATCTGTAACTCAAGGATCCCAACTCTCTGCTCTGTCTTCTTCAACCACCTACAACTGAAACTGAACCCAACCACTGATCTCGAGGTGGGCCACCGTAAGAGGAGTGTGATTGAACGGCTGTGATTGAAGACGATCGAGGAAGAAGGCAACCCATTGGCTTTGATAGTAAGAAGTGTGATCGAACGGCTGTGTCATAAAAAAAAAAAAAAAAAACATTGATGATCGTCAATGGAGTTGAATGGGTTATTTTACCACTAAAAAAACATAGCGTTGTGATTGGTACTCCACGATCGTCAATGGAGTGTGATAAAAAAATACATAGATGATAGAACGGCTGTGATTGTGTTGTCACCATTGTCGTCATTGGGTCGTCTCAACCGTCCCACCAGATAAATTGCAGAGGAAAGCGTTTCTCTGCTACTAGTCTTCTGGAGAAGAAGACGATGGAGAAACAATCTTAATCTCGAGTCCCATTTTTCTACAGCAGTCGAACGTGGCAGCCCACCTAGATCTGTCGACTGCAACAAACTCTTGCGTTTTGGCGACTTTTGGACAGAATCGAGAATCCTCTGCAATTTTTTCTCAGGCAACTGGACTCCTACTCTTTTCTACAACGAAGATGAAGTGCAGGAATCCGGATCAATCCTTGATCCGATCTGTCGAGTCATTTGAGAGGATTTAGGAAGGATGGAGGAGGGAAGATTTGAAATTTTAAATTTCAAAATTTATGCCTAAAACGGTTGAAAGGGCAAATTAGTCCTGAAAAATGAAACCATGTGGATATAGAGACCTCTGGCTGCAATTAGTCTAGCTGAGTGGACCAGAGCCCTTAAAAAGAATTTACCTGGACTGGAGGCTTGATAGATTCAATTCTAGGTACCTTTCGCTAATTATCTCTAAATATAAATTCTAACATTTGAAATAAATAAAGAAAGAAAGAAAAAGGCATGTGAACCAGCACGGCTTAGACCGTCCCAATTAGTGCCTGTGGGCCGTCCTAGGCCGAGTCCCTGCCAATGTGAGCATGGCACGGCACGACCCATGACATTTTACTATGGGTGTTAAAAATCATATGGCCCACCTGCCATGGCTCCCATGCCAAAGTAAGCATTAGTATCGGACCAAGAATAATCTCCCACTAGAAGTCTTAGTTCATCAGAGATCAAGATTGAAATTTCACTAGCTATTGTTCGAATTCAAATGGAGATTTCACTATGGTTGGAATTCAAAGTTGAACATGTGGGACTGGGTCTAACTCATGTGTCACATCTTGTTGCCCTAGTTAAGATATGTGGAGTTTCTTAATGGAGTAGACTTTTAATGCGACTGTGATGTTGAGGGAGAAGGGAAGAGAGAAATTAAAGAACACAATGAAAAATTAGTTTTTCGAATTTTTCTGAACTCATTACATCCAACGATATAATTAAAGAACCAAAAGAAAACCTGCCAAATAGAGTCCTAACCAAAATAGGTAACATAACTCTACCCAAACTAAGAAAAGAATATTCTTAATAATATCCTAACCTACATGATATCAACAGCCCAGTCCCACATTTTTAGAGATCTAGCATTCACAGGAAGTTTGTATTGTTTACCAGCGGCGGAATGCATAAAGATACTTAGAGTAGAGCCCGCATCAACCATCAAACCCACCTAGGACTAGCAATTAGGACACTGATTTTGAGTAGTTTGGATTTTAAAGTTTGCAGGACTCTTTTATTAGGCTAACAATTTTATGGTCATAAAGCAAGTGTATTTTGGGTCTCAATCCTCGAAGTTATCTTCGGGACAACTTTGTATTGCTTTTTTTTTATTAGAACAAAACATTTAGTACGGTTTTACGACCTGCTTACATCACCAATGAGACAAATTTGTAGCCTAAACCATTCAAAAATTCTTAGGTCCTATGGATGTTATTAATTCTTCAATTTAAAGCTATGAAATAGATTATTAGATTATTACCTATGATATGATGGCTTGAAATATGAATTGCTCCTAAAGCTTTGGGAGATGACTAGCCCACACACTCCCTTGCATTTGGTGGGTATTGTTCGACGTGATCAATATCAATCATAAAATACCACAAGTGCATGGCTGTCTTTATTTGAGACAGTGGCAAATACGGGTCAAGAAGAATTCTTCAATTTTAGAAAACTAATGTAGAAAGTGAATAGGTGAGCATAAAAATAACAAAAGCAAGCAAGTAATAAATTAAAAACAACCAATAATGACGAAATTCATTAAGGCATCGGAATCCACTACGCAATAAAAAATCCCCTTTTCATTAAAATCAATCACTTGTTTAGTTCTTTACTTCAGATCAAGACCCAATCAAGGAATCAAAATCCAGATGATATAACATCAAAAAAAAAAAATCGTCCTTTTAGAAAAAGATTTATTCTTTTATAAAAATATGCAAAAACCTAAGACCTCCTTCCCTTAATCAAAGTGTTAGAAATATCTAAGCATCACCTATCAAACATAAGCATAACCAATTAAAGAAAATATAGTCCTAAGCATAGCCTATCAAACGTAAGGATGAATGATCAAAAACCTATTCCAATATTAAGATCTAAACATGGAAGGTACCGACTGGTTATGAAGATAAATTTATTACTCAGTAAATCAGTAACATAAACAAACAAGCATAATCAACAAAAAGAAAGAGATTAAGAATACTTAGCTTCTTCCTACGCTTCAATCACAACTTAGCCAGCCATTACACAAAATAAAATAATGTCTTTCATTAGTAACATATCTTCAGTACAGAGCTCGAGCTTCTCCTAGATCGAAGTCTTGCATGGATAAGGCCCAAAGCTACCTTTAATATAAAAGAATCACAAGTGGGGAACTAGAACTAGGAACCTAAAACTAGAAGAGTGGGGAGAGAGGAGAAAGGGGAGTGGGGACATCCTAGCCTAGAGAGACCATGGCTTGGACGTCACCCCTAGGGCCCTATTTATGTGTTTTTTCTCTTCTTTAGCTCACGGTTTGTCTTTATCTTGGACTCCTCTGACTTGGCTTGCTCTCCAAGCAACTACCTTATCATGGATGATTTGCAATTATGATTAATCTCCTGCTTATATATCTTGACTTCTTTATTGTGCAGATCTTCCAGTAGTGAGCCCCAGCAGAGATCTCCTCATGTAGTGCAATATAATATGCCTATCACTTTAAAGATGCAATAGCAGGAAGACATACGAAGTGCTACTATAAATAGGTGATATCGATAAATATAAATTTATTACTTTTTGTAGCAAATTAAAATTCCCTTTTTTTTGCAACTCTTTTAGGTAAAGTGTATTATATATTGTTTGACTGGCTTCTTTCGTTTTATTCTATAGCTGGGCCGGCTTATAAGATAGATTATATAATTTTTTGTGGTGTTTACTTTTTTTTTTGAGTTTTTTTATATATGAATGGTTGATTGTGTGTGTTAGGGTTTTAAAATCAATATTTTTCTCATGATAGTTAAATGTATATCATTTAAATCACAAAAGTATAAAGTTTAAAGATCTTTTATTTTTATTTTATATGATATTAGTTAAATATTCATATTTTATTGTGAGTGTTAATAAAAAAATGAACTTTATGATTTTACGCATGTAGTTAAAACAAACGTTGTAAATTGAATGATATGTGCAAAAGGTGTGGGAATGACGTTTGTAGACAAACGTGGTAAAACGAATCGCATGTGTAATGGTTACGATATTATGTATATAATAAGTGCATATATGTAAATGTCATTTTTCTATCTCATGATTAAAAGACAAACTGCCCCTTACTATTTTGATACATATGACTAATCAGAAAATATTCTCAGTGAGTGTAAATGCAGTCCAACACTATATGGAGCCTACTTGGGCCCACCTATCATCAATGCAGCGCAGAGTGATTTAAAATTGCCGTTGCGGTCGCCATTATGGTCAACCTTCAAAATCGTTATGATGCGGCATCAGTCACAGTTCGTGGTCATCATGGTCCATCATGGTGCAAATTTTTAATTTACCTAAAAAAAAATCTAAAAAGATATCCAAAAGATCTAGAAAATTATAAAATGCTCGAAAACAATATTTTTTTTACATTATAAACACTTTTAGCCAAAATATCAATCCCCCTAAGTCAAACATCATGTATTGTTGTCTTATATAAAACTTGTAAAGTATGTTTAGAATTAAATAGATTTACATGCATATATTAAAATAAGTTGAGATATCACTAGGTGTTTTTTTTTTTTTTTTTTTTGTATAATTATTACTGTTATAGGCTGTTATTTTCATTGTTTTTCTTAGACCATGACCATTGTGACCGTTGTATTGAGAATAACGTAACAGCGTAGTTCGTTACTGTTTCATAATGGCCGTTATAAAATGGTAACGACCATTATTTTAAACCATTGCAACCCCTTTGATACTTTTTTTCATCCCATCGCCTGGCTTCAAGCTCAATTTTACACTCACTTGACTTTCACTCACCACTAAATCGATTCTCAAGAAAATTTACGGTTAAAATATTATTAAATTTTAAGATTGTTAAATCAAGGGTTAGAGTAATCCGTCCATGAGACATTTATGTCTTCCCCTTTTATATTGATATATTTGCAACTAAGTGGGCCCAAGAGCTTAAGTGCATGTAACCTACGTGCTGTCTCCTCGTAGGAGGGACATCTATGGTGACTAATCTACGAACTTTCCTTTGGTTAGTGGGTCCAGTGCCTGCCCCACACATACACACACGGACGGCATCGTACGTATCTGGATACCTTTTTTTTTTTTTTCGAATTTGTAAGAGACATGTCACATGAGTGATGAATTGGATTGGATATATGCAGATTCGATGGCCGGGCCTGGGCACATGCATGTTTTGGGAAGATCATCGAAAACGTTTCAACTTTTCATGGACTTCTTTTTCATTGTTTGGTGGGGGCAGTTTTCGTAAGAAAAACCTAGAAATTTCATAGCTGTATGTAAGGCCATTTGTTTCATGTAATAGAGATTTCTAGGAATTTTAACTACTAAGGATTGCATTTCAAAAAGTGGTTAAACTTGACGAAACAAAAGTGAAAATCCGAAAAATGACCATTGAATAACTCCCCTTTGATGGGTGATAAATAAGTTTGAAGACTAAAGGTCCCGCCTTATATCCATCATCGCTCACCTCTCTAATAAATCTAAGGTCCACCTTATATCCATCACCTCTTGCCTCCTTATTAATTCTTTTTTGAACTCATTTGACCTTGAATTCTTAATAATCCAATTACATGCAAACAAATGAATCCAATTACATACCGAAAAAAAAAAAAAAAAAAAGTTGGTGATGGCACCTCAGCGTCATGCACATGCCCATAGATCAACATGTCTTTAAGTTGATAGTATCACTCCAGCCATTAGGCCAACATAGCAAAAAGATTACATGCGAAAAAATGGGCCCTCAAAAGCAACAAATTCATGAGTTCCAAGGAAATATTTAAGAGGCGAGGGTTAAAAGATATAATGTAGAGATGTACATGGGACTTTGAATTTTCTAAGATATGATTTACTTTGGTGATGAATGGGTATTCGTTTCCATCTCCCCTCATCCATTTTCCAGAAAGATGGCATTTTGCAGTCATTCGTGGAATTTTACTATATATATTGTTTCTTCAACTTTAGCCACTTTGGTAGGAATCCATTTCTCAGAATTCCATAGAATTAAGTTCCATCCAAACAAACAGTCCCCAAATGTGCCCGATGCCTGTCGAGTGAAGCAATGCACGTGGGACGAAGTTGATGAAAATGATTCTGTTAATAAATTGAGTCAATTGATTAGGTCATTGAAAAACACTTATATGCTGGATATTTGATGGGCAATGCCCCCACTGGACATATTCATATACTCCTGAAGTTCCAACAGCATATGAGAATGATATCAGTCATTCAAAAGGAACCCTTTTTAAGTTCATGGCATATTGGGTGGGTTCCTGATATTCTATTTTGGAGTAATGCATGGCCCAGAAACAACTAGGTTGGATCGGTCAAGCCAGCCTGTATGAACGACCTTTAAAGAGTGCCCAGGAAAGGTCCAACCTCATCAAATTATTGAGCTACAAAAAGCTTGGGCCAGGACAGCGACAGCCAGATGAACAATGGAAACAGCCCCAAAAGGAGGATTGATCAACCAGGCCTTGTGTGGACCAGTTTCTCCAACCAAAAGCATCGCCAACGCGATCTGGGTCATAACTCACCTGCAATCTGAGGACTACAATCATGAGAAGACCACCACCATTTTTGGTAGACCTGCCCACCAGCATATTTTGGCACAACCAAACAAGTCCTAAACCTCCAAACTAGTTTGCCGATATAGCAGTTGTGATTTGTATAAAAACAACTAGTTTGCCCATTTAGCAGTTGCAGTAGTAACAGTAGTAAAACAAGGAAGAGAGTTTACACTATTCCCATTCCTCGCCGGGCCCCCTCACTATTTCAGGTGAGGATGTTTCCCGTCAATCAAATTTCAAAGGAGAAACATACCACAACATTATCATGCAATGTTGATATTTTAAAGCAAATGCATTTCTTAATGTTGATCTGGACTTAAATAAAGACAGACAAGTAATCAAGACAGAGACAGCTGCGAGCTTAGAGTTGATTCCGTCTCATGGTGGTGATTTTTCCAACAAGAGACGACAGTCGCGGCTGAAACACGTCCATAGGTAAAATGTACTCAATCAGTGAAGTTCACTTATCTCCAACAACAACAAGAAGCAGCGGAAGACAGTTTTCAAAAATGGCCTATAAGAGGCCCTGATACCAATTTGAATCTAAACAAGAGTAAACGGGCTCTATTAAGTTTGACGATAAACTGCAAAACTTGGCTGCTCACCATGCAAGCAGCGAAGGGTTTGTGTCAGGGGAGCAGTAATAATTATGTCAGTAAGCATAAACACCAGAAGAATCAGGAAGATTCAGAAACGGGGTGGTGCTATTAACTCTATACCTGTAGGTTTTTCCGAGTATTCTACCTTGTATCTATCTTCTATACAGAAATCAACTCTTTAAATTGAATGGTAGGAGTTATGAAAGGTTTTTCTGAGTATTCTACCTTGTATCTATCTTCTATACAGAAATCAACTCTTTCTTTAAATTGAATGGTAGGAGTTATGAAAGGAAACAAAAGTTTTTTTTTTGTGGGGGGGGGGGGGAGGTGAATATTGAATACCTACTTAGAGGATGGGTATGTATGTTAAATAACCTGCAGTACCATTAACCACAGGACAAAAATTATCATCCAACACCCCGAATTATAGACTGCTTTTTCTTAATCCACACTCTGAACTCACTACAACCAGCGGAAAATACATAACCTATCCACCAAGATGATAATAATAAAAGTAATGCATTGAAAACAATCTGAAACAGCTTCAATGTAAACTCCCCAAAAGAATTTATGAGTTAAGACAGTCGAAAGAGAACTACAGAGTCAGAAAAGGATTTGGGTGAGTGAAGATGGGCATGTTAGAGAACTGATAGTAATCAGAACTTGAGATGTCACCCACACTGAATAGACCCTAAAACAGAAAAGGAGTACAGGACAACTAGTTAAGCTTGGAAACAATGGCTTCTAGTTTGCGCGGTGAATCTGTAAAGTGTAAAGCCTGAAAAGCACACTTGAGTATCGCAAAATAAATTTTACAGCCATGAAGAAAACGGTGACCAAGTTATGTAGACAAATCAACAGGATCCACATAAGTGATAGATGCCTAGTATACTGTTCTCAACAGGATATGATACACTGATGCTAGATACTTCTAGCCTTGCAGTGATATAAATTTTCTTCTTCAACATGAATATGAAAAAGAATGCAAATAGCAATACCTCACTGCCTTTAGGAATGTTTGAAATAATAAAAATAATCATCTGGAAAAAAACTGAATGAAACGACTTACTTAAATAGTATCTTATTCAAGTGAAAAACGATTATCAAATTCGATTACCTAGCTATGGATTGATAACACATATTGGTATTCTGGGTTATCAAAAATGGAAAAATTCTAGTAGTGACACTCTCTTTATTTGTGTTCAGGCATCACAGATGGGAACCAGTGATTGTTCTCGGTTCATACAAAGAAACTATTATAACAAAGTGGACATGCTTTTGGTTGCTGCAGTTTTCTTAGGAGAAATCCAAGAAGTTAATTAGTTTTATTGCTAATGACTATCATTTTCTTTGGTTAGGAAAAAAAAAATAAAGAAAACTCGCTGGTTTCCATCATGCAAAGGAGCTGGCCATGGATCTTCCTGTTCCTGACTTTCTTGTTATCATGGGGGTTCTTAGCTATGATGCCCAGATACGGCAGGAACATGCCATAGACATGGCAGGGACACGGATTTCACATGTAAAAAGTGAAATATCGGATACGATATGGCACGATACGTTGCCCATTTTGAAGTATCCATGCATCATAGGTTCCAAGCTCAGTAATAATGAAAAGCTCAAACCGATTATGGTATTCATGAGATATTGAATTCTACAAAGGTACAGTAATAAGAATTATTCTTATCATGCGGCAATAGGCATAATATTAATTATTAAAAACAAAAGGCATGATATTAATTTGCAATCTATCATATTAATGTCATTGAAGCGCAAAGCTATTTTAATAATAATAAAAAAAAAACAAAAAAAAAAAAACAATTGAGTTAAAAACAATGTAAAAAGTTGCAGGATGACGGGACTAGAGGGACGGTGAGTAGGAACATGAGCACCCAGATACTTGTACATTCCCCGTGCATCCATGTTGGACCAATACAACATGCACATCCATAATTGATATTGTGATACTTCCAAGGTGTGATTTTAGCATTCCTACTCACCAAGTCCATAATTTCATATAGTTCCATTAGTTTTCTTACTTCTAAAAAATGTTAGAAAGGAATGTAAACAATGACAAATTCATTAATTCAGAAATCTTCCGAAAAAAAAATTAGGACAGTCATATCCTTATCCGTGTCCAAGATTTCTAGAAGTGCTAAGTTGAATCCCTGATTCCCATATCCGTTTCCACATCTGTATTTAGGCATCATAGAACATGAGGTCTCTAAGCATAGGTTTCAAAACAACAAATAGGACATAGGTAGTTTCTAAAACCTGACCAAATCTGTTGGGATCCACTCTTGATCATGTTACAATAGTGATAAAAATGCCTCCACTTAAATTAAAATGAGTGTTGCAAAAAGGGCGACTAACACTCTTTCAGGTGTTTTCCCCACTAAAGTTACAGGTCCTGAGATAAGTTGCAGAGGTGTTGTGGTTTGAGTAGAGCCTAAAAAGCTTGTTTCCTTACCTAACCCCGCCCCACACACAACCAACCCATGTTTTCATATCAGACACTCAGTGAACCACCACTAATCAAGTGGAGGGGCAGAGGTGTGGGGTAAAGGGGTAGACCAAAAATCAACCTAACCAAATCTTCAGCTGGAGTGGATTTTAAATTTTAATGTAACAAATCATGGCTAGACAGAAAGTGATTGTCTCAATCCAGTGATAAATATGCTTCCAATAAGGGTCAAACTGAGGTAATGGCAATCCATTTGTGTAAAAAGAAGACAGAGGAGGGTTTTGCATTTGCAATGAGGGATTTTGCATGATGCGATCATCAGGTGGCCATTGTAGGCCCCATGACAGGGTAGCTAATTTAGTTCATAACAACGATATCACCCAGGTAATTATTTTCATATTTATATGTATGAACGCTGTATTTAGGCAACTGGAGTCTGAACCAGATAAAACGAACAAAATCAGCACCATCATATCACAGTGAGAGCAATCAGATGTACAATCAGGAGGAAAAAGATGAAAACAACTACATGTGTAAGAATTATATGAATAAATTAGTCTCGAAGAAAACAATATTCCTAGCACAGAAAGCTCAGGAACATCACTCAATTTGCATTCAGCATCAAGAAGGGAATTGCTTCATACCAAGAAGAGATTCATAAGACCTTCCACCACAGATGCAGTCATCAATGTGAGTCCCTTGGAAGAAATCTAACTATGGAGATGTATGTCAAACAACTTGCAAAAGGAAACCCAAGAGCTCACCCAGTTTTGAACAAAATGAATGACCTAATTTAGTAGGATCTCCATATCCCGTAACACCATCAAGTCATCACTCTCCAGAAGAGCAAACCCCTCCTCTCAAGGTTGCATGGGAGCACCACGAACTATCACACAAAGCATCAAGACCCATGGGCAAAGCTCAGCCACGTTCCCTTACACAGTGCCCAGGCAAGAGAAATCTGTACTTGTCAGCATTCTGTAGAAGATACGCTGGGAGATGAACTGCCGAATATGAATGAGGTATTGGTCCTAACTTTCCAATAATCTCCTTGAAGGTATACTCCTCCGGAAGCATATCAAATAAGTCCGCTCCACGGCAGATGACATCCTGGACCCTCGATGGCTTGAGGTAATGGGAAAACCTCACCCTGTCATTGTGACTATAGGCCTTCATCTTGAATATGAACTCACTTATATAGCGGAAGCAAAAACTACAGTGCCATCCTGAATCGGACAAGATGTAGTCTGTCTGGCGATAATGTGCATACCTCGTCTTACCTGTCTGATACCGATGTACCGAAGCTCTCCAGCTCTTGTTGTCCACAAGAAATTCAAAAGAGTATAAATAGTTGTGAAGCCGAAGATGAAGAATCGGAGGGATGTCATCACACCACCTCAATAAATTGATTGTATGGCTGCTTGGGATCTCATCAACATCAGACATAATCAGCAAGTCATCATCAGTTATGCCCGCAATCCTGAGAAGTTGATCAAGTGCTACACGCTGATAGGCCTCTTCGACAAATGGGTTCTCTCCCCTCTTGAATCTTCCACCAATTTTTCCATAAGTCAGCCGTGACTCAATGAATTTGAACTTATCTCGGTTGCCAGCAAATACCAATGGCTTTTGCAAGCCGGTGAATGTGGAATTCGATTCGAGGAGAACAAACTGAGTGATGTAAGGGTAAAGCTCATTCCATCGGATGGAGAGAATGTCCACCTCATTACTGAATAATACTGCATCAAAAACGCGCCTTGGACTTTCTCTAATTCCCCACCCATGAAGCTTGCACAAGTTCTCCATGGACACATTCTCGTGGTAATAGTGAGGGATGTCAATGAATGGTTTTGGGGGAGATTCCCATATTGGTCTTAGAAAATACGATATCTTCTGCCCATGTATATAAATCCCAAGACTGCAAGTGGGGATGATGACAAACAGAAGGACGTAAGCTTTAAAATCTAACCCTCTGAGCATGCACCTTAATCTTGACATGCTCAAAGCTGCCCGAGTAGCCTCCTGAAAGTCAAAACCAACCATTTTTTATGTTAAGAGGGCAAAGAATAAACAGAAAAATGCAAAGACAATGCATCATCCATCTTAAAACAGAAAATTGATTTCAACCAACCTCTCATTATCTTACAAAAGCAAATAGATAAATCGCCATCCTCAAAAATAAAACACCCAAAATTTCAAAAACCCAACAAAAAAAAAAAAGATAAATTCAAAAGAATATCCTCCATAAACAATAAAGCCCAAGTAATCATATCACTTCATTTTCAGAAATACTCTCATTCAGTTCTAACAAAAACGTTATTTTACCATTCAAACTTAGAAAAATGCAGAGACACTGCATCATCCATCTTAAACAAGAAAACTGATTTAAACTAACCTTTCATCATCTTACAAAAGCATATAGAAAAGTCAACGTCCCAAAAATTAAAACGCGCAAAATCAAAAGGCCCAACACAAAAACACGATGGATACAAAAGAGTATCTTCCAAAAACAATAAACCCCAAATCATCATTCCCATTCATTTTCTTAAATACTCTTCACTCAGTACCAACGAAGCTGTTGTCTCTTTTAGAAAATGCAGAGACACTGCATCATCCATCTTAAACAAGAGAACTGAATTCAACCAACTCTCATTGCAGAAGCAGATAGAAAAATCAACAAAAAGTAAAACACCCAAAATCTCAAAACCCCAAAAACAAAAAAAAAAAATCATAATTGAAAAAATATATATATCTTCCAAATCCAACAAAACCCCAAGTCACCATTTCCTTCTTTTTTCATGAATACTTGTCATTCAGTTCTAATAAAATCTGGATTTTTCTATATGCATTATTCCATTTCAGCGACAAATCTTATGATTCAAACCCCCAAATCATAAATATGAAAACCCCCATTAACATATTGCCCACCTTCCAAAAGTAAAGGATCAAAACTCCACAAACTAATCAAGATCCAACAACAATCTACAATCAATCTCTCCAAAAATAAAACAAAACAGAAGCAAACAATCAAGATAAAAACCAAATACACAAAACAAATGACAGATCTACATAGGTTGAAATACCTGGCCGCAGACATCTTCGCATATATCATCCGTCTTCTTCGAACAATAATACCCTCCTTCTGGCATCACGAGGAAATAGGAATCCAAACACGATGAACCCAAAATCCCAAAAAGAGAATACTAATAAAAAAAAACCAATAAATCAACAAAAAGAAAATATCTTTTTGCCGATTTTCGGCTAGCGACTTCCACAGAAGTGACCTCTGATCCAAAAAAATCAGATCCGCTGCGAAATCTGCAAAGATAAATCCCGCTGAGGAAGCCCAAAATCGCCGATCGACTGGATGTTCTTCTTCTTCTTCTTTTTAAAATAACAGAACAGGGGTCTAAAACCAACAGGGCATCGAATAGAGTTTTATTGCAATATAAAACATCCAAACAGAATACCCTCAAAAGATATGGAGATGGGTGTTGTGTTTGTTTCTCTGCTACTCTGTAGTTTGATTCTTCATGAGTATTTCTTGCTTATATAATGCTCAGAAGTCCATCTATCTGTTATTATAATTGGATTACAAAGAGCCGTTTGCCTTGTTTTCTTCTTCATCAACGACAATAATAGAGTGTTGTGTTGTGGGTGGGCCAAACAGGGCTTGATATTTTTTTTGAATGATCATGGGTTGGTGATTGAATGATCCTAACCATTCAGCTTTTGTTGGGGTGATAGATTGGTGTTCATACCACTAAAACTTGATTTAAGAGATTAAGATGATCAAATGTACTCACATCACATATGATTATTTCAATTAGAGTGATATAGACCATTAGATTGAAGTGGAAACTACCAAAAATAGACCTAGATGGCCCCAAATCGAAAAACAAGCAACTAGTCAATATTGCACGGAAGTAGTTACTTGTGACTACTTTATTAAAGATTTAAACATGTGACAACGTTGTCGCTTAATATAGAGAGTTAGCGACGACGTCGTCGTTAATTCTTCAAATCTGTATCTTCTCCGACCTTCATCATCTGCAATTGCTGGTTTTCTATATTAAAACAAACCAGAAACTCTATGTTACTGTTTTTTAGACACAGATATATGAGTGTGGGCCACGAATATGAAAGAGTAAGGGAGATGCTCAAGAGGCAGCTAAAAAAGAGTTCATCAACTGCTTGAAATTATTAGAATGAAAGCTCGAAGACAAGCCATTTTATAGTGGTAAGAGCTTGAGGTATGTGGATGTGGTGCTTGTTCCATTCGCCTGCTGGTTCTACACGCATGAAACTGATAGCAATTTCAGCATAGAGAAGGAGAGTGTCTCTAATGTTTTTCAAAACTCTCATAAGGTCTATGACTTTGTTGGCGTTTTGAAGAAAAAGTACGGAATAGAGTTCTGGTAAATGAGTTTTATGGGGAAAAACGATGGGAGGAAGAAGGCATCAATTGGGTTTTGAATCTGCCTTCTTCCTCCCATCGTTTTCCCCTATAAACCCCATTAAGGATCTCCCTTGCTCTTCCATATTCGTGACCCACACTCATATATCTGTATATAAAAAATGAGTAACATAGAGTTCTGGTCATTTTGGTACAGAAAACCAACAATCGCAGATGATGAAAGTCGGAGAAGATGCAGATTTAATGAATTAGCAACAAATTCGTCGCTAACTCTCTATATTAAGTGATGACGTCATCACACATTTAAATTTTATAAAAAAGAAAGAAAAAAAAGGAGGAAGTGGTCACGGGAAATCACTTCTGTGCAATATTGACTAGTGGCTTGTTTTTTAGTTAAGAGCCATTTAGAGTTCTTTTTTTGATAGTTTCATCTATATTATATATATATATATATATATATGTGTGTGTGTGTGTGTGTGTGTGAAATACAGTTATATTTTTCGCACCGAATTAACCATTAAGTTTATGGCACCATGTTTAGCGGGAAATTTGTGACCAAGGATGTTTTTCTCCTGCGGACATTCTGGCATATTAGTTTATAATATTGTCAAGGTGGGTGCCCTTGAAAGATAAGGACGGTCTCAATTTAATATGATTGTAACCATTTGTTTGAGGGTTAAGAATTTAAGCTTTTTATAAGTGCATGCATAAATGCTTAATCCTCATCTTGTTAAATAGATCATTGTATCATCAGACTCAATAATACTTGAGTCACCTAATGAACAACACAACCATTTGAGAATCGAGAGAGTCCCATTCTCGCCCTACTGGCTGGATGTGTAGGTGGTCCTCTCCCCAACATATGCACGGCTTTATAATTATCACATTAGAGAGGGCCGTCCATGGTTGAACTTTGGTCATCATTGCCTGTCTAAAAATTTCAAGAAAATTTGATAGGATTGGGATTGCCCAAATGGTGTGATTCATGGGATCCCAGCATGGCCCAGTTTTTTTTATGATCGTGATTGTGATTGTGATTGTGATTTTTCTCTAGCATGTGAAATGGGAGATGGTGATAAAAACCCAAGGTGTGTTTTTGAAGAGTATAGGAATTATTCTACTCATGCCCCATATAACATATTCCATACACGTGGTCCCATCTTTTAACTCATCCTTTCAAATGAGGTGTTGAAACTTCAAAATGTCTTTAAAACAAGGTTTTGGGGCCACAGCACTTATAGTGGTGGCAATTGGCCGTCGTCACAAATATATCACAAATGATCTAATAGTGTTAGAGTTATTGATAAAAGGTTTTTGGGATTTTTTTATAATTTTTCTGAGATTTTAATTGATGTCTTCTAATAAAAAAAATAATTTAAAGCATATTTAAAAATATATGTGCTACAGAGATTTATAATTATTGAGATTCTAAAACTTTCAAGAAATTTCTTCTTGAGTTCTTGACTTTCCCCCTTGTTTAAAGAAATTGAATTCTTATGGCTTATTTGTTTGCATAGAAGATATAGAAATTTATGATCAAATAAACTCTACCAAAAGATTAATAAAGAGGGTGTGGGACCTTGACATTCATAGGGATTTAAATTATAAGGTGATGGATGGTTTTCATCTTTCCTTGATTTAATTTTGATTTATGTTAGCTTATTTGATAGTCATTTTTTTATATTGACCTTTTGTTCTTCTTGTTAACCACTTATAAAAATAAAATGTCTTAGAATTCCTATAAATTTAATTAGATGCAACAAATAAGCTCTCAAAAATTTTAGGACTAAGGGGTCATTTTTTTCACTCATTTACATATCCAAATAGTTCACGTGCATAATATTCACACATCATCAAGTTTATTTGTGTTCTTTTGCGCATATAATGCATAAATTAATGTATAAGATAAATTAATGCATAAAATAAATTAAGTGTGAAAATTGTATGTAAATAACGCCATTTCCACACCTAAATAGATTTGAAATTGTTTCACATCTCCCCTTTTATAAAAAGGTACCATTACATTTTATCATCGATTGGTCATGGGATCAAATCTCCTCAACCACTTTTATTTCTTTTTATTCTTATGGGCACCATATTTGTCATTTAAACCATTTGATTTGTTTATTTGAGCTAATAAACCTCAAGATCTTCGAACTGACTGTCTTAAATCTTCGATCTTCATTGATTTTAAATAACTCAAGAAGAAAATCCAAAAACACAAGCTATAGGCCTAATTTTATGCATTTCTGTGGCCCCCAATCATGATGCAAACCATTCAATATTAATATATTTTTAGAAATAATATAAGCGCACCCTTAGAATAATATAACCACACGTCTTTCTCATACAAGCGCACCCTTAGAATTCATAGGAATTCAAAGAATAATATTCCTAAAGGTAAATAAAATTAAAATTAAAAACAAGGGGTCCATAAATGAGCTTCAAGTAATCTTCACATTGATAGAAAATGAATTAAGAAGAGAATAAGAAAATATTCAGCCATCATCCAGGTAAATCAAGTCCCAAGGAAGTGAAGGTCTAATCTTCATCTCCGGCTTATATTTATCACTCCTCACTTTAAAACTCACCTGTTGAAACATATTCAATGATGAATTTCAAAGGAATTCAATTCCATCCAAACAAAGAACTCTTTTAAGTGAAACAAGCAAAAGGTATACTTACCAAATGACACCTAACACTTCTCACTATTTAAATTTAATTTTCATTTCTCCGCCCCACAAAGAGCTCCTAGGGCCTTTTTCTTTACAAGAATTTGCCATTTTTTGAAATGGTGTGGCATATTATCTATCCCCTGACATTTGTATGTGTAATGTTTCTTCACAGACATTCCATTCAAGAATATTCTATCCACCTAAAAAGTCTCAAAATGACATTGGGAATTGCAGGAATTTCGGCCCCTTTGTTTTTTATGGTGAAATTTCTAAATGCTCAAGTACAATGGAGCATTCAAAAATCCCACTTCATCAAAAAATTTTAAAATTCTCCATATAGGAATTCCATGAATTTCAACAAGAAAATAGGCCCCTGGTATACATTTTTCCCAAATCCATTCTTCTTTCAACCCAGTTAAATTAAAATTCATTTCCATTAGTAAGGGAAATGGACATGCATCAGATATTCAGATTCAGATCAAAATAGTCCCTCTCACGGACAACCCACAAAGTTCACAGCAGAACGTTAATGCCATCATCATTGTCAGAGAACATGGGTCGAGAGTTGGTCCATGTACACGACAGGGGCAGGTCCCACACGCCTCTCAACGTGGTCAAGACGCCCGTTATTGGACTTTCCTTCCCTTCTTTTAAATAGCTTTCTTCCCTCGAGCCCCCACTAGGCATTACTCACAATGAAGTCGTGGGGCTCGCTCTCCTGCTTTGTGGTTGGACCTTTAGCCATTTAAAGTAAATAGCCTCCTTTTTGCAGGTGTCCTTAACAAGAAAAATGGGTAGAGATAGGGTGAAGATAGTGTTTTTGAAATGAAGGAATGAACCAATCTTAATTTACCTCTCTTTTAGGTAAGATACACCTATTAAGATGATTTAATAAAAAAAAAAAAAAAACTAGGTTTGAGAAATTTGATAAAATATAATTTGGGCTTGAACAAATATTAAGCTCCAAAATTTTGAGGAAATCAGATTTTTGTCTAATTAGATTCATTTTTAATTCTAGTAATTTAGTCTAAATCAAAATAAAGTTTGTGTCTAAATACAACTAGGGTTAGATTGAGTAAGAATTAGATTTAAATATGAAATTAGATTAACCCCACAAGTTGAATCACATCCCATCCCATAATAAAAACATAATTTTCAAAAAATTTCATTTGAAAAGTGTAAAAGTAACTTAGAAAAAAAAAATTATGCTTTCTTTAGTGGGGATATCTAATCCTTAAAAAATCCAGGCTTTACGATTTCAATATTTGGATTGAAATAGACTACACCTATTTGCTTGTTTATTTGAATGGCTTAAATTTTAATAGGTAGGCCACACCAAAAAGTTACTTATTTCCATAAGATTTTGCTCTGGATTAAGAAAGAACGTAAGGGCATTTTTGAAAATGAAGGGAAAAAAAAAGAAAAATAAATTTAATTTCAAATTCCTAGAAACTCTTCACGGCGTCTCTCTTGTAAATGAAAGCACAACAGGCTAATGGTCATCCTTGGTTCCTTCTTTTTGAAAGGAGCTTTGTCTCCCTAGCATTTTCCTTAAAAAAGAATATGACTACTTTAGTAAAAGGAACAGAACACGTAATTCATCTAATCCAATGGTGAGAATTTTTCTAGGACCCGTAGAGTAGAAATCAATTTACTTTGAACGATTTGGATTTTTTTTTAATTGGTATCATCAGGAGTTCACAAATTTCTCCCGAGGGGAAACCTCAACTGATTCTGACTCCACTTACAAACAAATGGCATCATCCTATGAAATAGATAGCTAGCTGGCATGACACCTCCCTTCCATATAAACACATAGCGATCAATCCTCTGCTATAGTGATAATGGAGAGGGACTTGGTTGGGTGTGTGCATGGCTGATCGAGTATTTACTAGGGCAAAGCAAAAAAAAAAAAAAAAATGATAGTCAAAATATTTTTATGTTGTAAATGTTTAGTGCCCCCATTAATTGAATGTGGATATTTTCTTATAAAGTGGCTAAAAATGAGGAAACAAAGGCGAATAAGCAAAAATGACTAAAAAAATATCTCTACTTTAGTAGTAAAATGAATCATGAGGGGGTGAAAATGAATTCCCAGCCATCATCCTTGTAAATGGTAATTCATATACTAGGAAGTACATCAAAATCTCATCCCGGTCCTACATTATATCCTTCACTTCTCACCCTTTGATAATCATTTGTTGGAGCCAATTTGACTACCCCTGCATACCAGGGTGGTAATTCTTATAGGCACTTTTATTTTGTTTTGATAGTCTGCTAACCCTTTTGTTAGCAATCATCTGATTTTTTTCCCCCTTTTTTGGTGCTAGCCAGTGCTATATGGTCAAGTCTTCCTTATAGAATACGTGTGGAATCTTTCAAAGTCTTCCTTATCTGTCCCTAGTGATCCTAATTTCTAAATTGATGCAATGCATCTCACAACGCAGAGTATGTTTCTTTTTCAGCAATGAGGAGTTGTTGGCAGATAAGAAAGAATTTAATGAAGTTCTATCTTGATCAATAGAAAGGATTGATTCCAGTCATTCTGAATTCTGATTATAAAACATTCAGTTTGCGTGGATTTTGTTTCTTATCAGTTACAATCACAAGTTATATAGGGGTGGTTCCAGCCCCGCTTGGTTGGGTACCAGCAAAAAAGTTATGGAGGTGTACCCCACATTTAAAGGTATTTTTTATGGAGATATTGGCCATCCATCCATTATATGGTCTTTGCATGTTTTTGATGTAGACAGTTGATGGGTTGGAAATTGTGGTTTTGGTTGGTGATATTTTTAGCTAGGGCTCATCATCCATGTTTGATATCACCGTATACTGTCTGCGAGAATTTGGATTAACAATCCAAGCAATGTCCCCAGGCAACACCATTGGATGCAAATTGCATTTTGCAAATCCTTGACATGGGGGCCTCTTTTTTTTTTTTGGTTCGGGAAGAGCCCATTACAAAACAAACAATCACCATAAATTTGCCCCCACTTAGCTATTGTATGCCTAAGACATTGAGCCTATTTAGATGCATGCCAATTGCATAATTAGAAAGGAGCAAATAATTTCTTAGTGCATTCATCAAATTCCCTATAGCTTTAGTAATATAATTAGCTAAACATGCCCGAGCTAATCCCTGGCAATATAATTTATAATATTAAAAAATGATAAATAATTTCAAATAATTAAACTTTTTAGTCTGAACTATATTATGATGGTAAAATTTGAAATCAAATCCAATCACCTATAATATTAACAAAGAAAAATACATAATTATTAGTTAATTTTAAAATAAGATCACTTTATTTTGCTGTCATCCTAAAACTAATGATTGACTTCGACATGGTAAAATGATTCTAATGAAAGTACGGCCCAATAATAGATTGATAAAAAAAAAACATATAATTAGTAAAATATGTATTTTATACATATTCAATAATATAATGGGCTGACTCTAATTTTTGGAGAGAAAATCATGTTGTCATATTTATATGAGTCTTTTTTTTTTATCTATTTCAAGCCAAATTCTTAAAATTCCAACTCCAAATCCAATAGTCAACGGCCCACTTGAGATTGATAAGGTTGAAAGATCCTCATTACCAATACTAAAAATAAAATATGGGAGCCATATAGGTGACACTTTAAATATACATTATTTCCTAAGAGCAGCACTAGGATGAGTGATGGACCTCAATTTAAAAGTTCCTAGCCATCTAATATAACACCCACTTGTTAAAAGTCAAATCCAGTATTAAGTGGCCCACTTAGGATTGACTTGGCTAAAAGATCCTCACCGTCCAATCCGTAGCATGATTTTATTCAATGTAAACATTCACAATGTGGCCCAATTCATGGATCCTACAATGAATGAGTAATAATGGTGGCATAAATTTTCAAGAGGAGAAAAATGCACTAATTCAAAAAATTAAATACAAAATTGGAAAAAAAATAAAATAAACTCATTGGAAATATTCTTCTACGGGAGTTTTGTTGCACTTCTATATCAATATATGATACATTAGTATTATTAGCATGAGTTTTCGATTTGGCTCATCAATTGTTATGAAATAGCTAAAAAAGAATTAAATACCTTATAAGGAGCATTCCCAACTCCTTTTTTTTTTTTTTTGGTAAAACAGATTATAAAGTTATTGATAAAACTTGAAAGTCCTAATAATTGATAACTTGAAAGCCTTAACAAAATCCTTAACATCACTAAGTCAAACATTGTAAAAATACAAGTAAATCCCTTGGTTCTTATATCTATTAAATCTAATCAACCCAATATCAAAGCAACATAGTTCTTATTTTGGATCAAACTAATTTGGAAAAAAGATTATGCATCAGCAGACAAATAGAGTCATTTGGGCAAATGTATTGATCATCAACAAAGCCTCATCCCATCAATTTACGTTAATTCAAAGAGTTTTGCTACAACTTAACACTAAAAAACAAAACCAAAGTTAACAAAAAAAAATAAAAAAATAAAAAAAACCACCCAAAAGAAGAACAAATATTAGCATAAGAAGAAAATGATATGGAAAGCAAACCTTCTTGCTATTGCCATATAATCATTAACAAAGACTCATCCCTTCAATTCAAGTTAATTCAAAGAGTTTTGCTACAACTCAATACTAAAGAAAAACCCAACAAAAGTTAAAAGCAAAAATCTCACCTAAATGAACAATAAATATTAGCAAAAAGAAGAAAAAGGATAGAGAAAAGTATGCATATCATTGACCAAGTGGCAGAACATTTTACCCATGGTTCTTGAGAAAGCAAGTGGCTACTTGATGATAATCAATCACCATCGTCAAAAAAATCGAGCCCCCCTATATTAAAAAAGTAACGGCTGGAAATGTGATTAAGATACAACTTAAAACTATAAGATCGCTGGTTCAAGCCAAAATCAATCTAACAGTGAGGATAACTCTAGATAAATTGAAACTTGATCTCAATTCCAATATAAGATAAGATAGTGAGCTTTATGGTTTTGATTTCATGGTAGGGACCCCACTAGTGCATTTACCGGGACCCACATGGTAGACCTTATTTAGTGCGCGTTTAATTGAACTGAATCCATTACGTATATTTTTCAAAAGCTGATTTGTCGTATCACTTATGGGTTTGCTTGATTCTTAATGTGAAAATATGAAGTTTAGAGTAGAGAGATTTTAGGAATTGATTGAAATTGGAGAAATTAGGGAATTACTTATTTAATATATGGGAAGAGATTTCGGGAATCAATATAAGGATTTTGAAATTTATCAAAAGAGTTCTCCTTAGATTAACTTGATGAGATAGAATCTCTCATATTTAGTTGGACTCTTTGAAAATAATTTTTTTTGCATGGGACTCTTTAAATCGATCAAAATATCTCAATCAGATAAAATCAACTGAAAAATTGAAAGCTAGTTTGAGTTGGATACGTTAGTTGAATTGATTGTTAGAAATAATCTCTTGAAATTGATTTGAGATCCAATTTCTCAAATTGATTTGAGATTAGAGTCCAATTTTGCAATCGATTAGCAAAACGGACTCCAATTTCGAAATCGATGCCTACGTCTATAATATATAATAATAGGTTATTCCATTTGCGCCTATTTGTTTCGAAGAATTTCTTGAAATTTCATATGTTGGGAAATTTAAACGACATCTCAATCCAGTCAAAGGAGCATTTGAAATTCCTTAATTGATTAATGAGTTTCTAAAAATCTATTCTTTGGGCCTTTGGAGTTTTCAGAATTACTGTTCCCAAATGCAGGGCTATATTTGAGCATTTGGAAATCCTGATGTGGGTAACATTTGAAGAATTTATATATCCCCAAACACAAAATCTTAATTATAATTTCTCCAAACAAAGAGGCCAATAGCGCATGGTGGTGAGACTATTATTTTTATACGATGAAACTAGAGTTATTGTTAAAAAAACTTTTGCTGTGAAGTATTTTTTTTAGCACTTCTATTTCATCATCCATTTGATATGTTTGGATGGCTGTCAGTAATATCAGTGTTTTACCTAGAAGAACTTTTTTTCTTTTGTCATTAGAGTTATATATGTAAAATCAGATATGGTTTACAATATAAATCAAACCTCTGGATCTAGATTTATGCATTAAATAATATATGATCTCAAATAATATAAAAGCGTACCTTGCGCCATGATCTTGATGATGGCAGATCTCTTCTCTTAAATAGGGTTTTCTCCTATCTCTCTTATCACTCACTCCAATATGCGTGAAGT
Organism: Umbellularia californica; assembly: GCA_028538565.1. Lineage (NCBI taxonomy): Eukaryota > Viridiplantae > Streptophyta > Magnoliopsida > Laurales > Lauraceae > Umbellularia > Umbellularia californica. The sequence continues at coordinate 36,459,533 of JAPQWN010000009.1, read as the reverse complement.
TGATGGTTACTTTTCAGATTTTGTAGGTTGAGAGAGAGGACCGGAAAACCATATATATAGATAAGCCCTAGAGAGATTTCTTCCCATCAAAGAAATCTAATAAAGGTAAGTTTCCTTAATTCCCTCAAATTAGCCAACAAGAGTCCTATTTGATTTAGGCTTACTAAAATTGAATCCAAGATAAACTTAGTAAAACCAAAAAACCAAAAAGGGGAAAGTAACTTAAATTAGTGGGCTCAAACCGTGGGTCCCAACAGTGTTGTACATGTGGTCATGAGGACCACTCATGTCTAACAATCTCCCACTTGGTTTGAATGACCACACATATATGATCTCCCACTTGGTCATGATAACCACCAATATTCAATCTACCTTCTATTTTTATTTTTATTTTGAAAACTATATTTTATAAAATGACTCAACTTGAATTCAACAGATTTTAAAATCCCGACGAATGGCTACTCATTTGTAAAAACAGCCTAATCATTCTTGTTTATGCCAATTCTTATATACTGAAACAAAATGAAACCAATAATACGAGTTATGGCGGTCAAACATCAATTTTGCGACATAATTCCTTCCATGTACTACAACAATAGTGATTCCATTTAGTCAAGTCAAAATCGAGGAAAATAATAGGATTGGACTAAAAATTCATATTTATTGGTCCAACTGAAATTTATCTTGCTTTTCAATAATGAATTAATTGTCTACACAAAAATTAAGCAAGAGAATATAATCATTATTAATGAAAACTAATTAACAAAGATGTCTAAGTAAATAACAAAAATCTTTTCAACCACATACATTGAGGTAACACAATGAGACCCTAACATGATCATTATAGGCCTCTGCCTGTAATGCTTTTGTCATAGGATCTACAATCATGAGCTTTATACTGATTTGCTCTATAGACACTAAATCATCCCGAACCTTCTCTTTAATGGTAAGAAATTTTATTTGAAAGTGTTTTGTAGCGCTGGAATTTGTGGTAGACACGTGGGGATTGGGTCCCATTTCGCCCCTCATCTAAAGGGTTTTACACAGTTTGGGCGTTAGTTCAAGGGATATTTTATCTTGGACATCAGGCAGTGGTAGGGCCCATTGGGTGATTTGATCATAGATCTTGGCCCACTGGGTGTTCTTGGACAACCTTTTTGCCGTACAGGACTGGGCGACACTGTTTGTATGGTTGATCAGGGGTCTTGATCGGTGGGGCCCACTATCCAGCCGACCCTGCAGCATTAGGCGTGTAGCGTTGTGTGTTTGAATGGGTTCTGTTACTTGTGTGTATGGAGGAGAAAGTTGGGTGATGACCTGGACACGTCTTGGAATGGAAGTCCACATGCTACAGAACTTAATGTTCTCTTAGGATATTTTATATCTTACCCCATAAGTTTCTGGAACTCATGAACCCATTTAGACCTTAAGACTTACCATGAACCCATTTAGCCCTTAAGACTTATACTCTTGTAAGATCTGATATGGTTTGCAATATAAATCAAACCTATGGATTTAGATTTATGCATTAAACAATATATGATATCAAATAATATAAAAGCATACCTTGCGCCATGATCTTGATGATGAGCAAATCTCTTCTTTCAAATAGTGTTTTCTCCTATATACCTTATCACCCACTCCAATATGCGTGATATACGTGAAGATAACTTAAATTAGTGGGCTCAAACCAAAAGACCAAAAGGGGAATATAACTTAAATTAGTGGGCTCAAACCATGGGTCTCAACAGTTGCACATGTGGTCAAGAGGACCACTTACGTCTAACAATATATTAAAACTATGGTAAGAAGATGTTGAAATTGGAGTGAAATTAAAAAATGGAGGATTTTATAAAACATTTTTAGCATTATATTATATTGCTTTGTATTTAATTCAATATTTTAAATTAATTAAAATTCTGATTTATTTTCAGCTAAGAAAGTCTCAAGTTTCAATTAATGAATTCATAGATTGGTTGTAATAGGGGCGAAGCAGGTTGGTTCAGAAAAATCTAAAATCATTCTGAACCCAATTGGGGTCAGACTATATAGACCCATATCTCCCCTTAACCCAACAATATTAATGCCAAATCCGCCTCTAATAGGGTAGGGTTACCAGTTTAACTATACCCATGACCCTACTTGCCTTTTTTTCTTTTGTGGGTAGGACCCTACTTGTAATTTGATACATCAAATTCAGGTGCAATCCAACCTAGAGTGGGACCAATGCCAACCAGGTTAGCTGGCTCAAACATGAGTAGCACCTCCTGTCCTTGTATTATTTTGTATTGTAGTCTTAAATGACTCTTATACAGGATTCTGAGTGCGTAACTGTCACAAATTGATTGTCATTAGTTGTTTAAAATCACATATCAGATGTGTAGCCATGGGAAGGCTGCAATTGCAGAGTGGAGCCAACAAGAAGAAGGCAGACAGATTTGTAGGGCCCCTATCAATGCTCTAAGGCAGGCCCAAGATATATTTTTAGAGCTTTCACTTGTGCAATCTGAAAACAATGGAAGTCTTGGGCGGAACTCCAATTAAAATTGAGCACATTATGTGATTGATCATGTGTGAAACAAGTGATTCTGCTCTTTTATTTCTTAAAGATTTTATTCTATCGATCAATCTAATTATGGGCCCAACTCTGATTAGATGGGAGATAGTGAAGCATTGAACCCTAATGGATTGATACATACATTGGGTCAGCCTCAAAGATTCTATGAGGGGTGTCCAGAGGGTTTTTATTCAATGGATTGTGGAAAAAAGGGCTGTTTGCCAGCTAAATGGGGAGACAACTAATTAATGTCACAATTTTTTGTGATATGTGAAGAGATCGTGATATTTACATATTTAGATGTATTTCCTAAGCATTGTCCAATTTGAAAATGTCATAATAAAAAAATCAAAATTGTATAAAAAATAATCTAAAACCTGATGTTATTGATATTTTATACTTAATTAATATCTACAATTATACTAGAAAATAAGTCACTTTGATAACATTTTTCTAGTAAAGTTTTGAAAAATCCTACATTTGATGATATCCCAACATTTTCTGCTAATGGTAATTTCCTTAGATCGATATATGTAACAATGATACAACCCAAGTCCAAATCCAATCCAACAAAAAAATAAATATATACAACCCTAATCCACTCTGAATTCCTGAAAATTCCTCTAATCCTCCCCCCATATAGGATCCCATTTCACAAGGAATCTACAACAACCAATGAAGGGTCCGACCATGCATGTAACCATCCCACAAAAGTGCAATTCCTACCACGTCAATGTTGCAACCCGGATCCTCCAAGGAGCCCACCCACTGCAATCCGAAGTATACTCAAATAATGCCCTATTAAGTGTATGGGGTATCCTTAATTCTTTTCCTCATTCTTATGCATATTCATTATCAGCTTTTCATTGAACAATCGATCTAATGGTGGGAAAAACTCTAATTGATGAAAAGCTTGAGGATAGCTTGTATACTTTGAGAGTCCGAATTCCCTAAGAATTTCCCCCACGGTGACCATGGGTGGACCAATCAACGTTTGCCATGCCACCGTGGGCAACTTGCCATGCATCCGGACAAAGGGTGTCCATGGTAACGTGGTGAACCGTGATTAGTAAATTCACAATCACTGTAGGAGAAATTCTCCGATGATCCCGATTCATACTTTGAGGGCATTCATTTTAGGGTTTAAATTTCATCAGCCGGCCTCCACTATAGAGTTCTGCTCAATGGTGGAGTTTGGATTTTCTGTTAGTAGGGGGGTGTTTAAGAAATGTATCCAATGAATGAATCTGAGAAATAATAAAATTTTTACTGTGCTTAAATCCCATTATTCAGCTGTGTCACCACAAAGGTGGGCCCCACTTATTCCAAGATCAGACACATGGAAAAAGTCATGAGCAACTTTCTATGTACACATGCAAGCCGGCACGCCACAAATAGCACACTCCACGTGGTAGTGATGGGATTGGCCACGATACATACCAACTCCAATTCAAATGGGTGGATTTGGACGGCCATGATTGAATGGACACAGATGATTGATTTATTACAGCATTTTGTAAGTAGCATCTCTTTGAGAACAAAGTTTCATGAAGCATATTCCCTTCCAAGTCTTCCAAGAATGAAGTCTTCTCCGTAAAACAAAACAAGGAAGGTGACTATAACATCACTATCTCTGGAGTGGAGTGGATTGTGGAGTGGAATGTGGAGAACAAAGTCTTCCAAGATAGCAATGGCCATTTCCTCAAGTCTTCTCATCCATCATTTCTCCTCCTCTTTCCTTTTGTCTGACTTGCACCATTTTATCCACCGCACACGTCAAATGTAGCTTTGCTAATGGCTTACTAATATAGATTTGTATGATTTATTTTAAAGCTTTTGGTTTCTAAAGTTTTGTATTTACGATACTCTAGATTTATCCGTCAATGTTAATTACATTAATCACAACGTATGCAAGGGATTATCCGAAGACGGTGTTTCTCCTCTTATCTAGATTTTTTTTCCATTAATTGTCTTAGTGAGAAGCTAACTTCTATAATTGAATTTCGTAACTTGAAACCAAGACGGTTTAAAGATATCATGGTCTTTTATCTAAACATTTACTTTTTACTTCTTCACTCTCTGCGATAGTTTAATTGTGCACGTGCAGAGACGTTAAATCACATGATAATTGGTGGAATTTTGCATATTTCCTTTATTTATGTATTTAAATAATGAAACAATTCTTCTTCAATCATCCAACATTTATTTGTTCTTACTATTTTATTAAAAAGCATCGTTAACCAAACTTATTCAATTTCTCCTAACCATTTTCAAGCTTCAATCAAAATGTCATCTAGCCTCACAGCTTTTTAAATCTTTTTTCTTTATTTCTACTATCATTATGCAATAGAAGGTAGGTCCTACTAACTAGATATCATCTTTCATTCCTAAGTCTCCTATAAAATCGTCTTTTAAAAGTTTGTTAAGATAATATCTTCTCCTTTCTTTAAGATAATCATCATTCACTAAAATCTTTTAGCCGTCCCTCTTTATACACCAAACATATGATTTAGGTCCCTACTTTTCCTTTTTATCATTCTTATAAGCTTGACAAAATCCTTATGTTTCTCTTATTTCCAACTTATTATGTAGATACCATATGCTTTGGGCTTTGCATTTCCCACTTTTTTCTTCATCTTTTTATACAATTCTCAATTCTTCATATTTTCAACTCCTTTCCAAACTTTTTAGCAATGAATTCTCTCTCACATGGCCTTTCGAGCGTCTGTTTCTTTAGATTTTATGAGTTGCAATCCTTACAATCAAATATTTGGTTGTACATCACCATAGTTTCTCCCTCTAAATTCTATTTTCCCCATACTTTATGCTAAAAAGTTGTTCGCCTTTTCTCTTTTAAATCCCCACCTTATTTCAGAGCACTGTAATTTCCACCCCATTTTTCTCCTTTTAATGCAAATATATATATCTAAACCTAGTATTTCATGTTGTGTGGCCAAGCTCTCATCAAGAATAATTTTACAATCTTTACAAGCTAGCTAGTTGCTATTGTACTCTAAGTAGAAAAAAAGTATGCCGGCCGGCTCTAATTAATATCACTCTAATAGGTAGTTAAATGCTGATCTGTTCAAATTCTTGATTCTTAAATTAACTGGTCGATTACAGATTGGGTTGTTAGGTGGGGTCAGCTTTCTGAGCTCCCACTATGCCTTAGGTCTATCATTGTGTCCTACACCCAAATTTTAGATTTATTCCAAGTTGTTATCTTCATGTAGCTGTATATATTTGATTGTCTCTATCAATCTTTTGTTTAGTTCTCAAAATCCAATTTTTTTTCTTTGGTTTGTATACCATTGCACATCAATTCTCTTTGGATTGACAAGTTGCATAGATGCCAGTTCTTTTTTATAAGATGAGTTGATTTCAATGGAAATAAACAATGCAACTGATCTGTCTCATTATAGGCATAACTGGGTGAGTGACCATTTAGTGTTTTAAATACTAAGCAGAGTTTTCTCGATGGAAATAAACAATGCAACTGATCTGTCTCATTAGGCATAACTGGGTGAGTGAGCATTTAGAGTTTCAAATACTAAACAAGGGTTATTAAAATCCAAAACGTTACTTAGAACTAATCGTCAACAGACACAGTACACTTGTTCTTGCCAGTTGCTGAAAGTTGCATAATCAGGTTTCTTCTATCCGCATCAAAGTTTAAAATCAATGCTGCCAATAAATATCAAAATAATGATAATAAAAAAACGGATATAGAAGAAAAAAGTAGAGGTGTAAACTGGGCGGTGCCGGCACTTTGAGGCTGGCCCAGTGGTGCCGTTGTGTGGGCACAGCTTAGGTTGTGCTGTGCCGTGCCACCCACGGGCCATCACATGCCTCTCCTAAGTTATATAAATTGAAGGAGACTTTATGGACTTTTAGGGTTCTCAACTTGAAATAAATTTGAGAATATTAAAATAGGGAGATGCTCTTATGAGAGATATCTCTCACCTTAAATGAGAGATTGGGTGCGAGCCCTAACATCCATATTCAACGCCAACAACTTAAATGTGAGATCCCTCACTCCTATCTCTCATATTATAAGTTGAGAGATGTCTCTCATAGGAGCATCTCCCATTAAAATAAATGTATAAATATTGATGCTAATTTACAAATGAAAAATAAAAAATTAATCATTTTAAAATTTAAATTTTATTTATATGAATATGAATATTTCTTTTAATATAAATGTCGTGTTGGACTGTGACGTGCCGTGTCTCGGGCCATGCACCCTGGCCTAGAATTGCACGGCCAAGTGCCTGGGCCGTGTCGTGCCATGTGGTTGACACTTAGATGTGCAATACTTAACCGCAAGACTACGGTGTTGTCAAGTATCCCACGGAGAGATGGTGGAACAAGCAATAAATCCAATTAAAGTAGAATTGAACTAAGATATAACTAATAAAGACAATTGAAGTGAGCAATTGAAACTATTAAACTATGCAATATAAATAACTAATTAACAATCTAAGATATGAAATTAATTAGATCTAAGCTAATCTAACAAGCTGCACTAAATGGATGAATGGTGGTGGAAATGGAAGATTTAATGTGAAGATGTGGTGTGAAATGTGTATGATTTTAAAACAATTATTCAAATTAACAATAGTAAAAATAAGAGATTAGGCAATCCAAAATCCACTAAGTATGTAATTAATCCAATCAATACATGCTCTAATTCAACTCCTAAATCTACAATCCAATTAGCAATATCTTGCCTAATTGGATTGGATGATATAACAATGAAAATCAAAGTAAAAAAAAATTAAAAGCCAAGATCCTATATCATGTATAACCTAGCTACTCTAACAATAATTCATCAAAATCAAGGTACAAAATATCAAAGATAAGGGCTCTAGAGCATGTTATGTGAGAGAACTTAATCCAACCACTACGCATCAATTGAGATTATCCAAGTATCAAGTGTAGAGATAAAGCATGAGAAATGAGAGAGATTTGCACAATTAAAACTAAAATCTACTAATCAATCAAGGCACAAGTAGGAAATTTAAATTAAAACATGCATGTAATTAAACTAATCATATTACTTAACTTCAAAAGGAGAGCCTAATCCAAAAATTTTAGTCACTAAATATCAAGAAAGAGCTTCAAATCTTCATTAATTATATTCAATTACACATTCTCTCTAGATTAATGACAATTAAGCTCCTAATTACAATCTAAAAGTATAAAGGAGGTAAACTAAAAAATTGTCAAAATGTTAACTGGCCAAAAGATTCACTTTCTCTACAAATACATTCCAATTTATAGAAATATTGAGGACATTGGATTAGCTCATTTCCTTTCACAAGCATTATGGATTGCTTCGATTTGATTTGGAGGCTTGCTTCAAATTGATTGGTTGCAACAAACTTTCCTTCTAAAAGTGTGGTCTTCAAATTTGGAGGCTTTTGATTGGCTCATATCATTTTTCATGGATTTGTGTCATGTTAAGCTTTGATTGGTGGAGAGGTTAGACTTGGATGAAATATCTTCTATGTAAAAAAAAAAAAAATGTAATTGTTAGGGTTTGAACCCATAACTTGTTTCATACCAACCTAAGTTCTAACTATAAAATGACTTCTTTTATTCTTAAAGTCTTCTCCTCTTATTTTTGGAAATTTTCAACTTTTTCTAAGATTTCTTCACCAAGATTCCTTTTCATGGAACTTCTTTTATTGAAATCTTTTCTTGATGCCTTGGGACACTAGCCGGAGGGTTGGGGTAGTCACGGGATCCACTTACACAAGGGGATTTACATTAAATTGCGCTATAAAAAAATTATCGGATTTGTGCATAAAAACTTTGCCGTTTTGTAACTTCCCTGTTCGAACTCGTATGAATGCAAATGAGTAGCCGATTTCACTCAGAATTCCATGTCCAATGCAATGATGCAAAGAAACGAAGTCATTTTATGAATAAAAACGAGATTATAAGCGATGATAATCCGATAATCCGTTAATTTGATAGAAGGATAAAATCTTCGTGTAAAGCAAATGATATGCACATGAGATACTAATAAAACAGGAACTAATGATGAGTAAAATATGCAATATTTAACACTCATCATCATGCCCCGACCCAGGGCTCCCTGGCCTAGCAAGGCCCATCGTTTGCCTGTCCCGGTCAACATAGTCAACATGTCGTGCCTGGCCACAACTTGAGTTTTTTCATGTTGAGCCGTTTCGGGGGTGGGTGGCCGGCCCAATTTACACCTCTAGGTGCAAAAAATCCTCCACAATCTCAGGTCATTGTAAAGTTAAGATGGCTAATATAGCGGCCCATTTACATTGGCATGTATACTCATGAAGGGCCCAATATAGGGTTGGCCCAATGGCCCAGCCAGGAAATTTAACAGAAGGGAACAGAATATTTTGCAAACAGGGTGAGTCCAAAGCCTCTCTTTCAGGAAACTTGAGAAATTTAGAAAGAGAATAAGTTTTTAGTTCTTTTAAAGTAGATGTTGATGTTGTTGGGCACCCGATAATACGAATGACACAAGCTGAAAATTCCAGAATGGGCCTATTTGAATCAGGTACAGGTTGAGTCCATAGTTTTGGATCCATCGAGTAATGCTCGACTACCTAAATACCTTTCAATATTTAATATGTATATATGCAATTGGGTTTAGGCCCGAGGTGTTTTCAACATGATGGGCCAAAATACTGACATGTAAAAATCAGCAATGGCCTGGGTTTTGAATTTTCTTCACAATGAAGTATGAGCTGGGGGTAGTATTGCTTTGAATATATATTAGACTTTTGGGTGTAGTACTGCAACTTAGATTGAGCCAAAGATGAATCTGAATGACCCACCCACATGGAAAAGTATTTCGCGCCGTGCTTGTTGGTTTTGTGGGCTCTGTTCTGGGTTGGTTTTTATTTTCAAGCAGAAGTGGAATTGACTAGGCTTCAGTTTGGACCCCAAGCAGATGACTTGAATGTACATACCTTAATCACATTTACATTAAACTTAAATGCATCATGTATTATATTTTAGCATTATGGTCCTGCCTGATAGATGTGAATAAGCAGGAAGGGAAGGTGGTCGCCAATGGACCCTCAATTTTTATTTATTTTTACCTTTTTCTTTCTCAGAAGAAAACCCTTTAGATATCTCAAATTGGCCCCTTCTAGAACCTTTTTTTTTTATGTATAGTGGCCCCAAGAAAAATTTCCATGGTCCATCCTTGGGCATGAACATGGTCAGAACATTCAGCTATGGTGTCATTACATCAACTTTTGTGACTTTTAAAGCCAAGGTACAGTAAAAAAGTGCCATGTGCACCTCATTGCACATAAGGGTTGCCTAGACCATTTCTGTAGTTCCAATTCTTCTTTCTCTTGGGGTTACGGCAATTGGCAACTCGAGGCAAGAACAACCTCAGTGCTCATATCATGCTTGGAATTTGGAAAGGTTGTAAACGTATTAGCACCTCAAATCTTGCCATTGTCATTGAAGGCCATTTAACCAAAAAAAAAAAAAAAAAAATGTCACCGAAGGTCTATTTATTTGAATAGAATACATAGGAACTGAATGCGTAGGACTTCATGGTCGAGTGAGCTCCACCCAAGAATTTTTAATAAAGAGGAGATGAAGGATATGAGATGAGCGCTGAAAGATGTACAACGGCCTTGACTCTTCATTTTTAACCACTTATACAAATACGAAGACTTCTTAAGAATTCTACTACATGAAACAAGCAGTCCCTTACCCAAGAAAGTAAATAAAAAAAAAAAAAGAAAAGAAAACATATAAGTAGACCCATCGCAACTGTGACTTAACTGAAGACAATTCTGTAGTCATTTATTGTTACTGAAACTTGAGATTGTTTAGTACTAGCTTCCTTATCTCTTTTTTATTAGATGATGCACTTTTAATTTTCTAAAGCTCTATTGTGGCAGTAGTCCTGAGCTTCTTCAAAGTTCAACTAATTATTATTATCATTACTTTGACCAAAAAAGAAAAAAAAAACTATTATTATCAGTACTCTAAACAACAAAAAAAAAAAAAAAAAAAACGACTATCATTATCAGTATTATATGATTGATTCCCTTTGTTTCTACCTGAATCTTCAACTTGTGTCAAAGCAATATGGCATAAGAGGATGTCAATGGGTACTAATTTTTCTACCAAAAAAATAAAAAAATTTGGGTACCTAATTTACCTGGGGGCGGCTGCCTCTAGGGGTGTTAGCAAGTCAAGTAGCCGGCTATCTCTGCTTGAGTAGACTTCAGCTCAAGCTCAACTTCTAGACACATGAGCCAAGCTCAAGCAAGGTTCAACTTAGCTCGGCTTGCTTGAGCTTGGGCTTTTAAGAATCTCGACTAGACTCAAGCTCAGTTCGTTGACCTAGCTCCAAGTGTAAAGCAATAATAATATATTTAATGCAATATATATATATATATATATATAGAGAGAGAGAGAGAGAGAGAGAGAGAGAGTTAGACGGTGTCCAGCCGTCCCGGGCCTTTTTTTTTTTTTTTTTTTTTTTTTTTTTAACATTTTGGAAAATCTTGTTGTGGAAAATCTTCCTTTGATAACCGTAAACCCCCAAGGATTTGGGCCTTGCGATCATCATTTGTAAAGATTCTCAGGTCTGATCTTGTATGTGGGAATCCTAACCAGAGGGAGAGGATATAGAACTCTTAAATCTGCTAATTTCTAACCTACTGTCAAAGGTAAGCGTAGGAGTATTACCTGTACAAATCGTAAAAGGCTTGTTCTAGGGGAAATGAGAAATCCTCAAATATGTGCCATGCCCCCAAACGTGAAATGGGGGTTATGCATGAGATTAGGGCCAATTTAAAATTTTCCCAACATTAATCAAATGTAACTTGGCCCCAATCATGTCCTATATGGATCGAAGACCGTTGTGAGGTATAAACATTTCATCAAATACGTATAACAATAACGGAAGCTTAATAAATATAAATGGTATCTTAAGATGTATAGTTAAGAGCAAATACTGAAATATAATTAACTAAAGTTGAAGTTTAAGACAGTTAACCAAAAGTATTTACAATAAAAGGCCACATTAAAATTGGGCCTAATCAAAAGATAAAGAACCAAAAGATGAAGCTAGTCCCGTAAAAATGAAGGCACTCGAGTACGGGGTCGATACGGCTATACAACACCGTCCGTACTATAGTCAAGGAGGCCATTAGATTGATCTATCTGAATCATCTCCGTCGTCTCCTCTTCCTCGGGGTAGAAGGGCTAGGTACCTATGCACTAATAGTAGCAACATCGGACATGAAGGTTGGCAAGTAGATAGATATATAAATCATCAAAGATATGCAGTACGAAATAGAGTAAATGATAAACAAGATCATAAGAATGCATATCATCGGAATCATAAACAAACTAACTGATGTGAAATTAAATTCAATCTTTTAATACTGCAAGTACACAGTTATCTTCTTGAGACAGTGGGAATTGCATGTTGATCCCACAGGGAGCACTACTAAGTTAACATTCAAAATCTGATTTTTTTTTTTATCAATAATAATGACAAGAATCATAAATAAGCTAACTGATGTGAAATTAAATTCAATCTTTTAATATTGCAAGTACATAGTTATCTTGTTGAGACAGTGGGAATTGCATGTCAATCCCACAGGGAGTACTACTAAGTTAACATTCAAAATCTGATTTTTTTTTTTTATCAATGATAATGACAAGAGCGATAAAGAAAAATAAACAATAATAAAATTGAAAAAATTCTAGATCTAAATTGCAGAAATAAAATATGAGAAGATGCAGATCAGAATATCATAAATCCATTAAGTAGTCCCACCATCATTCTTTGCAATCGATAAAATAAATTTATCCTAAAAATCATTCAAATCAGAAACAAATCAATGTTTTTATGATTCGGATAATTTGTCTATCAAGGAGCACAATTTTTTACAATTTATTTAAGGCAAAAATCTCCTACACCTAATGAAATTATGAACTTAAGTAAATATCACATATTATTCAAAGATAGATTATCAAAGAATCTCAATCTAAGAATAATCTATTAAGAAAACATACATGATGAAAGCATTGTTCAAATAAGAAAATTGAATAACATAGGTTGTCAATGACAGAAGGCAGATTTATTATTATAATCAATACGCAAGAGATAAAAATATCACATAGATTAACGATGAAAAACACTTAACTTCATCCGACACTCTGATCTAGGGATTTACTCATCCACTGCAAAAGATGTGATTTTCATTGAGAACTTCATGGCAATTACAATTTTCTCTCACACTCTTTCAACCTAGTTCCGGAGTAGGGCTCCAGAATACTAAAAAATAACTCTTAAATTTTATTAATTAAGGAAAGAAGAGAAAGATGAGAGAGAGTAATACTGGACGTCCAAAGGAGGGAGTATGTCCCGTGTGCTTCCTTTGGGTTCCTTTTATTAACTCTGGTTATCTTACAAATACATTGAATCTGGACATATTCTCTGCAGATTTGACTTATCTTCATTGATCAGGTATATCTCTTATCATTTTTTAATTTGACTGAGGTGAAAGCTTCTAAAAACCTCTAGATGGCTTGGCTAATCTTTAGATGGGGTCCCACAAGGGATGTGTAGTAATCGGTTATCAATGATGTTGATTTAATTGCAATCTCGTTTAAAAATGAACATGAGAATCTCCGGGCCCATAAATTTGTCAATATAATTCTGATTTGCAATTCTTGGACTCCGCGAATATCTACTTTGAACAAACTTCCTAATGGTAAGTAAATTTCATTGATCCGAAGGTCAGATTGAAAGTTATGGCCATTTGAAGATGAGTTATTCTGAGAAAAACGGGATGAACTTTTGAAATCTGATTTGCAATGGATTCTATCTTTCCACAACTTTCATTTTTGAAAGGAGATCAGATGTGGATGATTCAAACTCTTCTTCTTTTATTCCAATCAAAATTCTACTATTTGAATTATCCATTAATAATTTTAAATCTACAACTATTGCGGACCCTGTCATGTGGGATATTGCGTCTGCTTGAACAGTGGGCTTTATGAGAAGTCTGCTACTGTAGTTAGGACTCTTCAACTGACATGATGAGTGGACCCCTCGTTTGATTGATTTGTACATGGCTTATGTGTGGGGTCCACATGGTGAATTCTTCAATTTACTTATTTTTAAGCTTCAATTTAGCAATGCTGGGCCCAAGAAGACTATGTGTGCTTGAAAGTGGATTCCGTGATAGAGGCTTGCAATTCTCATTTTCTGCACATTCTAATTCAACACATCAAATACTGAAGAGCCCATATTGAAGCGGGGCCCTTCCGGACAGAGTTCTACTCCAACTGGACTCTTTGGAGAAAATTTGCAAAACATTCTAAGTTAATGTAGAAAATGTATGAAAAGAATGAAAATTCAGGTTTCTAAGTGAAAATGCATGAAATGATGGAATAAGATGAATCATGATACAATTCACCTAATTAAACCCCTAATTCATCCTAAAATGATATGTAAATGTGCATATTCATGAATTCAACACACCCCCAACCAGCACTTTGCTAGTCCCTTGGCAAAAGTTGCAAGCAAAAAGGTTTGAAGTTCTTTAGCCTAATCTAAGATAAAAAAAAGTAAATATGAAAACAAAACTACTTTTACTGGTATTCTCAGTTGCATTTAGAGTATGCAACAAGCCCTTAAACCCCTTGCTAGGTTACCCTAGTGGACGAGTTGTGTCTCATGAGGGTTTGCAGTGAATCTATGCACAAAATTTCTTTTTTTTTTTTAGTTTTTTTTCATCTGCAAAGAATGATTAAGCGCTAACAAAATGTAGGGAAACTTCTTCCAAGAGGAAATTTATAGACACTGACTATTCTCGATTTTTGGGATTTTCAAAGACAAATCTTAAATTTGATTCACCAATCCCATCTTTTGGTCAGAAATTCTCTAAATCATGATAATTGATCGTGCACGGTGAAAAGTGCGTATACGTAAAAGGGAAGCATCAAATGATCCACTAAGAATTTCCGTGAAAACAATTTATGTTTTTTTCATTTTTTTTATTCTGGGCCACCTAACCTTATCCAAGAAAAACAGTCTTCCTCTCAAGGTGCCAATGACGGCTTTTGCACTACTGTTTTTTCAAAGGACACAATGTTTTTTCAAATCACACATGTGACTGTGCAATGCCTAGGTCCCTTAAGCTTCCTAATTAACCCATGTAATGAGCATTAGGCCAATGACTCCAAACAAGATGTCTTTAGGGCACTAGGTATGTTAATACCCTTACAGGCTTACTGGCTCGGGTTAAAAAGGCTACGAATCCAAAATAGTCATAAAAACTTTTTATTTTTTTTAAGACTTCTAAGTAAACACTTTTTTTTTGTGGTCCCCAATAATAAGAAACTCTTTCCATATACCCACCCATCGAACCAAGAAGCTCTGTAACACTAAGGGTCGATTTTTCATTTTTTTTTTCAATTATAAAAGAAAAACGGAAATTATAGCTTCACATTCAAAACCTTGAAAACGTATACAACTTGTGTAAAAGTGAGGGATCAAAATTCAGCACTTTTCCAAAAACCCTTTCCATAAATAAAATAGTAAATCATTGGTTTCTTTTGCCCAAAATAAATATCTTCAGTCAATAAAAATTTTGTCGAAAGTTTCCTTCTAACCTAACAATAGCAAAAAAATTTTAAATCTCCTAAAAATATAGAATGAAAATTGAACAAATGATCACATGTTAAGTTCAAACTCACACCCCCAAACCTAAACTCAACATTGTTCTCAATGTTATGAATGCATGTGTAATGTGAAAATGAACAATAAGGAAAATTGGAACATCTTACCATGTAGGGTGATTGCAAAAGAATGTGATGAACCAACTCAATAACATTCCAAAACTGGGTTGCCTCCCAAACAATGCTAAGTTTAATGTCATCAGCCCGACGTGACCAAAAAATGATTAGTCCTAGTAAATTAGGTCTTCTAGAAGGATATCTTTAATGTTTTTATCCTTCAGTGCCATAAAAGGTTTCAGCCTTTGACCATTAACCTTGAAAATTTCCCCCTTTTTGGGGTTCTCAATTTCCATTGCCCCATGAGGATAAACAGTACGCACAATGAATGGGCCAGACCAATATCAAGATCTCAATTTCCCTGGAAACAGGTGTAACCGGGAATTGTAAAGGAGAACTTTTATGCCAGGTTCGAATGACTTCCTAAGGATTGACTTGTCATGGTTCAACTTCATCCGTTCCTTGTAAATTTTGGCATTTTCATGAGCATCATTTCTCAATTTATCAAGCTCATGGAGTTGCAACTTAAGATGGTTATCTGCTAAGGGAAAATTAAAATTGAAAGCTTTGATAGCCCAGTAAGCTCTATGTTCCAACTCAACAGGCAAATGACAAGCCTTACAATAGACCAATCTATAAGGGGACATCCCAATAGGAGTCTTGTAAGTGGTTCGATAGGCCCATAATGCATCCAATAGTTGCAAAAACCAGTCTTTTCGATTTGGATTAACCACCTTTTCCAAAATTTGTTTAATCTGCCTATTCGAAACTTCTACTTGGCCACTGGTCTGTGGGTGGTAGGGCATAGCAACCTTATGAGCAACATAGTACTTTTTCATCAGATGGTCAAAGGTGCTATTGCAGAAATGGGTTCCACCATTACTGATAACTGCCCTGGGTGTACCAAACCTAAAAAATATCTATTCATTCACAAATTTGATCACCACATGGCGATCATTCTTTTTGGTAGGCATTGCTTCTACCCATTTTGAAACATAGTCCACTGTAAGTAAAATATACAAATTGCCAAAGGAACTTGGAAATGGCCTCAAAATTAAATCGATCCACCAAACATCAAATATTACCATTATCAAGATTGGATTGAAGGGCATCACATTCCTACGATTGATTTTTCCAAGCTTTTGACACCCATCACAACTCAGAAAAAACACATGACAATCTTTAAAGATTGTGGACCAATAGAAACCACACTGTAAAACTTTTACAGCAGTCTTCTTGGAGCTAAAATGGCCCCTGCATGCATGATCATGGCAGAATGAAATGACCGAGTAATGGTCAAGATTAGGAATGCATCTTATGATGATCTGGTTTGGGCAGTACTTAAAAAGATATGGGTCATCTAAAAAAAAGTACTTTACCTCAGCTAGAAATTTTTATCGATCTTGTTTAGACCAATGAGTGAGCATCTCCCCTGTAACAAGGTAATTGATTATATCTGCAAACCAGGGGATTGAAAAATACTGAACAATTGTTCATCAGGAAAATTTTCATTCAGTGGGGCCTCATTTGATGGCTCTAAGGGTAATCTCAAAATATGGTCTGCTACAACATTTTCATATCCTTTTTTATCTCTTATTTCCATATCAAACTCCTATAACAGAAGGATCCACCATATCTATCGGGCTTTTGCATCCTTTTTGGACAGAAAGTATCTCAGAGCTGCATGATCCGTGTAGATGATAACTTTGGACCCTATTAAGTAGGACCAAAATTCCTCCAAGGCAAAAATCACAGCTAGCAATTCTTTTTCAATAGTTGTGTAATTTAGCTATGCATCATGGAGGGTCCTACTTGCATAGTAAATCGCGTGAGGTAACTTCCCAACCCGATGACCCAAAACAGCTCCGACAGCAGTATTAGATTCATCACACATTAACTCAAATGGAATGGTCCAGTCAAGTGGCTGAATTATAGGGGCTGAAGTTAGTTCATTTTCAATCTCTCAAAAGCCTTTAGTTACTTCTCCTCAAATTCAAACGGGGCATCTTTTGTCAGTAATTGGCATAAAGGTTTAGTAGTTTTACTAAAATCTTTGATGAATCTACGATAAAAACCAGCATGGCCCAGGAATGATCGAATCTGCTTAACTGATTTTGGTGGTGGCAATTTGGAGATCAAATCAATTTTTGCTTGGTCCACCTCAATTCCATTATCATAAATAATGTGTCCTAGAACTATGCCCCCTTTACCATAAAATTACATTTCTCCCAATTTAAGACTAAATTCTTTTTTTTTTTTTTTTTTTTTTTTTTTTTTTTTTTGCATCTTTCAAGCACAAGGGACAAATGATGTAAGTACTCTTCAAAAGAATTGCCAAAGACCGAAATATCATCCATGAAAAACTCAATGATTCTTTCTACGATGTCAGAAAATATGCTTAACATGCACCTTTGAAAGGTGGCCAGTGCATTGCATAGCCTAAAGGGCATGCGTCTGTAAGCAAAAGTGTCAAAAGGACAGGTGAAGGTGATCTTTTCCTGGTCCTTGGGTGTAATTAAAATTTGATTGTAATCAGAATAACTATCAAGAAAATAATAATATGCATGACCGGCTAGCCTTTCGAGCATCTAATCCAAGAATGGGAGGGGGAAATTATCTCTCCAAGTGACCGAGTTCAACTTCCTATAATCAATGCATACCCTCCATCCAGTTTGTATCCGAGTGGGTACGAATTCATTTCCCTCATTTTGGACCATTGTTATTCTATATTTCTTTGGTACGACTTGAACCGGGCTCACCCATACACTATTAGATATGAGGTAAAGCACCTCGTATCGAGTAATTTTAGGACTTCTGACCTAATTACTTCCTTCATTGTAGGGTTTAGTAGCCTCTGTGGTTTACGAGAAGTTTTTACATTTTCTTCCAAATGGATTCTATGTTGGACCACAGATGGGTTAATTCCTTTGATATCTGTAATGGACCACCCTATAGTTTCCTTGTGTTCATCCAAAATTCTTACGAGTTTTTCCTCTTGGACAGGGTCCAAGTTTGAAGCTATAATTACTGGAAAGGTTTCTAGCTGGCCTAAAAACACATATTTCAAGGTTTGCAGCAATTGCTTGAGTTATAACTTAGGAGGCTCTACAATCGATGGAACAGGTGGGGAAGCAGATGGAGTTAGAATCTCATGCTTTGGTTGCCACCTGGAGCAGTCCATGGATGGTGTGGAGTCTAAAAGTGCATTGACTTCCTCAATATGTCCATCTACATCAAAATCACTTCCAAAGTAGGCAAGACAAGCCTCTAGTGGATCTTCAAGTTTCAAAAGGGGTAAGTGATTTTCCACCAATTCATGAATGTAACTGACTTAAAAAACCCCATCATCCTCATCAAGAGGTTGCTTACTGACATTAAAAATGTTCACCTGGACTATCATGGTCCCAAAATAAATTTGCATCACTCCATTCTTACAATTGATTAAGGCATTTGAGGTGGCAAGGAATGGCCTCCCATAGATTATTGGAATTTTGGGTTCAGCATCAGATGTGTGTTTGGTATCCATAACAACAAAATCAATAGGAAACACAAAGTCTCTGACTTTAATCAGAACATCTTCGACTACCCCCTTGGGGTATCGAATCGATGCATCAGCCAATTGCAAGGTCACATGGGTCTTTTTCAACTCCCGCAAGCCTAATTCTTCATAAATAGAGTATGGGAGAAGATTCACACTTGCACCCAAGTCCAGTAAAGCTTTCTCTATGTGGTGGTCCCCTAACTGGCAAGAAATGGTAGGATACCCTGGGTCCTTGTATTTGATAGGGGTTGGACAGGAAATGATCGAGCTAGCTTATTGGGCTAAAAAAGCCTTCTTGGCACATTAGTAGTCCTTTTGAATGTGAAAAGGTCTTTTAGAAATTTTGCATAGGGCGGAATCTGTTGGATAGCCTCAAGTAGTGGGATATTGATCCTCACTTATTTGAATACTTCTAACATTTTATCCAATTAAACAGTTGATTTTGCTGGGCCTAGCCTTTGTGGGTATGGTGCCTTGGGAACATTAGTCGCAGGAGTGGGCTCACTAGGTGATGGTTCAGCATTGACTTATTCTCTTGTTCTCATATGGGTTCAGCATTCACACTTAGTTCCTCATTTTCCACTATCTCACTTAATTCTTCCTCAGGTTCCTTAGGTAGTTCCACCTTGTTATCAACCTATGTACCCGACCTAAGAGTGATAATGGACTTAACTTTAACTTGTTCTAGGCGTTTTCCTTTTATTTCATGAACAACTTGGCCCTTGGGATTGGGTTCAGGTTGACTAGGGAAGGTTCCCTTGTCTCTAGCAATCAATGAATTGGCCAGTTAGCCCATTTAGTATTCCAATTTTGCCAGGGTTTGAGTGTGGCCATTAAAAAGTTGAGTAGTGGTATGTTGGAATTGAGCAGTACTCAGAGATAATTGGGCCGTGGCTTGAGACATAAGTTTTATGGCCTCCTCTAAAGAATCTACCCTCTGGGTCAATGGATAGCGGTTGAAGTTAGGTTTTTGGAAACCGGGTGGGGCATTGACTTGAGATTGATTAGGATGAAATTGAGTGGACAGAGATGGGCCACCTTGAGTTGTCCTTTGGTCCAAGAAAAGTTCGGGTTGTTCCTCCAACCTGGATTGTATGTGTTAGAGCACAGGTCATACCTCTGACGATTATCAAAACGAGTGTTTTGATATAGTGCATTAACCTCCTCAATAGATTCGGCCTGACCTAAAATTGTTTGGTCAATCCCTCCATTCACGGCCTAACTATACTTCAATGACTCCAAAGTGTTTGGATTGGGCTTTTGGTTCATTTCTAAGGCCTTTAACCTCCTTATCAATGTGGCCAACTTGGCCTCTGCCTTGATTCTTTATTCAAGTTTGAGCATTCCCCCTTTTTCGAGAATGTTGGTTTTAGTAGGCTCCCGCTTGATTGGGGCCCACTGAATGTATTCTCAGCACTATCTTCCAAAAATGTCCAAGCTTCTTCCGTTGTTTTCTATGTAAATTTCCCAATACAGAAAGATTCGACTATTTGTTTGGTTGGGTAATCCATGCCTTCATACACAATTTGGGCTAATCGAATTTTTTCAAATCCATGGTGGGGATACTGGATTAAAAGGTCCTTGAACCGTTCCAAATAACTATAAAGTTTCTTCCTTTCCATTTGATGTAATCCATTAATGGCCTACCTAATCAAAGCGATTTTCTGCTTGGAGTAGAGTTTTTTGTAAAATTCCTTGACTAGCTTGGCCCATGTAGTGATGGACTCAGCCTACAAGGCATAAAGCCAAGTTATAGTCTTTTCTTTTAAGGAAAAAGGAAATAATTTAAGTTTAAGGGCTTCCTCAATCATGTGATTGATTCTCATGGTCCCACAAATGTCCTCAAATTCCCTAACATGTTGATATGGGTTTTCCTGGTCTAGCCCGCGGAATACTGGGAGCATTTGGATCATGCCAGATTTCAATTCAAATGTGGCATTAGTCTGAGGCAAGGTGATGTAGGACGGTTAAGTTGTTCTGGTGGGGTACATATAATCCTTCAAAAGTCATGGGTGGGTCCGCTTGATCAGCGATCCTAACAATTTCTTCAAAGATCAAAGACTTTCCAATAATAGTTAAGGCTAATTCGGGCTCTATCCTGACTAACCTTTTACTCTTTCGTACCCACAGTTTCTCTCTCTCAGGTTTAGAGCACATGCATCGGGTTCAACCTTAAAGAAATGCAAGCTTAATCTATATGTAGGAGCCCTAATGGTCTTACTAGCTGATGCACACTACACCATTTCAGGACATACCTAACGGTCCAAAACCGTTACTAAAAAAATTTGTAACGGTTTTTTTGGGTCACAGTTTGGGCGTTTCTAATCTGTTAGAAACATCCCTAACGGTTATAAACCGTTACAAACATATTAATTGTAACGCTTTATTTCCGTTACTAAAATTAGTTCCTAACGGTCTTAATACTCATTTGTGTTAATAATTTAAAAAAAAAACAGTAACAGTTTCGCAAGTTTTGTAACGGTATTTTACACTTAAATATTTGTAACGGTTTTGTAAACTTTGTAACGTTTTTTTCGTGCCAAATTTGTGTTACTGATTCATAACATTTCTAACGGTTGTGAAATCTTTTGTAACGTTTTAAAATGTTGCTATTCGTACAAATTAGTAACGGTTTATAACCGTTACAAAACTTTTTCATGTGTAAAAAAAAATATCCAATAGTTTTCCTACCTGCTGACGTGTAGCATGTGACCTTGAGATTAAGAACAACGAGAGAACCGAAAGGAGCAGCTTTTAAAAGGGAAAGGAAAAGCTAAATCCGTGTAATTTTTCCTACCTGCTGACATGTGTAGAAGAAGTATCAACACCAGGCTCCAAGCTCTTTAACTGCTGCTGAGCAATGGTGAGGCTGTTGGATGTAAGGAGCCTGAATGAAGTACCAAGTCTTTTAACAGATGTCCAGTAAACCAACTCCACACAACCTGCCACACTACACGTTGAACTTGTGATATTGTCACACACCACATTTATAATATAAGATCATACAACCGTTGATATCATAATAAAACCCAGAAATGCCTCCTCCATTTGGACCATCTATTATGGGACCCACCCCATGGCTACTCACCACCACATATCAAAAAAAACAAAAAAAAGCTCAACCGTCCATGAAACAAAAGGTCCAAAACTAAACTATCAGACAGACAAAGAGAGAAGATAAAAGGGGGGGTGGGCGGGTGGGTGTTTCAGGTCGAACCTCTGTGTAGATGTGGTCAGAGTCAGGAGAAGAGCCCTGAGCAGGAAGACCAAGAGCGGCACCAATATCAGCAACAGCAGGCTGCAGCTCTCTCATAGACAACTTCCCATCACAGTCCCTATCCAGCTCTTGGAATTTATGATCCACAAAACTGCTGAATACCTCTTCGTTCTCCACCAAATCTCTTATATCCGAACCATCCAACACCTGTGCCCCGCTTTTGTTCTTGCGCGTGATGCTTGCCATTCGCTCGAAGCCATTTTAGACCCAAATCAATCAATTCAAGCTATAGCAAACAGGATAGAAAAAAAGAGAGAGGAAGAGAGTGAGAGACTCATGAATCCTCTTCCCTTTCTGTTGATCTCACTCTTCCTTTTCTTTCTTTCTGGGGTTGCTTTTGTTTGTAAGGAGCTTATGTGTTGAAAATCCACTGTTACCATGATTTTAATATCCAAAGAAGAAGATCCTAGCCACTTAAGTACATGGAATTAGTACAAATTAACCATCCAATACAAAACAGATCAAGCAAAAAACAAAAAGCTTACACAGTAACAGATACCTCTAACCCAAAAAAGAATGAAAGATTTCAATGCCAAACAAGAAATTTTAACTGAATGAAGCTAGTATTAAATCTAAAAGAAAGGAAACAATCTCACATGTATATGATCCCAAAATCAGTAATGTGAAAATCCACAACAGGTACTTCTAGAAATGTGGATCAAGCATTTAAA
Organism: Umbellularia californica; assembly: GCA_028538565.1. Lineage (NCBI taxonomy): Eukaryota > Viridiplantae > Streptophyta > Magnoliopsida > Laurales > Lauraceae > Umbellularia > Umbellularia californica. The sequence goes on along the minus strand of JAPQWN010000009.1, from coordinate 36,436,707 downwards.
TAACTTCATTTCTTTAACACCCGTTTAAAGGAAGGAAGCATACATGAGTTAGGCCTCAAAGATCCAGCTGAGAAGCCAGAAAATCCAGTTGGGCAGAGGGTTTTCCTGATGGAGATGAGCATATTAGTTGGAATAGGCGCATTTGCAGTGATGTACTTGTAGATCAAGGCCTGGTGCTCCAATTCGATCCACTGAGATGGGGTAAATGGTCCTCTAACCCCTGTCAAAGCCCCACAATGCATGTTTTCATTCAAGCTTCCAGATCCTAAACCTGAAAAGAAAAGGACAGAAAATGAAACCAAAACAATACCACTGGAAATTCAATGCACTTCTAGCAAAAGCTACCTAACAAGAACCAAAACAACATCACTGGAAGCTACATAAGCATTGCAGCACCCAACCCGCACTGCAGCTGGGCTCAGTGAGGCATAGCAGAAGCAGCACAAAAAACCACAGCAGCGCAGGACAACAGAAGTAAAACAAAACCGCACAGCATAGCAACTAAAGGAGCAAGCAACAGAAAACAGAAGGCCTGCAGAAGCAGCACACTGCACAGCTCCACTTTGCAACAGAGGAACAAAAGAATGCCACAAAAACAGAGAGCTTAACAGCACCACAGGAAGAACTGCATAGCACCACAAGACGACAGCAAAACAACACAAAACAACAACACGAATCACTGCTTAGCACAGCCACAGCCAAGCACAGCACAGCTCCAACATGGAAGGACAAAAACCAGCACACAGCACAGCTCCACAACAAGAAAGAAAAAAAGAGGGAGAACAGAGGCAGAAAGCCCACAGGAGAGAAGCACAGAAGGACACGAAACAAGAGGAGAAGAAAAGAAAGAAACAAAGGCCAAGATAACATGCCAGGCCTAAAAATTGGCAAACAAATTCACCGTTTAAAAACAAATGACATGGGAGGTATCACCAAAAAACTAAGAAAATGATGCATCTTCTGGAGTTACCTGCTTATATTTCTTATAGATTTGCTTGGTTACTATGTTCTTGGATTCAAGGTAATAAACCAATAAATACCAAAACAACCACCTGAAAATCAAGAAGAACTTATAAGAGGAATCCTCAACTGCTACAAAATTACAAAAGAAAATAAAAATGTGCAATATCTTTCTTTTCTACTCCCTTCCATACACCTTTTGATAATTAGGATCTACGAAAAGGACGAACAAAACAATTGACATTCTCTGGTTAGAGTGTGACAAGAAACAAGTTCATAAGTTGAATATTTGATTTCTTATAATGAAAGACCACAGATACCATAGAGTGTGAGCTTCACCGTCTGTAAATCAATAGGTTCAATGCCAATCTCTAAGCCCTGCACAGACAACACTAAGTAAGTGCCTACATTTTGATACAGCAAAAAAAACATTAAAACAGAGGTCATATATATAGTCATTGCTTCTTCAAATTTGCAATAGCATTACCTTCTTAAAGGCGGTCGTCCCAATAGCATTATGTGGTTTGTAGAACTGTCCAAGGCACCACCATCCTCCCTCCTCCTTTATCTGGGCTTGGGACCAGCAGTTGAAACCAATATCAAACCAATGATATTGATTATCACCAGGCGGAGTTAAAAATGGGTTAATACATGATTGAACCTGAATATTCAAACAAGCAAGCAAGCAATCATCATTAATATTTATAAAATAAAAAATATGCAAACACATCCAAATAAACATAAAGCAAACTAGCCAATAAGTTCTTACATCCATATCAAGAAAAATGCACTCAAAACATAAACTAGCCAATAAGTTCAAGTTAAACATAATAAGTCAATAAACATATCCAAAACAACTAATTAAGAAATTACCATCCTTGACTCTAGCCAAATCAAAGGCCCTCCTGCACTAAAACCATCCAAATACCTTATTCCATCTTGGGGACCATCGTAAACAAGAGCATCACCAACTAAGACTTCCTCAATGTAGACTTTTTTTTCACCTATGAGAACTTTTCTGCCATGGCAAATTCCAGCTGTCTCTGTCATAACATAACCTTTAGCAACCGCAAGACCATTCCTATCTAGTAAGGTTACATTTGGTGAAGAACCAAGCGTCCCAGGAGAAGGATTCACAGAGTCCAACATGTCCTTTAAGTTTCGTTGAGTCTGACGAGCCACTGAATTGGAACCAACTTCAGTTTCAGGTGGTGTTGTCCCACATGCGGCTTGAGCACTCGACATTCCATTGTTTCTTATGAGCTTAAGTACATCCTGACACAATGGAGATAACAATTAGTTATATATAAATAGTACTAAATGCAAGGAGGCACAAGTGTAACTCACCGTTAACACACCCATGACATTACATATGGAAGCCTTCATCTCATTCAATTCCCCTTTCAACTCAGAATTTGATGAAGAGCTTGCTTGTTGCAGTAATGCCTTTGCAATAGCTGTACGTTGCAATTGGTTCTTAGACTTGGTCGAGCTGATTCCACGAGTTCTACTTCTTTTCTCGAGCCCAAAGACTTCAACCAATTCATCGTTATCCAAGTCTGCTTCAAATACACTACCCTCATCGTTCGAGCTTGCTTCTTTTCTTCTTTTTTGAGCAGCCTCAACTTGTTCCTATATTATCAACCAATGATATGAGTAGTAATATAAATTAAAAGAATTAATCTTCTTTTTTTAGAACTTACGTAATGAATTCGAGCACTCTCCAATATAGTCCCATCACGGCGCTCATGTCCTTTTTTCCAACTATCTACCCGTCCATGTTTTCTGCTAGGATCTTCTTTATCCTATAAAAACAATCTTCATTAGTTGTTGGGATAAAGAGAATATAATTTAATGGTGCAAGAATAGACACCTACCATTTTATCCAACATATGGGCGTATGTGCCCCGCCCATTAGTATGCCGATATTTATTCTTTTTCGCATTCTCTGCATTCTTTGCATTTCTAGCTTTCACTTCATCAGTACTCTCATTTCTAACAAACATTGCCCAATGATTTGGATCTTTACCCAATGGACATGCCGCAATAGCTTCTTCCACACCCCCGCACTTACTCAAAATCTCTTTCCGTAAGGCATACTTTGCTGATCTGAACTTTTGGGAAAAGTCCTTTTCTACAGCTTTTCGTGCCACTGCTTGGGGAACATTAGGCTCAAATTCTTGCTACATACAACAAGTTAAAAAGATTAGATCTTCAGCACTTATCTTCAGTAAAAAAGATTAGTCATAAGAAAATGTCGAATACATGTAAACCTTACCATTAATTCATTCCAAACATCATTTTTGAAGCTTCCATCTATTTTCCTCCAGTCCTTGTAATGAATTGGAATACGAGCTCGAACGTAATAACCAACACGAGAATTCCATTTGGCATGGTTAGGACCCACGGCAATGCCGTCCGCATTGAACTCTATAGGTAACTTACTAATGGCTCCTGTTGCTGGTGAGGCTCCCGAATTTGGCTTATGAGATGGAAGTGGCACTGAACTAGAAGGTTGGGAAGCAATAAGGCGTGATTGACCTGATGCCATTGTAAAATAGCCTACTATTTGACAAAGGATTGTTAGTAGAAACTATTACATGAGAAATTTATATCTAAATTGAACTAAAACGAATATTTACAGATCTAAATGTAGAAAATGAGAAATTTTGCATGTAACTCTACGTACCATAAATAAAAGTGTGCAACTATTACAATCAGGTTAGACTTTGAATCAACGACTCCAAACTAGGTTGGTCGTCGAGAATAGATTGGAAGACAGTTGGTGCATCTAGATCATCCACTTCACATGTCAATCGCCTAGGCGAATGTATGACTACCCACCAATTAGGATATCTCAAATCCTTCGAGTAAAATACTTGACTAGCCTCAGATGCAAGAATGACCGGCTCATCAAAAGAGTTATTGATACTCTTTAGCCTATTGAGATTAACCATCACCAAATTAGAATCTGGACAAAGTTTACAACCATTAGTCTTGTCCTCCACCCTCACCCAATTGCAGTAAAAGACAACATGATGGAAGGTCGTATAGTCCAACTCTATTATCTCTTCAATAACCCCATACCATTTGGTCGATGCATTAATGGGATTTTTGTCCTTCCTACTTGATGTAAATGCAGTGATTGCATTCATACAAACACCACTATCTTGTGTGGCAACTGTTTCGTCATGCGACCTAGTAGAGAACACAAAACCATTAACACGGTACTTTTTATACGTTTTAGCTTTGAATAATGGTCCCACAACCAATCGCCATAAGTCACAGTCCGTGTCTTTTGCAGCCAACAACTGTGAAATGACAAAAACAGCCATTTAGAAAGATAAAATTACTAGATGTAAATTCATATTAAGCGTAATATATATAACAATACCTTGTAATATAACCAGGCAATGAACTCAGTCTGTATCTCCACTTCTGTCTTTGTTATTCCTTTTCTTTTACCACGAGTAGTTTCTTGCAAGGCGCGATACTCACTGCAAATTATTCATGCAGTTTGACACAAGTATTTACAACTTTCTGGAGTAGTAAGTTTTTAAGACAAATGTGTCAAGAAATCAAACCTGTAGTATTCATCAAGCTTTTCAACGTCTAGTCGAAAAAGGACCCATCTACGTATTTGTATCCATTGTTCCTTGCCTAGGGTCACAGTTTTACCCTCAAGTATTGGCCCTTCATCACTATACTCTAACTTCTCATCTTTATTCAAGACAAATGGGGCCTTTGGTTTTATAGATCTCCCAGTAATTGGGTCTGTTTGCATCCACTGGCCACTATGAGTCCCCAATTTCCTTAAATCCTCTCGCGCCTGTACTGTATCCTTTGTTCCTTTCTTGTCCAAAATTGTATTTAATAGGTGTTCTGCGACATTCTTTTCAGTGTGCATCACATCAATAACATGTCGAATTGTATGTTTCGGCCAGTATTTCAAATCAAAAAGAATAGACCTTTTATACCATGCCTCAGTTACTTCATCATCTTCATCATCTCCATTATCAACCACATCCACATTATCGGTACTCCGTTTGGTACCTTTTAAGACTTTACCAGGTACATAGTGGACACGGCTTAGCCTTTTCTCAATTACTTCTCCCTTTAACCTTGTTGGAGGGGGTTTTAACTCCTTTGTCTTCAGCCCTAAGTATTTGCCTTGCCTAAACGGGTGATCAGATTTAAGAAACATGCGGTAATTTGTGTAGACAATCTTCCTTGCATTCCCAAGATGCATAGACGGAGTTTCATCACCACAAATAGGACAAGCTTTGTAACCATGTGTTACGCAGCCTGATAAGTTTCCATATGCCGGAAAATCATGAATGCCCCACACCAACATTGCCCTTAAAGTAAAATGCTCTCTTTTGTGCATGTCATAAGCTGCAACCCCTTCTTCCCATAACTGTTGTAACTCCTCAACTAGCGGTTGAAGGAATACATCGATGTTTTGACTCGGTGCTTTCGGCCCAGGTATTAACAATGACATCATATGGAACTCAGATTTCATGCACAAAGATGGTGGGAGATTATAAGGCACCAAGTAAACAGGCCAACAACTATAACCAGTGGATTGAACTCCACGTGGATTGAATCCATCAGTTGCAATTCCAAGCCAGACATTACGCCCTTCCTTAGCAAAATCTGGCCAATCATCTTTACATGTCTTCCACTGAAGTGAATCAATCGGATGCCGCATATAATTCCAAGAAGGTGTAGCTCTATCATGCCATGCCATTTCACGCGCTATCCATGGTATTGTGTACAACCTTTTGAGTCTTGGGATCAATGGAAAATGTCTCAATACTTTTCTCGCCTCTTTTGTTTCTTTCTTCCCCATTTTCCCCTCCTTCACTTTGTATCTAGGTGTTTGACATTGAATACACACCGTTAAATCAGCTTTGGTCTTCCAATATAACATACAGTTATTTTCGCAGGCATCTATACACTCAGCTTTCATTCCCAGATCTTTTAACATTGCCTTCATTACAGGATACTTAGAAGGTAAAGTGTTTCCGTCTGGCAACCATGTTTTTAACAGGGACAAAAGTGCAGTCACACTATTTCCCGACCATTTATACTGCTTCTTCAAGTTATGGAGGTCTACAATTGCAGAAAGAGTTGTTACAAAAGCCTCGCATGAAGGATATAATTTTTCTTCTGCTTTTTTCTTATATTCATGGTACCTTTTACCCAAATCAGGCTCTAGAACAACAGGGTGTTCAACATCTTCGACCTGACTTCCATCACCTTCATTCAAATCATCCGCTAACTCTTCATGCACGCCATAAGCAACATCAACAAAATTCTCCATCCCTATTCCTTCTGCCTCACTATTTTCTTTTTCAACTTGGTTTACCATTCGATCCTTATATGGGTTCTCGCCATGTAAAGCCCATACACGATATGTTGATTCTATACCGTAAAGAATCAAATGTTTTCTAACTATATCATACGCAAACCTTTTTCCATTTCTGCATTTTTTACAAGGGCAAGGACACGTGGTCGATGTTTGGTCTTTGCCACTAGCAAATAGAATAAAATCCGAAACCCCCTGCCTGTACACACTCCCAAGTCTATCTGTTTCATTCATCCATTCTTTTAAAATCGGCTGAGACATTCTGTAGGTAACACATCAAGTAAACACAAACAAGTAAATCTCTTAAATACCGAGATTATCACCTCTACTGAAAATAGTTCAATGAAATTTTATCATTAGAGATTGTCTTCATTATGAGATTGTTTATGCAAAAATCTAAAATTGTGGTGCGGTACCTAAGATCCAAATTATAACTCTAGGATTTGCACCACCTCCGGTTAACAGATTTAGGGGCTTGAGTATAGCACGTTGGTTCCAAGGGCAAGGGCAGCGGTTAATGCAAGAGGCAAGGTCAGCAGTGTTTTGGGTTTTTATGTCCCCACCATAGATCTTGTTCTCATTGTATGGGTCCACTGGGGACTGGATGTTGGAGCAGGTACAGCATTGGACCTAGATGAAGTTTCAGAGTGTGCAGGCCGACTCATAACACTCTATGAGCCAGATGGATCTCTTGATTTCTTGTGTGTGATTTGCCTGTGTGTGCATCATGTGAACGTACCCAACAATTTTCACACCCATTAATCACCATTGTTTTTATCAAAATAAGTTTAGTTAACTCATTGTTGCAAGAATTGAGTGTCTAAAATTAAGAGTTCGATCATTTGATCAGCTTGATCATACTCTTAATCTATATTCAAATCTATCCATTACATCTTGATGCACGTTCAGGTTAGCCCTATTAGAGGAGCATCTTTTCCTTCACTGTTATGGCAAGTAATTGTAGGACCACCTGCGTTAGCAGCAGTATAAAGCTAAATTTACAACTTAACACATGCACTTAATTTATTTTAATTTATAGCTAAGTGCAAACAAAAAAAAAAAAAAAAACACTTCACTGTATAAGAGGGTTACGAGGAAGAGACACAGAAGAAAGACTTCTTTAACTTGACCCAACTAAAACACTCGTATTATTGTTGATATATTGACTGCTAAGTGCATGAAAAACACTAGAAAAATCAATAATAATGATAATAAATTTTGTGAAATAATCACCTAGTGATAGTGTGAATAAATGAAAAAAGAGAAATCAGATGAAGAAAATAGCAACCCTAGAAGAAGAACAACAACAACAAGAAGAAGAAGGAGGCGATTGAAGGTTCTTTGAATGTAAAAGGCTAGAACTTTTCCATCTGTTGGGTTGAAAAAAAAATGCTTTGTAAACATATCATAGATTGATCCAAGGATAGACTTTGAAACATATGAATTTTGCCTCTCCAAAAAATGTGGGAACTTCTCTGCTAACATTCTACTATATACCAAAATTCAAAATGCCAATGAAAATTTAAATATTCAAATATCCTTACAACATTAAAATCACTTTACCATTACCATTGCAAAATAAAAATCTATGCTAACATTCTACCATGTACCAACATTCAAATGCCAATCAAGATAATGAAAGTGTACATTCCCAAGTTATCACAACAAACAGTCAAGCGGAGTCCATGACCAAGTATGCAAATCAAGAACCCAAACATCATTATAGTAGTGATTAACACCAACACTACCTATGAAATATTTTTGAACATTGGTTCTTGCAGAGATATTTTTGAAGCAATTAAACATGCTTTTAAACTGCACTGTTAACAGAACAAAAAATCCCACTGACAATAAATTCCCCATTTAACCTTTGATAAATTTTTAGATCAGCATATTCTCATCCTTGTACTGCTTGCAGTGGGTATATTATTTAGTTAAGACATAACTGAAAAAGCTAACAATGACTACGTTTGAAACTCAACTCTTCTTAAGCTTTCTTCCAATATTTACAAAAAGCATTTATCTATTTAAACAATATGAACAATGACTTACTTTAGAATAGATGCAGGGAATCCAATCTTATTTGTCCCCAAGGATGTAAGCAGAATGAAATGGTTAACTTTCACTGCAGTTGCTGATCATTGGAAACAAAAACATACTCAGTCCTATCAGAAGTAAATAATAATTATAAAGACTCATTTCAAAATTAAGGATCATGATAATATTAACAGGAATACAAAAAAGGTGATTCAACCTTCTCGACATGAGAATAATAATTAAAGATGCAGCCTATCTGAACTAACAGGTCTTGTTAGATATTGGCTGTCAAATATTACAGGTTAGAAGGAAGCACTGGTGTCCTGTGCTGGGCATTGATCATGCTTGATCGCATGTCCGGCCAAGCAGGTTTGGTTGCTTTCCTGAATTCAAAGTTGAAAACCTATGGATTAGAAACAAACCCACATAAATAACTATACATAGCACAATCTAACATGCTAACAAACTCATCTAACACTAATTAATGGAAAACCCCTAATTAACAAAACCTAATCAAGCTTGAAATTAGGGATGATGAAGATCGTGGGGCCACCATGATCGATGGCCCACTGGAATAGTGGTGGTGATGGTGCTCAGTGGTCCACTGGGCAAAGAGGGGGAGGAAAGAAATCAGAAAGAATGAGAGAAAGAAAGAGAGAGAGAGAGAGTGAAATGGGTGGGTGCTCAGGCACGTTGCTAGGAAGAGTGAATGAGGAGGAAATAAAGAAAGGAAGAATGAGAGAAATGAATCAGTGGAGAAGGGAGAGGGAAATGAGAGAGGGGGCTGCTGAGAGCGTGGAATGAGAAAGGGGAAAGGGAGATAAGGGAGAAGGATAAGGAAGAAAGAAAGAAGAGGGGGAGGAGGAAAAGGCGGCTGCGCAGGGCAGAGGAGAGGAGAGGGACAGGGGAGGAAGAAGAGAAGAGAGGTAGAGAGAGAGAGAGAGAGAGAGAGAGAGAGAGAGAGAGAGAGAGAGAGAACCAAGTGAGAGAGGGAGTGGTGTGCAGGTGGGTGCAGGGCGGAACAGAGGAGGAAGCAGGGGAGGATGAAGAGAAGAGAGGGAGAGAGAGAAAGAGAATGGTAAGTGGCCCTTTCTACATCTTGACCTTTAATCATTTCCTTTCAACCCCTTCGATGGAAAACCATTAATTATCAATCCTGGGAGATCAGTTTTGACTAATTAGGTTCCCAATAATGGAAGGGAGATCAGTTTTGGAAGAATTAAGGATATTACTCGTTCCGAAAAAATTTAGCGTGTATTCAAGGATACATCTTTGAGCATTTCTAGTTTGTTTAGGATAGAATTGTTCTTTTATTTATATTTTTAAAGATTGGTGGCGGTTATGATATAATTGAACTTGGAATTGACTATTGAGGAATCATGTGTGTCGATGCTACAAGCCTGAATTTAAAACATTGGAAATGGTAGAAAACAGAGTGTATGTGCTTGTGGAAAGTCTAACTAAATGACTATGATCCTATTTACAAGGATATATAATTTACAATACTCTGATTACAGTTGTAGCCACCAAACTGGAAGGAGAATCGAACGAACTAACCAGGACAGTTTGGCAATTATGCTCTTCTTTATATGAAAAGATTTTTCTGTTCATTCTCCTGCTAGGAGTTCTAAGAGAGTATTGGCAATCCAGGGTTGAATTTTCCAATATCAGTGTCACAGTGCTCATACTCTAGAGATGATTCATCGGATGCCTCAATCTTCCCTGTGATATACTTCCAAATTTTCAATCCTTCCAAGTATATCTGAATGAGATGGGACCATAAGAATAATCAGTACCATCCAATTTAACAACAAAACTTTGTGGCCATCATACATGATATGGCAAACGAATGGACTGAATGGAATGGGCTGGGCGACCCCCTTAGCTAGAGCTAAATTTCACAAATCTTGAGAATGGCTTTATTTAAACTCAGATTAGATCCAATAAGTAACAATATGAATCAAGGACATACCAAAGGGAAAAGCATCAGGAAAAAAACCAACAGATCCGCACAAAAAATGAATGGAGTAGATGAAAACTGTGACTGAAAGTTGACTGAACTGTAGATTGCCAAATATTTCTTAATAGAAGTGCAAAAGTTCCAGAAAAAATATGGAATTATTCCACCATAATGCACAATCAACTCTGTGTGGTTTAGTCTAATTTCAGTAATCACCAATAGCACTGGCAACCACTGGTTGATCCTGAATATTTTTTGCAGATTCCCCAAACAAACAGCACCCAACTCAATTTGATGACAGCATGGGTCACCAATACAACCCTTATTCCAGCATGGGTTTTATCCCGTTTGGGGAATCTGCTTCACAGTAGCTATATCGAATCCAACACCACCATTCAATCAATTCACAAATGTATAAAAAGGAAGCCCAAATTCATATACACTTGATAGAACGAGTACAGACAAAATGCAAAACAACACGAACACACACTAATTCAAAACAAAACAGATCGCATGAAACCCTAAAATCGAAACAAAATGGAATGTAAGGAGAGAAGAAGAAGCCCTATAGGGAGGAGTTAAAGGAGAAGGAAGATGAGAAGATTACGTATTCACAAAGGAGTTGAAGCTCGTCTTCCATTAAATGGTTGCCTTCTTTCACCTTCGAAATCCATAGATCCAGATCCATGGAGGCGTCTCAGAAGCGATAGATCCAGATCCATGGAGGATGAAGAGAAGAAAGGGAGAGAGGGAGTGGTGTGCAGGTGTGCAGGCGAGGGGAGACAGGGGAGGAAGAAGAGAGGAAGGGAGGGAGGAGAGCAGACAGAGAGGAAACAGAGAGATGGGGAAGGAGGGAGAGAGAGAACAGAGAAGAAAGAGAGGAGTGTACCTAGTACAGGGGAGGCGTCCGGCGGAGCGAGGAGGAAGATGAAGGCTCTGCTGGCGTCCGGGGTCTCCTTCGCACGCTTGGCAGTGCTGGCGATGAGAGGGTCGTGCGCCTGGGAGAGGTCTGGAGAGGGAGGGAGAGATAGAAAAGGATGAGAGGAGCTGGGTTCTGGAGATGAGAGGACGATGATGGAGATGAGAGGAGAGGAGAGGAGGGAAAGAAAGAAATGAGTGAGGGATAAGAGGGAAATGAGGAGGGCAGAGCGCGGGAGGGCAAAAAAAAGGTGGGAAAACGGTCTATTAACGCTTACTGTTGGAGGAAAAAAATGAGCAAATTGTAACAAAATAATTATTAAATAAAATAAAATAATGTAACACTTTAAAACCAATGTTAACGTATATAAAACGTTAGGAAATTAGTTACACTTAAAAACCGTTACTTACCAAAAATCTTGGGCGTTACTAATATCCTATTTTGGTGTAGTGGCATAAGCAGTCAAGCACAAAGATTGAGCACAAGAAATTATCCTAGGGTTAGCCTAACTCACTAGACAGCTCCTAATTGGTTTGAAGAGTGCACTAAGGCCTCCAATCCGGACTTTTGAAGCCAATTCAACCAAATAAGTCTCCAATATGAGTAGTGGGGTCACAATGCACTTGGCAAGGGTCCCGCTTAAGAACTAAACTCCTAGAACAGAGATTGCCACCCTTTTTGGTAGGGATAGGACTTACTTAGACATCAACTTGACCAAAGAGTGCAACTGGTGCAACCTTTTATGGTCTTCGTCCTATTGATCTCAAGTCCTATAGTCTCGTTTCTACTTGATTTTAATTAATGTTTAGATTACTATGTGAGAGGTGGTTAAACCTAATTGGACAAGAATCTGGTGATGAGATTCAGTCCTTATCTTATTGGAGTCAATTGCCCTTAACTAAGTGTGTGGATGCAGTTTAGTTGGTGTATCAATCACACAATCATACTTGCTAAAATTTAAACCACCATGCCCCACTTGCAAGTAAAAGATTCATGGGTAAAGTTCAAAAACTCTTATAGCGTGCCCACGCTAATCCTTAAACTGTGTAAGCTTACCCTTTTTGTTTTTGGCAATTTTTGCAATTCTGAGAGCAATTTGTTTTTAGCAATTCTGAGAGCAACTTGTTTGTTTAGAGCAAATCCACACAGTTCCTATTTTAGTGCAACTCTCTTCTTAGCAAGGTAACCTATTCAAAAGAAACTCTTATTAGTAGATCCTAAGTTAACAAACCAACTCAAAATTTTGTCTTATCCTAATTTAAAAACACAAAAGAGATAAGAAAATGCAAAAGACACCAAGTTAATCAAAACTATATCCAAAGTGAATTCTAAGTAATTGAAATAGATCAAGAATTCTATCTACAAAATAAATTAAAAAAATAGAAATTCTAAATTATCCAAACAAGTGTCCAGATATGGTTAGAGTTTTCAAAAAGTTTTCAATTATAAGAAATCCAATCTTATCTAATTCATATTTCAGATTTGAATATTCTAACTAATCTAAACAACTTAAGGGATAGAATTTTAAAATTTCTAACTACCTAATTTTAGATTTCAAAGGTTAGCATATTAATCAAAACAACGTAGTCCGAAAGATTTTAAACCCTACCTTACCAATCTTAATCTAATCCAATCAAAACATTAGTTAAACCAATCTAAAATATTTTTTTATGTTTTTATTAAATGAATTCGGAATTAAAAGAAATCCTTCAAAAAAAATTTTGGTTTTTTAATTAATTATTTATTCCGAAAATTCAATTAATTGTAAAAAATATCAAAAATATCAAAAAAATAAAAAAGGTGACAAAAATTAGCAAAGTGAAATACTAACTAATACCAATAGAAAATAATACTACTAATGCAAATTAGATGACTATACAACTAATGCAACCTAAATATGAGCATGCATATGAATCTTAAAAAAAATTCAGATTTTTAACAAAAACACAGATTTGGCTCCCTGGCAACGACACCAAAAACTTGATGTGAAATTAAATTCAATCTTTAAATACTGCAGGTGTATAGTTATCTTATTGAGACAGTGGCAATTACAAGTTGATCCCACATGAAGCACTACTAAGTTAAAATTCAAAATCTAATTTTTTTTTTTATCAATGATAATGACAAGAGAGATAAAGAAAAAAAAAACAATAATAAGATTGACAAAATTCTAGATCTAAAGTGCAGAAATAAAATATGAGAAAATGCAGATTAGAATATCATGAATCCATTAAGTAGTCCCACCATCATTCATGCAATCAATAAAATAAATTTATCCCAAAAATCCTTCGAATCAGAAATAAATCAATGCTTCTTATTCGGATAATTTCTCTATCAAAGAGAAAAAAATTTCATAATTTATTTAAGGAAAAAATCTCCTTCACCTAATGAATTTATGAACTTAACTAAATATCACATATTAATCAAAGATAGATTATCAAAGAATTTCAATCTAAGAATAATCTATTAATAAAGCATACACGATGAAAGCATTGTTCAAATAAAAAATTGAATAACATAGGTTGTTAATGACAGAATGCAGATTTATTATTATAATCAATACGCAAGAGATAAAAATATCACATAGATTAACGATGAGAAACACTTAACTTCATCTGACAATCTGGTCTAGGGATCTACTCTTCCATTGCAAAAGATGTGATTTTCATTGAGAACTTCATGGCAATTACAATTTTCTCTCATCTAACCTAGTTCTAGAACAGGGCTCCAGAATACCAAAAAATAACTCTTAAATTTTATTAATTAAGGAAAGAAGAGAAAGAGGAGAGAGAGTAATAATGGACGTCCAAGGGAGGGAGTATGTAACGTGTGCTTCCTTTGGGGTCTTTTTATTACTCCGGTTATCTTAAAGATACATTGAATTTGGATATATTCTCTGTAGATTTGACTTATCTTCATTGATAAGGTATATTTCTTATCCTTTTTTAGTTTGAATGAGGTGCAAGCTATATCTCTTCATAGATAAGCCATCTAGAGTTTTACAGATATATTGAATTTGGACACATTCTCTGCTGATTTGATTTATCTTCATTGATAAGGTGGAAGCTTTTAGAAACCTCTGGATGGCTTGGCTAATCTTCAGATGGGGTCCCACAAGGGATGTGTAGCAATTGATTATCAACGGTGTGAGTTTAATTGCAATCCCGTCAAAAAATGTACATAAAAATCTCTGGACCCATAACTTTGTCAATGTAGCTCTGATTTGCACATTCTTAGGCTCCACGAATATCTAATCTAAATAAGCTTTCTAACGGTAGTTAAATGTCATCGATCTAACAGTCATATTGAAAATTATGGCCATTTGGAAATGAGTTATCCCGAGAAAAACATGATTAACTTTTGAATTTTGATTTGCAATGGATTCTATCTCTGCATAACTTTCATTTTCGAAAGGAGGTCATATGTGGATGATTCAAACTCTTCTTCTTTTTTTTTTTTCAATCAGAATTTACTCTTTGAATTATCTATTAATAATTTTAAATCTGCAACTACTGTGGACCCTGCCGTGTGGGACATTTCGTCTGCTTGAACAATGGGCCCTATGAGAAGTCTTCTACTGTAGTTAGGACTCTTCAACTGACATGATGAGTGGACCCCTCCTTTGATTGATTTGCACATGGCTTGTGTGTGGGGTTCACGTGGTGAATTCCTCAATTTACTTCTTTTCAAGCTTCAATTTAGCAATGTAGGGTCCAAGATGACTATGTGTGCTTGAAAGTGGGTTCCGTGACAAAGGCCTGCAATTCTCATTTTCTGCGCATTCTAATTTAACACATGAAATACTCAAGAGCCCATATTGAAACGAGACCCTTCCGAACAGAGTTCTACTCCAACTGGGACTCTTCGGGGAAAATTTGCAAAATATTCTAAGTTAATGCAGAAAATGTATGAAAAGTATGAAAATTCAGGTTCTTAGGTGAAAATGTATGAAATGATGGAATAAGGTGAATAATGATACAACTCACCTAATTAAACCCCGTAGTTCATCCTAAAATGATGCGTAAATGTGCAACTTCATGAACTCGACACTAACGTAAACATGTATCAAAATAGGCGGTCCACATAGGCTAATCACTACGAGATATTATCACAGCCCTCCTTACTCGAACCGAGTTGCGATAAAGAGAATGCACGGGATAATAGCCTGGCCAAGCAGAATTGGATACATGGGGAACAAACAGACAGTATCATCCCAAGTAATCCGATGGTGTACATCCATCACAGAAATCACAATTTGCAGTCACTCTACAGTAACGGTCCTATCACAGTGGCGCCCTAGCTGTGTCGAATGGTACAGCTGAGTGATGCCTGACACAAGAGTCTTATTCAAACAATAGTGAATGGCTAGGCTTTCTTGCATTAACAAGATTCAGTATCAAAAGAGAGACTACTTCCATTCGTCAAATCAGATCAAGTCAGACAAACAAATTTCTTCATAATATCAATACCATTTGTAGTCCTCTACAAGTCTTTACAATCAAAGCCACCTAGCCTCGACAGTTCCATCAAGTATCAGAATAAACGGAACATCAAAAGGGATCCTAAGTCCATCATCTAAGTTCTCCATGTGATCCCAAACAAAGCAAAGTAGACGAAGCTAATGAACATGTTTGTGACATGTGGATAAGGTATTAGATTGTACAATTCAAAATTAAAAGCGATAGATAATCCAAACCTAAGTATAGAGTTAAACTCGAAGCATCGCAGTCCACACTCAGTCAACAAAAGGAAATAGGGTTCGCGATACCCGAACAAACAATCTTCATGCATAGATATAAGGAAGGGTAACCCGTTGTCCCATACTATTCAAAATTGAGATAGAATGAATCCCATAGAATAGGAATAACCGTGAAGAATGTCGGCTCAAAACATCCTCACATAAAGCCAAATGAGTCCAAGAAGGATAGCCAAAGTTCCACCTAAGTCCCTCCAAAAGAAGGTTAAAAGATCCCTTTAAAAAGGGGGTCCACAGTTGGCCCGGTCGACCCACCCCCATGGTCGGGTCAACATCCTTCATACTGTTGGAAGTGTCAGTAATAGGTAGGCTCCCTCTTTCTAGCCACAGCTTCATCGTGACCCTTCAAACCCACATTGATTTTCAAATATTTGAATTGTTAGGCACTACTATACCGAGGAGAATTAAGACCCCAAGCCATTGTTAGAGATACCCACTTGAGAAATCATGGTTTTAAAACACAGACATCATACACTACATCAGCCATTATATATGAAAACCACAAATAGAATTGTGACATAAAATGTTCAATCCTAATCTCTCCACATACACTCGTAAAGCTAAGTCAAGAAGAAGAAACAAATTTTAAATCCATTCAAAAGGCTTGAAATCCTTAGGCATTCCTGATTTTCATGTTTTTTCATTCATCCTCTCAATTACAAATCAAACCCATATCGAATTTGTGCGTGCCTAAAAATTACGGACTTGGTTTAGATGGTAATGGGGGTTGTGAAGATGCTGAATAAATGATTGGGAACTTTGCCGATGGGCTGAAACCTGAAAGGGAGAAACAGAGGTCAGGGCCCCAGGCTGCTGCCAGCCAAAGGCACTCCGACGCCTGAGTTAGTGCAGTCACTGAACTAGGGTGAAGTGAGAAAGAAGGTTTGAGCAAGATAGCATAGTGCAGTGTATTTGCGTACCTGTTGATGGCTTACCATGCAACTATATATAGAAGGGAGTGGAAGATTCCATAGTGGAGGTAGGTGAGGATACTTGTCCCATCAGCCCATACCTAGGACCCTTAGTGGGGGTAGGTGAGGGTACTGTCCCATCGGATCTCTCCTCAAATCCCTTACATAAATGTGGATGTGATCAGCTGATAGGAAAGAGCCCTTATCGATGGCCGGCGGCCACCCTATCTGTCAGGGCTCCCTGCAATGTGGCTGTCCCTTCTCATAAATGGAGATTAGACGACCAGTGTTCACCTAGCCAAAAGACCGAGCTGGAGAAGGCACTGAGGTTGGCCAATCCTTAGGTCGGACGCGGATGCCGAGACGCACAAGGCTGAGTTCGGAAGGGTGTGATCGGTACTTTTACCGAGACCAATCCCATCTCGGTGCCAGCTGGTACGCTGCCGTACTGGACAGATGAAGTCGAGGCTTTTCTTGATTGGTATTGTTACCGAAGTCAGGAGTAACCTCGATTTCGGTAAAAACACTCCACACAATTGCCCCCAGCTCCTGACCTCGAGTGTCTCGCAATCCTTTGGGGTCGGGAGCTAAGTAGGATGGGAGTTTTCCGAAACCGAAATTGTAGCCTTTTTAAGAAGCGTGGGGTGTCGTTTTGCTTTCCGAGGTGCATTAATGGCGCGCAACTGTCTGAAGGCGGTTTAATAGCCCGCTCATATCATTATGAAGGCGGTTTGGTGCTAGCACGTGTCACACCCCTGATGGCTGTGAAGTCATATCGAGGAGACGAGTGGCGTGCCCGAGGCGGCGTCTGCACGCGCGTCTCCCGGGATACGAAGAGATTTTCATCTCTGTATAAAAGACCTCGTCCTCGAAAGAGGACTACTTTTGCTAAAACTGCTCTTCTGCGCCTGTGTTTCTGCCTGAGATCTGCGTGAGAAACCTCGTCGCCTGAGAAGTCCCGTCCGTTCAGACTGTTCTGAAACCCAAGTCTCTGTTAGTCTCTCCGTCTGTTCAAGCCTCGCTCCCTAGTGAGTTTCTTTCTGCTCTTCTTCTGTCATTTTTTTCTTTTCTGGGGTTTTTGTTTTGGGGCTCTTTCTCTGGGTTGCACTTCCTGTCCCTTCTCTTCTCCGTCACCGTCCATTGTTTTCCGGTCCAAGCTGGGGGATATGGGTGTCTTTAGGCATTAGATAGATACTGACCTCGCCCTGGCTGAGTTGAGAAGGAAGTATGAGATACCGGAGAGTGTCCAAATTAGGGCGGATGGCCCTGAAGATGCCGTCTGACCCCGAATATTTTGGGACAGATGGATGCCATTTCCCCTGGTGTCCATCATAGAGGGTGGGGTGAGGTTCCCTGTCCATCCACTCTTGAGGGCCTGCCTCAGGAAGTGGAACCTCGCCCCCTGTCAGCTCTTGCCCAACGGCTTCAAGGTTATCATGGGTATAGCCGAGCTGAACAGAATATTGGGGATTGACTTCGGTGTTGAAGACATCGAAGGTATATACGACCTCTGCAAGTCCCTAAAGGAGGACGCGTATTACCTTCGAGCTCGGTCGAAGGAGATCCCATTGATAATCACCTCGAAGACTCCAACAGATACGCCGGAGATCATCGCCTGTATGTCTCTGGGAACTGGGAGTTTGGCCCAGATGAGACCAGGGTGGACCGCATTCCTCGCCGGCTCGGAGAACCACCGAGTAAAACGTCTACTCCTGATCCTTTTTAGCGAAGTATTTCAAGTTTTGCCGAACTGACACATTATTTGGTGTGCAAACCACAAGGAGAGAAGACGACAAGCGAGGGGCGAAACGTCAATTGGCTGAAGAAAATACACAGCTACCGAGGCCACCATAACCGAGCGGCTTGGTCTCTCCTTGGGTACGAGCCCATCTACCATTCTTTCTCCCGGAGGAGGAACGAGAATCTGAGGGGGGAAAGGGTGCTAACTTTGGCCGAGGCTGAGCAGTAAGTGACAGCAGCCGCGGGGCCTCAAGCGTCAACCGAGGCCAGACCCTCTCAGGTCGGCAACGAGGAGATCCGCCAGACCGATCTTGAGGCCGACTTTGGAGAAGAAAACTACTCGGAGGGCGAACCCGAGGAGGCTAGGCAAGGGCCCATTAACCTCCAGTCTTCCAATTTGGACGAAGAGACTGAGATGGGGCGGTGCCGTCCGAACCTCCATAACCTTGACGCTGTTGTCTTCGGGAGCTCTCCTACCCCCACCTCAGGAGCCGTCATCACACTCAGTCCGGTAGAGGCCGAGACCTCCGCCCCCTTCCAGCCTGCTACCTCGGTGACCGGGGTGCATTCGACCGGGTCTAACTGGGATGAGGTTCGGGTAAGAAAAAGGCCTAGGATTGCCGATCCGGCCATGGGCGAAGCCGACCTGTCCTCTCGACCCCCGCCGTCCCTCGGCCCAGGCCCTTGAAGGCCAAGCTTCTTACTGGAAGATGGCCAGCCATTGCTGGTGACGGCCGGGTGAGCGACGGCACTTCGGTCGTCAGTGCCCTCGCACATGCCTGTGCTCTGCCAGAAGATATGGCGGAGTACTGGAAGCTGAGCGGCGTGGACTTGTCAGTGGCTCAGATGGGCGACACCCTCAGGGTAAGTCTTCCTCTTCTTTCTCAGCTTGTGATCTTAATTCTTTGACTTGTGATTCTAACACTTGCCTTCGCAGATCCTACAAAGGAGCCTGGTGCTGGCTGAGAAGACCCATCAGAACACTGCCCGGGCTGAGAGGGTGGAGAAGAGGAAGGCAACCCTCGAGGTGGAGCGAGGCGAGGCGAAGAAGGTGGCGGCCGAGCAGGAGATGGTAGTTACAGGTCTCAGGTTCGAGCTCAGAAAGGCCAGAGCAGACGTGGAAGATCAGACGAAGAAGGTGACCGAGCTCGAGAAGAGGCGGGAGGACCTCGAGAAGAAGCGGGAGGAGGTGGAGGCTGAACTCCGGGCCGAGGCTGACCGGGCATATGACGAAGGGGTGGAGGCAGCCTTTGAGCTGTACGTTGGCCAGGCTCGTGAGGTCAGTCAGAAGGCCTGGAGACTGGGGTGGACGAGCGCATTGAGGGTGGCAGGGGTGCCCGAGGACCACCCTGCTTATGCAGAGATCCCCCAGTTCCCTCCTCCCCAGCCTGCACCGGACCAACCTCTGGAGGCCCCTGCTGGAGACGTTGAGGCCAATGCCGCCGAGGGAGATGCCGAAGAGGTTGCCAGTGACCTTGCTGCTTGAAGAAATTTGATTTGTTGATGTATTTCTTTTTATTTCTGCACTTGGGGGAGGAACACTTGTATCTTTCTTTTTTGTTTTTGAATGTAAAGACTGTAATCATTTTCCAACGAATGAAATTGTCTTTTGCTCCAAATTCGTGCAATGTGTGATAAATGTTATTCTCTCTTCTTTTCCTGTTTGTTTCTGTGTTTGGCTTTGTAACCAAGAGTAAATAACAGGGGAAAAGACAAGTAATTGAACTCGGCTCTATAGCCGACCTTAATAATATGCCGAGTTCGTAACCAGAGATGAGTGTTTGTTAGGTCCCGTAACCATAACAAAGCACTGCTCTCAGTAGAACGGGTTATGCTCGGTCCCATGACCATAGCGGAATTCGGTTCTGTAGCCTGAACCTGCGGCTGCTGGCCCAATGACCGAGCCGAGGTAGTTTGGTAACCGAGATGGAAATGGCAAGTCCTGTGACCGCGCTGTTTTGCGAGCTGGTCCTGTGACCAAGCTGTATGCATGTGCCGAGTTCAATAACTTGGCCAGACTTGAAAGTAAAAAAACACTCTTTAAAAAGAATCGATTTTATTGTCTTTCAAAATCTGAGTACACGTTAGAAGTAGTACTTATTGAGGTGCGTGGCATTCCATGGACGTGGTAGCTCTCTACCCTCCATGTCCTCAATCTTATACGCGGATTGCCCGGCTACCGAGGTCACCTTGAATGGCCCATGCCAGTTTGGTGCCAGTTTTCCTTCGGTGGGGTTTTTGTCTGCTGGAAGTGTCTTCTTTAAGACCAGTTCTCCAGGCGAGAACTTTCTTTCTTTGACCTTCTGATTGTATCCTCTGGCCAGTCGTCGCTGGTAGGAAGCAAGGCGGATGGCTGCTGCATCCCTTCGTTCCTCAGCTAGGTCAAGCTCTGTGGCGAGCTTTACATCGTTCTGGCCTCAATCAAACAGTTTGACCTGAGGGTCGGGAGGCCGACCTCAAGTGGAATCACAACTTCCATCTTGTAGGCCAGGGAGAAGGGTGTAGCCGAGGTCGAGCGCCTTGGGGTAGTTCTGTATGTCCAAAGGACACTTGGGAGTTCCTCTACCCATCTCCCTTTGGCTCGGTTCAGTCTCCTTTTGAGTCCGTCGAGCACTACCTTATTAGAGATCTCAACCTGCCCGTTGTTCTGGGGGTAAGCTGGAGTGGAGTAGTAGTTCCTGATGCCAAGCTCTTGACAGAAGTTCTTGAAGAAGTTGGAATCGAACTGAGTCCCATTGTCCGAGATCAAGGCTCGAGGCACTCCAAATCTCGTCAAGATGTTCTTCCATATGAAGTTTTTAGTATCCTTCTCGGTGATGGAGGACAACGCTTCGGCTTCTACCCACTTGGTGAAATAATCAGTGGCTACTATTAACCACCTCTTATTCCCTGGAGCTCGATGGAGAGACCAGGTCTAGTCCCCATTGGGCAAAAGGCCAAGGACTGGAAAGAGGACTTAGGTCATGTGTTGGCTGATGGAGAGAGTGAGAGAACTTCTGGCACTTCTCACATTTCCTGGCATAGACCTGTGCGTCCTTCTACATGTATGGCCACCAGTAACCTTGGCTGATGGCTCGGTAAGCCAGTGACCGACCTCCAATGTGACTACAGCAGATCCCTTCATGGATTTCATAAAGGAAGTCCTCGACTTTGCTCGGGTGAACGCACTGGAGGTAAGGGCCATTGCAGGACTTTTTATAGAGCTTGCCATCTGGAGAGAGCCAGAATCGAGCCGCTTTCAGTCTGATTTTGTGGGCCTGATTCTTGTCCTCGGGGAGCTGGTCGTCCTTGAGGTAGGAAATGAATTCGTCCATCCAGCTTGGACCGAGGTCGGCACATAGGATCTGCCGAGGTGGGTGGAGCTCTATACTCTGTTTGTCCAGTGCTTCCACTTCGACAGTCTTTTTTCTTCCTGCTTCGACAGCAGAGGCCAGGTTGGCAAGTGCGTCGGAGTGGGAGTTGGAGTCTCTGCCGATCTTCCTGACTTCAGATTTTTAGAACTGAGAGAGGAGTTGCTTGGCGTGGGCTAGGTAGGTTGCCATCCTATCGTCACAGGCCTGGTAGTCTCCATTCAGCTGGCTCGTTACCAGCTGTGAATCACTGAAGACCACCAGTTGCCGTGCCCCCAGAATTTTTGCGCTGCCCAGCCCTGCCCAGCCCTGCGATCAGCGCTTCGTACTCAGCTTCGTTGTTTGATGCTTTGAAGTCTAGAGTCAGGGCTTGCTCGATGACAAGGCCCTCCGGAGATTGGAGGACTATGCCTGCGCCAGCCCTCTTGGAGGTTAAGGATCCATCGACGAAGACCTTCCAAGATGAGTCTAGGATCTGTTTCCAGGACCGCTTCTGTTCTGTCTCTGTCTCGGTGGTTGCTCCCACCTCCTCGCCCCCCAGTTCGGTGCCGAGGTGACTCGATGCCGGACTAGGAGAGGTGAACTCCACAATGAAGTCTGCCAGCACCTGGGCTTTGATTGCCGTTCTAGGCTGATATTGGATATCATACTGCCCCAGTTCGGTAGCCCATTTGGACACTCTTCCGGAGAAGTCTGCTTTTCTGAAGAGAGACTTGAGTGGGTGTTCTGTCATAACCATTATGGAGTACATCTGAAAGTAGTGGGAGAGCTTGCGGGAGGCACTAACGAGCACAAACGCGAGCTTTTCCAATGGCAGGTATCTCGTCTCGGCATCCAGCAGGATTTTGCTCGCGTAATAGATAGGCCTTTGCTGCATGTCTTCTTCTCTGACAAGCACCGAGCTCATTGCATGGTCTGAAACTGCCAGGTATAGGTATAAGACCTCACCCTGCGTCGGGGTGGACAACATGGGAGGTGAGGAGAGGTATCCTTTGAGCTCCTGGAGGGCACTTTCGCACTCCGAAGTCCACTGGAACCTCGAGCTCTTCTTCAAGAGTTGGAAGAAGGGACGGCATTTATCTGAAGCTCTGCTAATGAAGCGGTTCAGTGCTGCTGCCATCCCTGTAAGCCTTTGGACTTGCTTCGCCGTGGTCGGACTTTGTATGGCCTGGATCGCCGAGATTTGCTCGGGATTGGCCTCTATTCCACGTCTTGTGACCAGGCTGCCCAGGAACTTGCCCGAGCCGACGCCAAATGCGCATTTGGAGGCATTCAGCTTGAGCTTGTATTGTTTGAGGACGGCGAAGGTTTGATGTAGGTCAGTCAAGTGGTCCTGTGACCTTTTAGACTTGACGACCATGTCGTCAATGTAGACTTCGATCCTCTGGCCGAGCTGGGCCTGGAACATCTTGGTTACTAGCCTCTGCTAAGTGGCACCGGCGTTTTTTAACCCAAAGGGCATCACTTTGTAACAGTAGATGCCTCTGGGTGTTATGAACACGGTCTTTTCTTTATCAGGCCCATGCATTGGAATCTGATGGTATCCTCGGTAAGCATCGAGGAAACTCATCCTATCATGCCCGGCAGTGGCATCGATCAGCTGGTCTATCTTCGGAAGAGGAAAGCTGTCTTTGGGACAAGCTTTGTTGAGGTCGGTGAAATCTATGCAGACCCTCCAGCTTCCGTTATTTTTCTTCACCACTACTGTGTTGGCTAACCATACAGGGTAGTGGACTTCCCTGATGGCTTCTGCCTCCAACAACTTTTTAACCTCTTCGGTCACTGCCTCTGCTTGCTGGATCCCGGTCCTGCGAGTCTTTTGGACTACAGGTTTGTGTCCGGGATCCACATTTAGCCTATGGCTCATGACCTCGGGGTCGATGCCGGGCATCTTGTAAGGGGTCCAAGCGAAGACCTCCCTATTTTGTAACAGGAAGTCAAACAGCTTGGACCT
Organism: Umbellularia californica; assembly: GCA_028538565.1. Lineage (NCBI taxonomy): Eukaryota > Viridiplantae > Streptophyta > Magnoliopsida > Laurales > Lauraceae > Umbellularia > Umbellularia californica. Next base: position 36,412,749 of record JAPQWN010000009.1, on the reverse strand, counting down.
TTCACCGTCTGCAAGCTGGCTTCCGAGCAGGAAGTACCTCTCTGGATCGTTAGGGTAGATCCTGACCTCGGTGAGGTCCTCTACGCTCTTTTGCTCGGGAGCTCGGCCAACGGCTTCTAGCTCGACCTCGAACTCAGCCATGTGGACTTGCTGCGGTTCAGCTTCGCCGGGGACCACGGCCATGAGGCACTCTTTGGCCATCTGTTGGTCGCCGCGGACTGTGATCACTTCGAAGTTTCCGTCGCCATTATGCGACGGGAACTTAAGCTTCTGGTGATGGGTGGAGGGAACGGCTTCCATGTTATGCAGCCAGGTCCTTCCCATGATGGCATTGTATGGGGATGGAGCATCTACCACCAGGAAGTCTGCTGTCATGGAGGCTCCTCCCACTTCGATCTTGAGGGAGATCTTCCCTTTGGGATATACAGACTTGGAGCTGAAACCCACCAATGGGGTGCGGGCTTCCTGCAGGTCCTCCTTTTTCAAACCCATTTTCTTGAAGCAGTCAAAATAGAGGATTTCCGAGGTTCGAGGAGCTCCCGGGGTCTACCAAGATCCTTTTGACATTGAAGTTTCGCAACCTCAGTGTCAGGAGAAGGGGATCATTGTGGGGTAGCTGGACCCCGTCCAAGTCTTCGTCCGAGAACCAAATCTTTGGTCTCTCTTTGCGTGCCTTCTTCACCGAGGGACCGAGCTCAGCCGTCATCACTTGTTTACCGTGCTGGGCCCTCTTGGCCTTAGTACGAACCCGGCCGCTTCCCTTGGGAGCGGGAGCTAGATGGATGACGTTGATGGTCCCTACCGGCTCTTCGCTGTCCCATTCATCGGGTTGGCGTTGTTGAGCATGATTTACTCTGCCCTCCTCCTTCACGAGGTCCTTCAGATGCCCGTCCTTCACGAGCATTTCGAGGTGTGCCTTGAAGGCGTGGCAGTCCTCAGTTCTGTGCCCATTCTGCTTATGGTAGCCACAGAATTTGCCCTGATCTCGAGAGGAGTCATCGCCTTTTATGGGCTGGGGCCATTTGAAGAAGGGTTGTGTCTGGATTTTGCCGAGGAACTTGTAAATAGGCTCCTTGAAAATGGTATTGACGGCCTTGTAAGAGGCGCCACTTGACTTCGGCTTCGCGCTGCCTCCCAAAGTGGGAACAGGACGTGTCACCGAGCTGGATGGCTCTCTGTTTCGGTCCGCCTCCTTCTTGGCTAACTTTTTGTCCTTCTTGGAAGGTCGGCCCTCCTGCCAGAAGTTATGGCTCTCCCGAGCTCGGACCTCGTCTTCTTCTTGCTCAATGAACTGATTCACCCGGGCCATCAGTGCTTTTACCGAGACCACGAGGAACCGCACCAGGTCCCTCCGGAGCTCGTGGCCTGGCAACAGAGCGTGTTGGAAGGACTTGATGGCGACTTCGTCGTTGGCGTCTTCGACCTGGCTGTATATGGTCCAGAACCTCTTAGCGAACCGAGTGATATTCTCAGCTGGCCTCATTCTAATAGCCATCAGGTCGGAGTCTGTCTTCGGGATGACCCGGTGCACTTGGAACTTCTCAACGAAGGAGTTTCGGAGCTGTTGCCAGCTCAAAATCGATCCATCGGAGAGTGCGCAGAACCACCGAAGTGGGAGGTCACCCAAACTAGAGGAGAAAACCTTGCAATCCAGGTTGCCGTCACCGCCCCACACCGTCATCCTCTAGGTGAAGTGGCGGAGGTGCGCCTCAGGGTCCGAGGTCCCGTCATAAAGATTGAACCTCGGGACGCTGAACTTATCGGATCTCTAATCTCCCGAGTGAATGGGGATGTACCATGGTTTTCGCTATCTTTGGTAGCCAGCCAACCTCGGGTGAGGCCAACAAACTCCATATTCTGCTGTAGGCCAGCTTGATTTGCTGATTGATCCAATCAGCCATGTCGGGGTCGGCCCTCTGTCTTTATCTCTGGCGCTGCTGCTGGTCAGCGCTGGCGTGACTGCTGCTCGAGCCTTCTTCGTGTGCTTGGTGACGCCCCTTATTGTTTATGATTTCTCTCAAGTCTGGCCGGGCTTTAGGGACCTTCCGGATTCTCTGCTGTGCTGGAGGCACGAGCGAGTTCCCGCCGGAGCTTTCTCATTCCCTTCGAGTTGCCACCGGAGCTGGAGGATTTGGGCTCTCTGCTCCTCAATAATGAGGTTTTGAGCCCTGATTGCTTCGGCGTTTGCTTCGTCGTCCTTCTCCAGGACCATGTCGTCATCGCCCTCGTCGTCGAGGTGCACGCGGTCCTCCATCTGGTCCTGTTGATGAGGCTGGTGCGGATCGGACAGCGCGGGAGTTTTGCCCCGTTGGGGTTGTCCCTGAGGAGGAACATCCTTACGGGGTAGCTCGGTGAAGACAACGTCCAGACGTGGACGCTCCGCCTGAGAGGTAGTCGGCCTAACCCGTTATAGTACGGGTCTGTGACGAGGGGATGCGGTTGTACCCCTCGACGACGAATGCGTCTGGGTGACAGGCAATCCCACGCTTCTCATCCCAGGTTCTCCGCCAGCCCTCTGTTGAGGGTCAGGCGGTGTTTGCGTGGTTACTCCTGCTTGGTTCGTCACTAGTGGAGGCAGCATGAGGGGCAGAAACGTCTCTGGCGGTATGGACCTGGATGGTCAGGCAACGCCTTTTCCCTTCCTAGTCTTTGGAGGCATGGCTTTCAAGATGAAAATATGGTTTTTTCAAATCATTTCCCATAGACGGCGTCAAATTGTGCGTGCCTAAAAATTACGGACTTGGTTTAGATGGTAATGGGGGTTGTGAAGATGCTGTATAAATGATCGGGAACTTTGCCGATGGGCTGAAACCTGAAAGGGAGAAGAAACAGAGGTCAGGGCCCCGGGCTGCTGCCAGCCAAAGGCACTCCGACGCCTGAGTTAGTGCAGTCACTGAACTAGGGTGAAGTGAAAAAGAAGGTTTGAGCAAGATAGCACAGTGCAGTGTATTTGCGTACCTGTTCATGGCTTACCATGCAACTATATATAGTAAGGAGTGGAAGATTCTATAGTGGAGGTAGGTGAGGATACTTGTCCCATCAGCCCATACCTAGGACCCTTAGGTGAGGGTACTGTCCCATCGGATCTCTCCTCAAATCCCTTATATAAATGTGGATGTGATCAGCTGATAGGAAAGAGCCCTTATCGATGGCCGGCGGCCACCCTATTTGTCAGGGCTCCCTGCAATGTGGCTGTCCCATCTCACAAAGGGGGATTAGACGACCAGTGTTCACCTCGGCCAAGAGACCGAGCTGGAGAAGGCACTGAGGTCGGCCAGTCCTTAGGTCTGACGCGGATGCCGAGACGCACAAGGCTGAGTTCGGAAGGGTGTGATCGGTACTTTTACCGAGACCAATCCCATCTCGGTGCCAGCTGGTACGCTCTGCCGCGCTGGACAGATGAAGTCGAGGCTTTTCCTGATTGGTACTGTTACCGAAGTCAGGAGTAACCTCGGTTTCGGTAAAAACACTCCACACAGAATTAAACAAAAACCCAAGCATCATTCAAGATAAAAAAAAATAAAGAGAAAAATTGAACAGAAAATCCATAAAACCTTAAAAAATTCGTACCTTGGAGATGCCAGAGAGACAAAGACAGAGGAGGTGTTGGACAAACGAAGGCGAAAAAGACAGAGTATAGGCCCGTCGCTTTGGAGACACTGGAGAGATGAAGTCAAAAGAGAAGATACGAGAACCCTCGCCGAGTGAGAGATGAGAAGTGTTAGGGTTCAGCCATTGGCGACCTTGATGGAGGAGGAATCGTCATTTGGAGGGAGGCGAGTGTAGGTGGTGGTGTTGGAAGAGAGATTAGGGGGATTTGGCTTTTCGGAGGGAGGAGAGGGTTTGGGAGGGTGATTTTGGAGGGAGATGAGTGTTGTTGGGTTTTGTACTCAAGAAGGGCTCTTTTCCCTTTAAACATAAAAGACTTGATGTCTGCAGGCTGTCGTCAAGTCCCAATAATCCGTCACAAAATTTTTTGTATTCAGTGACGAAAAAATTTCGTCGTGGATTATTTTTAAGGAATTCTGTGATGATATTTTTTTGTCGCGAAATTTTTTTAATAAAATATGGTGCAAATGATTTACCGGAGAAAATAACACGTCACCAAATAAACAGTTTTGTTGGAAAAACTTTACCTCTTGATGGCGCCTACTCCATTTTTTGGCGCCAAACTTTTCGCGGCAATATTTATAGCGAAAATTGAAAATTATTGTCTCTAAATAATTTGCGTTTTCTTTTTAGGCGACGAGATGAAAATTTCGTCGCGAAAAACAACATTTATTGACAAAATTTCAAAACGTCACGGAATAGTTGCCGCAAAAAATGATTTTTGTTGTAGTGTGGGCCTCGTGGATAGGTTTCAAAAACTTTTGACCCACTTACCACAGGGATCAAGTATCCATAAGGCTACAAAACTCAATCTAGGATCCAAGAACTTCAAACTCATCAGCAAGATTAGTAAACAATATCTCTAAGTTAGCAAATAGCATCACCATGCAACCAAAATAAATCCACAACAAACAAGGAAGTAGATTATACCTTTGGAGCTCGGTAATGCTCTAATGGAGAAGAAGACAACTTGTTGGATGAATAACTCTTTCTTTCTAACAAATTAGAATATCCAAGATCCAATCGTCTTCCATGCTATATCCCTTATCAGATCTCTTTTCTCAAAGAGAAGGGTGGAATCTCCAAAGGAAAACAACTAGAAGATCTTAGGGAAACCGGAAGAGAAACTAGAAGGAGGAGAAGAGGAGGGACATGCAACACTTGCACTAGGCTGGGCGTGGAATCCAAGAGTGTGGACGTCCAAGGGGTGCTCCCCTATTTATAACACAAGCAGCCTCCTTCTCTTACTAATTAGTCCTACTTCCAAAGTAATTAGTAACTTTCTCCTTTCTAATAATTATGAAAGTCTCACTTCCATAACAATTAGTAACTTACTATTACCACTATTAGAAGTCTCACTTCCAAAAGAAATAGTAACTCTCTATTTCCTTTCCTTTTAGAGTTCAACTAGAATTAGTAATGATCTAATAATTGGGCTAGCGTGAATACCAATAGGGATTCCATAGAAAATTACCTCCAAATGGAACACCCTGACCCCACATCTCATGTGCAATCCAGGCCCACAATTAATTGCAAATAACTCCACTATATAAATGTAATTAAACTCCAGTCTTAGGAATAAATTACAAAGAAGATCCTAAACTTTCCTATTACCATAAATAGGCCCCTCCATCTATATCCATGGATCAATTAGACATGTCCACCAAATTAGATCCATATCTTATTATCCTTGAGACCCAATTAATTACAGTGATCATCAGTACCACCCAATTAACTCTTAATTGAGATAGGTGCTCACTTACTAATGATAAATCCATTAATTGAAACAAGGGAATAATGTAAATAGATTCCATTTTGACCATTGAATGTTCCCACAGTCCTACTACCACGTACCCAAGACACCAAGGTGTTGACCTACAATTGGCCTCACTCATTGGTGACTCAAAGAAAATTAATAGATAGAAACTTGAGTTCATTAATGTCTCAGGATTAAGAGCCTATTGTTAGGGAATTATGAGAGCAGACCCTAAAGTATGGACAATGTTTCATAAGGTGCTTCTTCTGGTCCTTCAATACATCTAATGTACCAGCACTATGATCCAAAATCTTACATTCTGATGATCGAGACAAATCACACTATCTCATAGTGATCATAATGCTGCGACCTTGTCAGATAAGATGTTTAATCTTATCACTTGTTGTGAAGCTATTTAAGTATAAGATTTGCGACACATGTCTCCTATATGTGGATCTCATCCATACACATGTATTACATCTAATATACTTGTAGACTCCAGTTCATCTCATGAACCATTATGTCATTTGTATTGGTTATGTGCAAGTAAGTAATTAAACACCATTCATCTCATGAAAGGAAAGCATGATTATATTGATAAATAAAGAAATAAATCAATTTATTACATCATCTATTAGATTGAGACCATATAATCTAACACATACCTGGTCGACCTGGTCAAGTCCCGGGTCGACCGGCAATTGTAAATGAAATGGGCATGAACAGTGTTTTTGTCAGGTGTTGTGTGGCCGGTCGACCGCATGTATGGGTCCATTTCCCTTCCACTCTTCATGAACCTAATTAGTCATCAAACATGGATAAAATCAGTCCATTCTAAATCCATCCATCTATCAAACCAAGCCATTAAAACCATAATCAATTTAATTAAGCAATCAAGCCTCATTATCATGTTTTCAAACCTCTAAATCATCAATTGAGCAAATTAACATCTAAACCATAATTATCCATGCAAATCAAGGGAGACAAACATATCAAGTATAAACATATATATCTACTTGCCTTAGATGAAGGGCTTGACAAAATCCAATAAGAAACTATGGAAAATCCTCTCAGAGCTCTAACTTGGAGAAAACAACTCTCAATCCCAAACTAAACCTACAAATGCATGCCAAGGTTGGAAGTGAGACTCCCTAATCCATTTCTAACCAAAAAGGAAGAAGAAGAGCTAGTCTACAAGCTATGGGAGCTTACCTTGAAGTGGTTTTCGGAGCTTAGAAAGTAGATGGTTGTGATCTTAGAGGCTTGATGAAGGAGACGGGAAGCTTTGGTATGAGGCCCCACTCTTTCTGGACTCTCATTTGAATTTGAATATTATAAATTAGAATATTTGTAGTATAATAATGCTTTTTAATAGGGATTAATAAGGGTAGATATGTATTTTCCTAAGTCATTAACCTATTTTTTAGGATTAGGCCTTTGTGTAATATATAGGTTTTGTAGGGTGTCAATTGTAAATTATAAGGTTTTTAATTAGTAGAGGTCCTAGCTAGTAATTAAGTTGTTTTAGGAGGGCCTTTCCACTTGAGAACATTATAGAATCTCCACAAAGATCCATTTGCCCATGCCCTTATCTTCATTCTTATTTAAACTAAAAGGATTTTTTGGTAATTAGCCTAACCCTAACCTATATAAGCTAAACCCTCCCATTTCAAATGAAACTAAACCCTAATTCACCTTCATCTATCTCTCATTTCCCTAGAAACCCTAATTCAAAAACCCTAGCTACAAGAAGGAGAAGGAGATTGCTTCAAATTCAGCTACAATTCCTCCTAAGGGTCTTCTATCTTACTAATCTCTTATTCCTCTACAATTCAAGGTAATCCTCTCTCTCTCTCTCTCTCTCTCTCTCTCTCTCTCTCTCTCTCTCCATAGTTCAATTTCCATGTAATTCCCTAGAATTCCCTCTTTCTCTTTAGATCTATTTCCTTATTTGTAATTCTCTCATGGATTGGGTGTTAGGAGTTAGTGTAACGCCCCAATTTCGAATATCGAGAAAACCGTCAAGGTAACCGAAATTGGCGCGCTACTTCCTAGAAGATCCGAGAACTTCCAAGATCGTAGGTCCGCAGTGAGGTCCAATTTAAAACTTTTGACCAACATATAATCAATGATTGGAATTGCGGAAGCGTAAAGCGTAAAGCGAAAGCATGAGGTATCATAAATATATATCAAGTGCAGCAGGGCTGGAATCCAGCCTAAATCTCAAAGTATAATTAAGAACATATTTTAAACATAACAACTATTTCCTTGCTCACAACATAAAGACATTCAAACCCAAAAGAAAGATAAACACTCAAGCTCCAGGTGCTGGCTCTCCGTCCTCCAGCTCGACCTCCTAGTCGGCTGGTCCCCATCCGTAGTCACCAGCTACGAGCGCCTCGACGAGCGCAAGTGCACCGTCCTTGTAGTCGAGGTCAAATCCTAAGCAACAAGAATGGGTCAGATCTAAAGATCTGGCAAGTTACAATATACAAATAACATAGGATATATACATCAAAAGAATAGAGACAGTAATATGATCAATAGGAATATCCAAGGTACGTATGCTAGGCAATTGAGTAGGATAAACATTTAGAATCGGGATAATAAGATAAGCTAATCTAACAACACAACATGGCACACTCACACAAGCTGAGTACCGCGGGATATTATGCCGTGGCCCTCCCATACTGAACACAGTCGCGGTGAGAAAATCTCATCAGTACTGGGGATGACTAACCCCGCAAGTCACTCATCAATCTCAAACTCTCATCACTTAGCACTCATCACTCAAGAGACCGGACCCGGTATCACACCGTCCGTCTAAAATATAACTCATCATAATAACATACTCAACACTCATAAATAGCTCCTATCAGTGATGATCGGTCAACCGGTTGAGCTTAGAACAACAGAGTGAATGCTCCAACTCAAAGGAATACAACTACAGGTCTGTATCTGTCTAGGCTTTGCCTTGCGCCAGCAAGGTCCTAACAAGTCCCTAAGAGGTCCACATACAAGTTCAACATCATGGAACACAATCCAAGTCTAATCATTGGATCCATACTAAGGTCCATCAAGAAATGGTCTTAGTCTAAACAGCCTAGGAGAGATCACCAGTCTCAATCCTATATTAATCAGTCAATTCTCATCCAAAATAAGTTACAAGTCTAGTCACAACCACCTCTCCATCCAAGGGTATCATACATCCAAACTTAGGCCATAGAAGGGCTCGCCTAAACACAGATACCGGTAAAAGTTCACTCAATCACATCACCAGGTCACCTCTAAGTAATCCTAGGTTCAATCCTTCATTTTTTCCATTTAATTAACAGGTATGAAGCAATGACAATGACATAAGAGTGACAACAGTGTAATAAACCTCTAAATAAAAGAATCAACAGATGAAATAGCAAAGTCCAATCCTAAGTAATGGTCCACATTCAGGTCTAGGTCCATTTCAATTAATTGGGTCCTTCAATGAATTAAGTTTCAGATGCCAAGGATACTGTATTTGGTGCTCTAGAAGTTACAGCATCTTCGACGATGTTTAAGGATCGAATCGATGTCAGATCCAAACCCTAGACCCTACTTAGTGGGCCCCACGAGCCAAGGTTAAGCTACACCATTACTCGTGCTTAACATATCGATGGAAGTCTATTTGGATAGTCAATGGGCCCCCCAACAAGTCACAACACAAAATAGAGTCCAAATCCCAAAACATGTAATCTGCAGTGTGGTAGGTTGACCTGGCTGTGGATGGGTCGACCTATTGCACAGAAACCAAGGGGTTGAGTTTTGGCTTGAAATCTGTGATTTTTAGTGTACCCAATCGACCGAGTGGCCCGCCCGTCGACCTGGTGCATAGGCCTACCTGGATCAAACAGATTTCAGGCAAATTCTCAACTCCGGGTTCCTCAGTGTATTCAGTCGACCGCATACACTATTTTTGCAGGAAATCCCAGAAAACAGCTGGGACTTGATGTTCTGGAGTTTAGTTTTCCCAGGTCGACCATGCACACTGGATTCTGGGACTAAAGGGGAAAATCCATTTCTCAGCTAATTGCCTGAGTGTCTGTGTGTTCGGTCCACCGAGTACGAGGCTCGATCGACCGAGAACACGGGACCTGGAATTTTCACAGGAATTAACGGTGACTTGCAATTCCCCCTTTTTAGTGTAGCGTACATGCGCCTGCTGCGAAAGTGCAGAAATCTGGTTTTCACCCCTTTCAACCATTTCTCATGCAATTCGTCTCCAAACACCACATTCATCATATAATCACATAAAACCACAAAACACTTCAATAACCATCCAACCATCAACAATCCTAGCCATTGATCTTCCAAATGAGAAAATTCATCCATCAATGGCCAAAACCCATAAAGACAAGCTCAAAGGTAAATCTAAGCATCCTAACATAATATAAATGAAATTTTAGAATAAAAAAAAGTAAACACACATTCTATGCTAAGTATGTATATTACAGTTGCCTCAAATCCGAATTTGCAAAGGTAAATGACAAAAATAAGCAATCTAAGCTATCCAAACCCCTAATGGCCTTCTCACACCCAAACCAATCCAATCTACACCTCCTAATGCCCAGTCCATAAGAGAACCAAGACTTAGAAAGGAAATCTAAAAAGAAAGGAAATCCTAGAGAGAAATAGGGAATTGAGTGGAAATTGAACTAAGGAAAGAGCCTTACCTTGGTTTGTAAAGGCCTCCTTCTTCTCCAAGTAGCTAGGGTTCTAGAGTTAGAGTTTTATGAAATGAGTGGCAAATAAGAGATAAATGAGAGTGTATTTAGGGTTATACTCCCAATGCAATAGTTTAGCTTATATAGGCTAGGGTTTGGACAATTACGAAACGGGCTTTTTAGTTGTATAGGGATGTGGATGAGGACATGGGTATTTAGGTCTTTTTGTGGAGGTTCTAGAATGTTCTCAAGTGTGAAAAACCCCTCCTATAAAATCCTATTTACTAGCAAGGGAGTCAATACCTAAAACTCTAAAAAATTATAAAAGACACTCCAAAGATTCTATAAAATACACAAGCCTAAATCCCATAAAATAGGCTAAAACTTAGGAAAACATCTATCTACCCTTACTAATCCTTATTAATTAGTACGATTATACTACTATTACCATAATTAGTAATATTTAAATTCAAAATGAGGGCCCACCAACGGCGGGGCCTCACAATTAGCGTTCTATCTAGTGTTGGTTTTTGGGATTGTGCAAGAGCTTGGAAGCCATAGGAGTTGGAATTTCTATCTTGGATAGCTTGGATTCTTCTATACTTGTCAATTTCAATTGCATTGAATGAAGGCAAGTGCAATATACCTATTTAGCATAGAATGTATGATTTTTGTTAATTGATTATGTATTTCCAATTCAGTTATGCTAGAAATGATTAGATCTACCTTTTGAGCACGTTTTATGGATTTTTGGCCATTGATGAATGAGCTCTCTCATTTGGAAGATCAATGACCCAGTTTGATGATAGTTGGATAGGGGCAGAAGTGTTTTGGTGTTTTCTTATGTTTCTGTGATCAATGGATGTGAATGGAGGAGGTTTTGATGGAAACTGGATTGAAGAAGGGAATTTCCAGAAATCTGGATTTTTTTTATGCAGGCTCGTGTACCCGGTCGACCGACTTGCAGTCGGGTCGACTGATGACACTGAAATTGAGGAAAAATCAAATCTCTGTTAAATCCTATGAAAATTCTCAGTCTAATGTATCTGGTCAACCAGACCCTGTGCTCAGTCGATTGGATACACAGGAAATCCAAGGATTAACTAGGAGTTGGCATTTTCCCCTTTGACCAAAAATTCAGTGTGCGCGGTCAACTGAACCCTGTTCCAGGTCGACCGGGCACAAAGGAATTTCAGGAAAAGGCTGAGAGCTGGAACGCCACTTCTTTCAAGAATTTCAGTGTGTGCAGTCAACCGCCTAGGCCAGGAGGTCGACCGGACACAGAGAATTCCAGCTTAGGACATTGCCTGCCAGGTGCATATCTGTAGTCCCCCAGTGTGCACGGTCGACCGACCAGGCCAAGAGGCTGACTGGGCACACTACATTGGATGTCGACCTGGGAGTCAACATCCTAACTTCCTAGTGTACTCGGTCGAATGGACCCAGTACCGGGTTGATCGGATACGTTGTGTTCAGTGATTTTTCAATTTTGTAATTTTGAGGTTGTGGTCTATTGTGGGGCCCATTGACTATCCAAATAGACTTCCATTGATGTGCTAAACATGAGTCAATGGTGTGGCTCAACCTTAACTCATGGGGATCACCAAGTGGGGTCTAAGGTTTGGATTTGATGACGATCCGATCTTTAAACGTTGTCGAAGATGCTCGTAACTTCAGAAGCACTAAACGCAGCATCTTTGGCATCCAAAACTTCATTTAGGGATCAAATTAACCGATATGGACCTGGACTTGAAAGTGGACCATTACTTATGATGGACTTTCAATATTTCCTGTTGATTCTCTTACTTTGGAAGTTTACTATACTTAATGCATCACTATCACTCTTAGTCCTTATTATTGTTTATACATGTTAATAAAATGGAAAATGGATAACCTGAACCTAGGATCACTTAGAGGTGACTCGGTGATGTGATTGGGTGATTAATGACCCGTGTCGTGTCTAGGCAGGCCCTCATATGGCCTCAGTTGGGATGTGTGATACCCTAGGATGAAGAGGTTTGTTTTGATGGACTTGTGGCTCATGTTAGATGAGAATGGACTGATTGTTATTGTAAATGAACTGGTATCTTGGACTGTTTTAGACTAAGGCTAGGGTTTTGGTGGGCCTTAGTATGGATCCAGTGTTGGACTTGGACTTGGCTGTGTTCCATGGATTTGACTTGTACTTGGACCTTTTAGGAACTTATTAGGACCTTGCTCGCGCAAGGCAAGCCTAGACAAACACGGACCTGTATTTGTTTACTTGAGTTGGCATTAGCATTTACTCAGTTGTCTTAACCTTAGCCTTTGGACTGATCATCACTGGTAGGAGCTATTATGAGTGTTGAGAGAGCTATCATGATGAGCTATGTTTAGATGGATGGTGTGATACTGGATCCGGTCTTCTAAGTGTTTGATTGATGAGTGTTGAGATTGATGAGTGTTATTTGTGGGGCTCGTCATTCCCCAGCGCCGGTTACTTATTTCCCCGCATCGACTATGTTCCAGTATGGGAGGGCTGCGGTATAATATCCCACGGTATCTAGCTTATGTGAATGTGCCACTTTGATGTTTGTTAGACTAGATAACTTATTTATCCTGATTCTAACTGCTTATCTTGCTCAACTGCCTAGACTATGTACCATTGCTACACTCATTGATTATATGATCATCTCTACTCTTTTGATGGATATATCTTATGTTACTTGTATACTATAGCTTGCCATATCTTTTGATCTGACCCATTATTGGTGCTTAGGTATTGACCCCGATTAGGAGGATGACACGTTTGTCGAGACGCCCTTAGCTGGTGACTACGAATGGGGATCAGCTGACCAAGAGGTCGAGCTGGATAACGGAGTGCCTACACTTGGGGTGTAAGAATATCTTCTTTTGGGATTTTGAGTGTTTATGTTGTGAGCAGGGAGTTAGACTGATATGTTCAAACTTATTAATATTCATACTTTGAGATTAGGCTGAACTTCAGCCCTGCTACATTTGAATAATTTTATACGATACCTTATGCTTCTACTATTGTTACATTTGCTTCCGCTAATTCCTTATGCTTCCGCAATTCAACCATTGATTATTATGTTGTTAAAAATTTTTAAATTGTACCTCACTACAAACCTCCGATCTTGGAAGTTTTCAGATTTTTCAGGAAGTAGCGCCACCTTTGAGTACCTTGACGGTTATCTCGGTTTTCGGAATTAGGGCGTTATATTTACCCGTGACGCCGGAGCTCTAGTGACCGTCAACGGTGAGGAGGCAGTGAAAGAGGTGAGTTTTGAGGGAATGGAATAGTGAATGAAGAGAAGAGATGAATGTTTCATTTGGTTGAAGTTATATTAGGTTAGGATTATGAGTTAAATACAGTTTAGTCCTCGGATTTACTAACGATTATAATCGGGCCTCTTTGACGTGTCAGATCGAAACGCGATAGAAGACTAAAGTTTGTGAAATGCCGAGACCTACCCGATGCACCCATACTCACAAAGACTCATAATCTCATATGAACCCCTAAAAACTTTCTGAAATTGCAAACCAACCCCCTACTATACCCAAACGCGCTCCGAATCACGGGAGGTTTTACACGCATGATCCAAACGCTAAACCCGACTTGCTAAGACTCTAAACACACTTAATTAACTAAACAAGCAATCAATTATAATTAATATGGGATTAAGGGATGGGGTGTTACACTATGTAGATTTGATATATGTTATCAAACGTGGCCCAAAGGATTCCAATACACACATTCAAGTTGAAATAATATGATAATTCCCTTGTAGCAAAGAGCTTTCCACGTTTTGATAATCCACCCCGTGCCAAGTACCTCTTGCCTTGTGAAATAGAGGGAATCCCATTATTGAATCTATTTTGGAAATTAAATTGGAACCCTTTACATCTCTAAAACAATTTAAAATTAAACTGCAAAAAGGTCACTAACAATAGACATCATCTGTATTTAAAATACAATAATTCTTTCCTAAAATAAAAGTAAACAAAATAAATAGGAATATTATTTTTTGATATTACCAAAATATTACAAAAAAAAAGATATAATGCTGGAATATTCCCAACAATAACATCGCAAAATTTAAATTTGTTCCTAATTTCTTATTTTATATGTTTTTGTAAATAATAAATTCATGCATAAATAAAGAAATGCACCAAAATTCATTGTATACAAATTTCCCTCCATTTAATGGGAAGTTTTACATTCAATTTTGTGGGTACATCATACTCCCGATCGTGAGAACACATCGATCGTTAATTACATTTTCAATGGAAAACCTCTAATTATCAAGACATTGACTCAATAAAATTTACAATGAAAATACAGAAATTAAACAAATAAATAAAATAAAAATTGACAAGTTTCTGCTCTTCGCCTTTGCTATCAGAAGTAGTTCTTTCGATTCACTCGGATCTTCACGATCATTTCTCGATTGGGCTCATGAATTGATGAATTTGATGGTGATTTTTTTCATATAGAAGTGGGCCACTCCTTGTATTTTTATGGGCTAATTACAGGCTCATTTTACCCAATTTCAGAAAATATTTAGGTTTAATCTCGCCAAATTTCATTCTTTATTTGGGCTAATTTTGTTCTATAATTATGGTCTAGTTTTGACCCATAAGTCTAGTTTGGTTTAGAATTATAAGTATGGATTGACTCTGGCTTGACCTGAATCTGTAATTCTGGCCATTCTGGCTAGAGTTAGACCCAGAATTTTGGCCTGATTTTTTACCCAAAATCTGGCTTGAATTAGACCCAATATTTTGTCTTGAATTAGGCCAAAAATCTGGCCTGATTTAGATCCAAAAATCTGGCCTGGTTTAGACCCAATATTCTCTCTTGAATTAGACCCAAAAACTTGGCTTGATTTAAACCCAATATTATGGCCTTATTTAGACCCGAAATCTTTGTCATTAATGAGCTGAGACTCTGGCCAATTTCAGTCCCTTTCATGCCAATAATGAGAGAGTTTACTAAGGAAAATCTGGGCAAATTGTAACCCAATAATGAGACAGTTTGCAATTTCAGTTTGAGCTGAAACCCATTTAGAGAATCCAGTTTGGGTCAAGTCTTAGCCTGTTTAGAGAAACCAATTTAAGTCAAGTTGTAACCCATTTGTAATCCCACCATAGACCAATGTAGATAATCAAGCTAGAATCTAAATTCATTCTTTTCTTGGATAAATTCAACACATTTGTTGAAAACCCAACATATTTAATGTTCTGATTGAATAGGGGTTATGGGTTTAGGGTACATGTTTAGTGACGCCCAACCTGTATGTCTAATGTAACCCGATTTAATTTCAACCCTTACTCAAGCTAGGTCTGAAACTGTTTATAGTCACCATGTGAGACCATATATAACCTTTGTAGAGCCACTTTTGGTTATATACTGCTGCTTTATAGTCACACTTAGGCCCATGATACAGATTTATAGCTTTCATTTATTGGCCCATTTAAAGCCATACTTGGGATAATTTTAACCCCTTTCTAAGGACAAAATTGGGTTGAGTCCTCAACCCATTTTTATTTGGCCATTTTTTAGCCTGCTTGATCAAGAGTTTAGGCCTATATTTATTAAAAACCTTTTTTTTTAGCCAATCTATTGTAACTAAATCCTATTTGTAGCCAAACTCTCAAGAAATTTTAAGGCTATTCACAGAACTGATTTTTAGCTTTTTTCTAAGAGTTTGCGGAGCCAATTTTCAGTCCATTTAGGACTGTCTTTTAGGCTGTGTTTCAACCCACCACATCTATCCATTTGGGGTGGTTTTTGACCCAATTAGAGCTCTAGATTTGACCAAACTTTCAACCCATTTGCTGTCGAAATCTGGCTGTAACCCAGCCCAATTTCAACAAGTGTTTGAGATAAATCTAGTCAAGTTTTGGTCATTGTTTGGGCAGATTTTAAGCTTTTTCAGCTTTACAGCTGTTTAGCTAGTTTGGATATGAAGACCCAAGTTGTTTGTTTAGGGGCATTTGAATTTATTTGGGTGTTTGGTTCTGATTATTCCATAGTGTTTGGTTGGGAGAATTCGGTTTATGGGCTGTTTGTTTCGAGGGACTCAAGATTTTGTGGAGGGTAGGGATCTGAATCTCCATTTTCAATGTTGGAGGGAAGAAATCTTTAAATAATAAGGATCCAAATCTCCATTTTCAATGTTGGCAAGTCACTGTGTACATGGGATTTTAGCAGAGGGCAGAGACCTTTTAAGTCCCCGAATCTCTATATTTTTTTAGTCTTCTTATGGGAGGGTAGATTTCTAAAAAAGAAATCTGAATCTCCATTTGAGAAAGGAAACAAGATGAGAAATGATGGAATGAAAAGTATTTTATGGTTGGAGGGTAGATCCTTAGTAAATAAAGATCCGAATATCGGATAGGAAGTGAAATGGAGATGTGAGTGATTTAAAATGAGACGGAGAAGATGGAGTGAAGGGGAAGATGATGTAGAAACATCACCCTTTTCTCTCTCCCTTGCTTGTTTTGTCGAATCTGTTGTTCATTCCTCTCTTCCTCTTTTTGTTATCCTTCTTTTGAGTGGTTATGATAACTACATGTATCATGGAGTGAGTGGAGGAATCGGTGATGGGCAGTTTTCAAAACTCCATGACGATTTTCTTTGAATGGGTATTATGACCATGTTTATTTGATCGATTTGTGGGACCCTTGCTTGAATTTGGAGAACCAAAAAATACATTCATGGGAAATTGAAATCTAGACTTTTGAGATGATGTGTATTGGCTTCCGCCACTTTACCAACAATTACTCATGTAGTTTAAACTAATCAGAATATTAGTTTAATAAAAAAAAAATATTTTGAAGTTTTGATGACTCATGTCATTGAATCAACAGTCTTCAAAACTTTTCCATATTTTAAAATATTTTTCTTACTTCTATTTTTAATGGGGCTTTCTCAATGGTAACATGAGAAAAACCCAAGTCTTTAATTTAGGAGATCCTCTTCACCATGTAATGAACGTAAATGGGTGGGGTCTGTGACGGCCCCTTGCTCAACCTCTACCTGGTCCAATTTATATTACTTAGCGCCGACTTTGATGGAATTGACTGGACCTGAACCTGACTATGGACGCAACTTAAAACTTGATTACCCCATTATACATTTATATGCTGTATATTCATTCACAGTTATTTTAAGTGGTACAGAATCCAATGAGCCTAGATATGAACCCTATCATTTAACAAGGCCTTAAATGTGGTCCCAGCTCCAAACACAAATTTTCAACTGGACCCAGAAATATGATCTATATAGTTTTTTTTTTTTTTTTTTTGTAATTGGGTCGTTAGAGTAAGTAGGTTAACCCAGTTTAGCCCAATAGCAAGTATAGATTCAAGTTCAACCTAAACCTGAACGGACCCACTATCAATCGGCTTGAAGGAGTTTATCCAACCAAACTAGGGAGTGAAAAAGGCTTAATTCAAGCAATAAAATACCGGGTTTGGTCTGGATTGAATTGGCGTTGGGAAAAAAAATTAATTATGACCCCACTAGTCACATAGATTACTGAACAGGACACCATAAATATTTTTCCCTTTAACAAGCATATGATTTTCCATGAGTCTGGCCCACCTTACTTGAACCCATTCATATCACACATCAACTCATTTATAGCCCTTTCCAAATCTTCCTCTAATTTGTGTGAAATTCCTTTTGTAGTTTTAAATTTATATATATATATATATATATATATATATATGATCAATCCAACATAACGAGCGCTTTCTAACCTCCTTCCGAAGGAGCAGAAATGTTTAATTTTTTCAATGCTGCAATTTCTAAGGGCACGTTTGTGTACATGGTTCTCCATGGGAAAAATATGGAAAGCGAAAAAGGTTTTCCGTCCTAAGGTTAACTTTCGTGTGGCTGCTTTACAAGAGGAAAAGAAAAAACCTAAAATCTTCGTAATTCCTAGGAAAAGCCTTTCCTGGGAAGGGTTTGGAAATCTTCTTCTCCAGGAAAGGAAAGAACTATGTGAAAAAGATCCAGATGCTCTTGAGGTAACTAAAGTCATAGATGGGAAAGAAGATTGGCGTACCATTTACGGAGATTGCAAGTGAGGCAGAGCTGCCATTTTTATTCTTTGTACGTTGTTCTTTTGGAATCTATACACTTACCTTCCAAAAAAAAAACAAAAACAAAAAAGAATTTGAAGTTTGAAGCTAGCTGCCATTTCCATAGTGTTAGCATTTTGAATATGAACTCTGTGGCCTCTAGGATGGCTAAATTCGGTTGCTATGTCGTGGTTGGGAGATGGATTCGTTTTGGTTTTCTACATCTCTCCCATGTCTGTTTAGTTTCTTGTTTGGCTAATGAATTTTCATTTACCAAAACCAGAAAAGCAGTCTGTACACTTGGGTACCACTTGGGTTAAATTTAAATAGAAGATATGGTCATATATTCCACTTCTATAAAGATTAAAAATGTGGACTATGTGGGCACACATCAAGCCTTCAACCATGAAATATCATGTATCTATCAGCTGCCGTCAGTGTGCAATCACAGGAATATAGGTTTCTTTTGCAATGACGGTTCACAGGGTCGAATCTCACTTCAACTTGATTTTGGCCTCTCATGATATTGACAAAAAGTTCAGGGAATCAGATGCGTCCTGATCTCAATGGAATATAAGACCTGTCTATAAAACAGGACAGCATGTAACAAACACATGGGCCTCAAGTTTAGACACTCTCAAATCAGTTGCAACAGCAATTTCACAACCAAACATTGCCAAATTTAGAAAATCCTTCCCACCAAGAAACTAAACCCATGTCAGGGGACTACTATGCCTACCTCTTTCCAGCCGCGAACAGGCAGTCAGGGGACTACTGCAGCCATGTCACCAAACTGGAGAGGTCGCCGAGCGAGCAAGGTGCTGGGCCTCCCTTCCAAAACAATATTCACCTGATATTCAAGCCCAAGCCCACCCATGAAGATCAGCAGATCCCCATAACTCAGCTGCATGTGAAATTCGACGAGGAGGCTCAAGGTAACAAGGATCACTTGGGAAAGACTACTGAGAGCTTTCAGGTTAAAGAACACCATGGTGTTGGCCGCAAGGCTCACAAGAAAGAAGACATTAATACAGCTGCTGGGGACTTCATTACGCGAAAGCACAGGACTTATGAAATGCAGAAGCTAATGTCGATGAGGCGATCTGATCAGGGCTCATATGAGTGAATATATAGCTCAGACTTTCACCCCAACTTTACTCTATGTAGTAATTTGGTGTGTAAGTACGTAGAGCTGTTTTTACCTAAATAAAAAGCATCTGATGCCGGTTGATATTAAGTGTGACACTGTTATTTACTTAAATGTACTTATACATGTATAAACTTGATGCATCTTACAGTGTTAATCTAATTAATGGTACTGCTTTCTTTGGCGTATATCATTTTTTTTTTCATTGCTACATGGGTAAGTCGTACACAACCTTTGAGACAACTTATCTACCTACGGATCGATCTCTAGGCATCTTTATGAGATGAGGCATCCTTGCCCCTAGAATGCCACGCATTTCTCCTTTCTTAGGTATATTGATTTGACTTTGGTGCAAACGAACTAAGTCCAAATACGTTGGGCAGGCCCAGTTGGGCGAGGGCCCAGGACTTCTCAATCTGACGGACCCAGCAAACCTCACCCAATTTGAACTAACCCATCTCATCCCAAGTCTAAAACTGCCTCCTCAGTTTCAGCTTGAGTTAGATTAGTTTGGGATTGAGAATACAGGTTGGGCTTTTGTTAGCCAAAATCTTGCTTGACTCGCTTAACTTCACTTCCTTGTTTTGTTTAATTATGTTACCATATAGAAGGTTAATGGTTATCAGGAATTATGGAGGCAGGGATGCAAGTAAATAGGATGGATCCAGGTACCGAAGAACTAACAATTTGAATACGACTGGCCCATCGGGTCATTCCAGCCTATTTAAAATCAGGGCTTGAAAGAGCTCGGGCTTGTGCTACGGGCAGCCTTGAATTGTGGTGGTAAATAGTAACGAGTAGGTTGTGCTTGGAATGTCAACTTGAGGCTTGACCAGGGCTGCTTTGAGACAATTTGAGGCTTATAGCATAAATCTTAAATGAGGTCTTTTCTATTTTGTAATATTATTATAAATATTTTATTTAAAATCCATTTTTCTCGTTTTTTTTATGCAAAATTCCTAATTAAGTTTTTATATTCAAGTTTTGCTAACATATCCTTTTCAATTGATAGTATGGCAAATCCACTTAATCTTTCTTGTGACATTGTTGATCGTAAGTAGGATTTTATTAATTTTAATTTTGAAAAACTTCTTTCTGCAGAAGCAACAATTACAGGTATTGTCAATAATATTCTTTAAGCAATATATGCATTTGGAAAAGAATCTGGTCTGTTTATATAATTAAGAATCTAGTCTTTTTATATTTTTGTTAGTGAGCCATGATTAACATATGTATCAAAACTATATTATAAAAAGAAGTATCACATAAGAACAAAAACAAGGGAAAAAATAATATATAAAATGTATACATTTTGGCTTCAATCAGAACAAAACTAATTCCTTTTGGAGTCCAAGTTGCAGTGATAGCAATTGTAGAAGTGCAACTAGGAAGAAGTGCAGGGAGAATGGAGTCTGGAGAAAAAAAACCCCTAAAATGGAAGAGATCCAATAAGAACACAGAGGAGATTGTCCTCTTTGGATTGCAAGCAGATGCAGGAAAAAAAAATCTATAAATAAGAAGAATTTTAGAACTCAAAAGGAATTTGTTGCTGTAATTGCAAGGTTTTCTTTTCTTTTTTTTTTCTTTTTTTTTTTTGTATTTTGTTTTTAATGGCTACAACTTATGTTTTTGGAATGTGAAAAGGTATAAACCGTGTGAAGGAGTAGTTTGTTCGATTTTTTTGGAATATAAATGGTTTTAATGGCTACAACTTCTCATGTTTTTGGAATGTGAAAAGTTCAATTTTTTTTATAATGTGAATGGTTTTAATGGAGCCTTATTTTTGGGGATTTATTGTGAGGCCTTCTATTTTTGGGAGAAACAAACTAACTTCATTACTTTTTTTTTGGAAGTTGAGAAAATTTGGGGCCTAAAACAAGGGCTTTTATTGCCTTGCGCTTAAGCCGGCCCTGGGCTTGCCCCCGTATTGCCTTAACTCAACCCTGACCTGTTCGGTAAATGGGATGATAATGAAAACAGGCATCGAAGTGACATCATTCTTGTGCTAAGAATAATTTTATTCTGAGAAGGATTGTGTTGAGAATGGTTCTATTTTGAGAACAGGCTATATAGAACTTGTTTGTCAATGTTTTGTTAGAATTTGTTCCACAGGAGCAAAATCATCACAATTATGTTCAGAATGAAATATGTTAACAAAAAAAGTAAAGTAAAATAAACGAACACTCATGCTTGTTTGACATGAGCAGTTCAAGATTGTAGGCCTAATGTTAATCATTTAATTTGTGAACAAAGTAGCTGGACAGATCACCAAAAAACTCTAGGTAGCGTTTGGTTCGCTGTAATGAAAGTCAGAATGAAATGGTCATTCCAACGACCAATCTCTAAGCCCATACCGACCAATCAAAACAACAACTAAATCATGAGGTCACTAGTAAGCAACTTTGTCTCTCACCCAGCTGCTTAGGATTTGATCCCGAATTTGCTGCCCTCTTTCCACGTGTTTGTGGGCTCCCTTTCCCTGTGTTTAGGCTCTCTTGGCTCCTAGCCCCCTTCGCTGGCATACCAAAAAAAAAAAATCCATTCATAACTTTCGGCTGGCTGGCCATTTGATACTTTACAACTTCAGAGGAGTGGCCTGGATTGATGGATTTCTTTAACCATTAGAGCATGTGATCCAATTACATCCCAGCGCAAGGACTACTATGACCTTACGGGCTCGTTTGGATGAACACTAGCATAGTAAAATTAAGTATACCTCATACTGTGACGTTAAATAGTGTGACATGCGATAAAGTGTCGTCCGTCTTTTTAACCACGCCGCGTTTGGACGAAAAGCTGCCTTTGTTCCCAAGGCATGAAGTTATCACCTTTTCAATCAGTTAAAAGTAGCTATTCACATCCCGCCCATTTACAAAGTTGGGCCCGCCATCTTCTGCAAGTATATGATGCTACGGAAGTCAACCAGACTGTTTCCAATTCCACACACAAACCCTTTCCTTTCCCCACTTATAAGGCCCACCCTCCCAATTCCACATGTAGTGATCAATTTTGTGGCCCTGTGTGGCAGAATCTATCAAAACACCATAACCCTTGGATTTGAACGTAGTTGTGATCATTGCCGGAGAAGACCACCCAACCTATCACAGCAACCTTATAAACAGAGGCACCTGTTCTTCATTTGGGGATGCAAAAGAGAACAAGGAGAAGTTGCCCCAGATTGCAGAAAGTGATAATCAAGAAATCCTATTGCGGATTAGTGAAATCTGGACTAGTTAGATTGGATTGATTCCTTTATTAGAGCTAACAGTTGTGGGTGCTGTTACACGCTTTCAGCTTCTGGTTTGATCATTTTTGTTTTCTTCTTCTTCTACTTTTCTTCGGGGAAATGTATCAACACTGATATGGAATAAAAGAAAGCTTCTTTCACTTCTGCCTACTTTTCTTATCATTTACATGGTGGTGGTGTCATGACAATCACAAACAAATGATAATGTTGATGGGTGGTTTAAGTCAATTGTTGATTGATTTAGAAATAGTGACAGGAATCCAAGGAATGGATTTGGTTTCCATCTTCTAGTAGTGCTGGATGAGTTGAGGTTTTGATGGGTAAATAAGCCATCTTGGGTGAAACGGACGAACAACCCTCCGTTGAATGGCGCTATATCCCAAGGAATGAGGAGGAGATGCCGCTATAGCATGAAGTTGTTACAGCGAGGTCTGTTATCACTGAAGCGATCAAGTGCTCCAACGAGCCCAGGTCTGGATGTAGCGAGACCTCCTTCTGTATCCGCATTTTTATGTAATATCTCGCTTTGGCCAGTATGGCTCTCCCTATAACGAGACTTGGTTCTGCAACGAAATCTGGGATTTCTTCACTATAGCGATTTGTAGCATGGACCCTGACTTCATGGACCGAAAGTCTGCCCCAACCAAGCTGGGAACCCTTCTTTAGAACACTTTTTAGCACACCTCAGGATGACTTTTTCTGCTGAGATTTTGATTTTGCAAAGACTTATTATAAACCTAAAATCTGATAATTAAAATTTAGATAAAAACACGTTTGCCTGCTTTCCAAGCTGCACACGTTGGAGACACAGCATTAGGAATTAAGGTCGTAGCACAGTAGAATTTGTCAAACCTTTGAACGCCACGATATTTTTGGATGGATCGAGTTCATTAGATAATAGGGTATACAATGTTAAACCAAACAAGATTCTAAAGCAGAGAAATCTGGAGCAAGAGAATTTTAATACATGCAACACATAGACATGGATAACAAATATTAAAGCATAAAATAAAACTCACAAAGAAGGTGCTTCATTTTCGACGAAGATGTTTGAACATTTCGTTCATCTGATTACGAATTTCAGCAAAACCTGTTGCCACCTGCTCCTGGAGTTGTTCTATCTGGATCGACACCTGCTCCTGGAGTTGTTCAATCTGGATCGAGCCGATTTTCAATCGAATATGCATCTGCATCATCATCTGGGACTGGGGTTTGCCCTTCTCGAGGACGTCGACGCACATGTGTATCCGACATTGCAATGGTCCTCTTGTCTATTTTCTATCTTCGACAGACGGGCAATTCATGGGTGTAAGCTGCGCAACCCTCCTCGATCATCATTTTGCAGATCATTGCACCAAATGGAAGAGACAGTTTCCGTGGCTCATGGTAGATTCGCAGCATCGAATCAAGTATAGTCAGTGGAATGTCCACTGAGGTGCCCGTGCTCAAGGAGTAGAGAAGGAAAGCCTGAGAATAGAGAAGATCAGATTGATGGCTTCTAGGCTCAATGTTTGAGCAGACAAACATGTTGAGCAGTCGGTAATCAGTTGTTATCTTGGATATGGACAGAACGGGTCCAATCCATACTTTGGGTTCACCACATAGAACGGTAGCCACCTGATCCACATACTGATCAATGTGATCTGCTTCAACGAATGGATACGGTCTTTGAGCAGGTCTCCGAAGATTTAGTAAAGCTGCAATCTTATTTGCATCCAATTGCAGTGTCTTTCCCCGGACGTAGGTCTTGAAACTACTATTTGAGACATCAAATATATTGCAGTAAAACTCTTGCACCCAGTCCTTAAAGCATTCGCCAATCAAGTTCAATAGACCGTTGCAATGATTAAGACGAAGCCAGTGCAAAAATGGAGTAGCTGTTAGATCGGACTGCACCACTATTCTCTCAAATATAACTGTGCGATGTTTGAATCTTGCTTCAAACTGTTGAGCAGAAGCATCATTTTTTAACCTTTCAGTATTGAATCCAGAGGAAGACCCAGCCGGTCGCTTCCCTTTGTAAGTCTTAGGAGGCATTCTGTACCATCAAAAGTCAAATTATATATAAAATAGTGAAACAAAGGTGTAAGATTTCTCCTGGACAATTCATAAAACACTTACTGTGCACTGGGTATACATCCACAACGCGCATGACATAATTTTATAAAAATGCCTTCATATGGTGAAATCATATAATCCCAACTATTGAAACAAAGAAAAGTAAGTGAACCGGTAAACACTTAAAAGAAAAAAAATTAATCCATCCAAATGGTTAGCAAAGAAGTAATATAGCATATATGTAAAAATGCCACATGAACTAAATGACATTTCAAATTTTAGTGTTACAAAGGTGTAAGTTTTCTCCTGGGCATTTGTACAAACACTTACTATGCACTGGGTATACATCCACAACGTTCAAGAGTGCTGATATAAGAAGTTCCTATATCCATCCCTGTCTGTGAATTCATATCATCTCAACCATTGAAACAAAGAAAAGTTAAAGAGAACCAGTAAACACTTAAAAAAGAAAATTGATCCATCCAAATGGTTATCAAATAAGTAATATAGCATATATGTAAAAATGCCACATGAACTACATGACAGTTCAGATTTTTAGTGAAACAAAAGGTAATCAAATACGTTGGATGCTGGCCGCCCCCACCACAAGCCAAAAAAAAAAGTTTAAAAAATTAAAAAAAAAACAAATGGAACACACACACAAAGGAAAAAACAGGGGATGATTTTAGCCATATAGCTGGAAACTACTCCTTTTATACACACATGGGCTTTTTATAAACAGAAAGTGAATACATACGCTGAAGATGTGTATGAATTGCCCTTTCACTGTGTTGAGTGTGTTCCGAGCACAAGCCTGAAAGTTTGAGAGCCCCAGCAATCGTCCCTTTTTGTACTTTTCCAGCAGCTTGAGTCATGGTCCCTTCTTTTATAAAATAAATTTTAGTGTGTTCCGAAAATACCCATTAGAAAAACCAAATTTCTTATTTGAATCCCTGTCATGAGTGGCGCTACAGCGCTGGACACGTTGGATGTTGCTCGATGTAGCGATCACTCGATACAGCGAGGCCCTGGACTCGGTATAAAGATCACTCGATACAGCGAGGCCTGGACTCGGTATAACGATCCAACGCACTAGCCAAGCCTAGACTCGGTATAGCGATCCAACGCACTAGCGAGGCCTTGGTCTGGTTTCTTTTCATGGTAGCGAGACATGGTTCTGTTTTCCATCGTTTTTCCATGTTTCCATGTGAAAAGTGTAGTGCCAATTCCTTTTCAGTTGATGTTTTGGATGACATTGTGATTTTTCAAAGCAAATGCACAATTATAAGTGGTATCTGCGATCCTGCCAAATGGCTTTAGCACAATTATAAGTGGTATCTGCGATACTGCCAAATGGCTTTAATTCAACATATTATAACCATATGTTACATATATCCCAGAACATGGATTCCAAAATGATCTCCCCTGGGAGGATTTCATTCCAATATACATGTACTATCCCCATATATTAACATGAGTTGGTCTCTAACAATTAGATGCCAATTCGTTTTCAGTTGGAACATCTCGGATGACATTGTGATTTTTCAAAGCAAATGCACAATTATAAGTGGTATCTGCGAACCTGCCAAATAACTTTAATTCAACATATTATAACCATATGTTACATATATCCCAGAACATGGATTCCAAAATGACCTCCCCTGGAGGATTTCGTTCCAATATACATGTACTATCCCCATATATGAACATGAGTTGATACTGCTAATAGCAACTACTGTTTCTTACATAGCTAATCCAACAAACTGAAGGACAGCGATGACCAACAGAACATAGAAAATCAGCTTAATGTACATATGCTGTGCATCCACCATTTTTTTCTTCTGTTTTTTTTCCTTCCAATGCCAATTGAGCAAGTCGAGTTTGTGTCTGAATCTCTATCAGCAAATCATCAACGTTGGATGATAGCCTCTACATATCAACACGCGTGTCAACTCGTTCGCATGCCGCTACATCCGCATCTGAGATGTGCTCTACCGAACCTCTATCTTTCCATCGAAAAGCACCACATCCGTATCCTTCCTACATATGAATTTTACAAAAGGACTTTAATAGGATATTATACTTGGAAAATTTTTATCCAATTCCATTGGTTTTAAAAAAAAAAGCAGCAAATATCACACTTACACTCCATTTTGGACACCCCCAGAACTTCCGATTTGGATTTGACTTGGTGTGTGATGTGAAGAGTCTCATCTCACCATTTCCACAACGACACCTGGGTACTGCTTCAGCACTTGAGGATCCGGAATGTGACATGCTACAATTACGCATAATGGATATTATAGACACGTATGACATAATCATCAAATGTAAGATGAGTCATCATAACTGGATGAAAGGGAATAGAAGTTTTAGAAAGGATCTCTTTCAGTCTACAGGGGTGGCATAAATACATAAATAACACGGTATTTGTAGGGGAAGGGGGTGGTAGGTGTGGAGAATGCTTGCAAAGGAGAACAAGGGTGAGAAAGGAAAGGGGCAGGGCACTTGCCTGTTTTGCCACCACTATGCAGCCAATTTGGAATACAGGAACAAGCAGCAGTCAAGGCGCCTTACCTTTCCTATTTATAGCCCCAATCTCTGTACGAATGATGAGACGGAAAACAACAAATTCAAGTGACACGCCAGTCAGCAACCTGTAAGCCGTTTGGCTAAAGATTTATTATAAAGGGAAGAAACTAGTGTCAGCTATGCTCATTGCTTGTATATAAATAATGTAAATCACCCAACCTGTTGTTTGAAGATAGAACCACGGCAGTTTCTATTCAACATTTAGACTCCAGCACATCATCCCATTGCCTGCAACACATTTTACAAAAGGAGAATTCACATAGCGTTAACTGCAACTGCACACACACCATTGAAATTGATAATGTGTATGAAAAATGCAACCTTTTTAATTGATAATGTGTATGAAGATTGCAAGTGCATCGCCTTACGCACAATTAACATTAAAACAATGCAGCATAGAATGCATGTAACAAAACAGGTTCATACAGCCATCTACCATACAAACCGTCTATAGAGTTATATAAAACCTGTTGCAACTGTCCTCAATGCCACATGTGAGATGATGCAGGAGTTAAAGCTAAGTCCCTATTAATACAAAACAGTGCCAAATTAAACAATCTAGTTAAACATTTCCAACAAGTTTGTCAACACAAAATCCAGGCCATTTGGAACGAATTGTTTGGTTTCCATTCCGAGGATTTATCAGAGACCAGTCTCCCTATGCATGCGATCTAGGCGGCGGAAAATCCAGGCCGACTTGTCCTTTGAATGGAGAAATGCTGTGGAAATATCTGCACTATTGTTCAACCATTCATGCGCTATGTCCAGATCAGCAGGGGAAAGCTCTTGGATTTTATCCAATTCAGCTGCAACTATCTCTGACAGGCGCTCAGATGGCTCCAACATCTTGCGAGCGGCCTCCTCAATCGCATTACTGATAACCCCGGATGCTTCCTTAAAACCGGTGATGAATTATGTCATACCAATTCCCTTCCTATTGCATTTTCGTTAGCCTGTAGAACCCTCCCCACCACCCGTGCTCATGCGCATTTCCTCCACGAGGTGATCCGAGAAGATTTCAGCATTTCCGGACAATGCATGGGTGTTGGTTCTTGACTGGGAGTCACTCATTGACATGGCATTGACGGATGACCTGGCAAAGTGACCGGTTGCAACATCACGGCCAAAGACATTGGAAAGTTTGTCGTAGTCAATAGTCTTTGAACGCCACGAATGTGCGCCTGGATGTCCCTGCAATGTTTAAACAATGATGCTATTGATAATAATTTATAACTATATTAAACATAAGCATCATAATGGTAATCCTACCAAAATCCAGTCTCTCCATACTTCATCACTCGCCACGATGCGCTTCGTCGCATTATCAAAGCCAAAGCCGGATGCATTTAACAACTCTGTACACACGGCATATTGCTTTTTAAGATTCTTACAACGGTTTCGGATGGTGGTCTCTGTGAAGACCTTGCCAGCCACATTAGCTTCTGTCATCTTTTTGGCAACTGCAATATAAGCCTCGTCCTTGAAGCCCCTGTCCCCTTTCCATCCCATTGCTACATGCTCTAGCATGAGCTCCAAGAGTAGTTCATCCATCTCCGCATTAAATACGCAGTTCTTTCTCTGTGGCTTTGATGAGGCTATTTACATCAAAGTCAATAGTGAACATTTAACTTAAATGGGCAAAACAGATCAAACACAACAGTGAACAGTGAACAACTATCTTAAATAAAGTCAATTGTTGATATTAGTGAGTTGAGTGAACAACGAATGGAATGTACCACAATAAGGTATTGTGGATAAACAGAAAACAAATAGAAAAGCATTTCATGTCAACTGTCATTCATATCCAGTGCATGGTCCTTCGCTAAATATCATAAGTCTGTATCGACACAGTGCTGCAACATCTAGTAATTGACAGAAAAACGATAAACATATACATGTAAAACCAGCAATGTCCATAATTTTCAGTCTTAATATATTCTTTCCATCCTACTAAACTGATAATCTTGCCACAGCTTGTTCGCAAAATTATCCCGGAATGCATGCCACTCATCCCTCTCTCGCTGGGTATACGGCCTGAATACGTTCACAAGATCAATCTCATTTGCTGGCTCATAGTTAAGGTCAGTATCACCATTTTCAGATGCCTCCATCTCATCCCCATCTGGTAACCCTCCTTGTTTTTGATGAAGGATGAAATTATGCAATGTGCAGCAAACGTGCACAATTGACACCTGATGTTTGAATTCATACTGTGGGGCTACTCGCAGAATACCAAAGCGGCCTTTCAGCAAGCCAAATGCCCTTTCGATGACATTCCTAGCCTGTGAATGCCGTTTGTTGAATAGTTCTTTTGCATTCTCCGGTGTCCGCCCGCGGTGATCCTTCAAATGATACCGGACGCCACGAAATGTCGCTAGAAACCCCGATGCATTTGCAAAGCCAGCATCCACGAGATAGTAGCGGCCTATTCCAAACGAGAGGATAATGAGTGGTTACATTCTAGTAATAGGTACTGTGGATCCACTCATTCCTATCGAAACATATATAGACGTAAAGACTTACCTGGGGGCACAACTAGTGGATCAGCCCGTGAAAGTGCGTTGTGGAGGACTCGTGCGTCAGTTGCCGATCCCTCCCAACCTGGCAGTACATACTGAAACTTCAAGTCAAAACCGCATGCTGCCAGGACGTTCTGTGACAACGTTCCCTTCCGATTTCGGTATGAAGGCTGTGATTCTAGTGGAAGGAATGCAGGAATGTGTGTACCATCAATAGCGCCGACGCAATCCTGTTTGCCAATTCGCATAAAGTGAGACTCATTCCTTTGAATATGGCAAATAGCAGTCAAATTAGATTAACAATATTGTACCTCAAAACCGGTAGGACCTCTTGGCATATGCTCCCCTGATTGTCGAATGAAATTCGGGGATAGCGTTAGGATAGCGTTTAGGACTCCATGGAAGTGTCTGCTGACTGTTTCACCCGACCTCATAAACCTCGAGGCGATCGTTCTGTTCTTCACTGCATGAGTAAGGATGTGCAAACACGCAGCAATCTCTTCCTCAACGGTTACCTAACGAGTATCTTTGAGTAGCCCCCTAACTCTTAGAAGTTCACAGAGGTAATCGAAGCTATTTTTGTTCAATCTTAGCTGGCTAATGCAATCCTCATCCCTACCCATTGTTAGTGTTGACAGATAGTGTGCTCTCCCAACAGACTTCTGGTTTTGGCTTTCTGATTTTTTCTGCGAGTTGAAGATTACAGCAGCCGCAACCCAAACCTACATTTGCCAGGCTGCAAGGGTAGCCCACAGAGCTGCCAACACAGCCTTCTTTTTCTTATTTCTTGTTTCCCTCCTCCTCTTATTTGAACTGGTAGCAAACGTTCGTGCACCCTCCATGTTTAAGTACCCTTTGAAATGAAGTTTGATGGTACTAACTAGTGCTCAAAATTTTTCGAAGATCTTGTGACATAGAAACCAATTAGTTCTATGAATAGTGGAAATAAGACGGTATTAGGTATCCAGTTGACCAATATAAATCACATGTTATGGAAGTTGCCCTATGGACGGAGCGACCTTTAAAATGATGTACCAACAAAACCTCTCCTACAATTGGAACAACTCTTTCACTAGTTGACATAGTGTTTCCACAGACAGTTATATCAAATATCCATCAAGTTTTTAGCCATATTTGCTGATCATTCCTTGTTTGGAAACACATGCCCTATTGAGAAGTGAAAGTGAAGGGACATGCATTTTGTAGCATCATGTATGTAATAACCTATTATCATTTAATCAGACATGGCTTATTCACCAAAAAAACTGAGAATGAGTTTCACTGAGTGTTAGTTTAAAGCGGATACCTTGATGCTCGATTGACATGTTGTCCACAACGTCGGAAGCCATCGTATCCGGCGAATGAGTCCCGAAAGTGTTGCATCGCTATTTGCGTTGTGTATGGTTCTTATAGAGGGTTTCCCTATGCTGAGTAGTTCAAACAGTCATGGTTTTTTATGGCAGTGTTCTGCCTCACTCTGACTGAATGCCTCTGAAACTGATTTTCAGAGGAGTAAATAGCAAATCCACCGATCGTTGAATTTCTGCCCCAAATATATTACCACATGCAAGAGTCAGATTCTCATCATGAGCGGGTGTTGGCGCCCTGAACAACCAAAGAATCTGTATGTACTATGCTGTTTGATCAAATCTGGAGCGGATTGAAGGAGTAAATATGCTATCAATGAACTTAAAATCTGCATTTAAGTTGTGATCACAACAAATCAGCAAGGGGTGACTGACTAGAGGCTGTGGGAGTTCAGTCACCTGGTGACGCACAAAAATCGGTTGATTTTAGGTCTGATTTCCTGCCATCGCATCTGGTTGCACTCGTAGTGAAGGCAGCAAAATCCAGAAGATCATCTATAAAAAAAGGAAGGACCCTGTCTCTTTTGATGACCTAAATATGTCACACATACCATCTGCTTTGCCTGATAGTTAGCGTTCACTTTTGATAGCCATTCCCACCCGGAGCTCAACCATTGCCTATCTATGAAGAATAGTAGCCATTAAACCCCTTTGGTCTAAGGCAAGCCGAAAAACACTATAGACGATGGGATAGTTGGGGAAGAGGCAATCTTTTGCTGAAAGATCTGCTCCAGGTTGACGTACAACGGGTAGATGAGGCGTCAAAAAGTAAAGAGAGCAGATCCCATCCAGTACTTATTTGATGGTAAAGTGGGTGCCCCAGAGTCATTATTCCCTCTTTTTCCAACCAAACTCAGTAAAGTCGATTTACTGACCGTTGCCACAGGATTCTACTTGACTTGACTATACAAGTTTTTTTTACCAAACTAGCCCTAAGGGTTGCTGAGTTGCAAGAGCAATCTGATTTTGATGAAGTGAGTAGAGTAGATAAAAATGGTGATGATCTGAGTACGAAGTCTTCCACCTTTATGCTAGATATATAAGTTTTGTCTATCAAAGACTATTTAAGATCGAAGTTGCTACAAGTGTCGGAAGAACCAGATCTTCAATTCGAAGAAAATGAAACCATAACTCTACAAGAAAAAATGCATTCTCTAGGCATAGCAGAATCTTTCAAGAATATAGTGTTGGAAAATTGTATACCCCAGCTGCCATGGGCCCCGCCCTAGATCGAGCCCGGCGGTATACCGCAGATGAACTCCCAATAAGTCTTCATCTGATTGAGTGAAATAAGGATCAAATTCTTGGTAGTATAGTTTGGATCGGGTTCAAACTCTCGATTTGAAAGAATTTCCACACTGGTCAACATGAGTAGTAGTATTCATGACTCCTCAGGACTACTCTATATAAAAAAGATGAGAATCCTTAGTTGATCGTCGAGTAGATCTGAGAAGAGTCGTAGTGAGTTCGCAATATCTATCTCACACTGGAATGTACAAAGCTACAGTAGCGTTGGTTGAATCAACCTGATGCCAGCCCATGTACTAATCCGGTGATAAATGTTAACCCAAACAAGCCCAACCCCCAAACCCGAAATTACCATATGAGTTATGTGTAGGGCTGGCCGGGCGTGCAAGGAATCCCGTCTCTGTCTTAGATGGAACTCTCTCTTACTTGAGAGAGAGGGAATTTCCCACCTACCTGTTCCCTTTAGTTGACACTTTACTCTAATTTAGCCCACATTGAACTCAATTTAGGGATCAGCAATCTAAAAATTGGAAATGGCATGTGGGGCCCATTAACTCGACTTAGGATTAAAGCTAACCCCTTGAATTGATAGCCATAGAAGATTCGTTGCTTTGGGGTGTACTCTCTGTCGGATGTTTCTGTTTTTTATTCTTTCTTTTTTATGGCTTGTTCTGCTGTTCCGGTTCTCTTTGTTGGCCCCTTTCGGTGCTCACCATGATTTACGCAAATTTGGCTTCCATGGACTTCATCCAACGGCTAGAACATGACTATGATAAGATGATTTCTATTTTTGGGTGGAAACTCGCTCATTCTTGATTTTTATGCTTTTTGGTAAGCCGTGGGCGATTATTTTAACATTCCTAACAATTCTTGAAAATGCATTTATTCCACTGTAATTCAGATCCATTTTTCTACCAAATAAAGAGATACTATTTCATCCAATCAACAATCGCTAGCTATATAAAATATGTTTTTTTCTTTTTTCATTTCAAGAAAGCAAATATCTTCTTTTCTTTCCTTTTTCTTTTTTTCATTTCAAGAAAGCAAATGAGAGCATATATTAGCTAGCATAAGATTTTATACAGCTGCTGGCTATTATTGATTTGATGGAACAATATCTTCCTATTTCATGACTCTCATTCACCAATTCATACAATCACGTGTAGGCCTGGCAATGGGACGGGCTGGGCTGGGCTTGGGTTGTCCAATCCCGTCCCGAAAATTGGATGAGCCTGCCTGGGTTGTCCAATCCTGGTCCTAAATTGAAGGGGCCTACATAAAATCTCGTCCCGTACGGGCCCGAGTTGAGACAGAGCCGGGTCTGGGCTTAGCCCAATCCTTGACATAAGCAAAACATTATCTAATTACTTCTACTGTCACCAAACACCCGGCATGAACAGGACTTTAAACCCTTCTCCTTTTCCCGGGCTTGGGACGGCAATGCAATACAACAAGCAACATGGCGGAGTTAAAAAACTTTTTCGTATGAGCCTGGGACTTTGAGGTATGTGTTTTATGAGAGGGAAGGGCGAAGTTACAAAACTGCCCCTCCTAATTAACTTTTTTTTTTTTTTTTTCACTTTTAGTGAGGGGCAGTTTCAGTAATCTATAAAATAATTAGTATAATGATCTTGCAGCTGCCCGGGCCGAGCCTGAACGGGCTGGGCTGCTTCTGCCCAATCCCAGTCCCATTTTTGCCGGGCTTTAAAATATTGTCCAAGCCCAGTCCGCTAGGCTCAAAATTTTTTAAAAGCCCTATATTTTCGGGCTTGGGCCCGAATTGCTACCCATTTCAACGCGTCCCATTAACCGGCCTACTCACGCGGTTTAACTACATGACAGCCTGCGAGGGCGGCCCAAAAGCTTCAAACCCGGATATGCCGCTTAAAGCACTGTGCAAACTAGCCAACATCATTTAACCTATCAAAGACCAAGATCCATCAAAAGACCAAGGGTTTGAAGGACCAAGGACCCATCAAAGCCAGACCCTTGACCTGCCGAGCCACTTCAGCATCAACCCGAACCACTGGGCCAGTCAATGTTTATCAACCTAACAAATGCCCTTGCAACCTTGACACCTAATACTCTGAGAACCATGACTATCCAAATTTCGAAGGACCCCGATTGAATCCAAATTAGGTCTGTTTGGGTAAATAAGTGAATTCAAATAAAGGGTTAATTTTAAGAAAAAGAAGGTCTTATAAAAATGTAGAAAATATCAAAAATTACCTTTTTGAATTGAAAAAGTCAATTTCTCATTCTTCTAAGTGACAAGGCCTCTTCTTTTTATTTAAAGAAGTAAAAAAAATATTCCCTTCACATGCCATAAAATGAGAAAAAAAAATCAAGAATGTAGAATTTAAAATTTTAGGCTTTTTTTTATAAGAGAATGCTTTTTATTTTTGTCTCATTAAAGTGAACATTTACTTGAATTTCACTTTACAGGTGATTTACCGAAACAAGTGAAGGGAGAGGCAATGGCCCATTGATGAAGAGGCTCATTAACATGGAACCGACACATCTAAATCCACACACTTAGACTATGGATCAGGATCAAAATCTCGGCCGATACAGGTTCATATCGGCCGATATGAACCGGTATCGGCCTATACCGCAATGATATTTTGCCGCGATACTGAGTCAGACAAAATATCCCAAAATATCAGCCAATCTCGATCGATATTTTGAAAATTTCAGTTTGACTGATATCTCGGCCAATATTTTGAAAATATCGGCCGAGATGAAGTAATTGTCAAAAACCCTAAATTTTTGTAACTTTTTCCCTATTCCCCATTTTCTTATTCTCCCCCCTCATCTCTTAGAGCAACCATGTCTTCATAGTTCATTCTCTTGCATATTTCCAAATTCCAATACAATTTCTTGAAGAAATCACTTTATTTGGTAAGAGAAAATCAACTTAACTCCCTTATTTTTACTATTATGTGTTTTTTATTTTTTATTTTTAGATAAAGCATAGAAATGAATGAAAAAAGATCATTGGCATGTCAGTTTTGGATTTGTGTTGTGCTATTCACTTAGATCTACACACTTTCATGTTAGATCTACTTATATACATGATTTTGGGTGTAGAAAAATGATTTTTTTTTAAATCTTCTACTTAAAAAAAAAAAATTGTTGTAGTATTTATGATACTAAATAGTAAGTACTAATAGCTTATTAATAGTATATAGATAATTGATACGTTATCTTTATTTTCTTATATTTTACACTAATAAATTGACCATGAGCCAAAATAGTAGTTGCATTATATGAAATACTGGAGAAGACAGCGAAGTGCGACACAGACGGGACTCATAACTTAAGGTGTTCAATATTTTGATTTATTGTTGTTACAAATGGAAAAAGACATTGTTTTCCAGCATTTTCTAATATTCTGGATTTTTTTAGATATTTTTTTAAATTCTTTTGGATTAAAAAAAAATTCACACCGTGACGGACCAATAACCGCGACTAATACCGATATCATCTCGATTTTTTGTCCGGCCGATACCGCGACCAATACCGCGATTTTAAAGCATTCTTAGAACCTGCATGAGAAAGGGAATGGAAAAGGCAAATGCATTATTGTGATCAACCTAATGACTCCAAATCACCCTACTTGGAACCAGTTCGGGAAAATAGAGGCATTATTATGATCGTCATTATCAACTTGGAGAGCCTCTGTGTTGACTTGACCAGTCTGAATGGACCTAACTAGACTAGCCCAGGGAAAGCAAAGGCCCCATTATAATCGAGATTATAAACCCATTGAACTTTAAACACCAACCAGAACAATCTATAAATTTATGATCTTAAACTTTTATGGGATTTTGAGTAATTTGTGAAAAATGTCAAAAAATTCCCAACCTATGAGATAATTTCTGCAGTTTTGCAGGCCCCTATTCGTGGTCCAAACCGTTTAATACTCTTAAATAAATTGTAAGTAAGCATCAAGATTTTTTTTTTTAATATCTAAAATCTTCATGAACTTTGAGAAATTTATTTAAAACATTCAAAGAAATCCAAACACATCTTGTCCTACTCATTTGTTGATGTGAAAATAGATGTAAATCCAAAGAGACTGACATTATACAAAAATTTAAATTTTTATCATTTAACACAAGTTAATCATTTTATATAAATTTTTTTTATAAAATCCCATTTCAATTTCTGAGCTATCTGAAATTTCTGAATCCCAAATATGACCCCACCAATGGAAGCAACACAGAAGACAGTGGCATTCATGTCTTTATCAAAAATCTCTCTCTGTCATAGTGTCATGTATGAATTTCCCATAAAAAGAACTCCTACTCCATAGTCCATACACAGTTTGTAGTTGCTTTCTACCCATCATCCTCTTTCCAACCATTTTCAGTTGCGGAGAAAGAAAGCTAGAGAAATGGGGCTCTTCTCCAACAGGTATTCCTTTCAACCCCTAAACAGAATGCGAAAGAATCGTGATTTTTCTTTGATCCAAACCCATGAAATCTCAATCTCATTTTGGAAAACAGGGTGGGAAGAGATCAGCTGAAACCGGGCGATCACATCTACTCTTGGAGGACTGCATATGTCTACTCCCATCACGGTTTATTTCTACCCCTCTTTTCTTTTTCTTCGCCTCCCATTGCTTTACCTTCTTATTGTTAATTATGTAGTGGGTATTGATTTTTGGATTTAGCGATCGTGCGATCGTCTTTTCACTGTTTTCTATTGTTAGGATGTGACCCAAATTGCCTTTTTTTTTTTTTAGAGTGTGTGTGTGTGTGTGATGTTGATCGACTCATTTTTTATTTAAGACAAGCTGGAGGGAATTTTGTTCCTTTGAACCTTATGGGAAATGGGTTTGGAGTAGGTAACAGGATTCTGTGTTTTTTTACCGATTTGTGGCTTTCAAACGCTCCTTGTAGTGAAAATCTGAGCGGAAATGGCTGATAACTCTAATTAAATAGTACTAAGTATGGATAGTACTGAAATGGAACAATCAAGAGGTTATATTACCTCTTTGAAAGAATTTCTGAATGTGGAAAGGGTATGGCAGAGTCAATCCCAAGATACGATCGCCTACTATTGGGTATGATGCAGATCAAGTTAGTTGCGCCCTGATTCAGATCAAAACTCTAGTGAAAAAAAAGCCTCTAGTGTAGATTATGCTCCTTACATTTAAGGGGAGGCAGTGTTCCCGGAAAATAGATATGATTTGCTTGAAATACATGGCTTTTTTTATTTTTTGGAAGATAAGACAAGGCTTCCCTTTGTGGGAAAATGTTTCAGGGCAGTTCATAGATCACCAAAGCAATGTTGTACTTGTGCAATTGTTGCAAGAGGTGGACACCATAACGGACAACTTATACTTTAGAATAGTATTTGACTAGAAGTAGTAGTCTAGTGAAGGACCAACAATGTGCACGGAGATCATAAGAATGGCAAGAAATAAGGAAGATGTGAAGGATGTCAATTATATATCTAACTATGGCAGGGCTGACAGCACAATACTTACCCAAAGGAAGATTGTTAATTGGTTGTGCATCAACATATTCCATACATCTTGATGCAAAGATATGATGGAAGAAATGGTATGAATGATG
Source organism: Umbellularia californica (assembly GCA_028538565.1). NCBI lineage: Eukaryota > Viridiplantae > Streptophyta > Magnoliopsida > Laurales > Lauraceae > Umbellularia > Umbellularia californica. The sequence continues at coordinate 36,374,830 of JAPQWN010000009.1, read as the reverse complement.
GTATGAATGTGGTAGATTAGGAAGTGATATAAACAATTGCACTTGCCCCCAAAACGACTTCCACATCCTTCAAAAATTGCATGGGTGACAACGAGTTAATCCGAGTGACAAGATGATGCCTAGTAGGTATTCAGAATTTCAGATTTCAGATTGGTAAGTATGAAACAACACGTGGTGCACATATCTTATTCGTAGTTGACCCAGGCTACACAATCAAGTGATATATAACAACAGGCAAACAAACACCTACACTTTCACCTTCAAAGAATGACAAATTATCTTAAGGCCTATGAAGCTAATGCCTTTGAAGAAACACGAAGAGATAAGAAAGCTGCTGGCATTCTTTCAATGCTGTAGAGTGCGATGGCCAATAAGTAAACAATAGCACACAAGAGGAAAGAGTCATTTATTGAAGAGCTAATGAGAGAAGAAGTCATGGAAAAAGAAGCTAAGTGTGAAGAATCCACAAAATCCTTGCCACTACTGCAGAATCCACAAAATCTAGTTGTTGCAATATACTTGGACACCCAACCTTCATATGGGCCTTGGCAAAAAATAAAATAAAATAAAATCCATTGCTCTAGGAAGAGGTTCAAATGTATACTTCTTATTAGATGGGCCTCAAGTGAGTTCCAATCTTCAAGATCCAATCATCATCATCAAAGCCTTGTCCCAACTATATTAAGGTAAGCTAGATGAATTTTTTTTTTTTTTTGCCATTCTAGCTATCTGTCATGCCCCAAAAATCCGATTTCACCCTAACTGCATCATTAGGGCGTGAGAATCAGGGCCAATTAAAAATTTTTCCTTAATTGTAGTTGTGGCCCTAATCCTGGGTGGATAGAGGTCCATAGTGAGGTTATGACTTATGAGTGATGATTAGCCACCATAAACAAACACAGAAGCAACGATTCATACAATTCGCTCACCAATATAACATATAATAATATCAGAACTGATACAAAGTGATAGAAAGGAATTTACTTATATTTCTATTACAAAGTGCATTAGAGTTTTAACGAATGTCTAATATCCATAAGGACCTGTGCAAGATGCACCTATGCTCATATAACCGGGATGCAGTGGTGGACCCATGATTTTTGTTTAAGGGGTGCGGACCGATGGCAATTGAAACAGTCCAAAAATATTATTTTGTGATACTTTCTTCACATTAATAATGACAAAAGAGAAAATATATTGCATTTAAATGATTACAAAATTTAGTTAAGTTTTTTTCACATTAATACATTCTTCACATAAATCCCATCATTTGTTTCATAGAGAATACTAAGAAGATCTCAGACTTTAGAAAGTTAGGGTTTTTTTTTTTCTCTTCCATAAATTTAGTTTCTACTCTTAAAGAAGCAGTTAATGTACAGAAAGTTGATTCCTTGAGTGATTGCATAAATATTAGGACCCATTAGCAGATGACGAACGCAGTACTCCCAATAACAAAGATCTCAAAATATTAGCATCAACCACATTTTACAATTTTGATTTCTAAGGGGCTTGTTTCTAGGTTAATATAACATTACCAAACAACAATCAGCCCCATCGACAAATAGATTACTCAAAAATCAACTGCATTTGATATCAAAATGCCTCTACACTACGGACATCTGAAATTCAAACCACTTTTCACATAATCCAAAACAAAGCTTTAAAAAGAAAGTAAGGAAACACATGAAAACTCATAAGTTTCAAAAAAAAAAAAAATGAAGCTTAATCCATTCCAAATCCACTGTTTTAAGGAGAAAAATAAAATAAAAATTATTTTTAACTCAACAGCGATTGCATCAAATAAATAGTAAAATAAAAAAATACGAAGCATGGAGTATTACTTGGAGTTGGCTCTATCTTCTCCTTTTCTATGTCTCTACATCTGTAAGATTGCAAGTTTTGAGCATCGTCAATCGTCGACTTAAAACCGCGCGCAAGAGAAACAGGGAGGGAGAAGAACGGTTGATTTGGTGCGTTAATGAAGAGTTTCCAATAGACATTGGAGATGGAAAAGGGCTGGAGAGATACAAGAGTTTTCGATTTGGGGGAACTGAGAGTGAGATGATTTCTCGATTGTTGATGTGGGTGGGTGCATTTTAAGGATGGGCTTTAAATGGGGGGTGCAAGATGGATTTTTAAGTGGGGCAGGGGTGCATGACCCATATCCCTCTAAAAGGGTTTTCAAAATTTACTGGGTGCACTTGCACCCGGGTGCACCTACATGGGTCCGCCCCTACCGGGATGTGATGTGTGGGGCTATTAAGTGCCAACCCAGCAACACCACACTGCTGCTATGCTCCACTAGGGGTAACCCTTCAACTGGCAAATCCCATAAGACCGCCTCAGCCACCTACACAATAGGCTCCACTACCTACACACCAAATGTAGCATCATCTGAAAAATTGGCAAGTAAATAAATATGTGACATGCGACATGTGCCAATCAAACCGATATAAGAAGGTACATAGATAATGGATAAACGAAGCATAGCTAACCATCATAATAATCAAAACATCATATGTGATCAGAATGAATGCACTTAGGCGAACCCAGTACCCAGAGAAGTTGGGCAAATGAATGCAACCCAGGTAAACCCAAACAAGTTGGTCAAACAAATGCAACCTAGGCGAACCGGTATGGTGGCGTATGTCCACCCTCGATCTGCAGATGGTAAGTACAAACCATACACACACCAACCCACACATACGCACACAGACCCTAACTCACACATACACACACACCCAAACTCACACATACGCACACACAACCTACACAAAATGTAAGGATAATCTCACATTGTGAGTTCCCCCACCAAATTGTCGGTAGAGTAAAAAGGGGGGATTGCCCCATGAGTACATTGGCAGTGTAGGGAGATCCTAGCTAACCACAACTTATCCATGATACATGGATAAGGGTTGAGGGGAGTAGTACTAACCATCCTAGGGTTAAGGTCATCCTCCACACATAGGGTTCATATCGCCCATCACGGTGGTTATGTGGAATTTGGAATACTTTTCATATTCATCTGGTGCTTTTGATGTTGTTGGCACCCTGGCATCCCACTATGCCACCCACATAACCCAATATGGGTCCCACATGTGTTATTTCACCACCCACAAGGAGATGCTAGCTAAAGGTCCAATTCATATTCATAGGTCAAGTAGGGCCAAGGTCCAAGTTTCAGAGGTAAAGGATCCCAATTCCCATAATTAAAATTTTGGAAAGTATGTGTACGCGGTCGACCGCAAACATGGTTTGTCAGGCTCTGTCTCAAGTTTTGTAATCTGAGACTGGTAATCTATGCGGTCGACTCCATGCCTCATGTGGTCGACCGGGTACCTTCAGAAAACGACCTTGTTGGGGTCGGGTTGGGGTGCTTGGGGGCCGTTATTCCCCCATTCCCCAAGGCTTTTGTTCCACTATCTAAGGGCAGTTTGGGGGTATCTAATCCATCCGATTTAGCATCATTTATTACCAATTAAAAAATACACCATTAATGCATTCAAATCCGCATCTACCAACCCTATCATCATAAATGACCATTAAAGAGCTATTGCACATGTTTGAAGCATTAAAACCAACCAATAGAACATGTATACTCTATTATTCATGTCTGTATACTTGCCTTAACTTGATTGCACAAAACCCCCTCTTTCTTGGTGCCTAGGGTTTTCCAAATCTTAATCTCCACCACAACCCACTCTAATCCAATGCTCAATAGTACTCTACTACATGCCAAACAAGAAGAAAAACATACCCAAGACATGGATGCAAGGTTCTAGCATGAATAGAAACAAATACGTGGAGATTGGAAATGGGTATGCTTACCTAAAGGTGAAAATGGGGAAGGAGATGATGGTGGTGCTCTAGGGAGGCTTGGAAGTCCTTGGCTTGGCCTTGGAAGCTTGCACAACGGTGGGGAGGTGATGGAGGAAGAGAAAAGGGAAAGTAGAGAAGAAGAGAAGAGACGGGGAGGTGGGGAAAAGAGAGTTGAAGAAGATGATGATGATGGGGGTCTTGGAAGCTTGGGGGAACCCTGGTTGGCTTGGAAATCTTTGGCAAGGTTGAGCTTGGTGATGAGGGAAGAGGAAGAGAAGTAGAGAAGAGAGGTGAAGGAGAATAATGGGGAAAATGAGGCTTAAAGAGGGTTTTAGGGTTCTTATGGAGATAGTTTAAGGATTTGCAACTAAGGCCTAAGTGTCAAGGGATTTACGATAAGGTCCTTTGGACTATTGGGTATAGGCTCATATGAGGGTTTTAGTTCAAAGTGAAATGGGTTTAGGGACCAAAATGGAGATGGGTCTCTAGGTGAGTTTTGGGTCATGGGTCATGATGGGCCCAAAACATGAAATGCCATGTATGATGAGGACTACTCAATGCATCTAATTGTGATGCAAAACTAAATTAACCAACAACGACCCTAATTAATTACGCTAACCCCCTACTTAAGGCCAGGGGCCTTACACTATACTAGCCCAAAACCTCAGATAGTTTGCACTTCTTCAGATCTATCGTTACTATTTCCATCCACATCCCCTATTTAGCATACCCTTGTTTCCTTGAAGAGACATCAATCTTCATAAAGAAATTTGATCTCACTGACATTATTGTTAGCTTGCATTGGCCATATCCAAACCATTTCAAAAAAGTCTCTTAGTTTATCTTATATTGATGCTACCCTTAAATTCTCCCAAATCAGCTCATTTCTGATTCTATATTGATGCTACCCTTAAATGCTCCCGAATCTTCTCATTTCTGATTCTATCTTCTTTCCTAGTTTTACCATACATCCATGATGTAATCCTAGGGTTAGGATGCAAGTGCCAGAACACAATTAGGGTTCCCAAGGAACAATCATATGAAGAAGACAACTCTCCAACGATAACCCACAAAGGGGAAAATTCTATTAGCTCAAAAATCTCTGATTACTAAACTCTACAATGCCATATTTATAATAAAAAGATACTTAATCCCTAAGAAACAATCCTAATCAAACTAGGAAACAAAAATAAGAATCCTATTCAAATTAGAAACTAATCCTAAATACAATCTTTGCTAAAACAAAAACTAATAATATTTAGGATTTCATGGGTCCCACATGTGGCCCACAATATATCTCACATCAGGTATTAGTGCTGCTGCATCATTTCCCCCGGCTTGGAAAGAATTCGACCTTGAGTTCGGAAAATGTCCACCTGGATCAAAGATCAATCTGATGAACTTTCAATTCGTTGGTAGATCTGCAACTTCCATGTACAACTTCATGGAAACTGTTTTTTATGGTTGAAATTTGTGTTGATGTGCCTTGTAAAACCTGCACCATCAAATCATAACCTCTGACTATCCACTGGTCATCTCCCAGTCTACATTGTTGACCCCCAAAGGCAAAATCAATATGAGAATTAATGTGGGGAATTTTAACAACTGACGGTTCTTCTCTAGCCGCCTGTATATCACCATTACTAATAGAAGTGTCTTCCTCTAGTTTTTCAGACCAAATATCTTTTGCCGCTGGTTCCTCAACATGATGGTTCGTTGTTATTTGACGTAACTGTCCATCTTGAGGCGTAACTTTGCCCAGGTAAGATCGTTTAAGCATGTGCTCCACATGAATTGCTTCCCAATATTCCTCATGAACGGTCATACAATCATTTATACTCTCCACTATATCTGGTCTCAAGCCTCTTACAAAACTTATTAAATTCATGTTCCTCATCATCTTCTAATCCACACTTGTCTTGGAGCCATGCAAACATGTCACCATAGGCAAGAACAAATAATTCTCCTTGTTTCAAATCAAGAAATGACCGAAAATAGACTTCATTTTCAAAATACCATGAGCCATATTTATCTGCATATTTGTATCTTGGAAGTATGTTGAAGACTATGGTATCACGGAGTTTCATCTTGGATGAAAGTATGACGAACTTGATGTGTAGATCTGCTCACGGCAAATACGCTGGCGTAGACGGATCGGAAAATTGACGGTGGATGACTCAGATATTGCAAAAGGAAACTAACCCGTTGATCGGGTCAAATCTGCCGTTGATCAGATCATTCAGATGCAGGATGATGTTAGCACAACTCTTTTTTTTTTTTTTTTTTTTTTCTGCTGTTGGGTCGAGCACCCGAACGGACCCGATCTAGGCCTAAGTAGTGCAGGACCACTTAAGACTCAACTCTGTCACATGTAACAGTGGGCTGTTTGGAGCCACCTCGGGCCTTGTGCAGAGAGGAAAGGAAAAAAAAGGGCTGAAGCCTTGTCGTTGCTGAAGAGAGAAAAGAAGCTTTCTGCTTCTCGTTTCTCTCTCTCTCTCTCTCTCTCTCTCTCTCTCTTTCTCTCTCTCTCTCTTTCTTCTTCTTCTTCTTCTATGCTCTTTTCTCTGCTGCTGCTACTTTTTCTTTCTGCTGCATTCTGTTCTTTTCTCTACTACACTTCTTCTCTTTGTGCTGCTCCTCTTCTTCTTCTTCTTCTTTTTTTTTCCTCGTTTTTGCAATATGCGGAACTGTCGATGCTTTTTTTTTTGCTGGGGTTTGGGATTGTCGAATGGAATGGGTTCTGTGGGGTTTGGGAGGAGTTTCAATTTCGGTGGGGAGGTGTCGACCGTGATGGGGGAAGGGTTCGGCCAACTGGAGTTGGGCTGAAAGTGGGACAGTGGTTTGGTGGGGTTTTTGGATGAGGATTGAGATATCGGTAGAGTTGGGTTTCTGACGAAAGTGAAGAGGAACGAGGATATATGGATGGATGGATGATGGGTAGGGGTAACCAATGCTGTCCAATTGGAAATAGTTCGGCTCCAATACTAGTTGATGCAATCCTAGGGTTAGGATGCAAGTGCCGGAGCACAATTAGAGTTCCCAGGGAACAATCACACGAAGAAAACAACTCTCCAATGATAACCCACAAAAGGGAAAAATTCTATTATCTCAAAAATCTCTGATTACCAATATCTACAATGCCATATATATAATAAAAAGATACTTAAGCCCTAAGAAACAATCCTAATCAAACTAGGAATTAAAAATAAGAATCCTATTCAAATTAGAAACTAATCCTAAATACAATCTTTACTAAAACGAATAATGATTAGGATTTCATGGGTCCCACATGTGGCCCACAATATATCTCACGTCAGGTATTGGTGCTGCTGCACAACATTTTCTTATTTGATTCACTCATTTTTCCTAGTTTATTACTTAATCATTGATATCAAATCTAAATTCATCGATTGATTTAACTTTTCATTTTGAGAGTGCAAACTTAGATGAAAGGTGAATGATAGATGAGATGAAAGTACTTAAAAAGGATGAGACATGGGAACTAACATATCTTCTAGTTGGAAAATGTACTGTAGGTTGTCTCCAGTTGCTAACCAATGCACCCAAAATGCCTATGCGTTAAAGGTGCAGGAAACTGACTACTTAACACCCCCTCGGGTGGCGGGACACCGCCTAGACTCAAAAGGCATGCCGTCCCAAGATGCGGCATGGGGTCTCTTTGCCCTGTGCACATACACGTGCACATAAGACGCGGCATAAGGCCTTTTTGGCCCTGCGCGGATTCAATGCCATCTCAAGTTGCTAACCAATGCACCCAAATTGCCTAGGCTTTAAAGGTGTGTCAAACTAATTACTTAACAGGTTGTAGTTGGTATATGAATTGAAACACAACCTAGATCAATGGGTGAATACAACAACATACGTCTAGCCTAGTTGCTAAAGGTTTCACTCAAGCATATAGAATTGATTATTAGGGGACATTTTTTTTAAATAGTAACAATAAATTATTAATTGTGAAAGGAAGTGCATCGAAATGGAGGGGCAAACCTAGGTTAAAGGGACCTAGGGCCGTCGCCCTAGGTCGAAAATTAAATCCCCATGTATATTTTTTTCTTTTTTGGTAGAACCATGGAGTTTTAATGGGGCCTTGGAGCAGGGGTGTACCTACATTGGAGCGATATGGGCAGTTGTCCTAGGTCGGAATTGAAATCCCCATAGAGTTGAATGGGGCCTTGGAGCATGCTCCACATGTCTAAACTTGTCGTTTCACATATGTCTAAATATAGCCCCACATATGTAAAGCTTTGTTGGTAAGAAAAGAAAAGAAAAGAAAACATTGCGGCAACACATCGCTTCCTCTTCTTCAATCTCTTTTGAAATCCCTTCGCGCCGATTGTCGATTGAGCTCCTCGTCGCTAGTCCCTATGTACTGTATAGACTACTACATCTTCATCATCCTAATTCCAAACCCTGAATCCCCAAATCCTAATCCAATCCCGAAGCCCTAAACCATCAAATCTAAGAGCATCTGCAAATCCAAAGATAAACAATCCATTCATGTTATCATCTCTTCTTACCCCCAGAATGATTCAAAGATAGAAGTCCACGCCCATTATCCAAAGGTTGGAGAGGCTTTGAGAAAGTGTCCTCAAAATGTTCTTGTATTTAGTTTTTTTCTCACACACCCACTCACCTTGAACTTGCAGGGATCTCCATTGGGCATTTATTTTGGCATATAAATTTACTGAAACAAGATAATGTGAGTTTGAGTATCTAAAATTAAGGTTAGAATCATTTTTTATCCATCTAATGTTTTTTGGTACTTCTGATTTACATCATAATTTCTAACCTTTTCATTGATTACCTAATCTTCAATAATTATCATGCATCTAGTTGAGTTCCACGGGTTGTACATTTTCTAGAGAAAAACTTGTAGGCGTTATTTGGTCATGTGAAAAAGTCTAGCAAAGTCTAGCAAATTTATTTATTTTTTCAAAATGTAAAGTCTAGCAAAATTTTAGCCCCACCCAAATGAAAATCCTGGGTCTGCCACTGTCGAAATGCATCAAAAAAGATACCACAAGATCATTACTGGTATAAGAGATATATACTAGACACCCACTGGGCATAAGAGGAGTACTGAAGTTAGTTATTTGGAGACACTTTCTCTTGTTGCAAAAATAAAACTCAATTAGTTAGATATAAAAGAGTCATCTCTTTGTAGTGGATTGCAAGAAGACGTCTACAAGGACGCATCTCCGAAGTTCATACTGAAAGGCCGAAATGGAAAAGTATGTCCTTGAGGCACTGTCTGGTCTTAGACATTCAATGTGAGTTTGGTTTTAGAGGTTTCACTAAACTAAGACAAAGAATGGATACAGGAGTTGTCAAATTGTTTGTACTATCTTTTTTTTTTTTTTTTTTTTGTTAAAAGAAGTGCCGAAGTGGTAGTAAGGTTACTATTCTTATTGTTTATGTTGATGATATCGTTGTAATATGAAATGATGAAGATTAAAAAAAAAAAAACATACATATGAAATCTGTGTTACGTTTTCCTTGGAATTGAAGCAGCCAGATCTAGAAGAGGTATTGTAATTTCGCAACACTAATATACATTCGATTTGTTGAAAGGGAGAGGAAAATCAACTGTTTTTTATACTCTAGTCAGTTAGAATCTTCATGTTGAGCTTGGTACTGGTGAATTGTTGAATGATCCTGGGTCATACCAAAGATTGATTGGCAAGTTGATTTACATAATAAGTGTCATTTTAGAGAGAGATGAAATACAGAACACAAGAGAGAGATGAATGTCCCCCTTCTTTGAGGATCGACTGTTGTTTATATAAGGGTTTAATTCCCTAATTACAATCAATTACAAATCTCAGATCCTAAACTAAAGCAACAAATTAAGTAACAACCTTTGACTAATTACAATGTAACAACTGGGTACAATAAATGGGCCTAAATGGATGGGCCTCGATTGACACCCCCCCTCAAATTGATGCTAGGGAGTCATAAAGCAGCAATTTGGATACAAGAAATTGATGTCGAGGCCGAGGAAGTCCCTTCGTGAAGATATCGGCAAACTGAAGTTCTGTGGGGACATGCGGTAGACGAATGACATCACGCTTATATTCATCTCGAATAAAGTGGCAGTCAACTTCGATATGTTTAGTGCGTTCATGGAAGACGGAATTTTCAGTGATGCGTATAGCCCCAGTATTATTGGCATGCAAGGGAGTAGGAGAGGTTTGAGCGAACCCAAGTTCCGAAAGAAGTCCCCGTAGCCATAAAATCTTAGAACAAGCAGAAGACATTGCCCTATATTCGGCTTCCGTGGAAGATCGAGACACCCGATCTTGTTTCTTGCATTTCCAAGAGATGAGAGAATTTCCAAGGTACAGACACCAACCAGTAGTAGAACGGCGTGTCTCTTGACAGCCGGCCCAGTCAGCATCCGCATAAGCGGTCAGATGAAGAGGATTATCCTTCGGATAATATAAACCACGAAGGACATTTCGCGGCAGATAGCGAATAATCCGCTTCACAGCTGTCAAATAAAGGTGTCGAGGAGCGGTCATGAACTGGCTCACAAGATTAACAGCATAGGATATGTCAGGTCTAGTGATAGTGAGATAGACAAGACTGCCCACCAGACGCCGGTAGGTATGAGGATCAGGAAGAAGATCGCCATCATCTTTACTTAACTTGAGATTTACCTCAACAGGCGTATCAACAGGTGAAGAATCATGGAGGTCAGCCAACTCGATAAGATCCGATGTGTATTTGTGTTGATTAACAAATAGACCTTTGGGAGAGTGATGCACCTCTAAGCCCAAAAAATAATGCAATGGGCCCAAATCCTTCATACAGAAGGAATCCCTGAGAGAAGCTTGGAGAGATTTGATCATACCAGCATCTGTGCCAGTGATAATAATATCGTCAACATATACGAGAAGCACAGTAACACCAGTAGATGTGTGGCATAGAAAGAGAGACGGATCATAAGGACTTTGGGTAAAACCACTCTTGCATAAGCGACTCTTGAAGGTTTCAAACCATGCCCGAGGAGCTTGCTTTAGACCATAAAGCGATTTGCGCAGGCGACAAACAGTCCTCTTTGAGGGAGAGGGGACGCCTTGTGGTATCCGCATATAGACTTCTTCTTGCAGATCCCCATGGAGAAATGCATGTTTGACATCCATTTGGTATAAAGGCCAAGATTTAGAGGCAGCAATGGCGAGAAGTACCCGAACAGATGTCATTTTTGCCACAGGTGCGAACGTTTCCTCATAATCAATGCCATACTCCTGTCTGTTGCCGAGTGCCACAAGTCTAGCTTTGTGTCTATCCAAGGACCCATCAGATTTAAGTTTGATCGAGTAGATCCATTTGCAACCAATGGGTTTAACTGTTGAAGGACACTCCACAAAATCCCAAGTGTGATTCTGATCCAATGCATCCAATTCCTCCTTCATGGCCTGGTTCCAACAATCTTTTTGTACAGCCTGCAAATAAGAACTTGGAATAGGGACAGAAGATAGGGTTGTCATCAAAGAAGTATGGGTAAATCCATACCTCTCAGGCGGTCTAGAATATCTGGAGGAGCGACGCAAGGCTTGAGTAGGCACAGAACCATTGGTCGGTGGAGGATCAGGAGGATGGCCATCTGCAGTGGTAGGTTTTTCCCGTCGGTGTATACAAAATCAGGATTAAACCTAGTAACAGTTGTTGAATCCGAGAAACCAGGTAAGAGAGCGGGTGAAGATGGTTGAGGACAGTCTATGTGAGTTTGGAAGAAATAGTGATTTTCAAAGAAAATAACATTCAGAGAAACCCTGATACGACGTCCAATGGGATCATAACAAACAAAACCTTTTTGATTAGTGGCATAACCCAAAAACGCACACCTGCGAGATTGTGCGGTTAGTTTTGTTCGTTCCGTGAGAGGTAGATGAACAAAACAAACACATCCAAAAGTATGAAGGTGATCAAATACAGGTTGATGTCCAAACAGTTTAAAATGAGGTGTGAAATGAGCAATGGTAGGTGATGGAAGGCGATTTATGAGATAAACTGCCGTGGTGAGAGCTTCAGTCCAAAAACGAGGGGGAACGGAAGATTCAATTAGAAGTGTTCTAGTTACATCAAGGAGATGTCTGTTTTTCCGTTCCGCGACTCCATTTTGTTGGGGAGTATACGGACATGTACGTTGAGAAATGATTCCTTTAATTGTCAGAAAAGATTGAAAATCATTGGACACATACTCCCCCCCTGAGTCGGATCTCAAAACCTTAATGCATGTGGAGAATTGAGTTTCAACATAGCTAAAAAAAATTTTAAAAGCATGAAGAACATCAGATTTTGAATGTAATAAATAAAGCCAAGTAAATCTGCTGTAGTCATCAATGAAGGTGACAAAGTACTTAAAATGACTATGAGAAAGAGTTGGAGCAATGCCCCAAACATCACTATGAATTAAGTCAAAACATGCAGTGCTCCGTGTGTTAGAGTGTGGAAAAGGTAAAGTTTTACTCTTTCCTAATTTACAAGCATCACAATCAAACGAAGCAGAATCAATAGGTTTATGTAATAATCCAAATTGAAATAAATTAGACATTGTAGAGGCATTCGGATGACCAAGTCTATTATGCCACAACCGAGAATTATTCTTAATGAAAAAACAAAATAACTGATGTAAGGAGTTATTCGGAATAAATGAAGACACTGGTAATGAAAAAAGCCTTCCACGCTTAGGCCCCCTCGCGATCACTGCCCCCGACTCCTGGTCCTGCACAACACAACCAGAAGGAGAAAAAGAGACATTGCAGACCCACAGAAACCAAATTGGTAGCAAGATGAGGAGAAACTAAAACATTGGTTAATGGTAAGGGGCTAGGGGTATCACCAACAGAGGTGATTGGAAGATGATCTCCGTTGGCAGCTTGGACAGTAAGATGACCAGTGTAAGGAACAACATTGTGTAATTTTAGGGCTGAAGTGGTCATATGGTTACTTGCACCAGAATCTAAGTACCAGGTATTGGAAAGAGAGGAAGCAGTACCTGCGATGTTCATGGAAGCTAAGGCATTGATGATCATTTGGTTTACCATCTCAGGGGTGAGAGGAGCTGGTGACACAGATTGTGAGGAACCAGGGTGGGAGGAAGAATCAGACTGCAGAGAACCACTGAAGTCAGATGAAGCATATGGTGAATTGGTCACAGTGTAAGCACTAGGAGCTGACGGCACGCTGTAAGTACCAGAGGTTGACTGCACATGGTTGCGGGAAGTAGAATTGTGATTCTTCTTCCGGCACTCTTCAATAACATGACCAGTGGCCTTACAATATCGGCAGATTTTTGCCTTACATTGATTTGCATAGTGACCATATTTCTTGCAAGTATGGCACTGAACTTTACTGATGTCCCTAGGAGGTGGTCTGGTTGTAGCAACATAGGCAAGGGGAGCCTCAACAGATCTCTGTTGTTCCAGAGTAGTTGTAGTGACCCGACGTTGTTCTTCCCGTAGAAGTTCCTGAAGACAATCATCCAAGCTAGGAAGAGAAGCCCTGCTCATTAAGTTAGATCTCACTGTCTCAAACTCCAGACGAAGTTTCATAAGAAACTGATCCCGATGACTACATTGCTGTAATGGAAGTAATTCTGGTAGAAGAGCTGCAGAAATCGTGGCAAACTTAATCTCATCATATTCGGACCATAGTCTGCGGAAGCCATTATAATACTCCTGAATAGACCGGGAGCCTTGAGTGAATTGAGATATTTCAAGTTCTAATTGAAACTGACGAGCAGCATTGCCCTGTTGGTAAATTTTCTTAAGATACTCCCACATTTCACGGGCATTTTTGCAGGGTTTGAGGTTGAGAATAAAATGTGACTCAACTGAGCCCAGCAACCAGGTCTTGATTTTAGCATCCTTTGTCTTCCAAGCTAAGATTTTCTTATCATCTTCCTCAGGTTGAGGTTCAGATCCATCAATGTGTCCCCAGAGCTCTTTTCCTTCCAAATAAATTTGAAATTGGAAGGCCCAGGAGGTATAATTTGTTCCATCAAAGCGAGTTAAGGCAATCTCATGTTTGTCCATGACCAAAGACAAGGAAGAAGCACACACAAATCAGGAACGCACAAAGCAGTCCGGAAAAGATATTGTCAAATAGAGGAAATGGAGCAGCAGCACTGATATAGTCCAATTTTGGGCAATTTAGACCACAGTCACAAGTGAACTAAATCTGACGTGTGAAGAGGTCCAGACCAGTGCCTAGAATCCAAAGGATAAATAGTGGACAAAAGTAGTGCACAGAAAAATAGCCCAGAACAGTCCCAGAAGGCATACAGCTAAAACTGCACTAACACAGTGCACAGATGGACACAGACGACCCTGTCGTCACTGTGTTGATCTGCACGTGGGTCCCACCAAAGGATCTGCTGTCAGATCTGAGGATGAGGATGGGTTCACAACAAATTTCCGCAACTATTGGAAGTGGTCTCAGGCATAACGAATCCAAATCCAAACTTCTGGACGGCTGAGATGAAAAGAAATGGATAAAACTGAGTTTCTACAAAAAATTGCAGATGGCCTACCTCTGATGATCCATAAATTGTGAAAAAATTTCAAAAAGATGTATAAATGCAGACGACCAAGATGGGCTGTTCCAGCTGAGTAGCGATGATGATCGCAGGTGGGCCACGCTTGATCTGAGGTGATCAGTGATGATCAGAGAGGATCTGGCTGACGAAGATGATCTTAGAGAGGCTTCCAATGCTTGGAAGATGACGGAGGAGATGATCCACAGTTGGAATGGAAGAAATATCAGTCAAAACAGTAACAGAAACCAAATACTGCACTGACGAGCCTGTCGTCAAGGTGCTGATATGCACGTGGGCCCCACCAGTTGATCTGACGACAGATCTGAAGTTCGAGATGGATGCACAGATCTTCTATGCAACTAATGGAAGTAGTCTCATCAAAAACTAGGTTAGATCAAAGATTTGGGGCGGCTGTGATGAAAACATGTGAAGAAGTCCAAAAATCCACAAAAGTTGACAGACGACCAACCTCTGATGATAAATAATTGCAGGAAAAATCACCAAAATTCCTGAAATAAACCGGCGATCACACTGGGCTGCTTCTGCAGATGAGTTGATGATGATCTGAAGTGGGCCACGTCAGATCTGAGATGATCAGATCTGATCAGGGATTTTCTGGGATGTCAGGATGATCTTACAGATCATTGGATGTGGAAAAAAACTAAAACCCTAGGCTCTGATACCATGTCATTTTAGAGAGAGATGAAATACAGAACACAAGAGAGAGATGAATGTCCCCCTCCTTTGAGGATCGACTGTTGTTTATATAAGGGTTTAATTCCCTAATTACAATCAATTACAAATCTCAGATCCTAAACTAAAGCAACAAATTAAGTAACAACCTTTGACTAATTACAATGTAACAACTGGGTACAATAAATGGGCCTAAATGGATGGGCCTCGATTGACAATAAGCACTCAGCTATATGTTTCATACGTGGTTTTGTAATCAGCTAACTCCAATTCAAATGCTGTTCATGCATTCTAAGGTACCTAAATGGGCCCTCTAGTTAAGGGGTACTCTATACTTGTCATGGTTGTTTGGATGTAGAAGGATTTTACTAATTTGGATTGGGCAAGTTTGAAGTTGGACTTCATATGGTGTTAATATTGTTTCATGGATGAGGAAAAAAAAAAAAAAACATTTCTTGCTAAATCCGTTGTTTTTAAAAACATATCATGGATTCAAGTGTAACATTTGGTACTTGCTTTATCGAATCCTACTGTTCAATCAGTTCATCTAGGTGGGAACAGCCACACTCAAACATTTACGAATTGTTATGGTTAAAACCTCTACTCAATGGGTTAGTATTTCATTGTTTGAATCTCATTCTCATGACTATATATTATAATAACAAGGAAGATCTTCATATTTCCTCAAACCAAAGATCAATTGGCAATTTCTCCAAGCTGGGTGTGTTTACAACAAATTTATGCATGAATAAGGTAAGTCACTAAAATTAGGCATGTAAATGGGTCCTTGATTCTCCGATTACTGAGAGGTTTTGACCCGTTAAAAACCGGGTTTGGATCCTTATTTAGGCCCCGATAAGTGAATGGGTCCGGGTCTGGGTCTTTTTCTACCAGTGACCTAAACGGGTCCGGGTCTACCTTGGTTCCAACGTGTGGACCCAAGACCCGATATATTACCTCAATTCTTAACAATCTCTCCTAAAAACTAGGTTTTTGCCCCATATCATTCTCTACCTAGACCCGGACCCATCCCATTTACGGTTTTGGTTCCGGTTCCATCTTCTCATTAACGGTTCCGGTTCTGGAACCAAGAAACCGGTTCCGGGTCCACCTTCTCATTAACGGGTGGTCCCAGACTGGAACAGACCCGTTTACATCCCTAACTAAAACTTATTAGACAAAAATCTCCCTCCATTTAATTGGAGGTTTAATATTTAATTTGTGGGTCCATTACACTCCCGATCGTGGATATTCACTGAATGTTATAAAAAAAAATGAAGAAAACCTCTGATCGAACATACCATGAAATTAATGCAGAAAAATGAAATAAATAAATAATTAACAGGTAAATGTTCTTGCTCCTCGCCTTCACCGCTAAAGGCTAGCTTTTTACCATCACTTGGAACCTGATGATTCTTGCCTAATTGGACTTAGCAGTTGGGAGTTGATGAAGATGACGGTAAATCAAGTGCAGCGATTGGGTTTAATTAAACAAACATTTAATTGGGCCCCTCTTTAGATGGACATAGTGGTTCACCATTAATTGGAGATTATAAATCAATAGGTGCCATGGCAAACACACTGCCAAAGAAGTTTAAATAGACAACATCAGTCTGGTTATTTGTGAATTTCAAATGGCTAGCCTCACCCTTTGATTGGGTCCTTGTATTGGTGCCTAAAGGTAAGTTGGGCTTTGAGGGATGGTGATCTGATCGAGCTTTGATCACTAAATGGGTTTAATATTTAGTTGAGTCTTGATCACTAAGTGGGTCAATTTCAACTCAACTCAAATGGCCCAAAGTTTTGGACCTTAATTGGGTTTGGGCTTGAACTAGGTTATTGATCAACCCAAACATTCAAATTTTTTTAAAGATGCATGACTCAAGGGAATAGAGATGTTCTTTGAATTTGTTTTGGTGGGAGAAACTAAATTGTAGAAGTTATATAACCTGGATGCTCCTCCCTTATTTGAAGTTTGTTGTTGGTGAGTTTAGTTTGAAGGAATTCATTTGTGCAAAAGAGCATTTCAGGTAGGCTTCTCTTAAACTCTGCATTTTTTTTTTTTTAATACCTTTGGATATTTTTGTCATCATTTTCTTTCGAAATGGAGCATATGCAAAATTCAATCTCTAGTGCCGGCGGTTGAGATAGATCCTGCTTTAGGGCGGCTAAGAAAGACAAATCCTTCTTTCGGGCTAGTTGATGGATAGAGAATTTCTGGGATTCTATGAAGCAATTCATCCACGTTGTAATAAAACTTCTATATTGGAAGCTAGAAGATACAAAGGCAATATGTTTTAACTTGGGCACATGTGAGAGATCTAGGCCTTTTTTGATAGGACCCACAAATGCACAATTGCACATACCCTCCTTTATAATTTACTTACATGGTTTTTTTTTTTAATCTACCACCACACGTACAGAGTCAAGACCCTCATCATCGATGCTATAGTGAGGGATCAGTCTCCCTGTTATTTGGCATGGTTTGAGCCAATTCAAACCATCTATTGACGTCATGCATATGGGCTGTATTATGACCATTTTAGGTAGATGGGTTCACACACTGTATCATACATGGGCTGATGCCAGTAAATTTACCGAAATGGGTTTGAATACTTGGCTCATTATTTGAAGTAATTTCTCAACCCTTTATCATCCCATATTTGGGCTGTATTTCAACTAATATTGGGAATCCAGCCCATTTTCTAGCAGTATTTGTATCATATTTTCAGCCCTTTCTATTGTCAACATTTGGGCTGCATTGGACTTATTTCCAAGCACTTTTGGTCCATTTACAACCCATGTCTGAGGCTAATTTGTACCCATTTATTGATGAACTGCATTGGACTTATTTCCAAGCACTTTGGGTCCATTTACAACCCATGTCTGAGGCTAATTTGTACCCATTTATTGATGAACTATGAACTAAATCATAGCCTATATCTGAAGTAAATGTTGACCCATTTACTTGCTGGGTTCACCCAAGTAAGGTTGTCATTTGCATTTTGTTTTTCTAAACTTACTAGCTCAACTTTGTGAACTAGGTTCAAGTATGGGCCTGATCTTACTTGTACTATTTGGCCGTCATGTATAGGACCATATTTCAAGCCCATTTATTTGATTGTTTGGGCTGGCTTTTTAAACTTATTTAAATCCCCAATTCAGATTGGTTTGCAACCCAACTAAAATCAGGATCTCACATTAAGCTTAAACGAAAAAGGTGAAGAGGATGATGATTATGATACATGTATTACTTATACAAAGTCAACTTAGCACAGTCCTTGATTTTGTTGAACCACAGGCAACCTTGCAGATTTATTTGACTTACTGAAGTCCTTTTGTTACTTTCTTTAGGTTTTTTTATTTTACTTTTGGATCTGGTTGAACCTGTTTAACTAACAACTGTGAGGAGCAATTGAAAAATACGACCTGCATACAGTTCAGACTCTGGAACTCGCATGGCTTAGGAAATACTTTGTTCGGTCTAACCAAAATGTATCACATGATCCTTCCCCCTATGATGCCCAGATACTAGATGGACACAGCAAGGACATAGATTTCCCGTGAAATTGATGTATAATACAATGTGCTGCCTATTTTGAAGTATGTGGGTATCACAAGTTCCAACTTCATTCCTCCTCTTGGGATAGTAACTTAGGAAAGCTATTATAAAAAAGATTGAAACAGCACTAACAAATTTGAACAGTTTTTGGACAAACACCTGCAGTTGACAGTCCACACATTTTCCTTTCTGTGACCACATTTTATCTTGAAAATTGGTTATTAATTTAATGTAAATCAACTCAGGCATCTATGTGGGTGACAATAAGGTCATCCATTTCACAAGAGGACGGGGACAGGAAGTGGGAACTGGAACAGTCCTTGATGTCATCCTGACGAGCTCTGTGCCAAAACGATCGGAAGTTCCTTGTCCCATCTGCAGTCAACATGAAGAGGGTGATGACGGAGTAGTCTCTTCTTGCCTGGATTGTTTCCTTGCAGGCGGTGTCTTATATCGCTTTGAGTATTCTGTCAATCCTGCTCTATTTCTTGCAAAAGCACGAGGTGGAACATGCACCCTTGCCCCGTCTGACCCAGATGAAATCGTACTCCAACGGGCGATGCACTTGCTTAACAATGGATTTGGATACTACAATGTCTTCAAGAACAACTGTGAAGACTTTGCCATTTACTGCAAGACGGGTCTACTTGTTGTTGACCAAGGAGTAATCGGACGGAGTGGCCAGGCTGTGTCAATAGTAGGTGGGCCCATTGCAGCCATCCTATCCACACCACTGCGCCTTGTCACCACCAATGTGTATGGGATGGTAGCTACTTCCGTCGTGTTCTACTGTGCTAGCCGGTTTGCTGCTGACATTGGCAATCGGAGGGATGTGAGCAAAGTGAATGTTGAGGATCTGACATCTAGGCTGGCTGGAGATGGCATCCACGTGGACACTAATTTGGCACCTCCTGTAAGTTGCTAGCCAATTGCATTTCATGTATGATGGTATGTTCTTGGATGCCTGCTCTCTGCTTATCCTAATTATATATGATTTGTTGGAATTTACAATAGCCTCTGGAATTTACATATAGCCTCCTATGTTTTTATCATAATAACTTGTAATTTTTTATTTGTCAAATAGCCATTCTATTTATTTGAAAATCTATGTCAACCTTGTCAGCTAGAAAATGACCCTTATTGGCTGATTGACGAAATAAAAATCTAGTGCGACCACCTTGTCAGCTAGGAAATGGTCCTTTTGACTGATTGATGAAACCCATTGTATGATTTCCCAGGGGCTTTTTGTCTTTTATGTATGAAATATGAAAATGGGATTTACACATGTTAAGCACAATAGCACATTAACATGTTCATTTGGATGCGCTATTTCACAAGTAAACGTTGAGCGGTTGAGATTACATATGTAAAATCTTCATATATGTCAAAAGCTATTAATTTTCAAGATGTGAAACTAAACATTTTGGAGTTAAATAAAAAAAAAAAACTTTTTATGGTTTGGAAATGAATTTTCGGTCATAAAAAATAAAAAAAAATTAAATAAATGGTTGTGAAGGGATTTGAAACTGCGACCTGTTCCAGGCGTCCTTTGTACCTGCTCCTTTGGTGTGCGATCATTTCATTCACACCTTTCGTGTGTGACAATTTTCATATAAAAATGGCCTAATTTACATAACATTTTCTCACCTCAGGCAATGCGTAAATGCTGCACATGCAGCATGCATAATATTTACATATGTGAATGATTGCAAACGAATGACCCTTAGAAGGATAGAGATTCCTCCAGTTCTTACCCTCTTCTGAATGAAATGCAGGCTAATAGAGTGAAAAGACCATTAAAACACAAGCCAACTTAACCAGCACTGACGCTCTCGGTTCAATTCTAATCTGGATAGGTCTAACTTTTATTTTTTCAAAGTAAAACACATCAACTTTCATCAGCTGTTAAAAAATTAGTCTATTACTTTGAGTTGAGGTGAGGACCAAGATTCTCAAACCAATAGAGGTGATTATTTGTGAAAATAAAAATTCAGGTGGTCGTCTGCAATATTCAGGTGGTTGAATGTAACTTTCCCATTGTTTGAAAGTGCAGTGGGAATGCATGGGTTGGACTGTCAAGTGAAGACCATTGTTTCCTCTTAAATGCTTTGAAATCGTTCGTGATGGATGCTTTTCCTTTATCTGTTAATTTTTTCAGTAAGATTTAGGCTTGAAAATAACTTCTAGGGCAAAAAATATTCCGGCATTTGGAAGTGCTTATCTTACTCATGCAAGCACGTAAGAGGACTGTAAGCTGGGACACCCATCCAACCATTAATCACCGTTGGCTTGAAATTAAAAATTAAAAATAAAAAATAAAAAATTTGATTCTAAAACCATTAAACCTGAAGGCAATACACTAATGGGATTGATATTCTGATATTCTCTCACATCTCTAGATCTCTTTGGGCCTGTTTGTTTGCATAGATTACTTAAGAATTCAATAAATAGGAATGCATGCCACAAATGGTTAAAAATGAAAACCTCAGGTGAATAAACAAAAATCATCAGCAAATAACCCCACTTGAATGGAAACTAAATCAAGGGAAGATGGGAAATGATGCCCAGCCGCCATCCTAGCAATTCAAATCTTAGGAAAGACAGGCTATGATACCTAATTCTTGTATTAGCCCAATGTATTTGTATCAGACCGATACAACACTTGTATTGGTACCTGATATCGCACCGATAGTTCTAGGAAACAAGTTTAACATATCCTACTTATAAATTCCTTTATTTTATATAATTCTTTTAATATTTTTACTTCTCAACATAAAAATTGCTAAAAAGGGACGAAAACAATGATAATTTCATTTATTCAAAAGTGATCCAAAGAAAAAATTACGACACCAGTATCCGTATCCGTGTCCTAGATTTTTAAAAGTGAGGAGCCATATCCCCGATCCTCGTATCAGTGTCCGTATCCATATCCGCATTTGGGCATCATAGAAGAAAGGTTTGCATCTAAATTGACATTGTATTCTTCACCTCTCACCTCTTTAATAATCCTTTGGTGGAGCTCATTTGACCATGAATTCCTAGGTATTCAACTCCTATCCCCTTTGGGATCTTTCCACTCCACCCGGCATGGCCCTAGTCGGACCTCATAGATGTGTTTGCATGCTGCACAGTACAATCTAAGGACGGTTCTATCAGAGTAAAAATTTCTGTTATACATTTATATGTACTTAGCTCTCAGCAGAAGATAACTGTATATGCATTTCCTTCTCTCCCTGCTGAGAGGCAGAGTCCTTGTGCTGAGAGCCAAAGAGCCAAATATATATGAGAGAGAGAACTCTCACTCTCATTATCAAACAAAAAGCCCTATTGCTGATGGATCCATGATTGCAGCATACCCAAAGGCGGATTTCTACTGTGAACTCCCTTGGGGCTGACCTTCAGGCACTCGTCACACGATTGGAACTGGGATCCACTCTTATGCAGATCTATTACTTACTGAAGTTTATTTCCTTCTGTGAGTAATGCATTTCATCAATTGGGTGCCTTCTCTTGGGACCTGATGGTGTTATGGGGAAAAAAAACACACTTCGACTGTAGTTTGTAAAACATTGAAAGCCCAATTCTCAGAGAGTTGATCATTAGCAAATAGTGGCTGACTCTAGCCATACCCGGAGTGCCTACCATAGACACTGACATATTCAGCAGTTACTACCGAGCCATGTATCTAGGGCAGTCATTATCCACTTTCACTGCCCAGCCATGTATCCAGGCGATGGATATTATCAACATTCATATTCTCATTAGATATTTTCTGCATTCACCACCCAACATTCCTCATCTTGCAATTATTCATACCCCTCCTGCCCAGCCATATATCCAGGCGATGGATATTATCAACATTCGTGTTCTCATTAGACATTTTCTGCATTCACCACCCAGCATTCCTCATCTTGCAATTATTCATACCCATCTAGCACCTATTATTATTATCATGTTCAGCCCTGCATCATTTACCAGTTGTATAATATTAGATATGATTAGCCCTTCTTTAAGGCTTGAATCAAGAGAGTACAAAATAAAAGAAGACTCTGAACAATGAGATTGTATTCATCGCGAATTTCAGCACCAATTTTAAGCAGGAATTTAATCCTCCACTTGAAAGGATTGCCAAACCTATCTCGTCTTATTTTTAACTTTATATTTTTTATGAATATCTACTAATATGATCCAAGGACTGTATCAGCCTACTTTTATTTTATTCTGCACCTCTTTACCACAGATTGACCATGTCTATACTGAACTTCAGGTTCAGCATCATACGGCTTTGCAGGAACAACTCCCACTAATCCCCAAGGACGGTTCTGGGGAGCTCAATTAGCGGGTTGGGAAAACATCCACTACTCGACATGCTGAGATTTGATGTTTATTATTGCAGTGTGTTTTATCTGCTGTTTAATTTAATCTCTTTCAGCAAAAACCAAAATAAGTTCTGTTGCTGATATTATATTGTTTAATTAAACTCATTCAACTGTTGCTCACTGTTTGATTGAATTAAACAAATATGACGCCTTTGAAAACCATCTAACTTTGGCCATAGATCAACAGGTTGGGATAATCTAATGAGGTTGATATTTTGCATACCATTAAGTTTTATTAAGATCTTTTAATCCTTCACTTCTCATCATGATTGGTACTGCCCTAAGTGGGCTTCATAGGTAAGTTCACAGCATGACATGTGGAGTGTGTGCGTGCGCGCGTGTGCAGGGATGCATGTCTTATAGGCAACATGGAAGCCCTTAAACTATTAGCCAACCCATGTAGCTTTACACATCAGTTGATCCTATCCAAAGCTAATGTAAACTTTCTGTTTCAACATTACAGCTTTCTAGGGGTGCA
The DNA here is from genome assembly GCA_028538565.1 of Umbellularia californica. NCBI lineage: Eukaryota > Viridiplantae > Streptophyta > Magnoliopsida > Laurales > Lauraceae > Umbellularia > Umbellularia californica. Next base: position 36,351,332 of record JAPQWN010000009.1, on the reverse strand, counting down.
ATTGTACAAATTCATAATACCATTATCCATCTGTTGTAACGTCACAGCTTTATATCCTTGCATTGGTGCATGTTGAAACCACTAGAAATGTTGTAAAACAAGCCAACACAAATAAAGAAAAACAATTGTTGATCTCAAACTTCAATTGTCTGTTGATAACTTTGCTTGCTTAATACCGAAGCTTTCATCTTGGCCTCTCTTTCTTTAGTCACACAATCATTAGCATCCATTCTCTTTCTTTTCAACTATGGCTCCACCTCCTCAACAACTGTGAATGAAGCTTCTCCACTGCTACTTACTAACATCATGCATCTTGTAACTGTTAATTTTTCTTATTATGGAAAGTCAATTTGAACCTCTTCTACGTTATAACCACCTCCAATCCTTGTCCCACTCAGTATCTTGAAGGTCACAATGGAACAAAGAAGACAAATCCAGAATATACATCTTGGTAGAAACTAGACCAATTATTAGTAAGTTTGGATAATTTGGTCGAGTCTACTCTCATTGAACAGACTCAAGTTGTTTGGTTGAAAACTGCCTATGACATTTGCAGGGCTCTTGAGATACATTATTCTACTCTTCTCACGATCTTGAAAGGAACAATTTTGTTTGAATTGCAAACACTAAAGAAGGGAACATCAAGTATCACTTACTCTGTCTTGCTAAATCTATTGTTGATAAATTAGTAGTGATTAGTTATCTGGTTTTAGATGAATTGTTGACGGTCTTCACAGATCTAATTATAAACTTTACATTGATGTGATGTCTAATAGTGACTCGATCAGTATTGACCTACTTCACAGTCTCATGCTTTTTCGAGAAATGAGAGGTGAATCTCTGATGTTAGTCATTAATCCGCCCACTATAGCCTCATGTGTAGAAAACTTCTCAACAATCTAAGTAGTAGAAGCCATGCCAAGGGATGAAAGGCTCTCCTATCCTTCTTCTAACAACCACAATTTGCAAGATTCCTCTTACAGAATCCCAGACAATGTACGCCTTGCCAAACCTGTGCAACAAAGGATCATATCGCACTTGGCGGTTTTTGGATCATTTGTGTTATGGATGCCAACCTTTTGCCAAGCTTATTGGCATGACTACTTCTCCTACTCAACCTGGCACTTGGTTTACTGATACGAGTGCCACTAATCATGTGATGTCTGTTCTGAACAACTTGTTTCACCTGAATATCAAGATGGTGATCATTAAGTTGTTTTGTTATAGATAATGGTAACTGCTAGCTATCATACATTGGGACTCTTTGTTACCACTTCTTTTAAATCTTTAACATGACTCATCCATTTGGCAATTTACTAGGTTAGTAAAAGTAATGGAAAGTCACTATTTTTCAGACAGGGTACACATTTTCAAAATTTCCTCTTAAAAAAAATGTCAAAAAGCAACCTTCTCCACTAAATGACCAAAATAAAAAAAGCCCCACTCTTTACACAAAAAGTAAAAAAGATTCCCTATCGATCCACTAAAGATAAAATACTATCATAACCCTTTTACATTTTATTCTTTCTTGATTTGATGCTTTACTTCACCTTTACTAACCTAGCAAATTGCCAAACGGACCCTCATGTGCCTAAAATTGCTTCAAATCTAATTTTGTTAATAGATTTTTGTAAGGACCATTATTGCTATTTGTCTTTCTATTTTTAGTGAAACTTTTTTTTTGTCAAAAGCAATGTGATGAAGATGATTCAAATGGGTTAAATCCATTGCAAATAAGTCTTTTGAATCAGAGTATGTCCAAAAGCTCTTGCTAGTGTTGTTGTTTGGTCAAGTACTTGGGCACCATAGCATTGGCCAAGGGCGGAGCCAGGACATAAACCTTGGAGGGGTCACTGAAAAACAAATCTTGGAGGGGCCAAAATGGAAAACAGTGGAAAATTCTCATTATTTTGAAATTTTAGGCCACCCTCAGCCCCCCATAGTTCCGCCCCTGGATTCGGTCACTCAACAAAGCACATCATAATGCACCATCCTTTTCCCATTTTATAATCTCCTCCTTGTTGGTTCTAGGAGGTTATATAAAGATCCTGTATATTTTGGATGATCCTGACTCTTCAATCTGGCTATATTCTGTAATCATCTCAGTCCATAGTGAAAAACCCTTTCCGTCTTCTTCTATGGATCGAGGTCAAAAGCCGAACCATATAAATTCCGAGTCCTGTCTCTCTTGTCTGAATTTTAGAAGGCTACTATTTTCCCCATCCACTGTGGATCCGAACCAATCACATCAGAGTATAGTTGGAGCAATGACTCATGGTTATGCATGCTTATGCATGCAAGTTGCTATGATTCCTTCCATTTATGCATGGCACAAGGAAAGGGGAAAGCGCATGCTTATGCCATCATCAATCCCAAAATTCCTTCCTCATCGTCCATCACATCCTTTTGTCCAAAACATCTCTCTCTCTCTCTCTCTCTACTAATCATTTGTGAAGCATGATGGGAATCCTCTCTCTCTCTCTCTCTAGTCTCTACTAATCATTTGTGAAGCATGCAGCTGAGGCCCAATCCAAATGGGACGTTGCTACGCTGACCTGATGCTAGAGAAATCATTTCGGGGGCCCTCCAAATGCTGGATGATATTGGCCATTTGATATTTTGTTTTTGTATTTTCTTGAGCTTTAGTGCTGATGGTTACTGTATTGCCTTTTTCTGATTGCCATTTTGAATATGGTTTTTAATCAAAGGCTTATGATGTCTGGATGAAGAGGTCTGTCTTTTGGGTATGTCCCATCTTGTGGCCCTCCAGATCTATATATGGCCTTAAATTGTCGTCACCACACAAAAATGGAGAAATTATCCTGTTCTGACACAAGGTGACTGAAGTTAAACACCTGATTTAAAACGTGCGGGTCCCATTTTCTTGATCAAAGGTATTACACAATACTTTTTAAAAAAAGTTGACTCGGTTTTCACTTCACCTTGCAGTAATATACGCCAATAGATTGATTATGTCTATTAGGTGAAAAAAACTCGAGCTAGAGTGAAATGTTTAATAGAAGGTGGCCTAATTTTCACTCCAGTGGCTTACATTGATGAATTGGTCACATCGATTAGTATATCTCTCTCTGAACGTGGTGAAATGTCTACATAGAAGCTGGCTTAATTTTCACTCCCCCACCAACAATATACACCTATGAATTGGTCTAGTCTAGTCTAGTCTATTGGCTTATATCGCTATGGTTGAGGTGAAATGTGTGCCATTACCTGGTGTGCTTCACATTGGTTTGAATGAGGCAGCTGCACTGTCTCGCTGGTTTATAGTAATGTTCTGTTCCTCAACTTTGGGCATGCTGGAAAATGAGGGGTTGCTCAATTGGCAACTCTACCTCTCACTCGGCTGCTCAGAATCAATCTCTGGGTATGCTACTCTTCTACAAAGGGTGGCTTGACCATAAGTTAAGAAAAACCATTGCTTTAGGCCCTCCCAAAAATAAGACCCCATAGTATCACATCCTGTTAAATTTATTTTTTCACATTCTAAAAAAGCATTAAAGCAATTACCATAGTTTTTCTCTCCCTAAAAAATAAGGCCCTATAATAATAATTAGTATCACATCTTACTAAAGCCATTTTTTCACATTCCAAAAAAGTATTAAAGCAATTGTCATCCTTTTTCTTTTCTTTTCTTTTTTTTTTTTTCTCTACATAGTGTGTTTTTAGATTCCAACAAATCTCAACCTCCCTGCTACCTCACCAATAAGATTTTTCAAATGAACGTTTCTCTTATACATTAATATTTCTATTGTCATATTAAAACATCTCTACAAAAAATTCAATCCCTACCAACATTTTTCCATGTTATGTACTGTTAACTCTCTCATCTTCTCTGTCTCTCATAGATTGCCTTTCTCTATAACTATTTTTTTTTTTATTTCTAAAGCAATCTTTTTTAAGGGTTTATTAATTTGGTTGTATTTTTTTAATTATATATTTTGATAATATATGTGGATATTTTTTATAACATATGTTAATCATAAATCACTAACTCAGATATAATCTTCTTCTTCATTTTTACATATGGAAAATTGTGCATCAAATTCGAAACTCATCTACGTCTACAATCTATGACAAATTACTAAATCATGTTCTATTATTCTATGCTTTTAATACTTTTTTAATTCCAAGCTCGTATTGAATGTTTATTATAGTTAGTATTCATTTTATTTGTAATCATTATTATTTATAATTTAAAAATGATAAATATGTCTATTAGAAAATATGAATCATGGTACTCAAAATTTAAAAAAAGAATAAGAGAAGAATAGATAATTTGAGGGCTCATTTAAGATTGTTGCTTTGGGCCTCAAATTGTCTCAAGATGGCCCTGCTTCCACGTACATGTGTGGGCTCTCTTGACACATGTATGGGCGACCTTTCTCCATGTGTGTAGGCAACCTATCACATGCGTGGGTGCTCTCTTAGGTCTCAATCCCCTTGACCGTGGTACTAAAAAAAGAGCTTTTTGTATGTACCCCCCTAAAGTTTATAGGATTTGTAAATAGGCTCCTAAGGTTTTAGTATTTGCAAATAGGCCCCTGCATCATCATTTTAATACCTTCTGTGTCCCTAAGATCAATAGTCTTCTAATCACCATAGGTTTTTAGAGCGAAATGACACTTTTGTCCATCTCTTTTATCCTTATGTACATAATTTCAAAAGCTTGGACTCGATTTTTTTTGTAAAGCATTTAACATTAATAATTGCACTTGGAGAGAAAGAATCATCATCAAAGCCTTGTCTCAACTATGTTGACATCGGCTACATGATTTTTGTTTCTCCATTCCGGTCCATCTTGAGCCAAACCCTCAGACTTAGTGGGAGACAATAACCCTACATAAATTCTTTCTTTTCTTATCAATACATGGCTCATTTCATTAAATCCAAATCGATCATGACAACAATCAACACCTATACAGCTTATAATTGGTTTTGATTTATCCAATTCATATATGGCCCACCATTGGATTGGTGAGAGTTTCAAAATACATGATTATACTTCACGTGTAAAGAAATATTGGGGAACGGGCAAATGTAAAAAAAAATATTAATTTTTAGAATTTTGGGGGGTGTTCGACTCTATATAAAATAAATATTGAGGGGGATTTAAACTTTTCTCGAATATGGGTGGGGACTCCAGTCCTCAGACCCTTGTACCTGGGTCCACCTCCAGTCATGTGCATGAGAGAGTTATTGAGAGAAACCATTGGGACTTGAGATAAAATAATGGTATTTTTGTTAATAATAATGTACTTAGTTTTGTTTTATGGATGTAAGGGCAAAGCTGTCATTTATATAAAAATCTAACACAAATCTCATGGTGGTTGCCCATTTTTGTTAGAAATATTGATTTCAGGGACATGGAAGGTATTAAAAAGGAATATGAGGGGCCTATTTATAAATACTAAAACCTCAGGGGCCTATATACAAATCCTACAAACCTTACGGGACTATATACAAAAGGCTTAAAAAAAAAAAACATACTTCGGGCATTCTAGGTCAAGTTTTGGCCCCAATCAAATCCAACCCCAACTAATCTCGAGTGCAATCTTTTGGGTTAAATCTCTTGTATTTCAGGTCAATCAATCGCCCATCTAAGTTAGCCGAAATTTAGGTTAAATGTTTGATTCCCTGAGAAGGTCCAGATGAACCCAACTCTTTGGGGGAGAATCTTTAAAATAAAATAACGAACTGGTTGCGAAGCAGTGATCCACTTGATTTAACTAAGATTTTACCCATATAAACATTCTAATTGGGATGAACAAATATTATATGGAAATAGAGAATCCAATGGATGGATAAGAAGATATGGTCGTGGAAAGCTAAAATCCTGAAGAGAAGAACATGTAAATTTGTTTGATTATACTAGAGGATTTTACCGGAAAATGCACCATATTTGCATGTTGCACGCGAAAATGCAAATTATTACGTGCTGAACGAGATCATTCATCCCGCCCATTTTTTATTTATTTTTTATTTTTTTGCACTAACGACGATAGCGTCGCCTAAATGCATTTAGGCGAGCTAGCGTCGCTTTACGCTATATATAACCCCTGTCCCACCTCGCGCTTTTCCTCTTTCGTTTTCGCTTGTCCCTTTCCAGGCGTCCTTCTCTCTTGGAAAACTCCACCAGCTACCATTTTCTTACACATACATCAAACGTTTATTGCTCATTTTGATCCATTTAAGAGGCTGTTTGCCTTCCTTTAAGAGGTTAGTTGTCTTCTCCAAACTATTTGTTTCTTTACATTAAAGGAAGGGATTAATGTCATTTTTTTTATGTGTATTCCTCCTTCTTTCCAGCAGATAATCTCCACATGCATATATGCACGTCAGTTGCATATGATTCCTCATTTATTTATGTAGCTTAAAGACTGTACACATAGTTCAGTTGTTTATTGTCTCCAACAAACCCTAGGCTTTTGTATATATGTTTTTTTGGATACTAAAAAGATACATTTTCATGATTAGGATGTCGGGCGGTAATTTAATAGTAATATTCCACTTTGATGGGGATTAATAGTAATTTAAGTGGGTGGTTTTTGAGAGAAAGTGGATAGTTCAGATAGGCCAGCAGAAGTTATATTGACCATATATCAATCTCTTCTTTAAATAGGAAAATTTGACATAACCATGCATGTTATATTCATGGTTGTGACTTCCCTTATCCTTCACTATTCTATGGAAAATCTATGTCCTTGCCATAAATGGGTATCATGGGTCATGACTAGGACAAATGAAAATATTTTTCAAGCTTTGTGGCTTAACTTTATTGGTTTTTTTTTTTTTTTTTTTTAAACATGGGAACCCGCCGACCCCCTTTCAGGAAATCATAGGTAAACCCACGGATACATAGAACCACCCACAAGCCCTATGTATCGGGTAAGGCCTTAAGGGATTCGAAGGCAGGACCTCCAGGTTAAAACTGGACTTCCTAACCACACGAACATTTTAACTTAACTTTATTGTTGTGGTTTTAGATTTGGTTTCTTAATAAAGCAGCCCATGTTTATACACAATCAAAAGAAAAAACTCATCCATATCAACCAAAAAAAGATGAAAAAAGAAAAGGTGTGAAGAAGTTCAGATTCCAGGGACTGCGACTAATTGTTTTAAGTATAAAACAACCAAAGAAGAGGCAATTCTGCAAGATCCAAATTCATTCATTGCACAGGAATATATACAGAAGAAAGCAGCGAAAACATAACAAACATTAAACAGAAGAACACATGTTAAACAATATAACACATGTTGCATAAAAATGTCAAATGGCCTATCAAGCATTATAACGAACACTTGACATACAGATTTCTTTTCAGCATGTTAATACAGTACACAAGGGCTTAGAACACAATACAAATCGAAATACATTTTCAACCCATCCAATGTTAATACAGTACATAACTTAAACTCATTGTTCATAGATATAGCAAGATAAACGTCAATGCAGAGAGAGAGAGAGAGAGAAAGAGAGAGAGAGAGAGAGAGAGAGAGAGAGAGAGTAATAGAGAGAGTCAAATGCCACCAGCCATTTGCACCAAACATATATATAGCAAGATGAACGTCATTAATCATAGAAAACCAAATGCCACCAGCCATTTGCACCAAACAATTGATTTGAAGCCATTGAGCCAAAAAAAACACACAACCAAACGGCAAATCAAACGAAAAAATGGTGATGGAACTCCCAACAAATGGTACAGATGAACATACCTACTTCGAATGGATGAGCAATATCGGAATGAGGGTGGTAGCGAAGGGAGGAGAGAGCACAGGGGGCAGGGGACAGCGGCGTCGTCGCAGGGTGGGAGGGAAGGAGAAAAGGAAAAAAATGAGAGCGAATGTGGGAGGCTAGGGTTAAATGGGTTTGACGAAGAACGACGCTAGCGTCGTATATCAATATTCCCAAGTGACGCTAGCGTCACTTCTTCCTAAATTAAAAAAAAAAAAAAAAACGAAACAATGCATAACGGACCACGTTTATGCATAAAGTAATAGTATACATTTTCTCGTGCAACGTGCAAATATTGTGCATTTTCCGGTAAAATCCTCATTATACTAATATTTGACTCATGCAAACAACTCCAAATTACTGAGCAAATAAGTGTACAATTTCGAAGCATTGAAGAGAGCTTTCCAAGTTCTAACTTCATTTTGAAAGGAAGAATCCGATAAGTGACATATAAATAGAGATAGCCTCTAAGCCTGGGCCGGCTTGGCTATAAGGCAAGGAAAGCCCTTTAGGTCTTAAAAAATAAGGCCCCATAATAATAATAATTAATATCATATTCTACTAAAGCCATCTTTTTCACATTCCAAAAAATCATCAAACCAACTACCATCCTTTCTGTTTTTTTTTCTAAAAAAATAAGGATCATAGTAGTAATTAGTATTGCATCCCACTAAAGCCATCTTTTCACATTCCAAAAAAGCATTAAAGCAATTAAAAGGTCTTATTTCTTTTTTTTATGTTGCTATAGATCAATTAAATGGTCTTGTTTCTTATTTCAAAATAACATTTTCGTATTGATGTTGCTATAGATCTATCAATAAGTCTTATTTCTTTTTTTTTTTAAATATAGAGAAAATGGATTTACATGCTATGATTACATCTAGAGTAATTGAGGCTGAAATGGAAATATAACCTATTTGCTGTGAAAAACGTATAATCCATAAATATAAAAAAACAGTTTGATGAGAATGTCGATGACAAGACAACACAATCTGCTGAAGAATCGTTTAGAACTGATTATTTTATATGCATTGTGGATCAAACTATTTCTTCAATTCAGAGTAGATTTGAACAATTTAGAATATATGAATATATTTTTTATTTTCTATTTAACCTTAAAAACTTAAAAATCACTAGACAATTGTAGTTTGAGAAAAAACTTTCTTAATCTCAAATGATCCTTGAAACATGACAGTTTTTCTGATATTGATGGTTTAGATTTATTTTCAAAAATGAAATTTTTAAAAGAAATTTTATAAATAGAAGAAAATACTCCAATTGATGTATTTAATTATATAAAAAGATTAGATTCTTTTCCAAATGCATACATTACTAACAAAATAGTATTGACAATACCTATAACAGCTGCTTCTGCAGAAAAAAGTTTCTCAAAATCAAAATTGATAAAATCCTATCTAAGATCGATAATACCACAAGAAAGTTTAAGTGGATTAACAATACTATTAATTGAAAAATATATGTTAGCAAAACTTGAATATAAAAACTTAGTTAGTAATTTTACATCAAAAAAGGCGGCAAAATATATTTTAAATAAAAAATTTATAATAATATTAAAAAATAGAAAAAAGATTTCATTTAAAATTATTGTTTTAGCTCAGTTGGCTTAGGACTACGGTTTGCACCCGGAGGTTGTAGGTTCGAAACTGCACTACCACACTGGGGCTACAGGGGAGTTTACCCGGCTTCCCTCTGGGCCCGGAGGGATTAGTCCAGCCCAAAGGGTTGTGAACCCTCTGATAGCAAAAAAAAAAAAAAAAAACTTCAAATTGTCCGCAATAGACCATTCTGAAAGTTGACAACGTCAAAGGCATAAATAAGAGATAGTTGTCTTTAAACCCCGTTTTATCAATAGAAATGCCTTCAAATGAAATAAATTTTACATTATTAATCTTTCCAATTAATAAATTTTACATTATCAATCTTTTCAATATATATATATATATATATAATTTCAAGGAAGGGATCAAAAGCTATGACAAGAAAAGGAGGTATTGGTCCTGATGTGGAGTCACATTAGAGGTGGGGCCAATGCGGACATTGGTGCTGGCTCCCAACGTCCGGACGGGGACGTCCACACGAGTTGGGTCCCAAAGTCATTTGACACCAGACCACAAGAAAAGTGCAGAGGCATTTCTCCCTATATCATCCTTGTTTCTTGTATTTGAGTCCCTTATGTTTATTTTTATCATTTCATAGCCCTGAGACAAGTTAGTTTTTTTTAGGAGAAACGCTCTTTCATGTGCAGGGATGTAAATGAATGCCAGATTCTTTGATTACCCGAAGGTTCCAACCGGTTAAAAGCCGGGCCTGGGTTTTTATTTAGGCCCCGATAAGTAAACGGGTCCAGGTCCATTTCCACCTTTGTTCGGACCCGAGACCTGATATATTATATCAATTTTGAAAAATCTCCCCTAAAAACTATATTTTTTTTAATATCATTCTCTACCTAGTTCTATACCCGTCCCATATATGATATGATTCTAGTTCCAGTTCCGGAGCCAAGAAACAAGTTCCGAAACCGTTCCGGGTTGGGATCTGGTTCCACCTTCTCCTTAACAATTCCGAAGGTGGACTCGGACCGGAACCAACCCGTTTACAACCCTACCCACGCGCTGTGGCCCCTTGCTTAGTTTCAATCCCATCAATCCTCTATCCACCGTTGGATTGAATGTCAAAGAAGCCTATCGTTAAGAAAACCACTAAACATTTAAGGCTATTAAATTAAGGGCTAATGTGATCAAATGTGGCTGATTTTTTATTTTTTGTGATTGTCTTACTAATCTATAAGGAGACATTTCCATCTATCCCACCCTTGATAATAAGAAGGCGTCTAGGTGGGTCCCACGGGCTGGACTGCATATAAGCAGTATGCCATCTTAGAATAACATTGCCCCCTTTTTTTTTGAGTACAAACACAAGAAGCCATAAGACTTGAGATTACTTACTTTAAGTCAAATTATGTACCCTTCGGATTGCAAAAGGGCCATTGGGAGCCTTTGATCCATGATCTTAGGCTCATTAAGAGTCTAGTGCCACTGTACCTATATTTGAATTCCTAAAATAAGATTACCAATTTTCCCATACTTGTGCTGTATTTGTTTTATAACCTACATTGATACACATGCCCTAAAGTATGGGATGAGGCAATTATGCTTAAATCGGATCCGTCCATTATGTGAGCATTAGGGCAGTTGAGGCAATAGGACAAGGGCATGATTAAAGAAGAGGAGGAAGTTTTGACTGTTCCATTCCACGACAATAGCTTTTCTAACTTTGTGGTAATCAGGGACCACTTTTGACTCATGCTTCTTTACTTAGAGTCAAAGAAACCCCATTCAAGGGACAGAGGAATCACAGGGCCCCAGGTTGCCCTTTGTCCACTATCCAGTGAGAGAGAAACCATGCTTTTTTTTTTTAGATAGTTTCCAAAATCAACAACTTTAATGTAGATTTTTCATTCTTTTCTACAATGTTCAACTTCATGCATCAATCATAATCTTGCAAAACTGGTTCTCAAGCATGTAGCATAATTCTAAGACCTGGCCCTGAGTTACTAGGAAGGGAGTTAAGTTGAGTACTGAGTTCACTATGTATTTGACAGAATTGATCAGACTTTGCCTGACTCAGTGCCCTTCAAGTCAATTAACTCAGCTGACTCGGTGCCTTCCAAAAAAAAAAAACACTTTAAAAGAAAAGAAAAGAAAAAAAAATTTATGACTTGTAGTTGATTGGATTTGAAACTATGGGAGATGAGAGGTGCTGGGAGAGGCCATATAATTATGAGGCCTACAAAGAAACATGTGGAGATCTGAATGAGGCTTGATAAGTGAAAACTTGATCTGGTCCCTTGATCAAAGGGCTAAAAATAGCCAGCCCTACATCTGTCTAGTGACCATCATCTTGGATGGGCCAAAAACTTCAACAAAAACAAACCAGGCTAATCCCTTCTCAGCAATGTTCTTTAACAGGTTCAATCATGGGGATGTTTTGGACTGGTCCACATCAGGTTGATCACACCCATGCAAAAACAATTAACAGACAAAAATGGGATAAATAAATCCACAATCAAGTGCTTACATGCAGGTGTGGGCTTGTGTGCTGGCCCACTTTGCATGGGTACCAGCCTGCATAACAAGTAGTTCATTCATTTGATGGCCTGCATATGGTAAAAGGTAATGGATGGCTAAAAAGCATGCACCAACTGTCCATCGTTGTGATCCATAAAGGGGTTTCAATTTTATTGGGTTTTCCCCCCTTTTATGAACTCAAAACCTTGGGTTGCCACAACGGGGACCTTGGTTTTAACCTAAATATCATGTAAACACAACTAAAATAATAATAATAATAATAATAATAATATCTTTAATTATTATTATTAGTAATAATTATTAGCATTATTATTATTATTATATGCATGTCTCGGTTGCTCAGCTGATTGGGGACCCCACTGGGCAAGAGTGAGTGAGTTCAAGTCTGCCCAAGTGAAATTGGTGTTTTTTGAAAGACTGATATTTTTTCCCCTTAAAGATGAGGATGCTAAAAGAAGACGACGAGACAAAAGGTAAGACAAGGAGTTCGGATCTAGTGTTTCATTGAAACGAGAAAATACTGTTTGACCCAATCCACATTCGCCACCTATATAAAACACATTCATTTCTTGTTTTGTATTTTGTGCTATAATATATGAAATTAGGGGGGGTTTTATACCGTGGCGAATGTGGATTGGGTGAAGAAGTAATTTCCTGTTTCAACAAAATAGGGGAACCGGATTTAAAGACGAGATCCAAAACACCCATAGATGAAGTGCCATTCTCGATGCCTTCCTATTTTTTGGGGCTGCCGGCTAGGTGTGATACTTTTAAATTGGAAGATCCAAGAATCGATCCTCAGGCATATATGTGATAAAGAAGGAACACACTCAACCATGAGTGTGCTGGCGGATGACTATTGCTTGTCACAGCGTGATTTTACAAAAAAAAGAAAAAAAAATCTGAGAATTTTTGTTGAAAAAATAGTAAGTCTAGATTTTTCACTTTTAAGGGTCACAGACCCTTGACCTGATAAGTATCGAGAAGTCCTGATTGTACCAGCCAGTTTTTAAAACCATGAGCAGGTCTAATAACTTAACCCAACTTTTTGGGGTCTGGTCCTCACTAATTGGACTAATTTACAGCCCCAGCCCCATGACATTTTTGCCAGGAAATACATGTAAAATTTTGAACTGTACTGTTTTCATCCTCCAAAGTTTCATTTCAGAACTGCTTTGAAACGGCTTAGGAAGTGTGGACAGTTGAAGATTTGTGGAAGAGAAATGCTTGACCATTTATTGCTAGGCCTTTGCTCCCCCCCTATGAGCTAATTCATACAGCTGACCGATCTAAGCCAGTCCACCAAAGACTGCAATATGAAAAGATACATGTCAAAAACTCCATTGAGACAAGTAGTCTATTTGCAGTCTAGTATGAAAAAGATACAACAAGCAATGGTAAATATGCCTAATACCTTTATGCAAAGCAAAAGTTAAAAAATACAAATAAATAAGAGCACCAGTTACATGGTTAGTAGTTAGTACCCACTAAATGAGTAGGTTGGACTTTTATGATCACATGGGGAGCAAAAAGAGAAAGCAAGGGGCTACCACCTGTACCAATGATGGCAGTTGGTTACAGAGAATGTTCGATTCTAGAAGGGAAATATCTCTCTTTTGTTCTGTTGTTTTATTTGTTTTGAATTTTTCCTGTGTTTGGAAACTCTTGGCCTGAGCTGAAGCATTGCATATCAACAGAGGGAACTGGATATATGTTAAAGCTCCAGCTACAATGAAATGTACAAATAGTTTGATTTCCAGAAGGAAGTGGATGTACAATGAGAGGCCTAAAAATCCTTCTAAATGTAGCCAAAATACCCATACCAGAACTTCATTATGTTTGGTCTTGTAACAGTCTGTTCAAGGTTGAATGGTGATGAAAAGTTGCTCTGAAATTCTTGTCTGATCTACAGGGATCTGTTCTGCAATAGGTATGGTGAAATGCAATACATCAGTCATTCTTTCTTCTTCTTTTGTCTGTAATTATTATTTTTTTCAGTGCTTTTGACCTGGGTTTTGCTATTCCTTATGTTTTGATGCACTGAAATGGAACTGGTTGGGTATCTGACAGACTGACAGTGGGAGAGAAACAGAGACATTTCTCTGCCACTTAGATGGCTTTCAGGGAATTGTTTCTTTGGTGGGTTCTGCTACATGAATTTTTCCTTCCTCTGTTTCTTTGCCTCTTTTCTTCCTTTTTTTTTTATTTTTCCTTTTTTTTAAAAAAAATTGGGGTCTGGGTTTTGTTTTGTTTTGTTTTTCACGGTGTGTTTGCAGATGGGAAGTCGAGATTTTGCATTCTTGTGGTGTGTGAAGGGCCAGAATGGGTAGTTTTCTCGGCTGGACCAGATGAACCCTCTGTTTATATTCATCAACTTTGCTATTTTTTTTTTTTTTTTCATTGATTTTTAATGACTTTTCTAACTGGATTTTGCTTTTCATCTATATTTGAGGTGGTAGAATGCAAATAAATCTAAAGATTTGAGTTTCAGATGCAATAGTCATTGGATGTGAAACAGCCTTGATTTTCATATGTTTTCATTTCATCTTTCCTTACTGTAGATCTTGATTTTGTATCTTGGTGGAGAATTTGAAGATGGATAGCATTGGTTGATTCATTGAGGTTGGTTTTTGACAGAAACCATTGAGCAAGATCAGATGAAGCTTCCATTTGCATTGATTTTCTTCTCTTTCTCATTGGTATTGGGTGCCACAGACCCTCAAGATCTCCAAGTGCTGAATGATTTCAGAGAATGCCTGGAGAATCCAGAGCTGCTGAAATGGCCATCTGATGGTGATGATCCATGCGGCCCGCCTTCGTGGCCCCATATCTTCTGTTCTGGTTCAAGGGTCTCACAGATTCAGGTCCACAACCTTGGCTTAAATGGTTGCCTCCCACAAAACTTCAACCAACTCTCAAGCCTCACAAACATTGGATTCCAGAGAAACAACTTAAGTGGACACTTGCCTTCCTTCAGTGGATTATCAGCATTGCAGTATGTTTATCTAGACTTCAATCAGTTTGACACTATCCCATTCGATTTCTTCGACGGCCTTGCCAGCTTACGAGTTGTGTCTTTAGATTACAATCCTTTAAACGAGACAACAGGTTGGTCTCTACCTATAGCATTGCAGAATTCAGTGCAGTTAATGAATCTGTCCTTAATTGGCTGCAACCTCATTGGGCCAATGCCGGATTTCTTAGGAGCAATGCCATCTTTAACCGCTCTGAAACTGTCCTACAACAGGCTTTCAGGTGAGATCCCTTCAAGCTATGGGGGATCTGAGCTACAGATCCTGTGGTTAAACAATCAGAATGGGAGCAAATTATCTGGTCCAATCAACATCATTGCATCAATGTCCATGCTACGGCAGCTATGGCTGCACGGGAATCAGTTCACAGGGACCATCCCAGTAGGCCTTGCAGGCTGCATTTCACTCACAGATCTTTGGCTCAGCGATAACGAGCTCGTGGGCACTGTTCCTGATGCTCTGGTGGAGCTGCCTCTTCAGATGTTAAGATTGGATAATAACAAGTTGACAGGTTCAATCCCAAAGTTTGAAGCTGACAAGTTCTCATACTCTGGTAACTCATTCTGTCAATCAGTTCCTGGAATCCCATGCTCCTCGGAAGTCACCAGGCTTTTGGATTTTCTTGCTGAAGTGAATTATCCGGTAGATCTTGCATCTTCATGGTCAGGTAATGATCCCTGTGCTGGTTGGTTTGGAATATCTTGCAACAATGGGAAAGTTTCTGTGATCAATTTGCCTAATATGAAGCTCAATGGCACATTGAGTTCTTCAATAGGGAAGCTAGACTCTCTTGTATCCATTATACTTGGAGGAAATAATCTATTTGGTTCAATTCCTGAAAACCTGGTTGGCTTGAAGCAACTGAGAGTTTTAAATCTAAGCGGGAACGAACTCGCGCCTCCAGTACCAAATTTCGGTAGTAGTGTAAGAGTTTATATCAATCGGAATCCCTTGTTGGAAGCTCACCTGCCCATGAGAGCTCCACGAGGTAATAGTGCACCACCATGGAACACAATTCATCCTCCGCCAGTCAACAGCCCAGAGCCGGATTTGAGTACTCTGAATAAGTCCTCTGAAAAGAAGGTTTTCAAAAGGTCCAACGTTATCTTGATTGCTGTGTTACCTGTGGCATTCTCTGTGAGTTTGGTTCTTTTGATGGTGTTTATATGTGCAAAGAAAGGTGTCAGTTTCCAAGCTCTATCTTTGTTCGATGTTCGACACAATGACCAATTGAATCCAAAAGATACAGTAAAAATCTCTATTGGTAATGGCACTAATGTGAATTCATCAAAAGTAGTGGCAAGCAGTTCTCAAAGCAGTAGCCTAGACAAAAGAGAGATTATGGACTTTGGGAATAGGATCATATCAGTTCATGTTCTACGTAAATTGACGCATAACTTCTCATCTGAGAATGAAATTGGGCGGGGAGGATTTGGAACAGTCTACAAGGGAATATTTGACGATGGAACAGTAGTCGCAATTAAGAGAATGGAGGCTTCTGTAATTAACAACCAGGCCCTGAATGAATTCCAAGCTGAGATTGAGGTTCTTTCGAAGGTTCGACACAGGCATCTGGTGTCTTTATTGGCGTACTTCATCGAAGGGAGTGAGAGACTCTTAGTTTATGAATACATGCCTCAGGGGGCACTAAGTAGACACCTTTTCCAATGGAAGAGCCAGGAATTGGAGCCTTTGTCTTGGATGCAGAGGCTCAACATTGCACTAGATGTCGCCAGAGGGCTCGAGTATCTTCATGGTTTTGCTCATCAAAGTTTCATACATAGAGACCTCAAGTCCTCAAACATACTTCTTTGTAATGATTACAGGGCAAAGATTTCAGATTTTGGGTTGGTTAAAAATGCGCTTGACGGGAAGACCTCCATTGCAGCAACTAGACTTGCAGGAACCTTTGGATACTTGGCGCCTGAATATGCAGGTTTGCAACTCTGTTTTCATTTTCCTTTTAGGCAGTTGTGATGTTTTCTTGCTAAAAATTCTAAATTACTCTTGAAAATTTCTAGGATATGATGAGGCAATGTTCTGGTGCAAGAGATAATAGTGAATAGCGTCGAAAACAAATTTCTTTGAAATTTTGAAATGGCACTGTTGCTTGACATGTTAAGCAACTAAGCGCAGAATGTCTTCCCATTTTTTTTTTTTTTGGTCATTAGTTGACCCAGTTTTGATGCACAAGTAAGCAACCCTTTAGTAGTGATGTATCTATGGGGTTTGCTGAGATTTGTGCGAGTGACAATTCTTAATATTTTCACTTTGTAAACAATATGCTCTAGGAGTGGTGAATCCTAAGATCTTGGATTAATATATAGCTTCCCATTTTACCACATATTGTTGCTGCATCAGTGAACTGATTACTTGGCAGTTTACAATTTCTTTCTTTTGGTTATATATATATATATATATATTACTTTAGGTTTTATATATACTATGCATCCTATTTTGAGTTCGATAGATATACATACACATTTGATTTGATTAGGGAGACCTTAAAAAGTTGAATGAATGACTTGCCTGCACAATTGCACAAAACAGTACTTCCAACTTAATTACTCAAATAAAAATGCAGTTTTGAGACTTTTGTCAGAAGTGTCTGATGTCTTTCAATTGCTACAAACCATTCATGATTTTTTGGTCTCCAGGAGGAGCAAAACAAACATTTTCTGGTGATTTGGTTATCTCGCCAAATCACGTGAGCGCCATAGCTTTACACTCATTTCTCCTATGAATTTCCAACCTATGTAGCCTGGACATAAATGCAGACATAGACATGAGGTCTTAGAGTCATGAACCAGGAAGACTAAACATGTCACAACGTCTACACAAACGCACAGATGTGTGTATGCATAAGAAATAGAAAGAAAAAAATAATGTCCAACTTGTGATTCAGATATGTGACATTGTAGTTTCTTATTAATTATTTTATTTATTTTTGGAAATGGAGTGTGGTAGATGAATTTGAACTTTAACATTTCTGAATTCTGATGTATAAAAAGTACCACCGACCTCAAGAAATCAGAAACTATGTTGTAATTCAAGACCAAAAACAGAAACAGGCTTCAACTGATTTTGATAGTTTGTTGTAACTTGTAAGTTACTGTTGTTACCTATTTAGTTTCACTAGAACAGTTAATCTTTTTTCCCAAATCGCCCAAAGGTATTCTTTGGAATCCAGTAGAGCAGACAGACTCTCATAGAAGCTTAAGTCAATGCCGATATTTTCAAATTTTAGGGAATACTGTTCTGTAATTGATACAAATCCATTACCCATGTTTAAAATATTAACTCCGGAAATTCTGTGGTTTGAGCTTTATTGTTTTGGTAAGATTAATTTTCATGAAAATGAGACACATTCCATCATATGTAAAATTAGAAGCTGTGCTTTACATGCAGAAAAAGTTGGTCTTCATTTTCAGGTACATATATACAATGTGGAACTGAAATATTTGCATATCTCAACATACAGTTGACAACCTTAAGCTGCGATACAATTAAGCTTAATTACCATTGTCTGTCCACTCCTAGACCACGGGATCAAAACTACTACTCATGAAATGAGCTCAAATGTCTGTCAGATTAGGTGGTTGACCAGCAAAATGAAGTCATTTTCCTGCATAATTTCATATTTGCAATCAGGGTCAATATCTTACAAAGTAATTTATCCCATGTGGACCGGTTCCATACTACAGCTGATTTTTCTGATCAAATTGTGTACCTTCATCCAAAGGTGCACTTGGTAGGATTTCAACTGCCAATTGCAGGACTAATTGGGGAATTGTAGACCCTTGAATAAACTGTTCGTGAGACAAAAAAAAAAATCTCAAAATAGTACCAAATGAGGATTCCATGAAACATTTTTAGCTTTCATGGCTCAATCAAATGTGGAGATACTGTGGAGTAACCACTTCCACAGTTTCCATGGCATGCATTATCCAATGAGCCTCCATTCTAGTGATTTAATGGGATCTTTAGAAACAGTTCAACCATTGATTGGTTCTTCAGCATATAGTTTAAAAAGTTAAGTTCATCGCAACGACAAATAAACGGTGCTTAATATAATTCAGATAAACATACTGATTAGAGAGAATCATTCGTGCGATTAAGGCCTTGAGGGAAAAAATGTATGAACTAATATACCATAATAGTCCTTTATATATCTTCATACTCGGCAACTCATATTAATTTTCAGCTCCCCTATTGATTCAATTTCAGTTACTGGAAAAGTCACAACCAAAGCCGACGTCTTCAGCTTTGGGGTAGTGCTGATGGAACTGATTACTGGATTGAGAGCAATAGATGACAGCAGACCTGAGGAAAGTCGATATCTAGCTGAATGGTTCTGGCGAATTAGACTGAATGAAGACAAGCTTAAGGCTGCTGTTGACTCAACTCTTTATGTGATGGAAGAGACATACAATAGCATCCTTATTGTTGCTGAATTGGCTGTTCAATGCACAATGAGAGATCCCAATCAGCGGCCCGACATGGGCCATGTGGTTAATGTACTAGTCCCATTGGTTGAGAAGTGGAAGCCTACATTTGATGATCAAAATGAATATTCATCCGTTGATTACAGACAATCCCTCCTTCAGATGGTCTATGGGTGGCAGACTGTGAATGGAACGTCAGATGCTGATGCCAGTAATGGAAGCATTCCAACTAGGCCCATGGGATTTGCAGAATCTTTCACTTCTGCACATGCTCGGTAATAGATTTTAGTAGCTCTTGGTCATAGAGGATTCATTGATCAATTTGCACATTAATTGTTTGTCACTCTTTTTCTTTTTAAGGACCTTGATGGATATGTTTTTGTCACACGTGTTTAATGATTTTGGTTGCGTTTGGATGTACCTTAAATGACAATTAGTTTGAATACTTGATTTTCCTCTTTGCATTTGAGGTGGCATAGAAATCCCAGATCATATATCTCTCAAAATAAACACAGTTAATATTTGCCAGCATTGAATTCAAGCAAAGGAAAGAGAATGCAATATCCTGGCCAAATTGATTCTTGATTGCACACTATTGTAACACAGTGGATGAACAACACTTGTGCTACTAAAATAACTAAACAGCTTGCTGTTCGGTAAAATCAGGGAAACACGCATGGTTAATCACAACCACAAGCAGTCACACGACACAATAGATTTACATGGTTCGGCAAACTCGCCCGCGTCCACTGGGTTATGAGGGTTCCCACTCGATTTCACTATTATGGAATTGGGCAAACTCCTTATAAGGATTCCAAACCCTCTAACACTTAGCCTACTTTCTCTCCCACAAATCTCAATCTCGTCTCACAGCCTCTCCCCTTACAAGTTCTCTCTGTGTTCCCCCTTGCTTGCTTGCTTACAAAGAATAACCCAAAGAGAGCATTTATAAGGAATTTTTCCTAACTTAGGCCCCAAGTAAACCACTCAATAAGGCCCAGTTGGACCTTTTGAGCCAAATCCAACACTTGCAATTCAGATGCAAACCAATCTACCAAAAATTTCTTCATGTTTAATTTGGTTAATGTGAATGATGGATGAGCTGTGAGGTGCTTTCAGCTATTTCTGCTCAAATATTGTTTTTGGGTATATCTATATTTGATTTCCCATTTTTTATTCTTCTTTTCACAATGGTGAAATGGTTTGGAGTTGATACTACTTATACTACTATTATATGTTTCTGGTCATATATATTTTTGGGTACTAATAACCGTTGAGAGGTGGACTCCACCCGAGGGGAAGTATTAAAAAGTATTTATGCTGCATCTGCTAACACCTCGAAGTTTTGGTAGGAATAGTTACCTAAGGAAACTTACTATGGTATTAGAGACTGTGAGTTCGAATCACAGGAGGAACAACTCAACGCTGGGAAAAAAATATATGCATGTCGTCAAAAGTGCACAAACCGGATTCCACTTGAGGGGGAGTGTTGATAGGTGGGCCTCACTCAAGGGAAAATTTGAAAAGTATTTATCCTGAAACTTAATAAAAACTACTTGCCTCTCTCTCTCTCTCTCTCTCTCTCTCTCTCTCTAACACACAGAGAAGGCCACAAGGTATGGTCCATGGCAAATATATCGGCTGTATCATTCCACGATGTTCTTGTGAGGACGCATGAACAGCATATCTGGTTTAACTGGAATTAAACTGCTAGGATTTGAAAGCAATCCTAGTAAGTTTGAGGTTGAATTGTTCCTTTATGATAGTGTCTGCATACTAAGCTTTAATGGAGAGCAAACCCAGAGTATTTTTTTCAGTTTTTCAAAGTAATCCCTGGTACTTTTTTAGTTTTGAAAAGCAAAACACAGAAGGTTTTGGGGAAAGTTTTCATAATAGAAACAAGTCAAGACAAAAATCCTAAAACCCCTTTCTCGAGTTGTTGATAGGCATTTAATAAAATATTCACACAAGAGGGGACTGCATACTATTCATATGTGGTCTACTCTGTGGGCCTACTTGAGCTTACCTACGGTCTACCCCTTCATACTGACCAGTTCCTGTGAATGGGCACCTGAAATTTGATTTTCATTTAGTTCACTCACTAAAGGATTAAATGTCAAAAATTTAGCATAAAAAGTTAAATTACATTTTGAGGTTAATAAATCAAAGGTTAGGACAATCTGATGTGCTTCAATCCTTTTTCTTTAATGATTAGACATTTCCATTATCCTCCATCTGAATAAGAAAAAGCATCTAGTACTTAGGGGCCACAAGCTGGATGAAGGAGAAAATTCTATTGCAGTAGAAGTTCTTTAGCTATTTCAGATGGGATTCTTTGCAACTTCTCTGCTGCTTTTTGTTGTGACCTAGGGCCTATGAGAAGAGATCAAACATGTATAAGAGAACACACAGATTTATGTGGTTTGGCTTTTGGCCTACGTTCATGGGAAAGATGGGAGAAATTACTATGCAATCAGAAGATGTGTACATCCTAAAGACTCTGAGTTTCTATTTATAATATCAGTCCTAAACCCTGTTAACTCAAACCCTACTTCCAATCACAGTATAACTTGGGCAATCCAGGGGCCCAGTTAACTAAGACTTATTAACTTCTATTGAGCTATACAAATTAACACTTATTTAATAAAAAAAAACATGACATTTCAAGGGTCACAAGACCTGCCTCTGAGATTTAGCAAGAAAAAAAAAGGTCCACTGGATATGGATAATCGCCTCATATAGGGCCACAAAATGAACTATATAATACTATTTATATTTTGATCGCCCAATTTATAACCTTAGATCAATTGGTTATCAACATTTACTGGTCTTGATTTTTTGTAGTTTAGACCAGCAAGGCTCACACTTTCGCACACATCCTATTTTGAAAAGTCCTAGAAAGCTTGTCAGGCAGATACACCTATTAAATATAAGATAGCTTCATCATCTATCCATCTTCAAAGAAAGTAAGGTCAATGAAATCTTACCAGCTATTCAATTGAGCATAAGTAAATAGACTGTCCAAATAGAAACATTGCCTACCAACGACATAACTCTCTAAAAATAATAATAGTAGTAAAAACCAAAGTAACATCGGGTGCATCTGGGAACTTCACTAGTAGAGTGGAATGAAGTATAGCCTTCAATTTTAGACAAATGGTCACATCAAAAGTTTTTCAGGAAAAAAAAAAGTCAAAAAATAACCTCCTTTTTCCACTAAAAGACAAAAAAACACCCACTTTGTAAAGAGAGAGTAAAAAAATTTTCTGCCAAACAACTAAAGACAAAATATCATCATAACCCACTTACATGTTATTCTTTCACTATTTAAGGTTTTACTTCACTGCACTTCTTTGGCAAACAATTAAAGACAAAATATCATCATAACCCACTTATATATTTTTATTCTTTCACTATTTGAGGTTTTACTTTACTCCATTCTACTTAGTGAAGTTCTCAAGGTATTCTGATGAGAGTCAAGCCCTTTTTCAGTAGAATTAATGTCACGCAAACTCATAACAAGGTGTTACTCTTCACAATGGATATAACCAACTAAAAAAAAAAATAAAGCTCCAATAAGAACATGTTAGCAGTTTAATATAATCAATTGGTTTACCTAATCAGGTGCAATGTTTTAAAAAGTAAACTTATTTGTAACCTTATTTTTAAGCACAGTATATTAAAAAAATAATAATAAGAAAACTAACTGAATGCAGTATGAGTGTGTAAGAGTGAGAATGTATAATTGAAACTAACTTATGACAAGCAAAGTGAGGCCGAAATTGGATGGGCAGTTGTTTGCCATCATTTACAATTCATATATATATATATATATATATATAGGGGGATATTCATATGCATCCATCCCTCACCATTTTTAGTGAGGGACACCCCTTTTGGGGAAGGTTTGAAGTACAAAAGTGTTTTTGTACCTTACATAAAGTACACTTTTGTACTTCAAACTTCCCCAAAAGGGGTGTCCCTCACCAAAAATGGTGAGGGATGGATGCATAGGAAGACCCCCCATATATATATATATATATATATATGGGTAATATTCATATGCATCCATCCCTCACCATTTTTGGTGAGGGACACCCCAAAAGGGAAAGTTTCAAGTACAAAAGTGTACTTGATGTGAGGTACAAAAGTACACTTTTGTACTTGAAACTCCCCTTTTTGGGGTGTCCCTCACCAAAAATGGTGAGGGATGGATGCATATGAAGACCCCTATATATATATATATATATATATATATATATATATATATATATATATATATATATAAAGGGACCAGCTCTCCTAAGCTGAAACAGGGCTGGTCCTACAAAATCAAAGTCGATTATGCTGTTTTTTGCATGATGATCATCTTCAAAATCAAGATAAATCCAATCAGAACTGGATTTTTCAATTCCATCATGCAAAAAACAGATATAATCAAGTTTAATTCATGGAACCAGCACCATTCCAGCTTAGGATAAGCTAAACTGCAGCTTAGGAGAGCCCTGCTCATATATAAAATAGGGTTATACATATTGTGTTTACTTGAATTGGGAAGAGAGTTGTCATGTAAAGATGCGACATAGTTACTAAACAAGTAAACAACGCTACCAACATTGGGGCCACAAGGGATTTATCCGACTCCCCTTGGGTTCGTAGGGATTTTTCTGGCCCAAAGAGCTTGGACACCCTCCGTTATCAAAAAAGAAGAAGAAGAAGTAAACAACCCTTTGGAAGAAGATCAATTGTTTGGACATTATGTTATTGTTAACAAACGAATTAATTACCGGTCACAAAATATGTTTTTCGTTTTTTTGGAATGGTAAGAAATATACTCCAAAGGAGAAAACAATACAAAGAATAAGGGACTAGCTACTACACATTTTCCACTCCATAAGCTAGAGAAGCACATATATAAGGGGAAGCCAACCCTAAGGCTGAAACTGCAAACAACAATACCCACAAGGCTCATTTACATATAATGCGACAAATTTATAAAGAAACTTTGTTGATATGGTGCATTAGTTTTCCTTATCGTTTCCAAGGAGATGCTTAGAGCAAGGACTCCACTTTCCATGGAAAAAAAAAAGATGATTTCGAATATCCGGAATCCATAAATGCACCCCAACCTCATATGAAAAGGTGAATCAATTGTGTTAGTAATGCTGCCAACGCCCAACCTTCGACTGAGGTACCTGTGCCAAGCCTGAGTTTATGGTATTTTTTGGACCCATGAAAGGCCGCAATCATGTGGAAAGAAGCCTACCCCCATTGAAAGAGGATGTAAGACCCCAACCCCGTCTAAGTGTGATTAACACTTAATTAATCTCGATTAGGTGTCTAATAATTATTTTGGATGGTTTTGTGATGGATTAGGTAGATTGGTAGGATTCTGACCATGTCAGGTAGCACTATGACTTTTTCAATATTTTTAGGTCGCACGTGTGTTTTCAATTTCGACCAGTTTTCATGTACATTGCATAGAACATATAGAGTGCATCGATTTTCATGTTTTGAAACAATTGATTCGGACCCAATTCGACTCATTTACAACCCAAAAGCCTTTTTTCCATATTTCTTTCACTGCATGCAATGGAACCAAAAAGGTCCAATCTTATACTAAACCAAACCACCGTTCCTCATTTTGTTCATCCATTTCACAAACAAAGAGATGCATTTCTCTTCTTCTGCTTCACTTTTTCTTCTTCTTATCTTTCCAAACACAAGTGAGAGGAGGATTGCATGCAAGATTTGAGGCTTCATCTTCTTCCTCAAGCCTTCCTTCATCCTTTATAAGAACCCATCTTCCCAAATCTTCTCCATCTACCTTTCCTTGCTTCCAAACAAGCTAAGAGGACTGTGCACAGTGGCAGCTCCAAGAATTCGAGTCAGTGGGGTCAACAAAGACTTATTTTCCATAAATCGAATAAATTTGTTTTCTTCTTTATCAACATCTTT
This sequence comes from Umbellularia californica, assembly GCA_028538565.1. Lineage (NCBI taxonomy): Eukaryota > Viridiplantae > Streptophyta > Magnoliopsida > Laurales > Lauraceae > Umbellularia > Umbellularia californica. Next base: position 36,326,035 of record JAPQWN010000009.1, on the reverse strand, counting down.
TATCTACTTTCGATAATTCACAAATATAATATAAAATTCTCAAATAATCTACTTTCGACAATTCGACAAAGATAACATTAAATTCTCAAACAAAAATAAACATAAATTTTAATACATTGTTACTAATAATTATTCATCCAAAAAGAAAATCCAAATACATAAGCTCCTATAGCTGCCCTCGACGGGTTTTCATATGTTGAAATCATTGCATAATAACTTCATTATCAATACTAGAAAACACATCATTTTCAATATATGTGACCAAGTTTAGAAGAAAATAAATCAATGGGTACCTTCTTTGTCTCCATTAATTTTCTAGCAATGTCACCAATTCCTTTAAATTCTAAAAACTCGTTGCTAGAGCATATGTCAACAATCTAGTTTTGAAGTTCATGGTTAAGTGTCACAAGGTCTATTGTAGAAAAATTAGCAATGCCATCCTTTTGAACAAGTTATGGTAAATGAAGAGTTGATGACAGAATGTCTAAAGAAGATAACTTTCTTTAAAAAAAAAAAAAAAAGTTGGGCCCATTAATTTTTTTATTTTGGTAGACAAATGGCCTATTAACTTAGGCATTAAGTGGGGTCAAAATCTTCCTATAAGTTCAATTCATTAAAGTTTTTTGTTTTAATAATTTTTCAGATCTCAGTGGGGTCAGACCCCACTGACATCCAAGTAGCGCCGCCCATGACTCTGCATGTTGGATTTGAGGAGTTAGGAAGCTTTATCCATATCAAAGTGCATCATCTTATTAATCCTCAAGCTTCTCTCACCACCATTCTCTCCCTACCCATTCACTTGGTAAGCCTCCTTCCCTTTTAGACAGCTCCTTGATTAGTGTCACGACCCGAGCCCGAGATCAGAGTACTTAGGGCTAATCTCGGGTCGCGAATCCAATCATACTTACTCCCGTAAATCCCGAACTAGCTCGAAACTCAGAAGGGATCTATCATGCATACCTGTCAAATGTACATTTTTGCGAAAATATATATATTGACAATAATTAACTTTACATTAAAAGTAAAATCCACAAATACATAATTACATTCTAATAAAGTCCACCACTGCATATTCAAAATACAATGCAGGTGACATCTATTTACATCTCAAAATGATTTACAATAAAAGTATTTATCAAAATAATTCCAAAACATTCACTCATAGACACTCTGACTCAAGTCCATTCGACTAGACCTTCTGGAGATATCGGATGGGCCTCCTTCATTGGCGGAGCAGTCTCGGCGGGACCGGCACGGGTAGCTGGGCCTATGATGTCATCAATAACACTATGAACACGACGGTTCAACAATGTATAAATAATCTTTGATAGTAAATGCTAAATCTGTCCATTTAACAATTTAACAAATTCGAGACAAGCAACTCTAGAACAATATCCTGTACAGTATATCAAACTAATAATCAATGGCTAAATGGCAACTACAATAGCATTAGCCTTATTCAATTCAGTTTCTTCCCAAAGGAAATAGTTAATCAATTCGTTTCATATCATTCATTAATTACATTAAATATTTATTAGATGGTTTATCAGGGGGATTCTTCAGTTCAATGTCACTTTTCATTCAATAAGTATTCTCATTATATGGCTTATATATGGATTTTCAGTGACTTTTCAGTCTATATGTGGGATCTACCAGCGTCTTGACCAGAGATCACTGGCATCACCACGGAACTCTGGAATACCCCAATCATCTACTGCAATAGGATTAATCATTATATTGTTACCTTTAGTAACTATTCATTAGTTCATTGTGCTTATTCATTATAGTTCCAAACGAGTTAGAGAAAATCACCACTCATTTCCGGTTCTACTCAATTAAATCTCACATCTAATACAACTATTTAGGTGTAGCTATTGGATACCAAATGCATGTGTTATTCTCGATGGACACCACCATTATATATTTAATGCGTGCATTATAGTTATCCATGATTATCACCTGTAAATCCAAAATTCACTAGACTCAACCTGAGTCCCCCAATTGATCGGACCGTTAGGTCCTAGCGATTGGTCAAAATTTCACTCGCAATTAGTGTCTGAACCTGTATCAGGTTCGCTCAAGTGGACCCAAGTTCGCTCGAGCAGACTCAAATAGAAAAGTGTTCGCTCGAGTGAATCCAAGTTTGCTCGAGCGGAAGTCTCACAAAACGTTGGTCGTGCAAGCGACCAACATCACTCTCTCGAGCAATGACAGAAGGCCATCAGACAGAACCTCGTTCACTCGAGCAGACATATATTTGCTCGAGCGGACGTACCCATATGACAGTTCGCTCGAGCAGACTCCCAATTCACTCGAGCGACCTGTCCAGAATTCCATTTCCGGGATTCTGAACATGCACTTCTTCTTCACTCCAATCCATTCACAACCTACATAGAAAACTTGGAACCTCATGTTCCCTCCTCCATCAACATTCTACGACACTTCTATCCCATCCAAACATCATGAAATCCATATAAATTACATTCAATCCATTCTCCATTTCTATAACAAATAAGGAATTTGAAAACCTAACTCTTATAATTCAAGGAAACATACAAATTAGCATTCTTAATCATAGACAAGTGTTTATACTTGCCTCTTCAAGTCAATTAGCAAGAAACCTCCTTTACTTAGCTTGACTTGAGATTAAATCCCTAACTCAAACCCTAATTCCATGAAAACACAAAAACACAACTTTATAAGCTATTTGTGCTAGAATCCATGCCTAATCACCCATTACAACTTGGAAACTCACTAAAATGATCAACTACTTACTTGTAGTTCCAAGAAAAGGGATTCTTGAGTTCTCCCACAAACTTCAACACTCCAAAAATGGAATACCACTTGAGGAAGAAGATGAAGAAGAAGATGGAGTTGCTCCAATCTCTACCAAAATCACTTACAACCCTTGCCACTTGATGAGAAATGAGGAAGCAGAAGAGAAAGTGAAGTCTAGGTTTTCTACTTCAATGGAATTGGGTGGAATGAACTCAAAGGAGTTCATTTAACATAAATAAGTCCTCTTTTTGCACTTAAGTCCACCCTATTAAGGTTATTTTCATTTTGAGTCAAATGGAGGCTCATTGGACCAATTTCTCGTCAAATAACTTCGAGTCTATTACGAAAGTTAACGTACTCATCGAGATACATACGTTGGTATCAAGAGTTTCCGTATTCGATAAAATACATGTAAATCCGTATTTATGAAAAAGTCTCTGTTCTCTTAGTTCAGGCTCAAAACTCATTCAATTCACTCAATCTCTTTCATTAACATTTTATTAAGTTCATTTGAACTAATCTCATTGAGTTTGGTCATTAATTATCATTAGTATAATTAAACATACTCAACTAGTATTAATTTTAATTAACTAGAGTTAATCTCAATTAACTCGGGAGGGGGCCTGACAATTAGTAATAGTGGTTTGAAGTCAATTAGCTTTCATTCAGATTATTAGTTCTAATTCATTTCATTCATCATTGTAGGAATTGGATTTGAGCATAGAAATTGAGGATTTTTGCATAAGTTGAGTCAAAGAGAAGATTTAGAGTGGAAAAGCACCAAAAAAGGCAAGTAATGAGCAATTTTGAATAGATACATGTTAATGATTAATTGATTGAAAGTTAAAGTCTTCTTGTAATTCAGCCTTTTATTAGAATGAAATTGATTTTTTTTAATGGATCCTTTCTTAATGAATAGTAATGGAATTGATAAGGAATGTGAGTTGATGGAATATATTGTATAAAGAGCAATAAAGGTTTATTTTTGTACAAATAATGATCTTTGAATGTCTTAGAAGTAATGGAGAAGAATTAGAATGAATTGGAGTTGGAAACCACTCAAACGGTGCTTTTACAAGTGCTATCCGCAGTGAGTTTGATCAGGTGTCGGTTAACCGACCCTGACTTTGGTCAGCTTTCCAGAATGCTGACAGTTAGGGAAGAAAACATACCTATAGTTCAGTTAACCCTCAACGCCTTTTTTCAGAAACTTCAGACGGCCATAACTTTTGACCCATCCGTCGGATTTTGGAGTTTCACATATGAAACTCCATGATCCGAACCCTAGAGGGGGGTGTTGAATATGGTGAGCTTCTAATTAGTGACCAATTATGACAAATTTTAACTTCTTTAAATTAAATTAGTCACTAGTAATAATTATAAAACTAAATGCGAAAGCTAACAAAAACAATCACCATAAAGCATGCACCATCAAACAATGATTTATAGTGGTTCGGCCTCAATGCTAACATCCATTACCGGCTTCTGTTCCTACACCCCACCGGATTTTCACTATCTATGCTTTTCAATAGGCTAAGCAATAATCTCTAACAATATGCTTTTCTAGGCTAAGCAATAACTTTTACAAAATGCTCTTCTAAGGCTAAAATAACCTTTACACAATGCTTTTTTAAGGCTAAGCAATAACCTCTACACTATGCTTTTCTTTAGGCTAAGCAATAACCTTTACAAGACTAAAGATTTGCTCTCTCAATAATGTCTAGGATACACTCAAGGAGATACACTTTAAGCTTTAATTACAATGCCTCTGAATTAGGCGGATATGAGATACACTTTAAGCTTTAATTACAATGCCTCTGAATTAGGCGGATATGAAATGGAAAAATAAACTCACACAACACTCTATGTAATGCAAAGATGTATGCTCATGGTGTGTGTATATGTGAAAACTCCAATCAAGTTTTAAAAGTAAGCCCAATGAATATATACTTAAAGAATTTAAAATTTTAAGGCACACAAAGAGATTAGATTGAAGTGAAATGCAAATCACAGATATAAATACTCACTTGTTGATGACATGAAAATCAAAGGCTCACAAGTTGTATGAAACTATTTAGGACTAAACATGTGATGCATGTACAATGTTGTTTTCAAAAACAAACTAGTTTAACTATGGTTCTAATGTGATTGAAAACAACAAATAAGGCTCAACCAAGTAAATGAATCATGCTATAAAAGAAATTAAAGATTTTGGCAAAGTATGATTTATAAAATTTATAACAAACTTGGTTTGAATCAAGGTGAAAAGTCCAATACAACTTAGATCAAGGATAAAATGTATGTAATGGATTCAACCCATCATAATTATCATCCTAAAATTCATTTATTAATAATTTAAACAAAGCATATAACTTATGATTAGGAAACGTAAAGCTTACTTAGTGATTTAACTTAATGGAACTAAGCTTTAGCTTTCCAAATGACCCCTTAGTCTCTCTTAACTCATTCCCCTTTTTCTTGTCTCCAAACACCTCAAGGATAGCTTAGATGCTGCACTCTTTGGCCAAGGAATGAACTACTATTTATAATCAAAAAGTGAGTTCCAGCGTGTCCCAGGTCGACCTGGTACCTTTCCCGGTCAACCTAGGCTTCAACGAGCAAAATTATAGCCGTTTGAAGACTCGCCGATCGACCGAGCACACTGCAGGTCAACTAGGTCCTACGAACTTTTTCCCAAAAATTTTAAATTTTAAAGAGATTTTTCTTGGGAGGACTTTGGGCAATCGAATCAAGCTTAGAAACATATTTTAAATCATTCTAAGAGTTTTAAAAACATGAAACCTAAAATGCCTAAGATGATTTGAAACTTTTAAAGCCATTGGCTTGCTTGATTCATAAAACTTATTTCTCAAACTAAATGCATCCAAGTTTTAAATCCAAAACATGCATGAGTCATTATTTCTAAAAGTTTTAAAAACAATGCATGTGTAAATCAAGTTTCAAGTATTTCAAAATCAATGCATGTGTGAAAATTCGAATGACGCTAAAATGATAATGAGCCCATCAAATTGTAAAACACAAAATCCCTAACAATCTCCTCCTTTGTAATTTGATGGCAACTTACTCAACACCGAATTCACACACAAAGTCTTCAGCTCCTCCTAAGCTGGACGAGTCTAGAAATCTCTTGGATGCTTCCTTCACTTAGCTTGGGCTCTAGGTCTTCATCCTTCTTGATGCTTGGAGCTTGATCATTCTTCAAGCTTCCTTTTCATCTTTCTTTCTTTAACCAAGCATCTTCTTTAACTCACAAGCTTTCTCTCTTCTTTCATCTCTCTCCCTTTGACCATGCACTCTCTCTTTGGCAAGATATGCATTCCCTCCCCCTGTGGAAGATTATACAATATCTCCCCTTAGAAAAATTGAACATTCTCTCCCCCTTTGACATTAAATTACAAAGGTACCTACACACATGAAATAAGGAAAATATCTTTTAGTAGCACTTGTTAACAAAAGAAATCGAAAGTGAAATACATAATAGGGTATCATGTATGATTAATAATTCATAAGGGTGCAAAGCCAACTGAAGGGTAAATTTGATCAAATCTACTGTTTCCTTTGAATGTTTATACTCCCCCTCAATCCATTCTCTCTTTTTGTCAACACTTCGACAATGAAGTAACTATGTGATACAAAGAGAATGTGGTTTTACCAATTGAGGGTAAACTTCAAGGCCGGGAAGGTTTAGTCAAGTTTAACTATAAAGCTTAACATGATCAAATTATCAAAATTAAGAACAAGATTAAGGGGATGTGATCAGGGTTACATAGCATAACGTCTACTAATATGCCTTATGAAAATCATATGTTATGTATTGAAATCATTTCATCCATCATTAAATATAACAATAATGTGCAATGAGAATGAAATGAAATTCAATCATGAAGCCAACCTCAACCATTAATCAACCAAGATTATGAACACATAAACATGGTGGTCATGAGATTTACCTATATGTGCATGAGAGGTGGCAATCATGAAGATTATGATACTAATGGAATGTGACATGGAATAAAAATATATTTACTATCAAGTTCAATCCAATGTACACAAGGTCTATCACATTCTCAAGATATGACACCAATTGGATACGATATCAATTGAAAATGATACTAATTGATACCAATTGAATATGACAACACAATTAAGAGCATGGATGTGACAAACACAAAATGCCATCAAGCATCATAAATGAATATTCATCACTTTAAGGATATGATAACTTAGTGAGCATAGTGATAAATATGAGAAATTGCATTTTGGAAATATATGACTTGGTAGAGCATGCAATTTTCAAAGTGTCAAATCATATGAATTCAACATCTATAAAATATCCATCAAACAATAGATATAACTATGAAATACAAAGAATGGATTTCAAAGAGGTTCATATGATCAAGATCACTACAATGAAGTTGAAACATATATAAAGATGATATCATTAAGAGAATATACATGAATCAACGTCACAATCATCCATTTAAAAAATAATGACTAGAAAGCACAAAAAAATGGATTATAGGGTTCTAGTATGGTATCTACAAATACAGCTTAAAAGTACAACCATACATGGAACTAATTGACATTTGTATAGAGAGGATCAATCGCAATCAAAATCTAACTCATACCATATCATCAATAAAGAATACAACTATGTGTGCACAAGAAGGTATGAAGTTAAAAGAGTGTCATGGATTGTATATAGATGAAAATGGATCTCATATATGGATATACCTAAAAGAAAAATGGTTTAATTCCAATTCATCTAAAAAGATCCATCCATCTATCATGTAAAATCTCCACTCTAGCAAATGTACTATGCTTACAATGCAATATAAATGGATACGAAGATCATCACAAATGAGTTTAGCACACAAAATCACATATGTACTTATTAAGTTCAAATGATAATAAAACAAAAGACATACAACATCAATTTGCATTAATGAAAAGGTATACAAAGTTAGGAAAAAAAAACAAGCAAATCAATGGCACCATTCCCATCCAAACAATGTAAGACTCAACATCAAAGCTATTTTGCATTTGTAAGAATGTGACCATGAAAGAATAAAATGCAAAATGTATCATGACCAATAATATGATTTAACTATACAGGATAGGTGGTCAATGAGGTTTAAGGCCTTAAGGTTTATTTAAGTATCTAACTTTAGGAATCCACCTAAGGTCTTGAGAAGATTGATCTTTGAGGTCTATCTTAAAAGTCCCACCAACTCTTGGAAATTTGATTTGATAAATTTTTAATTTGGACTTACAACCTATGAGATTGTATGGTCTCAATCCATCAGATGATGTAATAAATTGATTAATTTCTGTATTTATCAATAAAATCATACTTTCCTTTCATGAGATGAATGGTGTTTTATTACTTTATGTACATAACCAATACATAGGACAAGATGGTTCATGAGATAAACCGGGTCCCATTAATATATTAGATGTGATATATGTGTATGGATGAGATCCACATACGAGAGACATGTATCACAAATCTTATACTTAAGGGATAATAGCAGAATACCTACCTGTACTTTGCTCAAAATGCAGACCACCCCCCTGGACTTTGATATTTTGTACTAAACCTACTTGTAGTTCTAATTAACACGCAAAATGAACGGATTCCGTCAGTATTAACGGTGTAAGTCGTATAAATGGTGTCTGGTGCATACAGGAGGCAAATTACTCGCCCAAAAGGACTTATTTACCCCTGAACCTAGCCTCTGGAAACCCATGTGGGCTAACACCACCACTCTCAGCGGATTTCGCAGGCGATGCACCCCTTACTCTACTCTCAAACACCATCAATCGATTTCTTCAGCTTCTGCAAGGAGGCAACAGCAAAACCATAGAATCTTTCGGCTCTATTTCGATCCCCAGGAGTAGTTACTTCCCCAAATCCAGCAATGGATTGAATTCGCAGAACAAATAGCAGTGAAATGAAATATGGGTGTTAATGCTTTGGAGATTTTTTTACAGAGCCGAGCGATCCATTCCAATAAGTGAAGAAATTTGAATCATTCTCAGATGGCATTTCTATAAAAACCCACTTGTGATTGTTATCAGCAGAAATTTTCCCCATTAACCTGTAAACATCATAAAGTCAACCTTTGAACTCTTCATCTCTTCATCTTCTTTTTTTTTTTTTTTTTCTATATCTAACAATGAAAAAAACAAAAAGAACTGACATAAAAAAAGATTACATAGCAAGAATCTCACCCTTCTCCATAGCTGTAGACCTCATGTGACCTCTTGAAGAAGACATCTACTCCAAACTTCTCTTTGTTACTACTCCCTGCTCGCTGGCATTCGAAGAAATCGCAGAATCCATCTTCCCATATAAGAATCCTGAAACCAGAAACACTAACAGAGCTCTTCGCCATCAAACCACTGCTTCTCGAAGAAATCCTCGAACCAGAGCTAAAGCCTCCTCAAATCCCTCCTTCCCTCCCTAAGCCCTTCGACGAAGATGCTCCCCAAACCCTCAGATGAAGATGCTCTCCAAACCCTCCGGGATCATTTTACAACGTCTTATACAAGAGATGGAAGCACAATTTCACTATGGAAAGTTGTTTAAATTGAAACTGAAACCGAATGAAAATGGAGAAGAGGGCGAGATTGAGAAACCCTAGTAGGAAGAAGAAGATGAAGGAGGAGAGGAAAGTTAGAATCTTGGACTTGGGCATTTGGGAATTAAGGTTTTGGAATTGGATTCAGATGAAGTGGGACTTTGGGGAGGAAGAAAACCCTAGCCACAAGCGAAAAGGGGGAAAATGATCAAAAACGCCAAGACACTTCTTATATATAGAGGGGTAAATTCGTCATTCAACATTTTCCGTCACGGCCGTCTCTATTTGCATTATGGTTTAAAATACAAGTAGGTTTAGTACAAAATACCAAAGTCCAGGGGGGTGGTCTGCATTTTGAGCAAAGTACAGGTAGGTATTCTGCTATTATCCCTATACTTAAAATATCTTCACAACCAGTGATGAGACTGAGCATCTCATCTAATAAGGTTGCAACACTTTGATCACTATGAGATAGTGTGATTTGTCTCGATCATCAGAATGTAAAATTCTAGATCATAGTGCTGGTACATTGGATGTATTGAAGGACCATGAGAAGCACCTTATGGAATACTATCTTTATTTTAAGGTCTACTATAATAATTCCCTAACAATAGACTCTCAATCGTGAGACATTAATGAACTCAAGTTTCTGTCTATTCATTTGCTTTGAGTCCCTAATGAGTGAGGCCAACTGTAGATCAACACCTTGGTGTCTTGAGTATATGGTAGTAAGACCATGAGAATATTCAATGGTCAAGATAGAATCTATCTATATTATCCCCTTATGACAATTAATGGATTTATCATTAGTAAGTGCGTACTCATATCGATTAAAATTTAATTGGATGGTACTGATAATCACTGTGAATAATTGAGTCTCAAGGATAATAAGATGTGGATCTAAGATCGGAAGAGACAGGTTTAATCTAATTGATCCATGGATATTGATATAAATGGAGTTATTTGCAATTAACTGTGGGCCCAGATTGCACATGAGATGTAAGATCGCGGTGTCCCAGTTGGAGCCAGCTTTCTATGAAATCCCTAATGGTCCCCATGCTAGCCCAAGTTTTTAGAAAGTTACTAATCCTACTTGAACTCTAAAAGAAAGGAATTGGAAAGTTACTATTTCTATTTGAAGTGAGACTTCTAATAGTGGTAATAGTATGAAGAGAAAGTTACTAATTATTGTAGAAGTGAGACTTTTATTTCAATTAGTAAAAGAGGAGGTTGCTAAGATATAAATGGGGAGCAAGGGGTTGGACATCCCACATCCTTGGAGTGCACGCCCAGCCCCCTAGTGTAAGTGTTACATGCCCAGCTCTCTCCCTCCTTCTTCTAGTTCTCTTCTAATTTCTTTAAGAGCTTCTAGTTGTTTTCTTTAGGAGATCCTACCCATTTCCTTTAAAGAAGAGATCTGATATAGATCATAACATGGAAGACAACAAGGTCTTAGAGATCCTAATTTGCTACAAGTAGAGTTCTTGTTCAAGCTAATTGTCTTCTTCTCCTTTAGAGCACAACCGAGCTCCCAAGGTATAATCTGCTTCTCTATATGTTGTGGATTGTTTGTGGTTGTATGGTGTTGTTATTTCTATCTTCTGGATGGAGTTTATTGCTGTACATGGTTGATGAGATTGAGGGATTGCATCCTAGATGTGGTTTATGGCCTTATGGGTACTTGATCCCTGAGTCAAGTAGGTCAAAAGGTTTTGAAAACTTATCCACGAGGCCCACCTACTTCCAACAATTGGTATTAGAGCCATACATCATCTTTAATCATATTAGATCAGATCTAATCTTTACATGAGATGTGAAGAGGATAGACCTAGGGCTTTGTAAGATTCAGACTTGATGTTTGTATGCATATTGTATCTTGTATGAATGCAATAGAAGGGACTGGTTCAAACAAGAAAAGTATTTTCTACAGGAATTCCGAGCAGGTCGCTCGAGCGGACCTCCATTCACTCAAGCAGACCAGGTTCTGGAATAGTCCGCTTGAGTGAACAGTGTGCAGAATTTTTTTGACAGTCCGAGATTTTCATCATGAGATGATGAATGGTATCTTCTTAAACCTAGTTCCTACTAGGTTCATGATACTAACTTTGCAGGTTCATGTCCTCTCCATATGGCCCACAAGTCTTTTACTTTCCTTTTATAGTTGTTGGTTTATTTGAGGCTAAGTGTAAAAGGGCATCATGGTTTCTTTTGTTTCCCATGAAAGGGCAAGGCATGGTGGATTTCCCCATAGCCCTTTTATTTCCATGTTTAGATCACCATGTAAGTCTTATTGTTGAGACATAGGAATTTATGTAACGTTCCAAAATTTGTAAATTCTGGCGATGTTCGAGACGAAGAAGGAAAGTGATGTTGGACTACTAATCAAAGAGTTTGAAGATTACCAAAAGCGTTTTGGAGATGCCCAAAGAGTTTGAGGAATCCCAAAGTTTTGGAAAGTTTAGAAGTCCAAAAAGTCTATTCTGCTTGAGCCATGTAGAGGAGGAGACTAGTTTCTATTTTTGCACTTTCTATTTATGAATAGTTGCTTTTATAGAATGTTTCTAAATCTGATCCAAACGTAGCAATTTCCAAAATTGGTCAAATCAAATTAATTTTTGGAAAGAGCTCTTATTAGTGTTGATGGAACCCATTGGTAACACTAGTCTTAAAAACTACATTTTCCTTAAAATAACTTGACTTGGAACCAATCATTGGTCATATCTTTGATGTCTACATATGTGGGCCCATATACCTGTAAGGAAATCCTCAATTCTAAAATATTAAGTGGGAGCGGAGCATTTAAATTGAAAAATCCCCATTATTTTCCACCATGGGTCCATTGTAAGGAAAGTATTAGCTTCGCGCCATCTTGAGAATGGTCGTTCCCCACAGAGGGCTTTCATTTGTCTGGTTACTGAGTATGGATCTCCTATGGATAGTGTTGGTGAGACGGGGCGGGGGCCCACTCCCCAAGGAGGAGCTGTCCGTAACGGTTGTCATGAATGCTAGTTGGTGGGTCACACTTAACTAAAATAATGATGTAGTATCTTCAAGGATTTGCCTCATGCATTTTAGAAACCGAAGCTAATCTGGAGTCATACATGATTTGGTATGAGATACCTAAATGATAATGAATGATGGGGATCATGGATGGTGAGTCTTAATGCTAATTTTCACTAACTTTGATCCGCACCAATCTAAGTGGTATTCGAACTCCCCAAGGAGGCATACCCTAAGAGATTGGGATTCCGATGTATTCTGAATTTAGTGGTTATGTAGATTCCCACATAAATTTGATAGAATATTAAACCTAATGTCATTTATATTCTTTGATTGAATGTATGGTTATGTGCTACAATAATTCAGCATGAATTCAAACACTTTCAATCTACTTGCGACCATCCTCAACCAGAATAAGTTGGTGGCATCCAACTATGTTGACTGGAAACAAAATCTAGATATTATCCTGACTGCTTCAAGATATAAATATATCCTTACCAAACCCCCACTCCCCCCCCCTCCCCCCCTTGATGAGACTAGGTCGGATGCATCACATGAAGATAAGGACCTTTACACCAAATGGGCCAAAGACGATGAGATGGCCAGATGTTACATACAGGCATTTATGTCTAGTGTTTTGCAACACCAACATCAATCCTATAAGACTACATATGGTATTATATCAAACTTAAAGGAGATGTTTGCGAAACAGAGCAGGTCTCTACGTAGGCTACTATGAGGGTGCTTATAAGCACCAAGATGGTTGAAGGCACACCAGTTAGGACCACACGCTAAAGATGATGGACTCATTGAATGAATTAGATGTACTGGAGGCTGCGATTGATGCAGAATTGCAGATTGATATAATCCTTGAGTCGCTGCTAGATTCATTCAACAATTTCAATGTCAATTATAATATGAATAAGATGAATCTGACTTTAGCTGAGCTGTCTAGCCAGCTGGTAGCAACTAAGGGAATTATGAAGAAGAAGCCAACTGCCCTGATGACAGAAAAGTCAGTTGCAAAGTCCAAGCCGAAAGGCAAAGGGCGGAAAGGCAAAAAGAAATCAGTTTCGAAGGGTCCTAAGGTGGAGAATGGTCCTAATGGTAGTGTGGCCAAGGCTAAGAGTTCGGGAACAAAAGGAAAGTGTTTCCATTGTGGTATGACAGGACATTGAAATCGGAATTGTCCAGAATTTTGTCTAAGAAAAAAACCTCAGGTATGATTGAGTCACTTATTTCTGAAGTTAGTTTTGCAACTGGTACTTCAAAAACCTATGTATTGACTCCAGTGCAACTAATCACATTTGTAATACGTTGCAGGGGTTCAGAGAAACCAGGAGGCTTAGTGACGGAGAAATCATTGTCAACCTAGGATCTGATGATAAGGCGGAAGCAATTTCAGTGGGAGTTATTACTTTATGTTTTTCAGATATTAAGTTGATTTTGTCAGACACTCTATACGTATTGTCTTTAAGACGGGATTTAGTTTCAGTTTTTAATTTGGTGAATAAAAGTTATCTATTACTTTTGATACTGAAGTTGTCATAAAGAGGAATGGTACTTTTATAAGTTCTGGTAAGGTAACCAATGGACTTTATTTGTTAACTCCCATAAGTATGAGATACATGATACCGAAACAATTAATAGGCCATCATTAAAAAGAAAGTCACCTTCATCTAATCCAACAAAACTTTGGCACATAAGGCTAGGTCATATAAACCTAAACAGGATTGATAAGCTAGTGAAAGATGGTATCTTGCCTTCATTGGTGGTAGAACCAATGCCTGTCTGCGAGTCCTGCTTGAAAGGCAAAATGACCAAAAGACCTTTTTCATCTAAGGGCAATAAGGCCAAAGATTTATTGGAATTAGTGCATACTGATGTGTGTGGACCCATAAATGTCAGAGCCAGGGGAGGGTATGAGTACTTCATCACTTTCACAGATGATTACTCAAGATATGGATACATATACTTTATGCACAGCAAGTCCGAGGCTTTTGAAAAGTTCAAAGAGTTTCAAGCGAAAGCGGAAAACCAATTAGGTAAGAGTATCAAGACTCTTCGATCAGATCGAGGAGGGGAATATCTCTCTGCTGATTTTATGGGATACTTATCAGAAAATGGGATTCTATCCAAGTTGTCTGCTCCTGGAATGCCTCAATAGAATGGAGTAGTGGAAAGAAGGAACTAGACTCTTTAAGATATGATCAGGTCTATGCTGAGTTTCTCAGGATTACCAATATCCTTTTGGAGATATGCCTTAGATACTGCGATGTACATACTAAACCTTGTACCATCTAAGTCTGTACCTAAGACTCCTCGGGAGTTGTGGTCCGGCAGAAAGCGTAGCTTATAACAGTTACACATTTGAGGTTGTCCAGCACACATACTGAAGATTAAAATGGATAAGCTAGAATCGAAATCGGAAGTATGGACGTTTGTAGGATATCCTAAAGGAACTAAAGGTTGGTTATTTTATAATCCCAAAGAGTAGAAAGTGCTGGTCAACACCAATGTGGTCTTTCTGGAGGAAGATTATATGATTGACCGAAAATCTTTAGAAAATGTGATCTTAGAAGAGATTCAAGAGCAATCAATTCTAAACTCAAATATAACCGAACTTGAGGAAGAACCGCCCTTACTAGACCCAGTAGTTACACCAGTGCCTTGTCGTAGTGGGAGGATTGTCAGACCCCCTGATGGGTTCTTATTCTTGGGAGAGTCTTATGAGGCAGTCCCGGAAGAACCGAAAAAGATCCCTAGACAAAGATTCGAGACGTTGGCAAGATGGTATGAAAGCTGAGATGGAGTCTATGCACTCTAATTAGGTCTGAACACTTGTGGACTTGCCTGACAATATTAAACATATTGGGTGCAAGTGGGTCTACAAGAGAAAAAGAAATCCAGATGGTAGAGTGGAGACATTTAAGGCCAAGCTTGTTGCAAAAGTGTACACTCAGAAAGAGGGTATCGATTATGAGGAAAGCTTATCACCAGTAGCCATGCTCGACTCCATCCGGATACTCTTATCCATTGCGGCTCATCTCGATTACGAGATTTGGCAAATGGATGTCAATACGGCGTTTTTCAATGGACGTCCCACATCCTTAGAGTGCACGTCCAGGCCCCTAGTGCAAGTGTTGCATGGCCAGCTCTCTCCCTCCTCCTTCTAGTTCTCTTCTAGTTTCCTTAAGAGCTTCTAGTTGTAATCTTTAGTAGATCTCACCCATCTCCTTTAAAGAAGAGATCTGATATGGGTCATAACGTGGAAGACAACAAGGTCTTAGAGATCCTAATTTGCTACAAGTAGAGATCTTGTTCAAGCTAATTGTCTTCTTCTCCTTTAGAGCACAACCAAGCTCCCAAAGTATAATCTGCTTCTCTATATGTTGTGGATTGTTTATGGTTGTATGGTGTTGCTATTTCTATCTTCTAGATGGAGTTTAGGGGTGTAACGGTTTAGTTAACCGGTCATTTTAGGAAAACTGTTAACCGAACCTTAACCGCGGTTTTCTGTCTTTTAAAACCATAATCGTAACCGTATCCACAAAAACTATGGAAAACCGAACCGCGGTTAATCGTATTAGACGGTTTAGTTACGGTTAATAACCATGGAAGAATCTCAATATTCTCACTTCTCTTTTTACATCCTCAATTGCAATTGGCTGTTAACATTGTACTGAAACACTTTCATATGGTTTAATAAAGATATCAAAGCATATTTCACTAGTACATTTTAATCAATTTAGCAATGTATACTATATAAGTTCCTCGTTGAAATCCAAATATTTAACAACCACTGCTAGTCAAAAAAAAAAGAAACTATACAAGCATTCAAATAGTATGAATGTAAAATTCGTTGATCCACCAATTAATAAGTCAGAAAGAAAAAAAAATGAATCATAAAGCCAAAATTCCAAAACCACATTCAAAAATCATACTATAGAAGCAAGAACCAACTGCAAATTTAAGAAAGCGACACCTTTAAATAAATAATCTTGAGAGATTGGCAACAAAAAATCATGCAAATGTTACAACAGTAGAAAGTTCATAGAGTAGAAAGCCAATGCACTCATTCTACCCATGTCATGAAAGTCCTTTTTCGGGTTCATTTAGAATCTTAACAGCTCAAATCCTTAACAGAACACATTTTTTGACAAAGCAGATAACTATCCACTCCAGATCAACACCACAGATGGAGCAAGAGCAAGCCTTGTATATACTAAAATAACATACATTCTACTCAATGTTTTTCACAATCACCTTGTCTGTGTCTTACATTTCATCATTTCTAATCTAGCACAAACATTTATAGTTTATATTAAACCCAAATAACATGCATTGTAAAAGTCTGTTAAACATCACACAAACATAAACATTATATCCACCACTTAAACATTCTCAACAGATCACATTTCATGAAATCATCTCCACAATTCAAAAAGTACAAAATTGGGTGTTAAGCAAGAATAAAAATCATCTTCAAACAAGAGGGAGGCTAATGAAGTGAGTAGCCAGGTTTTGCAGCAATTGCCTTTGATTCAAAATAGCTTCAATTCAAACCTCATCAAAATCAAATTCTGGCAAAAAAGAAAATCATTATTAATCATTTGATCTAATTTAAACTCACAACAAATTTGAAATAACATGAAATCTCAAGAGAATTAAGGAATGTTTTACCTAACTCCTCGAAGGCTTGAAATTCCTCAATGACATCTTCCAAATTAGCTGCTACATTTGAACCTCGAAACGAATCTTGTGTGCAAATCAGGCCTTCTACTGTTTTGGGAGATTAAGAACTACAATATGGATCTAACACATGTCCTCCCGTACTAAAGGCAGATTCCGAAACAAAAGTAGAGACAAGAATAGATAAAATATCTCGTGCAACTTGAGAAAGAACTGGATACCTTGAAGAATTTACTTTTCACCAAACCAAAATATCAAAATTAGATTTGGCTTGAGCTGTTTCACGAGGAAAATCCAAGTATTGCTTAACTTCAATTTTGTCCACATCATTTTCTACTTCTGCCATATGCTTTTCATATTCCTCCAGCTCATCATTTTCATTAAAAATGGGTTGGTCAACCTCTAATTCAGAATTATGACTCGAAGATTAAGCATTAGAGCACTCAAGTTGTTGGTACACCACATACAAAGTATTAAGTGTATCCATTATCTTTTCAGTAAGGGTCAACCACCTTGGAAGACTCAAATTTGAAATAAAATCCATAACACCATGTCACATATATGCCAACTTGTAACGTGGATCCAACACAATAGCAATCAACAACATCATATTCATTTTCTCAATTGGTTCCCAATACTTCTGAAATTTCAATTTCATTTTGACAGCCATAGCTTTTAAACAAGGATCAAAACCAAACATCAAGGTATTCAATTTGTTCTCAATGGAAACAACTAGAGGAAAATACAAATGAGAAGTCACATATGAAGTGCCAAACAACTTAGTTGTAGCATCATAGAATTTCTGCAAAAAAGTGGTCAAGAGCCTACAGTCTTCCCTATCCTCGAAGGTAGGAAGTCCACCTACGTCCTCAAGTTCCTTCTTAAATTTATCATCATCATCAATCATTCGATCAAATGCCTTTTCAAATTTAGCTGCAGTTTCCAACATCAGAAATGTAGAATTCCACCTAATTGTAACATCCAAACACAACATCCTTTTACAATCTATTCCCTCCTCCCCCACACAAGACTTTAATATCTGTGCCCTTTGCGGAGAGCTCCTAGCATATTTCACAGCAGCCCTAATTCGATTTATGGCACCATCCAATCCATCTTTCACAATCAAATTCAATTTAATCACTAGCTGGATGTATGTTCCGATGGATGAACAAACAAGTATAATTTCTGTACCAAATGATAAACACAATTAGCTTTTTTTTTTTTTTTTTACACATAACACTTGTGCCATAGTGAGATCAACTAAAATTAGCAGATAATAATCATTGATCAAATAAAAAGCACTGACATATTTTTCAATTTTGGGTAATGATTCTATCAAAAGTTAACAAACTAACATCTGGTAGACCTTTCAATTTTTCGGAGCAAACAAATATTAGCTTAGACGATCCATGCCAACAATTCAATCATATTTTCAGCTCTACTTTTCCTTAGTACAATATAGATTCCTTTTACTAGACCATAACAAAATTACTACAAAAATTCCCAATAAATCAATGCCTGGGCTATGACCTACCAACTGATGCAGGGTCTCAATGCAGGGACATATACCAGGTAAACTGCTTCTCATGGAAGTTCACACAAGAAATTCAAACAGTGTCACCATATACATAACAATGTCAACATATACGTAACACAATACTGAACCAAATATAAAACAATGAGTTGTCCCTAGAAGCATAACTTGGTGGTAGGTCTCATATGGAGTACCTGGATTCAGGCTCTTCTCAACCCAGGGGAACAATCATTCCATCCAGTGTGGATTAGATGCAACAACAAGAGTACCTGACTGCTAGAAGATTGAATCACTATCTATTTATCTGCCTAAATGGAATGGTGTGAGAAACTAGAATCACTGTCATTTCTGTTGCCTTTTTTTTCCCACCCTTCTGTAGCACTTCACAAGAGATCACTCTGGATGGTAAAGAACTGCATCCAAGTCACCCTTGTATAAACAAGTAAATGATGGAACGCGCTCCGAGGCGCCGTTGGGGCGGCTACCGGGGTCGGCGGAACGTGGGAGTCCGTCGGGTCCGGCCCTTTCGCGCCCTGGCGGGCCCTGAAGCGTGCATCAACATTTCTTTTGTGTGGGTGTGCCAGATTTTCTATTTTACTTGGAATTGCAAGTGGTAATCCGGAGATCAACCTTCGCAAGTAAAAAGGAAATCAACTTCTTTCAAGTTTTCCATTGCACAAATATTTAAGAAAAGAGACATTTTCTTGGTTTGCCGTGAAAGGCGATTTTGTTTGGCATTTATAACCGATTTTGGCGTTTATAGCCGATTTACAATTCTTATCAATAATGAAAGACAAGAGTTGTGATTTTTGTCTCTTTTAGAAAAATACAAACTACAATGAAAAGCAAGAAAAGGAAGATCTAACTTTTCAGGAGATTGTGGGGGACTCGTTCAGATTGACGGTCGCAAGCCATGTATGGGCTTCGCCATCATCCATGCAGATGAGAACAGAAGATGCTCTTGATTCGCTTGGCTTGGCTATAACCTCAGGTTTTTAGAGGACAAAGACCAAGAGAAGGTCCTATGTCCAATAAAAAGCTAAGTAGACGGGCTGAAAAGCCACGTCTAAGCCATTGGAGGCAGCAGGAGAAGGCAAGGACCTTGGGGGGGGGGGTGCCCCCCAAGGGACTTTTGTCACCTTGTAGTGGTGGCCGGTGCAGAACTTCAGCAGAGTTTTTCTCTCTTTTTCTTTCTCTCAGATCTCTTTCTGATCTTTTTTTCTGATCCTCTGATTTTCTCCTCTTTTTTCTGATCCCAATTTCAATGGAATGCTCTCCTATTTATAGGCCTTTGGTAGCCATTTAGGAGGGTTTATGAGCCTTAATGGCTTTAATGGGAGGAGTTACAAGATTTATTTCTTGATTTTGTAACTCCTTTTTCCTTGAATCTGATTGGCCGATGGAGATTAAGGGCTTTTAATCACCTTAATTACCATAATGGGAGGAGTTTCATGGTTTAAATGCCATGAATCAATTGACTTGTAACTCCCAAATGCTTGCTTCTGATTGGGCCGTCCAAAGAAATGAATTAATGACTGCAATAAAGCTAGTCAATTAACCACATTAATTGGTCGCCGAGCAGTCGAAGAGTCGCGGGCCATGCCGTGTCTTCTGGAATTCTTCTGGCGATGATCATCGATGGATCTACATGCTGATCGACATCGGATAAACATGTAACTTCAGACATTGATAGCTAAGAGTGGGCCGGTGACATCTGTCTTGTCGATTTCACGATCGGTCGGACAGAAAGTGCACTTTCTTGGTCGACCGGTTGGCGATCTTGGAGCGATCAATGATGATTTTATGCTTTTGACGGTTGACCCGTGATTTTGACGGATGTCAGAGGATATGAGTCAATTTCAAGCACTAAAAATCACATTTTCAGAAAACCACAGGGGCCAAAGTGCGCGAAACGCGAAAAAAGACGGAAAAACGGGTCACCGGCGGAAAATCCGGTGACCCGGACCTCCATGGTCGCCGGCGACCATGGGCCATGGTCGCAGGGGCCTGCGACCATGGGCCATGGTCGCAGGGGTCTGCGACCCTGGGGGATTTTTCCCCTTCGGAGCCCGTTTTGCGGTCGTTTTGAGGTCTTTTTCGTCGCTGTTTTCTTCTGTATTTTTCTTGACATTTCTTCTCATTTATTGGCTTGATTTCCCTGTAGAAAACTTGATGAGAATCCTTGCATTTTTAGAGTGCAAAGTTTCTAATTTTCCGGGAAAGCCGAAGACTTTCTCGCGTAGAGCTGCTGATTTTCCGCCAGAAGCTGAAACTTGGTCAAACGATGTCGGAATGACATGAAATTTGAGGTGAAGCCTCCTGAGCAATAAATAAGACCAACCATAGGCTTTTGTTTGAGTTTTGAAGCCGTTTGGGGTCCCGTCGATGCTTCACTTGATTTTGCTGCGGGGAAAATGCCGAGCTTTGATATGTGGCCAAACGATGTCCGATTGACCTGAAATTTGACGGGGAGCCTATTGGAGTCATTTTGAGACGTTCCATGGGCTCTGTCTTGGATGTCATGGTCCCGGGTTGCTCCGCCGCCGGTAGGCTTGATTTTCTCTCGGAGCATCGAAACCTGGTCAAACGTTGTCGGAATGACCTGAAATTCGACGTGCAGCCTTTTGGAAGCATGTAGAAGCCACTCATGTACTTGGTTTGATGAGCGAAGGCTTCGGTGGTTCCCGCCGCCGGGAGGCTTGATTTTGCTGCTCGAGCATTGATCGAGGGTCAAACGTTGTCGGTTTGACTTGAAATTTGGCATGGAGCCCTTTTGGGACATGCTGGAGTCATCTGTAGGCTCTGATCGAAGTTTTGACGTCTCCGATGATGTCGCCGCCGGGAGCTCCCGTTTAGCTGTCGGAGAAGTGAAGTTAGGCCAAATGTTGTCGAAATGGCCCGAAACTTCATGTGTACTCTTCTCTTGGCTATCTTGAAGGATCTTGCAGTTTTTGTTTGATTCTGACAAGATTTGAATTTTTGGAGAAGTTGCATTGCCTATTTATGGCAGGTTGCGACTTCATGCAGCTTTCTTGATTTGAAGAGGCAAAGTGACATTTTTGGTGTCAACAAATGCCCCCTCGAGGTACAGCGACGAGTTACTTGACTTTTGTAGTCGATGTGCCTCGAAGAGATTTTTGAAGGAGAGCTTGTGTCTTGACCAAGAGTCTTTGAGCAATCTTTCCTTTGGTAGAGTAGCCTTTGAGCTTCCAGGGGAATTTTATGGTAGTGAAAGGAATCAAATACCATCTCGAGGCAAAGTTTTGAAGATGACATCAGGGATGTGGATTTGGGTTTCTGTTTTTGATCTTGTGACCTAACCAGCTATATATGGCAGGTTAGGGGATCGGGTTTTGGTTTTGACCTTGTGACCCAACAAGCTGTATGTGGCAAGTTGGGGGATCATGATTTGGTTTTTGGTTTTGGTCTTGTGACCTAACAAGCTGTATGTGGCAAGTTAGGGGACCAGGATTTGGTTTTTGGTCACTCTTTGGGACTGTGTGGGTCCATTGGAGTGGTTTGGATTTTTGTGGAATGTCAATTTCAAGATTTTGGCTCAATTTGGTATATGAGGCTGGATGGTTTGATTTTTGGAAGCTCATGGGGCTTGGAATTTTTTTTTTGTATGGTTCAATCAACTCAAAAGAGGCATGGAACCATTATTGTATGCTCTTGGTAAGAGGGATTTTTTCCTGACTAAAAGCCCATTTTTTTTTTTAGTGCCTAGGTGGTCAAACCTGGCTCATATGTGCTAGCCCATGGGACCTTAAGCTTTTTAGGATGGCTTAGATCTCATGTGGGGCCATTTTTGTAAAGAATATCTAAAGATATCTCATTTGGATAGAGAATATCTAAAAATATCTTTATGGGAGAGAATCTCTCATATTCCCTTAATTTGGGAGAGAATATCTCAAGGTATCTTTCTTTTTGGGAAGAAATCTCCAATATCCTTTTTTGTTGGAGAGAATCTTTCATTGATTGATTTTGGGAGGAAATCTCTCAAAGACATCTTTCTTTTTGGGAAAGAATCTTTCTAATTCCTTCTCTTTTGGTAAGGTTACTAATTAGTAACACTTACCTTTCTTCTTTGTTTCCTTCTTTGATTTGCTCTCTCCTATAAAAGCAAGGAGGGTAGGATCTCTTGCTCTTATTGCTTTCTTTTGCAACAATCTCAAGAGAGCTCCAAGACCAAGAGTTTTTTTTTTCTTCAAGGATCTTCAAGCTTTTTCCTTCTTCTTCTCCATCAATGGCTTCAAGTAAGTTTTCTCTCTTTTTTTCTTTCAAGAAAACTCTATGTAGAGAATAGGATGGTAAAAAAAGAAAGTTTCTCTTCTTTTTTTTTTCTTTCTTCTTTTTTTTCTTTCTTCTTTTTTTTCTTTCTTTCTTTTCTTTCTATTCTTCTTCTTTTTTTTTCTCTTTTCCACGTGATTTCTTCTTTTGTTTTTTTTTCACACGTTTTTTTTCTTCTCTTTTTTTTTTGTGGGCCGTACGGATCTGGTCCGTACGGCCACGTGGCCTGATTTTTTTTTTTTTTTTTTTTTTTGAGAAAGTTTCTTTTTTTTTCTTTTCTTTCTCCCTCTTTTTTTGAGAAAGTTTTTTTTTTTTTTTTTTTTGCTCATCATGATAATGCGTTTTTATGCAAATCTAGATGTTCATGCATGTACTTTTTGTAAATTGAATTGAGTAGCATGATGTGATAGCATACCTGAAAATCTTTGCAAATTTGGGAATTTGGAGCTCGCAGCGATGTTGAGCCCTTCTTGATTTTGCGGAGATTTTGAGGTTTCGAAAGTTTGGAGTTTCGGAGCCCGCAGCAATGTTGAGCCCATCTTCAAACTTTCTATTTCCGTCGGGGTATTTCCTTTTTCTTTGGAATTGCCCCGGAGTCATGCCAAAATTTCGCCAGATTTTTGGTGGGACAAAGTGACCCCTTTTTTTTTTAGCGAAATCCTGTCATTTTGATAACGATCTTTTTCTTTTCCAACCTTTGCAGGTGGTTCCTCCAGAGCGAACAAGGGTAAAGAGCCTGCTACAAGCGTACCTCATCGATCTGCTAGATCTTCCAATGTGGCCGTTCAGCAGGCCTGGGAGAAGGTCCAGTTTGTTGAGAAGAACTTGGAAGAGTGCGATTCCCTCAATCGCGATGAGATGAGGCAGCGATTGATCGCTCTCAAGAATAAGGAATTCTATAAGATCATGGTAAGCAACCGTCCTTGGGTTATGGACGATCTGAGGGTTTTACCCAAGCCTACATTCTTCTTTGGAGATGCAGTCCCTGACGACTTGACATACCAAAGGAGATGTTTTCAGTTCTCTTACACAGCAGATGGTGAAGAGAAGACTGTTTCTACCCGGTCGTCTTTTGATCGTACCATCTCGATCATGAGCCTTGCTCCCACCTGCTCTAAGAGGGAAGATCCTCCGAGCTGGGTGAAGAGGACCAGTGTGATCAAGACCGGGGTTTTTGTTGTTGGACCCTCCGGATATGCGGAGAAGCCACCTGTCCGTATGGACATGTTAATGCCAGCCAGCGGCTACCAGGGCTCTGATTATCCGTCGGTCGATTTGAGACCGGTGGGCCTTGGCGTTTTCAGCGGTGACGGCAGTACTTGGGTGAAGCCTTTTCGACTTCGTGGCCGTTTCAATGTTGACTCCGATTGGAAGTCATGGACTGACCACACCTTGCTGATTGGGGGCGCCGTTTTGAAGGAAGCCGGGATTTTTGACGCGGTCCGCGCTTTTAGGGAGACCGTGACTTTTTCCGATGATGCCTTCATGGCTATGTTGGAGTCTTTCCTCCCTCAGACCAATACCTTCGTTGTCACGAACGGTGAGATTGGTTTTTCTCTGAAGGAGTTGAGTGCTATTACTGGACTGCCCATCCTTGGCAAACTCTACGAGGAGTTCATGCCGATTGACAGCGTCCTTGAGGAGCAGTCAGAGGAGTTCAGGCTCCTATACTTTCAGCTCGTCGCCTTCTATGATTTTTTGAAGGAGGGCTCGAAAGTCAGATCCAGCAGTTGGAAGAGTTATGGCTCTTCATTCTTCAACTTCTTTGACAGCAAAGAGTCTCCTGATAGCATGACCCGGGAAGACAGGAAGAAGACTTTGGCCATGCAGGAAGAGTTGAAGGGTTTCTTCGCGAGCACAGATGCCCTTTATTCTGACATTGCACTGCGGAGAGATCTTGCTGTTTACCTCACTTATTGGCTAGGTGAGGCTGTGTTTGCTGGTGGGGATGGGACGCACATCAGGCCGCATTGTATTTTTCCGGCTTGTCAGATGGCGTTTGGAGAGCGGCTTGCTTTGGTGCCCGCTCTTTACTCCTACCTGTGTACCGAACTGCAGGCTGCTGCTTTCTTGGTTCGGCTTGGGCTCCCTATGAATAGGGTATTTTCAGCCCATATCTTTTATTCGTGGTTTGTATACCACTGTCCTGGCTTCCACCAGCTGGGTGCTGCACAGGATGATGATCCTCTGATGATTCGATTGGCTAAGGGAAAAGCCGTATCTGAATCACTTTTGTTTGCCCGCATGAGGATCCGACGGTTCAGGGACGTCGAGATGGGGCAGTCTTCAGTTAAGCTTTCTCCGGAGTTGCGGAAGAAGGCTTTTGATTTTGGTGCCTCCCGAGACTCTACCAGAGCAGGGTTGGGAAGGCATTACTCTTTGACCAATGCAGAGAAGGAGTGGCTTTTCAGCATACGAGTCGGCACGATGGTGTACCGTAGACATCTTTTCGTCGACATCCAGCCGTATGTACCTTCTCGCTTTGCGCTTCAGTTGGGCTTCTCTCAAGGCGTTGTTGGAGCGCCTTCGAGTATGGTGAAGCGTTTTGGGGGTTTGCAGGATGGCAGAAATGCATGGGCTTTCTATAGTGCTGAAGACACTACTGCCACGATTTCTTATCCTGAGCTGTCGACTTTCTGAACAGCCGGCTTCACGAAGTGGTTCGCGGAGAGCTTTTTGGCATATCGGGGGCTTTCCAAGAAGGAGCTTGATGTAAAGCTGTCTTCTGGAAAAGGCATTGGGAAGTCGGATGGCGTCCGGCGAGAGGAAGTTTGGGCCTTCCTTTCTGGAGAGAAGCACAAGATAGGCTTTCCCGGTGACCAGGGCGTCATTGGTTCTGAAGCTGTTCGGGAAGTACCTGATGAGGCTTTGGAGCAGCTAGAACAGGAGGAAGCTGAGCTCGACGCTTGGATGCAAGCGGCACAGAAACGAGCTTCCGTGGAGTCTACTGGCGAAAGCAGACCATCCGGTGAGGAGTCAAGTGAGAAACCTGACTCTGATAGTGAGGCGGGTTCTTCTAGGAAGCGAACCCGTAGAGGTAAGAAGAGGAGGAGGAGTCAGCGTCACACGGGGCGGGACGAAGACTCTCCTAATGTGGAAGTCCCTCTCACTGTCAATGAGGAGGTGCCAGGGGAAGTTGACGAACCTCCGGAGAAGAGGATTCGGGAAGAAGAGACCATCGGTGAAGGTATGATTCCTCCTTTTCCTTTTTCTACTTCTTTCATGGGGCTTTCCATGTTCTGATTTGTTTTCTCACCCTGCTGCTGCTCTCTTTTTTTTTAGCAGAGGATGAAGACTTGCCGATGCCTGAGGTTCCGACCGATGAGGCGGTGATGGAGCCGGTTATGGCATCTGAAGAAGAGCCGAGGGACTCTGGAATGATTCCAGAATCTCCAATTGGTATAACTTCTTTCGCTTTCTCTTTTCTTTTTTTTTTTTGCCTGCGACTTGATTTGCTAACATTTTTTTTTGTCAGCTGACTCGCCACAAGATTCCGATGACTTTGAACCATCAATGGACGCAAATGTTGATGATGCTTCCGATGAGTTCATGGAGGAAGAGAGTGTTCCGCCAGTCGTCGAAGAAGGTACTTTGTAGTGATGACCCTGATGGTTTTTTTTTTTTTTTTTTTGAACAGGATCATATTCATACCTTTTTGTGTTTCATTTGCAGGTTTTGAAGTGACAGAAGAGAGTCCATCGCCTCCTTCAGAACCAGAGCAAGGGATGCCAGAGGTCGATCCGGAGGTAGAGACCAGTTCGGACATGATTGAGGAGATGCCTCGTGTTGAGATTCCCTCTCCAGTGGCTCCAAGTGAAAAGAGTTATTTTGTTACTCTTCCAATGGGACATGACATGAGCAGCCGATCAGCGGAGAAGGGTGAATCTTCATCCAGTTCGTCCCTTCAATTTGCGAAGAAGGTGCTGGCTCGGGTTTTGAGTTCTTGGGTCAAGACTCTCCTTTCTGGACACTTGGAAGCAGGATTTGGCATGATCCCACATGTGCAGGAGATTCTCACTGATACCGAAGAGGTTGGTCTGGATGTCACAGGTGCCAGGGTGATCGTTGATGGGATCATTGCACTGGGTGACAAGTGGTTTGAGACCATGGGTTTCCCTGACGACCAATTCTTCAAGGAGATGTTCTTGGACCCTGCTGATAAGGCTAAGTCTGACCTGAATGAGGCTACACAAAGCAAGAAGCAGCTAGTTCGGGAGAAGAACAAGGAGGAGCTAGCCATCATCGGATTGAGGCATGACCTTAACGTCCTTGATAGGGAAGTTGAGGAGGCCAGGAAACGTCTTGAGCATTTGAAGGCACAAGTCGATGCGAAGTGGGCTGCTATAACAGAGGCTCGTGACAGGGAGAGTACTCTGATCCGCAGGGTTGCAGATGCCGGTCAAGTTCTCGAGAGGAGGACTCTAGAAAACGAACGATGGCAAACTGCTGGGGAAGAGCTTCCCGGTGTAAAAGAAGGGTTACGGCATTCGCCAGCATCTCATGGCAAGTTCCTGAAGAAGCGTGCCTTGGAAACTCTGACGGCTGAGGCCAAAAGTTTGCTTGAGGAGCTGAAGCTTTGGCTGGAGACTATTTTTGGCTGAGCTCCTGATTTTTTATAGCAGAAACCATTCTTCTTTTTTTTTGGTACCACATGTATTTTTTGGTACTCTTTTTTGTAGTGCTTGTGAACACTTTCTTTTTTTTTTTTGGTACCACATGTATTTTTTTTGGTACTTTTCTTTTTTTTTTTGTTTTCCCTACGCTCACTCAAATCTTTTTGTGATGAAAGCAATTGCTAAATGGGATTTGATTAAAAGCTTTGTCATTTTGTGAAAATCTTTTGTCAAATAATTGTTTTGGCATGGGAGCCTGATTTTGGTTGTGGCGTGAAAGCCGCTTTTGAGATGGCATGGAAGCCGAAATTTTATGGCGTAAAAGCCAAAATTTGGGTTGGCATGGAAGCCGGTGTTTTTGTGGCATTTACAGCCAGTTTGGTGGCATTGATAGCCAATTTGTGGCATTTATAGCCGGTTTTGTGGCATTGATAGCCAATTTGTGGCATTTATAGCCGGTTTTGACATGAGAGTCGGGTTTTTTTTTTTGTGTGGCATTTGTAGCCGAGTTTTTTTTGAAAACCAAGTTTTGTTTTATTGGCATGAAAGCCGATTTTGGCGTTTATAGCCGGAAATTTTTGTTTTGGCATTTATAGCCGGATTTTGGCATTTATAGCCGAGTTTTGGTTTTCAAAATGCAGGTATCGACTAAATGTCGCCTCCCCGCTGAATGGTCTTGCAAGTATCGATGGAATGTCGCTTCCTTGCTCATTCGGTTTTGCGAGTATTGATGGAATGTCACTTCCTCGCGGGTTAGGTTTTGCAAGTATCGATGGAATGTCGCTTCCTCGCGAATTGGGGTGCAAATATTGACTAAGCGTCGCTTCCCTGCTTTTCCCAAGACTTTTGGTTTTGCGGGTACTGACTTGATGTCGTTTCTCCGCGATTTTTGAAATTTGAGGTTTTCTCGAACCATTTGTAATTTTGGGTTGTGGATAGCAACTGGTATGTTGCATCTCCATGATTTTTGAAATTGGGTTGTGGATATCAACTGGTTTGTTGCTTCTCCACGGTTTTTGGATTTTGCAAGTATCGATGAAATGTCGCTTCCCTGCGATTTTGGGTGCAAGTATCGATGGAATGTCGCATCCTTGCTTTTTTTTCAAAATTTTTGTTTTGCGGGTACTGACTTTGATGTCGTTTCCCCACGATTTTTGAAAAACCATTTTTTTTTTTTTTTTTGTTTAAAGACACGAGGGTCGTAAATTTTGACCTAGAACCATTTGGCGGTAAAAGGTAAGGTGGACTAGGGTAGAAATCCCTGAATCCGGATTTTTGTTTCAAACCATGAATTTTGGTTCAAGGATCGAAAGTTTTGGTCAAGTCAGGGAGAGGCTCCTAAACTTGGATTTTTTTTTTTGTTTTTGAACAATGAAACAATGAAAGTAAGCATTGTTTTTGAATCTCTAGAAATTTTGACATTTGATATGAAAATTCTAAAGAGAGTGGGTTTGACGAGCGAGTACCTGAGAACAGGTTTTGGCCATACAGGCATTGCTCTTACCCAGTTGGGTAAGTCTTCAAGGGTAGTACCGCTTCAAGAACTTGCCGTTGATAGGCAGCATACATCTGTCGCCTTCCATGCTTTGTCGATGACGTAGGGTCCCTCCCATTTTGGTTCAAACTTGCCTTTGGACTTGTGAGCGAAGACCATTGGTCTTTTTACTGCAAGAACCAAGTCACCCTTTTTGTAGGCGCGTTGCCTGACCTTTTTGTCAAAAGATCCTGCCATGCGTGCTTGGTAAAGTTCAATGCTTTGTCGATCTTCGAGCCGTCTCTCGTCGAGATTATCCAGCTCATGGAGTCGCAATTTGACATTGCTTTCTTGAGTCATGTCATTTTGTAGAGATACCCTCAGAGAAGGAATTTGTACCTCTAGGGGCACGACAGCTTCGCATCCATAGACCAGCGAGAATGGTGTGCTATGGGTTGGTCCTCGAATGGTGGTTCGATAGGCCCACAAAGCTTCAGACAGTTTGTCGCTCCAGTCTCTTTTGTGACTAGAGACCATTTTCTTGAGGATTTTGCAGAGTGTCTTGTTGAAGGCTTCTGCTAATCCGTTTGCTGCCGGATTGTATGGAGTCGAAGGACAGCTTTGGATTTTGTATTTGTCGCAAAACCTGTAGAATCGATGATCCCGGAATTGTGGTCCGTTATCATGGACGAATCTCTTGGGTATGCCGAAACGACAAATGATGTTGGTGCGTAGGAATTGAAGAACTGATGAGGTCTTCATTTCGTTGAACGCAAATGCTTCTGACCACTTGGAGAAATAATCCGTTGCGGCGAAGATGAAGCGATGACCTTTGCTTGAAGGGGGAGAGATAGGACCTATGATGTCCATGCCCCATGCTTCAAAAGGCCATGAGATTGCTGTAGGATGCAGCCATTCCGGAGGCATGTGAATGTAATCTCCGTGAACTTGGCATAGCTGGCAGTGTTTGGCAAATTGCATTGCATCAGCAACCATGGTAGGCCAATAGTAACCTAACCTTTTTATCTGATCATAGAGCTTAGGACCTGCCTGATGGGCTCCACAAAGACCAGCATGAACTTCTTTAAGTGTTTCTTCGGCCTCTTGTTGTGACAAGCAGCGTAGAAGTACTCCGTTGAAGGATTTCCTGTAGAGGATTTTTGAAGGAATATCCAAATGAAAGTTTGGGGCTCGCCTTTGTATGCTTACCCGTTCTTTTGGATCTTCAGGTAGGATTCCGAACATAGTGTAATCAATGAACGGATCCCTCCAGTCGACGATTGAAGGTTGAAGGATAGAGATCCGACTTCCAACCACTCGGTGGCATTCGGCAACTGCTTGGTGTGTGTTAAGAGGAGGGAGGATCCTTCTCTCGCACACTGTAATTTGCATGTTTTCCCCTTCCTGGATCGCCATTGATGCGGCAAGTCCGGCCAGGGCATCTGCACTGATATTTTCACCTCTACGAATGTGGGTGATGTTGCAGATGTCAAACTTTTGCAGAAGCGATTGTGCCTTGTTGTAATAAGGCAGCAGATCGGGCTTCCTGACTTCATATTTCTGATTCATCTGGTTGACGATCAGTTGAGAGTCTCCAAAGACTTCCAGCATAGTGATACCGGATTCGATGGCGAGTTCCAATCCTAGGATCAGAGCTTGGTATTCAGCTGCATTGTTTGTGCATGGTTCCAGTAGCGAGAAAGCGTGTGGAATCATGCATTTGTCGGGGCTAACAAAGAGGATTCCAACTCCCGAGATCAGCTTTCTGTTTTCATTTGTCCTGGTTGCACCGTCAAAGTACATGTCCCAGGAGGCATTTGGTGAGGAAGTCTCCACGTTGTAGACAGGTTCGTCTGGGAGATCATCTCTGAGTGGTGAATCTTTAGGCAATGGATGCTCTGCGAGGAAATCTGCTAGAGCTTGGCCTTTGATTGCTTTTTGTGGCACATACCTAATATCAAATTGTGACAAGAGGATGGACCATTTTGCCAGTCGGGCATTAAGAGAACCTGCCTTTGTGACAAGGACCTTCAAGAGGTTGATCCTTGAGACGAGGTAGACTGTGTTGGAAAGCAAGTAGTGACGTAGCTTTTGTACGGCAAACATCACTGCAAGGCATTCTTTTTCGACTGGAGAGTAGCGATGCTCTGCACCTACTAGCATGCGGCTGAGGTAGTATAGAGCAGCTTCTTTTCCCTCACCATTCTCTTGTGCAAGCAGAGCGCCTACAGAATGATCAAGAGCTCTTGTGTACAAGATGAATGGTTTTCCAGTGGCAGGGGCAGCTAACACTGGAGGTTTGGTCAGGTATGACTTGATATCTTGAAATGCGGCTTCGCAGTCGGCATCCCAGACAAAGTCTACACCTTTTTTCATCAATCGAGAGAATGGACGGCATTTCCCCGAAAGATTGGAGATGAACCGTCTAATGTAGGCCAATCTCCCTTGGAGCCCTTTTAGTTCTCTCAAGGTTCTTGGAGAGGGCATTTCTAGAATAGCCTTGACTTTTATGGGGTCAAGTTCTATTCCAGCTTTCCGAACAAGGAATCCGAGAAACTTACCCGACGAGACGCCGAAGAAGCATTTTAGAGGATTCATCCGCAGTTTGTGTTTGCGAAGTCGGAGGAAGACTTCCCGAAGATCTTTGAGATGGTCTTCTTTTCTTCTGCTTTTGACGGCGAGGTCATCAACGTAACATTCGACCGTCTTGTGCTGCATATCTTGGAATATTTTCATCATAGCCCTCTGATATGTGGCACCAGCATTTTTCAGACCAAATGGCATGACAGTGTAGCAATACACGCCAAATGGAGTCCGAAATGAAGTGTGTTTTTCATCCTCGGGATGCATCTTTATCTGATTGTAACCAGAGAAGCCATCCATGAATGTCATTCGCTCGAATCCGCAGGTATTGTCAATCATCACCTCCGGTATGGGGAGTGGGAATTCATCTTTAGGGCCAGCGCCATTCAAGTCTTTATAGTCAATACAGACTCTGATCTGCCCATTTTTCTTTGTCACGGGGACAATGTTGGCCAACCATTCTGGATGTTGTTCCTCACGGATGAAGCCAACGCTTTTGAGTTTTTGAACTTCTTGTTCAATTTTATCCATCACATCTGGACGGAATCTTCTTTGGCCTTGTTTGACAGGCTTGATTTCTTCTTGAAGATTGAGTTTGTGGACTGCTATTTTGGGGTCTAAACCAGGCATTTCAGCGTAGGACCATGCAAAGCAATCAACGAACTCACGAAGAAAAGCGATATACTCGGGTAACTCATCATCCTTTATATTCTTGCTTATGAATACAGGACGTGGGTTATCAGGTGTTCCCAAGTTTATCTTTTGAACAGGATCTTCTGTCGGAAGGTTCGAAGGTGGTTCCTCCACAATATTTTCGGAGGCTTCCAACTCAACGAAACCTTCTGGAGTTTCAACTGCATTACCAGACCAAGGCTCTGTTCCTTTCCATGGATTTTCTTGATTGGTGATCTCCTCAAGGCTTGCTATGAGATAGTCCCAATCGCCTGTTGAGTCTGGTATTTCTTTTGGAGACGAGGGTTCTTCTGGGTCAGGATGCCACAAGTCTGTATTATCGGACGATTCCTCTTTATCATCAGAGAAATCATACCAATTGGATGAGCTTCCTGGATCTTTGTCAGGTAACTCTTTAAAGAGATTTCCAGGGAGATCAATGTCTTCGTGGACTTTAGATGTTGAGGCTTGGTCGGTAAAACGACTTTTAAGCCTTTGTGTCAACTGTCTCAGAGGAGTGTCGGGATCATACCCTAACCCATATGAAGACTTTTCTACATGACCGTAGAGTCTCCAATCTTCCAGCTGGCTTTTGGTCAAGGCGGGCTCCAATGGCGTGAGAATACCGCGTCTTTCTCCCAAACCGACTGGGTTTCGAGCGTCATAGCCCATTTTCTTCATAATTGCTTGTGCCACTGGACTATATAGAGATAGCTGAGGCATACCTTCATTTTGGAAAGGTTCCAGCATGGAATTTGATGAAGAAGCGTCCGATCTATGGAAGAAGATCGGCCTTTGCTTTGGTGATGTTGCCGGAACAACAAAGGTAGCAGACGTAGGATCTTCTACATCAGCAGGTGTCTCCATCGGAGTGAGAGCAGGCTGAACTTGCTGAGTGTCAGCTTGGCTTGACGATGCATCGTCTTCTGGCTCTGAGTCCGAGTCTGTGTCTTGCATGATAGATACGAGAGAGACAACAAATTTGCCCCCAGGCTTTTGTTTCGCCTTCTTCACTTTAGTCGTGATGACCAAAGGTTTTGAATTCTTGAGGGAGATAACGAAGGGAGATTGACTACTCTCTTCTAATTTGCCGGAGGGTTTGTTTTCTTCCGGTGATTTTTGAGGAGCCTTGCCTTTATCTTTCTGGAGATTTTCAGCAGGGGGTGCTATTTCCTCTTCTTCTTTTTCTCCTTCATACATTTGGGAGTCTGCGAAGTGGACTTCTTTACCTTTGAAGGGTTTCCTGTCCGCAAAGACTCGATGTACCATGCCGTCGTCGCCGACAAACTTGATGCATTGATGTAGAGTTGAAGGAACAACACCATTCTCGTGTATCCAAGGACGTCCGAGAAGGATGTTGTAGCATGAGGGGGTTTTTATTGCATACACAGTGACCTCAGAGATAAGATCACCGATTTGCAATTTGAACCTGATTTTGCCGATAGGCCTTTGAGTGCTCCCATCGTATCCAAAGATAGATACAGATGTGTGGCTTAGCTTGCCGGGCGGGATGCCCAACTCTTCAAGAGCCGAAGTGGAGATAAGGTTGAGTGCAGAACCTGGGTCGATCTGAACTCTATGTATCGGCATTTCTTTGATGTACCCTGTGAAGTACAGGGGTCGGTTGTGCCTTGCTTCGCCAAGTAGGAGGTCTTCCTTAGTGAAGGCGATGGTTGCACTGGCTGCCTTTTGAACCGAGAGGCATTGGATGCATGATCCCTCAGTTTTCTTTTTTTCATCTTTTAAGGAAGTTTCAGAGTTTTTGACCCGGTAGTCCATTTCAATTTGGAGGACTTGTGGGGCATGTTTGTCGACATCCTCATTCAGTTTTTGTAATTCTGAGATGAGATTATCACGAGTGCGTGGAGACATTCGTAATAAATCCAGGATGTGAAGACGTGCAAGTATGTGTTTGAAGTGCTCAACCAAGTCATACTTGAAAGCCTCCTTAGGGCCTGCATGTTCATCATTGTTGCCACTGGGGGCGCTTACAACATCTTTTCCCGAAGGATTTACATAAGTAAAGGAAGATTGGTTGTAATTTTTGTGGTAGTCCCGGCCCGAACGGGTGCCTCTACCAACTTCGAGAGCTTCTTGAGAAGGATCTTCGTTTGGAAGATTGTCTTCAGGATCAAGAGGCTGTCGTTTTTCATCTACTGGGGATGTATCTGCAGCAGAGTTGCCATCCTCAGTGATTGTGTTGCACGGAGCATTTTCCGGGAGCAAGTCCTGAACAGCATCCAGCAGCTTTTCTTCTTCGTTGACCCATCCATCACCCCAAGTTGGGTTTTCTTCATGATGATGAGTCGGGAAGAATGTGTATCCTGAAGTCACAGTCTAAGGAGAAGAAACCTGAGAGGGTGTCATCTCTGTGAAAGTCACGTGAGACGAGGTAGCTCCAGAGGATACATTGCTAGGCGTCGTCGGAGTGTAGGTAATCTCATCAGACGACGCTTCAGAAGAGCTATAATCCTGATATATTACATTACAGGAAGCTCTGATAGAAGATGTTGCCTGCTCGGAGTCAGACTCATCCTCGGATGTAAGAGGATCGTCAATCCAGCAATGTTCTCCATTTTCAGGAGTTGAGGGAGGAGGTACCTGATGGGCTTCAGGGACTTCCGGCTCTGGATTGTGAGGAATCTCGTTGACGCGGTCTTGCTCTTGTTCTAGAGCGAGACGCTGCAAGATCCTTGCATATTCTTCAAGATCAGGCATGGGAGCCAGATCCTCTTTTTCGTCTTCTCCGTGTGGCTCAACATAGTTGATTTCCACTGGAGCAATGACAGGTGCTGGGTTAACAGCATCTTCTTGTGCAGCCTCTTGGTCTTCTTCATCATCAGACCAGGATCCTTGTGGTTGCAAGGGGTTATACCAGATTACTGGCATAAGGTGAGTTTCAGGAACCCATTCTTCATCGGAGAGATATTCTCCTGTTTCAAGAGATTCCTCCCACTCATCGGTGTAGTTGGGCTCGAATCCATCGTCGGTGTCGCTGGACTCGTATCCATCAATGGAGAATCCAACTACCGAGTTGCAAGAGTATGATGCCCCCTGCATGGCTTCTTTTTTGAATTGAGGTGGCATGAAATCACTAAGAGTGAAGTTTCTTACCGCCTTTGAAGTCTCTGGAAGGGACGTTTTTGTTGCCCCGAGTGAAGTGGTAGAGGAGGCCTCGCCTTTTCATGGACTTCTTGTTTTGGCTGGGTCTTCTCTTGCCGTTTGAGCCTGAGGAGATGTTTCCTAGCCTGCCTTCGCTGTTGAGCTGTCGGCTTTGTTTTTACGATCTCCTAGTTTTCATCTTCCAAGAGATCGGGATGTACCCATATGGGTTGTCCGTCTGGTGTCGGGTAAGGAACCAACACTTCAGACGTTTGAATTCTATTTATCACCTTGAAGGAAGTAGTGATCTTCTTCTTCGGTGATTTTGGTGTTTGTCCACGTGACACCATGTTGACGGAGGCGGGGCCATAATTTTTGTCAAAGGTGATGACTCCGTTTTTCCACATCTCGTTTATCTTCTCTCTCACAACAAAGCATTGATTGAGAGGATGCGAGACCATCTGGTGGTATGGACAGTACCGAGGATCATTGGTTTTGCCAACGTCTCCAGGTCTTTTGGGCTCTGGCAAAATGAGTTTGCCATTTGCTAGGAGAGCCCCAAAGATTTCTTCGACGTCTTCATCGAACGGATATTTCTTTTCTACTCGCTCTTTGAAGGCATCAGAGAGTTCAGGTCTCTTACCTGCAGCTCTATTTTCAGCTTTCTTTGGTTGCTGAGGAGCTGACTTGGTTTGCACATTAAGGACCTCTTTCTTCTTTGGTTTAGAGGTTGCAATGGCGGTTGGCTCTTTTCTTGATGACTTCTGACTGTTGAGGTCTTTAATCACCGTTTCAGCTTCCATAGAAGCTTCCAGGAGTTCCCCCAGGTTTTTTGATTTGTTGCCGATGATCATGGAGCGTATTTTTGCTCTCATATTGTTACGGCAGATGTCGACTAGCGACGCTTGTGGCAGTACATCTGAGCATTTGTACGCCATTGCTTTCCACTTGTGAATGAAGTCATAAGTTGACTCATTCTCTCCCTGTTTTAGGCTGCAGAGCTGAGCCATAGTAACAGGATGATCCTCACCTTGGAAGTGGGTCAGGAAGCGTGTCTCCAGCATAGCCCAGTTCTGAATGGAGTTCTCCGGCAGAGTGGAGTACCAATCGAAGGCCGTACCTTTTAGGGTACTTGCAAAGAGGCGGATCTTGAGTGCATCTTGATCCGCGATAGCTCCCGTCAAGATCTTGAAGTGGATGACGTGCTGTCTGGCTGATCCTTTCCCCGTATATGTTTGGAGAGTAGGATGCTTGAATTTTGTGGGGAACGGGACCGAGTCCATCCATAAAGGATATGGTGGCTTGATCCCATGCTCTTTGAGTATATCCTCTTCTTTAGCTTTGGCGAGGATACTGTCTACGTCCTTTTTGGTGAGGGCGCGTGACTCATTTTCTTCTCCATTTCCCTCGTTATTGCTATGATTTGGAGGAGGCTCATTGTTCACCTGATTTTGGACGACAAGGAGAAGGTTTTTCATCAGAGTTTCAATCCTCTGCTGGCCTTGTTCCAACTGCTGGATGCGTGTGAGCGCATCATCTCGAGGTGGATTCTGAGGTGGCGGCTCAGAACTTGTAGCCAAGACGTTCATCCCTCGGGATTCGAACGAAGAAATCGTCCTGGTGACCGAGCTGGGGCTCATTCTTTTTGATGAAGAGCTTGATGAAGGATTACTCTCCCGTCCTTGGCTGGAAGGGGCAGGAGATTCTTCGGGATGTCTTTGTGTCCTGGTGACGCTACGGGTCACCGGACGTCGGACATGGATTTTTTATGCTGACCTTTGGCGTCTTCTGGTTTTTCCAACCATATGGACGGCTGCAACTTGGTCGGGTCTTTCTTTTTCGACCCATTTGCTAGAGACTTGAAGTGTAGGAGGCTGGGTCCTTTGCTTCTCTAGTCTCTTTTGTCGATATGACGCACGGCGGCGTGCTCGACGAGCGATTTGAGCTTTGGTCAGCTCTGGCTGGGCTCTGACGATGAAGGATGTGCTCCCTCGGGCGCAGCAGCCGAGCTTGTCTTCTTTGTGGTTGGGCAAGGACAGGATGCGGACCCGGTCCTTTGCCTGTTGCAGCGAAGCTTTAAACCTTTCGAGTTCGGCCCCTGTAGAGATAAAGGGTCGAACTGAAGGGGTGTAGGCCCTGGCAGGTGCTTGTAGAGGCCTGGTGATGCATGATCTGATTTTGGGCCTGTAGGAACAAGCCGGCTCATGCTGGGTTGACTTGGGAGTCAGGTTGGAGATGGGTCTCTCCTCTTTCATGTAGGCAAGAGGGTAGAACTGGTTCTCTTTGAGTGGGGCCAGGTATGCTGGCTTGGTGGAAATTTGAGACCTCCTTTGTTTTGGGGAAGGTCTTGGAGACCAAGTCTTGGGATAGACCTGGTTGTTTGTGGGTCGAGGCTTCGCGGGGGTGCCGCGGGCTTCGGGCTTTTGGGCTTTCGCCTTTGGTGTCACGAGAGTGACACGTTGAGAGGCGATCTTCTGCTTTTTGGCAGGAGCAGCTTGTTCTTCGGGAAGTGGGAATGGTCCCAGTGTCCCGAAGACGATGGTCCGGGGAGTCGAGGTCGACCCTGAGTTCAGAGAGTTGCCGAGGGAGTTGACGCTTCGGCTGCTGGTGGGGCGCTTGTAAGTGCGCTCGGTTTGCTTCTGTTGAAGCATGAGTTGGTGCTTGTTCTCATCGAAGATAATGGTTAAGGCTGCCATTGTTAGTTTCGAAAAAGTTCTGAAACAAGACCACATCCATTAGTAATCACAAGAATATAATGATCATAAATGGGAATTTCTATGGTTGTCTTTTCAAATCGCTTAAGGGATATGACCCAAGCAACATGAAGAAGGCAAAAAGCCATAGATGGTACAATTGTTCTGACAGCAAGTATGGTGAGCCCAGAATGAGCGTTCCAGTGACTGCTAGAAGCAATTGTAAACCTAAATTCGACTTATCGAGAAGCAGGGCTTGCTCGAGATAAGAAGAATAAGATGTAGGAGTTACAAATGTGCCGGTCACAGATACAGTAGACCCTGAAAGGGCGTACCAGTACTGCTAGGCACAAATGTTGGAGATCGCATCCATGAGATGGGATTCTTTGTTTTGAAATGTCAGAAATGGATTCGTCAAAGAGAGCAGGTGACATTCCGATTCAAATACGGGCTCAACAATTTCCGCGAGCGCCAGTACTCAGAAGGGAAGAGACCACAATTTCTCGAATCTGAATCCAAAAAGTGACGAGTTTTTGGAGATTTTTTTTTTGAAATGATTTTTTTTTTATTTTATTTTTATTTTATTTTTTTTTTATTTTTTATTTTTTTTAAAATATTTTTTTTTATTTATTTTTTTATTTTATTTTTTTTGAAAATTTTTTGTTTTTTTTTTTTTAAGATTTTTTTTTTTTTGAAAATCTTTTTTTTTTATTTTTATTTTTTTTTTAATTTTTTAAGATTTAAAGACGAGAGAGTACACATAGGCCTCCTAACCCGGTATTATGAAACCTCAATTGATAGAATTGCCCCCAGGTAAGGGTAGGATTACTTAATGAACCCGTTTGGAGGACCCTTGCCTAGAACAGTCAAGCTGTCTCCACACTCTGGACAAGGCTTTTCTTGAATCAATCGTGATCAAAGAACGCAATTGGTTTAACCTTAGTGGTCTATGTCCCCTTTTTTTTTTATAAAAATCCCAAATAGACTCATCGAAGAGAAACGATGGCCCAAAACCTTAGTCGAACGGGCTCAACATTTCTGCAAGCACCAAAGAACGATAGGATAGGAACAAAGTTTCTCAATTTTGAATCCAAACTAAGAAAACTAATTTTTTTTTATTTTATTTTTTTTTAATATTTTTTTTTTTGAAATCTCTAATGAACTCATCGAAGAGAAACGATGGTCCAAAACCTTAGTCGAACGGGCTCAACATTTCTGCAAGCACCAAAGAACGATAGGATAGGATCAAAGTTTCTCAATTCTGAATTCAAACTAAGAAAACTGATTTTTTTTTTATTTTTTTTTTGAAATCTCTAATGAACTCATCGAAGAGAAACGATGGTCAAAAACC
Source organism: Umbellularia californica (assembly GCA_028538565.1). Taxonomy (NCBI): domain Eukaryota; kingdom Viridiplantae; phylum Streptophyta; class Magnoliopsida; order Laurales; family Lauraceae; genus Umbellularia; species Umbellularia californica. Next base: position 36,286,648 of record JAPQWN010000009.1, on the reverse strand, counting down.
TTAGTCGAACGGGCTCAACATTTCTGCAAGCACCAAAGAACGATAGGATAGGATCAAAGTTTCTCAATTTTGAATTCAAACTAAGAAAACTGATTTTTTTTTTTTTTTTTGAAAAGAGAAAGAATGGAAACAAACTCAAAGAAATAGAAATTTCCAAAAAATCCCATCTCATGTTTTTTTTTTTTTAGGATACAAAATCCAACATAGGCTACCAGCTAGGAAGTAGCCAAGGAATCCGGAAAAGAAGTATAAGCATAGAGCAAAAAGTATGATATGCAAATATTTCATTTCCAAGCACCGTGTTCTCAAATGAACGAGTCCCACCGGGTGTGCCAGCTTGATGGAACGCGCTCCGAGGCGCTGTTGGGGCGGCTACCGGGGTCGGCGGAACGTGGGAGTCCGTCGGGTCCGGCCCTTTCGCGCCCTGGCGGGCCCTGAAGCGTGCATCAACATTTCTTTTGTGTGGGTGTGCCAGATTTTCTATTTTACTTGGAATTGCAAGTGGTAATCCGGAGATCAACCTTCGCAAGTAAAAAGGAAATCAACTTCTTTCAAGTTTTCCATTGCACAAATATTTAAGAAAAGAGACATTTTCTTGGTTTGCCGTGAAAGGCGATTTTGTTTGGCATTTATAGCCGATTTTGGCGTTTATAGCCGATTTACAATTCTTATCAATAATGAAAGACAAGAGTTGTGATTTTTGTCTCTTTTAGAAAAATACAAACTACAATGAAAAGCAAGAAAAGGAAGATCTAACTTTTCAGGAGATTGTGGGGGACTCGTTCAGATTGACGGTCGCAAGCCATGTATGGGCTTCGCCATCATCCATGCAGATGAGAACAGAAGATGCTCTTGATTCGCTTGGCTTGGCTATAACCTCAGGTTTTTAGAGGACAAAGACCAAGAGAAGGTCCTATGTCCAATAAAAAGCTAAGTAGACGGGCTGAAAAGCCACGTCTAAGCCATTGGAGGCAGCAGGAGAAGGCAAGGACCTTGGGGGGGGTGCCCCCCAAGGGACTTTTGTCACCTTGTAGTGGTGGCCGGTGCAGAACTTCAGCAGAGTTTTTCTCTCTTTTTCTTTCTCTCAGATCTCTTTCTGATCTTTTTTTCTGATCCTCTGATTTTCTCCTCTTTTTTCTGATCCCAATTTCAATGGAATGCTCTCCTATTTATAGGCCTTTGGTAGCCATTTAGGAGGGTTTATGAGCCTTAATGGCTTTAATGGGAGGAGTTACAAGATTTATTTCTTGATTTTGTAACTCCTTTTTCCTTGAATCTGATTGGCCGATGGAGATTAAGGGCTTTTAATCACCTTAATTACCATAATGGGAGGAGTTTCATGGTTTAAATGCCATGAATCAATTGACTTGTAACTCCCAAATGCTTGCTTCTGATTGGGCCGTCCAAAGAAATGAATTAATGACTGCAATAAAGCTAGTCAATTAACCACATTAATTGGTCGCCGAGCAGTCGAAGAGTCGCGGGCCATGCCGTGTCTTCTGGAATTCTTCTGGCGATGATCATCGATGGATCTACATGCTGATCGACATCGGATGAACATGTAACTTCAGACATTGATAGCTAAGAGTGGGCCGGTGACATCTGTCTTGTCGATTTCACGATCGGTCGGACAGAAAGTGCACTTTCTTGGTCGACCGGTTGGCGATCTTGGAGCGATCAATGATGATTTTATGCTTTTGACGGTTGACCCGTGATTTTGACGGATGTCAGAGGATATGAGTCAATTTCAAGCACTAAAAATCACATTTTCAGGAAACCACAGGGGCCAAAGTGCGCGAAACGCGAAAAAAGACGGAAAAAACGGGTCACCGGCGGAAAATCCGGTGACCCGGACCTCCATGGTCGCCGGCGACCATGGGCCATGGTCGCCGGCGACCATGGACCGGCGACCATGGGCCATGGTCGCAGGGGTCTACGACCCTGGGGGATTTTTCCCCTTCGGAGCCCGTTTTGCGGTCGTTTTGAGGTCTTTTTCGTCGCCGTTTTCTTCTGTATTTTTCTTGACATTTCTTCTCATTTATTGGCTTGATTTCCCTGTAGAAAACTTGATGAGAATCCTTGCATTTTTAGAGTGCAAAGTTTCCAATTTTCCGGGAAAGCCGAAGACTTTGTCGCGTAGAGCTGCTGATTTTCCGCCAGAAGCTGAAACTTGGTCAAACGATGTCGGAATGACCTGAAATTTGAGGTGAAGCCTCCTGAGCAATAAATAAGACCAACCATAGGCTTTTGTTTGAGTTTTGAAGCCGTTTGGGGTCCCGTCGATGCTTCACTTGATTTTGCTGCGGGGAAAATGCCGAGCTTTGATATGTGGCCAAACGATGTCCGATTGACCTGAAATTTGACGGGGAGCCTATTGGAGTCATTTTGAGACGTTCCATGGGCTCTGTCTTGGATGTCATGGTCCCGGGTTGCTCCGCCGCCGGTAGGCTTGATTTTCTCTCGGAGCATCGAAACCTGGTCAAACGTTGTCGGAATGACCTGAAATTCGACGTGCAGCCTTTTGGAAGCATGTAGAAGCCACTCATGCACTTGGTTTGATGAGCGAAGGCTTCGGTGGTTCCCGCCGCCGGGAGGCTTGATTTTGCTGCTCGAGCATTGATCGAGGGTCAAACGTTGTCGGTTTGACTTGAAATTTGGCATGGAGCCCTTTTGGGACATGCTGGAGTCATCTGTGTCATCTGTAGGCTCTGATCGAAGTTTTGACGTCTCCGATGATGTCGCCGCCGGGAGCTCCCGTTTAGCTGTCGGAGAAGTGAAGTTAGGCCAAATGTTGTCGAAATGGCCCGAAACTTCATGTGTACTCTTCTCTTGGCTATCTTGAAGGATCTTGCAGTTTTTGTTTGATTCTGACAAGATTTGAATTTTTGGAGAAGTTACATTGCCTATTTATGGCAGGTTGCGACTTCATGCAGCTTTCTTGATTTGAAGAGGCAAAGTGACATTTTTGGTGTCAACAGTAAAATACCCACATCAATTTGCATATCATTTTAAGAAAATAATGTGAAACTAAATGATGACTATCCTTCAGTACAACATTTACATGTATTCTTGCATTTGGTTGCTTTGGTATAACTCTTTTATACCTTTGTAGCCCTTCTGCCTTTTTTGAGGTAATTTTTTTCTCTGTTTGCTTGTTTTTTCTTCAATGATTTGCTTAGTTAGTGATAGAAAATGAGTTGGCAAATGCAAGTAGCAAGACATGCTGTATGGAGATTTCACATTAATCTTGTCGTCGTCTTGCTTTGAAAACTTAAGTTTTCTTGTTGCCTCCTCTTCCAAACCTAGGTAAACACAGGTGGTTTGACTCACTTTTTCTTCTAAGTAGTGGAGCCATAAGGGAGCTTATATTTTTGTAAAAGAGGCGTCTCATCAACCTTCTATAAACTGGATTCTTATCTTTGGTATTGATCTTGTCAATAGTGGAGATGAAGCTATTGTAAATTTCATCAAGTATGGGCAGATTTATATCCTTTACTTTCTGACAGGGGAGCCTAATTCTCCCATAAGAGTAGAGCAGGTGTGATTAAAAGTTTCCAATGTTGATTGATTGATTATGCTAAGGATCTGGATACTTCTTTAGGTAGCAACAATAGCCTTGTACAAAGCATCCTTTGCCAATGTGATTAGTACTATGGTCAAGTAATCCCCTTATCCCTTTCTAATGCATTCGAAGAGTTAAAGATGCGATCCAACCTAAAGCAGCCTAATTGTTATGTTACCAACTCGAAATAAGGATAGTGCTCGATGGTTGCTTCTAACTTAAACAACTTATGCTTCCGCAACTGTGAGTTAAACTTCTTTCAACTGGAATTTTAACTCAAAACCAGGGAAATCATAAACTTGTGGTTCTCCCAATGAAATTTCTTGTAACTGACAAGAGAAGCATCTAAATTCAAAAGTGCTTAATGGTAACTTGGGTTTCCTTGGAAATATCCTACAACTACAATTTCTCTGCGACCATGAAATGGGTCATTCAGAGCACTCTGCAAAAATGGATTCAGATGCAAGACCCAAGGCTTAAATTCCAAAAGAAAATGCACCTTCATGTGAAGTTGGCTGCACTGTTGTGGTTGACCAACCAACTGATTTTTGAAAATTGGTTTCTGGGTTTTTTATTTCAATGCGTTGCCTGCACACTACTTTCTTCTTTTGTTAAACAGAAGAAGAATTAAAGGAAAAGCATGGGAGAATTCCAGGTGTTTGTATATGTGTTCGATGGTTTTTCGTGAGGGGAAAAATGATATTTGGATTTGGTATTTTGGTTGTCTTTCAATACATTGATTGCTCATACATTGCTCTCATGTCTGTTTCTTCATGTTCTATTTTATCTAATGGTGAAAAGAAAAGGATGGTTTCTTTTTATTCAGATATGTATTAAAAATAGATAATAATAAGAAAAATAGATGGATTGATGATAACTCCATGAGTGATAGATTGCCACAAGTCCCATCTTTTCTTTTTTTTTTTTTTTTTTTTGTTCAATTTCACTGTCAAATTTTGATGTCTAGTATGGCCGAGACTCCACTTCCTCAGCCTGATGCTCCTCAACCTAAAACTCACTCTGTTACTCACTGTCAGAGTCAGATATCCTCTCTCAAAAGAAAAAATAACAAAAAATCAGATATTTGGTAGCATTTTCCTAGACCTGAAAATTATGACCCTAAGATTCAGTATACACTCCATTGTAGCCATTGTGATGCTCAGGTTAAGTGGTTGGGTGCTAATGGAACTAGTGCAATGAGGAATTATTTGAAAATCTGCCCTAAGTTTCCAGAAAATATAATGTCAGAGACAAAAGAAAATTACTTTAGTAATGAAATCTGGTAGTGGAGCTAAAAGTGGGAATCCTATTGCACTCTGGAAATTTAGTCAGGATGTTTATAGTGAGGAACATGCAAGAATGATCATCTTAGATGAATTGCCTTTTAAATTTATAAAGAATGAGGGGTTTAGGCGCTTTTGTAGCATGATGCAACCCTTATTCAAACTTATTTCACGTGTTACAATAGCTAATGATTGTATGGCTTTATATATGGCGGAGATAAAAAATTGAAGAGTATATTTTCGAAAAGTAAATAAAGGATATGTCTCACTACTGATATATGGACATCAAATCAGAACATTTCTTATATGTTCCTTACGTCTCATTTCATAGATAAATAATGGAACTTGCACAAAAAACAAATCTTGAACTTTTGTGTGATTTCTAGTCACAAAGGTGAGGCAATAGGTCGAAGGGTTGAGGAATGTTTAGTTGATTGGGGAATTCAGAAACTTTGCGCATTAACTGTTGACAATGCTACATCAAATGACATTGCCATTACTTATTTGAAGAGAAAGTTCTTTAAGAGAAATGACATTTTTATTTTAGGCGGTCGATATTTTCAAATGAGATGTTGTGCATATGTGTTGAATTTGACTATGAAACATGGATTTGATGAGTTGGAAGGTGCCATAAATCCAATTAGGGCTACTGTGAAATATGCTAGGAGCTCTCCATAAAGGGCACATATATTTAAGTCTTGTGTGGAGAAGGAGGGAATAGATTATAAAAGGATGTTATGTTTGGATGTGACAACTAGGTGGAATTCTACATTTCTGATGTTGGAAACTGTAGCTAAATTTGAAAAGGCATTTGATCGAATGATTGATGATGATGATAAATTTAAGAAGGAAGACGTAGGTAGACCTCCTACCTTCGAGGATAGGGAAGATTGTAGGCTCTTGACCACTTTTTTGCAGAAATTCTATGATGCTACAACTAAATTGTCTGGCACTTTATATGTGACTTCTCATTTGTATTTTCCTGTAGTTGTTTCCATTGAGAATAAATTGAATACCTTGATGTCTGGTTTTAATCCTTGTTTAAAAGTTATGGCTGTCAAAATAAAATTGAAATTTCAGAAGTATTCGGAACCAATTGAGAAGATGGATATGATGTTGTTGATTGCTATTGTGTTGGATCCATGTTACAAGTTGACATATGTGATATGGTGTTATGAATTTTATTTCAAACTTGAGTCTTCCAAGGTGCACTACAAGAAAATATACCTTTAGCGGCCAGCTTATAGCAGGGGTCTGCAAAAAGCGTCGTTATAGATCACTTATAGCGGGGGCCAACAATGGCCCCCGCCAAAAGCCAATTTTAATTAACTTGTAGCGGCGCTCGTAGTAGTGGCCGCCACTATATACCCCATCTAATGGCGCCAAAATTTGGCGGGGAAGTTTCAAGCCTTTAGCGTCCTAATTTTAGCAGCAGCTGATATATTCGAAGGTAAAAATATATTTTTAGCGAGGGTTCCTAAATAGGGTGACGGTAAAACTTAATTTTAGTGGGGGTCATAGGAGCCCCCGCTAAAAGTTGTGGAATTTTAGTACTTAATAAAGACTAAAAACCCTTATTAGCCATAGCAATCGACCATTAAGGGCTCTTCCTCAACCTCCTCTCGTGTCTTCTCCCTTTTGCAACTAGCAGCTGAGACAGGTACTTCTCTCTCTCTCTCTCTCTCTCTCTCTCTCTCTCTCTCTCTCTCTCTCTCTCCCCCCTGCTCGGCAAACCCATATACACTTGCAACCTCTTGCCCCGCCCGGCAGACCCATATACGCCTGCAACCTCTTGCCCCGCTCGGCAGACCCATATACGCCTGCAACCTCTTGATCAAATCTTCATAAATCCTAAAACCCTCCTCAGAAAAACTACTCTTCATATATACATATCTCCAACCTGTTGGCAACACTACATGTCCAAACCAGGTCCACCTCCCCTCCCCTTCCCTCCACGTCTCACACCATCACAAACCGACCTCCATCAAGTAGAATCCGGAAGCACCACATGTCACCTCGAATCTGCCAATCCGTGTAGCCGACATGATCAAGTGGGATGCATATCGAGCACCGATGTTGACTATACCATGATCCCTCTCCCTCTCCTAACCAAGTCAATTACATGGTATGAAAAAGACCACGTCATTTACAACAAGAGCCTGCAATCCATACGCCTGTGACCCATACGCCCTTTTCGTTTATTTAATTGTTTTCTCTACTGTTTTGTATAGAAAGTGTCACGACCCCGGACCGGGTTTAGGGTCCAATCCGGGATCGGGACTCATTAATATAAGAATAATGATTATGATAGTATGTTGGTGTCACAACGTACACGGGTTAATAAAGAACACACATTTCCCGTGCACATGATTTCCCACAGGAGTCCGCGGTGAGGATTTCACAACAACATTAAACATTTTATAATTGCGGAAGCGTATGGCAAATCATACATATAAATCATTTCCATAAAACATGAGACCGATTGCATTTAAGTATCAAGTATCAAAATGAGCAATGTTCTAAAGCTTAACCCAAAAGTACTGTTAAAGTTTAAACAAATATCTCTTAGTTACATTTCCCAAAATTAGAGGCCAATAAAGGCCAATATAAACAAAACAATATCCACCAAAGTATCAATAAAAGACACCCCCAAAATGTTTCGCATCTCTCGAGACGGCCGGATGTTTAAACAACATCATCGGCACGCCACTCCACTAACTGTTGCTGTTCTCCGACCGCCTCCTCATGCTCCTCCTCGGGAAAGTCAACATAGGGACCTGAGTACCAAAAGTGGGTCACACACGATGGTTTGGCAGGCGGGTGAAAAGATACGATAATAAATGAAATTACCTTTGAAAGCATTTAAATCTGTATACATGACAATCTTCATGAAAAGATAATTCATTTAAATCAAAAACATGCATGTACTGAAAAACAAGTAAAAGTACCAAGGAAACAGGAATAACAAGATGACATCCACAAGAAGCTAAATCCTCTATCACCGAAGTGACAAGAGTCTATCGGGGTGCTGATCTCAGTCACCGAAGTGAGAAGGTGCAACAACATTTACATATACATAAGTAATAATACGGGACGGGACCGCGGTAGCAAACCGGGTATCGGGAACCACGGGAGCGAGCCGGGTATCGGGACGGGACCACGGTTAATAAACCGAGTATCGGGATCCAAACTGCAGCTGGCGGGACGGGAGGGGGAATCTCCAAGTCAGTGGATCAGACTGACAAGGTTGACAAGGTTATCCAAGCTTAGTGGTGCCGACTCATGGGTCACAAGCGAGAAAACAAAACAAATACGTATAACGAAACGAGGTGCTCATAAGTACAAAAGCATAACTGTATCGGTCGGGCATGTACGGGCTAGCAACAATGCTAAAAGCATGAATTTCAATACTGTCGGGCAAGTCTAGTCATAAAACACGGGATTTAAAATGTACGAGTAAAAATTCGGTTCGAATTAAAGTATGAATGGATTTCTCATATTCTCCGGGCTAAGTGTTGAAAGTCCAAGATTTGAATCAATGTAAATAGGGTCCCGTATGTTAGGTTGATATACATTTGGTACTCTTTTAAGAATTGAAAACATTCCGGAGCCTTATACACATTGACAAATTTAAAAGACCTAAATACAAAGTCATAAAGGGATCTCTTCCACCATATGGTTCCTTCAAAAGAATTGATTCAGATTGGGGTTCTATCAGTTCGTCAGTTGTCTGTCGGTCAGCCGAGGTGGGTGCGTCGGCTGGCCGACAGATGGCTGTCGGTCGACCGACGTTGAGATCTCGGTCAGCCGACAGATGATTGACAGAGATTTTGGCAAATAACAGCTCTCTGGAAATGGAGCCGACGATTCTGTCGGTTGCTGTCGGTCGACCGACATCGAGGTCTCGGTCAACCTACAGTGGACCTGCAGAACTTCTGACTGAATGCAGCTCACTGATATTTGAGCCGACAGGTTGTCGGTTGGATTTCGGTCGACCGACATGGGATGTCGGTCGGCCGACAGCTGACCGACAACAAACCGACGCTGCACAGTCAGTTCCGTTTTAAGTCAGATTTTCTGCTGTCTTTCTTCCCTTATTCACCTACAACCTGGGCACCCTTCTTTGTACACTTTGAGGGTTTCAAGACCTCATTCAAACCCAATCATTCTACCAACACAAACACCCCAAACCTCTCCTTCCTTTCCACATTCCACCTCATCCATTCTTCCATCAAATCCTTCCATTCCATCCACATTCAACCAAAAGAAATCCAATCCATCATGAGTTAAAAATTCCAATAAAATAAGCTATGACATTCTCAACATGCACAAGAGAGAAATAGACCAACATTATGCATTTCTAAATCAATGTGAATCATAAGGAAAACATGAATAGTGAGAATGTGAAACATCAATATATATGAAGTAGAAAACCACATTTTCAATAAAACATGTAAATATCAATCATCCACTTGCCTTAGGTCTTCTAACAAGCAAATCCAAGCTCTAAACCAAATTTCCAAGCCAAGATCCAAGCTACAAGCAAAACCCCCAAAACAAACCCTAAAATGGGTCAAACCAAGAAACAAGAAGAAGAAACTCAAAATAATAAAAATGAAGCTCCTCTATGACTAGGAGAATACAAATCTAAGGGATTAGGAGGGAAAACTTACTAGGAAACTCTCCAAATGAGCAAGACTAGTTCAAGGAAGATCTTAGAATGGAGGTCTCCCTTCAAAAGTTGTATCAATGGAGAGCTCTTGTGAGGAGGATGAAGATGGTAAGGTCCAATCTTGGTTTAGCAATGGTTTAGTGGTGCTATGAGATGGAGAAAGCAAGAAAGAAATGGAGGAAACTCATGGCTGCTGGGATTCATCTCTTAGAACATTAATTAGGGCAAGGAAGAAGAGAAGAGAAGAAGGGTTCTCTTTATAAATCAAAGGTGAAGTGGGTCCCACAACTTAAAGTACTAGTCGGGCTAAAAACATGCATTCCGGGACCTCAAATGGATTCGACGAAGGAGGCAAAGTTGATCAACAAAATTTCTAGTTTCCAAAAAGTATATATATCGCGGGTTTCGGGGATATCAAATTTTGGGTACAGATTTCATGTAAAAAGACTGTTTTGCCCTCAAAGCTAGGAAAGTCGGGTTTCGGGGTTCCGAACGGGCACGGGTTCAACATGAAAGTTGTAGGGATCGACGAGTCGAGTAAAACATGACACTAACAAAACCACAAGAATCTCGAATAATCCCCAAAGTAAATTCAAGACTAACAAAAAGGAACCCCCAAAGGGTCCCACTAAGCACAAGACACTTAGAACTCCCAAAAAGCTATAAAATAACTATTCTAGTCCAAGCTAGTCAAATTCTAATCAACACGCTTAGCACTAACACGCAACTTAATTAGTACTAATCGAGTCACTCGGGTCGGGGTCTTACACATCCAGTTTTGTTTGTCAAGAAGAAGGATGGTTCGATAAGGATGTGTATTGATTACCGAAGGCTGAATCAAGTGACCATTAAGAAAAAATATCTATTGCCAAGGATAGATGAACTGTTTGATCAGTTACAAGGTGCTTCCTATTTCTCGAAGATTGATTTGAGATCTGGTTACCATCAGCTGAGAGTTAGGGAATCAGATGTGTTGAAAACAGCTTTCCGGACAAGATATGGCCACTACGAGTTTCTAGTGATGCCATTTGGACTGACAAATGCATCGGCAGTGTTCATGGCGTTGATGAACAAGATATATGCTCAGTACCTAGATCAATTTGTAGTGGTGTTCATTGATGATATTTTAGTGTACTCCAAGACCAAAGAAGAGCATGAAGAGCATCTGAGATTAGCATTGCAGCTTTTGAGTGAGAATCAGTTGTATGCGAAGCTCAACAAGTGTGAATTTTGGTTGGAGCAAGTTGCATTTTTGGGACACATTATCTCCAAGGAAGGTTTGTCAGTAGACCCGTCTAAAATTGAAGCAGTAGTGAAGTGGGAAAGACCGAAGAATGTGTCAGAAATTAGGAGTTTTCTTGGCTTGGCAGGGTATTACAGGAGGTTCGTACAAGGATTTTCGTCGATTGCAGCACCGTTGACGAAGTTAACGAGGAAGAATGTACCCTATGTGTGGACAGATCAGTGTGAAGTCAGTTTCCAAGAGTTGAAGAAGAGGTTAACCACTGCACTAGTCCTTACTTTGCCATCCAGAAGCGGCAGTTTTACCATTTTTACCGATGCTTCGAATATTGGACTTGGTTGTGTGTTAATGCAAGAAGAAAAGGTTGTAGCTTATGGGTCCCGATAGTTGAAGGATCACGAGAAGAACTATGCAACCCATGATCTTGAGTTGGCAGCGGTTGTCTTCGCGTTGAAAATGTGGAGACATTACCTCTATGGAGAGAAATTTGAGGTCCATTCTGATCACCGCAGCCTACAGTATCTGTTTTCTCAGAAGGAGTTGAATATGAGACAGAGGAGATGGATGGAATATATCAAGGACTATGACTTTCCAATCAAGTATCACCCTGGGAAAGCGAATGTAGTTGCTGATGCTTTGAATAGAAAATCAGTGGGCATGGCGAATCTAAGTGGCACTTGTATTTTCGATCAATTTGAGGAGTTGAGGATAGACCTCCAGCCACTTAGGAAGGGTGTTATAATGGCCAATATGTCAGTGTCAGAGCCTTCGTTCATCCAGAAGATTAAGGACAGTCAGTTGCAAGATCCAGAGTTGGCCAAGATTGCAGAACATATAGCAGAACGTCCTGATTTTCGTATCGTTGACGGAGTTCTTTATTATCGGGATCGTCTATGTGTGCCTAACGTAGAAGATGTGAGGAATGACATCATTGCAGAAGCTCACAGCACGAAGTACTCTATGCACCCAGGCAGCACGAAGATGTATCAGAACTTGAAGGGCAGATTTTGGTGGAACAATATGAAGAGAGAGATTGCAGCGTTTGTATCGCGCTGTATGACCTGTCAATTGATAAAGGCAGAACATCAGAAGCCTCCAGGGTTGTTGCAGCCATTAGAGATCCCGGAGTGGAAATGGGAACATATTACCATGGACTTTATTTCGGGATTACCGAGGACTAGCAGAGGCAATAATGCAATATGGGTTATAGTAGATAGACTCACCAAGTCAGCTCATTTTATCCCCATGAGGACAGGAAAGAAGATGCATATGTTACCCTTGGCAGAGTTGTTTGTCAATGAGATCGTCAGTAGACATGGACAGCCAATTTCTATCACATCCGACAGAGACAGCAGATTCGTCTCGAGGTTTTGGAAGACCCTACATGAGTCTATGGGTACGAAGCTACAGTTCAGCACGACTTATCACCCTCAGACAGATGGTCAGTCAGAAAGGACAATTCAGACTCTTGAGGATATACTCCGTGCTTGTGTGTTAGATTTCAAGACTCAATGGGATAAGACTCTACCGTTGTGTGAGTTCGCTTACAACAACAGCTACCATTCTAGCATTGGGATGGCGCCTTTTGAGGCCTTATATGGCAGAAGGTGTAGGACACCTGTATGTTGGGAAGAAGTTGGCACCCGCAGTTTCCATGGACCGTCCATAGTGAGTGAGACCAGCGACAAGGTGATACAGATTCAGGAATGTTTGAAAGTAGCCCGGAGTAGACAGAAGAGCTATGCAGACTCTCACAGAAGGGATTTACAGTTTAAGGAAGGAGATAAGGTTTTCCTGAAAGTGTCACCTACTAGAGGAACATTGAGGTTTGGGCAGAAAGGCAAGTTATCACGGAGATACATTGGACCGTATGATATCATGAACAAGATCGGTGATGTGGTTTATAGATTAGCCTTACCACCTGAGCTATCCGGTGTACATAATGTCTTCCATGTGTCGATGTTGAAGAAGTACGTCCCCGACCCTTCACATGTACTCCAGCATGAACCGTTGGAAATCAGAGTAGATACCACCTATGTGGAGAAACTCATTCAGCTCATAGACACAAAGGAACAAGAGTTGAGGACGCGGACTATTCAGTGGGTGAAGGTACTTTGGGAGAATCATGGGCCGGAAGAGGCAACGTGGGAATTGCGAGATCAAGTGCAGAAGAAGTATCCACATCTCCTACCCGAGGTGAGTTCTATATTTCATTTGGAGGACCAAATGCCCTAAGGGGTGGCGGATGTAAGACCCCGACCCGAGTGACTCGATTAGTACTAATTAAGTTGCGTGTTAGTGCAAAGCGTGTTGATTAGAATTTGACTAGCTTAGACTAGAATAGCTATTTTATAGCTTTTTGGGAGCTCTAAGTGTCTTGTGCTTAGTGAGACCCTTTGGGGGTTCCTTTTTGTTAGTCTTGAATTTACTTTGGGGATTATTCGAGATTCTTGTGGTTTTGTTAGTGTCATGTTTTACTCGACTCGTCGATCCCTACAACTTTCATGTTGAACCCGTGCCCATTCGGAACCCCGAAACCCGACTTTCCTAGCTTTGAGGGCAAAACAGTCTTTTTACATGAAATCTGTACCCAAAATTTGATGTCCCCGAAACCTGCGATATATATACTTTTTGGAAACTAGAAATTTTGTTGATCAACTTTGCCTCCTTCGTCGAATCCATTTGAGGTCCCGGAATGCATGTTTTTAGCCCGACTAGTACTTTAAGTTGTGGGACCCACTTCACCTTTGATATATAAAGAGAACCCTTCTTCTCTTCTCTTCTTCCTTGCCCTAATTAATGTTCTAAGAGATGAATCCCAGCAGCCATGAGTTTCCTCCATTTCTTTCTTGCTTTCTCCATCTCATAGCACCACTAAACCATTGCTAAACCAAGATTGGACCTTACCATCTTCATCCTCCTCATAAGAGCTCTCCATTGATACAACTTTTGAAGGGAGACCTCCATTCTAAGATCTTCCTTGAACTAGTCTTGCTCATTTGGGGAGTTTCCTAGTAAGTTTTCCCTCCTAATCCCTTAGATTTGTATTCTCCTAGTCATAGAGGAGCTCCATTTTTATTATCATGAGTTTCTTCTTCTTGTTTCTTGGTTTGACCCATTTTAGGGTTTGTTTTGGGGGTTTTGCTTGTAGCTTGGATCTTGGCTTGGAAATTTGGTTTAGAGCTTGGATTTGCTTGTTAGAAAACCTAAGGCAAGTGGATGATTGATATTTACATGTTTTATTGAAAATGTGGTTTTCTACTTCATATATATTGATGTTTCACATTCTCACTATTCATGTTTTCCTTATGATTCACATTGATTTAGAAATGCATAATGTTAGTCTATTTCTCTCTTGTGCATGTTGAGAATGTCATAGCTTATTTGATTGGAATTTTTAACTCATGATGGATTGGATTTCTTTTGGTTGAATGTGGATGGAATGGAAGGATTTGATGGAAGAATGGATGAGGTGGAATGTGGAAGGGAAGGAGAGCTTTGGGGTGTTTGTGTTGGTAGAATGATTGGGTTTGAATGAGGTTTTGAAACCCTCAAAGTGTACAAAGAAGGGTGCCCAGGTTGTAGGTAAATAAGGGAAGAAAGACAGCAGATAATCTAACTTAAAACGGAACTGACTGTGCAGCGTCGGTTTGTTGTCGGTCAGCTGTCGGCCGACCGACATCCCATGTCGGTCGACCGAAATCCAACCGACAACCTGTCGGCTCAAATATCAGTGAGCTGCATTCAGTCAGAAGTTTTGCAGGTCCACTGTAGGTTGACCGAGACCTCGATGTCAGTCGACCGACAGCAACGACAGAATCGTCGGCTCCATTTCCAGAGAGCTGTTATTTGCCAAAATCTCTGTCAATCATCTGTCGGCTGACCGAGATCTCAACGTCGGTCGACCGACAACCATCTGTCGGCCAGCCGACGCACCCACCTCGGCGGACCGACAGACAACTGACGAACTGATCGAACCCCAATCTGAATCAATTCTTTTGAAGGAACCATATGGTGGAAGAGATCTCTTTATGACTTTGTGTTTAGGTCTTTTAAATTTGTCAATGTGTATAAGGCCCCGGAATGTTTTCAATTCTTAAAAGAGTACCAAATGTATATCAACCTAACATACGGGACCCTATTTACATTGATTCAAATCTTGGACTTTCAACACTTAGCCCGGAGAATATGAGAAATCCATTCATACTTTAATTCGAACCGAATTTTCACTCGTACATTTTAAATCCCGTGTTTTATGACTAGACTTGCCCGACAGTATTGAAATTCATGTTTTTAGCATTGTTGCTAGCCCGTACATGCCCGACCGATACAGTTATGCTTTTGTACTTATGAGCACCTCGTTTCGTTATACGTATTTGTTTTGTTTTCTCGCTTGTGACCTATGAGTCGGCACCACTAAGCTTGGATAACCTTGTCAGTCTGATCCACTGACTTGGAGATTCCCCCTCCCGTCCCGCCAGCTGCAGTTTGGATCCCGATACCCGGTTTATTAACCGTGGTCCCGTCCCGATACCCGGCTCGCTCCCGTGGTTCCCGATACCCGGTTTGCTACCGCGGTCCCGTCCCGTATTATTACTTATGTATATGTAAATGTTGTTGCACCTTCTCACTTCGGTGACTGAGATCAACACCCCGATAGACTCTTGTCACTTCGGTGATAGAGGATTTAGCTTCTTATGGATGCCATCTTGTTATTCCTGTTTCCTTGGTACCTTTACTTGTTTTTCAGTACATGCATGTTTTTGATTTAAATGAATTATCTTTTCATGAAGATTGTCATGTATACAGATTTAAATGCTTTCAAAGGTAATTTCATTTATTATCGTATCTTTTCACCCGCCTGCCAAACCGTCGTGTCTGACCCACTTTTGGTACTCAGGTCCCGATGTTGACTTTCCCGAGGAGGAGCATGAGGAGGCGGTCGGAGAACCGCAGCAGTTAGTGGAGTGGCATGCCGATGATGTTGTTTAAACATCCGGCTGTCTCGAGAGATGCGAAACATTTTGGGGGTGTCTTTTATTGATACTTTGGTGGATATTGTTTTGTTTATATTGGCCTTTATTGGCCTCTAATTTTGGGAAATGTAACTAAGAGATATTTGTTTAAACTTTAACAGTACTTTTGGGTTAAGCTTTAGAACATTGCTCATTCTGATACTTGACACTTAAATGCAATCGGTCTCATGTTTTATGGAAATGATTTTATATGTATGATTTACCATACGCTTCCGCAATTATAAAATGTTTAATGTTGTTGTGAAATCCTCACCGCGGACTCCTGTGGGAAATCACGTGCACGGGAAATGTGTGTTCTTTATTAACCCGTGTACGTTGTGACACCAACATACTATCATAATCATTATTCTTATATTAATGAGTCCCGATCCCGGATTGGACCCTAAACCCGGTCCGGGGTCGTGACAGGATGTATGTTCAGTTTTGATTCAATTGTCCAATTTCTTCAGGCAGTTGTGTTCTAAAGTGTTGAGGGTCTCAAAACTAGAGCTGCTGCAATCCCGGATTGCCCTAACACTTTGCAAATTAGAAATGATCTTTCCACCTTTTCTTGATAGTATGGTGCACTTGCCTATTCATCTGGCTAATGAGGCCAGATGTGCAGGACCGGTACAATATCGGTGGATGTATCCAATCGAGAGGTCAGTGTATATATACAATATTAATTTATTTGTTGCATTTTGTATTGTTATTAACATCGACACTTGTATTCTCATAGGTACTTGCACAGACTGAAGTCGTATTGTGTAATAGAAGTCGTTCGGAGGGTTCAATAGCAGAAGGGTATCTTTCAGAAGAATGCTCAACCTTTTGCTCGAGATACTTGCATGAGGTTGAGACAAAGTTCAACCGGCCAGTTCGAAATTACGGTGGTGATGATGCCGAATCACATGAAAAGCTTTCTATTTTCGTAAGGACTAGTCGTACCTTAGGGAAGGCAACCTCACGCACACTAAGTACAGATGAGTGGGAACAGGCTCGTCTATACATGTTGAGCAATTGAAGTCACCCCATATGTTCAGTAAGACTACTCATTCAAACATACTTAAATGGTAAAAAGATGGTCAACTAGATGTTTTCCTCTCATTTAAATTACAAATAAATGATTTATTATGCAGGACACATAAGCCAATGATTAAGGATGCTCATCGTGGGCGCATAAATGCTAGGGATGTAGACCGCACTCATGTTAAGGAGTTTGGTAATTGGTTTGAACAACATGTGAGTGTTAAATATAATATACTTTTTTTCCAATTTAATTTTAGTCATAGTTGTGTGTAATTGAAGCATATGTGTTAATTACTTTCTCCAATGTAAAATAGGTTTCACAGATGCAAGCAAATGGTGAGCAAGTAAATGAAAATCTCCAATCATTAGCTATGGGTCCCCTTCGAGCAATGAGGTGTTTTAAGGGATGCATTGTAAATGGTTTTAGATTTCACACAAAAGATTGCGAGATGCAAAGGAAGACTCAAAATAGTGGAGTTTTTGTAACTGCAGAGACATCAAGCTTTGCAAGCGCCAGAGACTAGAACCCAATGACTGGAAACATTGGCTACTATGGCCTCTTGAATGATGTTATGGAGTTAAAATATATAGGCGGAAATCGAATCATATTATTCAAATGTGATTGGTGGGATGTAACAAATCATGGTGGTAGGGGAATAAACCAAGATGAATATGGGTTCACCTGTGTGAATATCACATGAACCTTATATACCAATGAACCTTTTATTCTTGCAAGTCAGGCACAACAAGTTTTTTATGTCCAAGATACTATTGACTCCAATTGGCATGTCGTGATAAAGATACAGCCTCAAGACTTTTACGATATGGAGCCGGAACTAGAACCGTGCCAACAAATTGAGATGGGGATGCACAGTGAATTGACAAACACAATAGACACAAATGATGATGTTATTAGTTGGAATAGACTTGATATCGAAGGGGTGGTTGTTGATGCAAATTTATTACTTTCTAATCCAAGCCAAGAATATGATGGAGATGATAACTTTATTGATGACAGTGATGGAGATGATACCGCTATTGATGATGGTGATCAAGATTCGTAGTAGTAATGCAATTGAGTTTGGATTTTTTATATCATGTTAACTATATATAAATACAATGTATGCTCTAATTTTTTCCGCTTTATTGAATGTCTTTTTTATTTAATATTGTAGAATTCAAATCTATATTGTTAATGACACATTTGAATATATTATTCAGGAAACTAATTGAATAGTCATCTTACGTCGACGCATTCGTATAGCTGGTCCTAGTTCTGTGCAGCCACAAGCGGAAGCAGTTGAAACCCAAAGTCAGCCTTCCCCTATAAAGGCCGGGGGGTCTACCAACAGCTCTAGTAAGATGTCTTAATATTTTAAATTAATTTATATGTGATTCATGATATGTCTTAATGAGGTTACAATTCTTATGTACTTGCTAACATCTTTTTTCCTTTGTATTTTTATTTCAAACTTTGAAAACAGGTTCTAACAGTGGGAAGAAGAGGACTCGAGGACCCACGCGAGGTATTAAATTACTCAACAGACATTCTGATGATAAACTAGTTGTGGATTTTAATACAGATGGCCAGCCAATAGGAAAGAATGCTAGAGATCTTTCCACGTTATGTGGAATAGTTGTGAGGACTCCTGGCGTTGCACCATTGCGGGTGAAAAAATGGGCTGAAATTCCAGAACAAGCCAAAGAGAAGTTGTTGAAAACCATTCAGGTAAATAGTAGTAAATATTATTTTGTTATCTCATATTTTAGTTAAGAATATGACATGTTCCTTATTTTTCTACCTCTCAGGAGTTTGTTGTTATTAACGAGGAAAGGAAAAAGTAGGTTCTTCAAAATTTAGCGAAGAAATATAGAGACTATAGAAAGGACTTAAAAGATAAATAATATTCTATGTTGAGCACAGATGAGGAACGACTTCAACATCCACCACCTGACATCTCGGGTGAGGATTGGGCTTGGCTTGTGCAATATTGGGGCAGGGCTGAGGTCAAGGTATGAAGTTATTGTTCAAAAGTTCTCCCAGAGATTGGCCCTTTTGCTTAAATTGTTAACATATTCTATTGTCATTGAATATATTATCCGAGAAAAATAAGGCCAATCGAAGTCGACAAGTGATTAAGCATACTGGGAGAACAAAGAGTTTTGCTTGTTATAGAGACGATGAGGTATATAAGATTATTATATTACTTATAAATTTTGAAATTACTTGACATATAGCTTTGTGATGAACTTAAATTTTCATAATGGCAAACTCGAGCTAGGACTGATGGGATTATACCTTCTCGAGCGGATCTTTTCATTCAAACTCATACACGGAAGGATGGGAATCCCGTTGATAGCAGATCGGCGGAAATTATAGTATGCAAGATGTCGATTTTATGAATTAAATTTAATTGGAACATGATGCAATTAATTATTTTATTTTTAATGCAGAAAAAATTTAGGGAGTTGAATGAAACACGAGAGGGAGGACCCTCTAACTCCATAGGCAGTGACATCTATACCCAGGTGATGGGAGCAGAGCGACATGGTCGTGTACGTGGATATATATGGGTTCGGTCCAACGCCCAGATCAGTCTTTGGCTCCACGTCTGGCCAGTCAGGGAATAACCATGAGGAAATGCGTGCAGAACTTAAATGTCGTGTATAATCGAATGGAGGAATTAATAAAGCGTGCTGAAGAAAAAAGCGCATATATGTAAGAGATGCAGAGGGAACAACAGAGGATGCAAGTCGCTATGGCAAATATAATGCGGCAGTTGTCTGGCCAACAATAGGATTCCTTTGAAGGGGTAAGTCCGCATTTTTATTATACATATGTGGTTTGTAAGAGGGTATTCTAAATGTTTACCCTTTGTTATTTTTTTGCAGGGAGCGGATAGAAATGATCACGGAGCAAATGAAAGATATAATTAAATTATTATTAATGAAACTTTTCTTTCATGGTGGCAGTAAATATGATTCTACCAATGCAATATTAGTCTAAAATATTTAGTTTTGATGGAACTCTTGTTCTTTTGGAAGATCATGGTTGTGATTACATTTAGATTTCTCATTGGGTTTTGATTGAAATTTAGGTACAAACTTGATCCATATATTTAGTATAGTGTGGTGATTGTGATCATGCAGGGGCAAGTTTGATTGCAAGTGGACTGATAAACAATTTATGTTTCACTTGATTGTTTGGTCGTTTGTGTATAGTTTGTTTATAATGTTGGATAATAGATTTTGAAATTCTTGAGTTTTTTTTTTTTTCTTATATATGCTTACAACGTTATGTAGTGATTTATATGGACTAGTCTTTTGTGCCAATTGTATGCTAAATAATTGGGAAAAGAAGTTGGCCATCATTGCTACGGACGGAACAAAAGATTATGAGCTTGTAATTATTCATCTTGGAGATTGCTTGTGTAAGGAGAGACGCGAGGTTTGTCTTTATATGATTTCTTCGTGCTTGAGAACATCCTTATTCGATGCCACTCAAGTTGTGATTATGCTTTTATTTTTTATATATGAGCATGAAAAGTGTTTGAATATGTTTTATTGTTATTTTGCAGATTGCACGAGGTGCTAGAAGGTGTAATAAAGTTTCTGTAAATGATGCGAGATCTTGAATATCTTACTTGTAAGAGTGCATTTATGGTACCTGTTCCTACTTATATTTATCTTCTTTATTTTCTCTGTTCTCTAATATTTGTTATTTTAAGAGCGTTATTTATTAGTATTATTATCATATTTTGATCGGTTGCGTGGAGCATAGGCAATGATTACTTTTCTATAAATACTGTAGTAATGGAAATCTTGATGCTGTGTTTCAATTAGGTGATGAACTAAACAAGAAACTAAAATAGCTTGGAATTAATGCATTTGGATATCCCATGGAGTTGCCAGATCTTTAGAGTAAGTAACATTGAAATATAATTGTCTTTAACTAAGTTGATGTCCAAAAAAGTGTTAGCTAACTCAATTCTACCAACTCATTTTGCAGATGCTTGGATGTTGTCTTGAGGATTGCTGAGAGATGGTGGCTAAAAAAAAAGGTGAAGGCCATTTGAAATAAAACTGAAGAGTTAAGATGGTGACGATTGCTTTAGAGGGATCTGTTACCACAGTTGTATAGCATGAAATTGTGTGAAAATGTTTCACGCAGGGTGTTGGTTGTTCAAAGGACTATATTGTGTAATAACATTAAACATCATTCAAATAGACTACGAGAAACTGGAGATGAGTCTTACTCAATTTGGTTTTAATACATGATGTAAAATGTACAATTTAAATTGGATAAAAAAGTAGTTTTGTTTTTAATTCTTGGTATGCTTTGTCTGGATTGACATAAACAGGTTCATGTACATGAAATGCAAATGATATAAACAGGTTTATGTATTATTCAGTTTTTTTTTTTAAATACCACTTTTAGCGGGGGCCATTAGACCGCCACTAAAACATTTGTTATTTTTCCCATTTATAGCGTCAACTTTATCTTACTTGTACCAGCGGTCAATGACCCCCACTAAAAGTTTTTTCCGTCATTTAATCAACCGACAAAAATTTTTACCGGCGGCTAATGCCCCCACTAAAAACCTCGCTGCTCCCCACTAAAACATATACCCACAGTTCCTATAGCGTCGACTTGCGGGGGCCAAGATGGCCGCGCTATATGTTTTAGCGTCGGCCGTCGACCCCCGCTAAAAGCAAATTTTCTTGTAGTGGTGGTTGAGCTTACTCAAAAGAAAATGGATACACTTAATACTTTGTATGTGAGTACCAACAACTTGAGTGCTCTAATGCTTCATCTTCGAGTCATAATTCTGAATTGGAGGTTGACCAACCCATTTTTAATGAAAATGATGAGCTGGAGGAATATAAAAAGCATCTAGCAGAAGTAGAAAATGATATAGACAAAAATGAAGTTAAACAATACTTGGATTTTCCTCGTAAAAAAGCTCAAGCCAAATCTAATTTTGATATTTTGGTTTGGTGGAAAGTAAATTCCTCATGGTATCCAGTTTTTTCTCAAGTTGTACGAGATATTCCAGCATTCCTGTCTCTATTGTTGCTTTGGAATTTGCCTTTAGTACGAGAGGACGTGTGTTAGATCCATATTATAGTTCTCTATCTCCCAAAACAGGAGAAGGCCTGATTTGTGCACAAGATTGGTTTCGAGGTTCAAATGTAGCAGCTGATTTGGAAGATGTCAAGGAGGAATTTCAAGCCTTCGAGGAGTTAGGTAAAACATTCCTTAATTCTCTTTGAGATTTCATGTTATTTCAAATTTGTTATGAATTTAAATTAGATCAAATGATTAATAATGATTTTCTTTTTTGTCAGTTGAAGTTATGTTGAATTGAAGGCAATTCCTACAAAACCCGGCTACTCACTTCATCAGCCTCCCTCTTGTTTGAAGATGATTTTTCGTCTTGCTTAACACCCAATTTTGCACTTCTTGAATTGTGGAGATGGTTTCATGAAATGTGATCTGTTGAGAATGTTTAAGTGGTGGATATAATGTCTACGTTCCTGTGATATGTAACTGACTTTTACAATGCATGTTATGTGGGTTTAATATGAACTATAAATGTTTGTGCTAGATTCGAAATGATGAAATGTAAGACACATGTAAGGTGATTGTGAAAAACATTGAGTAGAATGTATGTTATTTTAGTACATACAAGGCTTGCTTTAGCTGCATCTGTGGTGTTGATTTGGAGTAGAAAGGAGTGGATAGTTATCTGCTTTGTCAAAAAATGTGTTCAGTTAAGGTTTTGAGCTGTTAAGATTCTAAATGAATCCTAAAATGGACTTTCATGACATAAGTAGAATGAGTGCATTGGCTTTCTACTCTATGAACTTTCTACTGTTGTAACATTTGCATGATTTTTTGTTGCCAATCTCTTAAGATTATTTATTTAAAGGTGTCGCTTTCTTAAATTTGCAGTTAGTTCTTGCTTTTATAGTATGATTTTTTAATGTGGTTTTGGAATTTTGGCTTTATGACTCATATTTTTTTTCTTTCTGATTTATTAATTGGTGGATCAACCAATTTGACATTCATACTATCTGAATGCTTGTTTAGTTTCTTTTTTTTTTTTTTTAACTAGCAGTGGTTGTTAAATATTTTTGCATTTCAACGAGGAACTTATACAGTATACATTGCCAAATTGATTGAATTGTACTAGTGAAATATGCTTTGATATCTTTATTGAACCATATGAAAGTGTTTCAGTACAATGTTGACACCCAATTGCAATTGAGGATGTAAAAAAGAGAAGTGAGAATATTGAGATTTTTCCACGGTTTTTAACCGTAACCGAACCGTCTAATACAGTTAACCGCAATTTGGTTTTCCACGGTTTTTGTGGACACAGTTACAGTTACGGTTTTAAAAGACAGGAAACCGCGGTTACGGTTTGGTTAACGGTTTTCCCAAAATGACCGGTTAAACGAACCATTACACCCCTAAATCCAACAATGAATATCTGTTGGTTGAAGTGAGACTCTTTTCGGTAAAGGGTGAACTAGCACTGTATCACATTGAAGGTTTAAGTTCTAAAAGGTGGACCTTATTGTATGAAAAATCATGAATTTTAATCCTTGATTATTTATTATTAAATTAATCACAATTTCCTAAATCCGACACTTTGATGAAGGCAGATCCTGGGGTCCTCTTAAGGAGACATCATAAATGTATTATGTAAATGGTTTAGATTTTGAAAGGTAGCCCCACATGAAGAAATTCACTTAAGATCATTTGACCATATTGACATGCTTAAGGTGCAAACTTGGCTGTTGGGCCCAACTAAATGCATTAAAACTGGCAATCGATCTGAGTTAGTGATATAGGTTCTGATTTACATGATTCTGATTTGGAGTTCAATTTATCAATTGTTTAGAATCTCGATCCACTTGTATTGTTACCTAAATTTACAAAATCCAATATCCAGATCGCTAATTGATTAAGATGGGAACATGGCCTGTTATATTGAAAGGCTTGAAATCTTAGATATAATGCTCCCATTTCATATGAATTAGAAAGACGGGTGTTACTATCTATGGTTGAAATCCAAAATTATGAATCATCTCCTCCTAACTCAAAACAAAATAAAAAGATTGATATGATTGATGGACCAAGAACCATAAATCATGCATTGTGATCCAAGAATCTGATAAATGATCATGAAAAGATGGCGTGACTAATTTTCTTAATGCCATAGAATGATCACGTGCTTTGTTTTAAGTAAGAGGCGACGTAATCTTTAAAGGGGTCATTTATTTGCAATCATTTACATATGTAAGTGACTCACATTCATAATAGGTACATATCATCATATTTGTTTTCACTCATTTAACACACATTTAAACATGTGACGCATACATAATGTGTGAAAATGGTGGCCAGAGAAGGTCATTTATACACCAAAACTTTTACTCCCAAGTACGTGTAAAAATCACTCACTTAACTTGCAAAAAGTGCTAGCATAGTCTGGTGTACATGATTACATTTTTGTGGGCCCCATCAACAATTACTTTTATTTTATTTTTTAATTTTTGTGGGCTTCATATTTGTAATCCAAAACATTTAAGCTATTTATTGAGCTAATAAATCCAAAGACCTTAAATCTGATTGTCTTAAACTTCATAGATTTTGATTAATTTGTCAAAAATTTTGAAGCTATAGATCTATTTTGACGTACTTCTTTATGCATCGTGCCCAGGTTAGCTGGGGCAGCCCAACTTCGCCTACGACACAGCTTAGGTCGTACCATGCTTTCCGTGTCGCCCATGGGCCGGTCCACATGCCTCTCCTAAGATTTTTATTTTTAAATTTTTTTATATAAACCGAAAGAGGTTTTATCGACTTTTAGCGCTCTCAACTTAAAATAAAGTTGAAATTATTAAAATAAATGCATAAATATTGATGCTAATTTGTAAATGAGAAAAAAGAATTTAATTATTTTAAAATTTAATTTTTATTTAAATTAAAAATCAGTAATTTCCATATACATGTAGTGCCACGGCACATGCTTCTTTGGCGAGCACGGCCCATCTCGTGGATCGTATCAACACGATCAACGGACCGTGCCGTCCGGAATTTTTCGCGACCGGCACACCCCAATTTACACCCCTTTCCACATTTGTAAGTACTCTCAAAAACTCTAATTTTGCTGGATTAGCACTTACTGTAAATTTATTATGAAAACCAGGAACACAGAAAATAGAGAATGGCAATTTAAATATAGTAGATCAAGAATTTAATGGGTGGATCACCCATCCTTGGCCCCACAGGTACAAATCATGCCCACCAGTACGGAAGGTGTATGATGCCTGGATGAGTCGGCAGTTGGATTACTTTATCTCTCACAGAGACAGACAGACAGACAGGCGAGTGAGTACATATGCATATATCCTCTTCTCTGTGGCAATAATTAGAGGAGGAGTAAAGTAAGACGTCACCACACCACAACCACATCAATCTAATCCCATCATCATTCCAATCCTTCCCTCTAATGGAATCATCATCATAATAAATACAGCTGCCTCCCCAGCAGCTCTCTGTAGCAACATCACCTTACGTCACCTCTCACTGTCCTCCCCAACTCTGAGGATTCGACTCCGAGAAATTCGTGAGGCTTCAAAGGTCGTCCACCAAATTAAAATAAACGGCTAGAATTATAATAATAAAAAATGCGCTCCTTTTGCATGAGGCTTGGTCAAATTTCATTTCAACGAGAATTGATTTTTTTAAAAAAAAATTGGTAACACAAATACATAAAAATTATATTGGAAAAACTCAAATATTGTATATAAGATTAATCTGACGTTATCTCTTATTAAAGTAAAATTTTGTCCCTATTAAATATAGAAAGAAGCATTTCTGGTGGTTTTGAGAACTAATTTCTTATGAGCGAGAGAAATGTCTTCTTTCTTTCTTTTTTTTTCTTTTAATTCAGCGTAATTTCAGGTGGATTTGTTCCTCTGATTTTGTGTTCAAAACCACCTCAGATCTGCCTTACGTGGATTTAATGGGCACCATCCACGGGATTGGTCTTGTTGGGTCAAACATGTTGTAGAATTCCTAGATAATCTTTTGTACATGTTTTTCTTTTATAGAGTTCTTGTTAAAAATATATCATTTGAGGTTTTTTGGACATGATGTGATATATTGTCCACTAAAATTTACAATTGCCATATATTTTTAGGATCAGTTTTCTTGCTAGAACTCAAAAAATTCATTTATGAAAAATTTCTAAATTCCCAAACACGGTAGATTTCTAAGATGCTCCTTTGTATTTAAGCATCCAGAAATCCCACAAAATAAAAAAATGAAGTTGGAATTCTGGAATTCTCAAGGTCATTTGAGTCCTTTCAACTGGGTGAAATATAGAAATTCCAAAAAAAATATGACATTTGAGAATGATAGGAGACAAGCCATCACATCCTATTCAAAAAAACCCCAACACGCAAAAAACTTGTCAGGAATTTTTTTCAAAAAACAAGAATCTCAAAATTCTATCCACCTAAAAGGTCTCAAAATGACTTTTGGAATTTTTTGAATTCCAACCATTTTTCTTGGTGGAGTTTTTGTATGCTCCACTATCTTAAAGAATTTCAAAATTCTCAATACGAGAGAATTCATTGAATTCCATTTAGGAAACAAGCCATTTATTTTTGAGCATCCAAAACTCCTACTAAAAGGAATAGGGGTTGAAGTTTCAAATTCCTATCAAGACTTTTGGAGCAGCATGGCATTTACAAATGCCATGAAACAAGACATGACCATTATATCTATAAAAAAAAATTCCAACCCCAATAGGTCAAATTCTTAT
This sequence comes from Umbellularia californica, assembly GCA_028538565.1. Taxonomy (NCBI): domain Eukaryota; kingdom Viridiplantae; phylum Streptophyta; class Magnoliopsida; order Laurales; family Lauraceae; genus Umbellularia; species Umbellularia californica. Next base: position 36,259,999 of record JAPQWN010000009.1, on the reverse strand, counting down.
AAAAAATTATTGAAACTAAATTATACCTTGATTTCCACAGTACCTTTAAAACAAAAGGGTCAAACTTGCATACAATCAACTCCTGACCCGACCCTCCCTTGTTGCATAGTAACATCCATGCAAGAGACTTAGGGCCCGTTAAAATGTTTATAGAATAAAATATTTATATATTTAGATATTACAAGAATAAAATAGTGTAGAATAAAATAATATCATATTATAATATTACAATATCTTTGCTGTTTGGCGATTTTTGAAGAAGTTTACAGATTTTAAATTGAGTTGTTTGGAAGGTACTATGATTAAAGTAAAATGCATTATTATAATAGTTTTTTATTAAATATTTTGATTTATATGTAATTTACCATATCTGGATAAAAAAAAATAGTATAGTAAAGTAAAGTTCAACTGCCATGTTTTTGCCTTAAGTTACTTTTCTTTTATCACATAAAACCATGGTAAAATATAGTAAAATCAAGTCAATAAAAAAATTAATTTACAACTCTCTCTCCCACTTTACTTTACCACATATTTCATCTCACCTTACTTCACCTCACCATTACTATGATATGATATCAATCTTTATTTTACTTTACCAAACCTATAAATAAATCACTTTTATTTATCATATAAAACTATGACAAAATGTAATAAAGTAAAGTCAAATAAAAAGAAACTGCTTTACTAAATATTTTATCCCACCGTTACTTTACCTTAACTTTATCGTACTGTGATATTTACTTTTATTTTACTTTACCATATATGTAAACAAACACATCATGATAGATTTGGTGAAAGATTCTTTACTTTACTCTACAACTTTGTAATTATCATTTTGAAAGATTCTTATTTTATAGAAAGTATTCTACATGGAGGAGCTGTAGGAGAAAATGAGTCCGGATCACCTATCCCATTTGTTATACATTCACCATGCATTCACCGTGAGTGGACCAATAATACTCCACCATGTAATCTAAAAATTTAGGTTATTTTGAAGTTTAAAAAGTTTAAGTTAGATGAAAAGGAATCACCTAAATTTTCGGATGACGTGGCGGAGTATTATTGGTTCACTCACGGTGAAGGTATAACATACGCGATAGGTGATCCAGACTCGGATAAAATATTGAGCTTTTTGAAAGAAAATGTTATTTTTTTCAAAAAAAATTTGGGTTACCAAACGCATAAGATTTTCTTCTTTAGAAAATAAAATATTATATTCTATAAAATATTATTTTTTTGTGTTTTTTTTTTTTTTTTCGCATCTAAACAGGCCCCAGGAGAGAGAGAGAGAGAGAGAGAGAGAGAGAGAGAGTTTAAATAAAAATAAAAAGTTTCCGGGTTTGGGCCGGATCCGGACTGGATAGAAACCTAAGAAATGCGTCTCAAAAGGCAAACAGCATTAACGGTAAGGAATAAAAAAGGCGTACGGTTTTTGGCGGCGAATATCAGGCTGACGTCAGCCGCCTCTCTAGATACGAAGAGATCGAAAAGCCAGCCATGCATCGATCTCCACGCACGTGCCGATCGATTCTCACGTGCCAGGGCGTCGGGGCCGGCGCCCCTGAGTGATGTTTGGGGGCTGGAGATGCCGCCCCACTGCAGATTTCTCTCCCTCCTTCCCCCATCCATCATTTCGCCCCCAAAACGGCTGCAAAATCCAATCATTCTCTTTCTTTTTTTTTCTTTACTTCAATTCAAAGGGGTCTCTTCTTCCTCTTCCATCTCTATATAAGTCCATGTTCTCTTCACTTCTTTCATCCATCCTTTTCCATCTCCTTCTGGGTATCTCTCAGTTTTCTCTCTAAGAATCTTTAACGACAGCCTCTAGCAATGGCGTTTCGGTTACTAACTGTGCTTGTTTTTGTGGTCATTTTGTGTTCTACAATGGAAGGAACCATGGGTATGCCTCTGTATATCTCATGCATGGAACATTAATTTGTCTTGTGTGGGCCCCTTGGGTGCATGTAAATCACAATGGGTGATGTTGATTAGGGGTGTAATAAATTGGTGTTAGTGCCCATTCATGGAGTTAGGCTGTTAGGGGGGCATGTGAGATAGTTTTGGTTGATCATGAGCGGGTCCCATTCCTTTTCTTTTCATAAATTTAGTTTTTGTCTTCTGTGATTTGGTTTTGGTTCATCCAGGAGGTGGGACACACCTCATGGGGCCCAACAAATAAGGACAAATATGACTTTGTATTTATTGTTATTATTATTTTTTTAACCTCTTGGTTTCATTGTTGCAGCTTGTGGAGGTTGGTTTGGCTGTTCTTGTGAGAAAGTTGCTCCACCCAAAAATTCAATCAGAAAGGTTTGTGTTTGTTTGTCATTTTCATTTTCTCTTTATAAGGATTTACGACCCCTTTACATGCCTTTGTGATCTGTTTTTTGGATTTTTTTTATTTTCAGATGCTGATGGAGTCGAAGACCCTTTTCAAAGGATTCAGATCTTTGAGTCCTCAGAGTGGTGATGAGAAAGACATGAATGGTTGGGATTTGAGGAGAGTGCCTTCAGGTCCTGATCCTTTGCACCACAACAGCAGCCCCAAGAAGCCTCAAACTCCTTGAAAAGACTGACTTGACAGTATCAAGTATCAACCCTTGGTTTTGCTTTATGATCTTGTATGGCTCAGCTGCTATAAAGAATATGGGCCTTTTCTTCTTTAGGTGTCATTACATTTTCTAGGACTACCCTCATGTATGCTTAGTTAGTGTTTTTGTGTGCATCTTTTTTCAAGAAATGTAAAGAGTAGCAAGCACTGTTTGTGGCGTATGCATGTGTATCTGTATGTGTGAAATTGTGAATGGATGGCATGTTAATGAGTAGAGGCTGGAAATGGATCCTATTTTGGTTCAGGTAGATTTGAGGTGAAAGATTTCAGCAGGGCTTAAAGTGTACTATAAAGCATTTTGACTTTTGGCTGTCAAGTGTAGAGAGAGAGGGGGGGAGGACAGAGATGTCATGTTGTGTGATGTATTAGGCATCTATAGAAATGTTGCTCTGTGAAATGCAGGACTCTGTAGGTACAGTTTAGATGGAGAATGATGCTGATACGAATGTAGTAGATCCGGATCTATTTCAAAAGTAGGACACGTCGCAGGTTTGGGGAACAGCTGGCCCACTGGATACATCAAACATTCAAACTTTCAATCCCCATAAAAACACCTCAGATAGGGCCATCAGCCATGGAAACCCTGTACACTTTACATTATTTTGCTCAATTTTATACGAGTAAAGTTAAAATATTAAAAAAATAGAGGGCATTTTAGACATAAACAAAGGAATTTATTAACGGTAGGGGAATATCCGAGCCATCCACACATATGGAACTCCTTTAAGTACATTAGACTTATTGAATTTTCATCTATCTAAATAGATTGGACCGTTTGGATCAATGATCAAATTATTTCCTTTAATATAAAGTTATTAAATTTGTGGGTCATGGATGAAGGGGTTAGAAGTAGGGATTGACTACAAATTTAATATATATTCTCATCCAATATGTCTCTTCCCATCCTCACGAGTCCCATGATCAAATTTTTTTCCTTTAATATAAAGTTATTAAATTTGTGGGTCACGGATGAAGGGGTCAGAAGCAGGATCGACTCCAAATTTAATATATGTTCTCATCCAATATGTCTCTTCCCATCCTCACAAGTCTCATGATTAATGGGTCCCTAGGTGAGCACCATTCAGTTTGTCCCTCATCATATAACGAGGGACACAAGAATATGAGATAATAAAGTTCCAATGGAAATTCCATGCACTTTGACCATGGAACAAAACCTGATAAAAGTTGGTATGTGAGCTTTGCATTGTTAATCAGTTTAAACTTGGTATGAAAAACTGGCAAGCGTGGTTGGGGTGAGTTTTAAAATCATGGGCAACATGAATTATATTTTTGCAAGTGGACCCTCCACAGGGAGACAGTATAAGCTAACCTTAATCATCCAATTAGTGTAAGACGAGCCTTAATCATCTAATTAGTGGCCTTGGCCATAAATTAGTTGATGTTTATAAGAAATAAGAGTGCTTGAGTATTAAGAGTGGTATATATAAATAGGTTAGACAGGCGGGTAGCTTTTAAAGAGTAACGAAGTAAGATTAACCAAAGTTGCAACGAGCAATAGAGGTGCATATAATCGGCAGGCTGATTGGATATTTGTCTGGATTGAGTAAGGACCTATATCATTTGAGGTTAAACTGTTGGAGCAGTTGGGACCCACGATATAGATTTGTGATACTTTTTGTTCTTTACGGTTAAGCGATGGGTGATACTTAATTGCGAGAATTCACACCGGTAGCTGTGCGAATTCAAGTGAAGAATTACTTTAAAACACAAGGGAAAAAGAAGGGATCTCATAAAAAAATATAAAATCTTAAAAAATACTTTATTTAAAAAAAAAAGTTAAAAAGTTAATTTCTTGTTCCACTTAAAAACAAAAAAGGCCTCTTCTATTTATTTAAAAAAGTGAAAAACAAGTTCCTTCGCATGCAACAAATGACAAAAAATTAAGAAAGTGGATTTTAAAATTTTGTACATTTTCAATAGAGAATTTTACCAAAAAAATCACATAAAAAGGCTCTTTTAGTTGCAGTCGCACGGAACTGTGACCGCTTCCCATTTTTTGTGTGTGTGTGTGAAATGAGAGAAGGGCCGATATTTACAACCCTTCTTAAACAAGGGATATCGACCGTCCACGCACGAAAAAAATAGCTTTCCGTCATCTTCCTCCTCTCTTCCTCAAACCCAACCCAATGGGGGAAAATCAAATGAAGAGAAAAGGTCACATCGGTTTGGAGATATGATTTTTTTAAATAATATGAGCATTCTCATGGAGGAAGAAGAGGAGATTTGTAGAGGGTTCCAATTTGGGATGGAGAAGAAGCGGACTTTGGATTTCTACGGAGGAAGAAGAGGAGATTTGCAGGGTTCCAGTCTAGGATATGAAGAAGTCTCCTTTTTTTCCTCCATGAGAATCCTTATATTATCTAAAAACTCACATCTCCAAATTGATGTGGCCTTTTTAATCTTCATTGGTCTTCCCCATTGGGTTAGGTTTGGGGAAGAGATGAGGAAGATCACAATAAACTATTTTTTTTCGCTCGTGGAGGGTCGTTATTGACCCTCATATCATTTCAAAAAAAAAAAAGAAAAGGAAGCAGTCCCAACTAGAAGTGCCTTTTTGGTATAATGTGCACCTAACATGATTTTTTTTTTAAAATCCTATTATTAGTAAGACCCTCGTTTTCTTTTTTTTTTTTTCTTTTTGTTCTCTTAAAGTGGTCCTTCACTAGAAATCATGTTAAGTGAAATACACAAATAGGCCCGAGTGGTGTTTGGTTCCTAGGATTTATGGCCGGATTTCTAACGCCAATGTGGGTTGGTCCACAAAACTTCTAGGGTTTTACTTTTTATATTTTGCACCTTGCATGGGAGAGAATAGTTAACTCTTCTAGTCCTAAACTAGCCTAATCTATCAGCCCCGTTAGCCCATGCACTACATGCTCCATCTACGTACACTATTTCCACAGTCCTTCGTGGCATCCGTGAAAAAGATGTCTGCCTTAACACAGGCAGAAGTCCCGATTACCAGATCTCGATTGGATATCTCACTACTGTGTTTAAACTAGTAATTAATCCTAATTCCAATTTAATGAATCAATCAAACCATAAGTAAAGAAAGACACGAGAGTTATACGTGAAAAACCCTAAAAGGGAGAAAAACCACGGGCCTTATCGTCTAGGCCAACAGACAACCAAGCACTATGTGAACGTAAAAGATTACAAGACACTTACAACCCTTTTCCCAGTTGTTGACTCAACCTAAGGACTGCCTCTGATCTTGTTGACGAATCTTCACCGTGCTTGCGCATAACCGCCTTCGGGAAGGGGATGGAAACTAGACCCAAAACTTAGATCTTCAGCACAGCAACAGCTTGAAGTCTTGGGGGGAAGAAGATGGATCTCTCAACCTCTCAATCTCAGGAATAATTCTCTTAATCAGTGTCTTTTTAGGTTGAGAGATGATGCATATAAATAGTCTTTAATTCATGCTTGAGAGGCTCTAAGATTAGCAAATAGCATCTTGAAAGAAATAGGAATCCTCATCAATTCAGGAATAGAAACTGCTATGTTCGCTCGAGTGATGGATGGGGTTCGCTCGAGCAGACTGCTTTCTGTCACAAACTTTCCAAGACAGAACCTTGAACGGTCGAGCGCACAAATAGTTCGGTCGTGCGATCTATCCTCTGTGATGGGTTCGCTCGAGCGAATGTGGGTTCGCTCGAGCGTCCCATAGAATCCCTTCAGAACTGGAACTCTTCAGCAAGCTTGGAAACAACAGTCTTTCTTGCAAGATGATCTTAGGCAATCCGAACTCTAATGGAAATACAAGTTTAGAAACCCTGTTTTGTCCGAACTCTGTGAATTAGCCAACAACTAGAATCCTAACAATCTCCCCCTTTGGCAATTCATGGACAAAACCCTAATTACAAGAAAAGATGTTCTACCCTTCTATCCTAAACAAAATAAACCGAAGTAGAAGGATCCAAGATCGAATTTCCTGCGATAACTTCCAAAAAGACAGATCAAGTGCAGCATGAAAAGACATCAAGTGCAGCATATAATTCCAAGTTTAAAGATGAACATGCAAAGAGAAATAACAAGAAATAAAGACCTAACTAATCTCCCCCTTTTTGTTCTGAATTGTCAATGGTAGTACACTTAGCAGTTAAGATAAGCAAAAACAATTCAACTCCAACTAATAGTGCAATTAAAAGAGAGTACTGAAAACCCAACAATTAAAGGAAAGTATTCATATCAACAAGAGCAGAAATATCATCAGTTCACTGATCGCCAGGAGCCAGGCGAGAGAGTATGTCAGCCAATACTGTATCTATGTGTGCAAACCCCGCAGTCATTTGAGCAAAACCTGCTGTGACCTGGCCACTGACTGTATCGATGTGTGCGAACCTTTCAATCATTTGAGCAAAACCTGCTGTGACCTGGCCACTGACTGTATCGATCCTCTCGGTAAGATGCTGTACCTGTGCTGCCAATGGACCATAGCGATCAACCGGAGGCTGTTGCTCCCCCTGCACTGGAGCTTCTTCTTCTTCTTCCTCTTCAACATCAACATGAGAACCTACTGGAACATGTGCAGTAGATAAAGAGAGGGTCCTGGAGTTGATTGGATTCTTGACTTTCATGATTAAGTCATTTGACCGATGAGAGATTTCTCGGAATGTGAGAAAATCGGTGATCAAGACTCCAAACGGAAGAAGAGAGTTCTTTTTAGCAGACAGAGTTTTGATAAACCCATTCAGAATAACTTGAGGAATGTCCACTCGGAGCCCAGTTCCAATGCAGAACAGAAGGTAGCCATTGCGTTGTGAGATGTCGATGTATGACCACGTGGCTTTAAATTATGACAAACGAATCAATTAAGGAATCGATATTCATCAGTGAGATTCCCATGAAGAAGTAAGCCACCGGGCCATCTTGTCAGGACCCCACACAGTGTAGAAGCGACATGGTCATAGTCAATGGGTTCTGGCAGCTCAGAAGGAATTGGATAGTCTGGATTCGCCACTTGAGGAATGGATAAGAAATCAGCCAGGTCACTCACTCTAATAGAAATGACTTTTCCTCTCACAAATGTTTTTACGGACCCATCATCCAGTACATCCATATTGCAGTAGAACTCTCTGACCCAATCAACATTTATAGCGTTTGTAGTAAACTTGACTAAGGAGAACCAGTTTCGTGTAGCCAGACTTCGAAATACCTGTTTACCATGGAGTGCCTCAACAACTTCCCTTTCTGATTCCACATTGCGATTCGCATATAGAGAGAAGAATTGATTAGATTTGCCCAGCGAGGGAAATCTGGAATGATTGAAAGCGGAAGAGGATGAAGACTCGGTGTGCTGTCTCTTCTTTGGTGCCATAACTGACAAAAAAATGGAATCCCATCAACAAAGTTGTCCTGCAAAAGAAAAAAAATCTCCAACAGCCACACAACAAACACACATTCCACATTAATGTTCACAAACCACCAATTTCTCCCTAACAGTGACAACCTTCCTGCAAAAAGAATTTTCCTCTGCAGGCCACAAGATATCCACAATCTCATCACCATTATCGAATCTCCACATACACCCCATCCCTGTAAAGAAAATGGGCATCCATTCGCCAAAAACATTCATTCCACATACCAGGTCCTCCACACCATCATTCGAACACAGACTAGTCACACATAGTATCACAGATGTGATTAGACGTTCACAACAGACAAATGCAAAAGTAAAAGCCATCAAACATCTCAAACTATCCAGGAGATAGCAAAAGCATCAACATTCCAAAAAAAAAATTCGCAAAGCCAAGACAGTCCATAGAAATGGAAATGGGCAAGACATCACAGAGAAACAATTTGTGCCATTAGAAGTGTGAAATCTATCCACAGTGCAAAGAAAATAGGATGTGCATGCATGACCTATATGGGAAATAGATGAGGAAAAACAATGAGAAAAAAAATAAGCCCTAATCGAAAAAAAATGAGGCAAAGCAGATGAATAACTTGATGGAAAAAGAAAATAAAGGCCGTAATCCAAGAGAAAAATGTAATAGAGGCAAAAGGAAAACTAAGAGATAAAGAAAATGAGAAGAAATCATACCTTTGGAAGCGAAACGCAAAGAAGAAGAAGGGGCGAAAATGAACGTCTGCGTAGGAGAATGGAATGGAAGAGAAGAGAAACGAATGAAGAAGGAGAAGGACCTCGGGAATATGAATCGCCATGGTCGCTCGAGCGAACGAACAAGGTCGCTTGAGCGAACTGTCCAGGGATTTTAAACCCTAGGGTGCAGCGCGCGAAAAATTCCTAACGGTCACGGTTTGGTCAAATCCCTCCATGAGATAGGGTAGACAAGAGCATATATTCAAATTTCCGTTAATTTAAGCATACAGTTCGCAAAGTGAATAATATGACCATTTATATATAAAATAATAATAATAATAATAAATAAACAGTGTGATCTACTCCCCCTAAACCTCTTTGAGATGTACAAAATGTCATATGGGGAGCAGACCCATCAACACAAAGTAGAGTAAAAAAGTTTCCTCCAATTTTTTTTTTTTTTTTTTTTTTTTGTTAACTCACATTGAGTAGTATTTTCTTGTCAAAAGTATTGTAACTCATACGAGTCCTCACCTCTTTTTGCTTTCGCTCTTCATTTTTTTTTTTTTAAATAAAAAGAGGACGGGTTAAACCATCATAGGTGACTTTCACACTAAAGGTCGTGGTAGCCTTCTCCAAGAGAAAATTACCAATCAAATGGACGCTTTCACGCACAATCGTAGGTAGCCATCTTCCTCAGGGTTAACCTTATTACCAACACATCTCTCAAGGATAAAGAAGGAGATAGCAGTGAGAGAATCGAAAAACGACCCGTGCGGTGAGAAAAACAATGGTCATGTGTACAAGTGAGTGTGTACCTAAATAAACAGAAACTTATGGAGTGTAGGGAATAAGAGAAATCCCTAATGATTTTCGCAGGGATTCAAAGCGCGTTGCATCTAATGGTTTGGTAAATATATCCGCAAGTTGAGTTTCGGTGGGAATATGGTGCAAAGAAATTGTTCCCTCTTCCACAAGGTCACGAATGAAATGATGCCTAATGTCTATATGCTTTGTGCGGGAGTCTTGGACAGGATTTTTTGAAATATCAATGGCACTTTGGTTATCACAAAAGACAGTCATGGTGTCTTGCTCAATCCCATAATCCCGAAGCATCTGTTTCATCCAAAGAAGTTGTGTACAACAACTTCCTGCAGCAATGTATTCGGCCTCAGTAGTCGATAGAGAAGTCGAAGTCTGCTTTTTACTATGCCTGGCAACAAGATTATTTCCTACAAAGAAACAGCCACCAGAAGTGCTCTTTCGATCATCAACACATCCAACCCAATCAGCATCAGAATACCCAACAATGATTGTGTTGGTATCTTTGGACATCCAAATCCCATATTCAACAGTACCACAAACATATTTTAAAATCCATTTCACAGCCTGAACATGAGACACCTTAGGCTTTGACTGGTATCTCGCACAAACACCGACACTATAGGAAATGTCGGGACGACTAGCAGTGAGGTAGAGTAGACTGCCAATCATGCTTTTATAACTTCTCTCATCAGTATCCAGGCCATCAGCATCAAGACTGATTTTCACAGTGGTGCTCATAAGAGTTCTAGCATGTTTTGAAGATTACATTCCAAACTTTTTCAGCAACTCCCTAGCATATTTTGGTTGAGAAATAAAAATGCCAGAGGGAGTTTGTTTTATTTGTAACCCCAGGAAGAACGACAACTCACCAACCATACTCATCTCAAATTCACTTGACATTTTAGTAGCAAATTTATCAGACAGAACTTCATTCGTAGATCCAAAAATGATGTCATCAACATAGACTTGGGCAATGACAATGCTGTTCTTGTCTTATTTGATGAACAGAGTTTTATCCACACTTCCTCTTGTAAAACCATGCTCTAGCAAAAATTCAGTTAGCCTCTCATACCATGCTCTCGGAGCTTGCTTTAAACCGTAGGGGGCTTTTTGCAATTTGTAAACATGATCAGGATGATGAGGATCCTGAAATCCTTTCGGTTGTTCCTTAAACACTTCCTCATTCAAAAACCCATTCAAAAATGCACTTTTGACATCCATTTGGAACAATTTAATGTTTAAGAAACAAGCAATGGCAAGCAATAAGCGCACAGATTCAAGTCTAGCTACAAGGGCAAAGGTTTCATCAAAATCAATACCCTCAACTTGGGTATACCCCTGAGCTACCAACCGAGCTTTGTTCCTAATGACTTGACCAGTCTCATCGGTTTTGTTTTTAAAGATCCATTTGGTTCCGATGACATTTGTATTTGACGGTCTAGGAACAAGCTCCCACACACAATTCCTTTCAAACTGACCGAGTTCATCATCCATTGCATTTATCCAAGAATCATCTACAAGAGCATCTTTTATATTTTTTGGTTCTAATGAGGAAACATAACAGACATGACTTACCTCATCGCGTACCTATTTCCTAGTTTTCATAGGACCAGAAATTTCACCGATGACTTTGTCCAAAGGATGATCTTTGATGACTTGGCCTTTTTGAGATCGAGGATGAACAGAGTTTGGAGTAGCGCTTTGCTCTTCAAACTGTCGAATTTTATCAAGAACTGTAGACTCAGAGGGGGGTTCCATTGATTCAAACGTATCAGCATCTGCGGTTGAATCCTTGGGTGATTCCGAATCAGGTTTGGCATGGCTTTCCGATTGAGTTTTAACCTATTCAGAAGACGGAGAAAAAATCAGTCCCTCATCATCATCATCAGAGAAGTAATCCGAGGTACCTGCATCATCCACTACAACATTAATGGATTCCATTACAACAGAGTTTTTTAAGTGAAAAACACGATAAGCTTTGCTGTTCATAGAGTAACCAAGAAAAATTCCCTCATCACTCCTAGAGTCAAATTTTGACAGGTGTTCTCTATCACGAAGGATATAGCACTTGCTCCCAAAAGTTCGAAAGTATTTAATGTTGGGCTTGACTCCAGTCCAAATCTCATAGGGAGTGGTTTTCGTTCCCGGTCGGAGATAGACACGGTTGATGACATAAACAGCTGTATTAACAACTTCAGCCCAAAACCTTTGAGGCATATTTTTACTGTGCAACATCACCCGAGCCATATCTTGAACGACTCTATTCTTTCTTTCCACTACCCCATTCTATTGAGGTGTTTTAGGGGCTGAGAATTCATGCTTAATCCCATGTTTTGTGTAAAAGGTGGAGAACTTAGAATTTTCAAATTCGGTTCCATGATCGGAATGAATCCTTGAAACACTGCCAAATTGCTGTCCTTTATCTGCAAGAAGTAAAGTCCACAAATCATTAAAGACAACAAAAGTTTCGGATTTATTATGCAAAAATCTTACCCATGTCAATCTGGAAAAATCATCAACAGTCAGAAATATATACTTTTTACTCCCAATGCTTTCAATTTTTGTTGGTCCCATGAGATCCATATGCAATAGCTCCAAAGGTCGCTTAGTGACAAGCAAATCAACTTTTTTGTGAGGAGCTTTTATCTGTTTTCCTACTTGACAGGGACCACACACAGAATTCGGGGTTCTTTTGAGTTTTGGAAGCCCACGAACTAGCTCAAGATTTGACAATTTTTCCAGAACTTTGTAATTCACATGGCCCAACCGTTGATGCCACAAATCAAAGTCACTGACTAATACAGAATTACAGGACATTTCTTTCTCAGAAGCAACCACATAGCAATTGTTAGAATTCCTTATGCCATGTAGAACAGTTTTTCCCTTTTTATCCACAATTATGCATTCTTTGGAAGAAAAGTGTACCTCATGTTTGTTATCACATAACTGACTGATACTCAAGAGTTTTATTTTGAGACCATCAACCAAATAAACATTTTTTATGTTAGACATACCTGGGATCGCCACAACTCCTTTTCCAACCACTTTAGCCTTACCTTCATCTCCGAATCGAACACTTCCACCATTATAATCTTCTCGAGATGTAAACAAGGCTTTGTTCCCCGTCATGTGACGTGAGCAGCCACTATCCAAGTACCAATCATCAGAGTTTGTAGCACTAAGTGCTGTAAAGACCACATTACAGCGTAGATCAAATTTTCGGACCCAGACTGGTTTGGTCTTAACCTGATGGGAAGAATTTTTGGGCCTTCTACGCTGATTTCTGTTGTAATTTCTCAGTTTATTACAGTGTGGTCTTATGTGTCCAGTGATTCCACAAAAATGACAGATAGGAATGAATTTTGGTTTAGACACATATGAAGGATAATAACTTTGAAGATATTTAGCATTTGGATAGACAGTAGGCATGGATTTCATTGTAGTACCTTTTACAAACACAGTTTTACCTTTGTGTTTTGATGAGGACGAACCTACAAATCCCAGCCCAAATTTTGAAGAAGGAGGCAATTGACTTCCCAGAATTTCATTCAGCTTTATTGATTCAGTGTTCATTCGGTTGATAGAAGCTTTTGCTAAATCCAATTCTACAAGAGCCATCTTTAATTTTCCAGCAAGATTCTCTTTTTCAGATTTGTAAGTGTTCAACTCTTTTTGCAGGGTTAACAGTTGAGATTCAAACTTCTGAAGCTGTTGTTGCAGGTGATCATTCTCTTGACCTGCAAGAATCAATTTGTTAGACAATATTCCTCGATGATCTTCCAACTGTTTTACCTTCGATTTAGAATCTAGCAATGATGCTTGCAAAGTTGAATTCTTTTCCTCCACAGTTTTCAATTTTAAAGCTCTTTTCTCACTGAGTTTGGACATTCGAATAGACTCATGAAATAATTTTTGATAATCTTTATCTAATTCCTGTTCTTCATCAGAAAATTCATGAAGGTCTAAATCATCTTCAGACTTGGATTCCTGCACAGAAGAGATATTGGAGAGAGCCATGAAAGCAATATATTTCCCAGACTCACTGGAGGGTGAATCAGGTTCAGAAATTTCTTCTTCGGATTCCTCATCCCAGGCAACATTTAAGGCAGTTTTGCCGTTATTCTTATCTCTGCGATTTGCACACCTGGAAGCAATGTGTCCATACCTTTGACACTCAAAACATTTTACAGGTTTTGTAGTACCCTTAGATTGATTTTGAAATAGTTTTTGCTCAGTCTTTGGTACAAACCTACCTTTCCCTTTAGGAGGAGCTTTTGGGTTTGATGAATCTTTTCTAAAAAACTTTCTGTTTTTCCAAATCTTGTTGAGTCTTCTAGCAAGATATGCCTCAAACTTTTCATCATCAGTATCACTGCCATGGTCACTAAATTCAGGGACATCCAGTGAATTTGAGGATACAAGAGCCATGTCCTTTCCCTTTTTCTGTTGATAGTGATTGGACTCAAAGGTTTGCAAATTACCAACCAGTTCTTCAACTGTTAGAGAATTTAGATTCTGGTGCTCCTCAATGGCAACTACTTTTGGACGAAATCGTTCTGGGAGAGATCTCATGATTTTCTTAACCACTTCGTTTTGAGGTACAGTTTCTCCCAGATTATAGTATGAGTTGACAATCTTGCACAGTTTTGTGTAAAATTCATCAAAGGATTCAGACTCTTTCATGCGTATTGTCTCAAAAGCGGTTGTCAAATTCTGGAGTTTTGTTTGCTTGACAATATCAGTTCCTTCATAAACGGTTTGAAGGAGATCCCATGCAGCCTTTGCAGTAAGACAAGCAGATACTCTATGAAACTCAGAAGCAGTGATTCCATTATAAATTGCATTAATGGCCTTGTTGTTGCAATTTGATCTAGTCTTCTCATCAGGAGTCCATTGGGCTTTGGGTTTGGGAACTGTTTCCCCTTCAACAACCATGGTAGGTTCAAGGTAACCTTCCTTAACAACATCCCAAACTTGATCATCAATAGCCTTTATATATGCAATCATCCTAGACTTCCAATATGAGTAGTTAGCTCCATCCAGAAGAGGGGGCTTACTGGTAGATGTGCCTTCTCTATTGATATCCATTGGAGATCAGTAAAGTGATCACACAACAAATTAGTGTAACCCGCTCTGATACCAATTGAAAAAGATGCCTGCCTTAACACAGGCAGAAGTTCCGATTACCAGATCTCGATTGGATATCTCACTACTGTGTTTAAACTAGTAATTAATCCTAATTCCAATTTAATGAATCAATCAAACCATAAGTAGAGAAAGACACGAGAGTTATACGTGGAAAACCTTAAAAGGGAGAAAAACCACGGGCCTTATCGTCTAGGCCAACAGACAACCAAGCACTATGTAAACGTAGAAGATTACAAGACACTTACAACCCTTTTCCCAGTTGTTGACTCAACCTAAGGACTGCCTCTGATCTTGTTGACGAATCTTCACCGTGCTTGCGCATAACCGCCTTCGGGAAGGGGATGGAAACTAGACCCAAAACTCAGATCTTCAGCACAGCAACAGCTTGAAGTCTTGGGGGGAAGAAGATGGATCTCTCAACCTCTCCATATCAGGAATAATTCTCTTAATCAGTGTCTTTTTAGGTTGAGAGATGATGCCTATAAATAATCTTTAATTCGTGCTTGAGAGGCTCTAGGATTAGCAAATAGCATCTTGAAAGAAATAGGAATCCTCATCAATTCAGGAATAGAAACTGCTATGTTCGCTCGAGCGATGGATGGGGTTCGCTCGAGCGGACTGCTTTCTGTCACAAACTTTCCAAGACAGAACCTTGAACGGTCGAGCGCACAAATAGTTCGGTCGTGCGATCTATCCTCTGTGATAGGTTCGCTCGAGCGAATGTGGGTTCGCTCGAGCGTCCCATAGAATCCCTTCAGAACTGGAACTCTTCAGCAAGCTTGGAAACAACAGTCTTTCTTGGAAGATGATCTTAGGCAATCCGAACTCTAATGGAAATACAAGTTTAGAAACCCTGTTTTGTCCGAACTCTGTGAATTAACCAACAACTAGAATCCTAACAGTCCGAGTACACACTTCCACCTTGTCCTCCACCCAAATACAATGCTCAAAGGTACTCTGGTAGTTGATCCCTCCACCCGAACACACTTTCACTAAAAGCATCTCATGCTTCTCAAATTTATGGAATTCTTTGTTTGATTAATAAAGCATTTCACACTTGTTAAACTTCTGGAATTCTCGGTTTGATTAGTAAAATTCCAAAAGCTAGACTTTGAAATGACACTTGGGAATTTAGGAATTTGGGGATATTCAGTGTGTATCCAGGAATTTGGTACTTTTCGAGGGAATGACATTTAGAGAATTATAAGTTCTCCCTAACCAGAATTCTCTAAATCCAGCAATCAAGTGCCCCCCTTCCATTTGATAACAGGAATTTAGGCAAATTCCTGCATGGAGAATTCTAAAATCCCTCTCATATATTGTCTTGGGAATGAGGATTTTTTTTTCTTTTTTCTTTTTTCTTTTTGCTATCATAGTGTTCCCAACTCTTTGGATTGGGCTAGACTAATTCCTCTAGGCCCAAAGGGAAGCTTGGTAAACTTCCCTATGGCTCCAGTATGGCAGTGCAGTTTTGAACCTACAACCTTTGAATGCAAATCGTGGTCCTGGACCAACTAAGCTACTCCTAGGGTTTAAGGGAATGAGGAATTGAATTACCTGAGATCCGAAGGGACATAAACCCAGCTATGAATAGGACACATAAAATTCAAATTTTAGGTCAAGGCGCATGGGTTTGTTTGTTTGTTTGTTTGTTTTTTTGGTGGGTAAATGGAGTAGACAATTAATAAGTGCTTTAACCAAAATTCTAGTAGGCCCATCTTCCTCATGTTGTTCATTGGCTGGGTTGGGCCAGGCCAAAGTTAATCCACGCCTGGCTATTTGATTATCAGGCCTAAATTTTGGTCTGGATCCAACCATGACCTGCATATCAACTTAGACCAGATTTGCAGTATGTAATCTCTTTGTGTGGAATATGTAGGGCTGGGCTGGCCCAATAAGAATAAATGCCTGGGCACATCCATGTAGCTGTTGGGCTGAATATCACAACCCAATTCCAGACATTTTGAGCAAGGCTCATGTTCTTTTATTCAAAAGGTCGATCGAATGGAGGCCCATTGACATCTTGAAGATTTCTGAGAAGCTTCAGTGTTTACACCCTCCAAGATATCTCTTTGGGACACGTTCAACATAGCATATGACGAAAGAGGAAAGTTACACTGATTTTCCATGCAGCGACTTTTCAGTCATTCAGTGCAACACATTTTTCTAATGAAAAAATATGAATTGAATATTTTCATAAAGAGGATTTTGATTTCCTATTTAAGGGATAGGAACGTAGAATTCCTCTTTCTTATGGAATCTTCTCACGGACACGTTTGTGCGATAGTCACGGAAGATTTTAACACATAAGTTTGACTTGAGAGGTCGAAATGCAAGATCCTATCCAACGAGGTGAAAATAACGTAAATTTAACTTTTTATCGTCGAAAGTCTGTTGCACCAAACACATATTTGAAGAAGACGCTAGAAAATCCTATGCTTTTTTCATCTTCTTGCGATTGAAGTATCCTTATCCTTACACAAAGGCATGCTTAGAAGAAACTGGAATCTTCTTTATTTAAGAAAATTAATTTAATTTTTACTTTTCACATAAAAAAATTGTCAACTGAACAGTAACCTTCATTAAAATTCTAAGCACTTTTTTGCGTTTTGTGGCGGGGTCCTCTCATTAATTACTCAACCTTTTCTCCAGTTTAAGACAATGTTTGACTTAAGTGAAAGTTGTGGGAAAGTATTCTCATATTTTGTTGGTCACACTCACAATAGTGGGAAAGTAAAGTCCTAACTACTAAAAGACTTTATTTTTACCTATTGAATTGTGAAATATTTCCTTCATAAAAAATACATAGTGGGAAAGTAAAGTCCTAACTACTAAAAGACTTTATTTTTACCTATTGAATTGTGAAATATTTACTTCATAAAAAATAAATAAACCGATATGTTGGGTAATCTTAACTTCATATCCCATTTAAAATTACTTTATTTCCTAAAAATATATAATTTATCAACAAACATTCTTTTGTAATTTTGCACAATTATTATCATTTTCATTTATATTCAATTATAATGTATTGAAATGTGCCCCAACTTTGCGCCACAGAGAATATAAGCAGGCCCTACTAAATAGTGTGCTTAATCCACAATTTATTCGTGATCTTGTAATCATTGAGTGTGATATTCTGATGATTTTTAATATAATCTGATTAATCTCAGGAGTAGCTCAGTTGGCTTAGGACCACGGTTTGCACCCAGAGATTATGGGCTCGAAACTGCACTACCACACTGGGCTACAAGGGAATTTTACCCGGCTTTATCTCCTGGGCCCATAGGGATTATTCCGGCTCAAAAGATTGAAAATTGTGCTATTATATATATATATATATAATCTGATATATTTTCTAAAAAGGAAAGAAAAAAAAAAAAAAAAAACTATGGTGACATAGGTCTATTTCCTTGCCCTTGTCTCATATTAGATACAAACCCTCCATCACATGTGGGCCCACCTTTTAGATGTCCACTACATAGAATCGTCCGTTCGTCTCCAAGAGCTCTCGTCACGCTACCTGTTCTTCCCTTCGTGTCTTTGGACTGTTAGAAACCATCTCTTCCCATCTCAGAAACGAAGTCGAGTCGATTTCTATTTGTTTTTGATCGATCCAAGACAAGAAGAATAGAAGATGAAAAGGGTTTTTGGTGCGAAGAAGGATAAAGAACCCCCTCCTTCCGTTCAGGATGCCTCTGAGAGGGTATTTCTCTTCAATCTTCTCTTGTTGATGCCATTTCAATCTCTTTTTCATCAAATCTAGTGGGGTGTTGCACACCCCAAATCCAATCTGACATACCCACAATCATTAATCCTACAAAAACCTGTAATTTCAATCCTAACCCAAGTCATGATTTCATAATCAACCTCCAAAAGATATAGATTCATAGATATCAATTTGACTAGGTTTTTATGTCTCCTAAGTCAAACCTGACTAACCCCAAATCATCAATTCTATAAACCCCTGTAATTTAGTCCTAGCTCACAGATCATGGTTAAAGGACCACCCAAATCTCCCAAAAAGGATGTAGGATTCAGGGGCCTGAAGCTATGAAATCTTCCAGAGTTTGTGGAATTAGCTGCCCCAGATCTTGTAAAGGCCATACTATATATAAGTTGGGCTCTTTGGGCTTCTCAATCAATATTGATAATTCATCTGTGCCTAGAGAACTTTGTTTGAAGCATTAATAGCTTGAAACTGAGATTAACTTCTTGTGTGAGACTTTAGAGTAGCTCGGTGGTCCAAATTTCTAAGGTGAATTAATGGCTGGATGGTGTTTTGGTTTTAGCCCACTGCAGATTCATAGGTAACCACTCTTTGATGAATCTTGGAAAGAGTTATTATAGCTACACGCTAGAGGGTCTATTTTAATGCTGTTTTACTGTAGTTTTGTTCTTGTAAGATGCAGAGAGATGAAGTTGTTATTCAGTTAGAGCACACAATCAAGCTAGTCATTAAATTTATTTGATGCTTTATTGTGCTTGGTATTTGGTAAGTGAATTCAAATTTATCTGTAGCTGCTGCATTTTTTTAATTAAAATATTTTGAATCAATTGTTTGTGGCTTAGCTGTTGTGGCTGTTGTCATCTTCCTATGGTATGGATTGCATCAAAATGCAGTACTTTGTGCAGCATGTAGAGATGTAGATGTGTCCAATGTCTAAAACAAGCATTTATAAATTATTATTTTCTATTATTAATCTTTTTATGTTGATCATGCTTGTATAAATTATTTTATTTTGTTATTATTTGCCTACTCCTAAGCCTTCATGTTTAATCATGCTTCTATAGTTATATATAGGACTGTTTCCATATTGCGAAGTTTTCAAGAAAATGACTTGCATTTAACAATGTTC
Source organism: Umbellularia californica (assembly GCA_028538565.1). Classification (NCBI taxonomy): domain Eukaryota; kingdom Viridiplantae; phylum Streptophyta; class Magnoliopsida; order Laurales; family Lauraceae; genus Umbellularia; species Umbellularia californica. The sequence continues at coordinate 36,240,489 of JAPQWN010000009.1, read as the reverse complement.
ATCTTTTCATCTGAATTTAAAATTCTTCCATCATGCTCTGCATTCTGATTGTGTTGTTTTATTTCTTTTCCTTTTGACTCATACTTAAATTAATTCTCAGATTAATAAGAGAGGTGACACTGTGGAGGAGAAAATTAAGAAGCTCGAAGCTGAACTTACCAGATATAGGGAACAAATAAAAAAGACACGACCTGGACCTGCTCAAGATGCTGTGAAAGCTCGAGCAATGAGGGTTCTCAAGCAAAAACGAATGTATGTTATTTTCCCTACCGGCACTTCCATAACGTATTTTGTTGAATACACAGTTTACTCAGTTATATAATTTTAGAGAATGAATTTCCATTTATGTGCGAATTAGCGTAGTTTTAACACACAATGTTCTATCAGAATGATTACATCAATGGCGGAAACAGTTTATTTCTAGTTTTTCATCTTTACTGATTGATTTTGATTTGATTTTGATTTTTTTCTTGTCATCTGCCTCAATTTCGGCCTTCCAATACGTTAAACCTAAAATTGCCAGTCATTGTCTACTTTTCTGTTTGCTTAGCGTTGGAATTTCTGGATGAAAAAAGGAGTATGGCTGCATATTGACAACAGATAGATGCAATATGGCTGTGTCTTTGATAGGCATACTTGAAAATGGGCCGCATATCCATATTCTGTAATATCCAATACATCCTTTTCATGTGTAAAAACTGTATTTGTGCTGTATCCTTGCCATATCCATACCATAAGTGGGCATCTCTCCCATCATCTAGCCCAAGTTGGCTTTTCTCCCCTTGTAGCCAAATCCCAAGTCTCATTAAAGATAAAGATGAGTATCCTTGCTTTGGTGGAGGTGTCAGAGACTCAGGGAATGATATTTTTACAAGTCCTAAACTGCAAGATGATTGGAGTATTGAAGAACGTGACCTCAGGCCTTCTCATGGAACTTGAGAGGTTGAGCCTGTTACTGTTGCACAGCTCTCCACTCTTTCCGCTGCAAAAAAGAAAAGTTGAATTTTTCCTCAAGGTCTCTGACTTATCCCTTTCTCATGTTTGTTATCCTGAGACACATTCAAAAGGAATCATGTTTGTTATCCTGAGACACATTCAAAAGGAATCTTCTGATACCCTTGAGAATATGGTTTCAAAATCCACCTTGCCTTCAAAAGAGAACCTATTGGCCTGCAATTAAACCTATCTACAGTTTTTCATATTACTGTAGATAAATAAACCTCAAAATTTAATCAATTGGAATTTCTGGCGACTTCAAATAGTTTAGGAAGACTCCTAGTTGATGATCATTCTCTCTCCCATCCCACTTCCACTACTTTTCCTCAAACCCAAAACAAGGAATGGGAAGAGAAATTACCCTAAGGTTTTTGTTTTCACACTAAGGTCTCCAGACTCCAACTACTTATTATCCCATTTAGGGCACATCTGTGTAATGCAAGGATTCTGCGATCTGCAGATTTCCTATTCGGTGGGAGAAATATCAACTTAAAGGAGAATAAATGTCACACCCCAAGAATCCGGTCGGTTCCTAATTGCATCCTTAGGGCGTGAGAATTGGGGCCAATTAAAAACACCAATGGAGTTCTATAGAGAGTTCTTTGTCCAACGGAGAATGGGGGCTTTTAAGCGAGCATTTAAGGGAGAGGGAGGTTGAGACGCGACTCGAAGGTCTCATCCTTAATTGCATTTGTGGCCCCATTTCCAGGTAGATTGAAGTCCACAGTGAGGTTATGAATGATGATCAGTCACCATAAACAAACACGGTAGCAACAATTCATATAATCTACGTAGATGCTCACCAATATAATATATAACAATGTCAAAGTATATACAAGTAACAAAAAGACATTTACTTAAGGTTTAATTAAAATATGAGTTAGAGTCTTAGTAAGGGTCCAATACTACCAGCGGTGGCCTACAAAAGATGCATCTATATTAAAAATCACAGGGATGTAATGTGAGGCTCTCAAGTACTAGCCTAACAACACCACACTTACGCTACGCTAGTGTTAATCCTCGACCGACGAATCCTTTACACAATGTGGCTCCACCACCTAAGCACCAAATGTGGCATCATCAGATTATCTGGCAAATAAATACATGTTAATAAACAGATACTATGCATCAAAATTGAGTAAAGACAATCATAGATCATGTGAGTAACAATAAACGGAAGCTAGGCATAAAGCATGAATAAATAACAAACCATACGAATCATATGAAGACAGAATCCTAGCTACAAAACGTGGCGCGCCACATTGGCCTAAAACAAATGCAACACAGGTGAACCCACTCAGAATAATGCAACCTAGGCGATCCTGGTCAGCACCAACTGCACATCACGTCACGTAATGCACGCTAGGCCCGATGGCGTACGTCCACCTCCTGATATGTAGATGGTAAATATTTATGCATGCAAATAACCCTTCCAATGGGTAGCCACCCTAAACGGTGGGAGGCTAACCTGCCTAGTGGTGCCCGACTCAAAGGATCAAATATCATACACCCCAGATGTCCTGCCCGGCTAGCATCTCGTTGGGTATCACCACCAAACAAACGAACAGAGCAAACAGAGAGGAACTACTCCCCACGCGTATTTCACCCGAACATATCCATAATCATAAACTGAGTAGTCCTCGGCACCCATCCTCTAGCCTGGGACACCTCCTAATGGATCACACTCTACTACACCATCCTCATAGCCCATTAATCCATCCAAATCCACATTAGGTCCATTGCACATAAGCAAATAATAAAAGATTGATGAACAGAGTAGATACATGCACATGTCATGTAATGTGTGGAAATACTAACTTGTTACTAACCTATCCGGAATGCATGATTAAGGGATCAAAGGGGGGAGACACTAAACCAACCTAAGGCTAGGGTTGTCCAACACATGTGGGGAACACATGTGGGGCCCATATTGTCTAACACATTGGTTATATGGGCCCAGGATACTTAGTATGATCATTTGGTGCTTTTGACATTGATGGCATCTCGGAATCCCACTACACCACTCATAGCTCAACACAATCCTCACATGTGTAACCGGGCAACCAAGAAAGAAATGTCGAGCTCACACATCCCCCTACTATTGGTCCAACTCCTATTTGTTAATTACCTAGGCTAGGCGTCATGGATCTAGGGGTATGAGTCCCAAATTTCCAAAATACCGAATTCTCGAAATGTAACCACGATTGATTGTGAACCACTCCATGGTCGACCATGGGTTCTTACGGTTAGCTCCACGGTTGACTGTGAGCTCATCGTGCATAGACCCTGACACAACCATCTCAAGTGCTGCTATAATCATCAGACAGAGAGGTCTCATGGTTAGCCGTGACCTTTTAACTGCTAGCCGTGGGGTCTTTCACGGTTAGCCGTAGGCTAACCATAGTGCAATTCATGGTTGGCTATCTAAAGCTTCACAGTCGACCGTGACACCTACACGGTCGATCGTGGCCCTATAGAAACTGAACTTGTATTGGGTTCGGGGTGGATTTTGGGAAAGCCTTTTCCCCATCTCCAATAGGGTTTCTACACAACATAAGGGCAGTTCAAGGCACCTATTCCACACATCAATAGATCCATTTGACGGCCATTACTCCATTCACCATTAATACCTTAAAACCCTTGCATACCAACTCATAATCTCATAAATGCACTCAAGATGGGTAGCTAACATGAATAACATGTGGAATCAAACAAATGAAGCATAAAAATCATATTAAATCTTGCCTTTGCTAGATTTCCAAAAAAAAACCCTCTTTTTGGTGCTTAGGGTTTCCAAGATCTTGTTCTCCACAACATCCCACTCTAATCTAAGGTTACAACCCATCTTCCTACGTGCCAAAGAAGAGAAAAACATCACCAACAACCCATGAATGCATGATCATAGCATGAATAATGAA